>JAPDNY010000010.1:110683470-111883470 GCA_029375565.1 Gekko gecko | reverse complement strand
GATGCAGGGCGAGCTCCTCTTTGGACTGCCTTGATGGTCAAAGTTCATGTTGAGCAACTTTGAGCCTGCTCAGTAAGCCACTGTCCGTGGCAGAATGGGGATTCGAACCTGAGTCTCCCGGATCCTAGTCTGACACTCTAACCACTACACCACACTTACATACACATAGAAAACAGATTAATTATGATGAAGAGTAGACACAGAAGGCACATGGGGATACCTAAATAGTAAGTCTGAATTCAAACTCATGATTTTTCTTTTAACTGGGTGCATTTTGGCAGAAGCGGTGGGGGGTTGTTGCTGCAAAAAATAAGCAGAGACCTAGCAGTGGTTCTTCCTGAGTCTACCTAATTATTTTTTTTTTTGAGATACTGCTGACCAGTGTTATCATTTAATGACACTAGGCATATCAGCTCATAATGCTCCCTTTCAAGATCAGGGCCCTGCGGAATCTCTTACAATTCCGCAGGGCCTGCAAGATGGAGCTATTCCGCCAGGGTTTTAGTTGAGGCAGCGGACGTTCAACAACTTTTTGGCCCCTCCTGCTCACGCTGCTTACCTAAGCTGACTTAGTGGCGATGGATAAACTTGCACTGCAGATGACAGTGGCAGAATCTTCAGCTAAGAGTAATGATTTTGGGAGGAAATGGTTTTTTGATTATGTCTCCAGTTCTACGTTACCTAAGAAATATGTTGATTTTGTATTTTATTGAATGCAGATTGGTACCCCTTGTAAATATTATGCTTTGTAAGGGTTTACTAGACCGTAGATTTCCTACCTGGATAAGTTATTATGTTTTGTTTTGCATTGTTATTATTGTTATCTTAATTAAAAAAAAAATTAAAATCCCTTGGTCTCTGGCCTGTATCTTTCAAACCAAAGCAGAGCCGGGATATATGAAATTGAAGTATTGCCATTTTATGAGTTTTTAGTCGTGATTTTTAATATGATGTTTAAGGTTTTAATGTTGAATTTTGTATTGGCTTTCTGTTGTGACTCGCCCTGAGCCTGCTTGAGGGGAGGGCAGGACAGGACAGAAGTCTAAGAAATTTTTTAAAAATAAATAAAATAAAAGAATAGAAATAGTGTAATGGTAGTATAATGGTTAGTACTGGGGTGGGAGGCCACAAAGGAAGTTGAGGGTTGCTATGCAGAGGAATGCGATGGCAAATCGCCTCTGTCTTGCCTTGAAATATTAGGAAAAACTTTTTCACGGTCAGAGTGGTTCACAGGTGGAATCAGCTGCCCAGGGAGGTGGTGAGCTCCCCGTCACTGGCAGCTTCCAAGAAGAGGCTGGGCGAGTATTTGTCGGAGATGCACCACAGAGTTCCAGCAACTTCTGGAAGAAGAATACTTTTGGATTGTTCCTTTTGCAGTAGCAGGACGTATAGAAAAGAGAATCCCTGCACTGTTTACTTCCAGTTACATTGTCTCTTGTTATTGTATGAACTCTGTGGTGCATCAGATTTTGTGAATTCACTTTTCATATTGTGTACATTTTGACTACTTTTGTTTATTGTTCATTATTATGATTGTTACACAAATAATATATATTATATAAATTCTTTATCGTTTATCAAATTGTTTCCTTTTCTTTTTGGGTTTTGTATGCAATGTTTTCCTTTGTTTGCCTCATGGATGTTGGCATCCCTATGGAAGGGCGACCTCCAAGGAATACCAGGGCCGGGACACAGAGGCCAGTAATACCAAAGCCTCCTCTCTGAAACCACCTAGCCCCACCAGGGGTTGCCAGAAGTCACCATGACTTCCAGGATTGCAAGCGCCCCACCACAAAAAAATATTTTCAGGGTATGAGCTTTCGAAAATCGAAGCTGTCTTCGTCAGAGTTTCCATAGTGTTCTTGGCAAGCAGAGGTTGCCAGCTAGCAGTGTGCATGCCAACACATGTCAGAAAGCAGTGTGATCACATGACACAAACACACCTGAATTCGTTTGAACACATTGGAACATTTCACTAAACCGTCGGCTCTCTGCTTGCAACCTGGGAGCATGGCGTGAGCCAAGCCAGCGTCTTCTTGAGGACCCCTGCTTCTTTCAGGCAGTTCAGCAACTGAAGTGCTTCTTATTCCTGAGATGAGACAGGAAGACAGGCTAGCATTAGCTGGAAGAAGCGATCCTGATCTCAGTCATTGCTTTCACGCAGTTACATAAGGCTCTCCGTAGGATAAATGCCCTCTATAACGCTGATGAGACAGCTATTCCCTTTTGAAACTAAATATATACAGCCGTGATGTTATGACGAGACCAGTAGAACGAGTCTAGCTACTTCTGGGTACGGTTCCAGAATGCCTCGTGGCAAAAACTCAAATGACGAAATCGTCAGGCTCAGAACATAGGCTTGTCTAATGGATCTTGGCTAATGTTCCCTCCCTTTGGGCACCAATGCCCCTTCTAAGCTGTGGAGTCTTGTGAGCAAAAATTCTACTTTTTCAGCTACTGGCATTAAAGTTGTGAGCCAGCGATTTGGCTGCTGCATAAATTAGTTGGCTCTGGAGCCCTCCTTCCTGAGCGAAGACAAAAACGTGTGAGCCGGAGGCCAAAGAACTGTGAGCTAGCTCACACTAATTCAGCTTAGAGGGAACACTGCATGGCACCATGGCACTTGGAAACTGCCAAACAAGTTAACAAGCCCTGAGAGGTGGACGTCCTCAGAGATCCAACCTTTTGTCGGGTGCTGGACCGCGCTGAAAAGCAACTTTGTCGTCTGCAGAGACTTTTCCTGGAGTTAGTGAAATTTTTCTCAGTTTAAAAAAGAAAGAAAGAAAAGAAATTGCTTGTAATGGGATGGAACGCAGGTTATACTGATGACTGAGACTCCCCATTAGATATAAAAGGCAACAGAATGAAAGGACAGAGAAATGGGAAGCCGGAGAAATGAGAGGAATCTTCGTTGGGAAGAAAGCAGAAAAGAGGTCTCATCTGTGAATCGGACAGATAGTTTGCCCCATCAGGAATACCACACATTCTTCGCCCTCTCTGATATTTATTTTTCCTGATTGCATTCCAAAATGTAAAAAACAAAATAAATTAAATGCTCTGTCGGGCCAAGATTCAAATGTTTTAGAATAGACATGGGGGGGAATATGATCCCTTAAGACAGGAACAGGCTTGAATCAACTAAGAGCGCTCTCTCTCTCTCTCTCTCTCTCTCTCTCTCTCTCTCTCTCTCTCTCTCTCTCTCTCTCTCTCTCTGTGATGGGGGGAGGTATTCCTCACTCCCCCAAAAACCAAAAGTTCAGAATGGCTGCTTAATTCTGTTCCCTGACAGGTCATTTGCACAGTGATTTTTTTCCCAAAAAAAACCCCTTTTTAAAAAACCTTGAGCTCTGTAAAAGATCCCTTCTCCCCCACTTCTGCCCTGATTAGTATCCAGAGAATATGGATTTAGAATGAAATTCCAACCTGCTCTAGTAACAAGGCTTGGAAGTGAAGCAGCAGAGCCGAGGTCCAAGCCGGCGGCCAAAGCAGGCCAGAACCGCATTGTGTCAGCCCTGTCTCTGGGTGATGCACCTGCGCCTATACATTACCGCCACCAGCGAGGGGAGGGGGCGGGGAGGGAAATCCCTGATTGCTGCTTCTCATTACATCCTTGGATCAAAATGTTCCCAGTAACAAGGCGGCTGGAGGCCAGCTCTCTTTTCAGCGCCGGTATACCCTGATGTTTGCAGCCGTGCTGACACGGACGACTCTCAGAGGGATTCAGAAGCTCAGATCAATGTCTGGTTTTGTCGATTTATGATGGCTGCATCCAAGTGACACGGAGAAGGATTCCAGGGAGACGATGGGTTGGGATGAGAACATAAGAGAAACTGGGAAATAGAGAGTCATCCCGTTCTGGTTATCAGTGAGCTGGGGAACTGGAGAATGGACAGCCGCGCTTCACTCTTCAGGTAGTTTGGCGTGGCCTGGCCTTCCCCATGACACGTTATTTTTCTGTGTGCAGGGAACTTTTTTGTATGAAGGAACATTTTAGTTGTCAGGTTGTGGTCACACGGTCATTTTGATCGGGTTTCACCGCTGTTCCCTCTCACATTTAAAATTGCTGATCAGGAGGCCGCATCCGTCTCCCACACCGAAGTGGGCTCACTTGCGCAATCCTTCCGGCTCCCTATTGAGTTTTTCTACACCTGGAAAATCAAGTACTTTCCGGATATTTGCGCTTTGAATCCGCAATTTCACCAATCTGGACAGCGATCTCTTGCAATGATCACAATTACGTCATCTGAACATCCTTCTCACACTGTTTTTTTTTACAAGCTTCCGTTGTGCGCATGAGCAATCCTGCGCTAAATAAATTCAATGTATAAACGGTTCAAGTGCACATATAGACTCCAGTGCTCAGTTGTACATCACTGGTTAATTTTGCTTGCTGTTGGGGGGGGAACCTGCAAGAACAAGGGAGTACGGCGAGTCCCAATGGGAGCAGTGATCCGGCCATGTGTATATGCTCACGCGCAAAGCCAATTTTTTTTTAAAGTTGTGCCACCCAAGCAGCGGCGTGGCTATCTGAACGGTGCCTGGAGCCTCGTTGCGTCATGCAAGTGGTTCAGGGAGGGATGTGTGGTCATCCCAACCTGAAAAAAAAAATCCCCAATCAAATCTATAGTGGGAACAAATCGGGATAAGCTTGCCATGTGACCACAGCCTGATTCTCCTACAGTCTGGAATGGTACAGCCCAAATGCAGTCCTGCTACTTCTGTGAGAGCTCGGACTGACAAGATGACGGCCACATGTCTGAATCTGACCTTAAAATGCCAATTGCAGGCTCTCGCATCTTCAGTTTCCCTCAGGGCTGTGCAGGGAGAGCTAACTCTTCAACCACCATTCAGTGTTGCCATTTAAAACCAGATCTCCCGATGTGCTGTTAGCATTCGAAAGGAGAAAAGATATGTTGTAAAAGGACACATCTCTTCTCCTTTAAAATTCTGATCTCTCAGCATGGGAGTCTGTTTTGAATAACGCAACGGAGTGGAGGCTAAAAGGTTAACACACACACCCTTCCTTGCATGGCACCAAGGCAAACCGAGGCTGCCTGTAGGGGTTACCTGCTGAAGCAGAAGACCAATGCAGGTAGGAGTGGTTTTTAACCATTTCCCTTCACCTTCCCCCCCCACTAAAAGTGATCTTCTCCTCCCTGTGTTTCCCCCCTCTGCGTGGGAAAAGGCATTTTATTTTTTCAAAGCACTCTATTCCCACTTGCCTATACGATTGCAGGTTTTGGAGTATGATCGTCTCTATCTATTAATGAATATGGGCAGGGAAGCCCTGAAGTTAGGTTAGTTCGCACAAATTGGTTAAGCATTGTGGTGTATCCAGGGCTATTTTGGGGCAGGAACGCACAGGAACGGAGTTCCGGCTGGCTCCCCAGTTGGCCACGCCCAGCAGGAACTCATTAGCATAATAGGCCACACCCAGCAGCAGAAACTCATTAGGACTGGCTACATTAGGGCTGTGTGGCCTAACATGCAAAGGAGTTCCCGCTACCAAAAAGCCCTGGGTTTTGACAACAAACAAGGTAAACAGAATAAGAAGCAAAAGGTGGGTGTGGCTGAATGAGCACACGTCTAGTAATATGCTAATGAGTTTCTGTTTATGGGTGTGGCCTATTATGCTAATGAGTTCCTGCTGGGCTTTTTCTACAAAAAAAGCACTGGGTGTATCAGGTCAAACAATTATTTAAATGGAAGCTGCAGTTTCAAATCCCTACTCATCCATGAAACCCACCAAGGTTTCAGTGTCTGTCAGCCTGACTTAACCTTGTTTAGTTAAGGATTTATTGTAACTCTTCCAGAGTAATTGTGAGAAGATGGGAAAGATTAAAGTCTGTAATTGGAAAGATTTATTTTACACAGTATCCTGTATGTGTGTGCTTATATAGGTGTATTATGCAGAACGTAGAGACAGCTCTTTCCAAGTTGGCAATATATCTGTAAACTTAATTTAGAGACTCAGTGTGTCATAGTGGTTTGGAGTGAGGGTCTAGAACCTGAAAGGCTTGGATTCAAATCTCTACTCAGACATGATGCTCACTGGAAGACCATGGGCCTGTTACTGACCTTCAGGGCTTTTTTTTTCCTTTTTAAGAGGTGCTGGAATTCTCAAGAGGGAAATGAAGTTTTTAATCTGTATACTGAAAACTCATGAACTTTTACACATTTAAAACGAATTTTGTTGAAGAGGTTCCAGAACTCTGTTCTGGCACATTCCTCCAGAAAAAAAATCCCTGCTGACCTTTATCCAGTCACACCGTTCAGAAGACTTAAGGGCACTCAATTTTGCTTTGCCATGACCTGGATAGACCAGGTTAGCCTGATCTCGTCAGAACTGGGGAGCTAGTTTGGTGTAGTGGTTAAGTGTGCGGACTCTTATCTGGGAGAGCTGGGTTTGATTCCCCACTCCTCCACTTGCACCTGCTGATGTGACCTTGGGTCAGTCACAAGCTCTGGCACAGCTGTTCTCGCAAGGACAGTTTCTGTCAGAAGTTCTCTCAGCCCCACCTACCTCACAGGGTGTCTGTTGTGGGGAGGGGAAGGGAGAGGAGTTTGTAAGCCGCTCTGAGACACTTTTGGGCAGTGAAGGGCGGGGTATAAATCCAATCTCCTCTTCTTCTTCTTCTTCTTCTTCTTCTTCTTCTTCTTCTTCTTCTTCTTCTTCTTCTTCTTCTTCTTCTTCTTCTTCTTCTTCTTCTTCTTCTTCTTCTTCTTCGCAGGGTCAGCCCTGGTTAGTGTTTGGATGGGAGACCACCAAGGAATACCAGGGTCATGATGCAGAGGCAGGCAATGGCAAACCACCTCTGAACCATCTCTTGCCTTGAAAGCCCCATGAGGTCGCCCTAAGTCCCATCACAACGGGATGGCACTTTCCACCACCACCAGCACCTCCACCAAGTTTGCGTAGCCCTGACCTGGATAGCCCAACCCAGCCTGATCTTGTCACATCTCAGAAGCTAAGCAGGGTTGGCCCTGGTTAGTACTTGGATGGGAGACCACCAAGGGAGTCCAGGATTGCTAATTAGAGGCAGGCAACGGCAAACCACCTCTGAAAGTCTCTTGCCTTGAAAACCCAATGGGTCTATCATAAGTCAGCTGTGACTTGAGGGCAGAAAGCAAAAAAAAAAAAAAAGTTTTCTTAAGAGAGGGGTAGTAGTTTCCACCTGTTCCCATCTCCCGCTGTAGCCCACTGACCCCCCTGAAAATTTGTTCATTGAAGGGGGTGTTCAGTGGAACTGCAAGAAACAATATAGTGGGGATCTGCAGCTCCCTCTAAGCTGTGGAGTCTTGTGAGCAAAAAAATCTACTTTGTGAGCTACTGGCATTAAAGCTGTGAGCGAGCGATTTGGCTACTGCATAAATTAGTTTGCTCTGGGGCCATCCTTCCTGAGCTAAGGCAAAAATGTGTGAACCAGAGGCTAAAAAACTGTGACCTAGCTCACACGAACTCAGCTTAGAGGGAACATTGGAGGGGAGCAGTGTACCAGTTAGCATGGTGTACTGATTAGCGTGCTGTCTTAGAACTTGGGAGACCCAGGTTCAAATCCCCATTTTGCCGCGGAAGCTTGCTAGGTGACCTTAGGCCTGTCTCCTGGCAAACCTATATCCTAGGCTGTTGTTATGGGGATAAAACAGAAGCAGAAAGAATAATGTTGTAAACCATTTGGTGTCTCTTTCTGGGAGAGCAGTGGGATATTGATAACTGAAATAAACCATAGGACTGATTCACTGATAGGTCTCTAACATACGAACCATCGTAGATCAAACACCATGCACAGAACTTGCATGCAACGCTCCCTCTAAGCTGTGGAGTCTTGTGAGCAAAAAAATCTACTTTGTGAGCTGCTGGCATTAAAGTTGTGAGCAGGCGATTTGGCTACTGCATAAATGAGTTTGCTCCGGAGCCATCCTTCCTGAGCTAAGGCAAAAATGGGTGAGCCGGAGGCGAAAAAACTGTGAGCTGGCTCTCACTAACTCAGCTTAGAGGGAACACTGTTTGCATGCCAGACCATTTCTAGCCCAGTATGTCTCGATGGAGTCCGTTCACCCATTCAGCTGCGAGTCCTCGAATCCTGAGTGGTCAAGCACTATACCTACATGTAGCGATCTTTTGGGTCCCCACTTGGGGAGAGAGACGGGATATGAATGAAGTAGATAACTAAATACCTTGAAATCAGCCAATATACCTACATGTAGAAATTAAACCGTTTAACAGGTAAGTTCCTAGAAGCTTATCTGTTAGGTCCTTTGTTTGCAAGGGGGAAAGCAGTAATAATGAATAACTTTGTTCTAGGAAAAAGCAGGAGCTCTGTAGCCGGGGCCCACATTTTCTAGACATCGCACTGGGAGCTGTAAGTGCAAATCCCCTGCACATCTGGTGCAAAACATACCTGCTGCCTCTATAAATATTCCATTTAGAGCACTACTATTCCATGGTGTGCATAGCAACATACTTTCAAAACTTCCAATAATCAAATTACATTTAACTGCATTAAGGAGACACAGAGAAACCAAGTGATTGCATCAGTTATATAAACAAAAACACACAAGAATCTAATTTGACTCATTGTGCAGTAGAACAATTCCTAAGCATGTTTTTATTAATCCTACAGAGTGGGGTTGCTAGACTGCCAAAAGACAATTAACCCCGCTGGGGTTTAATTTTCCAGCCATTAAATTTGTGTATTGAATTTAGTCTAGCTCCAGATTCTTCTTTGGGGAGTAATTTAGCTTCTCTGTGCATTTTTTTTGAAGGCAATAATAATTCTACCTCCATAGGAGACGTGTTCCTGTATCCACTATCTTTTATTCCACCTTTTGCCTCTCTGCCTCCATAACAATATATAAATTTATTCTGAGAGACCTTCTTCCAAGTCCATCAGCTCATTTGGTGTCCAGAGTTCCACCCTATGGACTTCCCTCTATCATCTTGTGACTCTTAACTAACAATACATTGGCACTCCAACAATTTTATTTTACTTTTTCGTCCTGCTCTTTTTGACTGGAGCAAAACCAACCAACTGGTGATGCTCCATCACATCTTCTGATATACTAGACCAACATAACAACTTTTTCACATTTCTAGACATTTCTTCTCTCTTGTCCAAACTACAGGAAAAGGTGAAGCAAATATATTATTCCATACTGGAAAACCACATTCATCTTTTTTTCACTCCACTGGCAACCAGGTTGTTGGTATGAATGTGAATGTTTCAGTTTTGATATTCAGATTTTATTTTTTAACTTCCATTGAAGTGAAAAACTGATTCACTATAGGCTTCACTTTTGAATCAGAAACTGAATTATGAACGTATTGTTGAGAGGTTCCCAGAGGTTCTATACTCTTGTCCTGCTCAGAGATTAAGACGTTGAGCTGCAGACCAGAAGGTCGATAGTTCGGCAGTTCGAGACCCGAGAGTGCCGCATGATGGAGTGATCTCCCATTTCTGGGCCCAGCTCCTGCCAACCTAGCAGTTCGAAGGCAAGAAATTGCAAGTAGATAAATAGGTACCATTTTGGTGGGAAGGTAACAGTGTTCCGTGCGCCTTGGTGTTTAGTCATGCTGGCCACATGACCTTGGAAACATCTCTGGACAGCACTGGCTCTTCAGCTTGGAAACGGAGATTGGCACCGCCCCCTAGAGTCAGATTCGACTGGCTTTTGAGCAAGGGAAACCTTTATCTTTACTATACTGTGCTGGTGAATGGTGTGCATGTTGGGCAGGGGGCTTACTGTGCACTGTAACTGTGCATCAGTGTCCACAGGGCACTTGCACTTTATTACAGCATCGTCATCTAACCAAGCTGGGCAATGCGCCACCATAGCCAGCTGGCTATGTCATGAAGTGACCCCCCCAAAATTGGAGCCACACCAAAACCAAGGAAAAGATACTCAAACCAAAGCTGACAGGATCCAATAATACTTTCAAAGACTTAATGGTTTTTTTCCCAGGGATATCTTTAGAAGTTAAATGTCTTTTTAGTATGACTCTTAACACCTGAGACTACCGATAAGCTGCTAAATCATCCTGCACATTAAACATCTTGGAAACCACTTCATACCATTAGGAACAGTTTATGGCTGTGTTATTTTGGCTGCCTTTCATAATCCGAATGGCAGGATGCATATGTTTGAAATACATAGTAAATATCTTAGTCACAATTTAAAGGATTTCAGATACTTTCTTGTGATGGAAATTGACTGCCAGCCAGCCAAACAAGTGGTCAGCCAGAGCTGATCTAATTATTGCCACTAGGTGTGAACAATGGCAGTCATTCTTCCAAGAATCCAACAGTCAATGGCTGTTAGCCATGATGGCAAACTAGAACCTCCATGGTCAGCGGCACTGTACCTCGGAATACTAGTTGCTGGGAAGGGCAACGATGGGAGAGGTTACTGCCTGCATGTTTTCTGGCTTCCTAAAGTATGAAGCAGGATGTTCCATCAGATGGAGCTTTAATCTGACCTGGGAGAGCTCTCCTTATGTCCTTTGGAACAGCTCAGGGGTGGCCAAACTGGGCTCAGGATCCACGTGCAGTTCTTTGCCACATCTTGTGCGGCTCCTGGCAAAGCGGCTGGGGGAACAAAGGGGCAGCATGCCTCCCCAATCGGTTTTCCCTTCCCCAGCCAGTGTTCCCCTCCCTGGGTAGGCTTGAGGTGGTGGGGGGGGGAGCAGAGAAAGAAAGCAACATTAACTTTAAATGTGGTCTCAAAGCCGCCGCTCCCAGCCTACAAATATCATTGGATAAATAAATATCGTTATCAATATCTGTCTTTACCCCTTTTGTTTTTATTTTGGACAGTCTCATTCAATCTTAATAAAAAGCAAGTTTGCATACTTTTCAATAAAAATGTGTGTGTGATATTTGTTCATGTCTTGCGGTTCTCAAACATCTGCTGTTTATTCTGTGTGGCCCTCATGTTAAGCAAGTTTGGCCGCCCCTGAGCTAGATTCATATCCAGTAATACCTTAGTGACCAACAAGATTTTGGGGGTATACGCATTCGAGAGTCAAAACTCCCGTTGTCCAATATAAGACTGTTCTGGTGCATGCTATTATGGCTACTGGCTGATATTATATCCTTTAGGTAGGTCAACATTAGTATCCTCATATTATGGTTGGGGTGTCCAGTCTCCCATTTAAGACACTCTCCACAACACACTTTGGCAGTGATATTTTATTGAGATATGCTTACTTCAGGAAACAGGCTCTGTGTCAGAACTGGAAAAAGGCGTGCAAAAGCCCCTATTATGGGTAATACAAAATACACCTCACACCTCTCGTATACATCACCATTCAGCCCCTACAGTAACTATGGCAACCCTGACAGATATACGGTGCCTTATCTACATCCTAGCCTGGCAGAGAAGAGTCCAAGGCCAGCTCCCTTGGGAACTAGCCTCGGGGCACAGCTTGAGGGAAAGTTATGGCTTCTAAAAGCATCCACTCCAAACATGTGTGCACTCCCCTCAGGAATTCCCTCCCCCCATATCTGTGGCAAGCAGTGAAGTGGAAGGAGGTGAAACGAAACCAAAGCTTGACATGGGGGTGAGGAGGCTGAGCCTGAGGCTGTGCCGAAGGCCCGCCTAGTGGATTCAGACTTCCTAGCTCACGTCTTTAGCGTTTACTACGCTCTTCCCTGAACTAGCTCTTCCATAATGGCTGCTACTTGGCAACAGCAAATCAAAAGTTAAATACGAAATACCTATCAATGGTTATTGTGCACCCGTCAGACAGCAAAAGGGCCAACCCTACCAGTTAGGCAAGGCGGAGCAACCTGCCTTAGATAGCAGATTAGGTGGTACCTTTATAAGACAGGAAGTTGCCAATTACGCTTTTACTGTTGCGGTGTGGGGGGGACCACTCGGATTTCCTGCCTCGGGCACCAAGGTGTCTTGGGCTATCTCTGAATATAATCAGATACAGTGCGATATTATCTATAATTGCACGTAGCAGATAGAAACCAGGGCATCGCCTTGGAGCAGACTTGGGCTTGTCTCCGCATTGTTGCCATCAAGCCTCCATTTTCATCGGCCTTTCTCTTTCTCGACATCCTGGCACTGAAACTGAGCTATTCACTGCCAATCCCATGAAAGTAAGTTTCAGGGCAATTCCAAGACAAAGGCTGAAGGCCAGCAGAGAATGCGCAAGATTCAGTGCACTCCCCACTTTACTCTCGCCATACCCAACAGCAAACAAGGGCCGCTTTAGAGAAAAAACAGCCTTTCCCTTGCCTAGTCCCAGACCATCAGTCAGGACCAGTGTTCCCTCTAAGCTGAGTTAGTGTGAGCTAACTCACAGTTTTTTAGCCTCTGGCTCACACATTTTTGTCTTCGCTCAGGAAGGATGGCTCCAGAGCAAACTAATTTATGCAGTCGCCAGATCGCTCCCTCACAGCTTTAATGCCAATAGCTCACCAAGTAGAATTTTTGCTCACAAGACTCCACAGCTTAGACGGGAGCATTGATCAGGACCTCTCAGTTGTCAATCAAGAGCCATTTAGACTGAAAGAATCTTGCTATGTTAATCTTTCTACCTACAAAAAACTGAACTCACATTAGCATTCTTGACGGAAAGTTTTCCTGTTCATGTAGACCCTATATTGGTCAGTTGGAATCTCCTCTAAAAGTCCCAGCCTGGTGAAGTAACCCTCTCCAATCTACCTGCTCACAGCCCTGAGACTTCGCCTTTCTGCCTTATTTGGAAATAGTCCCAGGTCTTGGTAACACCCTTTTCCCCCTCTTTGCAACTCAAAGATCCGTTTGTTTCATTCACCTAGATTCTCTTCCCCTTTATCTAAGCCTGGGAAAAAGGAATAATCTGTTCTCATTAAAGTTCCGAGTCCTATTGCTGAAGCCAGAATCTAGCCCAAATTGTATGTTTTTGCTGGTATCTTCATTCAATTTCTGGCACATACTGTGTCTCTTCACTTCTCTTCCTCTCTGGCTGTCTTCTTGGAGTACTACTTGGTCTGCCCATTCAGACCCTGACAGAATGTCAGTAGCTTCAAACCTCCCAGGTTTATGCTGTTGTAGAGGATTCATTATTCTCTTCATCTAGAAAAGAAGACAGAGAAGAGTTTGGATTTATACCTCGCCCTTCACTCAGAGTCTCAGAGTGGCTTACGAACGCCTTCCCCTCCCCACAACAGACACACTGTGAGGTAGGCAGGGTTGAGAGAGCTCGGACAGAAACTACTCTTTTTCAAGAACAGCTCTGACAGAACTATGGCTTGCCCAAGATCGTCCAGCAGCTGCAAGTGGAGGAGTGGGGAATCAAACCCGGTTCTCCCAGATTGGAGTCTGTGCACCTATCCACTACACCAAACTGGTGTATTTAATTTATACCCCTCTTTCTTCTCTGGGGGGAGCTAAAGTAGCTTACACCATTCTTTCCTTCTACAGTTTATCCTCACAACTTCACTGTGGCTTTCTTTCAGGTGGGATGTGCAGGAACAGAGTTCCAGAACGGCTTCAACAAAATTCTTTTTAAAATGTTTAAAAGTTCATGAGTTTTCAGTATACAGATTGAAAACGTCATTTTTCTCTTGAGAATTCTGGCACCTCTTCCCCCTGCCTCCCCAAGCCCTAACTGTGGTGTAAATTAAGCTCAGAGTATGTCAC
Organism: Gekko gecko; assembly: GCA_029375565.1. Classification (NCBI taxonomy): domain Eukaryota; kingdom Metazoa; phylum Chordata; class Lepidosauria; order Squamata; family Gekkonidae; genus Gekko; species Gekko gecko. The sequence goes on along the minus strand of JAPDNY010000010.1, from coordinate 111,869,835 downwards.
TGGCTCAAATTCACACAGCAAACTTCCATAGGATGATTATGGATTAAGATGATGGAATTCTGCTGCTATTCCCAGGTCTTGGTAACACCCTCGGTAACACCTTGGTAACAACCTCAGGCATGGTAGAACTCCTTCCTTGGATGCCGATCTTTCGCCTGGAGCTTGCACAGATACTTAGCCATGACTAATTCTCCTTTCCCTCTTGTTCCTTGTGTGTGGGTATTTGGCATATCCACATCTTATTGTGGACATTTTAATGTTTGGTACCTTTGCTGTGTGCCTGATATTAATTTCAGTGGTTTGTTTTTATTTTGATAATGTATTACTTTTAATTGCAAACCACCCCAAACAGGACTCTGGTGAGGCAGATTAGAAATCCCCAAAATAAATACATAAATAAATAAATATTACTATGACTAGTTAAATGTCTGAATTATGACCCTCAATAACGTTATCTCTGACTTCACCATCCTTGGTGAAGGAGGAGGAAGGAGGAGGAGGAGGTTTTATACCCCGCCCTTCACTACCCGAAGGAGTCTCAGAGCAGCTTATAACCACCTTCCCTTCCTCTCCCCACAACAGACACCCTGCGAGGCAGGTGGGGCTGGGAGAGCTGTGACTGACCTAAGATCACCCAAGTGTCTTCAAGTGGAGGAGTGGGAAATCAAACACGGTTCTCCAGATCAGAGCGCTGCCACTCTTAACCACTTCACCAACAGGCTCTCAACGAGTTTAATTTCTTTTGTCAGAGACTCCTTGGTTGCTGCTTGTGTTGCTCTCTGCCCAGATTGGGTACATTCCTTGAGGCTGGGCGCAGAACCCAAGCCAGCCACCCTTCAGAGGATGCTCAGACTACCCAAGTGTGATGTTAGGACCAAACTGGAAACCATGCCATGGGCACCAGTCTTCAAGAACATACGCTGTAACAAAGGATGCTGTCAGATTCTCAGTATTAAAGATGTCAACTGTCAAATTCTATCAAATACTGAACAGGCAGATGCCAATTATTTGGACATACTTAACATCAAAGTGTAACAGACAAGGATTCTGAGGAACATTTTCGGGAGCCAAAGCCATTTCAGAGGCATTACGGATCGCTTGAGGACACAGTCTAAGACGCTGATCAAGAAGCTGCAGCGCGTTACCGATCTCTTCGGCAGCTCCTTTTAACAAGCCGACCACTGAAGCTTTTCCAAAAACCACAAGGAAGTGACGCATTCTTAGTCGAGCCTAATGAAGACGTTTCTTCGACTTCCTCTGAATTAATAACAACAGTGATGTTAAAAGTGCAATGCAATTAATTATTTTTCTGAAGATTAAGTCATTTGGTGGTTGATTTCCACGCACACACACAAAAAAATCCTTATGCGGAATCTTTGCTGAATATACTATGACTTTTGCATGGTAATCCATCCCGACATTCAGTCTTACATTTATGGGTAATGCATGTGATGATCTTGGCACCAGACAGGCTCCACATCATCTTGCAAGAGGATTGAGATGCAAAGAGATTAGACCTTGACACGGCCTGCGTATCTGATTCTGGAGGCACTGGGATAGGAGGAGTCAACTGACGATGAGTGAGTTCCCTCCAGCCCTCCTCTGACTGAAGCCAAAACAATCCGTGCAGTTTACAAACACTTTGACTCCTCAGAATTTCTCATTCCCTCCTCCCCTTCCTTTATCCTGATCCTTTATCCTGATCCTTTGGATGTTTATTTGAAGAAAATACCATGATGTTTAATGGAGCTTACTTTCAGGTAAATGTGCATTCCCTGGATTACATTTTTTTTCTTGGAGAATAATTCTGGCTAAGCAAGATATGTAACCTCTACAGCTGAGACATGAAAGGATATAGGAAAATTATCTCTTTACAGTGACAGGCAGGAAAGCTTTTGGGTATATGTTAGGTCTTTTCATAACGTTTCTGGGTTTAACGACTGCAGTAGAGCTCAGTTTTGAGCTACACATTAGCAAAGGATGGCAACCGTTCTAGCACCAGTTCAAGTACTACACTGGGCATACTGCCGAAATATGCTCGTCTACACATATGCAGAGATACCAGTGAGAGCCAGTGAGGTGTATTTGTTAAAAGTATTGGCTGGACCAGGGGCAAATAGATTTGAATTTCTACTTATATTATGAAGCTCAATGGGTGACTTTGGGCCTGTTGCTGTCCCTCAGCCTGACATGGTTGTAGGGAAGATTAAAAGTGGGCTAATCCTATCTCCATGTATGTTACCATGAGCTCTTTGAAAGAACAGTACACTACAAATGTGTATGAGGCATAAACGCCATCTATATATTCAATGGCCACGACTTGGATTTGTCTCTCGCCTAAAAAACCCTACGGGGTCACCATAAATCAGTTGCTACTTGATGGCACTTTCATTCCATGTATTCAGTGAGCTCAGGTCGCCATCTACAACTTCCTTCTCCATTGTTTTCCTCCTCAACAACACTGTGAGATAAATTAGGCTGAGAGAGTGACTGGCTTCATGGCTGAGTGGGGATCTGACCCTGGTTTCCCCAGTCTGACACTGTAACCCCTGCATCACTTAGGCTGTGGTCAGATGACAGGCTTGGCGCAGTCTGGCTGTGCCTCTATTTTATCCAGTGTTATTTGTTCCTGAGAGGTTTGTCCAAACATGCCAGCCTTATCCCACATCACTGCTCACTCCGTGGCCGACCAGTCAGATTACTGATGTGTGGTAACCACAGAGCGGGTGGTCCGGCAGCATCCTTTTTTAAAAAAATTGTCTTACACACATGTGCAGAAGCTCTCGTTTGAAGCACCACTCCATTTTGATAGCTCCATGATCCCTCCACCAAGTACTGCGGCCGCTCTCAGCCTCCTCTGCTTTGCCTCTCTTCCTTGGAATGCAGATTTACATGAAAGTAGCCCCTTCAATTTCAGTACATTTACTCTTGTGTCAATCAAACAGCAACTCTGAAGCAGAGAACCGTTTGTGTGGGGGAAAGTGGGATGGGGAGTAGGGTTGCCAGCTCCAGATATTCAGTTTGCTCAGAAGTAAGGCTGCCTGGGTTTTTACATTTTTCCAGCTTTACAGTCTCCCTGAATTAGAGATGCCAGGCTCCCTAGGTTCCCTGCCAATACAGGAGCCTAACTAGGGATTATTTTCACAGCTTTCCAACCCAAGAAACAGGAAAGAAGGCTTTTGGAGGGGGGCTTTGTCGCTCAAAAACAACTCCCCCAGGGACTCCTGATCCTGACAGAATGTTTGGGTGCAGAAACGCATAGGTGGTGATTCACAATTCTGGGTTGAAGATCCGCTTATGCGCACATCGCTAACTAAATTTTAAAAATGGCGCAAAGATGGACCGGTGTGATCAGACTTCCCAAATGGCTTGGGAGCACAATGGATGGATCAGACATCCGGAAATGCAGGGTGAAACCACTGACATCCATAAATACTCGACTTGGGTAACTCCAACTCAAAGACGGGTGAGAACGGGGTGCCGACAATTGAGGAACGGGAGACAGATGTTGCTGTCTGAACCTGTATTTTAAATCCATGGGGCAACAACAACGTCATTGGATCAAACAGGATGTCTGATCGCAGCCTTAGTTGGTTCTCTGGGTTGGCACTGCAAAAGGCTCCTAGCTTCAGAGACATTAAGAGCTATGTTACACACTCATCAGTATGTTGTCTGTCTAGTGAAGGGCACGGCCCATGTATACAGAAGGTAATGTGTGACTGGGATAAGTATGGTATAGTGGTTAGAGCGATGGACCAGAAGGAGGGAGATCCAACACCAAATCCTCACAGCCATGAAGTTCCCTGACTGATATTGGTTTAGTCGCTCCCTCCCTCAGCCTAGCCCACGACATTGTGAGGATACAATGGAGGAGGCGAGCTCCTTGGAGGAAGAATGAGATGGAAAACACGGTAATGACAGGCACAGCATGTATTTGTCCATATGACTGATATGGGGAGGGGGTTGCCCTTGGGACTTTTGATAAGAAGTGATATCACATTGATTTAGTTTGTACATGTAGGAGTAGTTGTTCAGTTTGGTGTAGTGGTTAAGTGCGCGGACTCTAATCTGGGAGAACCGTGTTTGATTCCCCACTCCTCCACTTGCAGCTGCTGGATGACCTTGGGCAAGCCATAGTTCTGTCAGAGCTGTTCTCTCAAGAGCAGTTCTCCAGAGAGCTCTCCCAGCCCCGCCTACCTCACAGGGTGTCTGTTGTGGGGAGGGGAAGGGAAAGGAGTTTGTAAGTCGCTCTGAGACTCCAAGTGAAGGGTGGTGTATAAATCCTCCTCCTCCTCTTTTTCTTCTTCTGCAAACCAACATGGCTACCCTCTGAAATGATTTATTTATTTATTTATTGGATTTCTAGACCACCCTCCCCCAGATAGGGCTCGGGGCGGTTTACAACATTCAATAAATGCAGTTATACAACGGATTAAAATTTAAAACAACAATACAGTCCATTATTCCATTAAATGATGCATGTCCTGCCCCTTGGAGGGGTGGAGAGATGAAGGAGGCCAGGGTCAGGGCTTTCAGGGCTCTTTTTTAAAATCTTACTAGGCAGCTCCGACCTCCTCGCCCGCCGTCCTGACAGACTGGGAGGAGATCTGTTTCCCCGTTGCTGTGGCTTCCTACATCTCAGCTGCGAGCAGATGGCGGATTTAAAAGTACAGCGAGACATACCATTTCAGTCACCGGGGACTTCCGGATGAATCATGAACTTGAAGACACAAAGGATCCGACAGTCCAAAAAACTTCAAGGCTTTCTGATGACGCTTGCTAGGATGAAGGGGATTCCTGCAATGCTTGACATTTCAGTCAATTTTTAAATTGCTGGACTGCCACGTAACGAGGTCGGAGCAGGTCTCGCAGGAAGTCCGGAAACTGCTTCCCAGAACCAATAATACAACAGACAGGCTTGGCAATTAGACCCCAGCCCCAAACTGGCTGCCATTGGATTGCACAGACAGGCAAGATGGGGGGGGCTGCTGTCTTGGACTTGCCAAGGGTAGGGCTGGCCAACAGCTTGTGTCCGGGAAGGGGAAAGTAACTGCCTGCCCTCTACTGCTAACAGCAACTGAAGGGGAGAAGTAGAAGAGAAGAGACCGGGTTTATACCCTGCCCTTCACTACTGAAGGCGTCTCAGAGCGGCTTGCAAACTCCTTTCCCTTCCCCTCCCCACAACAGACACCCTGTGAGGCAGGTGGGGCCGAGAGAGCTCTCTCGAGAACTGCCCTTGAGAGAACAGCCAGTGACTCTGGCGTCACTTGCATGCAGTGGGGGGGGGGCTGCGTTGAGCCCAGAAGTAATGCTTCCAGCCAACACTCCGGCAACCCCCCCAAATTTCCACAGCCTTTTCCATAACCATTTAGGGATTTCTAAGCATTGTCCAGAAGCGGCATCAACTTCCAGGATCTGGAACAATTCCCCCCACTTCGACTGGCCACATTGAGAGGATGAAAATGCCAGGCTGGTTGTATTGGGTTAAATGGGGGGGGGAGAGATCATTTGCCTTGGAAGCACAGAAGCTTTGCGCAGTAACCCCAATTCTCTGCGTTCCCCGGTTAAGGGGGAAATGCTGTTCAAACAAATACAACCGGAATGTCCAGCTCGTGAGCTCGAAAGCTTAAGAGAGAAATCTGTGGCGTTGAAAGCCTGTGATGGGTCGGATTGGGCGATTAAATAAATCGAAAGGTATTATTATTATTATTACAAAGGTGATCTGACTCCAATGGTAACAAAGGAGAGAAATTTTGACTTACAAAGATAGAAGCACATCTCACATGACATATTCATGTAGGCACATTTAACTTGGGCCACAGTGGCACAGAGGTTGACGCTGAGCTGCAGACTGGAATGTCTGTAGTTCGGCAGTTCGAGACCCTAGTGCTGCGTGACGGGGCCAGCTCCCATCTCTGGCCTCAGCTCCTGCCAACCTAGCAGTTCGAAAGCAAGAAATTGCAAGTAGGTAAATAGGTACCACTTTGGTGGGAAGGTCACAGCGTTCCCTGCGCCTCGGCGTTTAGTCATGCCGGCCACACGACCATGGAAACGTCTTCGGACAGCGCTGGCTCTTCGGCTTGGAAACGGAGATGAGCGCTGCCCCCTAGAGTCGGATTCGACTGGCTTTCGAGCAAGGGAAACCTCTACCTTTACTTACATTTAACTTATTGCGAACAGATTAACTTGCTACAGCTCGAAGCCCAGGCAAGAGAGCGAAGAGAGGTCCTATCATAAGACGAAACACAGAAGGCAAGCAACCGCCAAAGAGGCTCGACATCTAAGGGATGGGGGGGGGCCTAAGTGTACCCCAGCGAGAGAATTCTCATGACCCTTTTCCTCCCTGATCCTCTTCCATGCAGAATAACAAATATCCAACAGGTTGTTGGCTTGGAGTGTGGCCGGTGGGCCTGCAGCTCACCCCAGCCTGCTTAGGACGCAGAAGGCCCTTGGGTTGACCTTGGGTCACAAGACCTGAGCCTCTTCTTCCTGGAGGGCTGCCAGGAGTTGGCCTCGGCATCTAGTCACGCCGGCCACATGACCACGGAAACGTCTTTGGACAGCGCCGGCTCTTCAGCTTGGAAATGGAGATGAGCCCTGCACCCCTAGAGTCAGATTCGACTGGCTTTCGAGCAAGGGGAGCCTTTACCTTTACCTACCAACCTACCACACTGTTGAGGTTACTGCACACAGGGAAGGTGGTGGTCTCTATCAGAAGATCCATCGTTCATTGTATGGGGAGCGAACTGTTGTAGCCTTTGCAGGCATGAAACTGGCTAATGCCTAAAGCAAGAGGTCCTTTTAAATCAGCACAGTGGAAACTCTGAAGAGTGAATTCGTCGGGCTGATCATCGCACCCGAGTTTTGCTGTCTGCAATGTCTCTACCCAGCTCTCATCAGGGGGAAAAAAAATGAGCCTTATTTGGGGATGTGAGTTTAGCAGAATGCATAAGGCTGGCAGCCAGCGGACTGTTGAACTGAGGGGCAGTTGTAGGCAGAACGCCCCAGGCCTTCTCTGCTTCTCTCATTGCCTGGTGGCACCTTCAGGCAACCAGATAGAGCCAGTTTGGTGTAGTGGTTAGGAGCACGGGCTGAGGCAAATAAAATGAAATTCAAGAGAGATAAGTGCAAAGTCCTACACCTAGGCACAAAAAAATCAAAGGCACAGATCTATAGAATGGGAGGGACTTGGCTTGACAGCAGCACATGTGAAAGGGATCTAGGTGTTGTGGTTGATCACAAGCTCAACATGAGCCTGCAGTGCGATGTGGCTGTGAAGAAAGCTAATGCAATCTTAGGATGCATTAACAGGAGCATTGTGTCCAGATCATGGGAGGTGGTAGTCTCGCTCTATTCTGCTATGGTCAGGCCTCACCTGGAGTACTGTGTCCAGTTTTGGGCACCACACTTTAGGAAGGATGTTGACAAGCTCAAGCATGTCCACAAGAGGGAAACCAGGATGGTGAGAGGGTTGGAATCCAAGTCTTATGAGGAAAGGCTGAAAGAGTTGGGTATGATTAGCCTGGGAAAGAGAAGATTTAGAGGGGACATGATTGCAGTCTTCAAATATTTGAAGGGTTGTCATGTAGAAGATGGAGCAGATCTATTCTCTCTTGCTCCGGATTGCAAGACGAGATCTAATGGGTGGAAATTACAAGGGAGTCGATACCGGCTTAATATCAGGAGAAACTTCCTAGCTGTGAGAGTGGTTGAGCAGTGGAACAATCTGCCTCAGGAGGTGGTGGATGCTCCTTCCCTGAATGTTTTCAAGCAGAGGCTGGACGACCATCTTTTGGGTATGTTGCAGGTATGTAGGGCTATCTTTTGGCTATGCTCCTGCAGAGTGCATGGGGTTGGACTAGATGACCTGCAAGGTCCCTTCCAACTCTAACATTCTATGATTCTGACCTGGGAGAACTGGGTTTGATTCCCCACTCCTCCACATGCGGCTGCTGGTGGGACCTTGGGTCACTCATGGCTCTCTCAGAGCTGTTCTTTCTCAGCACCACCTACCTCACAGGGTGTCTGTTGTGGGGAGGTGAAGGGAAAGGAGAAGGGTGGGGTACAAATCCAATCTCTTCTCTTCTTCTTCTTCTTCTTGGTTCAAGTCCCAGAGCCTTGAAGCAAGCCTTGGTTCAGCATTGCCGCATGGATGCTGTTCATTTACTATCTGCTGTGTCCCTAGGCAGGGAAGGAATCAGTAGTGCCAGTCTGGTGTAGTGGTTAAGTGTGCAGACTCTAATCTGGGAGAACCGGGTTTGATTCCCCAGTCCTCCACTTGCAGCTGATGGATGACCTTGGGCAAGCCATAGTTCTGTCAGAGCTGTTCTCTCAAGGACAGTTCTGGGAAGAGCTCTCTCAGCCCCGCCTACCTCACAGGCAATACTCCGTCGAAGTCTTGTGAGCAAAAATCCTACTTTGTGAGCTACTGGCATTAAAATCAAGAGTGAGAGATTTGGCTGCTGCATAAACTAGTTTGCTCTGGAGCCCTCCTTCCTGAGCTAAGACAAAAATGTGTGAGCCGAAGGCTAAAAAAACTGTGAGCTACCTCACACTAATTCAGCTTAGAGGGAACACTGCTCACAGGGTGTCTGTGGTGGGGAGGGGAAGGGAAAGGAGTCTGTAAGCCGCTCTGAGACTTTGAGTGAAGGGCAGGGTATAAATCCAATCTCTTCTCTCTCTCCTCTTCTAGTGGGGGCAGTGGTGATCACAAGAACTGTGCCTATTGGAACACGACAGAACAGGCCATAACTAGGCCCCAGCAGCTCTAACTCCACTTCCAGTAATGGTCACAACAGGGGTGGCCTGCCTGCAAAGCAGCCCTGGGCTACCACCTAGGGCACCACGGTGCAGGGTGTGCATGCGTGCCAAGGGCTCCCCCAGCCCCACCACCCTGGCTAATGGGCTGCCCAGCTCAGGGTGCACACTAGCCAGCTGGCAACCGAGTAATGTTACCGTTAAGTATGGAACTCAACACCGTTCTGATTTCAGCAAGTGATTTCAGTTTATTCGTAACAGCAACTCAGAACACCACAATAACACACCACAAAACAGCGGAGCACAGCTCCTTCTTTTAAACTCTCCCGGGCTGTCAAAGCCACTCCCAAAATAAGTTAAGGACCAATGGAAATACAGAGATACGGTCCAATCACAACTGTTCCCTCTTTGCAACATATTTACAAGATGATTGGTTCTGTACAGAGGTTTCCCAGAAACCAGCCAATAGTAATGCGACAGCTGAAGAGCCACATTTAAAATCAAGCTTAACATGGGAATGTATAGCATAGATTCACTTTCCAATACACAACAGTTACCAGCCTCCAGGTGAGGCCTGGAGGGCTCCCAGAATTACAACTCCTTTCCACACTACAGAGGTCCGTTCCCCTGGAGAAGCTGGCTGCTTTGGACAGTGGACCCTATGGCACTCTACCCACCAAGATCACGCCCCTCCCCAAACCATATCCCCCCCCCGGCAAGTTCCACCACCAGATCTCTACATGGGGCTGCCCTTGTCCCAAATCTGGAAGCTGCTGCTTGTGCAAAATGCGGCAGCCAGGCTGTTGATGGGTCTCTCTATATGAGATCACATCCAGCCTGTGCTGAAGTCTTTGCACTGGCTGCCAGTGGCATACTGGATTTGTTTCAAGGTGCTGGTTTGGACCTTTAAAGCCCTATATGGTCGGGGGCCTGTCTACCTGAGGGACTGCCTTTCCCCATGCCTGTCTCAGAGAGCATTGAGGTCAGGGTCGCAAAACCACCTGACTCTCCCTGGTCCAAAAGATGCCAGATTGGCTATCACTAGAGCCAGGACCTTTTCGGTGGTGGCTCCACACTGGTGGAACGAGCTCCCGGAGAACACCAGGGCCCTGCGGGACCTTTGCCAATTCCGCAGGGCCTGTAAAACGGAGCTCTTCCACCAGGCCTTTGATTAGGAGCTGCCACTGACGAATGAGCCACCGGAATATGCTATGGGCCTATGATACACCATGGGATGCTGCCTTCCTTCCTTGGATTATGCTTAGGAACTGCCACCATCTGTATTGCCTCTGTGTTACTTATGGAATTTTAGTGTATTTATTGTTTTAGTGTATTTATTGTGTTAGTGTAGTTTAACTGCGTACGCCACCGTGAGCCAGTTTACCCGGCAAGGCAGGTTATAAATTGAAATAAATAAATAAATCCCAACCTGGCGTTGACAACCCTACTACCAAGCCTCAGACAGAGCCAGTTTGGTGTAGTGGTTAAGTGTGCGGACTCTAATCTGGGAGACCCGGGTTTGATTCCCCACTCCTCCACTTGCACCTGCTGGATGACCTTGGGCAAGCCATAGTTCTAATAAGAGTTGTTCTTGAAAAAGAGCTCTCTCAGCCCCACCTACCTCACAGGGTGTCTGTAGTGGGGAGGGGAAGGGAAGGGAGTTTGTAAGCCACTCTGAGACTCCTTTGGGTAGTGAAGGACAGGGTATAAATCCAGTCTCCTCCTCCTCCTCCTCCTCCTCCTCCTCCTCCTCCTCCTCCTCCTCCTCCTCCTCCTCCTCCTCCTCCTCTTCTTCTTCTTCTTCTTCTTCTTCTTCTTCTTCTTCTTCTTCTTCTTCTTCTTCTTCTTCTTCTTCTTCTTCTTCTTCTTCTTCTTCTTCTTCTTCTTCTTCTGAGACCAAAGCCTAGGGAGCTACCTGGGACTGTGTGTTCCCAACTGGCAGGCAGGATGGACCCCCAGTCTGACCAGGTCTGGCATAAGCACGAGAAGTGCAGCCTTCCGTCTCGACTGGACTGAGAGCCATGTTTTCTGCCCACCGCCTCTCAGCTCCAGCCGCGGAAGGCAGAGGCCCCGGCTTGGAGAGCGCATACTCCAGGTTTAGATTTGGTCACAGCCGCCCATAATTTTGGTCTGGCCTGGACCTTAGGAACCCTCACGCCAGAGAGTTGGGATTAAACCTCAACCGTTGCCTGTGAAGTGTTTCTAGGCGGCATCTCTCCAAGCCTGGAAGTTTCTTCCTCTTGTGGTTTGCCAAACCCGGAGCTTTAAACTTACGGCTTTTATAACATTTGAAGCTGCAATTTTTGTGTTTATAAGGTTCTTAGTGGCTTGAGCCTATGTGCATAGGAGGGACTGTAAATCAAATAAAGCAGACGTATAACAGCTACCAGAAGTAAAGTGTCTTCCCTTGATGGGGGGGAATAAATAAGCACTGGCTCTTCTTTTCACCCAAAAAGGAGGAAAAGTTCAAAACGGCAACCTAAAAAAAATAAATTAGTTTGGCTGAAGATTAGAAGGGTGCGGGGGTGTTTCATGTGTGTGTGTGTGTTTGCACAATTCTGCGACTCGATTCTCTCCGGATGAAACTTCTTCAGAGCCTAAGGAGATTAGAAGGGGAAAGCAGAGAGGCCCCTTTGAAGAAACCACAGAACGAGAGAGTGAGAGGGGAAAGCAAGGAGGGAGATACGGGTATATTATGTGTGGCTTTGAAAGCATGCCTTCAAAAAGATCCAGAGTTTCCATCTTAGGGAGCTCATCCGTCTTTGATCAACGAGACTGATTGATTCACGGATGTTAAACGCTCCGTCCTTAAAAGGGGGAAATCATTCAAGAAGGTGGCCCAGCTCCAAGAAAGAAAAGAAAAAAAAAAGTATCAAAATCAAATTGGCCACGATTGCCGCAGGATTGCTACACTTCCTTTCATATTTACATCTCCTTGTCCCTCCCAAGGTCTTTCCGCTCGTCATCATGGCTCTGGTTTACCAAAGTTAACTGAGCTCTGATTTTGCTGGGACTCAGATGCATAGGTCCCTGTGTTCTACTAGTTAGGGGTGGCCTTTAATGTACTTGATTGTGAGAAAGAGAATCACAAATGGCGCCATTGTCTAGCCATTAATGTCCAATCTCACCAGCCTTTGTACCTAAATAACCGTGGGTTGGATCCAACCAGCTTTTCTTGCCAGTGGAAAAGGAAGTAGGAGGTTCCCTTTGGCAACTCAAAAGGCCATGCTGGGGATCATGGATCCTGCATAGACGAAATCCAGGTGGGCTGAGGGTTGTGATAAGGAGGGGGAAACGGGTGAGATTTGTGGGAAGTTCCAGATGCGATGTCCCCTGTTCTCAGACCTCCAGACTTCACGGCAAGAGAGGCTAGATAGCTAGACAGGCACACTGACCTTTCTTCCTGTAGCTACTCTTCTGCCACTGCCCTCTTTGATATGCAGATTGTGGTCTCAGGGACCATCTCCCCTTCCTTCTTCTCTCTCACTCTGTTGAAGACAAGCTCTCTTCCTGCATGCAGGGCCGGCCCCAGGTGTCTGGGCGCCCTAGGCAGGACAGCTTGGGGTGCCCACCCCACCGGGGATGCCGGTGTGTATCGAAGGTGAGGCCGCCCCAGAATAAGGCTGAGTTCCCACACTGCATGACTGCCTCATTTGTGGTAAGGGGAAGAGGTACAGGGCAGGCCCTCACTCAGCTTACTGAGAGCCCCAGTCCTGCAATTGTCCTGGGCAAGTAATGGTGCTCTGCCCATCGTCACATGGTGCAAGACTGGGGTTGCCAGTCCCCCGGTCCCAGCAGGGGTTCCCCAGGTTTTGGGGGCTTCTGTCCGGGAAACCCTACCCCCAAACAGCAACGTCGCTGTGCGATGTCCCCGACACAATGATGCCACCCGGAAGTGATGTCATCACGTTGGGGATGTCTTGCAGTGACACTCTGGTTTTTAGGGCACAACTCTATGGTTTGGAGCTGGTTTTACCATAGAATTCTGCCCAGACACTAGAGAGTCGCTGCACGACGTCCCTGACATGATGATGTCACATCCAGGTGACGTCATTGTATCAGGGACATCCCGGAATACCCCCCAAATCCCCCTGCTGGTGTGACAAAGTAACCTAGGCTGTGGTCACACAGGCCAGATAATACGGGGGGAGGCGTGGCTGTTCACCCCGGAGCAAAATAAAATGCGGTAGCACAATCACACGGTCCCCCGAGCCTCTGCACTTAGGCTGTTAGCTGTCGATCACACGGCGATGCTGAAGCATGGTAAAGAAGCGGCGTGGTGCAATCACACAAGTGGCGATCGCAAGCCACCGCTTCTGGATCAAACGGACAATTTTTTTTTTCCAACGGAGTCCCTGCATGCGCATGATCGAGGAATGAAGGATCGCTTCATGGTGAGTTGGTGCAACAGGTCGTGTTTGTGCACATGCGCAATTCAGCATTTGTGCACATCCTATGGAAACTTACAAAAAACATCCAGTTTGCGATGGGATGTGGACAGGCGCCGGATGCCACGGGATACTAGTGCTCCTGCAATCAGACGCCCGCCTTTGCCCCGCATTTCCCAGATACTAGTGCACTTTCCATGGTACTTTTTAACTCTGCATCTTCGACAGGACACCACGGGTTGGCCACGGGAGTGCTACGCTTCCCAGATGTTGTGGTGTGATCGCACCCCGAAAATCCACCTGACATTCGTGCCTCCACACGGCAAATTCTCTGTGTGACCAGGGCCTTAGCAACCCTATGCAAGACTGGATTTGCACAGTGCCAAGATTGTGCAGTGAAACCACGCAAGCAAGCATGTCTCTAGCTAACCCAGAACGACTTATTTCTAGATATTCATACTCCCTTTTTCTTCCCAGTGGGGGGCTCAAAGCAGCTTACGACTGTGCCCATCTCTCCATTTTATCCGCAAAACAACAACACTTTGAAGGAGGCTCGACCGAGCGACTGGCTCGGGGGCATCCAGTGAACTTCACGGCAGAGCGGGGATTCGAACCTGGGTCTCCCTAATCCTGGCCTGACACTCTGACCCCCTCCACCGTGCCGGCTGTCTTCAGGCATGCCCCTGGCCCATTCATTATCTGGGTGCCTGAATTTCCCCATGAGCACCAATTGCTATTTTGGGGAAGAACATTAAAACATAGCAGGGAAGAAAGGGTTACACTCTTCCCCTTCCCCCCCCCAATAATTCTTTCACAAACTTCAAAGCAGCCACCCGGGGGCTGCAAATTAGCATTTAAAACACACGCACACAGGTAGAAGTCCTATATATCTTTTTACTTCCAGACCGGTTTGGCCCCTCAGTCTCAGCTTCTGATTCATACAGAGGTACCATTTATGTGAACTGTCCCTTTCCCCCTGGGGAGGCGGGGAGCTGTATGTTCAGCTGCTGGAGCCCGCACACTCTCACGACGGGACCTAGGCGGCAGAGATCATAACAGACACATATGCAGCTCGCCCAATTCTCACAAATAGTGCACCGGAGTCTTTGCAAAGTAGGGCTTCCGGCTCTGGGTCGGGAAATACCTGGAGATTTGGGGGGAGGGGGTGTAGAGGCTTGGGAGGACGGGGTTTGGGGAGGGGAGAGACCTCGGCAGGGAACGACACCCCAGAGCCCGCCCTCCCAAGCAGCAGCCATTTTCTCCAGGGGGACTGATCTCGGTTGTCTGGAGATCCATTGTAGTAGCGGGGGATCTGCAGGTGCCGCCTGGAGATTGGCAACCCTATTGCGAGAGAACACCATCCGGGGTCAAACGGTCCTTACCTTTCTGCATTTGTGCTGCGGATCTTAGCATCAAGGAGCTTGCAAGTCCCAGTCGCTCTCCAGTAGGACCACAGGTTTCCGAATATAGACTGTCTGTGTGTGTGAGAGAGAGAGAGAGAGAGAGAGAGAGAGAGAGAGAGAGAGAGAGAGAGAGAGAGAGAGAGAAGGAGAGATGCCGGAAACACTCATCTCACTGTTGCTGTTTTCTTCAGCCGCACTCCATACCCACTAATTTCTGCCTTTTGGCTTCAGTACGAAACATTCAGGTTTCCATAGCTATAAATAACAGAGGCCCCCCCCCCCCAATAAGATAATAAATTTTGAGTGATTACCAAATAGCTTCTGGAGCTTGACAGTAGTTTCATCATTTTTTTGGGACTGGGCCTATACCCCTGAGGACTTTCATTTCCTTTTCTTTTTATTGCATTTTCCCCCATTAACGTTTCCCTTCATCCTCAAAATGTAGCGTACCGTAATGATAGCTCTAAAGGAATTCCACAAGAATGGAGCGCGGCGCACAACAAAAAGGGGGGGGGGAGAGAAACTGAGCCAGGGCTGCCAAATAGTTTTGGACACCCCCCCCTCACACACACACCCCACAGGCACACACCAGACCAGTTTAGCAAACCAAAGCTTCCAGTCACCTCAGCACACTGATGTCTTCTTCCCCATTTACCATACAGCTTCTATGGTCATTTGTTGTTGTTGTTCAGTCGCACAGTCGAGTCCGACTCTTCGCGACCCCATGGACCAGATTACGCCAGGCCCTCCTGTCTTTCGCTGTCCGCGGAAGTTTGCTCAATTTCATGTTCGTTGCATCGGTGACACTGTCTAACCATCTCATCCTTTGCCGTCCCCTTCTTCTTTGACCTTCAATCTTTCCCAGCATCAGGGTCTTCTCCAGTGAGTGCTCCCTTCTCATTGGGTGGCCAAAGTATTTGAGCTTTAGCATCAGGATCTGGCCTTCCAGGGAACAGTCAGGGTTGATTTCTTTTAGGATTGACTGATTTGATCTCCTTGCAGTCCAAGGGACTCTCAAGAGTCTTCTCCAGCACCATAGTTCAAAAGAATCTATTCTTCGGCGCTCGGCCTTCCTTATAGTCCAACTCTCGCAGCCATACATTACTATGGGGAATACCATGGTCATAAGTTACCCTTTATGGAAATTCATCCCTTGTCCTAAACAAATTGGCCCTTTGACTAAGCCTGATTGAGACCCGTTAGGCTCTAGCATCAGTTAAAATATTTAGGGTTGCGGACTGGGTCACATTTAGGGTTGCCGGCCCCAGTGGTTAGTAGTAGTGGTAGTAGTAGTGGTTAAGGGCGCAGACTCTAATCTGGGAGAATCGGGGTTTGAGTCCCCACTCCTCCACTTGCACCTGCTGGATGACCTTGGGCAAGCCATAGTTCTGGCACAGCTGTTCTTGAAAAAGAGCAGTTTCTGTCAAGAGCTCTCTCAGCCCCCCCCTACCTTACAGGGTGCCTATTGGGGTAGAGGAAGGGAAGGGAAGACGATTGTGGTGGAGTGGTTAAGAGCGGCAGACTCTAATCTGGAGAACCAGGTTTGATTCCTCACTCCTCCTCTATGTGAAGCCTGCTGGATGACCTTAGGCCAGTCACAGTTCTCTCAGAACTCTTTCAGCCCCACCTGCTTCACAGGGTGCCTGTTGTGGGGAGAGGAAGGAAAGGCGATTGTAAGCCACCTGGAGACTCTTCCGGGTAGTAAAGGGTGGGGTATGTAATAGTTTATTTTTCATATTTGTATCCTGCTCATCCCGCAAGCAGGCTCAGGGCGGGTCACATCATATTTCAACTGTTACAAAAAAAGTTTAAAAACACAATATAAACATTTAAAACCAGTGGTTATAGCTACTGGTGGAAGAAGAAGAGGAAGAGGAGGAGGAGGAGGACGACGACAACAAGACTGGATTTATACCCTGCCCTTCACTCAGAGTCTCAGAGCAACTTATAGTCTCCTTTCCCTCCCTGTCCCCACACCAGCCACCCTATGAGGTAGGTGGGGCTGAGAGAGCTCTTTCGAGCACTGCCCTTGAGAGAACAGCTCCGAGAGAACTTGTGACTGACCCAGGGTCATCCAGCAGCTGCAAGTGGAGGAGTGGGGAATCAAACCCAGTTCTCCCAGATTAGAGTCTGAGCACTTAACCACTGCACTAACCTGGCTCTCCATTCTGACCCATGGATACAGATGGAAATGGCCAGTTACCGATGGGAGATGGCTGGTAGGTGGGAGCCAGCAACCTCGGGGAGGCCATGTGTGCGGTATAAAAACTAACTCTTTTGCTGCCGCTGCCAAAGCAACATTTTAAAAAATCTGCACTGCCAGCTAAATCTCCAATGGCCAATCAGAAGCCTTGCTGGGCAAAAGTCTCACTTGGCCCTGCCCATTTTCTAACAACACTTGGCAGGCACCAGGAGAGGTGTTAGTGGGGCACCATGGTCCCCATGTTGGAAACCCTTGGTTTCAGGCATGGAATCCCCACAGGATTTACTGTTAACTCCAGTGGATTCTGCCAAGTCCAAAATGTCTCTCCCCCCAAAAAAAGTTAGGCTGGAAATCGATATTACTCAGAAGCCCAAGCTGTCAGCCTGGCACATCTTCTAATATTCCCTTCTCTGTCATTAAGAGACAGAGAAGTGTGGTAGGCCTAACTTGCTATCCTGTGGTTTATATAAGGATGCCATCCACCCCCCCCTCCCGATGGAGGCAGGGTTTTCCCCACTTTCAGGGCTCCAAATCTGCAGTAGGCCAGCCCCCAAAGAGCCCCATCACATCTGATGTGCCCGGCATGATGATGTCACCCAGACGTGATGTTATTGTGCAAGGGATGCTCTAGCATTTGGGTAAGAACTCTATGGTGACCATAGAGTTTTTTAACCAAATTGTAGAGTGTCCCTGAATGATGTGCCTGGCATGATGATGTCATTTCCGGGAGCCGGGCTGGAGCCCCCTGTTGAGACCACAGGTAAGACCTGGCAACCCTAGGTTTATAGGATTAGAGGCCCTCTCCATCTTCTCAGAGCTAGGCAATGGCTCTTGTCCAGGTGGCTAAATTTTCTATAGAAATCCACTGACTAAGACAAACTCAAGGGGGTTTATTCACTCCACTAAGCCTCACTCCCTGACATATCTGTGTTAGAAAATTAAATTCCATAGCTTTTGGCAGGGCTGGCAGTTTCTTGAAAGATCCAGAGTCTCAAGCTATTAATTTGTAACCGCGATTATTTTTACGGTTTATCCAAAGGTTCAGAAGAACCCCCTGTAAATCTACAAATAAGATGCAGTCATAAATCAGTTAAGAAGCAAACTGAGATGTCTGTAAGTCTGTCAATGCTCCCTACGAATCACGAGGGGAGGCACAATATTAGCCAGCCGGGTGTGAAGCTATGCGAGTTAGAACCGTCGCAAGTTCTGGAGGGTTATGTGGCAAAGCCACAATAGGACATGTTTTTGAATAAATGTGTTCAGGATTGGTCTCTGAGTATGTCTCACGCTGCGGGACAAAATAGCCTTCAGACACCCACAGCTCTAATTTGAAGACTCAGCCTTCTGAGACTCACAGGTGCCTTTCACTGGTTAGAATTAAATCCTAAACCAGAAAGTCTCCGTGTGCAACGAGTCCTCCCTCCTGTTTATAACAGAGGCTACTCTGATCGGGGTGGTGCAGTCGGGGACACCGCAGGCAGCCTGTGAAAGCCCCGCCTTGAAACGGTGGGCAGGCACAATTTAGCCATAGGCCAATCAAGATCAGGGCTGGCCTGCAACGAATCATTGCGCACGAGAAACAAACCAGAATGTGTACTGTAATATTTTGGCTTGCATCGTGCCACCTGAGTGAAGTCCAGTTTCCAGAATCGGGGGGATGTGCATAGGGGTCATTTCATAGAAAAAGAGGTGCAGGAGCTCATTAGCATAACTTATTAGCATTACTTATTTGCATATGCCACACCCCCTGACATCACCAGAAGTGTGTCAGAAGGCAACACCCACCACTCAGGCTCCACTGGACTGTTTTGGATGGCTGGCTATGCGGGGGGAGCGTGCATACCTGCCCTCACAGAGGAGGGAGAGCTTGTACCTGAATAAGCCTTGATCTTAAAGGTGCCACTGGACTCTTTTGGATTGCTAGCTATGGGGTGGGGGGAAGCATGCACCTGAATAAGCCTTGGTTTTAAAGGTGCCACTGGACTCTTTTTGATGGCCAGCAAGCACAGGGAAGTGCGTGGCTGCTCGTGGGTCGAGGAGGGTGGCACGGAGGACGTGCATGGCCTCAAGCAGGTAGGGGGCCTGGGCAGTGCAGAGGCACAGGAGGAGGCCAAGTAGGCGCAGGAGGCTGGGGTGGAGCTCCTCACAGGCCTCGTGGAAGTAGCTGGGGCCCACCTTGCAGAGGCGCCGTGCCAGGGCCGGCATGAGGACAGGCAGAGCTTGGGCGGGCCAGGTGCCATGGCCCAGGCAGTGGCGGAGCAGCTCGAGGGCCAGCTTGCGACAGTCGCTATGCTGGGTTGGCCAGTGGGGGGGTGCTGGGAGCAGGGGACGGGGCTTGCTGCATGTGCCCGCCCCCTGGGCTCCTTACTGCCGGAGCGTCACTCCTGAGCGCTCCTGCAGGAAATGAGCCCTGGATGTGCAGATCACCCTGCTTCTGAGAACAATGGAAAGTCTTTGTTACCCTTAAACATTTGGCTTGAAATTTCACTTTTGTGTGGAGTGCAATGTTTCCTCTAAGCTGAGTTAGTGTGAGCTAGCTCACAGTCTTTTAGCCTCCGGCTCACACTTTTTTTGTCTCAGCTCAGGAAGGATGGCTCCAGAGCAAACTAATTTATGCAGTAGCCAAATCACTCGCTCACAACTTCAATGCCAGTAGCTCACAAAGTAGAATTTTTGCTCACAAGGCTCCACAGATTAGAGGGAGCATTGGCGGAGTGCTTTGCCATGGCTAGTTTTTTCTTAAAGCTTATTGACTTTTTCATTGAATGCTGGAGAGTGATTTCAGTTCAGTGACACTTTACTGCTAAAGCAAAAGACCTTTGCAAAGCAGATTGGAATCATTAATGGAAACCAAGGGCTTCCCTTTACGAACAAGTTAAATCAGTTAATAAAATACAAAAGGAAATCAAGTACATTTATCTTGGTCAGAGACATTACTTACATTAAAATAAAGCCGACATTTTTGGCCCACATATCCTTGCTCGAATTTTCATTGATGTGATTGCAAAATGGTGCGGCCTGGCGAGATATGGTGCAACCTGGAGAGGTGCCATAATTCTCCCCCAAATAAATAAATAAACAAACAATCAGTGACTTGGACTACCAAAAAGCCACCCTATGCAGATGTGGAAACAGACAATGGTTTTATTTGAATGGCTTTACTGTTTTAGTTGTAAGCCACCTGGAAGCAGTCTCTGGAGAGGTGGCATGTCTGTTTTCTAAATAAAATGAATGACAATGACAACATGACTGGAGTCCAGTGGCACCTTTAAAATCAACAAAAGTTTTATTCAGGCTATAAGCTCTCCCGTGCGTGCACCCTCCTTCAGGTACATTGAAATGGAAGTTACCAGTCCATACATATAGATAGAAGGCGAGCAGCAAATTTGCATACAGCATAATGAAGGTGTTTAACAGATGCCAGGACCAAACCCTTTACCCATATGTATGGACTGGTGGCTTCCATTTCAATGTACCTGAAGAGGTGTGCATGCACACAAAAGCTTATACCCAGAATTAGACTTTGTTGGTCTTAAAGATGCCCCTGGACTCAGCCTTTGTTCAGGTATCTGAAGAAGTGTGCATGCACACAGAAGCTTATACCTTGAATAAAATTTGGTTGGTCTTAAAGGTGCCCCTGGACTCTAATTTTGTTCTGTTGCATCAGACCACCACAACTGCCCACCTGAATCTGACACAGCTTGAGTAACCATCCATATTAGTGTTTTTAGCAGGTCTCCAGGTGGGGAACAGGTGTCCCTCCTGTGCACATGCGTGCACACTTCAGATTTCACTATCTGGTTGAAACTATTTTAGCTTCCCTTGAAATTTCTTAGCAGTTTCCCCAAACAGGCAGCCTTCACATTTGTTTCAAGCAGGGCCGGCTTGCTCACTAGGCGAACTAGGCATTCACCTAGAGCGTGCCGGCCCTTAGGGGCACCAAAAGCCCCCAGTCCCCCTCCAAAAGCCCCGCCAACCCCCCCCCCCGCCCCTTCCCTGGCTTGCCAGCGCTCAGATGGAAGGGACAGGGGTTTAAACCTCCGCCCCTTCCCTGGCTTGCCGGCGCGCCCCAATGGCGGGTGAGAGGGGGAGGAGGAGGAGGAGGGGAGCCCTCCCTCGCCCTGGGGAGCCCTGGAGGCGGAGAGGTGGGAGGTTGGCAACCCCGTAATCGGGTGCACGCGGGGGGGGGGGGCAGAACCGTGGTTTCAAGATACCACTTTTGGTAAAGATCTGGAGGCCGCTTGCCAGAAATGCAAGTTGGGATCAATAAGCAAGTGGAGAAACCAGAAGGTTTTGCACACCCCTGCCTCCTACGGCAACAGGACAAGCTCTCAGGAGAGTATTCCCAGTTACTAAAAATTCACTCGGACCGCCCCCCTCACCCTGACTTCATCTAGCCCAGCAGAGTTCTGTTTTCTTGCCAGTTTTAAATGGCTGCTTCATCCCAGGAAGCATCAATGCAGAATCTCTGCCTGCCATTCTGGTAACAAGCTTTGAAAGGAGTGAAAGGGTCAGGGATTCAGATTCTGTATCTAGGGAGATACAGCAAATAGATGCAGGTGTGGTTGTCACAGGCAGGCCTTATCACCCTTCGGTATGAGGCAGGTGTATTTATTACTCAGGTGTGGCAAAGCCAGACATCTGCAATGTAGGTTATACAGCTGACTTTCCACATCACAGCACATCACTGAGCAAATGTTTCTCAAGGGCTGTCTCTGCAACAGTCCCCCCCCCCCCGGAACAAGCAAATACAAATGCTTTGGGGGGAGATCTTGAAGAGTTACTGAGAATTGTATTCTGTTTCCCTCTCACTTCCGCCCGCCTTCATGCCGTCTACACTGGGGGTTCCCAGCCTTTTTGAGCCTGCAGGCACCTTTGAAATTCTGGCTTTTATAGATAGGACTGTGGGCACAGTCACCAAATGGATGTCAAAAGAGAAGAAAAAGAGGAAGAGAAGGAAGTGGAGGAGGAGATTGGATTTATACCCCACCCTTCACTCGGAGTCTCAGAGCAGCTTACAATCTCCTTTCCCTTTCCCTCCCACAACAGGCACCCAGTGAGGTAGGTGGGGCTGAGAGAGCTCTTTCCCAGGACTGCTCTTGAGAGAACAGCTCTGAGAGAACTTGTGACTAACCCAAGGTCACACCAGCACTCTTAACCACTATACCAAACTGGCTGCTGCAGTACTAGGGTTGCCAGGTGAGACTGACAAGTTGAGGGGGGGACTTACCAGAAGGCTCTGGGAGAAGGGAGGGAAGCTCCAGGAGAGGGAACTCCGAAATGAGTTCCGGGTGAGCTGCCATTGCATTTAAAGGAACCACATTCCTTTTAAATGCTATCCCCCCCATTGGAAATAAAGGGACCACATTCCTTTTAAATGCTATTCCCCCATTGGAAATAAAGGGACCACATTCCTTTTAAATGCTATTCCCCCATTGGAAATAAAGGGACCACATTCCTTTTAAATGCTATCCCCCCATTGGAAATAAAGGGACTACATTCCTTTTAAATGCTATCCCCTCATTGGAAATAAAGGGACTACATTCCTTTTAAATGCTATCCCTCCATTGGAAATAAAGGGACTACATTCCTTTTAAATGCTATCCCCCCCATTGGAAATAAAGGGACTACATTCCTTTTAAATGCTATCCCCCCATTGGAAATAAAGAGACTACATTCCTTTTAAATGCTATCCCCCCATTGGAAATAAAGGGACTACATTCCTTTTAAATGCTATCCCCCCATTGGAAATAAAGGGACTACATTCCTTTTAAATGCTATCCCCCCCATTGGAAATAAAGGGACCACATTCCTTTTAAATGCTATTCCTACATTGGAAATAATGGAGGATGCTCATAGTATTGGACCCCCTGGTCCAATCTTTTTGAAACTTGGTGTTTGTTTTTTAAGAGGGGCACCAGCAGCTGTGCTGAAAATTTGGTGCCTCTAACTCAAAAAGCAGGGGAGGGGCTCCAAATCAGGGATCCCCTGCCCCCAACTGGGGATTGGCAACCGTATGCAATAGGCAGAGCCAGCCACAAAATGGCTGCCACAGCTTACCTTCAGTCACACGGTAAAGATCCTCGTGCTGTGGTGATGGCTGCTGCCAAAGCAACGTTTTTAAAAATCTAAATAGCCAATGAAATCTTCAGTGGACAAAAGCCCCACCCGGCTCCCCCCACTTTCCAAAAACACTTTGGGGGTGCCAGGAAAAGTTGGGGACCCCGGCTCTACACTGTTGCTCCAAATGCTTCTAACAGCTTCCCCCTATCTATCTAACAAAAGAGCCTTCCTCAAAATATGCCACTTCTGGAAATGTATTTCATTTAAATATTTTTCTCCCAGTTTTCTCCCACATTTGAATGCCACATCCTCCTGGGGTCCATCCGCATCAGATGTGAAGGTATATCGCCTATCGAATACATGTGTGCCCATCTGCAGTCGACTTATGGTGGGCATTAGATTATTTTTCATTCGGCGCTTCAGTTTCACAAAGGCCTATTTCATGCACACCCTTCATATAGGCTTAATCTCCGGGACTGCTAAAAATAATAAATATACCATTATCTGCGATCTTGTGTTTTTGTTTGTTGTTTTCCTTCGGCTATCGGGGACTGGCACAGCTGCAGGCAAGATGTTTGGCTGGGGTGTGCTTGTTCCTCTATAAAACCATCTCTTGGAGAGACTCAATGGCTGGATTTCGCTTCACACTCGCAAATATGAGTCACTGGATTTGTCCTGGGGAAGGAATTTCCCCCCCCCCATCGGGTCAGAATGATAACTGGCTCCAAGGTCATGCTGTGGAGGCCATCTTTCCCATTGTCACATATGGCTTGGCTCACTTGCTCTTGTCTCTGTTCTTCATGTGTAGTTGACGGGCTTGCTGGGAGCACTCATGCTCTCTGATTATGGCAGAATGAGGGGTAATTTGTAGAGGAATCTCTTTAGGGCAAAGGCTGGTGGATTTCTGCCAAGACAGGGAAAGGTGTCCAGCTGTGGGTGGAGCTTTCATACCCTGTATCCTACTACTCCCCAAGCAGTAAGAGGGGCCATGGCTCAGCACTAGAGCTTCTGCTTGGCATGCAGAAGGTCCCAGGTTCAATCCTCAGCATCTCCAGTTTAGAGGATCAGGTAGTGGGTAATAGGAAAGACCTCATCCTGAGACCTCTGGAGCTGCCTGTCTAAGTAGTCAATCCTGGCCTTGATGGACCAATGCTTTGGCATAGTGGTTAAGAGTGGCGGACTCTAATCTGGAGAACCAGGTTTGATTCCCCACCCCTTCACATGCAGCCAGCTGGGTGACCTAGGGCAAGCCATAGTTCTCTCAGAGCTGTTCTCTCAAGAGCGGTTCTCTCAGAGCTCTCTCAGCCCCACTTACCTCACAGGGGTAGGAGGTTATAAGCTGCTCTGTGACTCTGAGTAAAGGGCGGGGTATAAATCCAACTCTGCCTCCTCCTCCTCCTTCATATAAGGCAACTTCATGTCTCCATTTCCTCTGCATGCTTGGTGGAATGTAGAAAAAGGAGTGAGCATGGTGTACAGGGCCAAGACCTATAGATTCCTCTTATAATAGTCAGCATAGATCCTGACCAATTTCGCATAAGCATTTGTCCTGTCCTTGCTCTTCCATTTTTCCCAGATGTATTGTTCAATTTCACACCATTCGATGTGTGGCCACTTTTTGACCTGCATCACCCCTGATTTCCCCCGCGTCTTCTTGATCTCAAAAAACAAGGATTGAGAAGACGCGGGGGAAATCAGGGGTAGGGGATGCGGGTCAAAAGGCGGCCACTTATTAAATGGCATGAAATTGAACAATACAACCAGGGGAAACAGAAGAGCAAGGGCGGGGCAAATGCTTATCCGAAATCGGTCCCTTTCTCTTGATAAAACATACATTGCAAATCACTATTCATTTTATATACAATTTTTATATGGTGGAAGATTAAGGGACATTATGAACGGTAGATGTGAGAACTCTGTTAGCTAACCTAAGCCACTCCCATAGAACATTCAAATGTGCATAAAAGACAAAGAAGCCTTCCTCTTATTCCCAGAAAAATGTCCTTGAGACTTCTGGTGCCAGCTTAGTAGATAACGGGATCATATATTTTCCCAGGTGAAGGGGGGGGGGGTAGAGACGCTAGAGCTCGGCAGAGTGGATGTGATGTATGAGTGGGCCCTAGGAGGGGTTACATTTGAATTACCTGTATCTTTGATTGTACGTGCCAAAATCTTCAGATCTGACACAGTACTGTCAAGACCTGGAACTTGCTTATAACTCAATAAACATATCACTGCCAAAGAGGGTGTTGTTGAGAATAACTTGCCCAACTGTGATTCTGTGATCTCTCTTTCTATGGGTTTCAGCGGTTAGCCCCTCTATGTGCTAAATCAGCCAGCCTATGGGTTTCTGTGTGGCATGCTTTTGTAGCATTTACTTGGAAAGATCCTTTCAACCTGTCACCACGTTATGCTACGGGGAGACTGCCGTTACTCCTGTGGTCCATTCTTGCTTAGTCCCAAGGTTTTCTGTCGTTAGCTACAACTTGGAAGGATGTTCATGTTTACTGAGAAGTAAATGCTCCAGTATCATGATCTGACCTGGGTGGCCCAGGCTAGTCTGATCTGGTCAGGTCTTGGAAGCTAAGCAGGGGTTGGCCCTGGTTAGTACTTGAATGGGAGACCACCAAGGAAATTCAGAGTTGCTATACAGAGGCAGGCAATGGCAGAACCACCTCTGGACGTCTCTTGCCCTGAAAACCCAATGGGATCACAGCTGCGACTAAGGTTGCCAGTCTCCAGGTGGTGACTGGAGATCTCCTGGAATGACAACTCACCTCCAGATAACACTGTTCCCCTGGAGGAAATGGCTGCTTCAGAAGGTGGACTCTGTGGCATGGGACCCCACTGCAGTCCCTCCCTTTCCCAGGACCCTGCCCACCCCAAACTCCATTCCCAAAATCTCCAGGAATCCCCCAACCCAGATCTGGCAACCCTAGCTGCGACTTGACAGCACTTTCCAAATCCATTGCCAAGTGCAGCAGTGGCCTCCTGGGGACAAATGTAGACATCGTAGTGGTCTCATAGCGTGTTATGGACACGTTCATCTCCAGACAACGTCAGAGGAAGCAGGAAGTGCTTCCCAGGGGAAAACCATCTGTCCCATCTGGGGTTTGGAGGTAAGAGCAAATCTGACAAGGGAGGAGCACTGCTGTGGGGGTATCGGGACTCAGTGGGGAGAGCGGGCGAGATCAAAGACGAGCAGTGCTGACAGGAGCAGTACAGAAGTCTTTGATCTGAGAAGCTGCTCCAGCATGCCACTTGAGATGCTAAATAAAAAAAGGGCCCAGAGCCAATCTCTGTAGCATCCTCCTGGACTCCTCCCATCATTTTAATGAGAAGATGTTGCCATTAATCTCCCCCCCCGTCCATTTGCATGGCAAGGCACGCCTGGCAGCATGCGTAGATGTGTCTGCAAACCTGGCGCCAGGGCAGGATTTGGCCTTCGCTGTGCATTATCATTTCCTCGGGTGATTAGAACCAATGGAAAGCTGATGCAAGAGGGCTGGGATGCCACACGTGACTTGGCTGATTACGATCTGTCACATTATCGTGTGTCTGTTGACTTAGCACATGGCACGTCAAGCAAAGGCATGCTAATTTAAGGATTTGTGAAACCGCAGTGCAAAAGGCAGATAAGGCCTTTTTGGAATGAGCACATTGGGGTAATAGAAGTCTTACGGAATCAACCTTCAGACTAAGAAGGTATGTAACATAAAAACAGTTCCCGGTGTAGAGTCAAAGAATCACAGAGTTGAAAGGGGCTGTGACGGGGCCATCTAGCCCAGCCACCTTGCTCAATGCAGAATCAGCCTACATCGCGGGTGGCCAAGCTTGCTTAACATTAAGAGCCACGTAGAATAAATGTCAGATGTTTGAGAGCCGCAAGACATGAACAAATATTAAACATCTTTACTGGGAAATATGAAAAATTGCTTTTTATTAACATTAAATGGGACTGCCAAAAATAATAACAAAAGGGGTAAAAGCAGATATTGGTAATGATTTTATTTGCCCAATGATATTTGCTTGCTAATGATATTTAGCTTCCCCAGCCGTCCTGCCGGGAGCTGCACAATATGTGTGAAAGAGTCGCATGCGGCTCCCCAGCCACAGTTTGGTCACCCCTGGCCTAGAGCATCCCTGACAAGTGTATAGAATCATACAACAGACATTACGGTTATCCAGCCTTAATAATGCTTAATATTACATATCGCAAACAGCTTTAAGTGTGCTGCCTGCAGGGCTCCCGACAGAAGAGCCACTCAACTGAACTGCGCAGTGTGTCATTCAAAGGCCCAGAAGACCTAGGCGATATTTTAAGCCATTTGATTTTCTCAAGGGCTTTAGAATCACAACCCTAAGGCCTCCCGTCCCTTCCCCTACCCGGCCCAAGTCTGTTCAAGCACTCTGAGCCAACCAAATAGCTTCTCTGATGACAGCCGGAGGAATTCTGACGCCCCCACCTGAAAAGCCTCTGTGTCATCAGAGCGGCCCAGCCAGTGGAGTCGCAGTAGGCGGAGATATTGGATGTCGGTGGAGATGGCAGGTGGGAGGAGTTTACTGGAAGAGGGAAAGGGTGGAACAGAACTTAAATACGCCTCATACTGTCTGGCTGGTAGCGTATGATCAGTTTACATTGGATCTCAAAAGGCAACCTAAGATCAGAAGTATACAGTGTATGAAACGTGGCAGCCGATTGTGAAAATGGGAGCACCGTCCTTCAGTCCTCACTCCGCTCCTCCTTGTAATGACCAGGACAACTAACTGATGCCCTGATGTCTCCCGTGCCTGATGGTTGCTGGAAAGCTCCTGCGATTGCAACTGATGATCCCCAGGCAACAGAGATCAGTTTGCCTAGAGAAAAAGGCAGCTTTGGAAGGTGGTCTCTTACGGCATCATACCCCATTTAAGTCCCTCCCTTCCCCAAACCTGCCCTTCTCAGGCTCCACCACCACCCCCGATCTCCAGATATTTCCCAACTTGGAGTTGGCAACCCCCCCACCTCCCATAGCACCAACCAGTGGTGCAGGATAGGGATGGAGGTTGTTTTTGATTCTCCACGGTGGCGGCATTGGATACTGCTTTGGAGGGTCCCAGCCACAATATTTATAAGCTGCTTGTGACGGGGAGACATTCAAGGCCCTGGTAGGAAGGAGGGGCCTCCAGATCTCCAGGGCCTGCCTGGGGACTCACAAGCAGTCCTTTGGTTCCAGGCCTTCGGCTAGGATGGCCAACTTCTAGGTAGGGTCCGGGGATCTCCCAGAATTATGGCTGATCTCCAAACCACAGAGATCAGTTCCTCCAGCTGCTTTGAAAGTGGACTTTGTGGTCCCTCTGAACCTGGAGGTGGCAGGTCCACCTAGCCTGCTTTACCTCCCTAATATTATCTGTAGGATAAAACTTTGTCTCCCTCTACATTTTTTATATTTATCCAAAACAGCCAGTGGTTTTCTTGTTCTACGGGGCTCTGGGTGAGAAATTCCTCCTTCCTGCATCTCTCTTAGATTTCTCTAATGATCCTTCTAGTTTCAAACCCTTCCCTGTTAGGCAACCTCCTTCTGGGAATGGCCCAGTCATTAGTCCCCAGCTGAAGAAAAACTGACAATGAATGTGAGCGTTTTTTGCTGTCTCAGGAGAGCCGAGCAAATAAAAACTCATCCTGTATCCCACTGAAAGCATTTAGCAGATGAACTAGTTTCAATGGTGCGATTGGCGTTTATAGAAGAACAAGGAATCATGGGAGGGGGGAACACTTATGCCCACTGGCCCCTTAATTTCCCCTCTAAGGATTTTATAAGTTCTCTGGGGAGGTGTCGTGGGAACAGGTGGCACAGGCGGGGCCCAAGAGGCAAAGGAACTGCTTGCCTTGGCCATCGATGAGGGGCTACCCACTCTGGAGAGAGAGGCACCACCACCATCTGGCCACATCAGGATCGGTTGGCATTTGCAGCTGCCACTGGAGGTGATGGCATCCCGCTGGGGCTACAGAGGGGGATGAGCCTGCTCCTGGGTCAAGCGAAGAAGAAGAAGAAGAAGAAGAAGAAGAAGAAGAAGAAGAAGAAGAAGAAGAAGAAGAAGAAGAAGAAGAAGAAGAAGAGAGGAGGAGGAGGAGGAGGAGGAGGAGGAGGAGGAGGAGGAGGAGGAGATTGGATTTATACCTCACCCTTCACTTGGGGTCTCAGAGCGGCTTACAAACTGCTTTCCTTTCCCCTCCCCACAACAGACACCCTGTGAGGTAGGTGAGGCTGAGAGAGCTCTTTCCAGGACTGCCCTTGAGAGAACAGTTCTGACAGAACTATGGCTTGCCCAAGGTCACCCAGCAGCTGCAAATGGAGGAGTGGGGAATCAAACCTGGTTCTCCCAGGTTAGAGTCCGTGCACTTAACCACTACAACCAAACTGGCTCTCAAGAGGTAGCCAAGGGAAGCCTGGGGTGGGCTGGACTAGGGCAGAGCTGGAGCACAAGGAGAGGCCCAGGGGGTGGCATAGCTCTTCAAAAGGAAGGAAGGAAGGAAGGAAGGAAGGAAGGAAGGAAGGAAGGAAGGAAGGAAGGAAGGAAGGAAGGAAGGAAGGAACTCCCCAGCCCAGGGGAAGGGAAGGCGACTCTGTAACGAGTGGAGAGAGCAATAAACGGCACAGTGAGCGCCTACCTGCCTCTGTTGTGTTTTCTTTGGGACAGGAATCCTGTCTGTAACCTTTAGCCCGTGAACAACCAACCACCACCGCCAGCCAGCTGTGCCCCTCGGCTCAGCTGCATAACTTCTCAGCTGGGGTTTTCGCTCCTTCCCAGCCCCATAGCCAGGAATTTTTTTTTAAAGGGTCACCGGGCGGCTGGGGGCGGCACCGCTGCTTCAAAGGCATTTCACTGCTCTGGCTGGTTTCGGGCCAGCCAAGCCAAGCATCCGAGGTTCCTCGGCAGGCTTTCCCGAGCACCTCTCGCCGCCCTCCCTGGCCGTGCAGAGTAACAGCCTGCTAAGATGGATACTCAGCACCACTGGCCAGGCATGCGGGGGAGACATCATGGCCAAAGTCTTTGGTGCTGAGCACCTGGGGGGGACCCACACCCGGATGGAGGCACGGGCACTGGGCTGGGGCCTAAACCCCCTTCCTGAGTCACCTCCCTCCGCCTCCATGGGAGTCCAGGCCTTCAGCAGCCGCCAGCCATCTCAGAGCTGTCTGAAATCGAGCCGGCACCAGTGGGCTCCTGTCTCTGCGTGCGCACATGTTGATGTCTCCAGTGGGAAGCAGCCTACAAACGCCCTCCCCTTGCCATATCCAGCTTCTTGGGACTGCTCCAGGCTGGAAAGCCGCAATGCTGTCTGTCAGGCCCAGGGTAAGACGCTTAAGGGAAGATTAGGGTGAGGATTGGGGGATTGAGGTGGGGCACAGCAATTACAATAGGGGGAGCCGCCCCATATGCCCCACCACTGGCTACAGCCCTGCTTTTTCCTGTTAAGCTTGGGTGTGAGCCAAATGGCCTGAAGGGTACTGGCTCACAGATGGTCCCTTTGGATGAGCCAGCTACGAAATCCTGGACCAGCCCAGGGTATAGTTTTCCGCTTTGTTGTTTGTTTGTTTGTTCGAATGATTGATATTGCTGTTACGAACTGCTTTGGGTCCCTTCAAATGGGAAATAAATAAAATAAGCAAGTTGATTTCTCCGCTTTTACCCTTTAACTGATTCTTACCTGTTCTCAACATTCTGTGAAGCATATTAAGTCCTCATCAGACCTTTTTGAGGGGGGATTTTGGTTAATTTATGGAGATTTTTCCCCCTGCATACTTGGAGAGTTCCCCTGAGTACAATGAAAACCCTACCTTGTTGAGGGGCTGTCGTGCCGCTTATTTGATACCAAAACCCAACAGTGAAAACTGCTTTGCAGAGGGAAAGTAGAATGTTCTACCCAGCCTAACCCTAACCCGGGAGACGAGTTATATTAGTATATCAGTGGCTGGCAACAGATTGTATGTGTTCTGCTGTACGGGGCTGTGTCCCACTGGGGCACTAACCTCTGCAAAGTCAAACAGCTGGATCTGATGTAAGCACACTGTCCTATCTGACAAAGCCATGAAAGGTACCAGCAAAAGGATTCTCTCATAGTCACAGGCAAATCAAACGCCTGGTGGGCCTGATCTTTTGCTTCTCAGCCCCGTCGCCATCCCATCTGTCTGCCGTCACCACCCTTTTCTTTCACCACCCCTTCGTGGAGAGGCAGTAGTTTCACTTATGGGAAGGGGAAGTCAAACCGGATGACTGACATCACAAACTTGCGGAACCACAAAGTGGAAAAAGCTGTCGAGCCATCGTTGTTTGTAATTAGCTCTTGACTGAATTCCCAATCTGCTATAGGGAGCAATTTTATCTGGATGCGTTTGGGTGGGCGGGGAGAGAGAACTGGAGGGCTGAAAGCAAGGAGCTGTTCTTTGCCTGGTGACAGGGGCTGACGGACTGAGAGAGGAGGGGGGGAACAGAACGGCAGGAATGCTGGGCCACGGCACCGAGTGGCACATGGGGCAAGCCACTCAAAGCCAACTTGCCGTGAAATAGCCTCTCGTTCCCTTGCATTCGTATAGAATTTAATTTTTTACTGCGAGCCACTTCAAAGACCAAGTCTGGCTGAGCGTTCAGGATATAAATGTGTGGCATAAATAAACAGCATCTGCATGTCTCCTTGCCTCTAAGGATCTCCGTGCAGTTTCCGAGGAGTTATTCCAGTTTATCCTCCCAGCAACCCCTGAAAAGCCTCTTATCACATGGTGGCTGAGCTGGAATTTGAACTCAGGTCGGCCCTAGTCCAAGCCTGTCAGCTGTGCCCTAATAGCCCAATGCTCATCTGAAAATCTACCTAGGGGTACACCAAGAACCTGACCTGGCCTGAATGGCCCAAATCGGCCCGATCTCATCAGATCTTAGTAGCTGAGCAGGGCTGGGGCTGTTTATTACTTGGCGAGTAAACCACCAGGGAAGTCCAGGTTTGCTACTGTTATGTATTGGGATTGAATCATTCCTGATTGAATCACCCCCAGAGACTGGCTGAGCTTGGAGCACAAGAACAATAGCCTGCCAGGATTCTGAAAGTAACCAATCTAGTAGCAATGTTATGTAAATAGCCTATCACTGGGAGTGGGGTGTGTCTGGGTGGGGCAATTGCATGCTATTTAAGAACATAAGACCATAAGAGAAGCCAATGTTGAATCAGGCCAATGGCCCATCTAGTCCAACACTCTGTCACACAGCGGCCAAAATATACCACGTGCCATCAGGAGGTCCAGCAGTGGGGCCAGGACAACAGAAGCCCTCCCAGAGGGCTTTTATGTTATGTTTTTTATGTTGCCAGAAGGAACATTTAACAGAGCTGCGGCTCTGGGGGTCTTGTCCTGCTCTTGCTGAAATCACAAATAAAGTTGAGCTGATCACTAGACTCGAGCCTGCTTGCCCATGGGACCCCCACTATTTAACAGCTACCCAGAGTCAGGCAAGGGCAAATCACCTCTCTCTTTGGCTCTGGCCTTGAAAATCCGACGGGCTGGCCTCTCGCCGGCTGTGACTTGACGGCGCTTTCCGCCACCGCACCAGGAGCGCTCCCAATTTGCAGATGCTGAAACATTTGCTATAGAGTTACATTGCTAAAAGGCTCTCGGGCGGAGGACTTTGACAGCACACAATATATTCTAAACACCCAGGACTAACTTGGAACACCATTAAGCTCGTCCGGGATGCTCCCTTTCAGGAGCTGGTTCAAATAGCCTTTTTTCCCAAGTAGGATGGGGCACTGGGCTTGCAAGCAGGGCTCCTCTCACAAATGCTTGAGCCCAGCGTTGCAAGCGGGAGGCCTGTGGGCTTACCCAAATGTACGAGGCACACCAGTCTGCCGCTTGCTCTTTCCTCTCTCCCTTACCCAACCGTTAGTCCTGGACGGCTCTTGGCCGGCATGGCCTGCAGATGCAGAGAAGCCACAGAGGGACCGAGGAGAGATAATAAGGGTCAATGAAAATTCTAAGGGAGCGGAAATGAAAAGCAGTCAGGTGCAATCGTGCTGTTACGTGGCACATTTCTCAGAGGCTGGATGAGGCCAGCGAGACATGGAGAGGCGTGCCTGCTAGCAGGGGAGCAAATGCGTAATTCTTTCCAGTCCAAGCTTATGCAGGGGCATCAAGAGATTCTTGGAGTGTGCCGATAGATTGGAGTCAATAGGTTTGCCCGGAAGGGTTTTCTCTGTTGCAGCAACTGTAGTTGTGCATTGTTTGTTTCCACACCACGTTGTCGTCCATTCCTGCGCAAATTGGGAACAGCTCATTTTTTCCACTAAAAACTCTGCTTTCTTTAAAAGGAAAAAAAAAAACTGGGGAAACTGGATCATTCCCAGCATGGCATTGTTGGGACAGTCTTTTTTATGTGGCCCAGAAGGAAAGGTACGCCTTGTGTTCGCGTGAAAAGAAACACCCTTTTGCTCCCTTCCTCTGCATTTTCACACCGACGGTATCGGAGACTGTGCAATATGTGATGCGATCCGTTTTTAAATTCCTCCTTTTAACGTTTTAATGAACTATTCATTATTGTGTTTTGTGATGCCGAATAGCCTAATTATTTGTTGTGATCCACCCCTGAGCCTGTTCGCGGGGAGGGTGGAATATAAATTTGAAAAATAAACAAAATTGATCTTTGGGGGTCTGGGGAGCAGGGGAGCTGTTAGCGGCTGCAACTAGATTAGTAGGAAGTGTTCTTCTTTATTATTTGAAGAAGATTTTGAAAAGTTCCTGAAGTGCACCTCTCACCTTCCCCCAAGCAAGTAGGATGCCAGTTAATCTTTTCATTTTTTTTTTTTACTTTTTAAATAATTTTTTATTATATTTCAACAATGAACAGTCTTCAAAAAAACAACAAAAAACAGTACATACAAGGTTATGTGCAGCGTCGTGGAAGTAACTCACATAGCAAACAGAAAGTAGTGAGAATGCATAAAATCAAGCTAACAATAACAGTGAACATATTAATAATTGTGTAGATTTCTATTATAATAAAAGAATTAAGATTACAATGGACATGCGTTTCTCTTACTCATTCAGAACCAGGGTGTATCATAGTATATTTAGGCAATTTGAGTATATCGGTATGGGGCCAGTTATTGTTGCAAGATGTTCATATATGTGTAATTGTGTGGTTGAAGATCTGAGGCAAAGATGTACTCCATGAAGGGCAGCCATTTCTCTGCAAAATTGGATAGTCTAGGATATGATTCTGACTGGCGAAGGTGGTCTGTTATTTTTTCTAAGATCAGGTGATCCCACACTTTGTTTAGCCAACATGAGCGTGTCGGGGCCTTATCAGCTTTCCATCTGGATGCAATTGCTGTTTTAGCGGCCACAATAAGACTAGTGATTAGTTCACGTTGAATGGGAGGTATTTTTCTCGAGTCCCATAAGTCAAGAAACAGTAAAGTCGGGTCAAAAGGCATGTCGTAGCCTGTGATCTTTTCATTGTTGTTGGCCGCAGTGGGGCACCCAGTACCTTCCAGCAATTAGCATTACCAAGGGATCTGAGTACTGCAATATTCTGGAGCAGCCCCAAAGAGGGGGCAGGGAGGGTAATTTAATAAACTTAATTAAATTAGTTAATT
This sequence comes from Gekko gecko, assembly GCA_029375565.1. Lineage (NCBI taxonomy): Eukaryota > Metazoa > Chordata > Lepidosauria > Squamata > Gekkonidae > Gekko > Gekko gecko. The sequence goes on along the minus strand of JAPDNY010000010.1, from coordinate 111,835,401 downwards.
AAAAGTGCCATGGGGTCACCATGAGTTGTAAGGAATCGTCCATTCAAAAAATACAGGGGGAGAGAGGGCACCGGCAGGGGGTGAGGGGCACCCACCTGCAACTGGCTGGAGCAGCCGTAGTGGATGAGCGGCATGAAGGTGGTGAGCAGGGGCTCAGTGTCGGTCTGCAGTTCATGGCGGGAGGGGAGGGAGGCGTCATGGCCAATGGTGTCATTCTTGAGCAGTGCTACAATGCATCAGCCTTTAAAAAAAATATGGGCAGAGGCTATGGATAGAGCAGGTATGTCCAACAGGTAGACTGCGATCTACCAGTAGATCGCAGAGGGGTCAGAGGTAGGTAGATCACCAGCCCCACTTGGTCTCCTGGTTTGCTGGACTGGTGTTTGGGGTTTTTTTTTTATTATTGTTTGGTGGTATTTGATTCGCAGTTCTTTCTGGATCTTCATCTCTCTGTTTCGTTTTTGCTTATTTTGCTTACCAGTAAATGACAGAAGGTACATTATAAATGGGGGTGGGGCGGTGGAACCCAACTTTAGTGGGTTAAAATCTAATTTGAAACTAATTTGAAACTTTGTTTTCATGGTGGCAGATCACCGGCACTTTTGGCCGGAAAAAATAGATCACTACCTGTTCGAAGTTGGACATGCCTGGGATAGAGGATCGTGACAGTGACCTAACAATAGTGTGATGGGGGAGTGCAGTGCACATCTAGGATGAAAGGGAAACTATGGCTAACAAGGGTTAAAAAAAATGGATTACCCGGTGCTGTGGGGAACCTTTCTGGCAAGTTTGAACTGAGAAAAAAAAAATGCACCATCAACATGACCACCGTGAGCAGGGGGACACACACATAATGTGGAATCAGTCCTTGCATGTCTTTAAAGAAATCATAAATGCAGAGAAGGGAATTTCTGCAAAGCTACTTGTCGGGACCATTTTCTCTTTGCCCTGCTGACAAGTGACACCATTGCCCAAGAAATGATGGAAATTGGCGTTGGGTGAAGATTTGTTTGAAGCACATGATACTTTTTGAGATGAATCTAATACAGAAGTTTGGTGCGTGCTTCCCCCTGTATATGTCTGGGTCAAGATTAGGAGAACCCTAGGATTCCATTGAAGATTTTGAGCTGTGCCTGTGTTATTTTGGAAATCGGGTTCCGTCTTACCAGCCGCCGTTGAAGATAATTGAAACGCTTGATTTATACCTGGGAGAGGCGTTCAGCTGTTATTCTTTCCACAGTGGGAGTCTTCTGCTGCAGTTACTTTCTGTTTGGACATCTATGGACGCTATTTACGTACGGAATTACAGAAGAGCCTACTGTTGGTCTTGGATATGCCTCTTGTTTAAACTAGTTGTTATGAGCAAATTGTTGGATCTATGTTTATATACTCTATTGGGTTGTGACCACTAGCCCTTCTTTGTATTTCAATGAATATTTGGTTTTGAACATAGTTGTGAATGGTAGATGGTCTTCCCTTGGTGGTTGTTGTTTGTAGCAAGATTAGAAACATTGCAGAAGCTTTGAAAGGAAAGTAATAGCTCGGGGCGGGGGACACACATTTGGATAGAAATATGGACGCTTGGTCATTTTGCACATGATGATGTTCCTAGCCCCATATGTGTTTCCAGTGTGTTTGTGTATATAATCAGCCATATATTCAAGTTTGTATACAAGGGGGGCATCACATTAAAACTTTTGAACCGTACAAGACATGTTGGATATTTATTGCAGATGAGCCGTGTGGTTTCATAGCAGTATGTCACATTTTAACATATTTTCTATGACTGCAAGTGTCACAGATCAATACAGCAATTTTATCTGTTATGTTATCTGCTGAGTACATTATTTTAATTCTGTTCTAGTGATGGTTCTTTTAGTGCTGTTAGATTTTCTGTGTTTTTCTTAACATGCAACTTAACTTGCCACGGTTGGTTCTTCAAATGATTCAATTTATGAAATATTTCAACTCTTTTTAAAAAAAAAAAAATTAAAAATAAAAAGGGGGAGACTCAAAATCCAGCAACTAAATAGAATTTAAAGAAAGGGGGGGAGTGTACATCAAGTAAAGACAAAATAAAATTCTGTTTCTGGTTGCTAATTTTACTTATTCATCTTTTCTGGGTGCAAAATACCAGGCACTAATGCGATTATGGTGCAGTCCGCCAAAGTATTTTTCATCCATCATAGGCATGTGAGTGTCGTGCTTTCCAGGGAGATGTCACAGAGTTATTCGAACTCTCCCCAGCTGCGATTGAGTGGATGAAAATTTAGATATTAGTATTTAGGGGCATTGCCCAATGGGTCTGCATACCTGTTGTATCAACTTGGTTATATATTTTATATTATCATTATATATATATACCAGTTTGGTGTAGTGGTTAAGTGCGTGGGCTCTAATCTGGGAGAACTGGGTTTGATTCCCCATTCTTCCACTTGAAGGTGCTGGATGACCTTGGGCAAGCCATAGTTCTGACAAGAGCTGTCCTTGAAAGAGCAGTTCTCTCAAAGCTCTCTCAGCCCCACCTACCTCATAGGGCGTCTGTTGTGGGAAAGGGAAGGGAAAGGAGTTTGTAAGCCACTCTGAGACTCCAAGTGAAGGGTGGGGTATAAATCCAATCTCCTCCTCCTCCTCCTCTTCTTCTTCTCTTCTTCTTCTTCTTCTTCTTCTTCTTCATCATCATCATCATCTTCTTCTTCTTCTTCCTGTGTATAACTTTGCCATATGACAAATAATTAAATAACACTCCTGCAGGAAGGTAGGTTAGGATGGTTTCAGCTCACAACTGGGCTTCTCCAGTAGCCAGGGGTCTTTTGGGGGGGGAGCGCACCGGAGCACAGCTCCGGGAGCTCAGGAGCCAAGCCCCACCCCCACCCCGCGTCCCAGGGAGTCTTTCAGGCAGCCGAATGTCAATTTCAGCTCCATTATATCCTATGGGCCACTGAAGTCAATGGTGAAAAGATAGGGTATATTCTGGTGGCTGGAGGTGAGGGGTTTGAGGGAGAGGCTCCAAACTCACAGGGTAGCTGACGGAGCCTCTCCCCAAGATACCCACCAAGTTTCAAGAACATTGGAATAGGGGGTCCAATTCTATGGGCCCCTAAACAGGTCGCCCTTATTCCCTCCATTGCTCTCTATGGTGGGAAAAAAGTAACCTTTTTTCCCACCATAGAGAACAATGGAGGGAATGGGGCAACCTGTTTGGGGGCCCATAGAATTGGACCCCCTGGTTCAATGTTCTTGAAACTTGGTGGGTATCTTGGGGAGAGGCTCCATCAGCTATATTGTGAGTTTGGAGCCTCTCCCTCAAACCCCCTCCCCTCCAGCCACCAGAATATACCCTATGTTTTCACCATTGACTTCAATGGCCCATAGGATATAATGGGGCCAAATTGCCGCCAATTTTTTTTCATTCCCTCCTTTCCTTCTCTCTTTTTCCTCTTTCCATCCTTCTTCTCTTCTCTTCTCTTCTTCTTCTCTTCTTCTTCTCTTCTCTCTCTCTTCTTCTTCTCTTCTCTTCTCTTCTCTTCTCTTCTCTCTTTCTTTCTTTCCCACCTTCTTCTCTTCTCTTTTTTCCTCCTTTCCCTGTTCCCTCCTTCTTTCCTCTCTTTCTTTCCCTCCTTTTCTTTTCTTTCTTTCCCTCTTTCCTTCCTTCTTTCCTTTTCTCTACTCTCTCTCTTTCCTTCCCTCTTTCCTCCTTCTGTGGCTCAACTCTCATGAGAAGGAGTTTAAATTTTAAATCCCTTCTCTCTTAGCTCCCCCACCCAGACCAGCTGGGGAAGGGAAGAGGAGGCTTTTGAAGATGCCTCCCCCCCTTTTGCTTCCCCTTCTGACATCACTTCTGGTGATGTCAGGGGGCGTGGCATATGCTAATAGCCTAATAGCTTATTAGCATACCATATGCTAATGAGCTCCTGCAGCTGCTTTTCTACGAAAAGACCCCTGCCAGTAGCTGTTCTAGTCCTTGGGACTAGAGAAGTGTGGAACATGTCGTCTTCTGGTGATGTGTGTGTGTGTGTGTGTAAAGTGTCTTTGCAAACGGACTAGCTATTGCACTGATAAATAAAATCTATTGTTGTCGGTTTTAACATCTGTGGCTTTATCAGCACATTTATTTATTTGCTTCTTTTCTGTTCCGTATCCTGCCCTGAGACTCCGATTACAAAATTTTAAAGGCAATGCAATAAAACAGTACAGTATGTATAGCTGGGCAGTAAAACTATGTTACAAAGATGAGAAACAATGCAGTAAAAATATTTAATATGCATAATAATGGAGTGAGACTGGGATGAGCGAACAATTCAAAAAGAAGATGATTGTACATACAATAAACAAAGCAACAGGGCGCTGCTTCCAGATTTCCCATGTACAATTAAAAGGACAGCTGTGTTCCCTTCTATAAAAATGCCATCCTGAACAATTTCGTTTTACTACTGCCCTATTTCCGATATAAAAATTCCCTCCTGAGCAATTCTGTATCTCCACGGAGAGGGTAAGTAGATGGGTCCACAGTAAGTGCTTGCTGCGTCCCCTTTGACACGCACTCTGCACCAGCTCATTGGTGGTTCCTGAGACTCTAGCAAGTGGTTTGCAGGAATGTGTCTCATGCAATTGTCACCAATCTATGGTATCCCCCAATGGTATGCGCAAGTACTTATCAAAACATGGACATAGGGTGGCAACGGGAAAACAGCCCTGAAGAGACGGGGTGGTATCTTGGGGTGCCCCTTTCTATCTTGAATGAGATTAAGCCAGAACTAAAAGTAGGTAAAGGAGCTGCGGTGGCTTAGTGGTTAAGATGGCAAACTGCAGGCTGGAAGATCGGTAGTTCACCAGTTTGGGACCTGAGTGTCACGTGACGGAGTGAGGTCCCATCTCTGGCCCCAGCTCCAGCCAACCTAGCAGTTCGAAAGCAAGCAATGGCAAGTAGATAAATAGGTACAACTTCAGTGGGAAGGTAACAGCGTTCCATGCGCCTTGGTGTCTAGTCATGCTGGCCACATGACCACAGAAACGTCTTTGGACAGCGCTGGCTCTTCGGCTTGGAAACGGAGATGAGCACCGCAACCCTAGAGTCGGATTTGACTGGTTTTTGAGCAAGGGAAACCTTTACCTTTACTAAAAGTAGGTAAAGCTTTCATCCTCACTGCCCTCTTGGATTAAAGTAGAAAATATCTTGCCACCGTCTGCACTGCTAAAAACAGAATGATCACACAGTTGATATGGCAGTTTGGCAATAAGGTCAAGTTCTCTTGTCTCCAATTAAATGAATCTCAGTAAGGAGATATACTCCTCACTGGGACCTTAGAGAGCCACTGGCAGTTGACATTAACAGTTCTTGGGAAGATAGGCCAGTGGTTTGATTCAAGGCAAGTCAGCTTCATACATTGATTTCTTTCGTAGCAGTGACTCTCCGGAGCGTATGCTTTCCTACTTGGTGCAACTTGACTTCCCCTCTGGAATGAGTAACAATCCTTACTGCAGCATCAACTGCAACCTAAGAATCACTGTAGTTCTAATACGGCTAAATCTAATTTTCATTAATAGAATTAGAGACGCCTTTAATCACCCTGGGAGCAAGAAAAAAAACACAAGCTATCAAATAGACAGCAAGGAATGCCAAAGAGTTTAAAAACGTGCCGCCCAGAGTTTCCCTTACTGTTATTTTAATAGATTACCAAATGTTTCAGAACATACTTAATACTTTCGACAAGGCGCTCGGGTTTGCGGAATGTGCGGCCTCTGGAAGGTGCCCGACAGCCAGATGCGGGAGGAACGCCGCTTTTATTTTTAGGGGGAATTGTCGAGGCTGCTGTTGTGCTCGATGGGCAGTGCGCCCTTTGGGAAATCAGAGAGAAGAGTGCAAAGGGAGCAGGCTTATCTTCTACTGGACAGCTTGAGCCTGGCTCAAAATCTAGTGACAGAGCCGTGCTCTCTGTGGCGAGGTCTCGCTTGTGCCATCGCTGGCTGAGGCACCAAAGAATCCGATGAGGTGCCCCTGAGAGTCAAAGACGGGCAGCGTCCATCTTGTCGTGATTTTCAAATGGCTACTTTTATGCTTTTGTCAATTAAAATTGGGAAGAAGCACATATCTTCTACTCAATAGGGTTTGGCGTAGTGGTTAAGTGCACAGATTCTAATCTGGGAGTACTGGGTTTGATTCCCCACTCCTCCACTTGCACCTGGCTGGATGACCTTGGGCAAGCCATAGTTCTGTCAGAGCTGTCCTTGAAAGGGCAGTTCTGGAAAGAGCTCTCTCTCAGCCCCACCTAGCTCACAGGGTGTCTGTTGTGGGGAGGGGAAGGGAAAGGAATTTGTAAGCTGCTCTGAGACTCTGAGGGAAGTGTGGGGTATAAACCAATCTCCTCCTCCTCCTCTCTTCTTCTTCTCCTTCTCCTTCTCCTTCTGTTTAGCCTTAACTTTTAAGCTGTGTTGAGTGCTGGGTGTATCAAATTGTGATTGGATGGGATTTATAGCTTATACTTGCATTTTGGTATGTCTTAATGTCACTTACGCCTGGTATGTTTTTGTGCATTTTTATGTTTATGTTATGTTATGTTATGTTATGTTATGTTATGTTGTATGTTATGTTATGTTATGTTATGTTATAGTTATGTTATATGTTATGTTATGTTATGTTATGTTAGACCTACGGTTACAACATTACAATTCATTCATTCATTCATTCATTCATTCATTCATTCATTCATTGAGCAACATATCTTAACTCATTTATTAAAATATGCACATCCCACCTGTCCTCTTGACTCAAATTTGAAGTCTTCATTCAGTCTAACAAGTCTTCTTCCAACTTACATGGTTCTTCCGTTGGAGGAAGAGCCACATAAGTTGAAGGAAGGCTACTTAGAAGGTAAGTTGGACCCACCCCACCATTGGAAATCCACTCGAAAAACATGTTGTTCCAGCCCAGGCCTAGCAGTCTACCCCACCCTCCACAAACCAGTACTTTATACGGCTCATGCGTTGTTTTCACAGCTTCTACAACTGGGACAGAAACCTCTGCTGCTTGAATTCCAGTCCGAATTATCAAGTGATTTCAGAAAACACATGCGGCTTACTCTTCAAGAACAAATCTGACAGAAAGATCATCAACGTGGATCCTAAGGTAGAAGCTTTGCTCTTGTTATCTGTGCTTCTCCTAGAGACAATGGTGAAATCCTGTAATATTAGATTTCACAATCTAAAGTGTAGATCCCCTAGTTAAAAATATCACATTGGTGAATCGATCAATAATATTAAATTATATCACAATATTGACTATCACACTAAAGAATCACTGAGCCAAATAGCAGGGAATCCTTGATTACGCTTTCCCCCAAAATGCTTAGATAATGGAATTGTTCACCAAGGGACCTCAGGATTATTTTTCTAGGTGTCTGCACATAGTAAAGAATCGTACCAAAGCCCAGTGGGGCCAGGACACTAGAAGCCCTCCCATTGTTGCCCCCCCAAGCACCAAGAATACAGAGCATCACTTGCCCCAGACCAAGAGTTCCTATCTATACCCTGTGGCTAATAGCCACTGATGGGCCTCTGCTCCATATGCTTATCTAATTCCCTCTTGAAGCCGTCCATGCTTGTAGCCACTGCCACCACCTCCTGTGGCAGTGACTGGATGGACTTAAAATAAAAGATTTCTCGAAAACACAGCCTGGGCAGGTGCAGCGCTGGGTCTATGACGCTGCCTTGTGCTCTGGTCCGCCTGGCCCAGTACTCTCTACTTTAGGCAGAAGCTCTCCCAAGATCTCAAATGGGCATTTCTTACAACCCTGCAGCTCTGAGATCTTTTTAAACTGGGGATGCCAACGAAATGCTTGTTTCCACCCACTGAACTGGGGCTCCAGCCCATAAATCGCGGGGCCCGTCCTCACTGACTGGAAACATCATTTCATTCCCCAGTTCTTTTCCCATGACAAGAGCAACTAGCCTCAGCATCATTAAGTATAATATGTATGTAAAAGAACCGTCGTGACCCTCCCTCTGTCCCCCGGGGCATCTCCTTATGTAATCCTTTGGCAATCCCGTGTGCCGAAGCTGAGCGCCCTTGAAGCCACAAAGGCAACCAGCGACCCACCTCCACCGTGTTACGAGCAGCGATGCCAACAAAACTCGTCATTGCTTAACGAGGGGGATGAATTCATTCAGGAAACTTCTACCTTGCCTTTCGGCATAAAGCCCTCCGGGCAGCTTACAAAATAGGTGCTGCGTCTATGTAAGTGCAGAGAAGAAGAAAAACAAAATAAATGTAGGCTCACAAAGGAGAGCAGCAGTAACTAAAAGCACAGATGAAAAAAGCAGCAGGTGAGAATACCGGGGTCTTGCGTATCAGTGGGCCCTGATCTGGATCAGTGTTCCCTCTAAGCTGAGTTAGCGTGAGCTAGCTCACAGTTCTTTAGCCTCCGGCTCACCCATTTTTGCCTTCGCTCAGGAAGGGTGGCTCCAAAGCACACTAATTTATGCAGCAGCCAAATCTCTCGCTCACAACTTTGATGCCAGTGGCTCGCAAAGTAGAATGTTTGTTCACAAGGCTTCACCGTTTAGACTAGGGAGCATTGATCTGGACAGCCTAGGCTAGCCCAATCTCATCAGATCTCAGAAGGCAAGCAGGTTGGTCCCTGGGTAGTCCTTGGGTGGTAGATCTCCAAGGAAGCCCAGGGTTGCTGCGCAGAGGCAGGCAATGGCAAACCGCCTTCTGCTTGCCCCTTGTCTTGACCCGGATGGCTCAGGTGAGCCCGATCTCATCAGATCTCGGAAGCTAAGCAGGGTCGGCGCTGGTTAGTACTTGGATGGGAGACCACCAAGGAAGTCCAGGGTCTGAATGGCTCTTGCCTTGGAAGTCCCCATGAGGGATCACCATACGTTGGCTGTAATTGAAGAAGAAGGGGACAACAAAGGATGAGATAGTTAGACAGTGTTATCGATGCAATGAACAATGAAGCTGAGCAAACTCCGGAGGACGGCAGAGGACAGGAGGGCCTGGCGTGATGTGGTCCACGGGGTCACAAAGAGTCGGACTTGACCATGTGGATGAACAGCAGCAGCAGCAGCAATTGACAGCACTTTCCACCACCATATACCAGTGGTCCTCAAAATCTGGCGACCCATTTTGATTTAAAATTTTCCAGGCGCCTCCCTCAGTGGCACCTGCCATGCATCAGATAGCCTTCTTCCAGAGTGTGCAGCAGACCACACATGCCCCATGGAGGTGCCTGTCCTCATACGCTCAAGAAGATACAGCGAGGCCCAGTGGTTCTCAGACTTGGGTTGAGGACCCAGAAGGGCAGGTTATGAGGCCAGGAGGGAGAGGGAGAAGCATGGTGAGCTGGAAGAGGAGGCTGTGGGAGGGTCAGTGGCAAATCTGGGCTTGTCCTTGGATAATGTTCTGGAAAATAATAATGCTAGGAAAAGTTGAAGACAAGAGGAAAAGATTAAGATCCAACATGAAATAGATTGACTCCTCCTTCTTTGGACATTTTCAAACAGAGCTAGATGGCCATCTGATTGTGTGAACTTAGGCAGATCATGAGAGGGAGGGCAGGGAGGGTTGCATCAGTGCTCAGTTCTCGTGGCCCTTTCCTACACGCCCAGGGAAATGCTGATTGCCACTTTGGGGTCAGGAAGCAATTTTTCTCCAGGCCAATTTTGGGCCAGGAATCCTGGAGGGGGGTGTTGCCCTCTTCTGGGGAGGGAACAGGGGTCACTGGGTGTGTATGTGGGGAGGTATTTGTGGATTTTCTGCATTGTGCAGGGGTTGAACTAGATGACCCTGGAGATCCCTTCCAACTCTATGATTCTATGATTCTATGATTTTATGATTCTATGATTCAGATTGAACAAGGGACTCACAAGAAATGGGTAAAACTCAATTCCTTTGTCCCTCTCTCTATACATGCCCTATCAGATGTTAAACTATAGGACGGGCTCCTTAGCTTAAGAAGTTACAGAATCTCTAAGGATTTCCATTACCTTAAAGCTTCCTTCACTCTTCAGGACAACACATGGTTAAATGGTTGCCTCCTACAGACATCCGTAAAGAGTTCTGTGTGCTCTGATGGACCAGCTCCAAAGAGAGCTTCCTCCTTGCTCCCCTGAGTTTTATCACCTCTCTTTTCCCCACCCACTGACCAGGTCAGGCCGGGTCACAGAAGTTTTTCCTGAAGTTTCCAGAAATCTCCTTCCTGAAGTCTCTCTAATGTCAAATTCCGCCAAATCTGTGTTCCCTGTTTGGGGAAGGGGGAGAGCTTGACCCACCCATAGGCTGTGATCACACACACTAAATAATACACTTTCAATCCACTTTCCAACTGGATTTTGCCAGTTCACACAGTAAAATCCAGTTGGAAAGTGCACTGAAAGTGGACTGAAAGTGGATTATTTAGTGTATATGACTGCAGCCATTGGCCCATTCTGCATCTAGCATTCGCTCCGTTGTTTTACCAAATCCACACTGGAGCAGAAAAAGATGCAGCTCAAAACCACAGTCAGATACCCCAGGCCAACACCATACCGACTGCAGAGTCACCCCAGAATGGCTAAAATGACCATAAATCTATGCAGACAGTACCATAAAACGGAGAGATCAAAGGAAGTGAAACCGGCATGCAGTGTGGAGGCTACCACAAAATCCGAGGATCAAAGAAAGTGAAAGTGGCGTGCAATGTAGAGGGGAATTTCTGTTCCGGCATGGGTTTGGTAAAACAGAGGGACGAATGCTAGATTCAGAATGGGCCTAAATCTCTCCTGCTAAATGCTACTAGCATTTGTATAAAGGTGGGTTGAGGTCTGTCGGGAAAGCAGTTGAACTGACCTTTCCTACCTGCTCTCTGCCCAGCGGGGGGGGAAACTTTTAAGACTCAGAGAGAAGGTTTTGCTCATTTCATACCTCCAAAGGGAAAAAAAATGCATTTCTTCATAGTTAGGTTTTAGACAGGGTTGCCAACAGTCTGGGCAGGGGGAGTGTCCTGTCCCTTTAACTGGGACTTAACAGGCTGCTGTTTACACCAGGTGATGTTACTGACCTCCACCCATGAAACGCTTCACCTGCTGCACATTTCCAAACATTTAAAGGTGCAGGATATTTTAACCCCCCCCAGGCTGTTGACAACTTTGGCTTTAGATGTGGCCCAGATGACTTACACTGGTATTTCTGGATAGGTGTGCTACCAACTGTGGAAAACTGACAGTGCAAGTTTGTGTTGTTGTTGTTTTTCAATTGGGGAAATTAACAGCTGGGAAAAGGGTTCACATGAGGTAGCAGAACTCAGTTTTTGTATTTGTACATTAAAGTAAAAGCATCGACATAGTTTCTTGCGTTAGCTTCAAATGCAGGCTAATCTCTTTCTAGAACAGGAGGAAACTGGGGCAGTTTTTGAATATGGAGAATACTTAGGATGAAGTATTTAGAGATATTTTTGTAAAGATGATGCTAATACACGGTAGTTAATAATACAGGGAAAATACCAGTAACTTCAAATCAGGTTTCTCGTGTTCATTCAAAAATTTAAATATTAAACATTTCGCATTTTAAAAAACTGATTGGACATTACTCTAAAAACTTGAATAAAAAATGCATTATACGAAAGCCATTTTATTGTAGCCAAATCTTATGAGAAGCTTCACAAATCCTACATGGTAAATTGGGGGAAATTATACAGTATCATGGACCAGATAAAGTTTGTCAGTGTTTATGTAGAAAGAGTTTGCTATTTTCAGTTGGTCTGAATTTAAGAGAAAATTGTTTCAAGATGGCTATGCGCAGGCACCACGAAATCATCCAATATATTTTAAAAAGTAGCGAAAGAGATTATTTTGTTTGAACGACAAGAGACTTTGTCTTTGTGAGGGGGCTGTGACAGAGCAAAAGCTTTCTGGAAACGGTGAAGGAAACAAAAGGGCGAATACGCATTTACATTTAGACCCTTTGGTGTATTTGAGACCCAGTTTGGTGTAGTGGTTAGGAGCGTGGACTCTAATCTGGGAGAACCATGTTTGATTTCCCTGCCCCTCCACATGCAGCTGCTGGTGTGACTTTGGGTCAGTCACAGTTCTCTCTAAGCTGTTCTCTCAACAGCAGTTCTCTCAGAGCTCTCTCAGGGCTCCCCCCCACCTCACAGGGTGTCTCTTGTGGGGAGGGGAAGGGAAAGGCGATTGTAAGCCGCTCAGAGACTCCTTCGGGTAGTGAAGGGCGGGGTATATTCTGTTAGAGAAATTCAATATGATTACTACTACAGACCCAGTCGAAAGAGAAACATGGGTCCTAATGGATAAATGAACATAAGAACATAAGAGAAGCCAATGTTGAATCAGGCCAATGGCCCATCTAGTCCAACACTCTGTCACACAGATTCTAGAAAAACTAGATGTAGATAAGCTCAAATGGGAATCCATAACAGAGACTAAATTTAAGCTACTAGCTTTAGGTTAATGTACCAGTTGGTCAAAATTTAGCTATAAAAAGCTACTAAGAACATCGGCAGTCCTTCAGGATCACAATTTAGCTCGTGTAGCTGAAAATGTTTCCTTTTCATGTAGCTCTAAATCCTATAATGTTATACCAATATCAGAGTTTGTCACCACCACCACAACGGTGGGATCCTTACAGTCGCGTTTGAAATGTTGATTTCTGTATTGTTTCCCAACTTTTATAATAAAAATAATTTTTTTTTTAAAAAGGGCGGGGTATAAATCCAATCTTCTTCTTGTCGTCGTTGAACTTCATATAAATGCTTTCCACTGTATGATTAAAGACCCGCAACTTGACTCCCTAGCGGCAGAACAATTAAGGGCCAAACATCATGAGATGTTCGAGGCAGTTTGTCCACCTATTGCAAAGTACAGCTGCAGAGACTGAAAGTGACTCGTACAGCGGAAAGTAGCTTATGTCTGTAAGTGCCCTCAAGACGCAACTAACTTACGGTGACCCCCCACAAGGTGGTGGGAACCCATGAAGTCATGAAGCTGCCTTATACTGTATCAGACCATTGAGCCGTTGAAATCATTCCTGTCTTCTCATACCAGCAGCAGCTCTCCAGGGTCTTAGGCTGAGGTCCTTCGCACCACCTACCGCCCCGATCCTTATTGGAGACGCCGGGGATTGAACCCGGGAGCTTCTGCATGCCGAGCAGACGCTGTGCCACTGAGCCACAGCCCCTCCCCAAAGTAAGGGCAGGGTGGTAGGGCTGGGAAGGAGCGGAAGTCGCTGAGCATCTGAAGGGGTGGGGAGAGGACAAGACGTTCCGCTGCCCTCGGTGCCTTCCAGACTTTCTTCTCCCGCTGAGAAAAGGCTTATCGGAGCAGGAGGAGAGGAAGAGAGGGGCAACCAGGTCGCTGTGGAGCGACACGCAACATCTGCCCTCCAGATCCCTGCGCTCTTCTCCCACTGGGAGCGGCAGCAGAAGAAGAGGGGTGGTGGGAACTTGGAGCCAGGGAGGATTTTCAAGGACATCTCCGTGGGCCTCTTTGCCACTGCCACCAGGACGTATGAGCTGCAGCCGTGGGCCGGCTCACAGTCCCTCTTCCTTTGGAGAGTCCTTAAGGTCTTCTGCCGGGACGGGGCTCAGTACCACTGCTCCCTCTAAGCTGTGGAGTCCCGTGAGCAGAAATTCCACTTTGTGAGCTGCTGGCGTTGAAGTTGTGAGCGAGCGATTTGGCCGCTGCATAAATTAGTTTGCTCTGGAGCCCTCCTTCCTGAGCTAAGACAAAAATGTATGAGCGGGAGGCTAAAAATCTGTGTGCTAGCTCACACTGACTCAGCTTGGAGGGAACACTGCTCAGTACGTGGCTGGGCTGATATTTTCTCCGGAGGAGACTTTGGGTAGGTTAGAGTTGGTTCTACTGTTCTATTATCATTTACTGGGTGTTTTCCAAAAAATTTAACAAACGCAATGCAGCAGACAACAAGCAACAGAGAAATGGCAATCAAACATTTGTTGCCGAAAACTGACAGAATAAATCTATTAAATGCATTCTTCTTCTTGTTGTTGTACATTCTCTGTTGTATTTCTTCCCCTCTTGCCATTGCAGGATAAATGTCTTCTGCATATATTTCTTTCTTTCTGGAGACATTTATATATACACTAAGCTTCTCCATTAACATAATGAACCGCACTTTCTGTAATAAAACATCTCTCTTTGACAGACTTCTCTCCTTCCGAGATCGTGCTCACAATATTCTTGCCGCAGTCGAGCCACGCTGTATCATATTTACACGAAAGAGCTGGCGCGGTTCCTCTTGCAAGGGAAGCAGGGGGTTTGATCCAGGTGAGCGCTGCATTGGGGATAACTGCAGGTGGGAGACACAGATTTCGCCTCTGAGCGAAATGCCAGCAAAAGCTCTCTTTTGTTTTAAGACCATCATCCTCTGAGGGTGAAAGGTTGGAACAGGCTTCCTTTGTTTGCTGGAGTTCTGATTTAATACTAGAATTGATGCCACATTTTGATTTTACATATGTACGAAAGTAGTGTCAAGTCATAACCGACTTACATTGACCCCAGCGAGGGGCTTTGAAGGCAAGTGAGAAGCAGAGGTGTTTGGCCATTGCCAGCCTCTGCAAGGTCTTCCCTGGTGGCCAATCCAAGTACCGAGCTTGCTTAGTCTTTGCGATCCGACAAGATCGAGCTTCTACCACTCTGCCCTCCTTCCCCATTTTAATATTAGCTCCTGAGAAACTGAGAGCTGTTTTTATTGGCTGCTGCCAGGAGGGCTTGACTGCAGGGAAGTGTGATCTTTCATGTTGGTTCATCATTTCTGTTGTGGAGTGCGCACACTGCGTCTTGGAAACGCAGGGCAGACTCTGGGGGAGAAGAGAAAGGGGTCCTCACTGGAATTATAATGGATGGTGGGCAGGGCAATTTTTGGGCAGGAACGCACAGGAACGGAGTTCCGGCTGGCTCCCCAGTTGGCCACACCCAGAAGGAACTCATTAGCATAATAGGCCACACCCCACAGCAGAAACTCATTAGGATTGGCTACACTAGGGCTGTGTGGCCTAACATGCAAAGGAGTTCCTGCTACAAAAAAAGCCCTGGGTTTTGACAACAAACAAGGTAAACAGAATAAAAAAGCAAAAGGTAGGCGTGGCTGGATGACCACACTTCTGGTAACACGGGGGTGTGGCCTAATATGCTAATGAGCTGTGTTATAATGGGTGTGGCCTAATATATTAATGAGTGTCTGCGATGGGTGTGGCCTATTATGCTAATGAGTTCCTGCTGGGCTTTTTCTACAAAAAAGGCCCTGATGGTGGGAGGCAGTGTGAGTGGGAATCGAGCGAGCCTAGTGAGTGGTAAGTGAATCAGATAAATAGAAGAACAAGAGAAGAGAAGAGATTGGATTTATATCCCGCCCTTCCCTCAGAGTCTCAGAGGGGCTTACAAATTCCTTTCCCTTCCCCTCCTCACAACAGACACCCTGTGAGGTAGGCGGGGCTGAGAGAGCTCTTGACAGAAACTTCCCTGGAGAGAACAGCTCTGACAAAACTATGGCTTGCCCCAAGGTCATCCAGCAGCTGCAAGTGGAGGACTGGGGAATCATACCCGGTTCTCCCAGATAAGAATCCGCACACGTAACCACTACACCAAACTGGCTCTTCCCCTATAAGCTGCTCTTCCCCTATCCAAAAAAGTCCTGGACTATCGTGTCAGTAAACCATTGGGTCTGGTTGCTGAGAGCTATTTAAAAACAGCTGTTATTTGAGGTGGGGTTGTTGACTTGTTTTCTCTCGCTCCGACTTGGCTGGCATCATCTTCTCCCCATTAGGCCCAGCTGGGTTCTCCATTCGGCGTAGGGTTGCCAGCTCTGGATTGGGAAATACCTGGAAATTTGGGAGTGGAGCAGGGTTTGGGGAGGGAAGGGGCTTCAGTGGGCTGTAATGCCATAGAGCCCACCTACCAAGGTGGCCATTTTCTCCAGGGGAACTGATCTCTTTCACCTGGAGACCAGTTGTAATCCCAGGGGACCTCCAGCCGGCACCTGGGGACTGGCAATGCTGCATACTGGACTTTATGGCTGGGGAGGCAGGACTGCCGTAACTGAGTTGTACACATTTAAATTTATTTATTCATTTATTTATTTAATTCAATTTATACCCTGCCCTCCCCGCCAAGGCAGGCTCAGGGCAACTGACTAAACACATTTGAGACTGGCTGCCATTCACTGACCACCCTAGTGTTAAAAGATCTCCCCACTGGCTTCCAGTTTGCTTCCAGGCTTAGTTCAAAGTGCTGATGTTAACCTATTAACCCTTAAATGGCTTTAACATCTATAGGACCATTTTAAGAACATCAGAAGAGCCCTTCTGAACAGACCAATGGTCCATCTAGTCCAGCATCCCATCTCACACAGTGGCCAATAAGTTCCTCTGGAGGGCCAACAACGGGGCATAGAGGCCGAGGCCTTCCCCTGATGTTGCCTCCTGGCACTGGGATTCAGAGGCTGAGTTCCTCTGAATGTGGAGGTTCCCCTCAGTCACCATAGCTAGTAGCCATTGATGGATTTCTCTTCCATGCAACTGTTTATTCCTGTACCCATCACTGCATCCTCTGGCAGCAAATTCCACATTTTAGTAACTCTCTATGTAAAGTGGTATTTCCTTTTGTCTGCCCTGAACCTACTGCCCATCAGCTTCACTGGATGCCCTCAAGTTCTAGTATTTTGGGAGAGAGAGGAAAAGTTCTCTTTGTCAACTCTCTCCACCCTATGCATCATTTTATAAACCTCTATCGTATCCCCCCCCCCCAGTTGTCTCTAAACGGAAAAGTCCCAGACTCTTCAGCATTTCCTCTCAGGGAAGGTGCTCCAACCCTCTCATCATCTCGGATGCCCTCCTCTGCCCTTCTCCCAGCTCTTCTACGTGGTCCTGTGCACCAGTTAAGATCTTTGCATGAGGCCTTCTTTATGTGGCCCTTCCTTCTGAAGGGAAGTATACGCACACATATGGCACTGCCTTCTACTGGATCGGACCATCGGTCCATCAAGGTCAGTACTGTCTACTGCAGAGGTGTCAAACACATTTGCTACAAGGGCCGGATCTGACATAAATGTCTCTTTAGTTGCTGTAGATTTTCCAGGTTGTGTGGCCATGGTCTTGACATTGTAAGACCTGATGTTTCACCAGTAGCTGTGACTGGCATCCTCAGAGGTATAACACAGAAAGAGGGAGTACTCTCTATGTCAAGGTGAGCAGAAAAATGGTAGGCAGGTAATTTATATCTACCCTGGAAGGTAGGGTAGGGCTGAGTGATTATCTTGTAGTAGTTCTCCAGGCTATGGACATGCTAATGGAGGAGCTTTCCTGAGGAGGTTCTTTTGTCTATGGATTGTTTCCTGAGGAGGTTTCCTGTTTCCTGAGGAGGTTCTTTTCTGTGTGGAATGGCGATTGAAACTCTAATCTTATCTGTAGTGCTACTGTCAGCTGTAGAGCCTTTTGTGTTTTTCAGGACAGGAAACCATGCCCTATTTATTTTTAAACTCTCTTCTTTCCTGTTGAAATTGTGTTTATGTTTATGAATTTCAATGGCTTTTTTGCCTCTCTTGGGCCGGGCCATGTGTGCCATTAAACGAAATGCCAGGTACTGGAGACAGAAACTGTATAAAGGACAGCAGCGGGTCGGCTCCGAGTTGGTGTAGTCCTCACTGCAAGGCCCCCCCGGGGTGGGAGGGGAGTGCAGAGGAAAACTCCCACAATGCTCGACTGATGCAGGCAAGGCTGTTCTGCTGTGCTGAAGCCATAATGGAGTGGCTCCGCCCATTCCCCCCTCAGCACTCCCTTCCTTGCTCACGGGCCGCATAAGAGCCCTGGATGGGCCGGATCCGGCCCCCGGGCCTGATGTTTGACACCCCTGGTCTGCTGAGATGGGCGGCGGCTCTCCAGCTTCACATCACCACCTGGTCCTCTTAGCTGGAGGTGCTGGGGATTGATGGAGAGCCTTATCCGTGGGAGCACCCAGGCTCTGCAGTTCTCTCCCTGGGCATGCCTAGCTGGTGCCATTGCTGTTAACATTTAGGCACCAAAGTTGGTCCTCATGCTCTGCCAAGTGTAAGGCTGGTTTTTTTTTGGGGGGGGGTATTTTTGCATTTTTTGTGTTTGCGTGCCCATGTCTGGAAGTCACGGTGACCTCTGGTGACTCCTACTGGGGCTTGGGGGACGTTCAGAGAAGTGCCTTGATGGCCTGCCTCTGCCTCCCGACCTGGTATTCACTGGAGGTCTCCCTTCCGAGTACTTGCCAGGGTCGGCCCTGCGTAGCTTCTGAGATCTGACGAGATCGGGCTTGCCTGGGTCAGGGCGAGACTGACTGTTTTTGCTTGCCACCTCCAGAGAGGCAGAACTGGGGAGGGGCTGTGGCTCAGGGGTAGAGCATCTGCTTGGCATGCCGCAGGACTCCAGCTCAATCTATGGCATCCCCAGTTAAAAGCATTAAGTGAAAGGAGATGTGAAAGACCTCGGTCTGAGACCCCGGAGACCTGCTGCTGGCCTGAGTAGACAATACCGACCTCGAGCGTTTCTCAAACTGGGCTTCACAAGGATACTCTGTGTATGTGCATGTGCACATAAAAAGCCCCTCCGACATCTAACCATCTGATATGAAACTGAAGCCTTCTTGATCTAGGAGTGGGGACGGGAACTCTCTTCCTCAGAGGGAAAAGAAAGAATTGGCTTCCCCCCAAGGCAGGAGATCATAGAGCAGTTCTGAGAGTTTCTCCAGCCCACTCCCCACCCCTGTTCAGCCAGTCTCCGTCCCAACATTCTTAATAACAAGGATGTTTCTGCTGTTCTGAGTACAGACATACCCCTGCTAGGGTGGCCAGCATTTGAACACATGGCACTCCTTTATTCTGAGTCAGACCCTTGGTCCATCAAGGTCAGAATTGTCTACTCAGGCCGGCAGCGGCTCTCCGGGGTCTCGGGCAGAGGTCTTTCACCTCATCTCCTACCTAATGCTTTTAACCGAAGATGCCGTGGATTGAAACAGTTCCTTCTGTCCGTTTGGTATAGTGGTTAAGTGCGCGGACTCTAATCTGGGAGAACCGGGTTTGATTCCCCACTCCTCCACTTGCACCTGCTGATGTGACCTTGGGTCAGTCACAAGCTCTGGCACAGCTGTCCTTGAAAAAGAGCGGTTTGTGTCAGAGCTCTCTCAGCCCCGCCTACCTCACAGGGTGTCTGTTGTGGGGAGGGGAAGGGAAAGGAGTTTGTAAGCCACTCTGAGACTCCGAGTGAAGGGCGGGGTATAAATCTAATCTCCTCCTCCTCCTCCTCCTCCTCCTCCTCCTCCTCCTCCTCCTCCTCCTCTTCTTCTTCTTCTTCTTCTTCTTCTTCTTCTTCTTCTTCTTCTTCTTGCCAAGCAGGTGCTCTCCTCCCACTGAGCCACGGCCCCTTCTCAGGTCTGCTTTCCTGGAGGGGGCGAGCAAATGTCACGAGGCCTACTCGTGGCAGCGGCTAGCCACAAGTGTCATGCCACACAGAGCCAACGCTTGCAAGGGTTTCGTTTCCCATCTGGGGCCACGTGTGATAAAGTCGTGCGAGCCGGCGTTAACCGAGGAGAGGACAAGCCGTGGAGATGAGCGGGACCCGTGAGGCTTTCTCCAGGGGGAAGAAACTTCTACAGTCCAGCATAAATGAAGATGAGATACAGGACTCAGTGGCAGAGCATCTGCTTGGCCCGCAGAAAGTCCCAGCTCCAATCCCCGCTATCTCCTGGTAAAGAGGAACAAGCAGTCGGTGATGTGAAGGACCTCCGCCTGAGACCCTGGAGAGCCTCTGCCAGGCTGAGTAGACAGTTGGACTTGGATGGACCAGGGGTCTGATTCGGTTCAACCACACCGGCTACCAGCTTGCCGGCTGTCCCCTGTAATTCCATCCCCCTGTTTTCTGCAGCACCGGTTTTTGCAGTCCTTTCCCAGAGCGTGCCTGCGTACCAATCCAGCGGCATGGATGGCCGATTAACTTTTATTTGTCAAATTGTCCACTTAATAATTCATACATGGACATATCAATATATGCCATCGAGTCTACCCTTCCCATACTTCATTTATCCAAATATACAGGCACTCCCATCTTTCAAAAAAGATGTTGTCGTCCTTCCCTTGAAGAATTACACTTAATTTGTCCATTACAGCTACTTCCAATAATTTACATCCCAACTCTTCTCTTTGTGGGTATTTGCTCCTGCTTCCAATACTTTGCTAACATTATCCTGACATTATCCTAGCAGTCGTTAGTATATATATTAACAGGGCTCTTTTTGTAGCAGGAACTCCTTTGCATATTAGGCGACACACCCCTAATGTAGCCAATCCTCCAAGAGCTCACAGAGCTCTTCTTACAGGGGCTACTGTAAGCTCTTGGAGGATTGGCTACATTAGGGGTGTGTCGCCTAATATGCAAAGGAGTTCCTGCTACAAAAAGAGCCCTGTATATTAACATATATTTATCATTTCGCGTAAGTCTCTCCGGTATTAAGTTCAACAGAGCTATTTCCGGAGTTAACTCTATTTTCAGATTCATTATATCCAATACAGTCCTCTGCACCATCATCCAGTACTTATTAACGGATGGTCGATTTTTGACGCTTGGTTCATTGTTGCCCTGGAGGCGGTTTCGGTGGCATTTCGTTTGGATTTGCCAGAAGCACACTTGAGGGGCTGCTCGTCTGGCTTTGTATTTTGCACTGGGGTACGGAGACATCCCGACAAAGTCCCCGTGACTCCAAATTGAGAAAGCGTTGCTGGAGCAGCTCTTGAGGAGGGGCAGAGGGCTGGGAAGGGGAGGGGGCTGGAAGGGAGAGCCGCACAAGAGGGCAGGCTGCAGATGTGTCTGTGTTCAGGATGGAGGCCCCGAGGAGGACTGTAATGGGAGCGCTGGAGGAGAGAGAAGCTTGATCTACAAATGCGGTGGCCTGAAAGTGCCCTAGAAGGGGAGCCATTCCTTTGTGCCACCTTCCCATGTACTTGTAGGAAGCTCTCCTTTCTCGCAGACATGTGGCGGGGGGGGGAAATGCTCTGCCTGGTGTGGCAGCCCCTGTGCAAACTGAGTTTTTGTAGAGGATGGGACACTACTGATTGCATGTGCGAATTATGCTACTGTCAGTTGCTGCTAGCTCTGTTTATACGTCACAGCAAACTCGCATACATCCTGTGAGTCCCTACTTTCATCTATTTGCAAGGAAGAGACAACGCATGTTCGCTTTCCAAGTGTAACCAGGTACCAATATGTGGATAAATGTGGGGCCTCAGTCACACGTTCAGCCATACATGCATTGAACACACAAGAGTTACTCAACATGCATATAAAAAAAATAAATCAAGTGTATGATGTACATATGCTTTCTGTTTTCTGTTCCTTGGCTCCATCATCAACCAAAAGGGAGATGTGCAACCAAGAAATCAGAAGGAGCTTGAGACTGGCCAGGGCAGCCATGAAAGAGCTAGAAAAGATTCTTAAGTGTAGGGATGCTTTGCTGGTGACCAAGACCAAGATCATTCACCCCATAGTATTCCCCATTATTATGTGTGGGTGTGAAAGTTGGACAGTGATGAAAGCTGATGGGAAGAAAGTTGATTCCTTTGAAAGGTGGTGTTGGAGGAGAGCTTTACAGATACCACGGACCACTGAAAAGACAAATCAGTGGGTTCTCAATCAAGTCAAGCCTAAACTCTCCCTAGAAGCTAAAATGACTCAACTGAGGCCCCGCGGTGACTCACGAAAGCTCATACCCTGCCACAAACGTTGGTAGTCTTCAAAGTGCGACTGGACTCTTGCTCTTTTGTACTGTTTCTTAATTGCATACATTCTATCTAGCTAGAAAGATGGGGGACTTGTCCATTCCTGCACAAATGACATTCTTCTGTAGTAATCTGAGAGTGTCCATCTGTTCTTCATTGCTCCCTAAAAAACTTCAGATCTGAAGTCCTTGGACTCTCGATTGAATAAGGCAAACACGCCCTTGCTTTGGTTCCTCTTGAAACCAACACAGAGTAAGCCGGGCAGTAATTTGTTTGGGTTTTGCATGGAACAGCTCTTGGATGAGGGTTCCTTTGAAGTGCTTCCCACAAAAGATGGTCGCATATGAATAGCAACAAGTACCAAATATCAAATTATATACATTTTGAAATGAGTGCGTTGGTTTTGCGAGGCATTGAAAAATGCATACCTAAAAATGTATTTGGTTGCATCGAATGTGGGTCACTGCTTTAACTTCCTGCAGCTGTGGAACATCTGCAACAAATAAGCAGATACCCTCTTGCTGCGTGAAATATATACTTTTAACCGTCGAGAAAATCCCCGATCGAGCCCAGAGCAGGCTTTAGCTGTTTGAAACCATGCGCCTTGCATCGCTGGCCTCACGGTGTCATGCGTGTCAGCGGCATGCCTGATAAGAGCATTGAAAATGATCTACAGACTGCTATGGCAGGAGGGGCATCATTCTTCACTCGGGACAGCCACCTGGGTCTGTCAGCAGCAGGGGGCTAGTCCTGCTTGTTCACAATACAAGGACTTGTGGGCACTCCATGAAATCGCTGAGCAGTCGGGTTAGAACAGATAAAAGGAAGTCCTTCTTTACCCAGAGAGTGCTTAACACACGGAATTCACTGCCACAGGAGGTGGTGGCAGCTACAAGCATGGACGGCTTCAAGAGGGAATTGGATAAGAGGCCCATCAGTGGCTTTTAGCCACAAGGTATAGGGGCTGCGGTGGCTCAAGTGGTTAAGATGATGAACTGCAGACTGGAAGGTCGGTAGTTCAGCAGTTCAAGACCCGATTGCCGCATGATGGAGTGAGCTCCTGTCTCTGGTCCCAGCTCCTGCCAACCTAGCAGTTCGAAATCTAGAAATGGCAAGTAGATAAATAGGTACCGCTTTGGTGGGAAGGTAACAGCGTTCCGTGCACCCCGGCATCTAGTCGTGCCGGCTACATGACCACGGAAATGTCTTCGGACAGTGCTGGCTCTTTGGCTTGAAGATGGAGATGAGCACCACCCCCTAGAGTCAGATTTGACTGGCTTTCGAGCAAGGGAATCCTTGACCTTTACCTACAGATAGGAACTCTCCATCTGGGACAAGGATGCTCTGTACTCTTGGTGCTTGGGGGGATAACAATGGGAGGGCTTCTAGTGTCCTGGCCTCCACTGGTGGGCCTCCTGATGGCACCTGGTATTTTTGGCCACTGTGTGACACAGAGTATTGGACTGGATGGGCCATTGGCCTGATCCAACATGGGCTTCTCTTATGTTCTTATGTAACAGGGAAACTCTGCTAGAAAATGTAGATGCTTCCCCCCCCCCATGACACCTCTGCTGCTTTTAAGGCTGCTATTTAACATTTATCCCGTGCCAACAGTGCACTGAGCCATAGCTCTGGTGAGACATTTGGGCAATGAAAATAGAACAGAACTGTTTGTTTCCCCTTATTTTTTCCCCTTCTCACCCAATTATTTATTCGCTATGTTTGCATCCCACCCTTCCCCCAAGGAGCTGAAAGCAGCAGACATCCTTCCCATCTCCTCCACAATATCCTCACCAGTGTTGTAAAGTAAGTTAGGCTGAGAGAGAGCGACTTACTCCATGTACAAGTTTGAGTCCAGTAGCAGCTCAGAGACCAACAAGGCTTTGGGAAATATAAGCTTTGGGGATCCGTCTTTGCTTTTAGCTCAAACGGCAATTGTGCAGTAGGGTTTGGGGTTGTAAATGTTGGGGAAATTGGTAAAAATACTTAAATATTCAGAGATTGCAATGGATCTTTGTTTCACCGGAGAGCAGGCATTTTCTTCTATGTAAAAATCTTTATTTCTAAAGGGAAGGGTTCACAGGAAATCTACAGAACTGCAAAGACACCTAAGGACTACATCTTTATACTCTGACCACACAGTCTACAACAATGGAGATTCTTCTTCTTCTTGACCCTAGAAGGAAATCACCTGAATGCATTAACCAATGATTGTTAGTAAATAGGCTTCATTTTCCTGGGCTTTCTTCTCATTGGCTCTGTGCCAGGTTGCCTTCCAGTCAAAACAATAGTACACAAGGTAAACACACATTAACCCTATAATGACTGAATTTTAGTCCTTGCAACACACATATTTCCAACAGTGAAAGTAATGCTGGTGGGATTGTTGAAATCAGACTGCCTAGAGGGATTTGCTTCTGACCTGGATAGCCCAAGCTAGCCCAAGCTTATCAGATCTCAAAAGCTAAGCAGAGTTGGCCCTGGGTAGTACTTGGAAGGGAGACCACCAAGGAGATCCAGGGTTCCAATTAAGAGACAGGCAATGGCAAGCCACCTCTGAACATCTGATGCCTTTGAAAGCTCCACAGGGTCACCATGAGTTGGCTGTGAGTTGATTGCAAAAAAGAAAAAGGCGAAAAAAGAGGGATTTGCGCAGGCTACATCCGAAATCTGGTTTTCGTGGTCGGACTACTGTGATGTTGACAACTGGAATACTACTTTACACATATAGTGATTAAAATGTAGAATTCGCTGCTAGAGGATACAGTGACGGCCACAGGAATAAACCGATTTAAAAGTGGATTAGATAGATTCATGGAGGATAAGTCTATCAGTGACTGAGGGGAACCTCCACATTCAGAGGCACTAAGCCTCTGAGTACCAGAGCCAGGAAGCAACATCAGGGGAAGGAGTCAGCCTCTGTGCCATGCTGTTGGCCCTCCAGAGGATCTGGTTGGCCACTGTATGAGACGGAATGCTGGACTAGATGGACCACTGGTCTGATCCAGCAGGGCTCTTCTTATGTTCTTATGGAACTTGGGCCATGTATGGAACTCAGGCCAATGAAAAGTGGCTGCAAGAGGTGGCAGTGATTTAGATTGGGGCCACAGAGCAGATACTCTCCCCACCTGAACTATCAAAAAAAAAATTTAAATTCGGGGTCACATTCAGTATTCTGCACACACAAACCATATTCCATGACAAGAGCCGCTTTGTTTTCATTAGCGGCAAGAAGGATTAGATCGAACTGTCTGGAATAATAGCTACTATAAGTGTTAAAATTGTTCTGAACTTCTAAAACTTTTTTCAAACTGGGCTGATTTCACATGGTTTAGTCCTGTATTATATTTGTAACTCTGTTAATCAATTTTGTTAATTTTGCTAACTTTGTAGTTTTAGTATGTGAAAGCTTGTGTTATATATTGCTGTGATGCATAGTCAATACAATCAACTGAAACTGCTACGCCCCCCATCCTCGTAAACCCTACCCCCCGCCCAGGAGGCTGGGGAGCTGAATTCCCCCCCCTACCATCTTGGACTGCATACTGTTTTATTAATTGATCTGTTTTGGGGTAGTATTAATGTTGCTTTTAATTGAAATTATTTATTGTATGCTATTCTGTTGTAAGCCGCCCTACTTGTTGTAAGAACCCTACTTGTGGGGAAGGGTGGCCTAGTAAATCTAATCTAATAATAAATAAATAAATTTGTTCTGTCTACCGCCTTCCCGTTTCCCCAGCTGGAAATGGCCTTCTGGGGCTGCTTGAAGCCCTCATGGTGGGGGAGGAGGGAAATAAAGACCACCTACCCCTGTTGTGCCTCCCATTTTCTCTAATGTGGTTTAAGGCAGTTGGCGGGGACTGCAATGCGCCCTCTAAGCTCTGGAGTCTTGTGAGCAGAAATTCTACTTGGTGAGTTACTGGCATTAAAGTTGTGAGTGAGCGATTTGGCTGCTGCATAAATTAGTTTGCTCTGGAGCCATCTTCCCTGAGCTAAGACAAAAATGTGTAAGCCAGAGGCTAAAAAACTGAGCTACCTCACACTAGCTCAGCTGAGAAGGAACACTGGCAGAGAGGGAGTTTGAATCAGAAGAGATAGATTGGATTTATATCCCACCCTTCACTACCTGAAGGAGTCTCTGAGTGGCTTACCAACTCCTTTCCCTTCCCCTCCCCACAACGGACACCCTGTGAGGTAGGCTGGGGCTGAGAGAGCTCTTTCCAGAACTGCTCTTTTTCAAGAACAGCCATGCCAGAGCTTGTGACTGACCCAAGGTCACATCAGCAGGTGCAAGTAGAGGAGTGGGGAATCAAACCCGGATCTCCCAGATTAGAGTCTGCGCACTTAACCACTACACCAAACTGGTCTTGGGGGGGGGAGTAAAATATCCCCTTTCCCAACACTGCAGCCTCCATTCATATTCTTCTGCCTCCTGCCCCCCAGACTGCTTTTTAAGGCAGATTACACATATGTAGTTCCCACCATGCGACCTGAGAATCACATGGAGTTGGGTTCTAAATAAGCAAGGCAGTATCTGGGCTGAAGAAGAAGAAGAAGAAGAAGAAGAAGAAGAAGAAGAAGAAGAAGAAGAAGAGATTAGATTTATACCCCGCCCTTCATTACCCAAAGGTGTTTCAGAGGGGCTTACAAACTCCTTTCCCTTCCCCTCCCCACAACAGACACCCTGTGAGGGAGGTGGGGCTGAGAGAACTCTAACACAAACTGCTCTTTCAGGAACAGCTGTGCCAGAGCTTGTGTCTGACCCAAGGTCACATCAGCAGGTGCAAGTGGAGGAGTGGGGAATCAACCCCGGTTCTCCCAGATTAGCGTCCGCACACTTAACCACTACACCAAACTGTACTACTTCATGCTGGTGGCCAAAGTTCCTAAGTGCCCCCCCCCCGTGCTACAAAAAGGTTCCCACATGGAGATGTTGTGAGAGAAGGTCCCTGGCCTCCTGTCAGAAATTTTCTATGTGGGAAGAGGGTTTTTTTTAATGGAGGAAAATTAATCACAAAATCTTTCACTGCAGTCTGAAGAAAGTCACCATAGTGTAGTGGAAGGGCTGGAGGAGAAGTGCTCCGGTGCAAACAGGCTAAGTGGAAGTCATTGAAATAAGCATGTTATGAGATGCATTGTATAGACCAGGATTACTGCGAAGGCACTTAACCTTGTGCCATATTGACTGGAATGACTGATGGAAGTATGTTTGTCTTTTCTCTCCCTCCCTCCCTCCGTCCCTACTCACTGTTTGGTGATCTCCTATACTCCCCTTAGGTTTTCCCAGGGGACAACACGACACGGACTCCGATAGAAACAGACCTCTACCTGCAAGTGGTTATCTATGACCACGTCCTCAGAAGAAAGCTGTAACCACCATCATTCACTGGAGGAACAAATACATTAAGGGGGAAAAACACTTAAATGTGCGGGTTAGGATTGTGCTGGGAAGGGGAGCTTGGTATTCCAAAGACGAATGGACGAGTGCATCTAAGGGCAACGGGGGACTGCTTCGTGGCGTGATCCCACGGGATGCTTACCTGCAGCTATTTATTAAGAACACGTTTGCTGTTCCTTCCCGTATGTACATTAAAGTGCTTGAAATCACCCTGCACCCTCCAAATGCAAAGTAAATTTAAGATGCATGTGCAAACTCATTGCCAGATGTCTACTTCTAACTACCAAAGTGCCTTCCCCATCAGGACTTTATAAAGGCCTTTAGAAGGAAGAGGGTGAATGTTATGAGGGCTTCAGGAAGTGAGATTTCTGATGATGTAGCCAGTCTGTGGCTGCGGTCACGCACACCAAATAATCCACTTTCAATCCCCTTTCAGTCCACTTTCCAACTGGATTCTACTGTGTGAACCGGCAAAGTCCAGTTGGAAAGTGGATTGAAAGTGAACTGTTTAGTGTGTGTGACCGCAGCCTGTGTTATCAGGGAGTTGGGAGGCCAAATGGATACACACTCCCTGTGTGGACAGCTACCCAAAGCCTGGGCTTCAGCCTCCCTGCTTTCTTTCCAGCTCCCTGAAGACCCTTAAGAAACATTTGCAGAAACTGGGTGGCTATGGCACATTATCCTGATCTAACATTCTCTATCACAAAGCTCACCATGACTTTCAAGCATAAAACGAGCACTGAAGTTAAATGGTATAAACTGTTCAATAGAAGAAGACAGGATAAAAAAACAGGCACGTGAAATTACGGCGGTGGCTACAAGCATGGACAGCTTCAAGAGGAAATTGGATAAACACATGGAGCAGAGGTCCATCAGTGGCTGTTAGCCACAAGGTATAGACAGGAACTCTCAGTCTGGGGCAAGTGAGGCTCTATATTCATGGTGCTGGGGGGACGACAACAGTGGGAGGGCTTCTGGTGTCCTGGCCCCACTGGTGGACCTCCTGATGGCACCTGGTATTTTTGGCCACTGTGTGACACAGAGTGTTGGACTGGATGGGCCATTGGCCTGATCCAACATTGGCTTCTCTTATGTTCTTATGTACTTTTGGGGGTAAAGTGCCATCAAGTTGCAGCTGACCTATGGCAACGCCAGAGGGTTTTCAAGGCAAGAGCTGAACAGAGGTGGTTTGCCGTTGCCTGCCTCTGCACAGCAACCCTGGGCTACCTTGGGGGTCTCCCATCCAAATACTAACCAGGGCCGACCCTGCTTAGCTTCTGAGATCAGGCTTTCCTGGGCAATCCTGGGCACACTTCTCAATAGTCCAAGCAAAGGAAGAACTCATTTCCTCAAATTAACACTGTATGAATGCTGGGAAAGGCAATATCCCTGCCCTGCCTCAAGGGAAGGCAACACGTGAGTAAGCTACCTGCGGTCTGTCTTTGTTCGTTCAAAGAACACACATTTGACCTTTGGGTTTTGACATCTACACAATGGGCTAAAATACAAAGATTCCTCTCCCCAACCCGCCCTACCCATCTTTTCATTCTGCTTGTTAAGGGTCTCACACCTGAGCTTGGAGCCCAGGAAGCCGTGTTTTGCATCTCAAAAGGAGCAATTCCCTTGTCAGCTTCCAAATCTCTAATTAAAGTATCCACCTAGAAAAGATGAGTCTCTTCCTGCAGGTGGGAGACAGGTGATGCCATGAGCCAAATCCTCTTGGGGAGGGCTGGGAGAATCAGGGGTTGGGAGTGAGCAAAGAGCTGAAGAAATCACGCCGAACAGTTCCAGTTGGCAAACCCGTAAGGAGTACACCCAGAGGAAGCTGTGGGATTCCTCAGTATGGGGAAGAGGTTCTTCAGGGCACTGCGGAGACACGAGCCCAGGCGCACTCACTGAAGAAGGAGGCCAAATCCCAATAACAGAGCGAGATATAAACCACACATGGTGAGATCAGGACACATCCGTGGGCAACACTGTCTCACTTCCTGGGATGGGCAACATGGAAGACATGACATAAGAACATAAGAAGAGCCCTACTGGATCAAACCAGCTGATCTATCTAGTCTAGCATCCTGTCTTACACTGCGGCCAACCAATTCCTCTGGAGGTCCAACCACAAGGCATAGAGGCCAAGGCCTGCTCCCTATGTTGCCTCCTTGGCACTGGTATTCTGAGTTTAGTGCTTCCGAATGTGGAGGTTCATTTTGGTCACCATGGCTAGCAGCCAAGGAACCACATTGTGGGCTATGGGCTCCTAATGTAATTGGATCAGTGCCAGTGACTCCCATGCTGCTAAAGTAACGCTGGAAGGCATCCAAGCATACCCAGACATTCAAGCAGTGCCAGAGCCTGCTGTAGGTGTGTAAGTTGCGCAGTGCTGTGCATCAGTGAATACAGACTCCAATCAAATGTATACAAGACCCAATCAGAATGGGAATCCGATTGGATTTGTGTAATGCATATGTGTTGATGTCTACTAAACCATCCCAACTCTCTTGCGTTGCTAAATCTTTTGTCTTCATCATTTTTGATCTCTCTTTCTGTCTCTCTCTGTCTCTGTCTCTCTCTGTCTCTGTCTTTGTCTCTCTCTCTCTCTCTGTCTCTCTGTCTCTGTCTCTGTCTCTCTCTGTCTCTGTCTCTCTCCATCTCTGTCTCTGTCTTTGTCTCTCTCTCTCTGTCTGTCTCTGTGTCTCTGTTATATCCCTGCAAGTATTGCTATCCAACTGGGCAGGAGGGACGATTCCTTCATGTTATGTACACAGACCGCCACCAGGGGTCCGCAGCTAAAGTAAGGAGCTTGGGTCCCAAACACAATGGGACCTCGGATCCTAGACCACCTGGTGTCCACCAATAGGTCATCTGGCGGGAAATTCAAACCCTCCAATGGGACCGTGGGTGTAGTGGGTGGGGTTTATATAGTTGGCCCTTGTGGGGCCAATTTTTCAGTCTCGTGTGCGAAGTACAATAAACGCGTCTGAACGCATGTCGTAGTCTGAGTCTCCATGCGGCAAACTCAATACTTTATGCTTCGTAATGTCAAAGATAATAATTGGAGCATAGGCCAAACCCAGATTTCCACAAAAGTTCCCACCAATTATTAACGGGCATTCGGTTCCACTCCACCAAGAGTTTTGTGTTTGTTTTTTGTGCGTAGCTCTCTCTGTTGAAGGGGGGGACGGGACTTTTCAGTGCCAACTGGCTACAAACCGAGGCACCAGAATGAAGACAAATTGTCAGTGAAGTATTGTGGTCTTATAAATACCAAACTAAATGGTTGAATAATCACGTTCATAAATCCTAACCTGAAGCACGGGGAAAATAAATATTAGCTATGACCGGCCCACAAATTAAGTGCGAGAGAGAGAGAGCCATGCCTTTATAGATAGGTCTGTTTACATTTAACCAACAAATCCCCAATAGGCCAGAAGAACTACTGAAAGATCCAGTGGTCTTTCTGGAGGGGAAATCAAAGGATGAGGTAGACCCTGACCTAGAGAGCCCATGCAAGCCCAATCTCATCAGATCTTGGAAGAAGCAGGATTGGTCCTGGTCGGTGTTCGGATGGGAGGCCACCAATGAATGCAGGATCACGATGCAGAGGCAGGTGACGGCAAACCACCTCTGAATGCCTCTTGCCTTGAAAACCCGACTAGGGGTCGCCATAAGCCAGCTGTGACTTGAAGACAAAATAAGGGGAAAGACCCTAACCCCAGAGATACCCAACTGTGGACACAGTGGGGGTTTTGACTGCGGGAAGGGGTACGTCACAAGAGTTGCCCCAGGTGTTGTTTTCCGTTCCTCTCCTCTATTGGGGCAGATGTTTTCAGGGAAAGTCTGCCCTCCCTTACCACCACCAGCAAAGCCCAGCAGCTACAACTGCCCCTGACGTCAGCGAGGAAGGAGGGTGGTTCCATCAGGCCCCCTCCCCTGCTGTCTGCGGGTGGGACCCAGATGTCGGCAGTTGGCCTGTCTCAAGGGCTATGAGCCCATGAAGAGGAGGAGGAGGAGGAGGAGGAGGAGGAGGAGGAAGAAGAAGAAGAAGAAGAAGAAGAAGAAGAAGAAGAAGAAGAAGAAGAAGAAGAAGAAGAAGAAGAAGAAGAAGAAGAAGAAGAAGAAGAAGAAGAAGAAGAGGAGGAGGAGGAGGAGGAGGAGGAGATTGGATTTATACCCCGCCCTTCACTCGGAGTCTCAGAGCATCTTACAAACTCCTTCCCCTCCCCACAACAGACACCCTGTGAGGTAGGTGGGGCTGAGAGAACTTCTGAAAGAAACTGTCCTTGAGAGAACAGCTGTGCCAGAGCTTGTGATTGACCCAAGGTCACATCAGCAGGTGCAAGTGGAGGAGTGGGGAATCGAACCCGGTTCTCCCAGATTAGAGTCCGCACACTTAACCACTACACCAAACTGGCCGAAGCTGCTTTGTGCCGAGCCAGACTATTGGCTTATCCAGTTCAGTACCGTCTGCCCGGACTGTTAATGGCTCGAGCAGAGAACAACCTTTCCTAAAAGATGCAAAGCACGTTCTCTCCAACTGAGCCACGGTCCCTCTGCCTTGGGTAAAGAGTGTTAGCCCTCTGCCATTGTTGTGTACTGAAACAGCCATGTGCGTGTGTATGGCCACAGGGGGTCGAGCAAAGAGCCCGAGCTTCGCACAGACAAACAATAGACGAGCGGATCCTAGCCCTGCTCCAATCAGGAGGCCGGGATCCAAGACTAGACCTATGAAAGACTGAGACTGTAAATAGACCTATCACGAGTGTTGGGGTGTGATTTGTCTGGGGGTTATAAGCCAGCCTGCGAGCCGGCTAAGTTGTCTTGTTCCTGAATAAAGTTATGAGCTGATTCACTACTTCATGGATCGGACCAATGTTCCCTCTAAGCTATGAAGCCGTGTGAGCAAAAATTCTAGTTTGTGAACTGCTGGCATGAAAGCTGTGAGCAGCAATGCTCCCTCTAAGCTGTGGGGTCTTGTGAGCAAAAATTCTACTCTGTGAGCTCCTGGCATTAAAGGTGTGAGCAAACGATTTGGCTACTGCATCAATCAGTTTGCTCTGGAGCCCTCCTTCCTGAGCTGAGACAAAATTCTGTGAGCTGGAGGCTAAAAAACTGCGAGCTAGCTCACACTAACTCAGCTTAGAGGGAACACTGGCGAGCAGGTAATTTGGCTGCTGCATAAATGAGCTGGCTCTGGAGACATCCTTCCTGAGTGAAGAGGAAAATGCGTGAGCCGGAGGCTAAAAAACAGAGGCTCACACTGTCGGCTTAGAGGGAACACTGCATCGGACCCAGTATATTATAGCCATCAACACCTGAAGCTGTCGGATACTGAATCAGACCCGTGGGTCCATCAGACTCAGTGTTGTCTGCTCAGACTAGCAGCGGGTCTCCAGAGTCTTAGGGGGAGGTCTTTCACATCACCTGCTGCCCAGTCCTCTTAACTGGAGACGCCAGGGATTGAACCTGGGACCTTCTGCATGCCAAGCCAATCCTCCGCCACTGAGCCACAGCCCCTCCTCATGGCAGCACAGCACCCGGTGCTTGCAGCTCTTAAAAGCTCCTTACCGCGTGGCCTCCAGCACGGGCTTCCCGTAGCGGCCCCACATAGTGAGATTTTTTAAACAGTGCCATCCAGAGCAAAGTTCATCAGTGATCTCCACGCGGGAGCTGAAACATTTAAATCAGCCCTCACTGTGACACCTTGAGGGAAGAGCCATGAAGCCAGCTGGGTGTCCTTGGGCCAGTCACAGTTCTCTCAGAACTCTCACAGCCCCAAAAAAACAAATCTAGCTCACCACCTCGTGATGCATAATGCTAAAAGAGGTAGAACTCCCGGCTGTCAGACAAGCTTAGGATCTCCTGGCTATACTGCACACAACGCCATAGATTAATTAATTAATTGGCATGCAGAGGGCCCCAGGTTCAATCCTTGTCATCTCCAGCTAAAAGGACCGGGC
Source organism: Gekko gecko (assembly GCA_029375565.1). NCBI lineage: Eukaryota > Metazoa > Chordata > Lepidosauria > Squamata > Gekkonidae > Gekko > Gekko gecko. Next base: position 111,802,304 of record JAPDNY010000010.1, on the reverse strand, counting down.
AGTAGATGATGTGAAAAATGTCAGCCTGAGACCTTGGAGAGCCACTGTCAGTACTGACTCTGATGGGACCAATGGTGATGCACTCTATTCTTGGTGCTGGAGGAGGCAGCAGTGGGAGGGCTTCTCGTGTCCTGGCCCCACTGCTGGACCTCCTGATGGCACCTGGTATATTTTGGCCACTGTGTGACAGAGTGTTGGGCTAGATGGGCCATTGGCCTGATTCAACATTGGCTTCTCTTATGTTCTGAGCCAGTATTAGGCAGCTTCGTGTGACCAGCAGGAGAAGGCAGTCTGTAGGGGTTCCATCCTTACCAGTTAGGTTTGCAGACGGGGACAGGCACAAGCTGTGGATTCCACTTGACTGGCCCCTTGCAGAAGGCCCGTGAGTGTCCCGGGCGGAAAAATATCTGCCTTTCCCCAGGTGTCCAAGGAAGCCGCCCTCAGCAAATGCACCGTTTCAACCAGAAGCTATCCTGTGGACAGCAAAGGCAATTTATAATTCCAGGTATGAGATGCGGACCACTGCTTTCTGTCACTGCAAGGACAGGCTGCGGCACAAAAGGTAAGTCTTTGGCACTCTGTTTCGTTTCAGAGAACGCATTCTGTCACCGACATGGCTGTTCAGGAATGCCACCTTTCGGCCTGCAAACACTGATGGGCTCTAATCGTACCTATTTTAATCCGCAGCGTTTGCCGAGATACGCTCAGTTTCGTCTGGAGAACAAAGGCAACGGGACAGAGACGAAGTTCTGCTATTATCTGCCGTGAAATCCTGAGTACACCAAAACTGGCTGATGATGGTTTTGCTGGGTAGGTGATAAAGGACGACTTCATCCCTTTGAACCAGTTCGTCTTCTTCTCTCTCTCTCTCTCTCTCTCTCTCTCTCTCTCTCTCTCTCTCTCTCTCTCTCTCTCTCTCTCTGTTTTCTGTGTCTCATTGTATCTTAAAGTAATAAAACTCAGACGTGGCACACAGCCCATGGAATGCAGGCGAAATTGTCCAAATTGCAAAAGTAACCCCCCCCCAAAAAACGAGTAAACCAGAAATGTGAGAGATGAAATTAATGTTAATAGACTTCAGCTTCCAAGAATGTGGAAATGGTTTCTTCGGGGAGTATTCGGTATTCTCTTGTGCCCTATAAATCAACCACTTTTGATGTTGGTTAAATTACGGTAAGATTAGAACACCGTGTCTGTGCCTGGGGGGGAAAGAAGAAAACTTGGATGAAAACAAATATATTAATACTGTGATCATAAAAGTACCGATAACTGAGAATTAATCCTGCATATTTTAAGTACACGGAATGAGGATTGTGATGGAGGTGACACACCTCAGAGGGAGGGCTGCTTTGGTGCCATTTTAGAGCAGGGAAAAAGGTGAGAAATAGGATAGTTATTGTACAGCATGGGATGGTTATCAGCCCTGGAAAAGAAAATCTCTTCCCGCATTGAAGTCCAGTTAGACTGCCCCATGGAGAGGGGCTGTAGCTCAGTGGAAGTGTCTCTGCTTGGCATGCAGAAAGTCCCAGGTTCAATCCTCGGCATTTCTAATGAAAGGATCTGGCAGTAGCTGATGTGAAAGACCTCTGCCTCAAATCCTGGAGAGATGCTGCCGGTCTGAGTAGACAATACTGACCTGAATGGACCAAACTGATTCCAATTCAACGCCCAAGAAAATCAGAAGTAACTCCAGAGTATCGGACTGGGTCTTAGGACCCAAGTTCAATTCCCGTTCATCCAGGATGACTATTGGGTGACCTTACTGGGCCAGCTGTTCTCTCTCAGCCTAACAGGGTTGGTATGAGGATACAATGGAGGGAGAAGAAGAGGGAGAAGAAGGGAGTTGGATTTATACCCCCATCCTTCACTCCGTCCAGTTTATAATCTCCTTCCCTTCCTCTTCCCACAACAGACACCCTGTGAGGTCAGTGGGGGCTGAGAGAGCTTTTTCAAGGGCTGCTTCTGAGAGAACAGCTCTGAGAGAACTGGGACTGACCCAAGGTCACCCAGCTGGCTGGATGGGGAGGAGTGGGGAAGCCAACCCAGTTCTCCCAGATTAGAGTCCGCCACTGTGCTGTACACAGAATAGCTGTGCTTTTCAAGCACCTGGAAGAGCTTTCACTCAGAAGAGGAGAAAAGCTCTGATGCTCCAGAGGGCGAGATGGAAGATCTACAGGAAGGCAGACGTTGGCTGAACATTACAAGAAACTTCCTAATGGTGACAATTCAGCAATGGAACCTAATTACCTGAGGGTGGGTTCTCCCTCACTGGAGGCCTTCTGCCTAGACGGCCATCTGTTGGGAATGCTGCAGTGATGGAATTTTCGAGCCATGCAGGGAGTTGGCGGCCTATGAAGTCCCTTCCGATTCTAGGACGCTCCACCCTGATCTCCTTAGAGGAAAGGCACAATGAGGACAGATGACAGATGCTATCTCTGATCAAAAGTACACCAGTGCCTTTCCAGATTATCATTTCAGTTTGAAGAGATGTACATGTGCTGTTTACTTATTTAGACTTTGAGATTGCCCTTCCCTGTGAGCAAGGCTCAGGGCAGTTTACAACAAGGTGAAAACAACAGAAAATTAAATTAGGCTAAACCCCATAATAAAACACCCTCATAAGAATCTAAGAACATAAGAGAAGCCAATGTTGGATCAGGCCAATGGCCCATCCAGTCCAACACTCTGTCACACAGTGGCCAAAAATACCAGGTGCCATCAGGAGATCCGCCAGTGGGGCCAGGACACTAGAAGTCCTCCCACGGTTGCCCCCCCCCCAAGCACCAAGAATAGAGTGCATCCCTTGCCCCAAACTGAGAGTTCCTATCTATACCTTGTGGCTAATAGCCACTGATGGACCTCGGCTCCATATGTTTATCTAATTCCCTCTTGAAGCCATCCATGGTTGTAGCTGCCACCACCTCCTGTGGCAGTGAATTCCATGTGTTAATCACTCTTTGGGTGGAGAAGGACTTCCTTTTATCCATTTTAACCTGATTGCTCAGCAATTTCATGGAGTGCCCACGAGTTCTTGTATTGTGTAAAAGGGAGAAAACTCGACCTGCTTTATCCCATGCATAATCTTATAAACCTCGATCATGTCTCCCCTCAGCCGTCATTTCTCCAAGCTAAAGATCCCCAAGAGCTTTAACCTTTCTTCATAGGGAAAGTGTTCCAACCCTTTTATCATTCTAGTTGCCCTTTTCTGCACTTTTCCCAATGCTATAATGTCCTTTTTGAGGTGTGGTGACCAGAACTGTACACAGTACTCCAAATGAGGTCAGCACCATTGATTTATATAGGGGCATGGTGATCCTGGCTGATTTGTTTTCAATTCTCTTCCTAATAATCCCCAGCATAGCATTGGTTTTTTTTTTATTGCAGTTGCACACTGTCTCGGCATTTTCAGTGAGTTATCTAATATGACTCCAAGAATTCTCTCTTAGTCAATCTCCGCCAGTTTGGATCCCATCAGTTAGGATTTTTGGCTCCAATGTGCATCACTTTGCACTTGGCCACACTGAACCCCATTTGCCACATTGATGCCCACTCGCCAATCCTCAACAGATCCCTTTGGAGTGTCTCACAATCCTCCCTGGTTCTCACTACCCTGAACAACTTCGTGTCATCTGCAAATTTAGCCACTGCACTGCTTACTCCCAATTCCAAATCATTAATAAACAAGTTAAAACGCATCGGACCGAGTACTGATCCCTGTGGTACCCCACTGCTTACCACCCTCCACTGAGAAAGTTTCCCATTTATACTCACTCTCTGTTTCCTATTTATAAGCCAGTTTTTGATCCACAAGTGGACTTGTCTTTTTATCCCGTGACTATTGAGCTTAATTAGGAGCCTTTGATGAGGAACTTTTATCAAAAGCTTTCTGGAAGTCAAGGTAAACAACATCTATTGGGTCCCCCTTGCCCACATGTTTGTTCACTCCCTCAAAGAACACAAACAGATTAGTGAGACAAGATCTTCCCTTACAGAACCTATGCTGAGTCTGCCTCAATAGTTTTTGTTCATCAACATGCCTACTAATTCTTTCCTTAATAACAGTTTCCACCAACTTACCCGGTATCAACGTCAGACTGACTGGCCTGTAATTTCCCAGATCTCCTCTGGAACCCTTTTTAAAGATGAAGTTGTTTCAGGGATCTGCATATCTGTACTTAAGGAATTGCTTCTGATATAGAGTTGCTCAGTGAAAGAGCCTCTGCTTGGCATGCCGAAGGCCCCAGGTTCAATCCCTGGTATCTCAGTTAAAAGGGCCAGGCAGGAGGTGATGTGGAAGACCTCTACCTGACACCCCGGAGAATAGTCTGAATAGACAATACTGACCTTGATGGACCGACGGTCTGATTCAGTATAAGGCGGATTCACGTGTGTGAACACACAGTCCTTTTTTTGCGCAGTAAATGCAGTTCTTCCCCAAGTGGACCCATCCATTGTCATAGCTAACACAATGTGGGATGTGACTGCAGGCAGTGTTCCCTCTAAGCTGAGTTAGTGTGAGCTAGCTCACAGTTTTTTAGCCTGTGGCTCACACATTTTTGTCTTAGTTCAGGAAGGAGGGCTCCAGAGCTAACTAACTGATGCAGTAGCCAAATTGCTTGCTCACGATTTTAATGCCAGTAGCTCACCAAGTAGAGTTTTTGCTCACAAGACTCCACAGTTTAGAGGGAACATTGATTGCAGGTGTATCCCATGTAAGATGATCGGGGGCCTGGAGACCGAGCCCTATGAGGAAAGGCTGGGGGACCTGGGAATGCTGAGTCTGGAGAAGAGGAGGCTGAGGGGAGGGGCATGATTGCTCTCTCTAAGTATCGGAAGGGCTGTCCCTTCGAGGAGGGCAGGGAGCTGTTCCTGTTGGCAGCAGAGGAGAGGACTCACAATCATGGGTTTAAATTAAGGGTGGGAAGGTCCCGGCTGGATATTAGGAAAAACTTTCTTACAGTCAGAGTTGTGCAACAGGGGAATCAGCTGCCTCGGGATTTGGTGAGCTCCCCTCCCTGGCAGTCTTTAAGCAGTGGCTGGACAAACCCTTGTCAGGGATGCTCTAGGCTGATCCTGCCTTGAGCAGGGGGTTGGACTAGATGGCCTTTGTGGCCCCCTTCCAGCTCTGTGATTCTACGGTTCTATGGATACGATTTTCAGATCTGATGTCGTTACCTTCCCAGACCTCCTTCCAAAAGGGCCAGATGTGAAATCCAAATAAGTGCACAGAACCATAGTTGTTTATTTTCCTAGTTCCTCCTCAACAGCCTCTGTGGATCCAGGGCGCAGTCTTAATGACAAGATCTCAGGCTGTCAAGGGAACTTTGACTCTCGGAAACTCCTGCCCTGGAAATCTTGTTGGCCTCTGAGGTGCTGCTGGATTCGAATCGTGCTAATGCAGACCAACGCAGCTACTCTCCTGAATCTACAATCTGTCAAATGCATTTTGCCTTTTTTTTTTCTGCTGCTGATAAAGTGGGACTCACTTAGAATTTGTACCCCATTCCTCCCCATGATGAGCTGAGCCATTAAGAAACCCTGCCATATAACACCGCTGCCTGGCAGTTTGACAAAACTGATAACATGTGGATTCACACTCACGTTATCTTTGTCATTGCAGTAACTGATTAACTTTGGGAAACATGAGTAGGAGAGGCCATTTAACGGAGTGCTTCTTCTGAGAAATGCCATCACATCTACCCTTCACAAATAACGCAGACCACAAGTGCTCAAAAAGTTATGCACAAAAACCAATTTATATAAGAGGACCACATATATCAGTGAAACCAAAATTACATCATATAGTGTGCAGGTCTATAAACAGTACAAGTCCATAAATGGTATACAAACAAAATGAATAGTACAAGTCCATAAATGGTACACAGACAAAATGGATGAAGACTCCAGATTTTGATCTTCGTTTCGATAATTCTTCTTCAGTAAGTTCACACTACTTCATACAGTACTCATAGGGTACAGAAGACTTTTAGAAGGAAAACTCCTTAGTATAGCATTCACAGTGTTGAGCCTTCAACTCAATATTACAGGAAAAATTCATCCTTATTATAATCATTCAAAGCCGGGCATCTGATCAACAATAGCACATGCTCTGCAATAGTTGGTAAGCCCCTTTCAAGCAGGGAACAGAGATTTGGAGGAATTAAATGCTAGAGGGTTACCAGGAAGGAAATGTTTAGAATTTTCAGGAAAAGCTTCTCTGGCCTGGCCTGACTGGGTCAATGGGAGGAGAAACAGATATGATAAGAACTCCTTGCAGGAGGAAGGAGGTCTCTTTTCCTTGGATGCTGAGTCCATGATAGCACACAGATTCCTCCACTAGGAAGGCAGTCGTTGACCATGTGCTCAGTTCAGGAGCTGGAGCAAGCTTCAAGGTAATGGTGACTCTATAGGGTTCTGTAACATCCTAAGCAAAAGGAGCCTGTCCTATTTTAACATCCAGTAGGGCATGTATACAGAAAGGGACAGAGGAGTTGTGTTTTACCCATTTCTTTTGGAATCCCTTGCTCAATCAGGTGCTGTCCTAAAGTATGCTTGCAAACATTTTCTTTTTAATAAATACCTTATATCTTTTGATCCTGGGAGTGGTTCTCTGTACCACATAGATTTCCACTGTCTCAGACATGCTATTTTAAAAGGAGTGTCAGGGGGAAGGCAGGCAGCTGGCAAGTAACTATTCCTCCAAGGACATACAAGGCAGTAGACTGTCCCTGTGGTGACCAGACACTGGGCAGCAGGACACACAGAGGCAAGGCCCCAAAGTGTGGCAGGGAAGCTGGGAGTCCTGAGCCTCCCAGCGGGCAATTCCATACAGAGGTCAGGTGGTGGTGGCAAGCTACCTGAGAGTGAAAGAGAAGCCTCTACAGATGTTGTTGGTGTAGTGGTTAAGCGCGCGGACTCTAATCTGGGAGAACCAGGTTTGATTCCCCACTCCTCCACTTGTAGCTGCTAGATGACCTTGGGCAAGCCATAGTTCTGTCAGAGCTGTTCTCTCAAGGACAGTTCTGGAAAGAGCTTTCTCAGCTCCACCTACCTCACAGGGGTGTCTGTTGTGGGGTGGGGAAGGGAAAGGAGTTTGTAAGCCGCTCTGAGACTCCGAGTGAAGGGCAGTGTATGAATCCAATCTCCTCCTCCTCCTCCTCCTCCTCCTCCTCCAGGAAGGCAGGGCAGAACAGGGCCTGCAGGGGATAGCAAGTATGTTCTGCCATACCCCCAAATGCAGGCTCTCCAGCCCTGGATTTCTGTAAACCAGCAGAATTCCCTATTGACTGGTTTCTTGATCCCCAACACCTGCCCATTGGCTGACCCAATTAATAGCTGTCATTCGATGTGTTTTCTCTTCCAATGGGATGTTTGCATATTCATCATCTGAAAGCACTCCGCCTGTCGCCACAACGTTACATTAGAATTAAATTAAGATGACAAGAGATAAGGCATATTAAGTAAAGCCAAACGCTTTAACCGCCAGATTAACAACTGAAGCTTTAGTTTATATTAACTCAGCAAGGGCCAAACGGAGTCAGTACGGACTGTGTGCGCAGGATTTTTTTTAAAAGACGTTTTGATTGTGCTGTTTTGCATCACGAGGGAATAAATCGCAAAGAACTTTCCTTCTAACAACTAGTGGTAGTTTGTATTTACCAAATAACCGATGCGCTTGATGCCGTGCATCTCAAAAACTTGCACCAGCATTAAGATGTTGATAATATGCATATTTAATTAAATGTGATTAATTATGTTTAATTAGTAGGGGAAAGTATAATTGCTAGTATTTTAATGAGTTAATAATAAGTAAATAAGAATATCACTGACTCAGCCAAGTGAAAACACTCCCAAAACTGCCTGCTACTGATTCTTGGTCTATCAAAGTTGCCGTTGTCTACACAGACTGGCAGTGACTCTAAAGGGTCTCAGGTGGGACATCTCTCCCATCACCTCCAACCTGATCTTTTAAACTGGAGAGGCCCAGGATTGAACTTGGAATCTTCTGCATGCAAAACGAATATTCCGTCATTGAGCCACAGCCCCGTGTTGGAGGACGATTCGTTATTTCATGCATTTTAAATAATAATTAAGTGCCGTCGAGTTACAATATCTGTAGGTCAAAATACAGGACGGGGCGGTTCTCAGATGCAATTTGGATGTTCAGTTATCCTGGGAGAGCAACCCTGTAAATTCGTTTGATCCTACGGTTTGTTTCCACATTCAGAATGTAAATGGTGGGTCTGTGTCATTTGAAAACCAGACAGGCTGTTCTAAAACCAGACAGCCAGCGTGGTACAGTGAGGTATCTGAAGAAGTCAGCAGTGACTCACGAAAGCTCATCCCCTGCCACAAATTTTGTTAGTCTTTCAGGTCCTACTGGACTCTTGCTCTTTTCTACTAGTTTAATATAATGGTTAAGAGCAGCAGACTCTAATCTGGAGAGCCGGGTTTGATTCCCCCATTCCTCCATAATGAGCCTGCTGGTTGACCTTGGGCCAGTCACAAGCTCTGGCACAGCTGTTCTTGAAAAAGAGCAGTTTCTGCCAGAAGTTCTCTCAGCCCCACCTACCTCACAGGGAGTCTGTTGTGGGGATGAGAAGGAAAAGGAGTTTGTAAGCCGCTCTGAGATGCCTTTGGGCAGGGAAGGGTGGGGTATAAATCCAAACTCTTCTTCTTCTTCTTCTTCTTCTTCTTCTCTCAGCCCCTCCTGCCCCACAAGGTGCCCCATTGTGTGGAGAGGAAGGGAAGGTGATTGTAAGCCACTTTGATGCTCCTTAGGGTAGAGAAAAGCAGGGAGTAAAAACAAATTTTTCTTCTTGTTCTTCAGGATCTGGGAGTCACAGTTCTCTCAGAGTTCTCTCAGCCCCGCTACCTCACAGGATGCCTGTTGTTGGGAGAGGAAGCAAAGCTGATTGTAAGGCACTCTGAGACTCCGAGTGAAGGGCAGGGTATAAAACCAAGTCCTTCTCCTCCTCCTCCCCCTTCTTTTCCTTCTCCTCCTCTTCCTCCTCCTCCTTCTTTTCCTTCTCCTCTTCCTCTTCCTCTCCTCCTCCTCTTTCTCATTCTCCTTCTCCTTCTCCTTGTCTTTCTTCTTCCTGATTTCTGAACCAGTGCAAGAAGGTTATTTTACAGTTGGACTGCAGCCTTCCTGCACTTTGCAATGCACATGAGATTTCGAGCCCGAAGAGTATTTTCTGAGTTGTGTGCCCCAAGCGGAGAGACACTGGATGCTGCATAGATTGTCAGCTCCAGCTCCACACACATGGACTTGATGTTCTGACTTCTGGCTGGGCAGCTGAGTGTTTCGGAAGAAGAAAAACAGGAGTCCTTGCGTGGGTGTCCCAAGTTAATAGATGGAGTGCAGTCGTATTTTGAGAAATGGTTCCATTTCAAGCAGCCGAGAAACGTCCAGGAATTCAGCGTCCGTAGGGGCTGTGGCTTCAAGATAACGCCCGCTAAGCCCTGACTGCGTAAACAAACCTTCAAGGTGCAAAACCACAAAAACGCAGCCTGATAAATGTAGAAATAAAATAATGGAGCAACAGAGAATACCAAATTTATTCATCGATTTAGTGTATTTCTTTATTATATTCTGCCTTTCTCACTGAGACGCAAAACGAATTGCCCAGTGTGAGCTGAAACAATCAGTACAATGAGGCATCTAATAAGCAATGTAATAGGATGACGATGACAGCAAACTGAAAGAGCATACCATATTAGACATGACACAGAGTACAAATACAGCACAGAAAATAGTACTGCATCAGTAGAAAATAACGCAGCGCCTTCCTGAACCATTTTTTTGCTCTGGTGGTGGAGCTTGTCCGGAAGAGGGTGACCAGGTTGGTGAGAGGGTTAGAATCCAAGTCTTATGAGGAAAGGCTGATAGAGTTGGGTATGTTGAGCCTGGGAAAGAGAAGACTTAGAGGGGACATGATTGCAGTCTTCAAGTATTTGAAGGGTTGTCATGTAGAAGATGCAGCGGATCTATTCTCTCTTGCTCCGGATTGCAAGACTAGATCTAATGGGTGGAAATTACAAGGGAGTCGTTACCGGCTAGATATCAGGAGAAACTTCCTAACTGTGAGAGTGGTTGAGCAGTGGAACAGTCTGCCTCGGGAGGTGGTGGATGCTCCTTCCCTGGATGTTTTCAAGCAGAGGCTGGATGGCCATCTTTTGGGTATGTTGTAGGTATGTAGGGCTATCTTTCAGCTTTGCTCCTGCAGAGTGTAGGGGGTTGGACTAGATGACCTGCAAGGTCCCTTCCAACTCTAACATTCTATTATTCTAAGTGCTGTCATGTCACAGCTGACTTATGGCAACCCTGTCATGTTTTCAAGGCAAGAGACAAACAAAGGTGGTTTGCCATTGCCTGCCTCTGCAAAGCAACCCTGGCCTTCCTTGGTGATCTCCCATCTAGAAGAAGAAGAAGAGATTGGATTTATACCCCACCCCTCACTCGGAGTCTCAGAGCGGCTTACAAACTCCTTTCCCTTCCCCTCCCCACAACAGACACCCTGTGAGGTAGGTGGGGCTGAGAGAGCCCTGACAGAAGCTGCTCTTTTCAGGAACAGCTCTGGCAGAACTATGGCTTGCCCAAGGTCATCCAGCAGCTGCAAGTGACGGAGTGCAAAATCAAACCCGGTTCTCCCAGATTAGCGTCCGCGCACTTAACTACTACAAATCTTAAGTACTGACCAACTCCACTTAGCTTCTGAAATCTGGCAAGATTGGGCTGGCTTGGGCCATCCAGGTCAGTGCTTTCTATTCCAGAGTAACCTCGCATAAATATTTTTTATTTTTATAACAAAAAGACAAAGGCAAAAAGACAAACAATAGTATGTACCAACATTCAATGGGAGAATCTCCAGCTCTTTTGAGTTAGCTGTTAAGTTGTCCATACATTTCTCAATAAAGATATGTCTTATATTGTTAAATATACCTTTTGCACCTCATTAAAAAAGGTAAAGGTTCCCTTGCTCGAAAGCCAGTCAAATCCGACTCTAGGGTTGCGGTGCTCATCTCCGTTTCAAAGCCAAAGAGCCAGCGCTGTCCAAAGACGTTTCCATGGTCATGTGGCTGGCATGACTAAACACCAAGGTGCACAGAACACTGTTCCTCATTACCTTTACAGAAAAGCCCCCCTAATGAATCGATTTTACAAGAAACAAGACCTGTTAATTCTGTTCATCGTGTTTTCAAAGGTCCCAGCAACATGTTCAATGCCATTCTCCAATTAGCAATCAGATGTCCACTGACGGCCTCCACTGGTGTGATGGAACACTGTTTCTGGGGCAGTGATACCCTGTATTCTTGATGCTTGGGGGGCTTCTGGAGTTCTAACCCCACTGATGGTGCTCCTGATGGCGCCTGGTTTTTGACCATTGTGTGGCACAGAGTGTTGGACTGGATGGTCCATTGGCCTGATCCAACATGGCTTCTCTTATGTCCTAACTCAGAGCCAGAGAGATATTTTCCCTTTGTGGCCACGTGGAAGGCTTGGGGGACGGGGGCCTTAGCCATTGGAATGCTTACAGTCTCCCTTTGGCACAGTAAAAGAATATTAAAAGAGGGCAGAGTTTATCATGAAATATGCCAAACACCAAAGGGCTTCTTGCTTGAAGCTCTACCATGTTTATGTTCATCGCAGCCTCAAAAGTTCACAGTGAAGGGGACGGGCCTTAATACCCACTGCTCATCTCAAGCCATTTTCATGCAGTTCACATGGAGCAGAACCTAAAAGCTGTTGTGTTTTGTGCAATGCGTACGGTCTCAGGATCAAACTCTCCCGTGGACCTCCTCCATCCGTATTAACCTGTCTGGGTGCCGAGGTGCTCTCCTTAAAGGGGCTGTCAGTGAAAGTGAGACTGGCCATGACCTACAGAGAGGATTTTTCGGCCACTGTCCCCAAACTCTGGAGTGTCCTCCTTTAACAGCTTGCAGTTGGCTTTGTCCCTTGAGTCCTTCCACAGTGGGTTAAACACCTCTCGGTTCCAAAGGGCCTTCAACTTGGATCAAGGTGAACGGTCTGGTTGCCTGTGCTGCGTACCTTGTGACTTGATGCAAAACTACTACGAAACTCAACAGAACTTATTTCTGAGTAAATAACAATTAGGCTTGCTATCTCTGGGTTGGGGAATACCTGGCAATTTGGGGGGACAGAGCCTGGGAAGGGAGGGGTCCACCTTACGTAGAGTCCACCTTACAAAGCAGCCATTTTCTCAAGGGCAGCTGAGAGCTGTCACTTGGGGATAAGTTCTAATTCTGGGAGATCTTCAGGCCCCAACTGGAGGTTGTTAACCCTAATGATAGGCTCTGACTAGGTGTCACGGGCTGGGCTGGGCTGGGCCGGACTGGGCCGGGCCAAGAGGCAGGAGTCAGGTCCAGTCCAAGGTCATTGCCAGGAGAGTCAGAGTGAGAGCCAAATCGTGAGTCCAAAAATGGAGTCGTCCGAAACAGGGGCCAGGGAGCCAGGGATCTGAGCGAGAGTGGGGGTCTGAGAACAGGAGCCAGAGGTGGATGTGATGTCCACACGGAGATGACTTGTTGCTTCCACGGAGAGCCCATTCCTGAGCGGAAGCTACACAGTCCTCCAGCCGTGCTTCCCTGAGCGGTGGCACTGCTCCTGTTAATACTCAGGTCTCGGCACTCACCTTCCCTGCCAGTGTGCATCTCGGCAGTGGGTTGCTAAGTCCTCGCAGAGCTGCTCCCTTAGCCGGGCCACCCGTGGAGGTGAGTCCACCAGGCTTTCCATTTGCACCTGTGCCTCATCAGCTGCTGCAGAACCAGGTGCGGGGGTTACTGACTTGGGCACCGGTGGTGTCAAGCTGTCAACTCCTGAGGAGTCAGAGGGGCCAGCTTCCAGCTCTGGTGATGCTGGCAACTCCAGCTGCACGGCCAAGTTGGGCAAGGGCCCAGCACCGTCGTCGTCTCCCATGACACTAGGGTTGCTGGGCTGGCGGGAGCTTTGAGGGAAGATACATGGGGATGTGTATCGTTTCTTCCATGACATCACTTCCATGTCGGGTAGCTCTAGGAATCACCAGGAACTCTATGGTAAAACAATGGAGTTTACAGTGATTCCTAGAGCTACCTGATGTCCCTTCTGTTTTCTTCTGGGAGGTGATATTCTGGCGCAGACAACACTGACTTTAAAAACAGTTTTCTCCCACGACCACTTGGAGCAGTGGTAGGAGGGCTGCTGGCCCAGAAGGCTACTGGCAGCCCTAGCTGGGATGCCAGCTCTCATAGAAACAAAAATAATATGTTAGTCTAACTTAAATCCCATTGTTTGCACAGGGACTTACAATGCTATTCTAAACAGAGTTATATCCTTCTAAGTCCCGTGAAGTCAATAGGCTTAGACAGATGCGGCGCTGCTTCAGAGGGCACTGCCAGTCATGATCGATTTCTTTTAGACTGGGGCTGAGGACTAGAGACATGCTAAGGCTTCCCCAAACCTTTTATGTGTACTGGACTGGATTCCACATGCACCTGATTGCGCAGCATGACCCTGACCTGAATTGCAGTCGCAGTTTTGTGGGCTCTGTGGTGGCGGCCGTGCTCCTATTAATCTCCACCGCCTGGGGAAGGCAGGCTTCCCCCTCCCCGCTCGAGAAGACAGTGTCGTATCCCAGCCGGAAAACCCTCCACGAAACTGCACAATCCAGCAGGCTGCAGAGAGAGCAGGCGGCGATGGAATTCCACACGTGTGTTTTCTCTCGCTCCCTCTGGCAGGCAGGGACAGGCCCCGTAGGCCAGGCAAATGTTCTCCCCGTAAAGAAAACAGAAACACAGGTGCAGAAGGGGCTAAAGCCAGGCGGATTAGTACACACTCTTTTTACAAGAAGGAAAACACTGTTCTTGTTCCTGGGCCATCACTGAGCCTGGAACTTCTTTCATCCCCGCTCAGCTACAAGCCAGAGTGTGCCAAAACCTGCTGCGTCTGCCTACGGAGAATCCAGGCAATGCCTGGATCTTACTGGTTATGCTAATCAAGCAGGACACTCTCAGGATGGGACTATTTGGGCTGAACTCCACTTCCTCTGGATCTCAGCGTCCCGTGGCCGAGGGTAAGGGGGAAAGCAACTTCCATTCCAGTCCATCCAAGTCAGTATCATCTACTTAGCAGCTCTCCAGGGGCCTTTCCCATCGCCTCCTACCTGATCCTTTAAACTGGAGATGCCGCGGGTTGAACCTGGGACCTTCTGCGTGCCACGCAGGTGCTCCGCCACTCAGCCACAGCCCCCTTCCTCTTTGGCTAGGGCTGCCAGTTCCCCCTTTTGGCTAGCTTTGCCAGCAGTGTTCCCCCTAAGCTGAGTTAGCATGAGCTAGCACACAGTTTTTTAGCCTCCGGCTCACACATTTTTGCCTTAGGAAGGATGGCTCCAGAGCAACCCAGTTTACGCAGTAGCCAAATGACTCGCTCACACAACTTCAGTGCCAGTAGCCCACAAAGTAGAATTTTCGCTCGCAAGACTCCACAGCTTAGAGGGAGCACTGGTTGCCAGGCCCCTCGGACCTGCCAGTGGGGGGGGTGAGGTGAACTTACTGGGAGTGGGGAGGAATGCTGAAAACAAGCGTGAAGTGCCTACGTGACCTGGAAGTGACCTAGGTGCATTCAGGGCTCTCTTTGTAGCAGGAACTCCTTTGCATATTAGGCCACACACCCCTAATGTAGCCAATCCTCCAAGAGCTGACAGTAGCCCCTGTAAGAAGAGCTCTGTAAGCTCTTGGAGGATTGGCTACATTAGGGGTGTGTGGCCTAATATGCAAAGGAGTTCCTGCTACAGAAAGAGCCCTGGATTGTGGGGTTGGGGGGTGCTCTGTTTTTTTGGGCAAAACTCTACAGTAGAATTAGCTTCTACCGTAGAGTTTTGCCCCCAAACCAGAGCATCCCCCGTCCCCCGATGTCAGCAACATGTCTACGTCACTTCTGGGTCACGTAGGCATGTCACGTTTATTTCCGGCTTCTTGCCTGTTTGGGGGGGGGCAATGGTAGGGGCAAAGAGGAGACCCCAAAACTGGTTGACCCCCGCCCACACCAGGGGGATCTGGCATCCCTATCTCTGGCCATCAGTGAGGAAGGTAGGATTGGAAGAAGAAGAAGAAGAAGAAGAAGAAGAAGAAGAAGAAGAGTTTGGATTTATACCCCGCCCTTCACTGCCCAAAGGCGTCTCAGAGTGGCTTACAAACTCCTTTCCCTTCCCCTCCCCACAACAGACACCCTGTGAGGTAGGTGGGGCTGAGAGAGCTCTTGACAGAAACTGTCCTTGAGAGAACAGCTGTGCCAGAGCTTGTGACTGACCCAAGGTCACATCAGCTGGTGCAAGTGGAGGAGTGGGGAAGCAAACCCGGCTCTCCCAGATAAGAGTCCGTGCACTTAACCACTACACCAAACTGGCTCTCAAAATCCAAGTTGGGAAACTCCTGGAGGAGATTTGGGGGTGGAGCCTGGGGAGGACAGGGACCTCCGTGGGGTACGACGCCATATAGAGTCGACCCTCCCAAGCATCCATTTCCTCCAGGGGAACTGATCTCTGCAGTCTGGAGATGAGGTGTAATTCCAGGGGATCCCCAGGCCCCACCTGGAGGCTGGCGTCCCTACCTTTGGCCGTTTTCTTACCAGTACTCAGTACTTGCCTGTACCTGCTCAATTTCAGCCTTGGCCAATGGCAGCTTTGCTCTTTGCGGAAGCCTACGTGCTTTTTTTGAAGGAAGTGACCCGTGGTACATAAGAAAGGCCCGCAGGTGACCAGGCAGAGAAGCTTTTGACAAGCGGGCTACTCTCTTTTAGGCCACGAGTGATTATATACGGGAAGACCACCTAGTAACTTCTGTGGAGAGGGTTGCCCAGGCCCATAGCTACAGTGGGGCATTTCGGGGCCTGGCCCCCTGACTTCCTGCCAAGGCCCCCTGACTTCCATCCAGCCCCCAGCCCCCCCACCCAGCTCCCTGGGACATCTGGAGGACTCCCCACTGCCTCTCCTTCCCCAAGAATGGCTTGCTTCCCCATGTAGGCAAGCAGCGTGCAAATGCCACAAAACTGAGTTTTTAAAAAAATATTTTATTTTATTTTTTATTTTGTGATGTCAGTGCCCCCTGACTTATTTAAAGGCCCCTTGAGTGACAAAATCCTGGCTACGGGCCTGGGGTTGCCAGGTACCTCAAGGCCACTGGCAGGTGATGGCGGGGTAGGGTTGCCAGATCCAGGTTGGGAAACCCCTGGTGATCTGGGGATGGAGCCTGGGGAGGACAGGGACCTCAGTGGGGTACAGTGCCATACAGCTCACTCTCCAAAGCATCCTTTTTCTCCAGGAGAACTGATCCGTGCAGTCAAGAGATGAGCTGTAATTCCGGGGGATCCCCAGGTCCCACCTGGAGGCTGGCATCCCAATCTGTGGACTTCTTGCAGAAATTCTTTAAAATGGCATGCTGGGCAAGAAACAGGATGGGGCAGGGGCACTAAAGCCCCCCAAAGGGATCCTGCGTACACAAATCTACCCGCCTTCCCTATTTTGTCGTTCGCAACATCATTATCCCATATCGACTGTCTTAAAATTTTGAAATTGGCTTCCCAAGCTGGGGACCTGGGCATTTCCCAGATGTTCTGGAGGAGACCACCGAGTTTTGGTTGGGTTTGGTGGCCAGGGCTACCCGAGCACGGCGTAAATCCAACTTGATTTGACATCCAGAGGGGGACCCTGTTGTTGTGTTTGTTGTCGTTTCTCTTCCCCGAGCCCTCTTAGTCAGGCTTCTTCGATACTTTGCAAACACGTAGCGCTTGCAAGTTGGGGCAAGAGGAAGGAACAATGCCGAGGAACGCAGTAGCCAAAAGTTATGAAAAGTTGTCATGTGCTCGGACTGTAAATCACAACCACCCTCGTGGTTTTTGGCAGGGCTCTGGAAGTGTAATGCTTGGATGGCTCGGAGAGAAACTGGAAATGCACAATAAACCAAGGAGGAGAAAGACTGAGGTTTGGATTACAGATGGAAGATCAGCAGAAGCTGGATTGGCCATTCCTGTTGTTAGCAAAGCAGTTTATGGTAATGACTAGGCTGAGCAGCCTGAGATCTCCGCAAAGCTCAGATGCCAAGCAGGGTGGGACACGGTTAGTTTGGTGTGGTGGTTAAGTGCGGGGACCAGGTTTGATGCCCCACTCCTCCACTTGCACCTGCTGGATCACCTTGGGTAAGCCATAGTTCTGGCACAGCTGTTCTTGAAAAAGAGCAGTTTCTGTCAGAGCTCTCTCAGCCCCACCTACCTCACAGGGTGTCTGTTGTGGGGAGGGGAAGGGAAGGGAGATTGTAAGCCGCTCTGAGACTCTGAGTGAAGGGCAGGGTATAAGTCCAATCTCCTCTTCTACTTGGATTAGGAGACCACCAATGCTTCCTCTAAGCTATGGAGTCTTGTGAGCAAAAATTCTACCTTGTGAGCTACTGGCGAGCGAACGATTTGGCTGCTGCATAAATTAGTTTGCTCTGGACTGGAGCCCTCCTTCCTGTGCTAAGACAAAAATGTGTGAGCCGGAGGCTAAAAAACTGTGTGCTAGCTCACACTAACTCAGCTTAGAGGGAACGCTGGAGACCACCAAGGAAGACCAGGGTTGCTCTCCAGACGAAAGGCAATGGCAAACCACCGGTGCTTTACAAAGCCCAAGAGGAGTTGCCAAGACGTCAGCTGAGACTTGACAGCACTTAATTATTAGCAGCCTGATCGCCCAGCCTAGCCCAGTCTCGCCAGAGCTTGGAAGCTAAGGAGTGTCAACCACCATTTGTGCTTGGACGGAAGACCACCGAGGAAGACGGAGGTTCTGCTGGGCGGAAGGGGGCAACGGCAAAACACTGCTGCTCATTTCTTGCCTTGAAAACCACATGGGAGTCACCAAAAGTTGGTGGTGGCTTTATGGCAGTCGGTGGTGGCTTTACAGCACACCACCATCACCATCGCTGTTGTCATCGTCATTAAATTTAACAAAGCATGACCTGGATCCTAACACATGAAAGGGCCACTCTTGCCAATCCCACCCTCTCCAGCTGCTGACCACCACTGTGCTCCTTACACCAGAGGTGTCGAACTCATTTGTCATGAGGGCCAGATCTGACATAAATGTCACTTTGTCGGGGCCGGGCCACGTGTACCATAAAACATAATGCTGGGTACCAGAGGTAGAAACCGTATCAAGGACAGCAGCTGGTAAGCTCCGAGTCGGTGTGTCCTCACTGCAAGTCCCCATGGGAGGAAAAGTCATATGGGCGGACTGGAGAGCCAGCAGTGCGGCACTGGGCAGAGGCTCCCACCCTGCTTGACTGCTGCAGGCGAGGTTGTTCCGCCATGCTGGAGCCACAATCAGAGTGGCTCTGCCCACTCCCCCCCCAGCAGTTTCCTGTTCCCTCCCTTGCACTAGTTGCTTGCGGGCTGCATAAGAGTCCTGGACGAGCCAGTTCTGGCCCGCGGGCCTTATGTTTGACACCCCAGCCTTACACTGTTCAGAGCAGTCCAGAGGTATTCTGGGGAAGGGCACAGCAGGCTGCAGCGGGAGGAGGAGGCAGGGCAGGCAGTCATCATCCATTCACACTAGACAAGACTCCAAGCCTTTTTAGTGCACTTAACACAGTCTTATCTGGAATGCAAAGGGCTGACTGGTCCATCCTTCCAGCCCTAACCTCCCCCCGCCCCCCTACTCCATTCTGGGCCAAGTGTTTATACACACCTGGACACCTTTCCCTTCGTTTATTTAGAAGATCTCTCTCTGGTGACTCTCCAGAGAATCTGCGTGAGGAGGCGTCCAGAGTAAAAAGATCATGAAAGCCTGAGCACCATCAAAGTCATTCACTATCGATAAACTATTGAAAATCCACCCAGAACATTGAAAAGCAGCATGAAACAAGTAGCAACTGAGCAGTTCATACTGAGCTGATACTCCTTTCGGGGGTGTTAACATAAAAGAAGAAGAAGAAGAAGAAGAAGAAGAAGAAGAAGAAGAAGAAGAAGAAGAAGAAGAAGAAGAAGAAGAAGAAGAAGAAGAAGAAGAAGAAGAAGAAGAAGAAGAAGAAGAAGAAGAGGAGGAGGAGGAGGAGGAGGAGGAGGAGGAGGAGGAGGAGATTGGATTTATACGCCGTCCTTCACTGCCCAAAGGCGTCTCAGAGCGGCTTACAAACTCCTTTTCCCTTCCCCTCCCCACAACAGACACCCTGTGAGGTAGGTGGGGCTGAGAGAGCTTCTGACAGAAACTGTCCTTGAAAGAACAGCCGTGCCAGAGCTTGTGACTGACCCAAGGTCATATCAGCAGGTGGAAGTGGAGGAGTGGGGAATCAAACCCGGTTCTCCCAGGTAAGAGTCCACACACTTAACCACTACACCAAACTGGCTGTACATAAGCACAACTAAATCTGCAAGGCTGTTTCTCCCCATTAGAAGGTAAATACCGATAGGTACTTTCGGAGTTATCTTGCCTGCCTGCCTGCATTGAATAGTCTCAGGGAAACCCTATATGGACCTAATAGTGAAATGCTTTGATGTTCTGTGGGCACAGCAAAAGAGAGCTATTATTGCATCCAAACCACAAGATGTGAAAGCGTGGGCACATGTATATAGGTCATGAGAGCGACAGAGGCACAAACTGTAGCCCAAGCTGACAAAAATCTCACTCCGTTACAAGCCACATCTCCACTCTGAAAGTAAATCAGCTTGAAACCAGTCTATCTTGATTTCCCACAAAACATCTTGGGAAGTGTTCTATCATGGAGCTGAGAAGTCTGTTATAATACCCCCACCCATGCTGTACAACTACAGTGTAGCTTGGCTCCCACAGCTTCCCACAAGGTCTGGGAGATGATCTACTTGCTGAGAAATAGCACATGTGACAACAAGCCCTCTTGGGACTGGACTACAGAATGCAAGAGGTGAGGGGAACTCATGTTTATACCTCATGTTAAGGACATTACAAATGTTAAAGAGGGACAGTGGAACACTTGTTTGGCATGAGGAAGGCCCAAGCTTCAACCCCTGGCATCTTCAGTGTGGCATCTTCTCTGCATGAGACCATGGAGAGCCACTGCCGATAGAATAACTTGGTGGGGAAAATGTAAACCCAGGACTAGACATCGTTGAGCTAGATACATGGATGGTCTAAAGCAATGTCTCATGACTTCATATTTCCTAGGAGTCCTGAATTCCAGAAAGCTGGATGGCAACAGCAGAGCATGAAGAACTGACACTGAACAAGAGTAAACAACAATACCTCATAAGATGGACTCCTTTGGTAACAAGGCATCTCTACATGTCCAACTCTCTCCCTGTGAAATATCAGCATCCAAGGAATGTGAAAGAGCATTCTGTCAAACATTCCCTCACCTGTGTAAGGAAACAGTCTCACAAGCCCTGTTCCTGTTAGTCCAGGAGTTCAGGAAAATCCAATGGCTATCTTGGGCCTCTGCTTAGCAAGGCATCCCTTTCTCTTACTCCCAGTGTACCAACTTCACTATGGATAGTAATCACTGCTACCAATTAATCTGGAAGAGTATTTTCTGCTAAAAGGATTAGCATTTTGGGTTGCTATTTACAGGCTCTAACTAATTGCCATGTCTCCCTCTTTGTTCATTTTAGCAAGCACAGGGACAATCTGTCACATTTTAGGGGATGGCAAACTTAACCGCTACTGCTCTCCTTTACTGCTCTTTGGAAAGTGGGACCAAATTAGATCAAGCTTTGGGCATTCAGAACATAAGAAATTTTAATAAACAAATAAAAAGAGTACACAAGTTCTGAAGAAGCATCAAACTGATCAAGGATAAAAAGAAAAAGTGTAAGCATACGGTCCTCTAAACCCTAACTCTATACTTATCCTAAACAATGTTAACAACGTTAATAGGCTAGTGACTCTTGGAGCTGCAGCATGTAAAACTATCTATTACCTTTGAGTTTGGGACTTGTCCCCATTGGTCAAGATGAAGTTCTGTTGTAAAAGCATAGTCCTTTCACAACTTGAACATAGCTGAAGGTGAAGGAGAGACTTTCCCCTTGTGTCTGGAGAATTTATAATCTCCCCTTTGTGGAGTCCATCCTCCACTGAGGTAATTTCCAATCTTCCTGACCCAAAAGGAAAAAAAATATGATCTAGCCTACTGGCTTTCCCTATCTCTGTCCTTTAGGTGTGACAATCTAGCTGAGGTGTCAGCTGCTAAACCTTTTGTCTCACTTCCGCCAGAGCCATTTGCATCTCAAAGCACTGAAGTGCTGTATGCTTGGAGATTGTTGACACATGCTTTATACTTTTCCGGTCTGCCAGCTTCTACTTGCAGCTAGGATCCTGGAGCATGGACAGAGTGCAGACTCAATGACTGTAATGTTGACGTGATCTCTAAGGTGCAATGCATTTCTCCACACCTGCATATTGGAACCATCTCAGGAGTTTTATATCAGGTGTTCCCAGTCTTTCAAATGCATAGATTGGCACTGAGAGCCCATTTAGAGGTTAGGAGAAGATGGGGAATAGATATATGGGCAGTTTGCACTTGATGTTCCACTTCTGCATGAACACAATAAGCATTTTTCAGGGTTATCAGAATTTCTTGTTAAATACTCCACTCCAGTGTGTGTAGGGGGGTGACCCTATTTCCATAACTGCTTGGTGAGAAGCTGTGACAGGCAAACTATTTTGTTTCATCTAGGGCCGCCTTTCTTTTGTGCACTGACTTCTGTACATTCAGTTGCCCAATATTCAAGTTACAATAGCATATGTAGATTACCTAATATGTACTAAATGAAATTTAAAATGTTGGGCAACCTCACCATAAATTTTCCACATTTGATTTATGAGTGTGTGTTTTTTTTAGCAACAACACACTATACTGCTTCAGAATAATTCAGTTTTGTATATGCGGCCTACGGCACCATAAAGCTTGGGTCTTAAGCTCAAATGTCTCAGAGGGTCAGATCAGTTCAGCGGAGGCTGTAGCTATACTAGAACTTGAGAGTATCAAGTGAAGGCGATGGGCGATAGATTCAGGACGGACAAAAGGAAATGCTACTTTACACAGAGAGTGATTAAAACGTGGAATCTGCTTGAAAAGGGGATTAGATAGATTCCTGGAAGGCAGGTGTGTCAGTGGCTACTAGCCATGGTGACTGTGGGGAACCTCCACATTCAGTGGCATGAAACGTCTGAATCTCAGAGCCAGGAGGCAATGTCAGGGGAAGGCCTCAGCCTCCATGCCCTGTTGTAGGCCCTCCAGAGGAACTGGTGGGCCACTTTGTGAGACCGGATGCTGGACTGGATGGACCGCTGGTCTGATCCAGCAGGGCTCTTCTTACGTTCTTATGTTTTCAGTATCTTTGCCCCTCAAAGGGTTTGGGCTCCAGACCCTTAAAACCAGCATGTGTTTAGTGTGCAGGAAGGATATCATGAGCCCTTCTGGAACTATTGAAAAAGTTTGATGGTGATGGTAGAAAGTGCCATCAAGTCATAGCTGACTTATGGTGACCCCCGTGGGGCTTTCAAGGCGAGAGAAAAACAGAGATACTTTGCTAGTGCTCTCCTCTGCCTAGCAACCCTGAACTTCTTTGGTGGTCTCCCAAGCTTGATGATAGACATAAAGAAAGCTGACCTTCTGTGAAGGACTAGCCCTGACCTGGATAGCCCAGTCTAGCCCAGTCTCATTAGATCTTGGAAACTAAGCAGGGTCAGACCTGGTCAGTATTTGGATGGGAGACCACCAAGGAAATCCAGGGGCATGACGCAGAGGCAGGCAATGGCAAACCACCTCTGAAGTTCCAAGGGGTTTCCCGAAGTCTGCTGTGACTTGATGATAAAAAATAATAATAATGAAGGACTAAGAACCCACGGAGTTGCGGTGGCTCAAGTGGTTAAGATGCAGTTCAAGACCCGAGAGTGCCGCATGATGGAGTGAGCTCCCGTCTCTAGTTCCAGCTCCTGCCAACCTAGCAGTTGGAAAGCAAGAAACTGCAAGTAGAAGAGAAGAAGAAGAGAAGAGATTGGATTTATACCCCGCCCTTCACTTCCCAAAGGCGTCTCAGAGCGGCTTACAAACTCCTTTCCCTTCCCCTCCCCACAACAGACACCCTGTGAGTTAGGTGGGGCTGAGAGAACTCTAACACAAACTGTCCTTGAGAGAACAGCAGTGCCAGAGCTTGTGACTGACCCAAGGTCACATCAGCAGGTGCAAGTGGAGGAGTGGGGAATCAAACCCGGTTCTCCCAGATAAGAGTCCGCGCACTTAACCACTACACCAAACTGGCTCTAGATAAATAGGTACCACTTCGGTGGGAAGGTAACAGCATTCCGTGTACCTTGGTGTTTAGTCATGCTGGCCACATGACCACGGAAACGTCTTCGGACAGCGCTGGCTCTTCGGCTTTGAAACGGAGATGAGCACCACAACCCTAGAGTCGGGTTTGACTGGCTTTCGAGCAAGGGAATCTTTACCTTTAAGAACCCACCAGCTGAAAGTAATGAACAATTTAAGGCATGTGTGGCAAGTGAGTCACCCTTTGAGAAAACCAGGGTAGGGATGCCCAAACATGTACCAATGGGCACTGCATTGTTCGCTAATGCAGTGCTGCAGATGGACTGTTGTATCATCACTAAGTCCTCCCTGAGATGGTTCTGGCAGGGGAAGGAGGCAGGGAAGAGTCTGTGGGGTGGCTGGCAGCAGCTAGATAAGATCGGGCTGAGCTAGTTCTCCTCTGCTCACAGGTACTCAGGGCCTGGGTGAGTTCAGAGCCACGAGCTCTTGGGCACCAGTCAAAGGGCACTTAGCCGGTGGGTCATAGCCTACAGCTGGGTGGTGGCAGAAAAAGAGGAAGGTGTTTTCCATGCGGGGACAGCCTTGTGTGCTTTCCCCAAGAGAGCCAGTTTGTTGTAGCAGTTAGGAGCGCAGACTCTAATCTGGGAGAACCGAGTTCCCACGCCCCCATATGCAGCTGCTGGGTGACCTTGGGCAAGCCACAGTTCTCTCAGAGCTGTTCTCTCAAGGGCAGTCCTCGAAAGAGCTCTCTCAGCCCCACCTACCTCACAGGGTTTCTGTGGTGGGGAGAGGAAGGGGAGGAGATTGTAAGCCGCTCTGAGACTTTTTCTTCCCTTCAAATATAACCTGCCACAAAGCTATAGCCTTTTTTTTTTAAAAAAAACACCTCATTCTTCCATAATGGAACTCAAGGCAGCGTACCTGGTTCTCTCTTCCCCATTTATTTTCATAACACCACCATGAGGTAGGTTAGGCAGAGAGACTGTGGGCTACTGTCACCCAGTGAGCTTCATAGCAGAGGGTGCATACAAAACGAGGCCTCCTGTGATCCAACAGCGGCACGCCAGTCCTTTCTGCTTGGCACCCAGGCCGGATCTCCGTCTGAGCAACTGAGGCACCGGCAGCACTGCTGGAGAAGGCGAGAGGCGTGGCTTGTGTTCATCATCACCGTCCAGGCCGCCCTAGGCCAAAACCCGGAATGTTGGCAGAGCCCCTGGAGATCGCCTTGTTCCAACCACGTTTCCAAGCATAACTCTCGACTCCCTTCTGCCACAATTTTGTTTGCTGGCACACCAACACCTTTGCAAGCAGACATTGCGTGTGCCCCCCCCCCCGGGACTTATTTATTTGTTTGCTTGTTTAATTTATGTAATTTATAGTCTGCCTTTCTCACTGACTGAGGATTGCACAGAACGAGTCAAGGCAATCGACAGGATGGGGCATTCAATCAATGATGCGATAGGAATGAGTGCTGTAGAAATCTAAAAAACAGAACTGAAGCAAAGCTTTAAGTATTAACAAGACACATTCAATGATGCAAAATTCCATAGCGGGATCCTGCTTACAGTCGTCGAGATCCCAGTCCCCGATAATTTGTTCCATTAGTCTCAGCCCTGCTGAGAACAATCTACTGGTGGACCCTGGCCCCAAAGGTATCCGGCTGTCCTCAACCAGAGCCGGGGCTTTTCCGGTCCTGCCTCCAACCTGGTGGGACTCTTTGTCAAACACCACTGGAGCCCCGCGCAACTTAATGCGATTCCACAGGGCCTGTGATGTAGAGATGTTCCGCCAGGCATTTGGTTGAGGACAGCAACGGTTTCCATCATGGCTGGCACCCTCCCCTTTTCTTCCACGCTTTTTCACTTCTGCCTCCTCCTTAACCTTCCTATGAGCTGGCAACTGTTTAGTGCTTGGGGAGACAGTTTGGTGTAGTGATTAGGAGCGTGGACTCTAATCTGGGAGAACCGGGTTTGATTCCCCATTCCTCCACATGCAGCTGCTGGTGCGACCTTGGGTCAGTTCTCTCAAGAGCAGCTCTCAAAGAGCTCTTTTGGTCCTACCTACCTCACAAAGTGTCTGTTGTGGGGAGAGGAAGAAAAAGAGAAGGGCTGGGCATAGATCCAATCGCCTCCTCCCCCCCTTCTCCTTCTCCTCCTCCAACACAGTCCAGAACGGGTTTAAGATGAAATTGGTGACACCCTCTGTAGATTATTTTAAGAATGTAAGGAACGACTAATTTATTAATTTTAATAATGTTATGTTTGCTGTTTTTAACTCCTGTTGTACGTCACCCATAGTCCTGTCTATTCAGGGACTGGGCGATCCAAAAATTTAAAGTATAATAAATAAATCAGCAACTTTGTGAATCCATTTGTACAGTGCTACCCCATTGCTTGCATGAAAAAAAAATCCCCTCTTGAATTAGTCAGTTTTGCATCCTTTTCAGAAAGCCGAGAGAACACAAGCCTTCCTGACCTTATCGGGCAGGCCATTCCGCAAGGTGTGGGCCACAACCGAGAAGGCACCATGTATGGACATTTGTTGATTTTGCCCTTTTGCAGTTTGGCACCTACAGAAGGCCCTATACAGATAAACACAGCTGTCATGGTGGAGCATAAGGGTGCACACACATGCTTTCTGGGGTCCCTCAATGAGGTTTTTCACATCACGTGGACTGATTTCCCACAAGCAGCTGGGCCACCCTCACTTTTCCCTCCCCCCAACTGTATTGGTCAACTTCCCACTACTTGCTGCGTGGCCATATTCTGACCCGCATCATCCCGATTTCCCTTGCGTCTTCTAGATCCTTGTTTTTTTGAGATTGAGAGGATGCGGGGGAAATTGGGGGATGCTGCGGGTCAAAATGTGGCCGTGCAGCAAGTAGTGGGAAATTGACGAATACAATCGGGGGAAGGGAAGAGCAAGGGCAGTGCAGCTGCTTGTGGGAAATCGGTCCTACTGTCTGGTCCTTTTTATACTGAAGCTCCCGAGGATCAAACTTGGGACCTTCTGCATGCAAAGCAGGAGGCTCTTCCACTGAGCCACAGCCCCTCCCTGACTTGGGCCAACAAACATTGCCCACCCCTTCTCTGCACTAGCTGGACAAAGTATAACTAGGTAAGCATTTTAATCCGGAATAAAACACACAGCGGTGAAGATTTATTGTACAGCCTTACCTTGAGGCCCCGGGGACGGGACACTGTTGGTTGAAAAGCATTCAGAAACATAATCCTTTTCTCCGGGCTGAGTCCCTAGCACCAAACAACCCTTTATTATTTTAATACCTGGGTAGTCTACAGTGAAATGGCATTGATTCTATATAGTCCTGCCGGGGAGGGAAAAGAGAGTGAGATGTAGGCCAGTTTTCGAAGCCATGAATTATTGCAACCCTAATTGAAATAAACATTCATGCCGTTGGAACAGGCTGTCCAAAGATTCCAAGGAGAGGGCCGGATTTCTCCGCGGATGGGCCGGAGCCATCTGACACGTCTTGGCCGCGATCCTGCACATGTTGAAGGCTGCTTCAGTCCCTCTGACTTCTGCACATGTGCCCTGACTGTGAGCAGAATAATCGCAAGCTTTGCCAATTATGTCAGGCTGGGCTAGACTGCCTTATGAATTCCTGGCCTGCCTGGCCAGCGAAAGAAAGAAAGAAAGAAAGAAAGAAAGAAAGAAAGAAAGAAAGAAAGAAAGAAAGAAAGAAAGAAAGAAAGAAAGAAAGAAAGAAAGAAAGAAAGAAAGAAAGAAAGAGGAAGGAAGGAAGGAGGGAAGGAAGGAGGGAAGGAAGGAGGGAAGGAAGGAGGGAAGGAGGGAAGGAAGAAATCAGCAAATCTCTCCAACGTGAGGCCAGCCGTCCTTGGACTGCAGCAAAGCAGGCCCGTAGCCAGGATTTTGTGGCTTGTGGGGGGCAGATTTTTTTCCTAGTGGGGCTGAAGTTCTCAGTGCAGAAAGAAAAGTCGTTTAGCTGATAGAAAGCTGTTCCCAGGACAGATCTCTAAACTGCAAGCTGTCAGCCACTTTAGATGACAGTTCTCAGCTGCTGCAAGTTAATCACTTCTGCCAGCCTAAGCAACAATTCTGATAGCAAGCCGGCAGGTGGGGGGTGATGACTTCTATAGTCAAGAAAACGAACACTTAGGCAGAAACACTCTCTTAAGGGGACTAGGTTCTTGACAAAGAGTTAGAAGGGACCCTAGAGGTCACCTACTCCAACTCCCTTGCTCAGTGTGGACACCAGTCAGATACAGCACCCCACTCTTCTTAAAGGAGCTCACACCTTTAAAAAGGATGTGTAAAAATGACTGAAAAAAGCATTTACAGGAGAAATTCTTGTGGGGCTGTGCCTTTAAGAAAGGGAGCGGAGCCCCCAAAAGCCTCACTGTAGATACTTGGAATGGCCACATCGAATAAAGGCAAATGAATAAACTATTGCACTTACACTGCCAGTCGCTCACTTAGGGACCTGGTGTGAAGAACTTTTTCAAAATGCAGGATCCAAGCGGGAAGAGGTAGGGAATGCGTTATTCATGGCTGTACATCTGGCAATGAATTGCATATTTTCAGTTCTGATACACTGATGAATGATTGTTTTTTAAAAAGGATATGGCAATATAAAGTGTCTTTCCCCCCTATAAACAGGGATTCAGTTTTGCACATTTTCCATGTCGGCATTGAATGAACGGTTTGTGGATGAAGAACCAGGGCTATTTTGGGGCAGGAACGCACAGGAACGGAGTTCCGGCTGGCTCCCAAGTTGCCCACGCCCAAGAGGAACTCATTAGCATAACACGCCACACCCAACAGCAGAAACTTATTAGAATTGGCTACATTAGGGCTGTGTGGCCTAACATGCAAAGGAGTTCCTGCTACCAAAAAAAAGCCCTGCGTTTTGACAACAAACAAGGTAAATAGAATGAGAAGCAAAAGGTGGATGTGGCTGGATGACCACACTTCTGGTAACATAGGGGTGTGGCCTAATATGCTAATGAGCTGCGCTGTCAGGAGTGTGGCCTAATATGCCAATGAGTTTCTGCTGTTGGGTGTGGCCTATTATGCTAATGAGTTCCTGCTGGGCTTTTTCTACCAAAAAAGCCCTGTGAAGAACTAAATGCTAAAGTTGGGGAAAGAGAACTGGGGAACATGATGGGCTACAACCTGGATGGCCCAGGCGGGCCCGATCTCATTAGATCGTGGAAGCTAAGCAGGGTCGGCCCTGGCTAATACTTAGATGGGAGACCACCAAGGAAGTCCAGGGCCATGATGCAGAGGCAGGCAACGGCAAAGTCTTTTGCCTTGAAAACCCTGTGAGGCCACCATAAGTCAGCTGTGACTTGATGGCACTTTCCACCCCCACTACCATGAAAAGTTTTCAGAGAAATAGAATAACTGGGGCGGGGGGATTAGAATCCATGGATGGGCAGGGAAACGTGGACCGTGGAACCAGCTCCACGGGGGGGAGCATCAGGCTAAATATTCGACTGAAGTTGTAATACTAAGCAAACTTAAGGAGAAGGAAGCGAACTTTCGTTTAGGATCAGGCTACAATCACAGGCAACGGCAGGCCCTAAGAGCAAACCCCCCCCAATCTACGGTCTGTCTTTTGCTGCTTCAAGTCTGCAAAACAAACCACAATTGGGATTATTCGCCTGCCGTGGATCGCATCTCAGCGAGAGAACAAAGTCTGAGTCTAGTAGGCACCTTGAAGATGAACAACGTCATATGCCGGGTAGAAGCTTTCATGTACGAAGCACACTTCTTAAGTGAGACAGTCGAACGACCTCTTAAAAGTCCCATTTTTGTGTTGACCGCTTTATTCATTCGTAGAGGGGGAAGTAGCCTGTGTGGAGTAATAGAGCAGGGAGACCCCAACGTGGTGCTTAGGGGCCCACCATAGTGCCCCCCAGTGACTTACCTGGCGCCCCTCAAGTGTTTTCAGAATGTGGGTTGGGACCGTATAGGGCTCTTGCCTAGCACGACTTCCAATTGCCTGCTAGAGATCTGATTGGCTGTGCAAATTAAAATAACAGTCCTTTGGCTGCAGCTACCACCGCAGTGTTTGTTTGGTTCTCTGTCTCAGCTAGGCTTGCCAAGAACTTACCATGTGCCGGTGGGGGGTGGATACATCCTCACAGGACCATCCCCAGGGGAAGGACAGACGCAGAGCACCATGCCGTCACCAGGAAGGGACGCTAGGCAACACTCTGGCAATGCCATCGAGTTTTCAGCCCCATTGCCAGAGCGTCACCTGGTGTCCCTTCCTGGCGACGGCATGGTACGTTACCAGGAGGACTGGTCCGGCCGGGGAGCATGCGTCCCCTGCTCCCACGGGGTAAGTACTTGGGAACCCTAGTCTCCGCCCTTTTCATGGTATACTTTTAATTACTCCTCTTGAGCCAACTCTTCTTCTCCTTTCAGATGGCAGCCCTTCACGCCATACCGCAAGCTACATTGCAAGGTCCCCTCTTCCGTTTAAAAAGAGGGTTCCTTTGTAACACGGAAAGTGACTGATTAAGAAGCAGAACACCCGGCGGCTCTTCAGGGAGTGAGGACTAGTGGCCGGATTTTGTAGAACTAGGACTTCGCTCAGAGAGTCAGGTTGGTGTAGCGGTCTGGACCGTGGACTCTAATCTGGGAGAACCGGGTTTGATTCCCCGCTCCTCCATATGCAGCTAGCTGGTGTGGCCTTGGGTCAATCACAAATTCATTCAGAGCTGTTCTCTCAAGAGCAGTCCTCGAAAGAGCTCTCTGGGCCCCACCTACCTCACAGGGTGTCTGTTGTGGGGAAGGGAAGGAGATTGTAAGGCGCTCTGAGACTCCAAATGATGGGGTATAGATCCAGTCTCTTCTTTTCCCCTCTTCTCCCCTGCACTTGGACTTCCTCCGTGTGTGGTTGTGTGTGTCTGGCTCTACCTCCCGTTGCACCCACCACCTTGGGTCAGAATTCCAAAGGTGCCCACAGGCTCAAAAAGCAGTAGAGGACAGGCTTTGAATAAAGAGGTTTGTTTGATGAGCAGTGTACAAATCATATGAATCTGAAAATATTATTTTAGGTGCACACAAGTGCCCAGCAGGATTTTTGTGAGCCAGTTTGGTGTTGTGGTTAAGAGCGGCCCCCTGGGCAAAGGAGGGACTAGGGTGGCCAGCTCCAGGTGGGGAAACTCCTGGAGATTTGGGGGTGGAGCCTGGGGAGGAACGGGACCTCGGTGGGGTACGATGCCATGTAGAGTCTGTTAAGTATGAGACTCAACAACGAAGTAAGCTCAACAAGTGATTCAGCTTTATTCAACAGCAAACTCCAACTCAGGAACACACAACACAGACAGTGGAGCACAGCTCCTTTTTAAACTCTCCCGGCTGTCAAAGCCACACCCATAAATAGTTAACGGACCAATGGCAGTGCAGAGTTAAGGTCCAATCACAACTGTTCCCGCTTTGCAACATTATCACACAGTGATTGGCTATTACACTGTTTCGCAGAAACCGACCAATACGAATGCTACAGCTTAGAATCCACATTCCAGAATCAAGCTTAACATAGGAAAAGATAGGCTTGATTCACCTTTCAATACACAACAAATTCCTCCCCCTAAGATGGAGCATTCCCCTTCCAAACATAATCTTTCAGGTAGGGAGGGGCACCTCGGCTTCGGTTTGACCGGCGCAGCGGTCTCTGCTCCGATGGCGGTGGAGCGGCACACTCTTCGGGGACTCCGATGGTCTCTCTCGCAGGAGAGTCAGGGGACACTAACACAGGGGTCTCAGGCACTGGAGTTGGGGGCTCCCCAGACTCCGAATCTCGATCCGCAGTACTCACCTCCTCGCCGGGAGGCCCTTCCTGGACGGGGACCAGCTCAGGCTCGGGCACTGACTCGGCGCTTGAGTCTGCCCAGCGCTCTCTGAGCTGGTCAATGTGGCGGCGTATCTCCCGTCCGCTGGGAAGCCGGACCACATACAACCTGGACCCTGCCACCTTTGTGACCACGGCTGGTAGCCATCTGTGACCTTCCGCATAATTGCGGGCAAACACCTTGTCCCCAACCAAGAACACTCTCCCCTGCTCTGGGGTCTCTGACCGCTGCTTGGACCTGTCAAGGTCAGGGTGCAGTCGGTCCAGTAGGGTAGCCAACTTACGGCCCATTAAAAGTTCAGCTGGGCTCCTCCCCGTTGTTGAACAGGGGGTGATGTGTTGCCTCAGGAGGAAAGAGGCAATCTTCTGGCTCCAGTCCCCACACGTCAGGCGCCCAAGTGACTCCTTCGCCGTCCGTACCATCCGTTCGGCCTGACCGTTGGAGGCCGGATGGAACGGCGCAGAAGTCACATGGCGGATGAGGTTGTCTTTAAGGAATTTTTCAAATTCCGCTGACACGAACTGTGGCCCGTTGTCCGAGACCAAACAGTCCGGCAGCCCGTGGGTCGAAAACAACCTCCGGAGGGCGTTGATGACTGCCCCGGACCCTGTTGACCTCATGGGTATCACTTCTAACCATTTAGAGTAACTATCTACGCAAATAAAAAACATTTGCCCATGGTATGGTCCCGCAAAATCAATATGGAGGCGTGACCAGGGCCTCCTCGTTTTCTCCCAGGGCTGAATGGGAGCCTGTGGTGGTTCTGGACGGGACTGTTGACACTCCATACACTGCCTTACCCAGGCCTCAATGTCCTCGTCCAGCTTCGGCCACCACACGTACCCTCTGGCGAGGGCTTTCATGTGAACCATGCCAGGGTGGCCCACATGTAACGCCTCCAAAACATCCTCCCTCAGCTTGGCGGGAATCACCACCCGACTCCCCCAAAGCAAACAGCCCTTCGTTACCGATAGTTCGTTCTGGCGCGAAACGAACGGTTTGAATTCAGGCGCCATTTTTCCTACCGGCCACCCCCTCCATGCCCAATTAAGGACACGGGCAAGCACAGGGTCCTTAGCCGACGCAGCGGCAATGTCTGAGGAGGTTACTGGTGCCTCCGGGAGCTCTTCGAGCGCCAAAATGTCCAACTCAGGCTCAAGTTCGTGGTTGTCCAGTGGTGCGGGGCAACGGCTCAGGGCGTCGGCATGCCCGATAGCCTTCCCCGGGCGGTGCTCAAGCTCAAAGTCATACGCCGACATGAATACTGCCCACCTCAACATCCTGGGGGACAGTATATTCGGCGTCTGTCGGTCCGGGGAGAAGATGCCCAGAAGCGGCTTGTGATCTGTTACAAGGAGGAACCTCCGCCCATAAACAAAGTCATGGAATTTTTTAATTCCGGCGATTAAGGCGAGGCCCTCCTTGTCGATCTGGGCATAGTTCTTCTCCGCCGCTGTAAGTGATCGCGAGTAGAAAGCGATCGGTGCTTCCGATCCATCCGGCATGAGGTGGCTAAGAACGGCGCCCACCCCGTAGGGTGACGCGTCAGCCGCAAGCACCAAGAGTTTGTTCTCGTCAAAGTGGGTCAGCACCGCACTAGACGAGAGGAGTTCTTTAACGCCCGTGAACGCTCGTTCCTGCCGCTCTCCCCACTCCCACTTTGCGTTCTTGTGGAGCAGAGCATGCAGGGGTTCTGCAACCGATGCCTTGTGGGGCAGGAAGGCATGATAAAAGTTTAGGATCCCCAGGAACGACTGGAGATCCTTCTTTGACCGTGGCGGGGGCGCGTTCTTGATGGCGGATACCTTGTCCGGTGTAGGATGGACTCCATCCGCGTCAATCAGGAATCCCAAGAACTCCACTCTGTCTGCTCCAACCACACATTTAGAGCGTTTGACCCTCAGCCCGGCTTCTTTAAACCGGCCTAGTACTGCTCTGAGCCGAGCCATGAGTTCGCACTCGTCAGAGCCTGCCACCAGAACGTCGTCAAAATAGGGCACGACTCCAGGTAGCCCACGCAGGAGCCCCTCCATCAAGCCCTGGAAAATGCCCGGGGCTACGTTAACCCCAAATTGTAGTCTCTTGACCCGAAACGCCCCCTTGTGGGTCACTATGGTCTGGGCGTCAGCAGTTGCATCGTCTACGGGCAACTGCTGATAGGCTTGGGCTAAGTCAAGTTTGGCGAAAACTTTTCCTCCTCCCAGCGAAGCCAACACATGGCTGATGACCGGCACTGGGTAGGAGTGCTGCTGGAGCGCTTTGTTCACTGTACACTTATAATCAGCGCATATGCGTATCGACCCGTCTGCCTTTACGGGCGTTACTATGGGAGTCTCCCACCGACCATAGGGCACCGGCTCGAGGATACCCTGATCCACTAGCTTGTCCAGCTCTGCCTCGATCTTCGCCTTAAGAGCGAGGGGTACCTTCCTGTACTTCAGCCGTATGGGACGCACTGAAGGGTCTAAATCAAAAGAAACGGGGGGCCCCGTATATAACCCAAGCCCTTCCCCAAAAACTTCAGGGAACTCTTGATACAAAGACTCCCTTTTATTGTTGCAAATGCTGTTAATGCCAGAGATGGCAATACCTAGAGCCTCGAACCAATCAAGGCCCAACAAACTGACCCTCTCACCCTCTGCAACCAGGAGGGACAGCTCAGCCTTCCGCTCCTTGAACTCCACCTGGAAGGTAGCTCGTCCCGCCAACGGAATGCGTCGTCCCTGGAACTCGGTGAGACGCGTTGTTACTGGAGACAGGCGACGTCGGCTCCTCCTCGGAAATAAGCGCTGCCATGTCTCGGTGGAGATGACGGTGACGGATGAGCCTGAGTCCACCTCCATCGTACACGGAACGCCATCCAACCGAAGCGTGACGTGAATTTTCCGAGTGGCCTTGTCACCGGTCGCCAGGACGGTTGAAGGGCAGGTGTCAGTCTGGTGGCAATCGGACGTTCTGCTGTCATCTGATGGCCGAACCTTGGGGTCTGCTCGTCGCGAAGACGGTGGCGATTTCCTCGCAGCCCGGCAAACTCGAGCCAGATGACCTCGCTTCCCGCAGGAGTGGCAGATGAGCTCTCTAGCCCGACAGAGGTCTCTGTCGTGGTTGCCGCCGCAGCCTGCGCAGGGACGGGTCGTCGAAGTTCTCGGTCTGGTCCGCGGTGGGCGTGTCTCCCGAGTTCGGCACACGCCGTCGGCGTCGCTGTCAGACTCGCAGGCGGACTGCCGGTGAACTGCAGGCTCCTTGCTGACCTGGGTCTGCCGCTGTCGGACCTCTCGCGTCAACTTGTCCGCGGCCTCCGCTGCGATAGCCTCGGCGTAGGCAACCGCATACGTCAGTTGGGTGCGGGCAAAAGACGCTGTTGCAGGCGCTCGTCTCGAAGGCCGCACACCAAACGGTCGAGTAGGGCGTCTTCCAGATCTGTGAACTCACATGGCCTTGCCGCTTTCCGCAAGGCAGTGACGTACTCAGCGATAGACTCGGAAGGCCCTTGGCACCGCTTGTAAAAGGCGTGCCGGCACGCTATCCGAGACGGTTGTGGCGAGAAATGGCCTTTGAGCTTGGCCGTGATCTCAGCCCACGTCGCTGCACTCAGCTCAGTCGGAGCGACCAGGGATCGGGCGATGTCGAAGGCGGCCTTGCCGCACGAGCTCAGGAGCGTCGCCTTCTTTCTCGCCTCATCTGTTATCTGATTCGCCTGGAGGTGGAACTCGAACCGTGCCAGGTAAGAGTCCCAGTCCTCCGTCGCCGGGTCGAACGCTTCGAACGCCGGGTTGACGGCCATCGGGGCTGTCGGTGCTGCCACTTCTACTCGTGGAGCCTCAGCCGGCTCGGCCGGGTGTGTGTCCTCGTCTGCCGTTGCGATCTCGGTTCAGCGGGGCTGCCTACCCGCTCTAGCATCCCATCCTCGTCGCCAATTGTTAAGTATGAGACTCAACAACGAAGTAAGCTCAACAAGTGATTCAGCTTTATTCAACAGCAAACTCCAACTCAGGAACACACAACACAGACAGTGGAGCACAGCTCCTTTTTAAACTCTCCCGGCTGTCAAAGCCACACCCATAAATAGTTAACGGACCAATGGCAGTGCAGAGTTAAGGTCCAATCACAACTGTTCCCGCTTTGCAACATTATCACACAGTGATTGGCTATTACACTGTTTCGCAGAAACCGACCAATACGAATGCTACAGCTTAGAATCCACATTCCAGAATCAAGCTTAACATAGGAAAAGATAGGCTTGATTCACCTTTCAATACACAACAGAGTCCACCCTCCAAAGCACACGAGTTCCCCAAGGGGGGCAGATCTCTGTAGTCTAGAGATGAGCTGTAGTTCTGGGAAATCCCTGGGTCCCACCTGGAGAGACACTTAGGGGGGGTAGGAAGGGAGGTGACAGTGGGGGCCTGGTGGTGGGCACAGGAGGGGGAAGACCCCTGGGCCCTCCGTGGGCCCAGAGCCTTCCGAATCCTGCAGCCAGCTCTGCTAACCGCTCTGCCACACTGTGAGCCAGCATGGTATAGTGGTTAAGTGCACGGACTCTAATCTGGGAGAACTGGGTTTGATTCCCCACTCCTCCACTCGCAGCTGCTGGAGGACCTTGAACAAGCCATAGTTCTGTCTGAGCTCTTCTCTCAAGGACAGTTCTGGAAAGAGCTCCCTCAACCCCGCCTACCTCACAGGGTGTCTGTTGTGGGGAGGGGAAGGGGAAGGAGTTTGTAAGCCGCTCTGAGTCTCCAAGTGAAGGGCCGGGTATAAATCCAATCTCCTCCTCCTCCTCTTCTTCTCCTCCTCCTCCTCCTCTTCTTCTTCTCCTCCTCCTCTAGGAAGGCAGGGCAGAACAAGCTGCTCTGAGACTCCGAGTGGAGGGTCGGGTGCAAATCCAATCTCCGCCGCCTCCTCCTCTCCATCTCCCACAGATCAGCAAGCAAGAAATACATTATGGATCAAACAGCTGAGTCAAATAGCATAGGGGGGGCTGGAACTGTTACAGCAGTTTTCAAACTTCTGCTCTTAGCAGGCATACGAGGTCAAACAGGCACTTCCATAAACGCAGGGAGAGTTTGGGCTCCCCGCCCCCCTCATTTAATCTCTGGTTTCATTAATTGATTGTGTTTTTTTGCTCACTTCCAGATGTGTGAATTAAGAGTTCCAGCTGACCGGGAACTCCATTGCTGTGGAGGAATGTTATCTGGAGCACAGTTGAAAGGGACATTGCTGCACGTTCATTCTAGGAGTTGATTCCAGTGGTCTGTTCGGGGCCGGCGGGGGGGGGGGGGGCGGCCCGCAACACTTGTTTCCTTCTGGTTGGCTGTGGAAGGAATTGGCAATGCCCGAAGGTGGCTGAAGTCTACACATGGCTGCTGTATCCCAGGTCCAAGAAATCCAGTCTGTGATCTGCAAGCTGGGCCTGTTTATTAAACTCCTCATTTTTTAGAGAGGGAGGGAGGGAGAGAGAAGAGGAGGAAACAAATAACATGATTTTAATGCTCAGTTTGATAGCACCGGGGCAATCCTAGAAACACTTTCCTAGGAGTTTCAGAGGATAGCCATATTGGTCTGCAGTAGAACAGCCGGATTCGAGTCCAGTCGCAGCGTGTGTGTGTGTGTGTGTGTGTGTGTGTGTAAAGTGTCCTCAAGTCACAGCCGATCCTGGTGACCCTGTTGAGTTAAGAACAGAGTTCGAGTCCAGCGGCACCTCTAAGACCAACCAAGTTTTATTGAAGGTGTGAGCTTCCGTGTTCAGGCACCCTTCATCGGACAATGAAGTGGATTTACAGATCATAGTGACAGACAGACAGACGGAGGCTTGTTCAATTAACATGCAAAATAGCAAAGATTTTTTTTTCTAACAGACAAGAAAGAATGACGAGCTTGATTTCTGTTTATCGAACTTGGTTGGTCTTGAAGGTGCCCCTGGACTCTAACTTTGCTCTGTTGCTTCAGATCAAGACAGGCTGCCCGCTTTGCTCTGTAGAGTTAAGAGACGGGCAGAGGTGGTTCGCCGTTGCCTCCCTCTGCACAGCAACCCTGGACCGCCTCGGTGGTCTCCCATCCAAACACTTGCCAGGGTCGAGCCCTGCTTAGCTTCCGGGATCTGATGCGGTCGGGCTTGCCTGGGCTGCCCAGGTCAGGGTGTTCCTTTTCAGCGAGCCACTTTGGTATACTGGTTAAGAGCGCAGACTCTAATCTGGGAGAACTGGGTTTGATTCCCCACTCTTCCACATGCAGCTGCTGGTGTGACCTTGGGTCAGTCACAAGTTCTCTGAGCTGTTCTCTCAGTGGCAGTTCTCTCAGAGCTCTCTCAGCCCCACCTACCTCACAGGGTGTCCGTTGTGGGGAGGGGAAAGGGATTGTAAACTGCTCTGAGACTCCTTGGGGTAGTGAAGGGCGGGGGTATAAATCTAATCTTCTCAATTCCCCCCCCCCAAAGTTGCTGTGGATGTCTGCCCTGCCCTGAATAACCCAGGCTAACCCAATCTTGTCAGATCTCAGAAGCTAAGCAGGGTCAGCCCTGGTCAGTATTTGGAGGGGGAACCTCCAAGGAATACCAGGGTCATGATGCAGAAGCAGGTAATGGCAAACCACCTCTGAACGTCTCTTGCCTTGGAAACCCGGCCGGGGGTCATCAAAAGTGTGATGGGACTTGATGGCCAAACACCCCCCCCCGATACCCACTGGCCTTTTTGTTTGTTGTTTGCGGGGGGGGGTTCATTTTGTTACCATTTTGTTTTGCTAAACTGTCATGAACACCTGGGGGGAAGGTGGAATATTTATTTATTTGTTTGTTTGTTTGTTTGTTTGTTTGTTTATTTATTTATTTATTTGTTAGGCTTGTATCCCGCCCTCCCACCGAGGCGGCTCAGGGCGGCTTACAACAGTAGACTAATATACAATACAGCCACAAAATACATTAAAAATACATTATAATACATTTAAAATACATTAAATACATTAAAATACATTTAAATATATTTTAGAATATTTCTTTTAATTATTCATCTCCCTTGTATCCCATTTCTCTCCCCAATGGGGCCCAAAGAGGCTTGCCGTAGTCTCTCCTCCTGCATTTTACCCCGTCTTTCTCCACAATGAGGGGACCTCAGGAGGCTTCCGTGTTCTCCTGCCCTCCGTTTTATCCTCACAACAACCCTGTGAACAGGGCTTTTTTGAGAGAGAGAGAGAGAGACAGAGAGGTGTCAGAATTCAAAAGGGAAATGAAGTTTTCAATCTGTATACTGAAAACTCTTGAACTTTTAATCATTTTTAAAAGGATTTCGTTGAAGAGGTTCTGGAATTCTGTTCCGGCATGTTCCCTCAGAAAAAAAGCTCTGCCAGTGAGAGAGATTAGGCTGAGAGTAGTCAAAGGTCACCCAGCCAACTTCCATGGCGAGAACAGGGATTCGAACTTGGGTCTTCCAGTTCCTAAAAAGTAAAGGTTTCCCTTGCTCAAAAGCCAGTCGAATCCGACTCTAGGGGCGGTGCTCATATCCGTTTCCAAGCCGAAGAGCCAGCGCTGTCTGAAGCTGTTTCCATGGTCATGTGGCCGGCATGACTGAACAACGAGGTGAATGGAATGCTGTTACCTTCCCACCAAAGCGGTACCTATTTATCTACTTGCAATTTCTTGCTTTCGAACTGCTGGGTTGGCAGGAGCCGGGGCCAGAGACTGAAGCTCATTCTGTCACGGAGCACTCGGGTCTCGAACTGCTGAACTTCCGGACTTCTGGCTTGCAGCTCAGCTCTTAACCTCTCAGCCACTGCGGCCCTTCCTGATTCTACTCTGACACTTTAACCACTCCTCCACACTGGTGTTCTCTCTCTCTCTCTCTCTCCCTCTGTTTAAAAAAATAAATATTTTTAAATAAACCAACGGAAATAAATCCTGTCGATAAAAGCCTCTGAGGCATTCGTCCCATTAGTTTTCAAGGAAATGAATTAAAATAACCTTCAAGCCCACCTGCCCCGGTTGAAAGGAGCTACCATTTCTGGTCGGCTTGCCAGTCTGAGACCACAGTCCACAAACCACACACACACAGCCCCCGTTATCAGGCCAACTGCCCAGGGATGTCTGGGCCCCCTTCTGAAGTTAAGTGGCTCAAGGAGTGGTTGAGACGGAGTAAAGCTGGAAACACCTTTTCTAATTCTGCCTGGTGGTGCGGAGGAAGGTAAAGCAGGACTGAGCCAGGGGAGGGCCACAGGGTATGTTTATTTTTCATAGTCACCTGACCCGGCTGCTGTGTGCACATGCTCCAGAACGGCAGCCTTCTCTTCTTGTAAACCCAAACAAAACTGGGATTGGAAAGGGGGGGAGGACAGGGACTCCTGAAAGTCTGCCAACCACAGCGCCTGCTCTACTATTTGTGGAGGGGGAGGGAACCCTGATTATGCCATGCCCTGTTGGGTTATCTTAAGACGTCACGTGGGCATTTGCAGATGTGCAACCTAAGAGTGAATACTGGTGGTCCAGAGAAGGTGCCGTTTGGGTCGCTAGCAATAAGGGGCATTTTCGCAAATGACTTGTTTCTCGACTTCTCCACCTCTACCGTGGCATGTTTTTTTAAAAAAATTATTGAAATATATTAGGCATGCACAGGGGACATGCATAAGGTGTTACCTAAGAATAATCCACTCACCTGGATGCAAATATGAGCAAGATACACAAACACAAGTGGGTGTGTGTATATATGCCTATATACACACGTGCACACACAGTGAGAAGTGGTTTGGGTTTTTGTTTGTTTTTTTTGCTGGACTTAGGGCGAGCCCCTCGGGTTTCCAAGGCCCGAGAGATTCAGAGGTGTTCTCCTCTTGCTGGCTTCAAGTCTGGGGAGGACCTGGTATTCCTCAGGGGTCTCCCAGCCTAACACCAGCCACACCCTGCCCTGCCTAGTTTCCGGGATCTGACCTGTTCCGGCTAGGCTGGACCCTCCAGGCCAGGGGCACAGGAACGTCGCCACGCACACATCACGCTCAGCCAATCACGATGCGCAGCCAAACCCCCTGAGTTCCCCCAAAGATTAACTTGTACCGACTTGGTGGGAATGGATTAGTTTTCAGCTATTATTAATGTCCCCCCCCCCAAAAAACAAAACCCTCTGCGCGATCAATCCGAGAAATGGCCTCACGAAGGCAATATTTAGCGTGCCGCCGATAAAGGAAGCTCCGGTCTCAGTTTACTTTCCCATTTTTTTAGCCTATCGAAGCAGGTGAGGGCCCCAATCCGGGGCGGGAGGCGGGATCGACTTGGCCGAAGCCGAGAGCGCGCCTGCGTGTGCGCGCCCGGGCGAGCGCCCTGTGCCTTTAGGGTGGCGGGGGTGGCGGCGGCGTGCGC
Organism: Gekko gecko; assembly: GCA_029375565.1. Classification (NCBI taxonomy): domain Eukaryota; kingdom Metazoa; phylum Chordata; class Lepidosauria; order Squamata; family Gekkonidae; genus Gekko; species Gekko gecko. Next base: position 111,761,852 of record JAPDNY010000010.1, on the reverse strand, counting down.
TCTCGCTCTGGCTCCCCCTCGACTTCTCTCTCTCTCTCCCTCTCTCTCTCCCGCAGCCGGCTCGGCGGGGAGGAGGCGGCGGCGGCGGCGCGATTGGCTGCCGCTCCGGCAGCGCTGGGACTCTTCGCACACCCGCCGCACAAAACTCAGCCCAGGGCTGCGCCTGCCCCACTCCAGGCAGGAGCAGCCAGGCGAGGAACCTGCCCGAGCCGCCGCGCCCGTCCCGGACAGCCTCGGCGCGACCCTCCGTAGTCCCCCGGCTCCTGCGGGCCAGCCCTCCCTGCCTGCCTCCCGCCCTCCCTCGGCCGGCACCCACCTGCTGCCCGTCCCGGGTGTGGCTGGCTGGCCGGCAGGGAGGCAGCGCCGCTCCCTGCTCCCCTCGGCGGCGGGCGGGATGGCCGGCTCTCCCCGCGCCCTGCTGCTCCTGCCGCCGCTGCTGTGCCTCTGCTGCCTGGGCTGGAGCCTGCTGGCGCCCGGGCAGGCGCGGCGGGAGCGCTCGGCCGGCCCCGGGAGAAGCAGCAGCAGCGGAGGAGGAGGAGGCGGCCGGAGCCGGGCGGGGACAGGTGAGCCAGGGCCCTCGGCCGCCGCCGACATGGTCTCGGAGCACATGCTGCGCCTCTACGACCGCTACAGCGGGCGGCCCGACGACTCGGCCCCCGGCGCTCCGCAGGCGCTCCACCTCCGCGAGGGCAACACGGTGCGCAGCTTCCGAGCGCTGCCGGCAGGTGAGGCCAGCGGACCCCGGGCGGGCGGGCGGGCTGCGCCGGTGGGGGGTGGGAGACGCGCTGGACCCGCGGGCGGGCGGGCTGGCTGTGCGGACCGGGACGGGCGCGAAGCGTGGCACAGCCGGCGCGCTTGGCACAGTCCTCTTGCGCTGGGCGCCGCCGAGCAGACTGGATGCGCGCATCGAGACGGCCCAGGCGCTCAGCACGAAGGGCTCCGGGGGGCGTGCGGATGGTGTGCGTGCCGGGCTCCAACCGGAGGGGCTGCGCGTGGCTCGGCGCCCCGCATCGCTGTGCCCAAACGCGGCACTCTGTGGCGAATCCCGGGGCGCGCGGCGCAGCCAAGGAGTGCGCTTTGGACGGGACGCCGGGTGCCGGCTGCTCCAGGAGGGCCTCAGGTTGCCTTGTTTGCCCGGGGTCCTCCTCCGAGCCCTCCTGGCAGAAGCACCCGGGATAACAACCCCTCTTCCTTATCACCCCATTGACTCCACAGGGCTGAGATGGGAGCAGCTCCCAGCGGGATACATTCAGGTGGGCAGCCGCCTTGGTCGGGAGCCAGAGAACAGAGTGAGAGTCCAGGGGGGCACCTTGAAGCCCAGTCAAGTTTCCTGTGCCAGCACTGGACTCCAACTTTGTCCCAGCAGGATAGTTTCCTTTATCTGCAGCAGAAATAGTTCCATTCGAGTCCACTGGCACCTTCCAGAGCAGCAAGATCTTCGGGTTGATAAACTTGGGAGAGTCAGAGCTCCCTTGGTCAGATGCCCCCTACCTTTGGGACAGGACTGCATTGTTGGGTGCCTGTTCCTTCGACAGATGTTAAGGACCCTCCCTTCCCTTTGCTTTTTTTTTTTTTAAAGAGCACCCTTGTTCTGGGGAATGTAGAAATCTCCCCCCCCTTGTGTGTGCATGTGAATGTGTCTGCTTGCCTTGTTTGTGGTGAAGCCGCTGCTTGTTGTGCCCGTCGCAAGAGAGAGGAGGTGGTTTCCAAGATGTTGCCCAGCGCAGGCTGCCTGGGCATCTGGGAGGAGAAGAAGCCCTCTGTGTGTGTTTGTGTGTATGTGTTTGTGTGTGTGTGTGTGTGTCCCTGTCGAGAGAGTGGCCCAGAGCAAAGAGGCTCCCTCCGAAAACAGCTTTTGTCAGCACGGGTCACCTGAGGTTTCCTTCTCTTTGGAGATCTTCCAAGCGGCCTGCGCCAAGTCCCCCTGAAGACCTCCGGGACGGGCTGACTGTTTCTTTAAAACGCAGCCCTGGCTGGATTACTTTCTGGCATGCGTCTTCATTCAGAGCCGATCCGCTTTAATTTTAAAGCACAGGTCCTCACTGGCATCTTTAAGGCATTTGATGTTTTTCTCTTTCTCCCCCCCCACCCAGGGTGTGTGTGTGTGTTAAAATGGGTCGGAGAGAGAAGGTATTACCCGCCAGGAGTTGCTCGGCCGCTAACAGAGCTCCCTTTTTTTTCGAAAGCCCTTTTTGTAGGCGAAAGCCAAATCACACATGATAACGTCCAATGCCGGAGAAAAGTGCATTGAGGCCTCAGGAAACGGGGGATCCTCCTGCGCCAGTCCGCTTGGACAGTGCTTGGACAGCTGGGGAGAGGCCACAGCCTGCACTTGTCTCCAGCATCTGCGGAGAGGAGTGTTTTCCCCCTTTTCCCGACAGGCTCAGACCTCAGAAAGTCTATTCCTGGGCACATACCTGAAACCCACAATGTAAATAGACATGGAAATGCTACTAGCACAAATGACAACAGGTGGGTGACATAATTTGAACAGCGTCCCGGCCCTACCTGGAGTGGTCGCAGCCCAAAGATAGACGTGTGTGTGTGTTTTGTGTGTGCAAAGTGTTGCCACGTTTCGGCCAACTTAACGGCAAACCTTCACAGGGCAACTGAACGTAAGAGAACATAAGAGAAGCCAATGTTGGACCAGGCCAATGGCCCATCTAGTCCAACACTCTGTCACACAGTGGCCAAAATATACCAGGTGCCATCAGGAGGTCCAGCAGTGGGGCCAGGACACTAGAAGCCCTCCCACTGCTGCCCCCCCCCCCAGCACCAAGGATAGAGTGCATCACCTGCCCCAGACTGAGAGTTCCCATCTATACCTTGTGGCTAACAGCCACTGATGGACTTCTGCTCCATATGTTTATCTAATTCCCTCTTGAAACTGTCCATGCTTGTAGCCGCCTCCACCTCCTGTGGCAGTGAATTCCATGTGTTAATCACTCTTTGGGTGAAGAAGGACTTGCTTTAATCTGTTCTAACCCGACTGCTCAGCAATTTCATGGAGTGCCCACGAGTTCTTGCATTGTGAGAAAGGGAGAAAAGTACTTCTTTCTCAGCCTGCTTAGTTCCATGCATAATCTTATAAACCTCAAACTGGTGGAACAAAGTTTGGTGAAACTGAGTTGGAGTCCAGCGGCACCTTTAAGGCCAACAGAGTTTTATTCGAGGTGTGAGGTTTCTGTGTGCACGCACACTTCCGCCAAACAGACCATCGTTGTCTATGGAGAGGGTGGCTTGTTCGATTAGCATGCAAAAGAGTGAAGATGTTTTTTAACAGGTAAAAAGAACGACAGGGCTTGGTTTCTGGTTATCGTCTGTTTGGGTTCAACTGGGGAGGGGGGGACACACAACATAGGCAATAAATATGTCAGAACTGGAGATTGATTCACCTTGAATTGGTGGTTTGCCATCGCCTTAGTTGCCCTGAAATCCCGCTGGCACCGTGCTTTGGATCCGCGATGTGAGTGCTTGCAAATAAGTCCTGCTGCGTTCAGCAGGGCTTGTAAAATAATTTACGGCCTGCTGCACACATCTGGCGGTTTCCAGTGGGAAGGTGAGGCGCGTCGTCCGTATCGTGCCCAGTTGTCGGGTTTCAGCCTGACAGTGAGAAATGCTTCTGGCTGGTGCGCTCCCGAGGGTGGGTTTGGAGGCCATCTGCAAATCGGTTGCTCCAGGAGTAACTGGGATTTAAGCGCTGATGCCCAGTGGCTTATTAAGGCCCTTCAGGCTTTACGACAGAAACACATGTGACTAATTTTGTGAGGACTCGCTCACCCCTGGTCCGTTTAGGATCAGGAAACAAAGCAACGACTATACATCTAGCCTACGCTGAGTCAGACACCTCTCAGGAACACCGGGAGCCGAGCATGATGCAAATGGCCCGCTCCTGTAGGTTTGACTCGCACATCTGGCAGCCGGGTTTATTGCCTCTGGACATGGAGGGTCCACTGTTAGGGCCTCATTGTTTTTGCCCACCTCCTTCCCTTTTTGAAAGTCGTTGAATCTCTTGGCTGTTGTTGTGTCTTGGGACGATGCATGGCATAAGTTGACTTTGCTCTGCGTGACAAAATGTCTCCTTTCGGGTTCTTTGTGCGCGCGCCTGCGTTAAATGCTGTCGAGTCACGACTGACGTATGGCGACCCTATGAACGATTGTCTTGCAAAATGTCCTGTCATTAACAGCTTTGCTCTGGTCTTGCAAACGGAGGGCCCCAGCTTCCTTGATTGAGCCCATCCACCTCATTTGGTGTTGTGGTTAAGTGCGCTGACTCTAATCTGGGAGAACCGGGTTTGATCCCCTACTCCTCCACTTGCACCTGACTGGATGACCTTGGGCAAGCCATAGTTCTGACAAGAGCTGTCCTTGAAAAAGAGCAGTTTCTGTCAAGAGCTCTCTCAGCCCCACCTACCTCACAGGGTGTCTGTTGTGGGAAGGGGAAGGGAAAGGAGTTTGTAAGCCGCTCTGAGACTCCCTTGGGTAGTGAAGGGCGGGGTACAAATCCAATCTCTTCTTCTCTTCTTCTATATCTTGCACTATCTATCTAATTTTACCATTTAAAGGGATACAAAATGAAAAGGGACAAAGGGAAAAGTGAGAAGCATAAAACATGATTTGTTATTTTTTCATACTATATAGAACATGAAAAAGGATCATAACAAATCAAGATATGGTGAGATAATCAATGTTTCAGCATAATATGTTTCCATGTATATTTCCATTATTTTCTATCTCTAGCGGCAGAGTCCACCCGTCTCCTGTTGGATTGTCATCTCTTTCTGCTGGCCTTCCGCTTTTCCTAGCGTTATTGTCTCCTCCAGTGACTCTTGGCTTCTCATCATGTGACCAAAGTACCACAGCCTCCATTGAACCATTTTAGCTTTTAGAGAGAGCTCTGGCTCAGTCTATGCTGCCACCACCCCCAAAAAGAAAATGTATTCCAGTCTTTGGATAACACTGTCCTGGTGTTTTGAAAGAGAGAGAGTGGTTTCTTCTTTAGTTTTCCCCTGCCCTTCATTTATACCATTCCTCTCCCACCAGGGTGGACTCAAAAGCCGTGTCTGCTTTACCCCTTCCCCCTTTTTATCCTCACAACAACCCTGCAGGGTAGTTTTCACTGAGTGCATGTGACTGGCCCAACTTAACCAGCGAGCTTCCGCAGCAGGAGTGGGGATTGGAATCTGGGACTCCCCCAATCGCAGTCCGACACTGGAACCACCCTGCCAGAGTGGCTCACTTCCAATCTACTTCTGTACGGTCCAGAAATGTATAAACTCGCACTGTGTCCCCACCACCCTCCCCCCATTTGTTTATTCAATGTATCTGCTGATGCGTTTATAGGCCCCCTTTCTCCAGTTAAGCCTGTATTTCTTGGACTTTGAAGAGCGGGAAACTCAAAAGTGCAGCGTCAAAAATGCCGGGTCAACAGTTGTGGTCGTTTTATTCATATCGCCGAGAAGAAAAGAATCCACCATTATTTTCTGACTGCTGTGTGTGCTATTGAATGTTTGCCTGTAGTGGTTAGCAGGTGATTTCCCACACGCCCTTAGCAAGCAGCTGAAGCTATGGCTCTTGTGTGGACAAGCGGCATGTGTACCTTAGCCGGAGCCAGGGCTCTTTTTGTAGCAGGAACTCCTTTGCATATTAGGCCACACACCCCGGATGTAGCCAATCCTCCAAGAGCTTACAGAACTCTTCTTACAGGGGCTACTGTAAGCTCTTGGAGGATTGGCTGCATTAGGGGTGTGTCGCTTAATATGCAAAGGAGTTCCTGCTACAAAAAGAGCCCTGAGCCCCCTGGACGATTTCAGGTGTGAACTATTGCAAGGTCCCCCATTTTTGCATCCCAGTCTTCAGAACTGGGAATTCTGTCAAGCAGTTATACGTCGACGGTTTCCTAGTCCTAGAGGCTCGCAAAGGCCTGATTTGTCGTTAGAGCAGGCAGCGAAAGAGAACTCGACTCTAAAGGCAATGGAACGTATCGATGCGATTTATATCTCATTCGGTGCTGGCGTAGCACTGGAGTTCCTGGTGGCGGTTCCAAGCTGCGTCTGTGCTTCACGTCTGAACGCTGACACCTCCGCAGCTGCAACTGACTGTGGCAGATCGGCTACCTATTATATTTTATTTTATTTATTTAAAGCCAAATATAAGAGCTAGGAGGCAACCGGGGGGGGGGCGCAAGTCTTTGGTCCCTGTGCCCTCTTTGGAGACCCTCTTTGGAGAGCCAGTTTGGTGTAGTGGTTAAGTGTGCGGACTCTAATCTGGGAGAACCGGGTTTGATTCCCCACTCCTCTACTTGCACCTGGCTGGATGACCTTGAGCAAGCCGTAGTTCTGACAAGAGCTGTCCTTGAAAATGAGCAGTTCCTGTCAGAGCTCTCTCAGCCCCACCTACCTCACAGGGTGCCTGTTGTGGGGAGGGGAAGGGAAAAGAGTTTGTAAGCCGCTCTGAGACTCCCTTGGGTAGTGAAGGGCGGGGTATAAATCCAATCTCCTCTCCTCCTCCTCTAGGGCAACTGGCTGACAACTGTGTGGGACAGGATGCTGGACTAGATGGACCATTGGTCTGATCCCGCAGGATTGTGTTTTATGTTCTTGTGTTGACTACGTTCAATAGCATTTAGCTAATGAGAGAAAGCATCTGTACAATTGCAAGCTTTCGAATAGCTCCCGTAGCCACTGACCCCGAAGGGTATTTTGTACTGCCTTCGGTGGGGCACTGAGTGTGCCCCTTGTCCCCCACTGCTGCTATATCCCCCCTTTGGACCGTGTGCTGCCTCGGGATCACCAGCCTGTGGATTTAGGCAAGCAAAAGCGTCTGTTCAGTTTTATTGTGTTTTTGTTGCCGTTGGTGTACTTTTCTGCCATTCTTGAAGCTGGACTTGTTAGGTAACGGTACAGAAGGGGAGTTGTTTGGTGTGGTGGCTAAGTGCACGGACTGGGTTTGATTCCCCACTCTTCCACTTGCAGCTGCTGGATGACCTTGGGCAAGCCATAGTTCTGTCAGAGCTGTTCTCTCAAGGACAGTTCTGGAAAGAGCTCTCTTGGCCCCGCCTACTTTTTTATATATATATTTTATTAATTTTCTATGCAACAATTCACATCCGAAATACATTCAACAGAAACGTTTAGGTGCAAAAAACACATTGCACCATTATTCAGATCGCAGTCCTCCAATAGACAACACATCCAAAACACAACAAAAACATAAACATTAACAACAAAATAACTACAACTAATCTCCTCCTTCTTTTCCTCCTCCTCCTTTTTGGAGAGGATGCATCCCCAAAGTCTGTTTCCCTGGCAGAGGATGCCCATGTGTGCCTCCTGATGGCACCAGGGTTTTGGCCACTGTGTGAGACAGCGTGTTGAACTAGATGGACCATTGGCCTGATCCAACATGGCTTCTCTTATGTTCTTATGTCCCCAGTCGATCCCAGCCTTTTAGTTTCCTCACTGTTTTTCATGAGTTTTCTATACAGTGGTGTTAGATTTGCTCCCAGGAATTTTCTGCTTGCTTGCTTGCTCAAGCCGTCAGGGTTTCTTCCCCTAAACCTTGGATCTTTCTCCCTGCGCTGGTTTCTAGAGCTGTGGCTCACCTTTCCAGTTAAGTGGCACAATCCCACCAAATCCAACCCAGCCAAACTTCCTTTCTGTGCCACAAAGACCCAATTGCTTGGTGGGATCCTGGCCACTGCCTTAACGCTGTCTGTCTGTCATCCAAATCCCAAATGTTCTGCTGACCTTCCCCTGATGCGAGAGGCTCTTCTGTATTATGCTGGTGGAAGGGGCCACCATTACTGGAAAATGTCCCTGGGGTCTGCCCCACCAATTTCAAGAGGCACCAGTGGGATTGTGAATTGCAGTCAGTCACCCTAATGGGAAGTGCCGTTCTTTGTTGCAACTGGCTGCCAACAAGACTGTAAACAGCTGTTGGCCTGTTTGGTCTGTGCAGGTCAGCATGACTCCAGGCGACCAGGCAGGGAAGTCACATTTGCGAGACCGTTGGGGTGCCACAGATAATCATGGGCCTGGGCTTTTAACCCTTTTTTTTTTTTTGCAAGAGCCGCCCTCCAAACCCTGCTGCTCGTCTCTGCAACCCCCTTTCTCCCTGGATACTTCCGACAAGCTTAATGGACGTTTGTGACATTTGGGATTCCGACGTCAGAAGGCCAGCTGTAAGACAGTGGCCAGGATCCAGCCAAAAGAGCCAGTTTGGTATCATGGTTCCGAGCAGCAGGACTCCAGTCTGGAGAAAGGGGTCTGATTCCCCGCTTCAAGCCAGCTGGGTGACCTTGGGGCAGTCACGGCTCTCTCTCAGAGCTCTCTCAGCCCCACCTGCCTCACAGGGTGTCTGTTGTGGGGAGGGGAAGAGAGGGTGATGGTGAGCCACTCCGAGACTCCTTTGGGTAGTGAAGGGCGGGGTACAAATCCACTCAAGGGTCTGAATGTAATTTTTGAGATTTTAGCAAGCGCTAACACCAGTTGCCATTGAGTTTCAGTGGCACATGGGTGCCGAGGCTCAGGTGGTGCGCGAGTGCGTGCGTGTCCCCCCCCCCGATCCATCACTTTTACCTTGCCAGGGAAGCCCCACACATGCAACCCAAAGGAAGCAAAGCTCGTCCAAGGGAGTCCACTAGAGTCGGCCGGATTTAAGCCCGCACTTGAGAAAGTCAAGCTGCATTTATTTCCGTCGGCTACCAGCGGACAGTGTTCCACCGAAGCCTTCTCAAGACTCAGCTGCCCCGACAGCCATGAGGGCCGGCCACTCGCCGCTGCCACTCCTTCCTCTGTGCATACGGAGAGAAGCAGGAGGCACGGGGTCCTTGTGCTCTGCACATGCACACGAGGAGGAGGAGGAGGAGATTGGATTTACACTCCACCCTTCACCACCCAGGCTGGCCCAGTCACGTCAGATCTCAGAAGCTAAGGAGGGTCAGCCCTGGTCAGTACTTGGATGGGAGACCCTCAGAGAAACCCAGGGTTGCTGCACAGAGGCCTTTGAACGTCTCTTGCCTTGAAAGCTCTGTGGGGTCACTAGAAGCCAGCTGTGACTTGACAGCATTTCACACACACACGCACTCTGCAGGAAAATGCTGCAGGGACCAGGTCTGCTTGAGAGCGGCCCTGCCCCACGAGAAGAGTACAGGTATGGCTCATGCGGAATTTTCTTGGCTTCTCTCGAGACACCTGATTAGAAGGTATTTATTGTTCTAAACCTATAATGTCTTTGGATGGGAGCCCATCTCTGCAGCCTCTCTGCTTGTGTTTACTCTGTTACTTGACTGTGGGTGGCTGAAGTCCTATAAACACACGGGCTCGGCCGCCCTCTCCTTCTCCTCCACCTCCTCCTCCACCTCCCGTATCCTTTCACAGTTCCAGTGCCAAAGAAATAAATTCGAAGTGGCTATAAGTTTTTTGACACTTTTATAAGTATTTATGCAAAATATTTAACCACTTAGGTGTTGTCTTTCCTGTCCCGGAGGATGCGACAGCTCGTTTGGAAGGTTATTAATGGCAGAAAAGTGCATTTTTTGGAATGAAATCGTAGATCCTATATTGGTGGGGAGTGGATCTTATTCCCCCCCCATTAGAGTCGGTGCTTGGCTTTAAAGGGGGTGGAAACTGGATCTTTTGTTTCCAGTGTAGGTATGTTTTTGGTATTAAAAGGTACCCACAGTTTTACTGGATATTACCTGGGATTAGCCTGGAAACTTGTGTCTTTTTATGACTTCTTGGTTCTTCTTACAAAAACACAGAGCATACAACTCGTGCTTCTGGGCTGTTAAAATCGACGGGAAATCTGATGTGGACTCAAAGGGGCCGTTGGTGGCACCTGCTGTCCCTGCGTTTCTCGTCAGCGGCACAGTTAATATCCGATTAAAGAATTTGCTTATGAGATGACCCCGTCTTGATGAAGGGCTGCAAATGGGTTTTTTTTGGGGGGGGGAAATAAGACAAGGACGCCGCCGTACGACTTCATATGAAGACCTTTCTGTCAATCTGATTTATCATCCAGGTAAACTCGCCGCAAGATAAATTGGGTCTTGTCTCGAAACCCAGCCGATGCCATTTCCTAAGGCAGTAGGGAAGGGCGTGTAGATATCTAGTTCTCTAGAGGTTTTCTGGCAACTGCAGAATCTGGAAACCAGAAAAGGCAGACATTGACTTGATGGCTTATCTCATTGTGTTGGTGTCGTTATTTGCACGGCACCTTAGTCTGCTCAACTTCCGTCAGAGTAATTCATCTGAGATTGTTTCGGAGGGCTGGCTATGTTACTCTGTAGCGGAAAAGAGCTGGATTGGGGTCCAGTGAGCACCTTAGAGACTAATAAGATTTTCAAGGAATACGCTTTTGAGAGTCAAAGGGAGCTTTGACTCTTGGGAGCGTATACCGCTGGAGTCTTGTTGGTCTAGAGTTGCCAGCCTCCAGGTGGGGCCTGGAGATCTTCCTGTTATTACAATGGCACTCCAGATGACCAAGATCAGTTCCTCTGGAGAAAATGGCTGCTTTGGGGGCTGTCGTGTACGGCATTATATCCTGATGAAGTCCCACCTGTTGTCCAAATCTGGACCTGTATACTCTGGTGGGCTAGGCACCCAATAGACCACACCAACCAAGGCTTCAAACATAACAGGACCAAACTTTATTCAAATGAAGGGAACCCCAGAATACAAAGCTGAAGTTTAAAGTTCTGGCATACTTACAGCCACTTATATACCTTCCTTCCGGAGTATTCATTTCCTCTGCCGAGCAACAGGCACTCCACCAACCCATCATTATCAAACCAATACAAAACAATGCAAACTCTGGACTGGTTGACTTCTTGTTCCACACTCCCCTCCCCCAACCCCCGCCCTCCCCAGGCTCCACCCACAAAATCTCCAGGTATTTTCCAATCCAGAGCTGGCAACCCATGTTGGTCCCTAAGATGCTCCTGGACTTGAATCTAGCTGCTCTGCGATAGTATCCCCTGGAAACGAGCAGGTCAGTTGTTTAGACAGAAGGACATGTCCACAGGAGGTGGTGGCAGCTACGAGCATGGATGGCTTCAAGAAGGAACTGGATAAACAGATGGAGCAGAGGTCCATCAGTGGCTATTAGCCACCAGGTATAGATAGGAACTCTCTGTGTGGGGCCAGTGATGCTCTGTATTCTTGGTACTTGGGGGGGGGCAACAGTGGGAGGGCTTCTAGTGTCCTGGCCCCACTGGTGGACCTCCTGATGGCACCTGGTATTTTTGGCCACTGTGTGACAGTGTTGGACTGGATGGGCCATTGGTCTGATCCAACATGGGCTACTCTTAGGTTCTTATGAGATTTCAGGTGGGGAAGCAGTTGGAGATGATCAGCCAAGGATTGTAATGAACAATGAAAACTGAGTTGAATACAGGTGTTAAATTCTCCACCCACAGGGAACAGTTAACAGGGGCTTACTCAAACACCCCAGGCATGATGTAATTTTGGAGGGCGGCCGTGTTGGTCTGCAGTAGAAATGTTAAGATTTGAGTCCAGTAGCACTTTAGAGACTGGCAAGATATCCAGGGTAGGAGCTTTCGAGAGTCAAAGCTTCCTTTGTCAGATATAATGTATGATTACAACTAACGGGCTTGAAAAGTCTGTGTTTCACACAGGTGAACTTGGCAGATGGTCGGGACTGGTGGCAGCTCCCTCTTGACCAAATGATGTCTTGCGGTCCTGTTTTAGCTTAAGCCTAGAGGGGAATCCTGGGCTTTGAAGACATGGAAGGCGGCTACCATTCAGCATGGGGTCGGCCATTTCTTGTTCATTCACCACCTCGAGTCCCATTATTTTGAATCTGAAGCGCGAGCATGCAGTGAGTTCTCTCCCAGTTGAAATCGAGAGGCTTAAAAAAGTGTTCTACCTCTCCCAAGTCCTTTAAGAGCTTTTCTACTGGCCGGATTAAATGTCCACTCTTAAGTAGTTATGAGGGGTGTGTTTTTGCCCTTCCCTTACTCAGAATGAATTTGCTCCTGTTCTTTAGGCAAGATTGATACTATTGTGTGTGTTCTCCTGGAGTGTCCGTTGTATATTATCAACCTTAGAAAAGACTACATTTCACCATATTTGTCATTCTGCTCTGATTCATATCCCTATGAGATAAGAACACCAGAAGAGCTCTGCTGGATCAGACCAGTGGTCCACCTAGTCCAGCATCCTGTCGCACACAGTGGCCATCCAGTTCCTCTGGAGGGCCAGCAACAGGGCAGAGAGGCCGAGGCCTTCATAAGAACACCAGAAGAGCCCTGCTGGGTCAGACCAGTTCTCCATCTAGTCCAGCATCCTATCTCACACAGTGGCCAATGGTTGTGTCTCTGCTTGCGGATAAGGACCCAAAAAGCCCTCTAGCGGTTGCAATTTTTTTTTTACTCCTTTTGTTGACTGAGTAATAAATTATTTTCAATAACTATTCACCGCTCAAGATCTGTGCATCATAGAGCTTTTATTGGATGAAAGGAAAGGGAAAAATGGGTTTGTGTGCCTGACATTTCCTGGGGGGGCCAGGCCCCGAAAGAAGGTGAAAGTCCCCTTAGAACAAACAGCTCTTTTGAACAAATATACTCAATGTGAATTCACACTTCAAAAGAAAGCAAGAGAGAGAACCTCAATGTCTTAGAAGTCATTTCAGGTATTGCACCTGCCCTAGGGCCAATTTTTGTGGTTTTACAACCCAATGGTTTCCTACTTCCAAAAAAAAAAAAGAACTGTTTTTCTTGGTTCAGCTCAAACCACCCATTCAAAATAACACAGGAAATGAAGCAACGTGAGCCTGACTAAGCACAAAATACTATCAGGAAAGGAGACAAGCCGGGCGATCCGGGTTTTCTTCCCCGTCCTTCAGGCTCTGTTTCGTTTGTACCCTTTCAGAACAAGCTGACACAAATACTCAGAACGTGATTGTCATACTGGTGCGTTTGTTGCACGGTCCGTTGCCATACGGTGGGAAAAAATACAGCTTGAATCAATAAAGCCATTCCATCTCTGCATGTATCCCGGGAATTCTGGACAGGAAGCTGTTCATAGACTCATAGAAGCATAGAGTTGGAGGGTACCCCCAAGGGTCATCTAGTCCAACCCCCTGCACTATTCAGGAAATTCACAGATACCTCCCCTCCACACATACACACACCCAGTGACCCCTGTTCCATGCTCAACTAGAGGCGGCTCTTCAGCCGTCTCTTCCAGTGGCAATTGCTCATGTGCTTCTCAAGGTTCCTGCTCCTCCCTGGGTCTGGGGTACTCACCAAAGCAGCACGCCACAAGTTAATATAGAGGCCCCCACCAGAAGGAAAGATCGCCCTTCTGTCCAACGCTCCCTCTAAGCTTGTGAGCAAAAATTCTACTTGGTGAGCTGCTGGCATTAAACTTGTGAGCAGGTGATTTGGCTATTGCATAAAGTAGTTTGCTCTGGAGCCATCCTTCCTGAGCGAAGACAAAAATGTGTGAGCCGGAGGCTAAAAAACTGTGAGCTAGCTCACACTAACTCAGCTTGGAGGGAATACTGCTTCTGTCCTGCATTCATTTTCCACTGGTGCATCGGGGTAGGGGAGACTGGGTCCCGGCCATGTTTTCTTATGAAAAGTCTTTAAGCAGAAAGTTTCTTTGTATTAAAATAATAGATATACGGGGGAGGGGGGACAGGGGACGGTGATAAGTTAGTGCACATCTGTAATAATTGTGTGCCATCAGCTAACTCACGGCGGCCCCAGGACTAGAGGGGGTTTTCTAAGGAAGAGGCATTCAAAGGTGGTGTGCCATCGCCTGCTTTTGGTTATCGAGCCAGGACTTCCCATCCAAATACTAACCAAGGCTGACCCAGCTTTGCTTCTGAGATCTGACGAGGTTCCGAGGGCCCATCTATTCAACAGGCTTAAACTGGCTTAATAGTCACTTTGTGCTTCCTCCCCCAAAACTGTGATTCTGTGTAAAGGCACAAAGAGTATCAAGCAGAAGATCTTCAGGTGCCTCATTAAAGTACCGTTCCCATGACACTTCAGTCCACCTAAGACCAACATACTGCTGCATGCAGATGAACAGGCAGTCTAGAGGGAATGAATAGCCTTGTGGGGATGGCACAAGGTTTCTCCTGACCATCTGCTCCATCTTAGTCTGTTTCGCAGACCCAAATGAGCCAGAACCTGTGACAGGCCTTGACAAATTCTGTTTCGCTCTAGGAGCCAGCCCCCGAATTTAGGCACCAGACTCAATTTTCAGCCTTCAGGATTTTGTGTCTTAAATGGCCATATTTTCAAATGATTGCCACCACAAAGCCTGTAAGTAGTGTCTCGTAATTTTATTCAAGCTATGGTATGACACTAAGGTGTATAAATAAATATGGGGGTAGCCCTGGCTGTCACCATAATAAAAAGCATTGCTGAAAATTCTGGACACGACACTGAAATTCCTAGGGACCATGGCTACCTGGTGCCTGGGATTTGTTGAGCCCTGACCTATGAAAACTTTTTGGTAGTTTGCGGTCAGACATCTCTTTAGCCAGGATGTGCATGAACATGACTCGTTGCAAGACTTGTGAGTTGTCCTCCCACCTTTCCCCTCCCTTTGCATGGGGAGAACTAAAAACTAATATGTTGTCGAAGACTTTTACAGCTGGAGTTCATTAGTTGCTGTAGATTTTCCGGGTTGTGTGGCCATGGTCCTGGCATTGTAGGACCTGACGTTTCGCCAGTAGCTGTGACTGGCATCCTTGGAGGTATAACACAGAAAGAGGGAGTACTCTCTGTGTCAAGGTGAGCAGAAAAATCCTCAGGAAACAATCCATAGACAAAAGAACCTCCTCAGGAAAGCTCCTCCATTAGCATGTTCATAGCCTGGAGAACTCCTACAAGATAATTACTCAGCCCTTCCCCACCTTCTAGGGTAGATATAAATTACCTGCCTACCATTTTTCTGCTCACCTTGACACAGAGAGTACTCCATCTTTCCGTGTTATACCTCTGAGGATGCCAGTCACAGCTCCTGGCGAAACGTCAGGTCCTACAATGCCAAGACCATGGCCACACAACCCAGAAAATCTGCAGCAACTAACTAAAAACTAACTCCCTCTACTTGTGATGGACAAATACACCCAGGTTGGTTAGCCAAATTAAGTCCTGTGCCCAGCAACAGAAAAACCAGAACTCTAATCCTGGATTAAACTCCGATTTAGAATTCTGGATCATCAGCAACCAGAGTTATTTTCTGCCTGGGAATCTCTGCGTGGTAAAGGGCGAGGAGCAAGACATGCAGTGAGCTCAGCAACAGGGCAGGTTTGGGGACATCTGGGCTTAATACTGGTTTAAAAAATGGTGTCTGAATACAGACATCAGACCCACGGAACATTTATTCACATCCCCGTATAAAAACAAGCCAAATATTAACTCACAATTATTTATCTCTCTCTCTCGCCTTTGCGCCCAGAGTGAATGTTTCCATACCATTCAGTTTGTCTTTTCTTTTTTTTACAAAACAAATCCTACAAACACACACAAACATATATATCAGCATCACCTGCTTTCTGGTTGGTGACATCTCGGGTCGCTTTAATTTCTCAGGTAGACATCAAAGATAGCTAACTGATCGCCATGACCTGACTTAGCATCTGCCTCAACGGCTGGCTCCGTTTCAAGAGTGGTTGGCAGATGGGCAAGTTTCTGTTTCACCAGGAAATCAGTGCTGGAGACTGACCTCTTAACAAAAGGAATAGGTAGTTTTTGCTTCAAGAGATGCGTTTTTTGCAATGCAGCTAGGTTAAAATGAAACAGCATTGGCTAGCGCCACTTAACAGAAGAGAGTCTGCATAACCGCATTTATAAAACGATATACATGCCCGTCACTGTAAACCTCATTAAGATTTTTTAAAAAAACGTTTTTTTTGCTCAGTGAAACTGTGGTATATACAATCCACGGCACATAAAATAAAATTGTTTAAAAAACGCTATTGCAGATCACATAAGTCCGAACCCCCGAGGGAAGGCCAGCGAGACCAGACAATCCCAGCTAATTGGCCATTAGTACCTCCATTACCATAATCTCAAACACTTAAACACTGAAAAGCACAACCCGATTAAGACAAAACAGGAGGGGACCCCCCGCTGCCGCAGTTCTTTTCCAACACGAGCAGCAGAACAGACATCGGAAAATAGTCAAACAGACTCCGTGGAACCAAGGACACCTGCCCCTCCTTGTGAAACCCGACAGGAAATTGAATCTATCTGGTGAATGGCACGTTATACCCTCACTCTTATAAGAACACCTTGCAAACCTTCAAGTTGAACTGCAGAACAAGAGAGTTTCTTCCCAGTCTCCCGTTCTGGCCCTGCCAAGGAAATGGAACATAGATCCATGCAGGCTAGCCGGATCTTGTCAGATCTCAGAAGCTAAGCAGGGTCAGCCCTGGCTAGTATTTGGATGGGAGACCTCCAGAGAATACCAGGGTTGTGACAGGGAGACAGGCCATTAATGGCAAACCACCTCTGAACGTCTCTTACTTTGAAAACCGTATGGGGGTCACCATAAGTCAGCTGTGACTTGATGGCAACATAATTTTTTAAAAAAAATCCGCGCAAAAGGCCTTAGAACCAGGGCTAATTTTGGGCAGGAACGGAGTTCCGGCTGGCTCCTGAGTTGGCCACGCTCAGCAGGGACTTGTTAGCATAATGGGCCACACCCAACAGCAGAAACTCATCAGGATTGGCTACATTTGGGGTCCGTGGCCTAACATGCAAAGGAGTTCCTGCTCCAAAAAAAGCCCTGGGTTTTGGCAACAAGGTAAACGGAATAAGAAACAAAAGGTGGGTGTGGGTGGATGACCACACTTCTGGTAACACAGGGGTGTGGCCTAATATGCTAATGAGTTTCTGCTGTTGGGTGTGGCCTGTTATGCTAATACGTTCCTGCTGGGCTTTTTCTACAAAAAAAAGCCTTGCTTAGAATAGATAGTCCAAATAGTTGGTCAAGCCTTAGGGGCAAGGCCCATTCATTTTCTATTCATTTGTTTTTTTCCAGTTCTTTTTATTAAAGCAAGGATGCCTCTGCCCCGTATGTTTATCTAACCCCCCTCTTGAAGTTGTCTATGCTTGTAGCCACTACTACCTCCTGCGGCAGGGAATTCCAGATGTTGATGACTCTTTGGGTGAGGAAGGACTTCCTTTTAAGTACTTCTCTTTCACAGTTGCTTTGGAGGCTGGACTCTATGGCATTGTACCTGACACAGGTCCCTCTCCTCCCCAAACCTCACCCTCTTTAGGCTCCACTCCCCAAATCTCCAGCGGTTTCCCACCTCAGAGCTGGCAACTCTACACAACAACCCAGGCAGAGAGCTGGTGATGGGCCCAAGGTCGCCCAGCGGGCTTCCGTGGTTAACACGGAGATTCAAACGCAGGTCTCCCAGGATCCTAATCTGACACTCTGTCCGCTGTGCCGTGCTGACTCTCACCCTCTGCAAACTTTTCAGAGGGGACTTCCCTGCTTCCCTCTTCCCCTGCGCTCCAGTGTTCCTGGGGATCCGTGGGCTCTTGAGGGCAGCCTAAGGGGGCAGATTGGGAGTCCGCAGTGTATGGGTGGGGGAGCAAATCAGTGGGTATCCCCATTCCCGTTTCCAGAGATTTGTATCCTTAAGTGTTTGGGACAATAGAACAGAATTCGAGTCCAATGGCACCTTTAAGACCTAAACAATGTTGGTCTTTGGGACAATGTGATTGCATCTGTACCGGTTTTTAAAATGTCCTTGCGCTCAGCATTTCTGTCCAGTCTTCTTCCATAGACTGTAATCTTGTTCCTGCCAAACCTGGACCACAGAACTGCACATTTTTTAGAGCAGCCAATCTAAATGTGCCCTTGGGGTTGTATTGTCATGTGCCAGGTTTCTGAAACCCCTTTACCCTTCCTCCCTAGTCCCTCCCTCCCTCCTTCCATGTGCTATTTTTGCAGTCATGTGTTTGAGCTTCTCAAACATTTCCCCCCCCGACCGACACCCACCCCATGCAGGTCTGCAAAGTCAAAATATCTGCAGCGAGCCCTGCCTGCATACGGGTGTATGCACCTGATTGGAAAATCTGCAGGTGTCTGAGTGGGACCAGTGGGCACAGTTTGGTGTAGTGGTAAGGAGCCTGGACGCTAATCTGGGAGAACTGGGTTTGATTCCCCACTCCTCCACGCGCAGCTGCTGGTGTGACCTTGGGTCAATTACAAGTTCCTTCAGAGCTGTTCTCTCGCCAGCAGTTCTTGAAAGAGCTCTCTCAGCCCTCGCCTACCTCATAGGCAATGCTCCCTCTGAGCTGTGGAGTTTTGGGAGCGAAAATTCTACTTGGCGAGTGACTGGCCTTAAAGTTGTGAGCGAGTGTGGTCTGGAGCCCTCCTTCCTGAGCAAAGGCAAAAATGTGTGAGCCGGGGGCTAAAAAACTGTGAGCTGGCTCTCACTAACTCAACTTAGAGGGAACACTGCTCGCAGGGTGTGGGGAGGGGAAGGGAAAGGGGATTGTAAGCCGCTCTGAGACTCCTTTGGATAGTGAAGGGCGGGATAGAAATCCAAGCACTCTCTCTCCCACACACACACACACACACACACACACACACACACACACACACACACACACACACACAGTCCCATTGCCCTGTATGTGTGTACAGCATACGTGGTTTTCAATGCATGAACAAGGCACATTCAGGGTTTTCTATCCATTTGCTATTTTCCAGTTCTTTTCCTTCGAGCATATGTGCATCATTGAAACAGGCGGTGTTCTCCGTGGACTCTCCCCTCTTAGGACTGTCTCTCTGCCTGGCAACAGTTAGGCCACAGGCTTTTTCTTGGATAGGACCCAGTCCTTGGAAATGGATTTCTTTATCTCCCACTTTTCTCCACCGTGGGGGCCCTAAGTGGCTTTGTCTTTACAGCAGTCCAATGAGGTAGGTTAGGCCGAGAGTCTGTGACGGGCCCCAGGTCACTCAGCAAACCAGAAGGGGGGGCAAAGGGGGCCATGTCCTCAGAAGGTGGGTATACTTTAAAACATTCACTCCGGTGGCAAATAGCACAAGATCATCCTCAGTGCGGACTCTGTGCTGCTTCTCTTTGGACTAGAGCTTCTGGGGGAGAACAAGAAGAGTTTCAGAGGAGAATAATAAGAAAGAGCAGACAGATGAGGACCAAAGAGAGAAACGGGAACGGCGTCCAGGGGGCTCACCCTCCTTCTAATTCACATTGCAGGCTGCTCAGAGCTGGCCATGGGAGATGGCGCTTATACAGCCATGAAAACAGGTTTTTATAAATGGAAAGGCTGATGCATTTTTAACTGCAGTCAAGCAGGCGTGCGGCTTTAATATCTAATTTAAAGGAGGGCTAATGATGACTATATAACTAAACAGCCCCTCATTATTGCATCCTTTTTCACCCACGGGAGAGATTTGGCAGTCCATAAAAATGTCAGTGTATCCTCTATAAAGGTAAACACACCACATGCCGGTGGACCGGTTCCAGCCTATTGATGCGTAGGAATGCAAAGGTATAACACGAATATATGTTGGCACTGGCGAAGTCAAGTCTGCCAAGTCTGCCCTCCTCTCTCTCTGGTCTGTTTCTTGAGGCACTGGGAAACCTTGGTCCGGCTGGGCCATGCAGCAAGTAGGAACTCACATAGCTACATGCTCTCCCATAGAATGTAAAAATGTCCCTGCATGTAGAAGACAAGCATGCCAGGAAGCAAGGAATCCTCCCTGACATGTTAGTTTTCTATATACAGGGATGTCATTATTACTATTATTTTATATGGAAGAGCATTCAGTCATGCAAATCCCTCCATTTTGGAGTTGGAAGTAGTAAAGCCCAGACACAGGAATCAATCCCTCCCTCCCTCTCTCCCTCTCTCTCTCTCTCTCTCTGTAACAAAAGTGCAAAGTAGAAGTTGGCAACCAGCGTCACTGTGGGGATCTTTTAAGGAAAAGGAGGCAGTGAAATTCACTGTCAATTAAGAATGAGCAATCACTTCCTGTCATACTTAAAGCTACTGTGAGGTTTCACACTTTGGGTATTAGTAACAAAAGCAGCAATATATTGCTATGTTTTATAACGGCCCCATTGGAAGCCTTGTCATGTCCAGATACCCAGCGGGATTTTAATTTGGTGATGTGTGCTTGGCATTTCCATCTCATCTTAAGAACATAAGAGAAGCCAATGTTGGATCAGGCCAGTGGCCCATCCAGTCCAGCTCTCTGTCACAGACCAAAAATACCAGGTGGCATCAGGAGGTCCAGCCCCAGACTGAGAGTTCTTATCTATACCTTGTGGCTAATAGCCACTGATGGACCTGTGCTCTCTTGTGGGAGAAAGCAGGATTTGCAAAAGGGGGGCTGGGCTCTCACCCCTGCCTTCAGCTGGACTTGAGTTGTTGGGCTTCTCTATTAGTCTCTTGCTCATTCCAATCCTCTCCCCCTATAAGGACAGGGCTTGTGGAACACCAACAATAGCCCTAATATTGTAAATGGGGGTATGTCACTGATCCTGCTGAGAAAACCTTGACCCATTCCAAGCGGGAATAAATCATTCTGTGGTTTCTTCCTTTGGGCTTGCACTCAACTGCCTCACTGTTGAATATTGGTATTGGGGGATCAAGAATGATCAAGAATTTTGGAATGAAAAACCTGGAACCCAAGGCTGAGACATGTACCATATTAACAGTGGTCTTTGACCCATAAATTGGGTGGGTTGCTGAGGAGGAGGAGATTGTATTTATACTCCACCCTTCACTACCCAAAGAAGTCTCAGAACGGCTTACAGTCTCCTTCCCCTTCCCCTCCCCAGAACAGACACCCTGTGAGGCAGGTGGGGCTGAGAGAGCTCTTTCGAGGACTGCTCTTGAGAGAACAGCTCTGAGAGAACTTGTGACTGACCCAGGGTCAGGCCAGCAGCTGCATGTGGAGGCGTGGGGAATCAAACTCGGTTCTCCCAGATTACAGTCCGGGCTCCTAACCACGACACTAAGTTCTTCTCTCAAACTGGCCCCACCCCCACAACCAAGGCCATGTCTGGTTCCTCCTCTTCCTGTTATGCCACATGACTTCTTGTCACAAAACTGCAACTCAGTGGACATCCAGGTCTAGAAATATTGAAGTGCTAAACTACTTGGGACCAATGCTCCCTCTAAGCTGTGGAGTCTTGAGCTTCTAAGCATCAAAGTTGTGAGTGAGCGATTTGGCTGCTGCATAAATTAGTTTGCTCTGGAGCCCTCCTTCCCGAGCTGAGACAAAAATGTATGAGCCGGAGGCTAAAAAACTGTCAGCTAGCTCACACTAACTCAGCTTAGAGGGAACACTGCTTGGGAGGGACTGTTTATCCGAGGCCTTTGAGGTCCCCTTGAGAGACTGAAGCAAACGGGGATCTGCAACATCCCCCCCTGCGATTGACTTGCTATAAATACGAAGGACTCAGCCCGATCGAAAGAGCAGTGGCGAGTGACACCCTCGCCCAGTAGTGTAGAGCCCTTGTCTTTAGAAACTCTTCATGGATACCTTTGGAGGACTAGGTTGCCAACCTCCAGGTGGTGTCTGGAGGTTTCCTGGGATTGCAGATGGCCTCCAGGTGAGAGAGAGATCAGTTCACCTGGGGGGAAAGGCTGCTTTGGAAGGGGGGCTCTGGGGCATCACACCCCACAGACGTCCCTCCCCTCCCTAAAACCCTCCCTCATCAGGCTCCGCCCCCCCCAAATCACCAGGTATTTCCCAACCTGGAGCTGGCAACGCTATTGGTGAACACACACGTGTTTAGTCTGGATTTGGGTCCATTTGCCTGTAGGCTAAGGTTGCCAGCTCTGGGTTGGGAAATACCTGGCGATTTGGCAGGTGGCGCCCGGGAAGAGCAGGGCTTGGGGCGGGGAGGGGCCTCCTTGGGGTATGCTGCCATAGAACCCGCCTTCCAAAGCATCCGTTTTCTCCACGGGAACGGATCTCTGTAATCCGGAGACCAGTAGTCATTCCGGATGATCTCCAGCCACCACCTGGGGAATGGCAACCCCACCTGTAGCCCCACCGTGGCTCTGGCACGGGACACCCACATGTCTTTATGAGCTTTTGATACGGCTAGATGGCCTCTATGGCCCCTTATTCTCTCTGCTTCCATGATAATTCCCCAAATTGCCTCTTTGCGATACCTTCAGAGCATGTTGTGGCCACCTGCTGCCTCGCCCTTTTACATTTTCCGTAGGTCTCCCGGCTTCCGGGCTTATAGTAATGAGCGTAGGCTGGTGACAGGTACGCCTAATTGGTGCATATGTGCCGACGGTTCTTTTCCACCGAGCTTTCTCGTAGGGCTTGCTTTTTGTTTTTCGGTGGGAACGTATCGTTCCTTGCTGGCAAGTGATTGATCTGGTTTGTTTCCTGGGCGGAACTTTGTGTTTAGATCTCGGCCGTGTTGCATCTGTGGCCCCGTAGTCCCTTTTGTAAGCCACCCCAGATAGGACAGGCAGGATGTGAATGTTTTAAACAAATCGATAAAAAGAAACACTGCAAGCTTAATGAATGGGCTTGACTCCCTTTTAAACACACCTGGCAGTGGAGGCGATGCTTGGCTACTTGAAAAATCCTGTCTGGAGTCAGATCTGTGATGGCCCATTCACGCGTGACGTCCATTACTTGACGTTGCAGTTGTCCAGTGATGGGGGAAACCCTCCCATTGCTCTAGGACAGGGGTGTCGAACTCATTTATTACGAGGGCCGGATCTGACATAAATGAGACCTTGTTGGGCCGGGCCGTGTGGGTCATAAAATGTAATGCCAGGGAGCGGAGATATAAACTTTATAAAGGACACGGAGATATTTTTTTTTTTTACTTAAAATAAAAACATGCTGAAAACGTTAGCTCTCTTGCAATATTTTGTTTATTTAACAGTGTCTGACCCCTCTTGCTCTGAATTATTGCATCAAAATGTCCGTGCTGTTGCAGTCTTGTGTAAGCTGTTCAAGTGTGTATCTGTAAGCTGCAAACCTACTTTTGAGTTATTGACACTCACCGCAGAAATCTCCTGCTCAGACTTCTGAGTCTAGGACCCAAGGGAAAACATGAAATGGCCGAGCGATTGAGAGAGTCTGCAAGCTATGATACAGCAGCAGAACTGGAAGCAGGAGATGGCCAGTTCCACTGCAGGCCTGATGGAAGCCCTCCAGGGGCCGCATGTTTTGACACCCCTGCTCTGGGAAATGCAAACCAATGCAGTGCAAAATCATGCTCCTAGTCTGGAGGGTCAATGCACAGGATAGCAATGCCACGCCCCTTATTTTATTCATGGTAGGGATGTTTGCAAGGGAGAAGACTGGTAAATGTTAATCTGTATAAGGCAGCCTCCTGTATCGTAGGATACACCACCACTGGGTGGGGCAGAGTGGTCATATCCAATCCACAGTGAATGTAATGTCTTCTTTCGAAAAGTGGCCATTGACCTATGTACATACAGCAGCGCTGTCGATTTGCAACCAGTGGAGCTCTTTGACATGCCCAAGGAAATGCTGATCACTTTGGGGTCAGGAGGAGCTGCGGTGGCTCAAGTGGTTAAGACGCTGAATTGCAGGCTGTGGAAGGTCAGTAGTTCAGCAGTTCGAGACCCGAGAGTGCTGCATGATGGAGTGAGCTCCTGTCTCTAGTTCCAGCTCCTGCCAACCTAGCAGTTCGAAAGCAAGAAATTGCAAGTAGATAAATAGGTACCACTTCGGTGGGAAGGTAACAGCGTTCCGTGTGCCTTGGTGTTTAGTCATGCCGGCCACATGACCACGGAAACGTCTTCGGACAGCGCTGGCTCTTCGGCTTTGAAACGGAGATGAGCACCGCAACCTTAGAGTCGGATTCGACTGGCTTTCGAGCAAGGGAACCTTTACCTTTACTTGGGGTCAGGAAACCCTCCTGCACTCCTAAACTTCATGAGTGTGACTGTAAGGGCAGCGTCCTATCTGCAGTGCTGTTTTGCTGATCTTGCGATGGATAAGGCCCCCATTCGGAAATACTCTTTTGCTAACACAGGTTTGGGCTGGTAGCATCTTCCCCCCCCCCACACACACACACAATCAAAACTGGGCCCATCGCTTCCTAGCATCAGGTTGGGTGGCTGCCAGGTGTGTTCACAAGCCATATGCCCAACACATGTGGGGATGGCACTCAGGCGTGTGGTGTGGGCAATCGCTCTGCAAACCACCCGTCCGCATCCATCGATCATTCCATCATCACCTTGATGCACTGGCCCCACGGTGAAGCGAAATCGGAACCCATGCCATTACGAAGACATCTTGAACTGTGTGAAAATATACAAAATGCTGGCAGGGTGGGGCTGGGAGTGGGGGGAGGAAGGGGCACCCTCCTCATAAGCTATGCAGAGAACGATCCGGTGCAGGGCTACTTAGAATCAGTGCTCCCCCTAAGCAGGGGAGTCTTGTGAGCAAAAATTCTACTTTGTGGGCTACTGGCATGAATGTTGCGAGCGAGCGATTTGGCTGCTGCATAAATTAGTTTGCTCTGGAGCCCTCCTTCCAGAGCTAAGGCAAAAACGTGTGTGCTGGAGGCTAAAGAACTGTGAGCTAGCTCACACTAACTCAGCTTAGAGGGAACACTGCTTAGAAACCTACTCAAGTCAGTGGGACTTACTCCCCAGGAAATGTTCTTAGGATGGCACCATAAGGATTTCTGCTGCTGCCGATAAAGAGAAAGCCTACATCCATAGGTCGTCCTGCTTTTATATGGGTTTCCCTCCCCCCCTTTTCCTTTATTTGAAATGTGGAGTTTGTTGGAGGAGAGTTTTCTGGCGGCTGTGGACTGCCAAAAAGAGAAAGAAGTGGGTTCTAGATCAAATCAGCCCTTACCTGGATGGCCCAGGCTAGCCTGATCTCGTCAGGTCTCAGAAGCTAAGCAGGGTCGGCCCTGGTGAGAACTTGGATGGGAGACCACCCTGGAAGTCCAGGGTTACTATGCAGAGGCAGGCAATGGCAGAACCACCTCTGAACACCTCTTGCCTTGGAAACCTTACCAGCTTGCCATAAGTTACATAAGAACATAAGAGAAGCCCATGTTGAATCAGGCCAATGGCCCATCTAGTCCAACACTCTGTCACACAGCGGCCAAAATATATCAGGTGCCATCAGGAGGTCCAGCAGTGGGGCCAGGACACTAGAAGCCCTCCCACTGCTCCCCCCCCCCCAGCACGAAGAATACAGGGCATCACCTGCCCCAGACTTAGAATTCTCATCTATACCCTGTGGCTAATAGCCACTGGTGGACTTCTGCTCCATATGTTTATCTAATTCCCTCTTGAAACTGTCCATGCTTGTAGCTGCCACCACCTCCTGTGGCAGTGAATTCCATATGTTAATCACTCTTTGGGTGAAGAAGTACTTCCTTTTATCTGTTCTAACCTGACTGCTCAGCAATTTCATAGAGTGCCCACGAGTTCTTGTATTGTGAGAAAGGGAGAAAAGTACTTCTTTCTCAACTTGCTCAATCCCATTCATAATCTTATAAACCTCGATCATGTCACCCCTCAGCCGTTGTTTCTCCAAGCTGAAGAGCCCCAAGCGTTTTAACCTTTCTTCATAGGGAAGGTGTTCCAACCCTTTTATCATTCTAGTTGCCCTTCTCTGCACTTTTTCCAATGGGCTACAGCTTGATAGAGAAGAAGGAGAAGGAGGAGGAGGAGGAGGAGGAGGAGAAATGAAGCCTGGCCTCTCCGTAGAAGCTAAAATGACCAAACTGAAGCTATCATACTTGGGTCACATTACGAGAAGACTGGAAAAGGACAAAAAAACCGAGAAGGCAGCAAGAAAAGAAGAAGAGAAGAAGAGATTGGATTTATACCTTGCCCTTCACTACCCAAAGGTGTCTCAGAGTGGCTTACGAACTCCCTTCCTTTCCCCTCCCCATAACAGACACCCTGTGAGGTACGTGGGGCTGAGAGAGCTCTGACAGAAACTGTTCTTTTTCAAGAACAGCTCTTGTCAGAACTACGGCTTGCCCAAGGTCCTCCAGCCAGATGCAAGTGGAGGAGTGGGGAATCAAACCCGTTTCTCCCAGATTAGAGTCCGCGCACTTAACCCAGCCTGAGATGGATGGACTCAATCAAGGAAGCCACTTGAGGGCTCTCAGTTTGCAAGACCCGAGCAAGGCTGTTAACAAGAGGACGTTTTGGAGGTCACTCATTCATAGGGTTGCCGTAAGATGGAAGCCACTTGCGACAGCTCGTACCAGGCAGGCACAAAGCCTTTCTATTGGTTTCTCTGCGTGTCTGTCTAGCTAACGCATTTGAATTTATATCCCATTCCATGCTGAAGGACAGGAGGAGGTGAAATAGTTTTTTTGAATAAGCCACAATCTAATATAAAATCTTTTTAAAAAATGTTAATTTCCCCCTCCCAATTATCTAACCATCTTAATAAACCCCCTCCTTGAACAGTCCCAGCTTAATTCAAACAAAGTTACTCAATGGGAGGAAAACACAGAAGTCCCCGACTGCTAGGGTTTCCTGATAAGATAACTTGTTTGGGAACCCATGGAAAGAAGATTGGGGGGAGGGGCTGTTAAGTCATCTCCACCTTCATGTGCTCCCCTGCCAATGCCCTTTCTGGATTATTCGGGGGGACCTCAGAGAACCACTCACAGTGGAGAACATGCATACAAGAGAGGGTAAAACAGCAGACTAGCAGCACACTAAAGACTAACATTCATTCCAGCACAAGCTTTCATGAGTCAAAGCTCACTTTTTCAGATGTCATCTTCTGGGCATGGAACAGGGGTCACTGGGGTTGTGGCGGGGGAGGTATTTGTGAATTTCCTGCAGTGGGCAGGAGGTTGGACTGTATGACCCTGGAAGTCCCTTCCAACTCTGTGTTTCTATGAGGGAATCATATTCCACATTTTTATAGGGAAAATTATGGTGGGGGGAGAGGAGCAGTTGGGGGCAGAGAGCAGCTTGGTGTGAATCCCGTCAGAAATGTTTCAGGTGTGATTCTTGGTGTAAAGGAATGGAACAGTGTAGGTTTTACACATAATGGATGATGGGAGTGGTCAGAGGTTCCAGTCTCCCTCTCTCGCTATTGCAGATAAGCAAAACATCTAATTAAGTAGGAGGGGGAAAAACCTAATCAATGGGGAAGTCCTCTCAAGCATCACAAAAAATTAACTGACGTCAGTAAGGATTTATAGTATGGTACAAGGTGGGAATTGTCAAGCAACCTATTCCCTTGCCAGTTAGCCCCTGCAAATTTTACTTGCTGGCATATGATCTTGGAAGATGCAGGGCTGGGAACTCCAGGCACCCCAGAGAGAGTAGCCGTACAGATGGGGAGCAGATGTGGCTCTGAGGCAGGGCATCTGCTTTTCAAGAAAAAAAGGTGGCAGGTCCAGTCCCTGGTACTGCCAGTTCAAGGATCCAAGATAGCAATACCCTGAACAGCCACTTGCCAGTCAGAGGGGAGTAGCGCTGAGCTAGATGGCCTTATGGTCTGACTCAGTGTAAGACAGGTTCATAGCATTATCACTGACTCCAAGATGATTTCAAGAACAATGATTTGCATGCACAGCCAGTCTTCTAAATGACCCCCCCCCCCATTAATTAAACCTTTTGGACTGTAATTGGTTTACTTTATTTATTTACTTTGTTTATATCCCTACTTTTCTCCCCAAAGGGGCTTTCATTGTTCTCCTTTTTTCTATTTTATCGTCACAACAACCCTGTGAGGGTAGGTTAGGCTGAGAGTGTGTGACTGGGTCAAGGTCACCCAGCAAGCCTGCATGGCAGAGCAAGGATTCGAACCTAGGTCTCCCAGACCCTAGCTTGACACTCTAGCTGCAAGATATTTTTTCCCCCCAAAGCAAATAACTTTTAGCATGATATGGTCTGTCAATGGACCATCAAGCCCATTCTTTACAGGAGTCATCCAATGAAGGTGGTGGTGGGTGTCTGAATGGACATTGAACAATGACCCCCATTATATTTTCACAAGCGATCTCCATTTTTACCATGCTGTCCCAAACACTTCCCATGGAAACCAGATCCCATTGAGTTACATCCAGTAGGGTTCCCAGCCTCCAGGTGGGACCTGGGGATCCCCCAGAATTTGGAGGTCCTGGCCCCACTGCTGGACCTCCTGATGGCCCCTGGTATTTTCGGCCACTGTGTGACAGAGTGTTGGACTAGATGGGCCATTGGCCTGATCCAACATTGGCTTCTCTTATGTTCTTATGTTCTCTTACGTTCTTACACTCATCTCCAGACTAAAGAGATCATTTCCCTTGGATAAAATGGATGCATGGGAAGGTGGACTCTATGGCACTCTACCCCACTGATGCCCCTGTCCTCCCCAGGCTCCACCCCCAAATCTCTGGGAGTTTCCCGACCTGGATCTGGCAACCCTCAGCCCCTCATCCTCTGCCAGTGGCCAGGGGGAACCTGGGGTCCCTAGGACATAAGAGGTCCACTTGAGATTGTAACTCTGGTCTGGGTAACACTAATGATGCAAGTGTTGTTAATGCAGGATTGAAAGGCCTGTTTTTCATTCCAGTCAGTGTAGGAATTACAAAATTAAATCTTCTTCTTCTATTTTTTTTTTTTTGCAAAGCGCACAGCAATTTAAGCATCTTTTATGAGAACGGTCTCTCTTTGGTGGTTTGGCTTCAGGGTCGTGTTTTCTATTTGAACTGCTTTAAAGTTAATTAGCAATCTGCTGTATGCAAAACGAATTCCCCTCCTCCTCCTCCTCCACAGCTACAGGCAAGTTTTCTGCCTTTTTCTAAACCGACTGTACATCAGAGCACGCATGGCCGAGAGCGGATTGTAGTAACCAGATCGTGGGAGTTTCTGTCAGGCGGCTAGGTGGAAATGCAGGAAAACAGTGACATCTATTGATAAAGGGTGGCAAGGATTTTGTTTGTTGTTATTGTTGTTTTCTAAAGTATCCAGACTCGTTCCTGATGTTGTCAGGAGGTTTGGCTTGAGAACTAGAGCGACATCCATCACGTTTGTCGCTTAATGGGTTTGCCAGGAATAGACTCAGAGGGGGGACTGCCATTTCCCAAATGCTCCTGGTTTATGTCCAGTGTGAAATTGGGCAACGGTCCTGAAGCCAGGGGAGTCCACCCTTCCGAGCATCTGTTTTGCCCAGGGGAACTGATCTCCGCAGTCTGGAGGTCAGCTGTAACTCCAGGAGACCTCCAGTCACCACCTGGAGGTTGCCAACCCAATCTGGCAAACAGTCATAATTCTGGGAGATTTCCAGGCCTCCCCTGGATGCTGGCAACCTTACTGTAATCGCAGTGCTTCTCAAGCGGAAAGGCCTTGTTATGCTCACTTGGCCGCACGCTGCACAAATTGCAGGACAGTGCTTGTGTCGAGTTCAAGTCTTCTACAAGCAGCCGTTTTCATTCTGTATTTCTCTATACGCTTTGTATTCTGGCAGCACTGATGTTTTCCGGGCTGTCACTGGAACTCCCCCCTTTGTACAAACTAAGGACTATTAGTGTATATGAAGGGGGAGGCCCCACACTCTTGCCCTCTGAACATGAAAAGCGGATGCCCAGAATTTGTTCTGCTGCTTTAGACCAGCACAGCTACCCCCCCCGAATCAGTCCTGCCATCTGTCAGAGGTTTACCTTAACTTATGAGATTGCTTTCTAAGTTTTAAGTGATGTGCTGGTGGGGGGGGAATCCCATTTTCAGTGCTCACTAGTCATCCAAGGCATCTTTGTTGTGTTGCAGAAGAACCTTGGTCATTTTAATAACCCCCGTGAATGATAACATGGAACTGTCGATGGAATCCAGCCGTCTTCGGCTTGTGCAGAACTCTGCTGCGTGTGTGCAGGACAAGTCTTTGTCTCCTGTTAGCAGCAAACCTGCAGCATCATCAGGTGCTTCTCTGGAAGCCTTTGTGGGACACCAGGAGCAGCTGCTGGTAGGGATGTCACTCTCCAGGTGGGGCCTGGAGACCCCCCGGAATTACAGCTCATCTCCAGACTACAGAGATTGGTTCTCCTGGAGAAAATGGCTGCTTTGGAGGGAGGGCTCTGTGGCATTGTACCCCACTGAGGTCCCAGTCCTCCCCAGGCTCCACCCCCAAATTTCCAGGAGTTTCCCAACCCGGAGCTGGCCACTCTGCCCCCCATTGAACATCAGTGGGGACCTGGCAACCACTGGAAGAGGAAGCCAGAAAAACCCATGCACATGCGTTTGGGGCTCTGTCTTATTTACTTACTTTGTTTCTACCCTGCCTTTTCTCCCCAATGGGGACTCAAAAGCAGCTTACGTTGCCTCCTCTTTTCCATTTTGCTCAGAGCAACCCTGCAAGGTAGGTTAGCAAGCATTGATGGCTGAGCAGAGATTTGAACCTGGGCCTCCCAGACCCTAGACTGGTAGGCTAACCCCTGTACTACAGTGATGGTCTAAAATTTGGAAACTCTTGTTCTTTCAATTTAGCTGGAAGACTTTGGCTGTCTAAAAGAAACAACCCTTCTCTTCTCCTCCAAGCCATAAAGGAATTCTGTCACGTTCCAAGAGTAAAGATTTTAACAAGGTCCCTGCATCCCAGTGTGTTTAGGTAAGGGGTGGTATTTAAATATATCCCCCCATGTAAATCACATCCTGTCCTGGATGGCCCAGGCCAGCCCAATTTCGTGAGAGCTTACAAGCTTACAGGGTCATAGAATCATACAGCTGGAAGGGATCCAACCCCCTGCACAATGAAGGAAACTCACAAATACCTCCCCCACCCGACCCCCAGTGACCCCCGTTCCACGCCCAGAAGATGACAAGAAACCTCCAGGATCCCTGGACAAACTGGCTTGGAGAAAAGATTACTTCCTGACCCCAAAGTGGCGATCAGCATTTCCCTGGGCATGTAAGAAAGGGCCACAAGAACTAAGCACCGAGGCAGCCCTTCCTGCCTTCCCTTCTCATGATCTGCCTAAGCTCAGTTAGTCCTCGGATGAGTGACTGCCAAGGAAGTCCAGGGCTGCCATGCAGAGGCAGGCGATGGCAAAGCATCTCTTGCCTCAAAGCCCTTATGGGGTTGCCATAAACTGGCCGCAGCGTGATGGCGCTTTCCACCCCCACCCCTCCCCCCACCACATAGCCTGTGCCGTTCTCCCTTGCTGGCCTCGTCTGTGCTCGCTTTTGTCTTCCTTTACTTTAGAGGTGAGT
This sequence comes from Gekko gecko, assembly GCA_029375565.1. Classification (NCBI taxonomy): domain Eukaryota; kingdom Metazoa; phylum Chordata; class Lepidosauria; order Squamata; family Gekkonidae; genus Gekko; species Gekko gecko. The sequence continues at coordinate 111,730,678 of JAPDNY010000010.1, read as the reverse complement.
ATTTGTGCTCTGTTAATCCGAGCCCCTCGTGTTTACTCCCCGCTCCAGCACTGGAAGGCCCGTCTGCGTGCTTTTGCCAACCGGCTCAAGTGCAGATCTGCAGGGCCGCTATGAAGGGGCTTCCCGGTAGCTGTCAGGGACAAGGAGCTAGGCCTTTCCATTTGGAGTCTGACTGCCTGGATATCTATGCACATCTGGTACAAGTCCGAACTAGTGGAAATGAGAATTGTCATGTCATTCCTCTTTCCTCCTGTAGGTGTCACCACCTTCCTGTTGCATACAGGCAGTGGCCTACAGGCCCTATTTTGAACCACAACAACTACCTGTCCGATATATATATATATATATGTATTCTGCAGCAGCAAGTCTGGGATCCAAAAAACAGCTTAGACAAGCCCTTTTGGCTTCTTGGAACAACAGGCCTCACCCCTACATTGTCACAAACTGGTTTTGGAAGCCCCCACCCCACCCCCTGGCCCGAGATTCAGAAGATGTTTACCACATGGACAGGGGCAGTCAGGGAAATTAAAATGGCTGAGGAGAAAGCCAGGCTGAGTGGCACTACAAGCCAGCACCGCAGGGGCTCCTGAGTGGAGACCTGGCCCGTGGCTCGACAGTCAGGGGCCAACTCTCCTGTGGCCTCCTCCACATGGAAGACAAGGCAGAGGGCTCCAGCTCAAGGAAGTCACGTTTTCTTGTGGGCAAGCAGAATCTGGGGAAGGGCCGTGGCTCAGTGGCAGAGCATCTGCTTGGCGTGCAGAAGGTCCCAGGTCCAGTCCCCGGCATCTCCAGTTGAAGGACCAGGCAGCAGGTGATGTGAAAGACCTCTGCCTGAGACTCTGGGGAGCTGCTGCCAGTCTGAGTAGACAATACTGACTGTGATGGACCCAGGGTTGGATCTAGTATGTGTGTTCACGTGTACGTGTGTTCAATTCTTCGGACCTGTTCAGCAGGATTGCCAGCATCCAGGTGGGATCTGGAGACCTCCTGGAATTACAATTGATCTCCACATGACCGAGATCAGTTCCTCTGGAGAAAATGGCTGTTTTGGAGGGTGGTCTTTATGACATTATACCTTGCTGAAGTCCCTCCCCTTCCCCAAACCCCGCCCTCCCCAGGCTCCACCCCCTGGATCTCCAGGAATTTCCCAACCCATAGCTGGCAACCGTACTGGCCAGAGCCTTGTGTGAAGGCACTCCAGTTACCCATGCACACAATGCTTTACTTTGCAGCGATACACTTTCCACAGCTTCTGGTTCCCGTATCACACTCGTCTCTCTGTTAAGCCAGACTCCCGTTGATTGCATAAATGCCACAAAGTTAGAAACTGTGAAGAAGCAGATGGTGTCGCTAGAGTTGGTGAGGATGCTATCTACTCCCTGGTCCTTTTCAGACCTTTGTGGGAGGGCGCTTGGACCAGGCGATAGCATACAAACGGATCAGTTAGAATTAAGCTTATATGTGTGTGTGTTATGTGCCATCAGGTCGCTTCCGATTTATGGTGACCCCGGGGCTTTTTTTGTAGAAAAAGCCCAGCAGAAACTCATTAGCATAACAGGCCACACCCAACAGCAGAAACTCATTAGCATATTAGGCCACACCCCTGACAGTGCAGCTCATTAGCATATTAGGCAACACACCCCATGTTACCAGAGGCGTGGTCGTCCAGCCACACTTTTGCTTCTTATTCTGTTTACCTTGTTTGTTGTCAAAACCCAGGGCTTTTTTGTAGCAGGAACTCCTTTACATGTTAGGCCACACACCCCTAATGTAGCCAATCCTAATGAGTTTCTGCTGTTGGGTGTGGCCTGTTATGCTAATGAGTTCTTGCTGGGCGTGGCCAACTCAGGAGCCAGCCGGAACTCTCTTCCTATGCGTTCCTGCCCCAAAATAGCCCTGGGTGACCCTATGAAGCCGTGACCTCCCAAACATCCTCTTGTTAACAGCCTTGCTCAGGTCGTGCAAACTTAGGGGCCCCCGTGGCTTCCTTGACCGAATCGATCCATCCCATATTGGGTCTTCCTCTTTTTCCTGCTGCCTTCCGGTGTTCCTAGCATAACTCTTGTCTTCTCATGATGCGACCAAAACTGGATAGCCTCAGTGTGGTCATTTTAGCTTCTAGGGAGAAGTCAGGCTTGATTGGCGCTAGAACCCACTTATTTGTCTTTTGGGCAGTCCACCGTCTCCGTAAAACTCTCCCCCAACGCTACGTTTCAAATGAAGTTTACAGAATCTTGATTAAAGGTGCTTTTTCTGGAGCAAACTAAGTGTGAGAAGTTAAGATTATTCTATTAGACAAGTGGCAGTAGCTCATGTTTACTAAATAATGTGCTCCCTCTAAGCCGTGGAGTCTTGTGAGCCAAAATTCGACTTTGTGAGCTGCTGGCATTGGAGTTGTGATCGAGCGATTTGGCTACGGCATAAGTTAGTTTGCTCTGGAGCCACCCTTCCTGAGCCAAGACAAAAATGTGTGAGCTGGAGGCTAAAAAACTGTGAGCCTAGCTCACACTAACAGCTTAGAGGGAACGCTGGCTACTGCTGATTATCGAACAGAAAGAGCCCGTCTAATGTTTTCTTTTCCATTCCTAATTACAATGGATTGGATCCAGCCAGCATTTTCACTCAGTTTCCCCTTTCTACTACAGCTCCTGTCCCACGTGGCTTCTAGCTATGTTCCCCACCCTGGGCTTTCTGGTGGTCACAGGGGAACCGCCCCTCCCTTTTTAACCAGTAGAGAAGCTGGCTGGATCCAACCCATTAAAATACTAATCGACGGCGGGAAGTGCTGTCAAGTTGCAGCCAATTTATGGCGCCTTCATCAGGTTTGCAAGGCAAGAGAGGTCCAGAGACAGTTCACTGTTGCCTTGCCCCTGGCGTGCCATCTCTGGACTTCCTTGGTGGTCTCCCATCCCAAGCAGGCTGGCTCTGCTTAGCTTCTGAGACCTAATAAGATCGGGCTAGCCTAGGCCTTCCAGGACAGGGCAAAATAATTATAACCCTCCACCAAATCTAATAATTAACCTCCTCCCCCACTAACAAAGAGTTTCCCTCAATCTCAGATCCATGGAATAAAATTTGTCCTTGTCAGTTGATCAGCTAAAATTGCACTTGATTGATCGATTTAACGTGTTAGATGCAGCAAGTGATCTTCTACTTTAAAAATCACACAGCATTTTTGCTTTAGTTTACCTTTATAATCATGCAGCTTCTATGTCCTCACGATTTTCTTTTTCCTCCCAGGGATTCCCGGCAACAGAGAAGTTTATGTCTTCAACCTGACCTCCCTCACGAAGTCCGAGAACATCTTGTCAGCTCTGTTGCATTATTATGTCGGGGACTTCCAAAACAGTAGCGCCAATTGCCCTCGTCTCAAGGGCTGCTTTCGACATGGGCCCAGGAAATCTGATGTGCAGATCAACCTCTCCTTGCTGAGTTTTCCTCCGTCGGAAAATCAGACTCGGACCTTGGGACACTACTCAATCAACATCTCCACTGCTTATCGGGATGTCCTTTCTTGGCACTGGAAGAACATCACTCACGTCTTGAGTAAGGCCAAACAGAATAACGAACTGGTCATCGGGGTCAAAATGGCCCCCGCTGGCCGCCATTCTTGGAAGAGGACGCACCCCACTTATGAACCCTACATCCTTGTCTATGCCAACGACTCTGCCATTTCGGAACCAGAGAGTGTAGTTTCTAGCTTGCAAGGGCACTGGACTCCCCTGCCCGGGGGGTTCTCTAAATTTGACAGCCATTCAAAAGCTGAGCAGGGCGAGCGGCGAGAAAAGCGCTCTGCCAGCATTCTCCTGCCTTTGCAGAACAACGAGCTTCCAGGGTCCGAGTATCAATACAGCGAGGACGAAGGATGGGAAGAGAGGAAACACTACAAGACGCTCCAGCCGCGTCTGGCCGAAAGGGCCAAGAGCAAGAAAAAGCAGAGGAAAAACAATCATCAAAAGAGCCAGACGCTCCAGTTCGACGAGCAGACCCTTAAAAAGGCCAGGAGGAAGCAGTGGAACGAGCCGCGGTACTGCGCTCGCCGCTACCTCAAAGTGGATTTTGCCGATATCGGCTGGAGCGAATGGATTATTTCTCCTAAATCTTTCGATGCATATTATTGCTCAGGCGAATGCCAGTTCCCTATTCCAAAGGTACAGTATTTATTTATTTATTTATTTTAAAAGTATCTGTTATTCTTACTCTATCCATTAACACAGAAATAAACAGCTTTGAAAGGGGATTAGATGGATTTCCGGAGGATAGGTCTATCAGTGGCAACTAGGCACGGTGACTAACAGGGCTCTTTTTGTAGAAAAAGCCCAGCAGGAACTCATTGGTATAATAGGCCACATTCAACAGCAGAAACACATTAGCATATTAGGCCACACACCCTGAAATCTCAGTTCATTAGCATATTAGGCCACGCCCCCATGTTACCAGAAGCGTGGTCATCCAGCCACACCTACCTTTTGCTTCTTATTCTGTTTACCTTGTTGGTTGTCAAAACCCAGAGCTTTATTTGTAGCAGGAATTCTTTTGCTTGTTAGGCCACATACCCCTAATGTAGCCAGTCCTAATGAGTTTCTGCTGTTGGGTGTGGCCTGTTATGCTAATGAGTTCCTGCTGGGCATGGCCAACTTGGGAGCCAGCCGGAACTCTGTTCCTGTGTGTTCCTGCCCAAAAATAGCCCTGGTGACTAAAGGGACCCTCTGTGTTCAGAGGCAGGACACCTCTGAATGCTAGTGCTGGGAGGCAACTTCAGGGGAAGGCCTCAGCCTCTGTGCCCCATTGTTGGACTTTCAGAGCAACCGGTTGACCGCTGTGTGAGACAGAATGCTGGACTAGATGGACTGCCAGTCTGAGCCAGCAGGGCTCTTCTTGTGTTCTTATGCTATGTTTTCTGCCATGCAGGGGAATACTTTCTCGCCCCTTTTAACAAACGGCATGTGGTTGGGGTTTTTTGTTTTTTTTTACAAGCACCCATAAAATCCAGCTGGATTGTTATTAAAACTATAGTATGCCATAAATAGGTAATTTGTTTAATGGCTGTTCTTTAAGGGCTTTTGCAAAAAGGACTCAGTATGAAGTTAGAAATGGTTTACTCAAAGATATAAAAATAACATTAGAGGGAGAATTACAGGAGGCTTTTTGTTTAGAAGCCACATATGCTATAAATTGCTTATTGGGTAATAATGATGTGTGAACTCATAGATGCCCCGTTAATCATCCCTAATATACCCTGCATGCCCATTTCTAAAAAATACAACAGTATCTAATGCTTTATAAAACCTGCAGCCCATGCCTGAAGCTTGCTGCACTGGCGATAAGTGCTGTGGATGGCGTGCGGGAAGCCAGAAGGCATAAGGCGGTAAGCCCCTGAATGCCAGTGCTTAGGAGGCAATGTTCAGGGAAGGCATTGGCCCCTCTGCCTTGTTTGCTGGCCCTTCCGAGCAACTGGGTAGCCCCTGTGTGAGGCGGGACGCTGGACTATCGGTCTTGTGTTCTTATGAGGTTCCACAAAGGTCAAGGAATACAAGGCATGGAGGTGGAAGGCCAGATCATGCCTGTGGGCTCTGTCCCAAACTCGTCCATCTAGGTTTCCGTCCTCCAAGTGGGGCCTCACATCTGTTAATTCTTGTATTAGTATGCTAAATTGTTGCTATTCACAGGTTTAAGGTTGCCAGGCTCTTGGGTCCTTTCTGGGATCTTCTGCTGCACACTTTGCACCTGGGACATGATGACATCACCCGGAAGTGACATCATCGTGTTGCTGATGCCGGGGGGGGCGTGACCAATGTTCCCTCTAAGCTGTAGAGGCTTGTGGGCAAACATTCTACTTTGTGAGCTACTGGCATTAAAGTTGTGAGCGAGCGATTTGGCTGCTGCAGAACTTAATTTGCTTTGAAGCCCTCCTTCCTGAGCTAAGACAAAAATGTGTGAGCTGGAGGCTAAAAAACTGTGAGCTAGGTCACACTAACTCAGCTTAGAGGGAACACTGGGGGTGACACACTAGTTTTTGGGCAAAACTCTATGGATTTTTTGCTTTCGAAACCATAGAGTTTGCCCAAAAACTAGAGTGTCACCCCCGCAATGTCATCAAAATGATGATGTCACTTCTAAGTGATGTCATCATGTTGGGGACATTATCCAGAGACATCCCCTGTTTGGGGTGGGGTTTTCCCCACAGGCCAGCTGGCTGGCGGCGGATCAAAGCCCTCAAAAGTAGAGGAACCCCTGCTGGGACCTGCAGGCTGGGAACCAGTGTTCCCTCTAAGCTGCGTTAGTGTGAGCTAGCTCATAGTTTTTTAGCCTCCAGCTCACACATTTTTGTCTTAGCACAGGAAGGATGGCTCCAGAGCAAACTAACTGAGGCAACAGCCATCTGGCTGGCTCACACCTTTAACGCCAGTAGCTCACAACGTAGAATTTTTGCTCACAAGACTCCACAGCTTAGAGGGAGCATTGCTGGGAACCCTCCACAGGTCTTATCCACTGCTTCAATCCAATCTCAGCTATACTTATTGCCCAGTTACTTATGCGTCTTGACTCTAAGTAGCCCTTCCTGGCAACCAGCCCCTCCCCTCTCTCTACCTATATGTAATGTTTGAGGATGTCTTGTTCCAATGTATCTGAAAAAGTGGGCGTGCACACGGACGCTTATACCCAGAATTAAACTTTGTTGGTCTTAAAGTTGCCACTGGACTCGAACTTTGTTCTGGAGATGATGGAGATCAGATCCCTTGAAGAAAATGGCTTCCTTGGAGGGTGGACTCCTCTGACATTATAACCCACTAAGGTCCTTCTCCTCCCCTAACCCTGCCCTGCTCCTGGCTTCACCACAAAAATCTTCAAGAATTTCCGAAGTCCATCAGAACTTCTGAAAAGAACTTCCCCTTGTCCATTGTGCAGTTCATGTGATGGGAACGGGACTTGTGTTCCATCACCGTCCATTGCACGAGACTGAATTTTGCAAGTTTCCTAATTCGAGTCAAATTATCCCCCCCCTTCTGTTTTGTGTCTCCCTTCTGAGAAATAGATATATCTGTTTAAAACATTTTTATGCTGCCTTTCCATCCAATGAAGGTCCACAAGGCAGCAAGTTTTAGAAACATTTAACCATTGGAACGATTAAAAAAAAAAAACAGTTAAAACGAACCTGCAGAACTCTTATTTTTCCTTCCACCGGTTTTCTCTTTCCTTGTGCCAAATTTTCCCTATTAAAGTTAATGCATTTCCAGTGTTACTTTTTAACAGGCTGCATATAAATGGTGTATAACTCCAACTTTGTGCAAAAGCGAGAACGGTCAACAGAGCAACGGAACCCAGGCAAACTGAAACCGGTGACCATAAAAACTGAAATCCAACAAAAACAAACAAACAAAAAAATGGCTATATTATGCTGGCTTAACTACAGATTCTGTTGGCGACTGCTGCATACCATCGCGGCACAGACTTTTTACCAGTCCTTCCACTCACTACACTTACCCAGATTCAAGCTTGGTCTAAACAATGCAACTTAGCATGTTCTTGGTTGCTGACTGACGTGATTACGGTTGCCAGCTCTGAACTGGGAAATTCCTGGAGATTTGGGGGTGGAGCCTTGGGAAGGCGGAGTTTGGGGACAGGAAGGACCTCAGCAAGTTCTAGAGCCATAGAGTCCACCCTCCAAAGGAGCCATTTTCTCCTGGAGACCTGATCACCATTGTCTGGAGTTGGGTAGTAGAAGAAGATCTCCAGGCTCCACTTGGAGTATGGCAACCCTAGACACGATTTCTGGCTTGAGTACTTGCCATGAGTGTACCATTGCAAACAATAATATGGGCTGCACTGTGTAAAGGGTTTTTTTTAGAAACAGTCGTTCACTGCGGTGTGACTCCCCTACCCCATGCCCCAGAGGCTTCAGATCCCGTGATTCATTGGTACCTTTCTAGAGGAAATTGTAGAAAGCTCTATTGAAGCCAGTACTTTTAAGGAGAACCCTAGACACGTAGATGGCTAGATAGTCTCCGTTCCTATAGACAGTTTGGAATCACAGCTGACCGGCCAGCGGCTACTAAAAGCATAATTTCCTTGAGCATAAGCTAAATATGCTGTCGAAGGCTTTCACGGCCGGAGTTCGTTAGTTGCTGTAGATTTTGCGGGTTGTATGGCCGTGGTCTTGGCATTGTAGGACCTGACGTTTCGCCAGTAGCTGTGACTGGCATCCTCAGTGGTATTACACAGAAAGATGGAGTACTCTTTGTGTCAAGGTGAGAAGAAAAATGGTAGGCAAATAATTTATTTCTATCCTGGAAGGTGGGGTAGGGCTGAGCCAATTATCTTGCGTAGTTCTCCAGGCTATGAACATACTAATGGAGGAGCTTTCCTGAGGAGGTTCTTTTGTCTTTGGATTATACCTCTGAGGATGCCAGTCACAGATACTGGCAAAACGTCAGGTCCTACAATGCCAAGACCATGGCCACACGGCCCGGAAAATCTACAGCAACATAAGCTAAATATTCAGAAAGTTATGGGTTAAAAATGATGTGAAATTTGGGTTGCCAGGTCCCCTTACCTTACCGGCAGGGGCCTTTGGGGGCCATTCCAGGGTGGGTGGGGACGTTTTGGACTGCTTCTGGTAAAACTGGAAGCAGCAGCGGGGAAGTCCACTTCCCCTAGGGGGAAGCTAAGGGACCACTCAAATGACTGACAGCCAAGTGGGGCAGCACTTCCGGGTCTTCAGGCCAATTCCAGTTTTACTGGAAATGCCCCCAAAATGTCATTTTGGGGTGGGATTTCCTCCCCACACACTGACCAGCTGACCGGCAGCGGGGCAGTCCACCCCAAATTGAGGGATCCTCTGCCCGGACCGGGGGTCTGGGATCCCTATGTGAAATCATCATGGAATTCTTGAGGTGGGGTTCTGAAGCGGCAAGCTAACAAAATTCAATATGGCAGAAGCATGTGAGGACCCTTATAAATGAAAAAAAAAACCATTAACATGAAAATACAGACATTCCCTGTGGTAAACAGTATCATTTGTATCAAGCCCTGAGGATTGCAAGTTTCGGTTCGACTACCTCTGATGCTAAGCTTCTTGGACTACGCTAATCATCCTTCCCACTCAAGAGGAAGAGTTTGCAAGAACACAAAGCAAGCCAATTTGTTTGTGTTCAGTCATGTTATTAAAACTACCATTGCACCTTGTCATCCAAAAGTTCGGCTAATCCTAAAATTAATGATCGCCAACATCACCTTCTCTTGTCAGACAAGACATGACTCACTTCAGGAGCTCGTCTGCAAACACACCGTGCTTGTCAAAAGCGAAAGGTCTCGGCTTTTGCGTGGCTATTAAGATCTTAATTCTGCCACTGTTATTTGCAAGCACCTAAAGGGGCCAGAGTTAAGGTGGGGCAGTGTTTTTGAAGCATATTTTACATTAATTAACTTTCAGGAATAAAGCCGCAGACGATCTTGCCCTTATCGCATCAGAAACCGCTCTTTTAAAATAAGCAAACGATTGCAAAGTGCGCATTTCCAGAACAGTTCTAGGATAAGGGCCAGATCAGAAAAAGCAGTAACAGCTGAGTAACCATTTAAAATGGCAAAGCCTGCATGCAGACAGTAAGACACACCATGATTTATAATTATGGGAACAAGCCTGGAAGCCCTTAGGCTGCTGCGCAGGACCCAATATCAAATTATGGTTTCTTGCAAATCAGGAATTCTTCAGTTTTTGAGCTGTACATGGTGTGTGTGTGTGTGTGTGGAACACAGTAGACTGAGAACTTCCTAGGCTCACTCCATCATTAATGGTTAAGTGTGACTGAAGCCATAGTGTATGGTTGCCAGCCACTTTGTGGGAGCAGGGGAACCCCCACTTTGTTAAACTCTTGTCCACCCTCCAGCCAGCTGACTAGTGGCAGGAAATCCCACCCCCAACTGACCTTTTCAGGCCTACTTCCAGTTTTGGGCCTACTTCCTTTTGGGGGGAGATGTGACACTCTGGTTTTTGGGCGAAACTCTATGGTTTGAAGCCAAATTTATGATAGTTTTGCCCAAAAACCAGAGTGCCACCCACAGCCAGCAGAAAGGCCTGTAACTAGAAGTAGGCCTGAAACTGAAAGTAGGCCTGAAAATGCCCAACGTCACTTCTGGTCTCCTGGAAGGAAATCGGGAGACCCCGCTGGCCAGGTAAATTGACCTGACAACCCTACCGTAGTGGCTAATGAGTCAGGGTCAGCTATTCATATGTAAGCCATGTTTTCAGTACGTGAGTGCCCTGTTTTATCTCTCTTCTCACATCCTGCAGTTAAGGTTGAGAGCTGGGAGAAAGATTTCTCTAGTGGGTTCCCACATGGTATTTCCTTATTGATGGTGCAGCTGCTGATACAGCCACAGCAGCAATGGGGTTTTCCATAAGGCCATTTTCCCTGCTGTTTCCCTGACTCAGTCTCCCAAGCCTAGGGTTGCCAGGTCCAGGTTGGATAATACCTGGAGACTTGGGGGGTGGAGCCAGGAGAGGATGGGGTTTGGGGAGGGGAGGGGCCTCAGCACGGTACCATGCCATGGAGTCCACCCTTCAAAGCAGCCATTTTCTCCAGGGGAGCTGATCTCTGTCAGCTGGAGATCAGTTGTGAAAGCGGGAGATCCCCAGGCCCCACCTGGAGGCTGGCAACCCTATCCAAGCCGCAGCAGTCATCCCCTTCCCCTAGGTCAAAAATAGACATTGTTATATCAATATTATTGGGCTATTTGGTTAATACAGCAGAGTGTGCCCAGTCATAGATGTGTGATATTGTGTGCTGAAAATAAATCTCCCAAGCAGTATATTGCAAAAGTAAAACTTACATTTATTCAAATAGATTCAGTTCACAGTTAGGTTGCTGTCAAAAGGAGAGAGAAAGGGAAGCCCAGTCTGACAAGTCCTTTCCCTGTCACAAATGGCCAGATAATCTAGCATCGTGGGTATGGAAGTGCGAGGGCCTTGTTTCTACAGGAGAGACTGGCAGAGAAGTGGGCTCCATGAAAAGCCACGCAAAGAATGGGAAGTGCAAAGAGAGAGAGAGGAGAGGGTCAGAGGGCAACTCCCGGGTTATGACAAAGAGAGGCCTCTCATTCAAGGAGATACCACTTATACACACTTAAAGGGATGTAGCGCCCCCTAGTGTCTAGGCATCACTCAGCCCCCTCTCGCAACAGGAGAGGAAACATGTTGCAGATGCAGCAACGTTACTTGCAGGCACTGCATCTGCAGTGATCTAAGACTGGCCCCTTTCTCTGTGGCCTTTCCCGTGTTGTGTTTTGCAGTGACGTCACTTCAACCGAAAGTGATGTCACTGCAGCACATGATGCTCCCTTGCCACGCCCCAGCCCCACATTACTCTCAAGATTGTCAGGTACAGGCCTGGCAGGGCAACCCTAGAAAGGGACTAGAGACTTACTTTTCAAAAAGCTGGAGAATTGCAGCTTCTGACATTCTGCGCCAGCCTAAGCAGAGTTACGGCCTTCGAAGCTGATTCTGTGAACTCAGGCAGCTCATGGGAAGGAGGGCAGGAAGGGTCGCCTCAGTGCTTAGTTCTTGTGGCCCTTTCTTACGTGCCCAGGGAAATGCTGGTCGCCACTTTGGGGTCAGGAAGCACTTTTTTCTCTAGGCCAGTTTGGCTGGCTGGAGATCCTGGATGGTTTTTTTGCCATCATCTGGGCGTGGAACAGGGATCACTGGGGGCGTGGGGGGGAGGTATTTGTGAATTCCGTGCATTGTGCAGGGGGTTGGACTAGAGGACCCTGGAGGTCCCTTCCATCTCCTGTGATTCTATGACTCTATGAAGCCCCGTGACCTCAGCGGACTTCGATGAGTACAGCTCTGCTTAGAATTGCAAAAAGAAAAGCCTTATGGCACTTAACGACTGAACATTATAGCCATTGCTTACGCACCGTTCTGGGTGAAGCCTGTGTCAGCACTTGCAAATTCCCACCTAGTCAGTTTACAAGGATTTGAAATTTGATTTAGGAAGTATCCTCTGGAGGGTCACTGCCAAGGAACAATAATATATGATTATGCGCGTACGTAAACATGTGTTATATATAAAATATGATATTTTGAAACAAATCCATCAGCTTGGTTCCTGGATGCATAGGAATGCCCAGAGTTTTGCAATACTGCCTACATTAGTCATTTCTAACGTTGCCAACTCCAAGTTGGGAAATTCCTGGAGATTTGGGGGTGGAACTTGGGGAGGCGAGGGACTTTTGGAGGGTATAATGCCATAGAGTTCAACCCCCCCCCCAAGCAGACATTTTCTCCAGATGAACTGATCTCTGTCCTCTGGAAATCAGTTGTATTTCCAGGGGATCTCCAGGACCCACCTGGAGGTTGGCAACCCCTGCCATTTCCAGTGTTTTCATCATGCCACGTAGAAATAGAGGAAAGTGATGGTTTTACCACCGTGCCAGGAAAAGCCTTGCCAGCTAATTTTTCTGTGTGTTGCTATTAGATAGAAGAAGAGGACAGTAAAAAAACACATACAACAATGCTAATTGTTTACTGTGAGTTATGTTCTGGGACAAGGAGCTCTTTCTTTTATGAAGATTCAGTGCCTTGTGGCCTTCTGACAGCAAAGGGCTTTTTAAGCTTTTTTAAAAAAATCTCTATACTTATTTTTATCTTACCATTTGATCTTGCTTAAGGCCTCCGAGGGCCACTTACAATACGAAAACCACAAAACAGAGCAGATTAAAGCAGCGGCAGCAGCATCATAGTCCTCAAAACTTTCTGAAATGAAAAAGGGTTTCGCTAGGCTTGCCAGGTGTTACAGCTCGGGGGGGGGAACCAGCGATGTTACCAACACTGGCATGTCACAGGGTTGCCAGCCCCTGCTGGGGGGCAGGAGATGGACTTGGCAGGAGTTGGGAGGAGGGGGCTTCTTGAGTGGCTCCCTCCAGAGATATATGGGTCCTGTTTTTAGGGGTCTGCTTGATGTAGTGGTTAGGAGTGCAGACTCTAATCTGGGAGAACCTGGTTTAATTCCCCACGCCTCCACATGCAGCTGCTGGTGTGACTTTGGGTCAATCACAAGTTCTCTCAGAGCTGTTCTCTCATGAGCAGTTCTCGAAAGAGCTCTCTCAGCCCCACCTACTTCACAGGGTTGTGGGGCGGGGAAGGGAAAGGAAATCATAAGCTGCTCTGAGACTCCTTCAGGTAGTGAAGGGCAGGGTATAAATCCAATCTCCTCCTCCTCCTCTTCTTCTCCTTCTTCTTCTTCTTCTTCTTCTCCTCTTATGTAGTATTGCCCCTGGAGCTTCCTGCTGCTTGCAGAAATGGGGGGGGGGGAGAACTGATAACAGAACGAAGAAGCCAGTTTAACAGTTTGGGGGAGATTTTTTTTTCTTTTGAGCAGACCATTAGCTTATTCAGCTCTGCTTCGTGCTGACGCTGGAACTCTGGCGCTAATCCTACAAGGCACGAAACATTTGAAGTTCGACAAAGGAAAAAGAAGAAACGGCTGTAAGGGGTGGGGGAGGAACAACTTTGGAGAGATTTGCTGGCTTTCGAGTTCAGGCTTTGTGGGTCTTCCAGATGTTCAAGGAAAGTCTTCCTTTGCAAAGAGATATGGTATCCAGCAGGCAATGCCAGAAATCTGTTTTCTGTGCCTATGACTAAGAGAGCCGGGCTCCCTTGATGAGGGTCCACATCACGAAACTGCTGACCCAGACAACCTGTTGACAACCCTGCTCCAACTCGTATTTCAGGGTTCGCCCTCTCCTTCGTTTCTCCTACAAGACAGCCTGCAAGCTATTGTGGACTTAGTAAATGCCAGCCCATTACATTACTTGTGGGAGGGCCTGTGGCTTGGTGGTAGAGCATCCACTTGGCATGCAGAAGGTTCCAGGTTCAATCCCCGGCATCTCCGGTTGAAAAGGCCAGGTGGTAGGGGTTGTGGAATACCTCAGTCTGAGACTCAGGAGAGCCGCTGCCATTCTGAGTAGACCATGCTGATCTTGATGGACCAAGGGTCTGATTCAGTATAAGGCAGCTTCGTATGCTCATCTATAATTTTTATAATTATTGTTCATTCATCCCTGGTTGTGGTACTGAGCAGAGTAGCAAGACAAAAATGTTATAAATGTAGACTTCCAATTTGAAAGGGGACAGTTCCTGCTATGGTTCTCTGAAGCCTCTACAAAGAGCATTTCCCATAGCCATATGAATGATGCCCAATAGTAATATTACTGTTGAAATTCAATAGTAATATTTCCATTTAAATTGACTTCTTTGTGCTTTAAATACAAATTTTGTCTTGATAGAATAAAAATGCCATAAAAAGAAGCAAACACATTACGAACACCAGCCACATAAAACAGATGAAACAAGAAAGTTTGCAAATAATAAATAAGAGAAACGAAAATGGGAATATTCATACATCCCTGTGGCCATTTCCTTCTCATCCAATCAGTGGCAGCGGCTCCTGCTTTCCATTCTTGTTGCTGATTGGTCACTGCCAGGAATGTGAGCAGGTGGCAACAGAGCATCAGGTGCTGCCACCCAGAGGGAGAGGGCACACAAGTGCGTGGCAGCTTCAGGTGGGCCAGAAAATGGCGCCCAGAGTGTTCATCGGGATTGACCACTGGGAATACATTTTCCTCCATCTCGAAAGACCTCTAACTCCTAGTTTATTTCTGGGCACAAATCTAAGAGTAAGCATTCAGCTGTAAAAGCGATCTGGGACTGGGGTACCTTAAAGACTGCTTTGTGTCATATGATTACAAAGAAGTAATGTTAGTCTATTATAGCAAATTCAAAGAGAAGACCAGTGGCACCTTGAAAGCTAACAACATTTGTTTTAACATGAGCTTTTACTTCCTCCATTATGTGGAAAGAAAGCAAACTGGCAGTTCTGCTTAAGGGGAAGATTACGAAGCTGGGAAAGGAGGGGTTGCAAATTGCAAGAGAGAGGTTGGCTGTGAATTCCGTCTTGAGTATTTCAAGTGTAGATTCTCTGTGGAAGTGATGAGAACTGGATTAGGAGTTACAAACTGACAAGCAACCAAGGTCTACTCAGATATTGGTAACAAGGTTATAGATTAAATCCAGTTCTTTTCACTAGTGTGAACTAGAAGTAATCAAGTGGACTAGAGACCAGGCAACTGAAACTTGGCCACTGATGGTCTAGACTCCTAGTCCTAACTACACACAAGACTTGTACTAAAGACCCAATCTCTGCTCTGTCCAGGAGACCAACAATATTTTCAGGGGATGAGATTTCAAGAGTCAAAGCTCCCTTTTGTCAGATCTGACAAATCCAGTAGTAGTAAGGGAGCTATTCCTGTGTGAACCATCATATCTGACAAAGGGAGCTTTGACTCTCTAGAAATATTGTTGGTCTCTAAGGCACTTGATGGACTCTAATCCCTTTGTTCTACTGCAGATCAACAAGGCTACCCTCTGAAACTGGTAGCAACATGATAAAACATGTTAAGGACAGCCAGCTAAAAATTCTAAAAAGCGAATCCAGTAGAACAATTAGAGAGTGTAGTAAGGGAACTATTCTTGTATGAAGCTCATGAGAGGGAGGGCAGGAAGGGTTGCATCAGTGCTTAGTTCTTGTGGCCCTTTCTTACACACCCAGGGAAATGCTGATCTCCACTTTGGGATCAGGAAGCCATTTTTCTCCAGGCCAGTTTGGCCAGGGATCCTGGAGGTTTTTTTGTCATCTTCTGGGTGTGGAACAGGGGTCACTGGGGGGGTGGAGGTATTTGTGAATTTCCTGCTTTGTGCAGGGGGTTGGACTAGATGACCCTGGAGATCCCTCTATGATTCTATAAGCTGTCTGTCAGTGAAGACCTGGGTCAGAGGCTGTCCCCTGCCTGGTCTTCAGAGCTAAGGCAAATGGCTTTCAGAGAGAGGGCCTTGCTGTCAGACTCCTGAACAAACTTACTCTCAACAACACTCTCTTGGTAGTGATTTGTTTACTGAGAGATGAGGATTTATCAGGCTAAGATCGTCTTGTGTCAGAAGTGACTCCTTTGGCACCAGTTCTGGTATTATAGGGTGTCTGTTGTGGAGAGGGGAAGGGAAAGGAGTTTGTAAGCCACTCTGAGACTCTTTTGGGTAGTGAAGGGCGGGGTATAAATCCAATCTCTTCTTCTTCTGCAATAGGCTGGCATCCTAGCAGAAGAAGCCTATTGCAGAGTCTGTAGCCTAGCAGAGACAGGCATCCAAGGTCATTTCACATACTTCCCAGCTTCGGGAGGCCCCTTAAGAAAACAGTTGCAAAGCAGCTAAGCGAAGCAGTTTCCCACATGCACGCACTCTCACCATCTGCCCCCCCCCCCCGATGCCCCAAATTCAGAATCTAAACGGTGTGGTTACAGGCAGTGAGGATAGAGTATACAAAACCCATGGCAGACGAGAGCCCGAGTTTGACACTTGCCTGTATTGGTACCCCAACAACAAACAACTGCCTCAGTTTAACTTGCCTGGCATATATTGGCATTATAGTTTTCCTAGTGTGCTCTGTTTATGTGTGCTTCCAATTGTCCTTACTATGTCAAATAGCAATCTGTCAAAGAGGAAATTGAATGGCATGTCCCAATCACGAGAACTGCAAACTCAGGTCATCCGCAAAGAAGGGAAAGTCTCTTGGGGGACTCGCCTGGTGAGCAGGAAAATGACTCTGGAATTGAACCGGAAGGCAAGGGGAAGGCTTAGCGGCACCTGGATCTGCTCTGTGAGGCAAGAAAATGTTGAGAGAAAGTGAATGTCACTTAATGGGGGGTGGGGGGAGAAGAGGAGGAAGTCAGGAGAAATTAGCCAGTTCATATCTCAGAGAGCATGGATAAAATGCAGCCCTAAGAACATTTGCCTGGGAGTAAGGTTGCCAACCCCTAGGTGAGGCCTGGAGAGCTTCTGCTTTTACAATTGATCTCCAGATGACCAAGATCAGTTCCCCTGCAGAAAATGGCTGCTCTGGGCTGTGGACTCTATGGTATTGTGCCCCGCTGAGGTCCCTCCCCTTCCCAAACCCCACCCTCCCCAGGCTTCACCCCCAAAATCTCCAGGTATTTTCCCACCCACACCTGGTAGCCCTGCCTTGGAGTAGGCACCACTGAGTAGACTTCAGTAGGATTCTGAGTAGATCTGCTCAGGATTGTGCCGATCGAGTCCTAGAGAGGGAGTTCTGGGTTGTGTGTCTTGTGGGTAGGGCTGTCAACTCTGGGTTGGGGAACACCCGGAGATTTTGGGGGTGGAGCCTAAAGAGGAGGGGTTTGGGGGAGGGGAGGGGACTCAGCATGGTACAGTGCCATAGAGGCCACCCTCGAAAGCAGCCGTTTTCTCCGGGGGAGCTGATCTTGATCATCTGGAAATCAGTTGTAATTGTGGGAGGTCTCCAGGCACTACCTGGGGGTTGGCAGCCCTGTGTGGGGAGGTTCCAAATTGTTTCTCTACCCCGGTCAAGTCCTTGTGAGTCCCTCAGCTTAGCATCTAATTTGCAATAGCCTTTAAAAAAAACCCAGTTCTGCTTTACCTTTTCGATATTTAATTGTTTTCAGTTGGATAACTTGTTTTCCTAGTTTTAGATTGGTGGGCTGTGTTGGTTGCTAATTTTTTTTTAATAGCAGAAAGGCAGAGTACATAGATGATGGATGATAACAGAAGCAGTCTTCTGAAAGAAAAACAAAAAATAAAAGGGTTTCCAGGGGCTTAGAGGTGAATCCACTGGGCGTGCCCTTAAGCCTTCCTGTAGTGAGGATCAAATCCTTTTATGCTAAATGCTGCCCACAGTTCTGATAGCTGAGCTGCACATTTTTCTGAATTATAATCCGGGTTGCAATTCAGTCTTGCGCCGAACTTGGCTTATTGAATGAGCAAGAGTGAGGATCGCCAGCCCTTGGAGGAAACCACCCCTGGAGTTTCTGAATGAGTCACTGATTGGGAGAAGGCAAGTTCAGAACAGGCCCCTCCTGTGCCACTGATGGCTGGGACCCTACTGAGCTCCCATGATGCATTGCCACTCACCTAACTGTCCACCCTCTTCATAGGCGAAGCCATGTTGGATCAGGCCAATGTCCCATCCAGTCCAACACTGTGTGCCACACTGTGGCTAAAACCTAGGTGCCATCAGGAGGTCCACCAGCGGGGCCAAAACTCCAGAAGCCCTCCCACTGTGGCCTGTCCCCCCAAGCACCAAGAATACAGAGCATCACTGCCCCAGACAGAATGTTCCATTGGTGCCTTCTGGCTAATAGTTGGCACCTTAAAAGCTGGTGAGAGTAAAATGGAGGGAGGGTTAACCATAGAGCTTTGGATGGTGATGCCTAGAGTATCCCCAGCAATGTAATGATGTCACTTCCAGTTTTCACCAGAAGTGATGTACAACAGTGTGACAACAGTGTGCTTCTCCTCACACCTCTCAAATCCTCTTGGCATGTCTCTGGCAGATGCAGTTCATAGAGTATTTGTGTTTGTGGTGCATTGTGTGTGGTGGTGGAGGGACGGACGGTATTTTCTGTTTTAAAAAAAAAATCACTCTCTTTCTCCAAAATGCCTTTCACTTTCTGAAAGGATCAAAGATTCCGAATAAAGCCCAGAAAGCCCTTTGAGAACCTCCTCACCTCACCTCACCTCCATTCCTTCCATACTGTCTGACTCTCCCTTGTGCCATCCTGACTCCCCCCCCCCCCGCCTTCCTTGTTTGGTTTCCATTAATCTTCCCTCGGGTAGAGAGGCGGCCTGCATTGTCAGATACTCGATGCCTTAACGGTTCTGCTTTCTGCTAGCTCAGTCGCTCTTGTCTCTGAGGCCACGACTGTAACATCGAGCTAATTCAGATGTACAGAAAAAGCACTGCAGGTGGGGAAAAAAACCCCACACATTCCAATGCTTCCTCCCCCTCCCTTCCTCCCCCTCCCGAAAAGCTGCTTTAGCTGGAAACCTAACATACATCTTCTTTCCCAGAAAGAAATCTCCCTCCCCCCCGTGGCTGTTCTCTGATGACTGTCCTGCACCACCAAATATAATGAATGTGTGCGCGTATATTCCGACTCGAGCAGACAGCTTGGTTTAAATAGGATAAGAGGCTCTTTTGAGTCATGTAGCTCAATAGTAGCATTTTCAGGTTCCTCCAGAGAATGACAGTAAGGAAGTCAAAATAAACAGGGATCTTGCACTCCACTCACTTGTCTTGCGTTACTGTTCATTCAAGCAGTGTCAGGAACAGCACCTTGCACTTTAAAGACGGACACATTTTTTTTGAATTCTAGTTTAAGCTTTCATGGATTAGAGCCCACTTCATCAGGTGCATGAGATGGTCCCCTCCTGACAGATGTATACCATATATCTAGTTCCAAACTGGGACATAGAGCGTGGATTAATAAATCTACGAAATGGAGCTATAGATTGATAGGAGGAATGTTTCTACAAACCTGGTGAAAGTCCAGAATTGCAGAACAATCTGAAATCTTTTTTTAAAAATTGCAGGATTAGTCCCGCCCCAAAATGATGGAAATAAATGCTTGTAGCTTTAAGAAAACAATGCTTGCAGAGTTCTCAGTGGCCATCATGGAGGTTGCTATGCTACCCCTTCCAAGTCTTGGTTTCTGTAAAGCAAGGCCATGGGGGTAGCTGGGGTGGACGTGGACATGACAGTGCTTGAAAGGGTCCCATCCTGCTCTTCTGTCATGTCCCCTGATGGAGGAGGACTCACTGGGGACAGGCCCAGTGCAAACATTGGAGACTCAGTACCCACATCACTCACCCTGGTGTCAGCCACTGTGCATCTGGCTTTCAACCAGACGTGTCCCAGGGAGAAGTTGCCAAAAGGAGGGAAGGAAGGAAAACTATTTTAAAAAAGATTTCCTACATTGCTGTGTTTCTCGGTTTTTGCCTCTCCTTATTTTCACTGCTTTCACCAGGGAGTGTTTCACAGCATTCATATGTCGTACAACGTGGCTAAAAACTCTATGGTGACCATAGAGTTTTTGAGAAAACGCTAGCGTGTTCCCTGCATGACATGCCCAGTGTGATGATGTCACTTCCAGGTGATGTCATTGTGGCGCATGTGCTTTGCACGCACACCAGAAGAACCTGGAGAACAACCAGAAACCCTCCCTCTTTCCCCACATACATTGTAGCCCAGATAAGAATCAGTTTCCTAGCTTTAGTGAATCTTTAAAAACTGCTGGGAAGATCCAGCAACAGATCTTCCGGCTTCACATCATCTGGTTTGATCCCAACTAAGCAGCAGCATTAATAATTTAGTAAATAGGGGGGAAAAATCTCGTGTATAAATTAGTGTCTTACCTGATAATGATGATGAAAAGAAAGCAGCTTACAGAGTTCCCTGAGATGAAATTCTAGAAGATGGTGGACCCCACTGTTTGAATACTCATAAAATCTGCATGTGGAAAATTAGCACATCAGGGAAGAATTTACAGGCTTTCTCCCTGGCATGCCATTTTTCCTCATGCGGGGAGTTACTTTGGGAGGGCGCTGTTGTTAGCCTCCATTCAAACACACACACAGCCCTTCTGCCTATAAAAATGGCTCGAAGAGATGATCAGGACAGACAAAAGGAAATACTTCTTTACAGAGAGAGTGATTAAAATGTGGGATTTGCTGCCAGAGGAAGTAGTGATGGACACAGGAATAAACAAGCGTTAAAAGGAGTTTAGATAGATTCATGGAGGACAAATCCATCAATGGCTACTAGCCATGGTGACTGAGGGGAACCGCCACACAAAGCCTCTGAGTACCAGAGCCAGGAGGCAACTTCAGGGGAAGGCCTCAGCCTCTATGCCCTGTTGTTGGCTGTCCAGAGGAACTGGTTGGCCACTGTATGAGACAGGATGCTGGACTAGATGGACCACTGGTCTGATCCAGCAGGGCTCTTCTTATGTTCTTATGGAGGCCTCGGCCTCTCTGCCCTGCTGTTGGCTCTCCAGAGGAACTGGTCAGCCTCTTTGTGAGACAGGATGCTGGACTAGATGGACCGCTGGTCTGATCCAGCAAGGCTCTTCTTAAGTTCTGATGGAGGAAGGCCTCGGCCTCTATGCCCTGTTGTTGGCTGTCCAGAGGAACTGGTTGGCCACTGTGTGAGACAGGATGCTGGACTAGACGGACCCTCACTGGCCTGATCCAGCAGGGCTCTCCTTATTTACTTATATTCACAGTGCCATCTACACCTGTTGACTTAGCTCTGCTTAGGATGGCAGTGTGAAACATCCCTCTCAGGCAGTGCCTCCAAGGGAAAAAAAAAATCCCCAAACACGTTACATTTAAGATCTCATCGATGTGAGCCTAACATGCACAGAATAAGTCACCGCGTCTGCCCCTGAGGAGTGGCACTGTACAGCAGGCCGGAAAATATCTTTGCTGGTTGTGTGTGTGAAACAAAAGAAGCTGGGGGGGGGGGGAACAAGCTTGCAACCTCATTAGGGAAATCTAATCGACGCCTTAGACGCTCTGCCTTCCAACATAATAGATCCCATACAGCTCTCCTGTTCCCCGTCCCTTGCAGGTTGTAAGACACAATGGATATTTCATGAATCCCTAATGCAATCTTGCGTTGGCTGCATTCAGTCGGAGCCAAAGGGCCTTCAAAAACTCCTTTGGCTGTTTGGTAATAATACAACACCCGTTATTTGTCCCAGTTTGAGTTGTATGCCTGGAGAGGGAGAGAGAGAGAGAGAGAGAGAGAGAGAGACGGAAAAGTGGTCTGCAAGAACCATTCTTCCACCTCTATTCCTGCATTGTCTTACGCCTGCTTTACAATTCTTGGAACCCTAGGAAAACTTTCCGACGAAACCCAGGCAGTGCACTTTGGTTCTTGTTCCATAAGATTGATTGCCTCGAATAACTGTGCTGTCGGAGGAGCTGTCCCCTTTCAGTACTTCAGATGTCAGAGGGAGATCTCCTTATGAATTGAGACGCATATTACCTCCTTCATTTTTTCCAGCAAATTGTTTATGGCAGACTAGAGTCTGCTCTACTTTTGGTCCCTTTTCGGAGTGGGGAGAAATATTTCATGAATCTCTAATGTAATCTTTTGTCGGTGGCCTTCTGTCGAAGCCAGAGGTTGCTTAGAAATCTGCAGAGGGGCCGAAATACCTGCCTCTTTTGTGGGGATTAGAAAAGAAAGGGCTAACGTGGTGCTGAATTGGAAGAGGCGGCTGTATCTAGCAAGGTACTGGTGCCGAACCAACAGAGAATGCACATTGCACCTATGGCCGGGTGGACGTAGCCTCATAAAAAGAAGCTACGCTGGAATACCATTAATCAGCTCTTTTGCAAAGAAGGAAGGGCTGTTCAACTAATCCCATCTTCCCTCCTGAACGGCTGATAAGAAGGATTCCAGTTTTGCTCACTTTCCTGGGGTCCACTGTCAGGGCCCATTTGCACATTCAATTTCACACCCCAACTGTTACACCTATATCTGTACAAGTATGGTCCCTAAGTGGATTGGGGTAAACAAATCGTTTTAAAAACATGTTTTAATTTATCATGTGTGTAAAGTGCCGTCAAGTTACCACTGATTTATGGTGATCCCATAGGGTTATCAAGACGTGATACGTTCAGAGGCGGTTTGCCATTTCCTGCCTCTCAGTAGCAACCCTGGACTTCCTCGGTGGTCTCCCATCCAAGTACTAACCAGCGCCGACCCTGCTTAGCTTCTGAGATTTGATGAGATCAGGCTCGCCTCTGCCACCCAAGTCAGGGCTTTAATGTATTTGTTGTTGTTGTTAATAATGTTGGTAGTGGTGTTGCTGTTGGTGTTATATTTGATTATTGCTATATTAATGTAATTTATTACTTTGATTAAATTGCTACCAAATCACAGCAAGCTCTTCTATAGATCACACTACAATATTGCTTCTGAATCAAATCTAGCAAGTCAGTTTCATGCTTTCTGGAGGAACAGCGGGAGGTAAATGGGATAGATACATCTTGAATGACTGAAGGATTAGCAATTCCACCAATTCCAGGTCATTCTTTATATTTGGCCAACACCTAACGCAAAACTGCTTTCACATGGTGACAACTCTATGCATAGCAATGGAGCGTCCACATGCCAGTTCATTTGCCTCAGTCCCCCCATAGCCACTGTTTCTTCCTCCCCCCATACGCATATGGCATTTTCCATCTTTTTGAAAATTAGGGATTGTCAGATTACTATAGTACAATAGCTCTGTTGCTGCAACCCGCTAACGCTTCTGAAGTCCCAGCTCTCATTTCTTTTTAAAGTAAGTCTCCAGTGCTGTTCATTGTAGAGCTATAGTGCAATACCGCAATAAGAAAGCAGTGTTAAAGGAAGCATTACTGCATTATGGGCTTTTCCATTTCTCAGGGTGGGGGTGTTCTGTTCTGCATGTGTTTTGCTCCCTCTATTGGTCGATTCAACATCAAACGGGTTTGTTCCCAATTCCCCTGCGGGAAATAAAATGGGGGAAAACCTGTTTGATGTCGAATCGACCACTAGAGGGAGCAAAACACATGCAGAACAGGAAAAAACCCAAAGAAATAGGAGCTTAACAACGAATAAAATAAGAATGCAGAAAACCCCAAGATTCCAATATGTGACAATTTTGTTCCGCCATTCTCCCAAGGGGCTCAGGGTATACATGGTCCCCCTTCCTTTATCTTAGCCTCAGAACATCTCTGTGAGGCAGGCTAGGCCGAGAGACTGCAGCTGGTCCAAGGGCACCCCAGCCTCTCCAGTCTGAGCCTGATAACTCAGTCCCTACACTGCAGCTACAGAACTGCTGAGCCTACTAGCCCCAGTTTCATCTTCGCCCTTCCTCTCCTCTTCTGCAGGCCTTGAAGCCATCCAACCACGCCACCATCCAAAGCATCGTGAGAGCTGTGGGGGTCGTCTCTGGGATTCCCGAGCCGTGCTGCGTCCCGGACAAGATGTCGTCCCTCAGCATCTTATTCTTTGACGAAAACAAGAATGTGGTACTCAAAGTCTACCCCAACATGACAGTGGAGTCTTGTGCGTGCAGATAACACCCTCCCGGAGCCTGCAGAGCCTTCTTGACATCTATTCTCCCACCCCTGCTCGTTGACTTTTTTGCTTTATGGCTCCCCAGACACACACACATGCACACACTCGCAGCCCGTTTTGCACCGCCAATGCATTTCATTCTCCAAAGTTTTCTAAACGAGGATGAGTGAATGGAAGAGCAGAAGGCGAGAAGGAACAGACCCATTGCATTCCAGAAGATGGAAGGACACGATCGCAATTTTCTTACTGTGAGGATACGATGGTGGGGAAAGTATGAAAGACAGCAGCAAGCACTAGTAACAAACTGTTTCTATTGCAAGATGTTCATTGCGGGGGGGAAATAAGACATTTGCAAAGCAAAGAACCTGATTGAGATGATTTGAAGGTTGTCTGGAGGACCTTTCTGGAGAAAGCTTTCTAGACCACCGGCATTGCTTGGGCTTTGCCCATCCTTCTAAAGACTCTCTTCTGGAGAGAGATTCATAAATATATTATGTGTTTCTGCCTTAAGTTACTGGGAGATTCCTATGAAGTGCTAAATACATATGTACTTAAGTGCTGTCAAGTTGCAACCAACTTACGGCGACCCTAAGAAAGGGCTTTCAAAACGAGTGAGAAGCAGAGGTGGTCAGCCATTGTCTTCCTCTGCAGAGTCTTCCTTGGTGGTCTCCTATCCAAGTACTGACCCTGCTAAGCTTCCAAGATTGGGCTATACCATGTTGCCTCCGCTCCTGAAATGCTCAACAATGTAATCAAATATGGCTTTTCCTAGAAACTTGCAAAAATCCAATTCTGAGACTTTCCCCTTTGGTATAGATCAAGATCTGTGTTACATGGATCCAGATCTGTGTGATACTGACAGTGGCAGTCAACTCCTGAAATTCCATCCCTGTCTTCAGGACAGGAGAAAGGGGAGAGGAGGAAGAGCCTCATCTCTTGGGAGTTACTACAGCCAACTGCTGTAGTAACCCTCTATTTGCCCTGTGTTCTGGCAGCAGAACCTTGTTTAAACATGACACTGGATATGTTTAAAAAACACACACTTTTACCTGTTCAGAGGTTCCCTATGTCCACAGCCATGTTTAAATGAGTTGCTTTCACCTGTCTATGGAGTATTAATACTCTAGTACAATCTCTGGCAAGTTAACACAGCATGCACAGTCACTCTAGCATGGAGTTCCTAGCATACAAAGCCCCACATGGGTAAGGCCAACGTCACATTTAAAAAAATGTGACAAGCAGTGTCAGCCCAATTAATACTGCTATGAAGAGAGCTTGCGTTGGCAAAGTCCAAGGATCAGGGTGACGCAAGATCCATTCTGTATTCCCTAATGACTTGCTATCGGTGAGGTCCTGAGTCTTCTGGTAACTTCCTGCCATCATTCATGATCAAGCTGTCCCTACAGCGTGAGATCTGTACAAACCGTAGAATGGATACGGAGCTCTCGGTGGAGTGGATTTCCTTAGCCATCGTG
Source organism: Gekko gecko (assembly GCA_029375565.1). Taxonomy (NCBI): domain Eukaryota; kingdom Metazoa; phylum Chordata; class Lepidosauria; order Squamata; family Gekkonidae; genus Gekko; species Gekko gecko. Next base: position 111,705,222 of record JAPDNY010000010.1, on the reverse strand, counting down.
CATTCCTTGTCTCCCAGTGCATGTGGTACACCCCTCCAAAGTAGTGCCCACTGATGGGGTTTCCCATACTCATTTGTTGATCCCCTTGATGTAAATAGACAGCCCTTGGTTTCCCTCCCTGGAGTGAAGCTGCTTCAGAAGAACTTAGTGAAGCATCACCTTTGTATCCGCAAGGCGCACCTATTAGGAAACCACTGTCCCCATTGTAGAAGCATGTTGGATGTCCAACCTTCTGCCCCAGAGGGAAGCCATCTTCTGGCACCACTCATGCTCCATTCTCAAAATTCCCAAAGTGCCCACAGACTCAACAAGATTGGGGACCCCAAAAGTATACTATCTACCTTTTGACACTTCATGGTCTAGCCCTGAGATTATCTTTACTTTAGGGTGCCGTTGAATGCAGAAGTTTCCGGGGGTAGCTCTGTTGATCTGCAGCAGAACTGCTAAATTCGAATCCAGGAGCACCTTAGAGACCTGCAAGATTTTTTCAGTGTAGAAGCTTTCGAGAGTCCAAACTCCCTTCATCAGATCTGACGAAGGGAGCTTTGACTCTCGAAAGCTTATAACCTCCCCCAAATCTTGTTGGTCTCCTGGATATAGCAGAGATTAGGTCATTAGTACATGACCTGAGTCCCCCCTCCCGAGTCTCATGGCTGCGAGGACTAGGGGACTAGACCACCAGTGTCCAAGCTTGGCCAATGCTCGGGCTCCCTACTTCTAGCCCATGCCAGGGAAAAGAAGAACTGCCTGCATTAGGCTGAGGGTGTGGGCAGCGGCGCTGACCGCCATGCATCCTTGCGCATTGTAGAGCTTGAGCACCTTTCAGTCGCTATGCATCTTGTAGGAGATCCTAAGTGCCTCCCGCTTTCTTATAATAAGCACAGTGAAGAGCTCTTTCTTGCAGCTCCAGTGCTGGGGAGCGGGACCCCGACGCTCTGGTTCCCAGCTCACCGGAGATAACGTTGCCGCTTCAAAGGGCCGAATCCTCTCTCGCCGAGGAGCCGACGCAAATTCGTTACTAAGCTATCTCCTTCTCCATGTAAAAAATAATTAATTAAAATAAGACTTTGTACATTTTTTTTTACACGTAGGAAATTAATGCTTGTACAGTCGGCGCCAGTAAAGTAAAACAAAAAAAAGCCAAAGGATATTTGTATATGGAAAGAAGCTTTTATTAATGCCTTTAATTTATTTTACGTCTGTTGCCTTCCCGTGTGTTAATTTCCACTTTCTAGTATTCTTAACACACACTGGGTTTTTTTTTTTACATTAATTTTACAAGATTATATATATCTATATATCTATTAAAGAAGCTACATGTCTTCAAAAACAATTGTACATGTCACAGACACACCGGGAAGGATATCTTTTTTCCCCTCCCGCTACGGATGTCTAAGCTAATCTGTCTCGTTTTCCTTCCTACAATTATAGGATTTTTTTTTTTTGCATGGCAAATTAATATGTGCAAGATTGTATTAAAAAAAACAAAGGGGCGGGGGACACTTTTCACGAAAACCGTAGTTTTCTTTCTTGATGCCTGCTAACCAGAATGTTTATTCAATGCGTGATAGTTTAAAAACAGGATAAAAGAATACACCACCCCTTTCTTTTTCAAAGGGATACTGTAGAGAATTGTTGCTCTCAGGACCTTAAAAATAAACAACAAGATGTGAGGTTCAATGTTCCCTCTAAGCTGTGGAGTCTTGTGAGCAAAAATTCTATTTTGTGAGCTACTGGTATTAAAATTGTGAGCGAGCGATTTGGCTACTGCGTAAATTAGTCTGCTCTGGAGCCATCCTTCTTGAGCCAAGACAAAAACGTTTGAGCCGGAGGCTAAAAAACTGTGAGCTAGCTCACACTAACTCAGCTTAGAGGGAACAATGGTGCAGTTATAGTAGGCTATAGAAGGTAACTGGAATACCTGTGCCTCTAAGAAGGTTTTGCTCACTGAGTCCTGCAACAGGTCAGTTTACCTCAGAAGTCCCCAACATGGCATCCGTGGGTGCCATTGGTGCCTGCCGGCACCTTTCCTTTTTTTTTTTTAAAGAAAATTTATTATTGGATATGAAATAAAATATTCCATCATTTGTTTACAATTCTCATCATATCCTTTCCACATTCAAATTTACTCCCCTCCCCTTCGGCTTCCCACGATGCTCCGCCCCCGTTAACACTTCACCCAATATTCTCAAATATTCAGTTTGTTCTCCATAGACAAATCTTAAATTTCGATATCTAACTTTTAAGTTTAACAATTAGGTACCTTTCCTGATGCTCACCAAGTGCTTTTAGAAAGTGGGTGTGGCCAGGTGAGGCGTTTAACCAGCAAGGCTTCTGATTGGCCACTGGAGATTTGATTGACTGTGCAGATTTTTAAAAACGTTGCTTTGGCGGCAGCTGCCACCACAGCACAAGGGTCTTCACTGTGTGACCGAAGGTCAGCTGGGGCAGCCATTTTGTAGGCGGCTCCTCCTCCGGCAGGGGCCATTTTGTAGCAGCCATTTTGTGGCTGTGCTCACCACATGGTTGTCAAAATTCTGAAAGTGCCCAATAGGCTCAAAAAGGTTGGAGACCTCTGATTTATTTATTTATATCCTGCCTTTCCACCCAGTCAAGACTAACAATTAAAAAGCAGAGCTTTACAAAAGATATAAAAAAAAACAATTAAAACCAAAACTAATATACATGTATAGAAACACAGAACCAGTGATTAAAACATATGGCAGGAAGGAGGGGTTCATGTAGAGAATGCCAGGCAGGGATGGGCATGAACCTTGTCATGATGAACACTGCCGGTTTGTGGTTCGCAAACCAGGGATTCGTGCCCACCCCTGCTCAGCATTCCCTACATGAACCTAATTTCGTGATGAACATCACTGGTTTCTGGTTCACAAACTGAAGGTTTGTGCCCATCCCTATCCACAACCCTTCACATGGTTTTGGTTGAAATTAAATCAGAAGCGTTTTTAGCTAAACCTTAGGAAGAACTTCTTGACAGTTAGAGCAGTTCCTCAGTGAAACAGGCTTCCTCGGGAGGTGGTGGGCTCTCCTTTGGAGGTTTTCAAACAGAGGCTAGGTGGCCATCTGACAGCAATGCTGATTCTGTGAACTTAGGCAGATCATGAGAAGGGAGGGCAGGATGGGTTGCTTCAGTGCTTAGCCCTTGTGGCCCTTTCTTACATGCACAGGGAAATGCTGATCACCACATTGTCAGGAAGCAATTTTCTCCAGACTAGTTTGGCCAGGGATTCTGGAGAGGGGTTTCTTGCCCTCTTCTGGGCATGGAATAGCGGTCACTGTGTGTGTGTGTGTGTGGGGGAGGTATTTGTGAATTTCCTGCATTGTGCAGGGGGTTGGACTACATGACCCTGGAGGTCCCTTCCAGCTCTATGATTCTAAGGGCAGCTCCATGTAGACCTCAGGTCCAGTAAGTCATCAATGTAACTCAGTTGGGACACTGAACTCTAAACAGCAGATTGCGAAGTAGATTCCCCCCCCCCGAATTAGGACAATGCTCTCACCTTTGCAATGTGAAAAGGAAGCAGGGAAGAATCTGTCTCTCATGCTCAGAGTTACTGGGAAGTGGAATAAATTCTGGGGTAATGTTCAACTGCTGGTTTCATTTTTCATTCTCCAGGATACCCGAGGCAGTATTTTAATACAGCACCTGCCAAAATGATTGGCTGCTCTTCAAGGCGTTTTCTCCTTTCCCCACCATTAAATCCAAGCAAAGAGTGGGCCCATCAGAGTAGAACCTTATGTCATCGTGATGTAGGAGGAATGCCTGGTGTTCTTAATGGTGCGATCCCTCCATGTGGCTGAAATGCAGGTCTGGAGAACAAGAATCAAGACTGTACTGGCAAGCCATACTGTGTTCGGCATCTCAACTGGATGCAGCCATCTCTGGTTCTACTGCAGACAGCAATTACTGGGCAAATCCCAGTGGGAAATTACTACTTGTTTGTAATGCAAAAAGTGATTGGTTTATGAGAACAGAAGTCTTTGCAGCCCATTACCCCATCAAAGGAAATGAGGAGATGGTAAAGAAGAATGAAGCGTTTCATAAAACAGCTCTTCAAAACTCCCCATGCGGTCAGGGACCCAGGACGGCATGTATGCACGCATGTAAGATTTCCAGAGATCAAAGTTCTCTTTTCCTTGACATTCTTCAACACACATTCCAGGCTTCCCCAAAACATAAAGTAAAATGCGACATTAAATCTCAAAAGGCCAAAAAAAAAAAAAGCATTATGTTGAAAACAGGCAATTCAGGTAAGAAGGAGAGAGAATATTTACTTATATGTGTCCGTTCATGCTATAGTAAAGTAAAAAGGTAAAGGTTCCCTTGCTTGAAAGCCAGTCGAATCCGACTCTAGGGTTGCGGTGCTCATCTCCGTTTCAAAGCCGAAGAGCCAGCGCTGTCCGAAGACGTTTCCGTGGTCATGTGGCCGGCATGACTAAACACCAAGGTGCAGGACGCTGTTTCCTTCCACCGAAGTGGTACCTATTTATCTACTTGCAATTCTTGCTTTCGAACTGCTAGGTTGGCAGGAGCTGGAACTAGAGACAGGAGCTCACCCTGTCATGCGGCACCCGGGTCTCGAACTGCTGAACTACTGACCTTCCAGAGCCTGCAGTTCAGCGTCTTACATGTTGCCTAATCTAGGATGCTGTCAAGGTGGGGAAAGAGAGAATGTTTGGGAAGATCAAAGTTTTGCTTAAATACAGAGCACTGCAAAGGCCTTCAAAGTGGGACATGGATCAGATCAAAAGCCCGTGGAACCCAACATTCAGTGCTGACGATGGACACAAAGACAATGAACTGTTCTCCACTGTTGGCCTCTCATGCCTAGTGCTTGAAGGCATACCACCTCTGAACATGAAGGCGCTAAGTGGCTACAGTGACAGACAGCCCCATTAAAGCTTTCCCGTGTCATCGTTGTCACACCCTCTTCATAACAAACACATTTGCGTGTGTGTGTGTAAAGTGCCATCAAGCCGCAGCCTTCTTATGGCAACTCCGTAGGGTTTTCACAAATTTAGGCAAGATAATAAAGTTCAGGTCTCAAATTCAGCTAACGCTGTTATTGTTTGCTTACACATGAGCCCACCCCATCATAAGAAGAGCCCTGCTGGGTCAGACCAGTGGTCCGTCTAGTCCAGCATCCTGTCTCACACAGTAGCCAACCAGTTCCTCTGGACAGCCAACTACAGGGCACAGAGGCCAGGCCTTCCTCTAATGTTGCCTCCTGGCTCTGGGATTCAGAGGATGAGTGCCTCTGAATGTAGAGGTTCCCCTCAGCCCCCATGGTGAATAGCCACTGATAGACCTTTCCTCCATGAAGCTAGCTAATCCCCTTTTAAAGCTGTTCCTTCCTGTGGCCATCACTACTACATCCTCAGGCAGCATTGGAGGTTGTCCTGATCTCTGCATTCTCACCTTCTGAGGCAAAAAACAGTGGAGACAACATGGCTTCCGGCTGCTGCTGTGGCCCCCCAGCCTCTGAAACCCCCCTGCTCAGAAATTTGGCCCTCCCCTCCCTCACACCTCTTGGTTACTGAAGACTCTTCTGGGTTTCAACACTGAAAATGAATTGAAATTGCTCCCTATCACTGGTTTTATTATGCCTTTTTAAAAACGCTGGTCTCATCGTTTCCTATTGGTTTTTATATAACTGAGACCGGGATCTGATTTCTTTTTCCTGTTTGGTAACAGCCTTTTAAGCAATGCTGCTGTAGGCAGGAGAGAAACGTTTTGAAATGAAGAAATAATGAACCCTCCACACCAGGGAGAATTTTCCCCCATGTCAACGGCATTTTACCACGCACGTGAGTGCGGTAGCACCTGAAAGACTAGTGCAATTGGTGGCAGGGGCAGGAGTTTTCGTGAGTCATGGCTCTCTTCTTCAGATACATCTAGAACGGGAGTCCATCTGTCCTGATACCTTGGAGAATGGAGCAATTTCAGATGCTGAATGACAATAGCAGGTGAATGACAACAGCAGAACATAAGAACATAAGAGAAGCCAACGTTGGATCAGGCCAATGGCCCATCCAGTCCAACACTCTGTCACACAGTGGCCAAAAATACCAGGTGCCCTCAGGAGGTCCAGCAGTGGGGCCAGGGCACCAGAAGCCCTCCCACTGCTGCCCCCTCCAGCACCAAGAATAGAGTGCATCACCTGCCCCAGACTGAGAGTTCCCATCTATACCTTGTGGCTAATAGCTACTGATGGACTTCTGCTCCATATGTTTATCTAATTCCCTCTTGAAGCTGTCCATGCTTTTAGCTGCCACCACCTCCTGTGGCAGTGAATTCCATGTGTTAATCACTCTTTGGGTGAAGAAGCAGGCGTGAATGGGTTGGCTATGCTACAGGCAGACTAACAGGGCTCCCCATCTTGATCTACCACACGCATGGTAGAGTTATGTGATTTTATATAATGAGTTCACACACAGAGCTAGCTGTCTCCTACTTGTAGGCCTGCCAGCTCTGGGTTGGGAAATTCCTGGAGATTTGGGCAAGGGGGAGTGGCAGGGTTTGTGGAGCGGAGAGACCTCAGCGTGATACAACGCCACAGAGTCCACCCTCCAAAGCAGCCATTTCCTCCAGGGGAATGATCTCTCTAGCCTGGAGATCTGTTCTAATCCCAGGAGATCTCCAGGCCCCACCTGGAGGCTGGCAACACTGCCTACTGGGTTTCTATTAGGCAACTCAGGGCAAGGCACATAGCGCTCTTGGCACTGGCCAGACTGAAACCAGCTTCAAAAAATTGATGTATCTATCAGGTGTCATCCAACCATGCCTTGGGGAGGTTGGACTTCTGTTACTGGAATTATCATCCCCCCTCCCCCCGCCTCCCGTACTTTAAACAGCAGTGCATCTGGACTGGCAAAAAGGCACCTATTCCTCCTTCCACAAATGGAACTTCCTTTGCTATTGAGTTTGGTATAGTGGTTAGGAGCACAGACTCTGATCTGGGAGAACCAGGTTTGATTCCCCACTCTTCCACGTGCAGCTGCTGGTGTGAACTTGGGTCAGTTACACGTCCTTTCAGAGCTGTTGTCTCAGGAGCAGTTCTCTCAGAGCTCTCTCAGCCCCACCTACCTCACAGGGTGTCTGTTGTGGGGAGGGGGAAGGGAAAGGAGATCGTAAGTCGCTCTGTGACTCCTCCGGGTAGTAAAGGGTGGGGTATAAATCCAGTCTCCTTTCTGCATGGTTAGCAAGAGACTTTTTATGGCGAGTGATAAACGGACTCCCGTTTCCCACATCGGTACTCCCAAAATGATGCACGCACTTGGGTGACATTTAACAAAAACTGCTGGGAGACTTTGCAGTCACCGTGTTGGTTCTGACCCCAAATGGCATGCCTGGCAGAGCAAAATTGTGATTTGGCTGGAGAAGACTATGGAGCAGTACTCTAGCCTCTTACCAGCATATCTGTTGTTGACACAGTTGACCTTTGGAAGGAGGAAATGAGCCAAGCCATGGTCACGATGGCTCCCAGGTGCCCCCTCTCAGGCTGAGGAGACCCCGTGATTTACTGACGTGCTGCAGGTGATGGAAATGGAAAGAGAAGGAAGACGGGGGGGTGGGGGAGTGACGGTGCAGAAAGGCCTGTGATGAATCAGACACAGCACGAGTCAGAGCTCCTTTTAAAACCTCCTTCACCATGGTGATGGCGACAAAGGAACAATATTTCTCTGCCACCTTCGCATCTGCCCAGGGCAGACCTACAGAACCCTTCCGGGTGGTCCGGGACAGTGCTATCTCTCAGCTGTGGAGTCTTGCGAGCAACAATTCTACTTTGCGAGCTTCTGGCATTAAAATTGTGGGCGAGGGATTTGGCGGCTGCATAAATTAGTTTGCTCTGGAGCCATCCCTTCCTGAGCTAAGACAAAAATGTCTGAGCTGGAGGCTCAAAAACTGTGAGCCTAGCTCACATTCATTCTGCTTAGAGGGAACACCGGTCAGAGAGCCTCTTTGGGATCGTTTTGCTCAACGCTTTGTGGGGGGAAAAATTCCAAAGCGAACTGCTGCTTTAACAATGACAAGATCAGGTGGTCACCGGGTACCCACTTGTCCTGTTGTGTGATACACCTTTCAGCTCGCTCAGCCTGAGGATGCCGACAGGACTCTCGGTAGGGTTGCCAGCTCCAGGTTGGAAAGAACCTGGAGATTCGGGGGGTGGAGCCTTGGTGAGGGCGGGGTTTGGGGAGGGGAGGGACTTCAGTGGGGTATGATGCCATAGAGCTGTTTTCCAAAGCAGCTGTTTTCTCCACTTCTCTGGAGATCACTTGTAATAGTGGGATAGCTCCAGCCACTATCTGGGAGGTTGACTGCCCTAACTCTTGGAAGTCTGAGGCCTGCCCTCCACTCGTAGGACCCTTGCTCCTCCAGGCTGCTTAGATCTGCTGGGAGATTGGGTCCAGGAGACGGTGAATGCCTCCCTGAAAGACGGGGAGGTTGTACCTGCCTTGAAGTGGGCAATGGTGCGTCCAGTCCCAACGAAACCTATTTGGATCCACTCCAGTCTAGTTTCAGACCTGATTATGGGCCCGAAACAACCGTTGTCACCCTGGTGGACAACGGACGCTGGAAGATGAATAGGAGAGTGGTGTCCTGGCCCCACTGCTGGACCTCCTGATGGCACCTGGTATATTTTGGCCGCTGTGTGACAGAGTGTTGGACTAGATGGGCCATTGGCCTGATTCAACATTGGCTTCTCTTATGTTCTTATGTTCTTATGAGAAGTACAATTAGTTCTCCTGGATCTCTTGGAAGCTTTCAGCACCATCAGTCCTTATATCCTTCTGGACCATCCTTGGGGATGGGACTGGGAGGCACTGATTTGCAGTGATTTCAGTCCTACCTTGAAGGTAAGCTTCAGAGTGTGATGCTGGGGGACTGTTGCCCAGTCCCCTGGCCTCTGGCCTAGGAGGCCCCACAAGGTTTCGTCTTGTCCCTTGTGCTATTAGCATCTACGCAAAAGTACTAGGAGAAATCATCTGAAGATCTGGGCTGTTATCTATTGGGACTGGAACATTCCAGGACTGCTTTTACCAGAGACTGGCTGAGCTTGGAGCTCTGGAACAATTGTCCACCAGGACTCTGGAGGTGGCCAATGAGGAATGAATGGTTCTGACAATAGCCTATCCTTGGTAGTTGTTTGGGGAGTGGGTGAAGTTTGCATGCTATTTAAGCAGGGCCCTTGCCCTGGGTCTTTGCATTGTTCTGGCTGAATCGCTAATAAAGCAGAGCTGGGGTCGGACCATCCATGGAACCCAGTAATTAAAATGGGCTCAGCTGCAACCAGCTTGTGAATGACGCTCAGCTCTGTCTCACCCTTCTGGCAGATCCCAGGGACGAAGTGTAGAAACCGTGCTCAAGTGCCAGGAGGCAGCTTTGGGATGGACGGAGGCTACCAAAGTGAAACCATCCCAGCCAAACAGAGGTGGTGCTAGCGGAAGGAACGTCTGGCCCAGGAGTGGGGAGGTCTGCTGCTCTGTGTGGGCTGCCCGTCTCTTAAAGGAGCAGGTGTGTCGCTTGAGGGTGCTGCTGGGCCCAGGCCTCTGGGTGGCAGCAGTGACAAGAACTGCCTTTCATCAGTGTAGTGGTTTGGTGTAGTGGTTAAGTGCACAGACTCTAATCTGGGAGAACTGGGTTTGATTCCCCATTCCTCCGCTTGCAGCTGCTGGATGACCTTGGGCAAGCCACCGTTCTGTCAGAGCTCTCTTTCTTTGGAGGTTTTCAAGCAGAGGCTAGATGGCCACCTGACAGCAATGCTGACTCTGTGAACTTAGGCAGATTGCAAAAAGGGAGGGCAGGAAGGGTTGCCTCAGTGCTTAGTTCTTGTGGCCCTTTCCTACACACCCAGGGAAATAATGGCCGCCACTTTGGGGTCAGGAAGCAATTGTTCTCCAGGCCAGTTTGGCTGGGGATACTGAAGGTTTTTTTTTATCATCTTCTGGGCATGGAACAGGTGTCATTGGCTGTATGAGGGGAGAGGTATTTGTGAATTTCCTGCATTATGGTCCCTCCCAACTCTATGATTCTATGAAGGGCTGCCTCTGAAGACAGCCTGGAAGCCACAACTGGTGTGGAACACTGCGGCCAGAACACTGACCAGGGTAGGTCACAGGGACCACATCACGGCAGTCTTGTGCCATCTACACTGGCTTTGAATTTGCTCCCAGGTCCAACGCATGATGCTGGTATTGACCTTTAAAGCCCCAAACAGCTTTGGGCCAGCATATCTGAAGGACCAGCTAGCCCCACAAGAACCTACCCTACCATTCTGGTCATCTTTGGAGGCCCCGTTTCAGGTACCCTTAGCACCTGAGGCTAAACGGGTGGTAACTCAAGAAAGGGGCTTCTCGGACAGGGCGCTGACATTTCGGAACTCCTTCTCCAAGGAGAATCATATGTCTCCCTCTATCCTTGTCTTCTGCCAGAAGATGAAAATTAAAAAAAAAAACTGTTTGGTGTTCCCTCGCTAACTCTTAGTAGCCCTCCTTGCTGCTTGTGTGTTTGTGTGTGTTATGTTTTAACAACTGTGAGCGTAAAGTGCCATCAAGTTGCAGGTGACTCATGGCCACCCCAGCAAGGGGCTTTCAAAAGGCAAGTGAGAGGCAGAGGTGGTCTGCCATTGCCTCCCTCTGCAGAGTCCTCCTTGGTGGTCTCCCTTCCAAGTATTGACCCTTCTTAGCTTCCAAGATCTGACGAGATCAGGCTATGCCATGCCACCTTCCCTCTGCCATCTGTCTTATGTATGGACTTACATCAATGGACTTATGGCCACCCCAGCAAGAGGCTTTCAAGGGAAGTGAGAAGCAAAGATGGTTGGCCATTGGCCTTCCTCTGCAGAGACTTTCTTGGTGGTCTCCCTTCCAAGTACCGACCCTGCATCGCTTCTGAGACCATGCCTCCTTCCCTCCCTTTTATGCGTTTTGTTGTTTCCATGTTCACTGCCTGGGTTGGCATTTTGGGCGGAAAGGCGGCATAGAAATGTTTTATATGGATAAGGAAAGGATTGCATTTTGTCACCTTGTTAAAGAATGAAAGCTGGTTTAAGACGTTTGGGCTCCGTCAAGCTCTGGATACTCTGGGCTGTCTGGGTTGCCAATAAAGGCAGACCACAACTATACCGAGGAACTGCATTTCCCACTTGCATGTAATTGAAAGAAGAAGCAGGTATTTGGGGGAACGGACTCATGGCTGAAGGACCCTTAAATCTGGTGCTCAAACTAAGTCACCACCTGCCCGTTGTATTCACCGCAAGAAGGAACCAGTTACACACCTGCACCCCCTTACAGAGTCTAGTTTGGCCTTTGTTCCAGATGCAATGCTAGGTGTTACTTTTGGATTGTAAGGTAAAGGTAAAGGTTCCCCTGCTCGAAAGCCAGTCGAATCCGACTCTAGGGTTGCGGTGCTCATCTCCATTTCAAAGCCGAAGAGCCAGCGCTGTCCGAAGACGTTTCCGTGGTCATGTGGCCGGCATGACTAAACACCAAGGTGCACGGAACGCTGTTACCTTCCCACCGAAGTGGTACCTATTTATCTACTTGCAATTTCTTGCTTTCGAACTGCTAGGTTGGCAGGAGCTGGGACCAGAGACGGGAGCTCACTCCGTCTTGCGGCACCCGGGTCTTGAACTGCTGAACTACTGACCTTCCACAGCCTGCAGTTCAGCGTCTTAACCACTTGAGCCACCACAGCTCCTTTGGATGGTAAAGGGCATTGTAATTGAACTCGAGCTCCAAATCCTTTTGTTCAATCCTTTTGTTCTCTTGAAAGGAGATGAAACCTCCAACAGACCAGCTATTCCCTCTCAAGAACCTGGGATGGTTTTCACAAAGCCCGAAACGACAATTTCTCCAAGGAACTGCCTTCCATCCGGACGCCTCAATAGCTTGCATGGAAGTAAAGTTGCACAATACAAAATGGTGGCCCATCCTTTCCGGTTGCTGCTGCATTGCAACAAATCGGCACGCTTATTGTTATTTAAAATATTTACATCTCACGTTATTTTAAATTGTGGTCTTCTATTTGTTTTATCATTTTAAAAAATAATTACATGGTAAGCCACCTTGAGTTCCATAGGGCAGAAAGGCAGCGAGTAAATGTTTAAAATAAATAAAATAAAAAAATATCTCTTTTGACTCAAACCATCTAACAATGCAACCAAGAAGTTGCGTGCTACAAAATGCACATTGGTCATACAGGAAATGAGGACGATTAGGTCATTACTCCTTCGAGGGGGTCATGATGGCGGGTCGCCAAACCGTTTCCTTGGCCCCATTGGACAAGATGCAGGAAGCAGTCGTAGGGTAAGCCTTGCTCATACTGTATCCTGTGAAAAGTGCTACCAAGGTATGTCATTCTGTCTCGGTAGGCATGGGGGGGGGAAGAGATACAGAAAGCAAAGCCTCGAGGGAAATAAGGTATAGGGATGACAGCGTTCTATTTTGGCAGCAATCTTTCAAATCCTCGGGGGCTTGGTGGAGAGATAATTGGTTGGATCAGGGGTTTACTGCAATAGGCACCAGGTTACATATTAGAATTCTCTTCCCCTGTGACCAAGCCTTGCAAATGCCTGTGGCAGAGAAGCCAGTCTCTGAGTACCCTCCTCTCTTCCTGTTTCTCTTTTGGTTTATCACATCTTGTTGGTCGATGCTGATGCTCATGGTGGATTAATAACTATTCTGATTACAGGGCACTTTCACACATGCTAAATAATGCACTTTCAAATCCACTTTCAATGCACATTAGCAATCGTTTACAAGTGGATTTGTCCTGTTTCACACAGTAAAATCCAGTTACAAAGAGCGTCGTTAGGTGAACTGAAAGTTGATTATTTAGCACGTGTGAATGGAAAGAAGCCATCAACTCTGAATGGTGAAGACCACAGGTTAATGGTTGGCAAGGCTCTTTTTGTAGCAGGAACTCCTTTGCATATTAGGCCACGCACCCCGGATGTAGCCAATCCTCCAAGAGCTTACAGAGCTCTTCTAACAGGGGCTACTGTAAGCTGTTGGAGGATTGGCTACATCCAGGGTGTGTGGCCTAATATGCAAAGGAGTTCCTGCTACAAAAAGAGCCCTGAGTATTTAAACATAAGCCAAACACATTGACAAATTTTCCAACTTAACGTATTGCATGGTAGGGTGTAGATGCTAAATGACTCCACCTACAGTTATCTTTGTGTTTGTGGAGGTAAAGAGCAATGCAGGGGAAGAGATCGTAGGGACGAATCCCGTGAACAGGAGGAGGGTGCCTTTAACTTCCCAGGCCCAAACTCCCCCTTTCAAAAGCTGACCCATGGTCTATTTCCGCCCCCCAGCCATCGGCTTTTCTGCATTCTCATTTTGCTCACTGGTAAGTTTCTGTTTCATCATGTGTGTGTGTGTGTACGTGCATGCCTGTTCCACACATATTTTTCTCCCTCTAGTGGGTGATTCAATATCGCACAGATTTCTGTTGGCATAAAAACCTGTAGTTTAAATCCACAGGGAGATATGCTGGAAATCAATCTGTGTGATGTCAAATCGACCACTAGAGGGAGCTAAACACATGCAGAACAGAGCCCCTGCCCCCGCCCGAAAACAGGAACTTCCCTGAAATGAAATGCAAAAAAGCATCATGTTGACTTCCAGTCTGGGAACCCAGCTGGAAAAAACATAGGATAAAATGGCAGGGGAGGGATCATTTGCAGGGGAAAACTGCCTGCCAGAAGAAAGGTTAGGCAATTTTTCCAACTGATTCTCTCCCATACACCAGAATATTACGAGACAAACACAGGTTCAGGAACACATATCTCCGCCCTAGAAAGATTTAGGAGGTGGAGCTTGGTCAGATTCTTTATTTTCAGATGTGTTACTTCCAGACCCTGGATAGCATTACAAACACGGTTTTTACATTTCCCAGGAAACTTCCAAAATTAAAGTTTAGGCAGGGGGGAGCTCTCTAGAAGGTCCTACATTAACAAGGTCACACAGCAAACTGAAAATAATTTTGTGTAAAGAATAAACACACCCTTATCAAGGTCTTTAGTATTTCTGGTACACTTTGGTGAGTGAGATCGGTTTGTGCCCGGCAGGGCTTCTGATCGGCTGCGCAGATTAAAAGGCATCCTGTTAAACAGAGCTATGCCGAAGAGTTGCTATCAGCATTATGCGTAACCTCACTCCCTGACCTTTTGTTGCTGGCACCGCCTCCTGTGGAAGCCATTTTGTTGTTGTGCCCATCACTCTGTGTCACAAGATGTCTGCTGGCTCAAAAAGGTTGAGGACAAAAAAAGGGGGGGAGGGGGAAAAAACTGAACCTAAAACCTAGAATCCAGAACCTGACAAAGGTTAGTCAAATGTAGGAGAGGGGGCCAATGTTAAAAACTTGATGAAGGAAATATAAAAATACATGTATTTATTGATCACAACTTTAAAAATATATATAAGGGCCCAGTCACACGTTATGTATAAATAACTATCAATAAAACACAAGGGCTAATAAATCTGACCTGACACGTTTCGGCCTACATAGGCCTTCCTCAGAGGTCAGTAGTGAGGAGCATATTGGCTATTGTATTAAATCTGCCTTTCCACCTATGTAGTGGTGGCTTAAAGGTTAAAATGCTGAGCTGCAGGCCGGAAGATCGGTAGCTCGGCAGTTCAAGACCCTAGTGCCACATGACGGAATGAGCTCCCCTCTCTGGCCCCAGCTCCTGCCAACTTAGCGGTTCGAAAGCAAGAAACTGCAAGTAGATAAATAAGCACCACTTCGGTGGGAAGGCAGCAGCGTTCCGTATGTCTTGGCATTTAGTCATGCTGGCCACACGATCACAGAGAAGTCTTCGGACAGCGCTGGCTCTTCGGCTTGGAAACGGAGATGAGCACCACCCCCTAGATTTGGATTTGACTGGCTTTCAAGCAAGGGAAACCTTTGCCCTTAGTGTATTCTCATGAGCCAGTGCATTCTCTTGAGCTAACTGAAAAGACCAGGTTTTAGCTCTTGAGAGAGGATTCACCCAGGTAATGAAGAGCACACTGTAGTCTGCCACGCACAAAAGACACCCGGAAAACACAGATGAGGAAGATGCTCTGCAATAGATTTATTTGTGCACACAAAGAGATCCGTGAGCTATACAGCGCATTTAAAAAGGAGAAAGGCATCATTATTATTTTTCTCTCTCTGTACACATTAGCAATACTCTGTTGCAATAAAACCTTCTACCCGGCATACGGTCTCATTTTAAAAATAGTCATATATGAAAATCACGCATATATATATATAGATATATATAGAGATATATACAAATAAATTGGAAAAAACCCCTATTTTTAAAAAAGGTTTTACAGCTTTTACACTTCAATTCGTTCTAAAAACAGGGCACGGAATATAGATGATGGCGCACTAAACATGGAAAAAGAAAAATCTCCTGGAGACGAAACACAATCTTTGGTATTACTAATTGGTATTACTAATTGAATACCTGTCAGCCATTCAGGGGTTTCCTTAGATGTACCTATGAAGCTGTCTTAGGTGGAGTCAGACCATCAGCCCTGGAGAAGACCTTCTCTGACTGGTGGGTGTCATGCTTTGGTCTTTCCCAGCTCTGCCACTCAAGATCCGTGGGAACTTTTGGGGCATTCACCTGGGACCTTAAGCATGCAAAGGAAGCGAGCCGAGTCTTACTTAACGGCCCCTTTAGCGTCACCCACTGACTTGCTGACTTCTATGAAATGAGGGGCTCCCCAAATGCATCTTTATGACTTTGGTATTAAAAGGCCAGGATAAATGCTTCTGTTTCAACAGGGGCGAATAAATTAATGCAGGGGTCCCCAACGTGGGCCCCGTGGCAACCACTGACACCTTTCCTGGTGCCCGCCAAGTGTTTTCGGAAAATGGGTGGCCCCACGTGCAGCTTTGGACCAGCCAGGTTTCTGATTGGCCATTGGAGATTTGATTGCTTGTTCAGATTCTTACAGCTGCCACCACAACACAAGGATCTTTGCCGAGTGACTGAAGGTAAGTTTTAGCAGCCATTTTGTGGCCACCTCTGCCTCCCACGGCAGCCATTTTGTGGATGTGGCCACCATGCTGCGCCAGAATTCCAAAGAGGGCCACCGGCTCAGAAAGGTTGGGAATTAATGCAAAGAGCAGATGGATGTTCTGATTTGGGGGAATAAATCTATCAGGGCAGAGTCCTATGGGGGGAAAAACATTTTAAAATATACGAGAGTTTCAATGTGCTTGCAGAGACCATCTCACCTGTGGTACATCCGTCCTGTCCTCCGTTTTCTTTAAAAAATAAATCTAACGCAAGGGACCCCGATTCAAGTATATTGCAGACAAGCACGTGACTAGGGGAGAGGGGACACAGCGGCTTTTCTTGTGCAAAGCAAAGCTCCGGCATCGGCAACCGATCCTCTCAACTGGACCTCTTCAAGGACCAGATGCCGGCCAACCCCCGCCCAGAGGGGCAGCTTGGAAACTCCCTTGCAGGCTGACGACTATCTCGTAGCAAGACCTGGCCATCTGTAGCACCCAGGTTCGTGGAAAGCCTTGTCAGCTCAGTGCAAGATGGCTTCCTTTCTTCATTCACTTCATTTATACCCCACCTTTCTTCCCCGCTTGGGGAACCAAAGCGGCTGACATGGTTCTCCTCTCCTTCATTTGATCCTCATCACACAGTCCAGCAGGTTTTACCATTCAGCTCCAATGTGCACAACTGTTTTTTGGTATTTGTGTGTGTGTGTGTGTGTGTGCGCAGACACCCTGTGAGGTAGGCAGGGCTGAGAGAGCTCTGACAGAAACTGCTCTTTTTCAAGGACAGCTGTGCCAGAGCTTGTGACTGACCCAAGGCCACATCAGCAGGTGCAAGTGGAGGAGTGGGGGATCAAACCTGGTTCTCTCAGATTAGAGTCCGCACACTTAACCACTACACCAAACTAGATATTAGAAACAAATCATAATGTTTAGGTTGCCCAAGCTAGCCTGAACTCCTCAGAGGAGGGTCAGCTCTGCTTAGAGAGCCAGTTTGGTGTAGTGGTTAAGTGCGCGGACTCTAATCTGGGAGAACCGGGTTTGATCCCCCACTCCTCCACTCACAGCTGCTGGGTGACCTTGGGCAAGCCATACTTCTGGCACAGCTGCCCTAGAAAGAGTATACTTCCTCACAGTATAGATTGGTATAAATCCAATCTCTTCGTCTTCTCTCTCTTTTAGGGAAACAAATCTCATTGGACTCTAATCTGGGAGAACTGGATTTGATTCCCCACTCCTCCCCACTTGCACCTTCTGATGTGACCTTGGGCAAGCCATAGTTCTGGCACAGCTGTCCTTGAAAAAGAGCAGTTTCTGTCAGAGCTCTCTCAGCCCCACCTACCTCACAGGGTGTTTGTTGTGGGGAGGGGAAGGGAAAGGCGTTTGTAAGCTGCTCTGAGACTCTGAGGGAAGGGTGGGGTATAAATCCAATCTCTTCTCTTCTTCTAGTATTGGGATGGGTGACCACCCAAGGAAGTCCAGGACCACTATGCAGAGGCAAGCAATGGGGAACCACCTCTGGCTGTCTCTTGCCTTGAAAACCCTATGGGGCCGCCATAAGTCAGCTGTGGCTTGATGCCCCCCCCCAAATTTAGACTGTTGTGTGCTTAAGTTCTCACCACTACCAGGTTTGAGCTAACCACCTCGAGTTGGCCGACTTTTACCACACAGGCCCAAACAATCAGAAACATGGCGTGCGTGTGAGGAGAGGGTGGGAGTGGCTGGTAAGATCTGCCGTACCGTGTGACCAGTTGTATGTGGCTGCCATTCCGCGCGAGGAGTTCACAAGCAACCAACCTAAGACAAACAGCCGTATTCGTATTCACCCGCTGTCAATAGGCACCATTAGCAAATTCAGGAGCTAAGCCATTTTGGCAAGACCTTATTCCACCCCTACTTCAAGATCCCACGAAAGCCACCAGCCTGTTGCCAGTTCTCAGTCAGCCTGGGAACTTCGGCCCGATCATCCCTAAGTCCATAATCCTGCCGACCTCTCCAGTGGTCTCGTGGCAATCTCCTTTACCCCTTCTGCCTCCACTGGCATTAAATCCGTAGCGCTCCGTCAAAAAGCAATTGCTCCACAATGCAAAAATAGAAATCTTTTGACTTCTCATTCTAACCGACGTACTAAGAATCAAAACTCTTCTAGCGTATAAAAATATTCTACCCGAAAGACCGATCTATGCTTCTCTACATTCTTCTGCTTCAACGTGGCCAGTGTGCTTGGGTTTTAAACTCCTGGAGTTGTATTATATGAAATAAAAACAAACATAAGCCATCCACTAGAATAATTCACGTTAAGGTGCTCACAGTGCTTCGTCCCTAAGCTTCTATTCACTCACCATGAACAAATTGGTGTTGGGCTTTGTTTCTTCCCATGACAAGCTTGAAGCTCGTTTCCCATTGAACGCTCCCTTCTCTTTCTCCCATG
Source organism: Gekko gecko (assembly GCA_029375565.1). Taxonomy (NCBI): domain Eukaryota; kingdom Metazoa; phylum Chordata; class Lepidosauria; order Squamata; family Gekkonidae; genus Gekko; species Gekko gecko. The sequence continues at coordinate 111,686,749 of JAPDNY010000010.1, read as the reverse complement.
GCACAACAAGATTGAAGACTGAAGTCTCTAAGAGAATATCAGTTTCCTCTGACATCTGGCACTTCAATAAACCAAGGTTTGTATTTTCTCTTTCCCAGTAACTGAGAACCGTGGTTTAACTCTGGTTTAGGACCTCCATTGCTGGAGAAACTCCCCCCCACCCCCACAAACACTTCAATTTGTTAACGTTTTCACATTCAGACATCATGACTAACTGGCATTCATTGGGGATGTCCATTTTGGCATGCCGTCCTGGGGGAGAGAGCCTGCGAGCACGGCGACGAGTGAGGCTCATGTTCATCGTGAATGAACTCTGGTTTGTGAATCTGAAGAGCAGAAGGCCTTTGCTGGTGTGCTTGGCAGATGAAGAACAACGGAGGGGGAAGAATGCTCGCATGGACAAGAGTCACAGTTGAATGGAAGCACTCAAAGAGATCAGAAACCAAGGATTAACTAGCAAGCTAAAGGGCAGTTCAACACAGGTCTGCCATCAAGCAGACCACCAAAAATAAACCACGGCAAGTCTAGATCTCCTAACGAGCATTCTCGTATGAAAACGGGGTTGCCAGCCTCCAGGTGGTAGCAGGAAATCTCCTGGGACTACAACTGACCTCCAGGTAACAGAGAGCAGTTCACCTGGAGAAAATGTCCACTTTGGAAGGTGGATTCTGCGGCGTTATACTCCACTGAAGCCCCCTCCCCTCCCCAAAGTCTGCCATCTTCAGGCTCTACCCCCCAAATCTGGGGTATTTCCCAACCCAGAGCTAGCAACCCTATATGACATTGATATTTAAAAACAAAGTTATTGCATTCTCACGTCACGGTTTTAGGCCCATGCTTAATTTTAAGTGAACGCCTTAAAACATTTGAAAACGTTTTCGAAATCTAGAATTAAAAACGCTGCAAATGGTATTCGGGAGGAGGGAGAATTGTAGTTACCTAAAGGAAGTTACCCGACTGCAATTCCACTCTTCTATAATCACTGGACTTCTTGATGGGAACTCAACCGGTCATCTTAAGAGGGTTGGATGCAATGCTCCCGCTAAGCTGCGGAGTCTTGCTAGCAAAAATTAGTTTGCTCTGGAGCTATCCTTCCTGAGCTAAGACAAAAATGTGTGAGCCGGAGGCTAAAAACCGGTGAGCTAGCTCACACTAACTCAGCTTAGAGGGAACATTGGACTTGGATCCAGACAGATTTTAGTTCAATCTTGCCGAACTCTTTGAAACAGATTTCTGCCATCTTGGAGTTTTCAGTGCAGGTTCCATGATCCCTAACAGTACCTTTTGGGTGGTCAAAGGGGACTCCACCCTCCCTTCTTCGTCACCAAAAACCTGGTGGGATCCAACCAGTCTGGTTTCTCCTGGTATTACTAGTTTTTTTTTCTGCAAGGAAGCATTTTGTGCGTTAGCTTACAATACAGCTTTGGTCCAAGGTTGCTGTTTGTAACACCACTTCCTTCGGCGCAGAAAAGGAAAGGTGATTTCCCCCTGTGGACCATTCTGTCCCCGAGGGTCCCTTGCCCCCCTCCTCCCCAAATTTCAGGGGGCTCAGTACATTGCAGTAAGACTGGGAAGGCAGGAAACCCCCACTGCCAGCTCCGCACTACGGGCAGAAGATAGGATACAACTAGGGGTTGCCAAACTCCAGGTGGACGCCTGGAAATTTCCCAAAATCATAACTGATCTCCAGACCAGTGTTCCCTCTAAGCTGAGTTAGTGTGAGCTTGCTCACAGTCTTTTAGCCTCCGGCTCACAGATTTTTATCTCAGCTCGGGAAGGATGGCTCCAGAGCAAACTAATTTATGCAGCAGCCAAATCGCTCGCTCACAACTTCTAATGCCAGCAGCTCACAAAGCAGAACTTTTGCTCCCAAGGCTCCACAGCTTAGAGGGAGCACTGCTCCTGACCACAGAGGTCAGTTGCCCAGGAGAAAACAGATGCTTGGGAGGGCGGACTGCGTGGCATGATCTCCTGCTGAGGTCCCTCCCTTCCACAAACCCTGCCTTCCCCACGCTGTACCCCAAAACTTCATGAATTTCCCAGCTACGGTGGCCAGCCTCCAGGTGAGACCTGAGGACCTCCCAGTACCACAGCCCATCTCCAGACTACAGAGATCAGTTCCCCTGGAGGAAAGGGATGCTCGGAAGGGTGGATCCTCTGACACTGCACCCCTCTGGAGCCCTGGCCCTCCCCAGGCTCCACCCCCAGAACCCCAGTAGCTTCCCAACCTGGAGTTGGCAACCTCTACCCCCCCACCAGGGGCCAGGAGGGACCGGGCGGCCCTGCAGTCCCAGCCCAGAGCTGGCAAACCTAGATACAACTCCATATAAATGTCAGGGGTTTGCCTACACATCTAGGAGTAAGCTTTTTACAAGGTGTGGGTTTTGTTTCCCCTGACGGAGGAAAAACTAAAAGGTCACCTACACGAAACTAATTAGAATGCAGCTCTGTTTCCGGCCTCTCCCCCCCTCCCCCACCTCTGGCGTGCCTTCATTTTTCATCTCCGGGTCCGGCCTTGCTCACAGTGGCATTTTATGCAAAACACGCCCGAGCACGGATGCTGCTTGTAACGAAGGCATCGCACACCTCTGCGAGAGGGGGATGGAGAATTCAGCCTGCAAATCAGCGGGGGACGATGCTTTCTGGACACCGGGCCCCTCTGCTTCTGTCCTCTGAAGAGCGACTTCTTGTGCACAGACACTTTGGGAGGTTACAGAATGAACTGAGGTGTGGCCCCCATGGCATCGAATCTAGTTGTAAAAGTCCCGCTGATGTTAATGCAGCCAGGCACCGGGCAGAGCTCTTAACAAGGATGTTGGTGGCTGGTGCAGACAATCGGCGGCTGTTTCTAAGATCGATTCACAAAGTGCGGCTCCGGTCCTCTTAGAAATCTTTATCCCAGCCTGAAAGCTCGTCTGGTGGGACGCTCTGCTCTGGGGGGTATCTGTCGAAATAGCTGTAATCCATCGGACCCGAAAGCTAAAAAAGAATTAACAAGAGACTTCAGTTTGAAGTGTTATATGAACACAGGAGGTGCTGAGTTCCACCAGTGGTCCACCTAGTCCAGCATCCTGTCTCACACTTCGGCCCAATCTGCATTTGCTATGTAAAGCTGTTCCAGGCTGCTGTGGCCCCGGCTTCCCATTTGGCCCAGTATAAAGCTCTCCTCTGTCTGCATCGGGATGCAAGTTGTTTAGGGAGAGTGCGAGAGAGGGGGGGAGGAGCGGCCTCCCAGGAGCGCCGGAAGGTCACTGCGCTGTGCTGTGGGGAGCAAATGGCACCTGCGACCCCCCACACACAAAGAAAATAAAAGGGGGTGACCTGGCAGGGGAGGAGGCGGGGGGGGGGAAAGGAAAGACAGAACAAGCCGGGTAAAAAACACAAAACACCCAGCAGTTGCCAGGCAGGGCATTCTGGAGACTGCCCCAGGAAATCACAAATGGTTCAGGGGCGGGTGTGCTTCCAAAACATCCCCCCCCCATATGATTGCAGAAAAATGTTCCCTGGCTGCTTTTAAATGCAGACGGCTGGATTTTCTGCTAACTTGTTTCCTTTGTGACAATTTGCGTCTCTCCTTAGAAAAGACGGGGGGGGGGAATTCAGCTCCAGTTGTCTGCTTTTTGCTCACAGCAGCTCTACGGTGGGGAGGAGCAGTTGTACCACCTTAAGACCACATCCAGATAAGGCAGTGAGACGCCGTAGTGATCTTGGAGTCACCACTAAATGGCAATACAATTACGCAGACAGCCAATGCTGAGATGAAACAATAGGAGAGCGGATGCGGCATGAAATGTAGACAGAAATTTGTGAGATGATGTGAGATCATTGGCACAACGGTGAGAAAGACCAATGCAGATTGGACCAGTGGCCAACAGACAGGATGTATAGACCAAGGTCTTCCCTAGTTGTTGCCTCCTAGCGCTGAGATTCAACAAATTTCTTCCTCTGTGTATGGCGCCCTTGGTGTGATTTTTGCTGCTAGTCTATTGAATACGGTTGGGGTGGGGACATGGGGGCTTGTGACATCAGTGACACTGCTAACATCACCATGGCACTTCTGGGTACAGCCCACAAGTGACAATGGATATCTCTAGGAATAGGGGAGGGGGAATCTACGGTAAAACCATAGAGTTTTTGTTGATTCCTAGAGCTACTCAATGTCGCTTCTGGGTTGTACCTGGAAGTGATTTATTGGTGCAGAGACTGGTGGCAGTTTTTAAAGCAATTTTGTCAGCAATGATCAGAGGGAGGCCTCTTGACATAGCAGGAGGACTGGCAATCCTATTATTAGATCTGGAAGCAGACAGCATCATAGTGTAGAGAGGCAGAAAAGAGCACGAGACTCTTCTCACATGGAGATTATTCCCCAGGTGGAATACAGCCTGCCCTAGCTTTATTTGGGAGGTTCCACACGGCACCGTGCTCCTTCCAAGCACAGCTGGAGCGAAGAAAAGAACAGAACCTCCTTTGCTCTGACATCAAGGGAAAATGGGGCACCAGCAGCAGGCCTCTGTGTGAAAGCTCGGCTCACGGCCACCCTGGTAGGGAAGGTGGAACTTAAATTGCCTTCAAACTGCTTTCACTTACAGTGATCGCAGCAAGGAGATTTCAGGGAAGGTAAGAAGCAGAGGTAGTTTGCCACTGCCTTCCTCCTCGGTGGTCTCCCATCTGAGTACTGACCCTGCTTAGCTTACGAGACGAGATTGGACTATAACGTGCCTCTGTTTACTCTATTCCTAAGCAATTAACGGTTCTGGTTCCCAAACTCTTTTGACCCCAACGAGTGCCCCGCCACTGGCAACCCTCCAGTCAGACCCGGACCTCAAGAAGTATCAAGCACCAAGAGGCAACGTGGCGTGAAAGTAGCTAAGTAGATGGCTTTGCAACCCAAGTTAACCAAGATGTGGCGTGAGCTCTTCTGCCTCCCTGTCATCACATTAAAAAATCAAGCCTCGGTCTACAGTTTGAAGCTGTAATGTCTCCACTCGGGAACATGGGCTCAGGACAGCCATGTGCTCAGACTGGTTACAACCAGTGTTCCCTCTAAGCTGAGTTACTGTGAGCTAGCTCACAGTTTTGTAGCCTCCAACTCACACATATTTGTCTTGGCTCAGGAAGGATGGCTCCAGGGCAAACTACTGCATGCAGTAGCCAGATTGCTCGCTCACACCTTTAATGGCAGTAGCTCACAAAGTAGAGTTGTGGCTCTCAAGACTCCACCGCTTAGAGGGAACATTGGTTCCAGCCGGTCCAACATGTGGCCAGGCGAAGGGCCTGAGCTTCGCTCCCGAAGACAATGGACCGGAGGATCCTAGCTTCCCTCCTACTGGGGAGCAGGGGATAACTCAATCACTGTAAATAATCCAATCATGGGGTATTTTGTGTGTGGGGTGTGGGTTCACTTGGGAATAAAAGCCGGCCTGCGATCCGGCTTCTCTCGTCTTGTTCCAGAACTAATAAAGTATGTGAGAGCTGAAATCAGTCGACAGTCTCAGTCCTTTTCAGAAGCCAAACGCAGTTAACTTTGGTAACACAAATTCCAAGGGCCAATGCAGGGATTAACTATACTCTGGTGGTGGGGAGTGCCTTCAAGTTGCAAGTGACTTACGGTGACCCTGTCGGGTTTTCAAGGCGAGAGACATTCAGAGGTGGTTGGCCACTGACTCTCTCTGCAAAGCAACCCGGGACTTCCTTGGTTGTTTCCCACCCAAGTCCTAACCAGAGCTGACCCCGCTTAGCTTCAGAGATCTGATGAGATCGGGCTAGCCTGGGCCATCCACGTCACGGTAATGACACATTACGAAGCTGCTACTTGCCCTACTGGGGAACATTATGTGTAACTCATCTGTTCACGTAAGTTTCTCCAAGTGCAGCTCTCCAGAGCGTCTTTGGGTCAGAAAAATGGAGTGGGGGGGAGGCTTATGCCCCCTCTCCCCACGTGATGATTCAGAGCAGTTCCCTACATGGCTGAGAAGTTTCCGCATGGAGCTCAGATTTGACAGGACCTGGGCCGGACCATAAGCAGTGTAACATGTAGTTAGGCCCTTCAGTGCCCACCAGCGCAGGTCCGCTGGTGTCCATGGGATTTTAAATCCATTCAGACATGCTAAGCCACAACAATACAGACAATAACACTAGGAAAAGTTGACGGTAGCAGGAAAAGAGGAAGACCCAACATGAGATGGATTGACTCGATATGATTCTATCTTTGTCAGGGATGCTCTAGGCTGATCCTGCACTGACCACATGGCCTGTATGGCCCCTTCCAACTCCGTGATCCTGTGATTCTACTGTTCTAATAAAGGAAGTTATGGCCTTCAGTTTGCAAGACCTGAGCAAGGCTGTTAGTGATTGGACATTTTGGAGGTCATTAATTTGCAGGGTCGCCATAAGTGAGGAAGACTAGATGGCACATAACGCACACACAAGCCACGACTGGTCACAAATGTGGCTCATTTCTCATGCACTCCCCTCGCTTCTCTTTGCACAGGGCATGATGCATGTGTCCTGGTCCGAAGCAGACTCCAGTTCCCCGTGATGTATCCGTGAAGGAGCCCAGAGAAATTGTGCTTTGCTTATTTGCCCCAAATCAAGTTTCTAATTTTTTTTTAAAAAAAAATCCTGTTTAATCTCACTTGGTGTGGAGCAGGGCTCTTTTCGTAGCAGGAACTCCTTTGCATATTAGGCAACACACCCCTGATGTAGCCAATCCTCCAAGAGCTTACAGAGCTCTTCTTACAGGGGCTACTATAAGCTCTTGGGGGATTGGCTACATTAGGGATGTGTTGCCTAATATGCAAAGGAGTTCCTGCTTCATAAAGAGCCCTGGTCACTGTGCAGTAAAACGCCAGTTCATGTGGGCTCCTGTATTTCAGTGCCATGGGAAGCTGGAGTTTGTTTCAAGTCAGGAATCTTTCATCATGCACTGCACAGAAAAGGGGGAAGGGGGAAGAAGGAGGGAAGCAGGCAAGATCAAAGAAGGCGGCCCTGATGTTAAAAATATGCCGGGTTCTGTACCTCTCTTTTTAAAGGCGACGTGATCTTCCTGGCTCGGAGTCCCTCCCAATTGAAACCGTTCAGCCACCTAGCAGAGAAGAACACAAAGACCCATAGAAGTCAGCTTCACCGGTGGATTATCCCAAACAAAAGGCATGTCTTTGCTGAAAGATGAGAGATTTTAGCTCTCGCAGGAAGGAGAGGGACAAAAGATGAGATCCTGATGTGCGGGACACCCCCCCCCACGCCCTCCTCTCACTCCTCCCTTTACCTGTGCCTCTTTATATCATGTATTCCATTCTTCAGGTTTCCTAATCTCTCGGTAGGGTTTTGCCTAAAAATAAAGAAATAAAAGCATTGCATAATACGTTTCATCATTTAGTAATAGTGCTACCTTCACGGTTACTTATCAGCTTTCTGGTAGAATCTGAAGTGATAGTTAAGAAGAGGACAAAGAAGAAGAAGAAGAAGAGGAGGAGGAGATTGGATTTATACCCTGCCTTTCACTACCCGAAGGAGTCTCAGAGCGGCTTACAATCTCCTTTCCCTTCCCCTCCTCACAATAGACACCCTCCTGTGAGGTAGGTGGGGCTGAGAGAGCTCTCCCGAGAACTGCCCTTGAGGGAACAGCTCTGATAGAACTTGTGACTGACCCAAGGTCTCACCAATAGCTGCATGTGGAGAAGTGGGGAATCAAACTCGGTTCTCCCAGTTTAGAGTCCGCGCTCCTAACCACTACACCCAACTGGCTCTCCAGCATGTGAGGTCCAGCATACTACAGGGAGCTTCACTCTAAACAAGCCCACCACCGTCTCAAGATCCGCTGGAGGGCAAGACCGATGGGTGCATGAAACTGGTGGTGCGGCACTGTGGTTAGAGTTTCGGATTAGGACCTGGGACAACCAGGTTCAAATGCCCCCTCTGCCATGGAGGCTGAGCCCCTCACAATCATAGAATCATAGAATGTTAGAGTTGGAAGGGACCTTCCAGGTCATCTAGTCCAACCCCATGGACTCTGCAGGAGCGTAGCCGAAAGATAGAAGAAGAAGAGACTGGATTTATACCCTGCCCTTCACTACCCAAAGGTGTCTCAGAGCGGCTTACAAACTCCTTGTAAAGTACTGGGTTTCGGGCCTCATGACTCGGACGACGACATAAGAGAAGACGCGTTTATTCGTACTTCACATAAGACAAGAACACACAGTAACGGCCGGAGGCCAACTATATACAGTTAGGGGGGACGGCCCCATATTCCTATTGGCGGGTTTGAATCGCCCGCCAATGCTGCCATTGGTTCACTACTGGCGAGCTCAGGAACCTAGTCCCTATTGTTCTCAGAGAGCGAAGCTTGGCTGTATTTCGCCAGCTCAGCCCTCTGATCCTAGGACACAACACCCCTCCCCCATAGTTCGTCCCCTATCAGGTGACGTAGTCCTTTAAGTATGCTGGTGGCCTCCTTTCTCTTAGCGAACGTCGGGGGGCCGGTACCGGACTGGCGGGGCCCCTATCGGTTGGTCCGTCAGCACAAGGAGCTTGGGCCTCTGGAAGTAGCCGAGGCGGTGACGGCGGCGGCAGCGGCGGCGGCGGTTCAGCTGCCACCGGGGCCCCCTCCGGATTCTGTGGACTCTCTGGCGCTGGCTCCGCTGTCGGTGCTTGCGGTCGATCGGATGATGGGGCGGCGGCGGCATTTCCCGGTAACTGGATCTCTGTATCGGGGTCTTGTCGCCTCCGGAGCTGGTCGACGTGTTTGCGGAGGACCCGGTCCCCATCGGTTAGGACTTCGTATGACACCGGCCCGGTGGGTTTTAGGATGCGCCCTGCCACCCACTGCGGCCCCGCCCCGTAGTTCCGGAAGTAGACAGGGTCTCCCGGTAGGAAGCTTCGGGGCGCCTCCCTGTTCTCGACCAGCTTTCTCTCGGGGGCTCGGTCCGGGTAGAGTCTGTCTAATAAAGTGGTAGGGCGGAGGCCCATTAATAGTTCTGCGGGGCAGTGCCCGGAGATGGGGTTTGGGGTGGTGCGGTATGTGAGAAGGAAGCGGGCCAGCCGGAACTCCCAGTCCCCCTCCGTTATGCGGCTCAGGGCCTCTTTGGCGGTGCGCACCGTCCTCTCCGCCTGTCCATTAGTTGCCGGGTGGAAAGGCGCTGATCGTATGTGCCTGATGAGGTTCCTTTCGAGGAACTCTTGAAACTCAGCAGATGTGAACGCTGCCCCGTTGTCCGACACGATTGTGTCGGGTAACCCGTGCGTTGCGAATATTTTCCGCAGGACCCTTATTGCCGCTTTGGCAGAGGTGGTGGACACTGGGCTTATTTCCACCCATTTCGAATAAGAGTCTACCGTCACCATGAACTGGAGCCCCTGGAACGGCCCCGCAAAGTCTATGTGCAGGCGTGACCACGGCTTGTGGGTAGACTCCCAGCTTTGGTTTGGCGCTCTCGGTGGATTGGGGCGGACTTCCTGACATCGTGTGCACCCTCGGACCCAGGATTCAATTTCTGCGTCCACCCCGGGCCACCACACGTAGCTCCTTGCCAGAGCTTTCATTCGTACGATGCCCGGGTGGGCCTCGTGCAGCGTTTCTAGCACCCCTTGTCTCATGGGCCCCGGGATGATCACCCTGTCTCCCCATAGTAAACACCCTTTCAATGCGGACAGCTCTTCCCGCCTGGCCTTGTATGCTGTGAACTCTGGCCCTGTCTGTTCCGCTGGCCACCCCCTCACCACCCAGTTTAGGACCCGGGAGAGAATGGGATCACGGGACGTGCGAGCTGCCACATCTGCAGCCTGAAGGGGGGTTTGGCAGTTCCTCCATCAGCAAGACAGCGGGGGCTGGGGCCGGATCTTCCCCTGTCTGCGGCAGCGGTAGGCGGCTCAAGGCGTCGGCATGACCCAGTGCCTTGCCCGGCCGATGCTCCAGTCGGTATTGGTAACCCGCTAAAAATAAGGACCAGCGCAACACCCGGGGCGACAAAACCTGCGGCGTTTGTTTGTCCGCCGCGAACAGTCCCAGGAGCGGCTTATGATCGGTTACGAGCGTGAAGGGCCGCCCGTACACAAAATTGTGGAACTTTTTTACCCCCGCCACCAGTGCCAAGCCCTCCCTGTCGATTTGGGCGTAGTTCCGCTCCGCGGGGGACAGCGTGCGGGAGTAGTAAGCCACCGGGACCTCCCTCCCATCCGGTAGCTCGTGTGCCAAGACTGCCCCGACCCCATATGGTGATGCGTCGCACGCCAGGATGACCGGGAGCTTTTCATCAAAGTGCGCGAGTACCGCGTTTGAAATCAAGAGGACTTTAACCCCCGAAACGCCGCCTCCTCCCTCGCTCCCCATGCCCAAGGTGTCGCCTTATCCAGCAGCCTGTGTAGGGGTTCGGCCACGGCGGCTTTGTGGGGGAGAAAGGAGTGGTAAAAGTTCAGGAGGCCTAAGAACGCCTGGAGCTCGGCCTTGGACTTCGGGGCGGGGGCCTCCACGATGGCCTTCACCTTGTCCCTCGCCGGATGCAGGCCTGATGCGTCTACCCGGTATCCCAAGAACTCCACCTCCGGCACCCCGAGGAGGCACTTTTCCCGCTTCACTTTCAGCCCCGCGGCTTGGAAGCGTTCCAATACAGTTCGGAGGCGGGCGGCGAAGCTTTCCGGGGTGGTCGCGGCGATGAGGACGTCGTCGAAGAACGGCGTCACTCCAGGGATCCCTTTTAACAAATCGTCCATTAGATTTTGGAAGATCCCTGGGGCCACACTGACCCCGAACTGCAGCCGCTTCACCCGGAAGGCTCCCCGGTGGGTCACTATTGTCTGTGCCTCGGCCGTGGCCTCATCTACCGGGAGTTGCTGGTACGCCTGCGCGAGATCCAGCTTTCCAAATATGCGCGCCCCCGCCAGTGTTGCTAGGACATGGCTGACCACGGGTACGGGGTATGCGTGCGCCTGAAGTGCCTGGTTAATAGTGCACTTATAATCCGCGCAGATGCGGATCTCCCCGTTTGGCTTGACGGGTGTCACAATCGGGGTCTCCCACCTAGCGTTCGGGACGGGCTCTAAGACTCCCTGGGCCACCAGCCGGTCTAGTTCGGTCTCTATTTTAGGGCGGAGGGCCAGGGGCACGGTGCGGAAGCGCCGACGGATGGGCGTCACGACCTGCGCGGCCGCGACCGGGCGATCCCCTTCTGCGGCCTCGTGGGCAGTGGCGGCGTCGAGGGCCTCGTCCAAGGAGAGCTTCCGGTGTCCCACCAACTTGCGCCGCAGCTTGGAGTCCGCCAGGCCCCACACGAACTGTGTCAGCAGGTTGTCCTCCACCTTCGGAAACCCGCAGTCCACGGCGAGCGCCCTTAGCGCGGCTAGGAAGTTGGCGATGGACTCCCCTCGGGTCTGGACTCGCCTCTGGAAATCCATCCTCTTGGCCAGGAAGGTCGGCCGGGGGCTGAAGTAGCCATTGAGGACGTCCAGGATTTCCCCAAACGAGCTCTCCAAGGCCGTGCGGGGCACCAAGAGGCTCTTGGCGAGGCGGACGGTTTGGGTGCCGCAGGCGTTCAGGAGGATCGCTCGTTTCTGGTCGGGGTGGCGGATTTCGTTGAGCTCCAAGTAGCTGATGAGCTGGTCGACCCATGCGTCCCAGGTTTCTGGCTGCGACTGGTCGAAGTGCTCCAGTGTTACGTGGGAAGCGGCCATGGTTCTGTCGGGAACGGCGTGCGCCGGGGCGAGCGGTGCGGTGCTGCTCTCGGGGTCAGCGATGCGATGCTCGGCGAGCGGTGCGGTGCTGCTCTCGGGGTCAGTGATGCGTTGCTCGGCGGTGTCCGTTTCGTCATTCATGGAGTCACAGAAGGCGTTGGAATCCCACCTTCGTCGCCACTGTAAAGTACTGGGTTTCGGGCCTCATGACTCGGACGACGACATAAGAGAAGACGCGTTTATTCGTACTTCACATAAGACAAGAACACACAGTAACGGCCGGAGGCCAACTATATACAGTTAGGGGGGACGGCCCCATATTCCTATTGGCGGGTTTGAATCGCCCGCCAATGCTGCCATTGGTTCACTACTGGCGAGCTCAGGAACCTAGTCCCTATTGTTCTCAGAGAGCGAAGCTTGGCTGTATTTCGCCAGCTCAGCCCTCTGATCCTAGGACACAACACTCCTTTCCCTTCCCCTCCCCACAACAGACACCCTGTGAGGTAGGCGGGGCTGAGAGAGCTCTTGACAGAAACTGCTCTTTTTCAAGGACAGCTCTTATCAGAACTACGGCTTGCCCAAGGTCATCCAGCCAGGTGCAAGTGGAGGAGTGGGGAATCAAACCCGGTTCTCCCAGATTAGAGTCTGCGCACCTAACCACTACACCAAACTGTAAATAGCCCTACAACATACCCGAAGAATGGTCATCCAGCCTCCGCTTGAAAACATCCACCAAAGGAGCATCCACCACCTCCTGAGGCAGACTGTTCCACTGCTCAACCACTCTTACAGTTAGGAAGTTTCTCCTGATATTTAGCCGGTAACAACTCCCTTGTAATTTCCACCCATTAGATCTAGTCTTGCAATTCGGAGCAAGAGAGAATAGATCTGCTCCAGCTTCTACATGACAGCCCTTCAAATATTTGAAGGCTGCAATCATGTCCCCTCTAAGTCTTCTCTTTTCCAGGCTAAAGATACCCAACTCTTTCAGCCTTTCCTCATAAGACTTGAATTCCAACCCTCTTACCATCCTGGTTGCCCTCTTCTGGACACGCTCGAGCTTGTCAACATCCTTTCTAAAATGTGGTGCCCAAAAGTGGACACAGTACTCCAGGTGAGGCCTGACCATAGCAGAATAGAGCGGAACTACCACTTTACCTCTCAGCCTTACCTAATCGTTGTGGGTTTGTTGCTAAATATAAGCCAAAAAGCTAAGAGCACAAACCCTTGAAGGCTTGTTCAGTGCATCCTGATGTAGGAAGCAGTGTATCAAGAAAAGAGGTGCCACACTGGGCTTCATGCATTGTGCAACCTTTGACTTTTGCAGGGATCAACATATGCTCTGCAGTGGTATCTTGTCACTGGCAATGATGGAACATGCCAGATCACAACTTTGTAGAAACTTTCATGAGGACAAACAGCCTCTCAGCCTTCCAATTAATTCTAAACATTTTGTAGAATCTGTGGGTTAGATCCAGCCAGATTTTCCACTGATAAGAAAAAAGGAGGAAGAGGTTTCCTTGGACCACCAAAGAGGCTATGTTGGGAAATTGTGGGAACTTCCATGGACAAAAGCCATTTGGGATTTAATGAGGAGAGGAACTATCCAAGATTTGAGCAAAAAAAACCTGGCTGGATCCAACCCACCGTGTTAAAATGGCTTAAAGACCTGTACTTGGGAGCTCAATTTTATGTCAGTTGCCTAGCAACCAGAATGAAAGGTTCAATTCAGACAGAGAAACCAAAGGGGCTCTCTCATAATCAGTTAACAGGAGGAGAAGAGGTAGCAGCTTAGCTCAGATGTAATGGGAAATCATGGTTTGCTGATAAGTGAAATAGGTGCAGGGGATCCTTGGGTTCCGGCACTCATTCTTCTTCTTCCCTATCCATGGCCAGACAACTAGATTCTTCTGGGTTCAGAGAAAACGGTTCATAGATAGTCACTTGGATGTAGCTAGTAAACTGTAGTTTGTACCTTGCCTGCAAATCAAGACTCCAAAGTGGGAGTAAATCATGGGGCTCTTCTACATTCTCATTTTTGTTGCTTGTGTGTCCCTATTCCTTTGGGTTTTTTTCCTTTCCTGAGTGTGTTTTGCTCCCTCTAGTGGACGCTTCAATATTACATCAAAAGATATAGACAAGCTGGAACCTAAGGGATGGTGAGGGGTCTGGAGGCTAAGTCCAATGAGGTAAGGTTGAAGGAGCTGGGTATGTTTAGCCTGGAAAGGAGACAACTGAGAGGTGACGTGATAACCATCTTCAGGCACCTGAAGAGCTGTCATATAAAGGATGGTACAGAGTGGTTTTCTGTTGCCCCAGAAAGGCGGACCAGAACCAACGGGTTGAAATTAAGTCAGAAGAGTTTTTGGCTAAACATTAGGAAGAACTTCCTGACAGAGCAGTTCCTTAGTGGAACAGGCTTCTTCAGGAGGTGGTGGGCTCCCCTTCCTTGGAGGTTTTCAAAAAGAGGCTGGATTCTGTGTATTTAGACAGATCATGAGAAGGAGGGCAGGAAGGATTGCATCAGTGCTTAGTTATGTGGCCCTTTCTTACTTGCCCAGAGGAATGCTAATAGCCACTTTGGGGCCAGGAAGCCATTTTTCTCCAGGCCAGTTTGGCTGGAGATCTTGGAGGGTTTTTTTTGTCATCTTCTGGACGTGGAACAGGGGACACTAGGGGTGTGTGGGGGGAAGTATTTGTGAATTTCCTGCACTGTGTAGGGGGTTGGACTAGATGACCCTGGAGGTCCCTTCCAACTCTATGATTCTATCACTGTACGTCCAGCGTAAAAACCTGCAGATATAAACTGCAGGTTTTTATCACAGATATACAGAGATGTAATATCGAATCAACTGCTACAGGGAGCAGAACATGTGTGGAAAAGGGGAAAAAAAGAAGCAATAGGGACACACGAGTGACAAAAATGAGAATGCAGAAGGGCCCGTAGTTTGGAATCCTGGATTGCAGAGAAAGTGAAAAATTACTTTGCTGGTTCTGAAGCAATGGCAAAGTTATTGTGTGCCATGAAAGAGGAGCTCTCCAATTACCTAGCCATACAGAGGGAAGGGAGAGAGAAGAGAGTATGTAAATGAGCTTGTTCATATAGCAGCAAACCTCGGTTGCCCATTACATATAAATCAGCCTGTGACTCAGTCGGCTGGAAGCTCAATAGGCCTGGGAGGAAAAGGTTCCTGTTACATGCACAAGTGAAGTCCACCTTTCCACAAAACGTACCAAATGGATGAAGCAATTGGGCAGCAAAAAGAAAGCACCACAGCATAAAGCACTGAACACTTCCGATGTCAAATACTAATAAAATATTAAACTAAAAAAAATAATCAGTTATATGCTGTTAACATCTGGGAAGCCTATCCAAACAGGGAAGTCTTGTAAAAACACTTGCTGGAGACAAACAGGAAAATGTGTGATGTTTGTAATGTAGCCCTTTTGATTTGGGGTGCTGAACGGAAAATGTAAAGCCAGCTAAAGCATCCTTCTCAAACCCTTGCCCCAAATCGCCCTTCTTACCTGCAGAGTCGCCGAATCAGATCTTCAGGACGCTTGGATATTATTCTGGGAAAATCTAGTCTTTCAACGCCTTTTAGAATTAAATTGTAGGTCATCATCTGATCAACCCCAGAAAATGGAGGACTGGAAGGAGACGTCACGATTTGAGAGCGTATATATATAAATTAAAAAAGAAGAAAACAGAATGGTTGAGAAGAAAGAGAACAGTAAGGCTGTGATTTGTTTTTATTAGCAAAAATGCAAACTGCCGGGTCTGTGTTTTTATAGATTTATAGATACAAGAAGGAGGACCCATGATACTTATTAGCAAAAAAGCAAACTGCTGGGTCTGTTTTTATATATTTACAAGGAGGAGGACCCATGATACTTGCAAGGGGGGTATTCCCCATAGCTTTCGCTGCAGATGTAGCAGGAGCTCCGCATGGAGGAGGTGGCCACAGGTAAGCCCAGCAGGCGGGCCCACCCGGCCCGCCAAGGCTCCCCCACAGCAGCAATGGCGGCAAGCCCTATGCAGCTCCCAGCTAGCCTGCCAAGGCTTCTCCCCCCCGACAGTGGGAACTGCAGCAAGCCCTGCACGGCTCCCAACCGGCCCACCGAAGCAGCCCCCCCCGACAGTGGCAACTGCAGCGAGCCCTGCATGGCTCCCAACCGGCCCACCAAAGCTGCCCCCCCCGACAGTGGCAACTGCAATGAACCCTGCACAGCTCCCACCCACCGGGTCCGCCAAGGCTTCTCCCCAACAGCGGCAATGGCGGCAAGTCCTGTGTGACTCCCACCTGCCAGGCCCACCAAGGCTTCTCCCCCCTGACAGCAGCAACTGCAGTGAGTCCTGTGCTGCTTCCAGCTGCCAAGCCCACCAAGGCTTCTCCCTCCCCAGAGCAGCAATGGCGGTGAGCTCTGCCTCCGCCACAATTCCCAGTGGTAAGTGCATTCTCTGTGCATGCACAGGGAATGCTCCTTTACTTGGGGGGGGATTTAAGTATCCCCCATATTGGTTTTTCAACATTTCAGATTTTTCTGCACACCTGGGGAGTGCTCCAAGTGTGCAGGAAAATCTATTTACCCTCCATGTGGTCCCGATGTGCAGATTTAGATATCCACACACAGAGAGACCCTTGACTATTAGATATATAGATTTTACTCTTGGTTTTAATTGTTTTTTATGATGCTGTTTTAATTTTCAGAGAAGAAAACAAAGGGCTGCAAAGAGACAAAGAAAAAACAATGGTGCAGTGGGAAGAAAATTTTATTTCATAGTATTAATAAATTATTATTATTACTATTATTAATGATCACTGTCAGATATTTGACTGCTAGATGGTGTTCTGCAATCTGAGATCTAGCCAAGTTCTTGGGAATTGCAGAGGTATCTTCGCAGGATTCTTGCTGTAGCAGCACTGTCTTCTGTAGCTGAACTGGTGTTATTTGCTCAATGCCCAGACTGTCCAGGTGTTTCTTGAGACTTCTAGGTGCTGCTCCAAGGGCTCCAATGACAACTGGCATGATAGTCACCTTCTTCCCCCAGAGGTGCTCTAACTCTATTCGTAGGTCTTGGTATTTTGTGGCCGTCTCCTGTTCTTTCTTTTCTATTCTGCTGTCTCCTGGGACTGCAGTGTCCATGATCCAAACCCTATTTCTGATTTTTTCCTACAACTGTGATATCAGGGGTGTTATGCTACAGGTGTTTATCTGTTTGTAATCGGAAGTCCCAAACAATCTTTGTTTCATTATTCTCTAATATCTTGTCTGGCTTGTGCTCCCATGGATTTCTGGCTGATGGTAAGCCATACTTCTTGCAAAGATTCCAGTGCAACATAGCTGCAACTCTATCATGACATTCTTCATTGTCCATTTGAGCAATTTTACTGCAGGCACTGACCGTATGGTGACGATGATTATATTAATAAAATAAATTAATAACTTATTTTGGAATAAGAATTTCTTCCCACTGCACCACTGTTTTTTATTTTGTCTCTTTTAATTGTTAGCCAGCTCAGTGGCCCTGATTGGGAAGAAAGGCAGGGTATACATTTTGTAAAGAAATAAGAGTAAAAAAATGAAGCCTGCCGTCATACACTCAAACAGATGACTCCTAAAGGAAATAAAAGAATGCCCATTTTAAACAAAGATGGCCTTTTCTTAATATAACCCCGCTTTAATTTGGCACAATATATCAGTGCTAATATTAAGGTGCTCCAAATCTTTCTTAACCATTAATTGACTGATAAATGTTTATAGTTGGAGCAGAGTTTTATGATTAGATTATGGCAGTGTCTCCAGGGAAATTTTATTCTGACTACGGTAATAAAAACCATCCAGCACAAATGCAAATCCGATTGAAGAAAAAAAGGATGGAGCATCAATTTGGAAGTGTCTACCAGGTCAGCTACAGAGAGCTTTCAACAGCCAACTTTACACAACGGCTAGAATGTTCAAGCAGGATTAGTTCAAATCCACGCTCAGCCGTGAAGCGCACTGGATGATTTCAGCCAATCGTTTTCTCAGCCAGTCTTTCTGCTGGCCAATCACGCTCTTGGCCTCATACAGCTCTTGTGAGGGGAGAAAGGAGACAAATATACAAACCTCCTTGAGCGATACATGGGAAGGGCGGGAGAAAAAATGTGATAGACAGATGGAGTAGATTATAGCGTTGCCAGTTCCAGGATTGGGAGATACCTGGTGATTTTGGGGGTGGAGCCTGAGGACAGCAGGGTTTGGGGAGGGGAGGGGCTTCAACGGGGTACAACGCCATAGAGTCCACCTTCCAAAGCAGCCATTTTCTCCAGGTGAACTGATCTCTGTAGTCTGGAGATCAGTTGTAAGAGAGGGAGATCTCCAGCTGCCCCCTGGAAGATGGCAACCCTAAGTAGATAGTATAGGCCTAACTGGCAGCCGCTCTCCAGTGTCTCAGGAAGAAGTCTTTCCTAGCCAGCCTTGCAGGAGGTATTTTTAACTGGAGACACCCTCCAAAGCTGCCATTTCCTTCAGGGGAACTGATCTCTGAAGCCTTGGAATCAGTTGTGATCCTGGGAGAGCACCAGGCCCTGCTTGGTGGGTGGCAAACCTATTTCTAAGGCCCCTGACTCCTGCGGATTTAGGAGGGCTTAACTGCATAGGGCTGCACTGTAGGATTCCTGGAAACATCAAGCTGCCTCATATGGAATCAGACTGTCGGTCCATCTCAGCCAGTACAGTTTACTCAGACTGGCAGCAGTTCTCAGGGTCTCAGACAGAGGCCTTTCACATCACCCACGGACCTTAGCCTTTAAATTGGAGATGCTGGGGATTGAACCCAGGACCTTCTGCATGCCAAGTGGATGCTCTACTCCCTCTCCCCCAGGGTCCTCTGTGTGCAAAGCTTGTAGCCTAGCACGGAGCTGCAGCCTCTCCCCAAAACAAACTCAGTGTGTAAACAGATCTACTTTTGCAAGATTCAAGTCCAAAAGCACCTTAGAAACCAGCGAGATTTCCAGGGTATGGGCTCGGGAGCTTTGGCTCTTGAAAGATTATACCACGGAAAACGTGTTGCTCTTGAAGTTGCTACCGGACGCAAAATCCTGCCGTTCTCCTGCAGACCGACACAGCTTCCCACCTGAAACTGTCTTCACGGAAGATATATTATTGGTCTGTCTAGACCACTGCTGACCCGCATGCCAGCTGCTCTCTGAAGTCTCCGGCAGAAGGTGTTTCCTACCTGCAGTCTGTGACCCTTCTAACTGGAGAGATGCCAGGGCTTCCTGTGTACAAGAAGTGTCTACATACTCCACCGCTGCAACCCAATGGACACAGCAAATTTTTACTCTGCATGGCTAAATGTGGTGCCTTCCATGGGGCCAGGACTGCAGAACACCATCTGTCTGTAGCAGCGGAAAAGAGTAGGGATCCAGTGGCACCTTAAAAGGTAAAGGTTCCTTGCTCGAAAGCCAGTCGAATCCGACTCTAGGGTTGCGGTGCTCATCTCCGTTTCAAAGCCGAAGAGCCAGCGCTGTCCGAAGACGTTTCCGTGGTCATGTGGCCAGCATGACTAAACACCAGGTGCACGAAACGCTGTTACCTTACCACCAAAGTGGTACCTATTTATCTACTTGCAATTTCTTGCTTTCGAACTGCTAGGTTGGCAGGAGCTGGAACTAGAGACGGAGCTCACCCCGTCATGCGGCACCCGGGTCTCGAACTGCTGAACTACTGACCTTCCACAGCCTGCAGTTCAGTGTCTTAACCACTTGAGCCACCGCAGCTCCACAGTGGCACCTTAAGACAACAAAATTGTGGCAGGGGATGAGCTTTCGTGAGTCACTGGCATCTGAAGACGTGAGCCGTGACTCACGAAGCTCCTCCTGCCACAAATTTTGTTAGGCTTTAAGGTGCCACTGGTCTCCTACTCTTTTCTACTGCTACAGACCTTCATCTAACCCAACGAATAACGGAGAAAACAACGAACAAAAAAAACCCCTATTTGTGAAAACCTCTCAAGTCGTAAAAGGTCAAAAACCAGAGACACCTGGAATGATTAACCCGGGCACTTACTTTCCCGTGAGCAATTCATAGACCAGTATTCCGAGCGACCAGAAATCCACGCTGAAATCATGTCCTTTGTTCAGAATGACTTCAGGAGCAACGTACTCGGGAGTGCCGCAGAAGGTCCAGGTCTTCTGTCCGGCTCCGATCTTCTTCGCAAACCCAAAATCGACCTTATGAGAAAGAGCAGAATTCATGGGTCAGATGGCGCTAGAACGAGACGTGCCCATTTTAAGATAATGTTTCCAGCATCCAGAAAAGCATTTTATTTATTTATTTATTTATTTATTTATTACATTTATATCCCGCCCTCCCCAACGGGCTCAGGGCGGCTAACAATAAGGGCTCGAAGCCATAGTAAAACAGTTAAAAACCAGATAAAACAATACACAATTACAGTAAGGTGCTGGTGCTCTAAGAGTTCGGAGTTCCAAGATGGGTTCTGGAAGATGTGCCCAGAACGGCGAAGCGGGTTCCAGGACAACCCTGCCTTCTGACCTTCAGCCCCATGGAGAGTACTGTGCTCTGTTTTCTCGGAAACCACACCACTTTCTTTTTGGCCACACTGAAAAATTCATCCCTCTGAAAAACTAGGTCCTTTTATAACGCTTCTAAAAGTGGTGCGTGAAACCTCTATTTTTCTTTAATTACAAAGGAAGACTTTAACTAGGTCTCCAGACTTCAGGCCAAGAGTCCAGTTGCACCTTAAAGACTAACAAACTTTGTGGCCGGGTGTGAGCTTTTGTGAGTCGCTGCTCACTGCTTCAGATACCTGAAGAAGTATCTAAAGAAGTGAGCAGTGCCTCCCAAAAGCTCACACCCGGCCACAACGACTACTGGACTCTTAACTCTTTTCTGCTGCTACAGACTGACGCAGCTACCCGTCTAGATCAGACTCCAGACCGAAACCCTTCCCAGTCATAGTAACAATTCGCTCAGTGGCAGCCACCTTATCACCCTCTCTCTAAGGTTCTTCAGACTTCTTGAAGATGTGGACACTTGCCGGAATTCTGAGAAAGGGAAGCACAGCAAAAATGGCTGACATGTAGGGGCGGGGCCAATCATGAAAATGGCTACCGGGGGGTGAACAATATGAAATGCCTGTCAGAGGTTAGGGCCAGCTACAGAACACTGGGCTAGGGCTTCCAGGTCTCCTGCTTCAGTGGGAGACCTTTCAACGGCAGGCCTGGTCCTCCCACCACCACTCAGTAGGATGGTGGCAGTGGTGGTGGGAATTGGGGGGAAATATGCATTGCTGTGATGTGTAATGTCATTTCTGGCATGAAACTGGAAGTTACATCAGGGTGACGCTCTAGGATTCCCCTGAATATGGTTTTACCACAGAGTTTCATTGGAATCATGGAAGGGCGCCCCAATGCAAAGATGTCACTTCTGGTCTTGTGCTGGAAGTGACGCCACACGTCAAAGCAACACACATTTGAATGCTCCCCCCCCCGAAAACTCTCACGGATTGCCAGTGCTGGACTAGCAGCCTTACACTGCGAGGTTTCACAAAATGTTACAGGGTTCCAAGCCAGGTGTAGGGTTGCTGCCAGCTCCGGGCCTGGAAATACCTGCAGATTTTGGGGCGGAGCCAGGAGAGGGCGGGGTTTAGGAAGGGGAGGGACGCCAGCAAGGTATAATGCCATGGAGTCCAGCTTCCAAAGCAGCTGTTTTCTCCAGGGGAACTGATCTTTATCGGCTGGAGACCAATTGTAATAGCAGGAGATCTCCGGCTGCCACCTGGAGACTGGCAACCCTGGCCAGGTGCCCTCATACGAAGAAGGCAGCTGCTTCCTCCCAATTCTTCTGAAGCACCTTCCACTCCAAGGAAATGGAAGAAGCAGCAGCAGCAGCAGCAGAAGAAGAAAAGAGATTGGACCTATACCCTGCCCATCACTACCTGAAGGAGTCTCAGAGCGGCTTACAGTCTCCCCACAACAGACACTCTGTGAGGTAGGTGGGGCTGAGAGAGCTCTTTCGAGGACTGCTCGTGAGAGAACAGCTCTGAGAGAACTTGTGACTGACCCAAGGTCACACCAGCAGTTGTGTGTGGAGGAGTGGGGAATCAAACCCGGTTCTCCCAGATTAGAGTCCGCACTCCTAACCATTACACCAAACTGGAGGGGGAAAAAGATCAGTGCTCTGTTTTGGGCAAGAGATGCTATTTGGTTTCAGTTTCCAAAGAGAGGGAAGGGAGTTCTTCCTATGAGCTTAGTGCTTTCTAAGTCAGCTGGCTGATAAAGAGTAACCTGAAGCTCCCTGTCTGTTTGTGCTTTCCCATTCCATTCAGGGCTCTCTGGAT
Organism: Gekko gecko; assembly: GCA_029375565.1. Classification (NCBI taxonomy): domain Eukaryota; kingdom Metazoa; phylum Chordata; class Lepidosauria; order Squamata; family Gekkonidae; genus Gekko; species Gekko gecko. Next base: position 111,664,734 of record JAPDNY010000010.1, on the reverse strand, counting down.
TTTATCACCAAGGTGCAAGCAGCAAGCAGAAAACACGTCCGCAGATGTCCTGGCACCTGAGGCGCCATATTGGGGACTGCTGTTCTACTTTGTCAGCCAGAGCCTCACAAGTTAGCCCGGCTGCTTCTGTTCCTCCAGATCAGTCTCAAAGCTTGTGTCGCTATTGTTGTAGGTGTGCAAAAAATTATTAATGAGGGCATCAAGGGCATGGGCATCAAGGGCATGGGCATCTAGGCTAGGGTGGCCAGCTCCAGGGTTGGGAGATACTTGGTGGTTTTGGGGGGTGGAGTTGCATACTAAGGAGGGAGGGGTTTGGGGAGGGGAGGGGCTTCAGTTGGGTATAATGCCATCGAATCCGCCTTCCAAAGCAGCCATTTTGCTCCAGGGAAACTGATCTCTGTCATCTGGAAATCAGTTGTAATCCCGGGAGATCTCTGGCCACCACCTGATGATTGGCAGCCCTAATCTAGACAGATATTATTCAGTCAGCAGTTAGCTTTACAGAAGGGTCACCGTGAGACGGGGCATGAAGATGGCAGGCTGGGCCCCATCTAGGGTTGCCAGCCTCCAGGTGGGGCCTGGAGACCTCCCGTTTTCACAACTGATCTCCAGCTGACAGAGGTCAGCTCCCCTGGGGAAAATGGCTGCTTTGAAGGGGGGACTCTATGGCATTGTACCATGCTGAGGCCCCTCCCCTCCACAAACCCCATCCTCTCCCAGATCCATCCCCAAAGTCTCCAGGACTTTTCCAACCCAGACCTGGCAACCCCAGCCCCATCCTCCCCCACCATCCACAGACATCACTCTCTCCACAGACCAGTCTTGCCTCTGGGTTTGCAACTGGGCCTTCCCAGATGGCCAGATTTGGCCTTGGGGCCTGTATGGTTACTGAGCCCTAGAGTAAGTCCTTCCCGCATTTTGCACAGGCAAATGATTTGCAGAAACACAGTGCAAACGACAACCGTAGCAACGGGAACCAACTGTGAGATGTGTGGGGATGGGATCAATATATTCGGGGAAGACGGATCCTTTGATAGAAACATTTCTTCCTAATCCACAAGGGAAAAAGCAATCTGGGCTTCCGTGTGCTGGGAGTCCCAGAATTAAATGCTCTTCAATTCCCCTTTCGTGGATGTATCACCGGATGCAAAACGAGACTCTCTCTGCTGCGGGGCTATGCAAACAGTTTTTCATCTTATTTTGATTTTTAAACTTACCAGTTTTATATAGCCTTGGGCATCCAGAATTAAATTTTCCGGCTTCAGGTCCCTGTAGATAACACTGATGCGATGCAAATATTCTATGGCTTCTGTCACACACCCGATGCAGAATTTTGTAGTGGTCTCATCAAAACTGCCTCTAAAACAGAGCAACCGGTTTTGGTTTTTATCTCTCCAAATCAAGACAGATACAAGCAGGGTTGCCAACCTCCAGGTGGGGCTTGGAGATATCCCAGAATTACAGCTCATCTCCAGACTACAGAGATCAGTTCCCCTGGAGAAAATGGCTGCTTTGGAGGGTGGACTCAATGGCATTGTACCCCACTGAGGTCCCTGTCCTCTCCTGGCTCTACCCCCAAATCTCCAGGAGTTTCCCCAGCCTGGATCTGGCAACCCTAACCTTCCCATCCCCCACCAATGGGCGGCGGGGGGGGGGCGGCGGCTGGCAACCCTGTCCAGACCCCATCTGGAGGTTGGGAAAAGTACACAAAATTGCTTCCCTTACACAAAGTTTTCGGTTATTTCGCTTTGGTCGCATCATGAAAAGAGCAGACTTAACTGGGAAAGACAACGACGCTAGGAAAAGTTGGAGGCAGTAGGAAAAGAGGAAGACGCACCATGAGATGGATTGCGGCCCTCACTTTGCAAGTCCTGAACAAGGCTGTGAGTGACGGGACGTTTTGGAAGACATTCATTCACAGGGGCGCCACAAGTCAGAAACGACTTGACAGCACGTAACACACACTCAACTCCAGGCTGGGAAATTCCTAAAGGTTTGGGGGTGGAGCCTAGGTGGGCAGGGATTGGGAGAGGAGGGAACTCAGTGGAGCATAGTGCCATCAAGTCCACCCACAAAAGCAGCCATTTTCTCCAGGGGAACTGATCTCTGTCAGTCTGGAGGTCAGTTGTAATTCTGAGTAGTCCCCAGGCCTCACTTGGAAGTTGGCAACCCTACAAAGTCTTGATCTACCAGCAAAGGCCGTTCTGCCTGCACTAGAGAAAAAAAGGATCATGTTTTCCCAATTCCTTTTCTTTATTGCAGCCCCCCATGCTGTGCCACAAGGCATCTTATAAAGGAGGATCCCTGAACCTGCAGCAGTGATTGACCCTGGGAGGAGCACAGGGGGCTGCTAGCGGGAATGGCAGGTGGGGAAGACCCCGCTTTCCCAAATTCCTTCCACTCACAGGCGTTTGGATCTAGAATATTTAAATGAACATTAAATCAAACATTCCAATCACAAAACAGACAAAATGACTATCAACGACTTTTCTATCGTATTGATTATTCCAATAATATTGATTATTCCAATAAGTAAGTAAAACAAGCCCATTTCTCTTCTGTTGTCTCTCTAACCTTAACATTTCTTTTCTAAACTTCCCTTGAGTAAAATTGCCTGATTTTATACAGCCAGCTCATAACTGGCATGATCAGCAACATCTCTCTGCACTTGGAATTCCAAAACCTCCTTGTCATATCCGTTTCTGCCCGACGTTAAGTGAACCGTCCTGCAGTTATGACGTCGAGTAAAATCAATCATGAAGGACAATAATCTTTGTAACAGAAAAGAGAATTTGATAAAGGCTGCAAAAAAATATTAATGGTATTTTTAATAAGATGGTATTGAAGCACATTAAATTGGAAAGCTGCCTTGGGCACCCTGAATGAAAGAGGAGGACCGAATGTACCAAATGAATTAAATAAAGCCAAGCCCCACTGAATTCACAGAAAGACACTTCCTGGTAAGCATGCATGAGCTATAGCTCCGTATCTTGATAAAACATCCATCTTAGCATGGTGGCTCCAAGATGGAAGGTTTTTCTCCAGCCCAGTTTGGCTGGAGATTCTGGAGGGTTTTTGTCATCTTGTGGGCACTGGGAAGGAGGTATTTGTGAATTTCCTGCACTGTGCAGGGGGTTGGACTAGATGACCCTGGAGATCCCTTCCAACTCTATGATTCTATGGTTAGAGCCTGCTAGGCTTACATGGACATTGAAGTCTTCCAGGGCCAGAAGTCTGGGGGCCTCCATTACCCATGCAAAGACCAACTCAGCTGATTCCAGGAGAGAAACCATTAGATGGTGGGGTACCAGAATCCAGATTCAGGGATTCCAGCATCAGAAATAAATCCTCACTTTGGTGAATACCTAACACATAGGGTCACCAACGTCCAGTTGCAAATCAACCAATACAAACAACCATGATGTAGTTACTAAGAACTTATTTTATGTAAATTTCTATGCAAATCTCTTATATTACTTAGACCCTATAAAGATCTTTAACAATAATAGATACCAAAGAATTTTACAGTACATGTAATTTGCCTATATTGAACAAAGTGCTTAGGTCGAATACCAGTCCATATAGTCACTCTGAACTTCCAATTTTCAACTTCTTCATCCGTTTAGAGTTCTAGGTGACATCCCTCCTATTTGTGTTGTAAGCATCAGTCAAAGACACATTCTTTCTCCACTTATTTTAATAGCACATCCGCGGCTCCGTGCCAACAGGACAGCTCGAAAACCTGTTCCCACTCTTCTTCAGGGGAAATTCCACAGCAGAGGGATCTCATAAATCTTCCGTCTGACAATTCAGTGAACTCCGCTCTGTGAAGTCCTTTCAAAACAGGCAGCCAGCTAACTTGTGGAAATTCTGACCTCGTCAGAGAAAATGGCTGCTTTGAAGATCAGACTCTATGGGTACCATACCCTGCTGATGTCCCTTCCCAGGCTCCCCAAATCTCCCAGATTTTACTAACCTGGACTTGACAACCACGGTAACAAGCAGTCCAGTTGTGGTGAAGTACTTACAGTAAGACCATGGCAAGACCACCACCCCCTCACTTCCATTCCAGGACATCGGATTGAGCCTCCTATTGTACTGGGAAAACTAGGAGGCACACTTGAAACAAAATGTTTGCAGCCATGTCGGACCGAAAGTAAAAGCCAAAAAGCCAAGAACACAATTCATATAATACCTTTATTGGGACCAACCCAATGACATGTAACAGAGTGCAAGCTTTTCGTTTTTTTTAACACCATGAGCTGAAAAATCAAAATTTGCTCCCCCTCGTTTTTACCATCTGGCCTGAGGAATTGTCAAGGGGAACTCCAAAAGTTTATACATCATTATGTGCCATTGGGTTGGTCCTTAATACAGTTATTGCACAGACCGTGTTCTGGAGAGTTGAGACAGGCCGACTCTACCCCTTTCATCCATCCAGTTCCCAAAAATGCATGTGAGGTCAGCCCAGTATCCTGGATGGAAGATGCATTAACGTTCACTGACTCTACGTTCAACAACAGGACTTTCATGACTGGTGGCTGTCTGGTACAAAACCCAAACACACCGTGGTTGGGCAAAGATCAGAAGAAAGCCTGTAAAAGCTCTAAAAGTCTGTTATTTTATTTTTACCTGCCAAGTTGCAGCCAGCTTATGGCGACCCCTCATGGGGTTTCCAACGCAAGAGATGAACAGTGATGGTTTGCCATTTCCTATGTCCCTGTAGCAATCCCTGTCTTTCTGGCTGGTCTCCCATCCATGCACTAAACAGGACTCTCTGCTTAGCTTCTAAGATCCGACAAGATCAAACTAGCCTGGACTAAGTCAGGATAATAATAACTGTGTGCCATCAAGTCGCAACTGACTTATGGCAACCCCCATGGGCTTTTCAAGGCAAGAGGTGAGGAGACGTGCTTTGCCATTTCCTGTCTCTGCCTAGCAATCCTGAACATCTCTGGTGGTCTCCCATCTAAGTAATAACCAGGACCAACCCTGCTTAGTTTCTGAGATCTGATGAGACTGAGCTAACCAGGGCAGTTCAAGTCAGTGCAATCATAATAATCGTGTGCTGTGAAGTCACAACTGACTTACAGCAACCTCCCGTGAGGTTTTCAAGGCAAGAGATGAGCAGAGGTGATTTGCCGTTGCCTTCCTCCCCAGTCTTTCTCCTGCAACCCCCGTCTTCCTTGGTGGTCTCCCATCCAAACACTAACCAGGACCAGCCCTGCTGAGCTTCCAAGTTCTAATGAGACTGGACTAGTCAGGGCCATTCAGATTGCACCCTCTTCTTCTAATCTGGCTAATTCCATTGTAGCACTGTACCTCCTTCTGACTTATACAGTGGAGGTGCTAAAATCAGTGGAGCGGTCATACACCCATCCCCACTCCAGTTTCCCCAAGCACATCCTTTCTCTGGCACAGGAAAACAGCAGAAAGAAGAATAATCAATAGGATATCTAGAGAAAATGTGCAGGATAATAAATCAAGCATGTTGAGAAAGAGAAACCACCCTTCCTAGAGGTTCATCTCCATCTTAAAAGAGTTCTGAAGTATTGCCTGGGAAACATTTCTGACCACAAACCACATTTACAGAAAAATACAAAAAGTTTGCATGTGAGAGGTAGAACAGCTCTATCAAACTGACCTTCAAACTTCTGAAAATCTGTCCTCTCTCTAGACAATCTCTCATGTGTCAGACCAATCTAATATGACAACGGGCCTTAAGAGCTGTGTCTTTGGATTAAAAGACACCTTTAGTCATTGCAGTCTTCGTACAGAAAATGCCAGAGGCGGAATAGGAAAAGGTCTGATGTTACCTGTCCCGCAGGATACTCCAGAGTTCGCCTCCCAGACAGGCTTCCAAGAGCATGTAAACGTATTTGCTGTCTTTGAAAGTGCGGTACAACCTGCAGCAAAGGGGAATGAGAGCACAAAACCTGCTTTATTTTATTTTATTTTTTTAAAAAAAAATCTTCTAGGATGTGTCTCCAACAAGGAATCCCCCCCCCCCCCCAGCTAAGGGCTCTTCCGCATTCACACTTTACTCACTGTTAAATTCCTGTTTCTTCAGGGGTTTTCTTCCTGTTCCACACATGTTTTGCGCCCTCTCATGGTCAATTTGATATCAAACAGCTTTGTTTCCAAAACAAAGTTTGAGTCCAGTGGCACCCTTTAAGACCAACAAAACTTTATTCATGGTATATGAGCTTTCGTGTGTCAGTATCTGAAGGAGTGGGCATACACACGAAAGTTGATACCCAGAATAAAACTTTGTTGGTCTTTATAGGTGCCAACTGGACTCAAACTTTGTTCTACTGCTTCAGACCGACATGCCTACTCCACCTGCATCTAGCTTTATTTCCAGTTTATCTCCCTGCAGGGAGATAAGCTGGAAATACAGCTGTTTGATACTGAATCGACCACTAGAGGGAGCAAAACATATGCGGAACAGGAAAAAAAGACCTGATGAAACAGGGAAGAAGAGGAGAAGAGATTGGATTTATACCCTGCCCTTCACTTGGCGTCTCAGAGCGGCTTACAAACTCCTTTCCCCTCCCCTCCCCACAACAGACATCCTATGAGGCAGGTGGGGCTGAGAGAGCTCTGACAGAACCTGCTCTTTTTCAAAAACAGCTGTGCCAGAACTATGACTTGCCCAAGGTCATCCAGCAGGTGCAAGTGGAGAAGTGGGGTATCAAACCCGGTTCTCCCAGATTAGAGTCTGCACACTTAACCACTACATGCAGCTCATTTAAACTGGACCACAAATTATAGACCATGATGCCTATATATGCCATATAGCTGCTTGGCAGGGGCAGAGCCCAATTCAAATGAGACACTGTGCAAGGGTTCTGTGGCTCAGTGGAAGAGCCTTGGCTTTGCATGCAGAAGGTTACAGGTTCAATCCCCGGCATATCCAGTTAAAATGGACCAGAAAGTAGATGATGTGAAAGACCTCTGCCTGAGACCCTGGAGAGCCGCTGCCAGTCTGAGTAGACAATACTCACCTTGATGGACCAAGGGTCTGATTCAGTATAAGGCAGCCAGTTTGGTGTAGTGGTTAAGTGTGTGGACTCTAATCTGGGAGAACCGGGTTTGATTTCCCACTCCTCCACTTGCACCTGCTGATGTGACCTTGGGTCAGTCACAAGCTCTGGCACAGCTGTCCTCTGTCTGTTGTGGGGAGGGGAAGGGAAAGGAGTTTGTAAGCCACTCTGAGACTCAAAAGTGAAGGGCGGGGTAAAAATCCATCCTCCTCCTCCTCCTCTTCGTCGTCTTCTTCCTCTTCTTCTTCATGTGTGAACAAGCCCAAGTCCCATGGGTGAGGTCCTTTGTCTCACCAGTGTTGCATTTAAATCAGGCTGTAAACTTTCCTTGCACTTGATCAGGATCCAACATATTTGGCATATGGACTGTTTCACAAGTTACAAAATCCCCATGCCCCTAGGGTTGCCACCCTCCAGGTGGGGCCTGGAGATCTCCTGGTATTACAATTGTTCCCCCTGGAGAAGATGGCTGCTTTGGAGGGTGGACTTCATGGCACTCCATCCTGCTGAGGTCCCTCCTTTCCCCAAATCCCATCCTCCTCACATTCCACCCCCAAACTCTCGAGGTATTTGGCAACCCCACACGTCCCCCCTGCCATGTGTCTGCCACAACTCCTGCTGACAGACATGCCCTGGGAGTTCCACGCGTGGAATTCACCCCCCGCTGAATTGCAAAGAGGGGTAGTTTGTTGAGGGAACAGGGAGGAGGAAATTGGGAGCTATGGGAGAGCCAGGGTGGTCTGTGAGTTGACTAGGACCAATGCTCCTGCTAAGCAGTGCAGTCTCGTGAGCAAAAATTCTACTTTGTGAGCTACTGGCATTAAAGCTGCGAGCGAGCGATTTGGCTGCTGCATAAATTCGTTTGCTCTGGAGCCACCCCTTCCTGAGCTAAGAAAAAAATGCGTGAGCTGGAAGGCTAAAAAACTCTGAGCTAGCTCACACTAACTCAGCTTAGAAGGAACACTGACTAGGACCGGAGGAGGCTTAAGTGCTCTCACATGGGCACGACGGGGAAGAGCGGGAGCAAGCCTCCATGCAGAAGAACCACCGCTACCACCAAAATATTTGCATTTGCAGCAGCAATCAGGGCAGAATGTGGAATCGTCCCTGTGCAGAAGCAACCCTAGGCTCAGAGTCCTGCTCAGACACGATCTCGGGCCAGGGGCTGTCTTGGCCTCATCCACCACACAGGGCTGTTGTGAGGACAAAACTGAGACAGACGAGGACTAGACACACTTCCCCGAATACTGCGAAGGAGAGGGGCAAGATAAAAATGTGATCAGTGGCTAACTGGTGATGGGACAGACCGGAATACTGTTCAACTCGTTCCGTAACGGCGATTTCAATAAAACGTAAAGGCTTTTTTAAAAGAAGAAAAACCCTTACTTCACAATGAACGGTGAACAGACTTCTTCTAGAATCTTCTTTTCCGAGTGAATGTGCTCTTGCTGCTTGGTATCCACTACGTGCTTCTTTTTGATGCATTTCATGGCAAAAGCTGTATTCTCATTCTTGACTTTAACCTGAGCACGCACAGAGGGAGACAAAATGACCAGAAAGAAGAAGAAGGCAAAGAGTTGGTTTGATCCCCTGCCCTTGGAGTGGCTTACAATCACCTTCCCTTCCTCTCCCCACAACAGCCACCCAGTGAGGTAGGTGGGGCTGGGAGAGCTCTGAGAGAGCCGTGACTGACCCAAGGTCACCCAGCTGGCTGCATATGGAGGAAGAGTGGGAAATCAAACTCGGTTCTCCAGATTACAGCCCACTGCTCTTAACCACTACACCAAACTGGCCACACAAAGGATACACAAACACGAGTTCCCCTTCCACTCCCACCCACCGGCCAGTCTTAGCTCTGATTTAGGATTTTGCAAGTCCAGAGTAATCACAGACTTGAATAAATAGGCTATGTTTAAAAACAAACAAACAAAAGTGGGAATTGGTCAACTACAGCACCGCATTCTGCTTAAAAGAGCACACACCTTTTAAGAAATGTTTAAAAATGTTCGAAAAAAGCATTTACAGGATAAATTATCGGGAGGGCGGGCTGTGCCTTTAAGAAAGGGTGCGGAGCCCCCAAAAGCCCCACCATAGCTATGGACCTGGGAAAGAGGCAAGCCAGCATGAAAGGGGAAGGGGGCCTTAGATGGCAGCAAGGGGAAGGGAACCAGTGCCTCAGCTGGCTGCAAGGAGCCTTCACCTTCGTAGGACCTTACAGCTCTCCCTTTTATGAAAGTATAGCTGTTTGCCCAGATTATTTATTTATGACATCCTGCTTCTCCAAAAAGGGTCAAGGTGGCTGGTAACAGGAGTTAAAAGCAGATAACTGCGATCTAACTATACCTTAAAATCCTCAAAATCAGCAAATAAGCAAACACAAGCAGCTCAGCCAGAAGGCGCGGTTCACGCAACACTTAAAAAAGGCCCTGTGGGGTAGTGCTGTTTTACAGGCCCGACAGAAGGGCCCTGCAACCTCCGTAACGCCAATGCGGCATCACAAAGGGCACGATTTCTAAAAGGGGACAATCTAACGAACTGCAAGGACGGGACAATCAATCGTGGACACTGGTCAGATCTAATTTCAGGAAGGTCGCCGTTTTAGTCTGCAACAGAAGACCTTGGTTTAAGTCTGGTAGTACCTTAGAAACCCACGAGATTTTCGGGGGATGAGCTCTTGAGAGTCAAAGCCCCATTCTGGTGTGCGATGAAGGGAGCTTTGACTCTCGAAAGTTTATATCCCCAAAATCTAGTGGGTCAATCTGGTCAGGTCTAAGAGGCTGCAGAGGTTTGTACCATAATGCAAGGAAGGCATATCGGAAAAGCTTCTGAGCCATACGGAGGGAAATACTTTGCAACCTGATGCGTCTTCTTTCTTTAATTATTAGGGGTCATCCTTCAAGGGAACTTATATGAATAAGAATAACTTTGTCTAGAGGTTTCCAGCTCTGGGCTGGGAAGTACCTGGAGATTTGGGGGGGGCCTGAGGAGGGTGGGACCTGGTGAGGGGAGGGACTTCAATGGGGGTACAATGCCATACAGCCCACCTTCCAAAGAGGACATTTTCTCCGTGTAAACTGATCTCCAGCCACCACCTGGAGGCTGGCAACCCTATCTTTGTCAGATTTACACTGTAATCCTAAACTGAGTCACGACTTTCTAAGGCCATTGACTTCAATGGATTTAGAAGGGTATAACTTGTTTTAGGATTACACCCTGCACAAACTTCTCTGCACACATAATTTTGGCCTCATCTGCCTCGGCACCTAACATGGTTGACAACCCACGGCGACAACACGGGTGACTTGAGAATGATACTAATATAGTGGAGGACAGAAGCAATTATTGTGTGGATGGAAACATTTATTATATGGGTTGCAGCAGGGCTTGCGTGTTCAAAAATGCCTCAAAGGGAACAGTGCAGTGCCGAAGCCCAAGAACACACATACAGCTGCCCTGAACTGAATCAGTCCCCTCGGTTCATCAAGGTCAGTCTTTTCTACACAAACTGGCAGCTGCTCGCCAGGGTCTCAGGCAGAGGTCTTTTCACATCACCTACTGCCTGGTCATGTTTTTGATGGCAGATGCTGGGGATTGAACCCCGGACCTTCTGCAGGCCGAGCAGATGCTCTGCCACTGAGCCACTGCCCCTCCCAAAAGGGGAAACGAAACGGAACGCTCACATTGACATAACTATATCGAAACATTCAGACCAGAAGCCACACGGCCGTCTGAAAGCTGCATGCTTACAAGCTCGACTCTTCCGAATCCACCGACACCCAAGGTAGCGACAATTTCCAGGTTTTGAAACGGACTGGAAGAAGGAAACTGGGTTATTTTTTCTTTGAGCTGTATCAGCTCTAAAGAGACATCGCTGGGCAGCCGTTCAGAGGAAGACACTCTGCATGGGGAAAGAGGGGGAAAAAAAGAATAAGACATCGTCTTCAGATTGTTGTCTCTGAAAATGCAACGGAGAATTCCTGCAGCGATCTGATAGCTTTCCAAAAAGCACTTCTGATGTCCTCATACATTATGCTTCCCGTACCCTTGGCATTTATCCTTGTTGTGCCTGGAAGTGGTGTGATGTGAGACTGATGCAAATGGATGGTGAAGATCAATGAATTAAACAAGCAAGCCAAAGTACTGAAATATTTAATTTTAACACTTCCTGACTTCCTTAATGGAGGTTTAGGCATTGCCGTCCGCTAAGATTCTCTACGCAGCCTGAAAATCCACACAGACACTTTCGGTGGTGAAAGTCAGTCTGGGAAAATACTTCACCTCAATACAATAGTTTATTATGGGCATGGACCAGCAGAATAAAACATACGTTAGAATATGTATGATGCCAATTATGGGTTCGATTCAAGGAACCGTTCATGACCTTGGACCTCATCTCTCACGCATACAGGCAGTTGTTGATCCTGCTCATATGCAGGACCTGTAGAAAGCCTCATTCAGATGCGTGAGGTTGTCATGGCGGAGGACAGGAAGAGAGGAAGTCCTGCAGATATGAGGCTCCAAGGTCATGAACGGCTTTGCATGTGAGGAGGAAGAGGAGGAGAAGGAGAAGAGGAGGCAGAGGAAGAGGAGGAAATTGGATTTATATTTTGCCCTTCACTCAGAGTCTCAGAAGAAGAGGAGATTGGATTTATACCCTGCCCTTCACTTGGAGTCTCAGAATGGCTTACAATCGCCTTCCCTTCCTCTCCCCACAACAGACACCCTGTGAGGTAGGTGGGACTCAGAGAGCTCTCAGAGAACTGCTTCGAGAGAACAGCTCTGAGAGAACTGTGGCTGACCCAAGGTCATTCAGCGGCTGCATGTGGAGCAGTGAGGAATCAAACCCGGATCTCCCAGATTACAGTCCGCGCTCCTAACTACTACATCAATCTAGCCCTGGATTGAACTCCTAACTGATGGGCAGCCCATGGAGCAATTGCAGAATGGGTATAATATTCACATAGCACGTAGTTCCCGATAAGAACTGAGCTGCAGCTTTCTGCACCCCAAGCTGACTTTCCCAGCTGATTTTCAGGAGAGACCTATAGAGAGAGTGCATTACAGTAGAGTTGCCTCAGTGTTACTGTGGCCTGGATCCAGGTGCCTCATATCAGCTGATTCAAGGCAGGGGGCCATCTTCCAGGCCAAACTAAGTCGGAAGAAAGTTTCTGCAGCTGCACTAACCTGCTTCTCCAGCAGTCATGCTGGATCCAGTATAACCTCTAGATAAATCAGCAAGGGTCAGCTGAACCCAATCAAAAGTGAGAAGCACAATGTCCTGCAAGACCCCAGGCTTCCCCAAAAGCATCACCTCTGTCTTGTGTGGGTTCAGTTTCAATTTGTTCACTCTCAGCCATTTAACCTCAGCAGCCAAGCAGTGGCTCAAGGCCAGTTTGGTGTGGTGGTTAAGTGTGCAGACTCTAATCTCGGAGAATCAGGTTCAATTCCCCACTCCTCCACTTGCAGCTGCTGGTGTGACCTTGGGTCAGTCACAAGTTCTTTCAGAGCTGTTCTCTCAAGGGCAGTTCTTGAAAGAGCTCTGTCAGCCCCACCTACCTCACAGGGTGTCTGTTGTGGGGAGGGGAAGGGAAAGGAGTTTGTAAGCCGCTTTGAGACTCCGAGTGAAGGGCGAGGTATAAATCTAATTCTTCTTCTTCTTCTTCTTCTTCTTCTTCTTCTTCTTCTTCTGCCACAGCCCCGGAAGACTTGGACAGAGACACAGATACAGAGCTGGCTGTCGTCAGCATACTGACAGCATCTGGGACAAAAACTATGTATGATTGCTCCTAAGGGCTTTATATAGAGTTTGAATACCGCTGGCGGGGGGATGGGGGGATAGGACTGCATCCTGTGGCAAATCCCACACTGATGATCACTGGTCCCCAATCACAACTCTTTGAGTCCAGTCTGTAAGGAATGATTTAAACCAGGGATGTCGAACTCATGAGGGCCGGATCTGACATAAATGAGACTTTGTTGGGCTGGGCCACCTGTGTCATAAAATGTCATGCCAGGTAGCGGAGATATAAACTTTATAAAGGACACAAACATGAAGGGTTTTTTTTTTTACTTAAAATAAAAACATGCTTAAAACATTAGCTCCGTAAAGCTGCAAACCTACTTTTGATTTATTGACATTCACCACAGAAATCTCATGCTCAGAGTTCTGGGTCTAGGACCCAGGTTAAAACACGAAATGGCTGAGTGAGTAAGTGAGTCTGGTGAAGCACGCTATGATGCAGCAGCAGCAGAACTGGAAGCAGGAGATGGCCAGCTCCATTGCAGGCCTGATGGGAGCCCTCCGGGGGCCTGATCCAGCCCCCAGGCCACATGTTTGACACCCCTGATTTAAACCAATCCAAAGCACGTGCCCCTGATTCCTGCTTCTGCCTCCAAACATTTCAAGAAGATAGCGTGGTTTACTTTATCAAAGGTAGCAGACAAATCCAGTAAGAGCAACAAAGAGACGTGGTCCTTTGTTCCATATGCAGGCCTAGATCATCAAGTAAAGCCACAACCAGCACCGTCCCCGTCCCTTAGTCCAATGTGAAGAGAGCCCAGAGCACACGAGTTATACCAGAAGGCCTGGATTTGGTTCGCTACTGCCCTCTCTCAATCACCTTGGTCAAAAAGGGCAAATTATACACAAGGCGATAATTCAGCACGTCACTTTTTTTGGTGGTGGTGGTGGAAAAATGCTATCAGGTCACAGCTGATTTCTGGTGACCCCAATAGGCTTTTCAAGGAGAGTAGGATGGCTAATTCCTAGCTGGGAAATATCAGGATGTTTAGGGGTGGAGTCTAAGGAGGGCGGGGTTTGGGGAGGGGAGAGACTTCAACAGGGTCCAATGCCACAGAGTCCACCCTCCAAAGCAGCCATTTTCTCCTGGGGAACCGATCTCCGGCACCTGAAGATCCCTTATGATACCAAGGGGGTCTACAGCCACCCCCTGGAGGTTGGCAACCTTTAGGCCAGAGACATTCAGAGATGGTTTGCCATTGCCTGACTCTGTGCCGTGACTCTGATCTTCCCTGGTGGTCTCCCATCCAAATACTAACCAGGCCCAGCCCTGCTTGGCTTCTGAGATCTGAAGATCAGCTCGCCTGGGCCATCCAGGCCCAAGGCCTCTTTTCCGTAGGAACAGTTTTTAAAGAACAGATAACTACTCCTTTGAGTGGGCCTGAGAAAGCACCCTGGGTCAGTTATTAAGGTTCCCTAATGAGGAGGCAGAACTAGATGTTCCACACTTTTTGTCAGGGGAAAAGACATTGCTGTAACTTTGGCAGCAGGCTCCATCTATCTCAGAAGGGACAGGAAGCCTGGATAAGCTGCAGCATTTTAAAGGCTCTTGACGATGAGGCAGTCGAAAAGAGCGAGAGCCCAGTAGCACCTTAAAGGCTAAAAAACCATTGTGGCGGGGGATGAGCTTATCTGAAGAAGTGAGCAGCGACTCTCAAAAGCTCACCCCCTACCACAAATTTTGCTTGTCTGTCTGCCTGTTTGTCTGCCCGTCCATCCCTCCCTCCCTCCCTCCCTCTCTCTAATACTGCTCATGACTATCAACTTAAGCAGAAATCAGAACATAAGAACATAAGAGAAGCCAATGTTGAATCAGGCCAATGGCCCATCTAGTCCAACACTCTGTCACACAGCAGCCAAAATATACCAGGTGCCATCAGGAGGTCCAGCAGTGGGGCCAGGACACTAGAAGCCCTCCCACTGCTGCCCCCTCCAGCACCAAGAAACAAAAATTTAAAAAGACCATACTCAGAATTTTGCTCGTCTTTAAAGTTCTACTGGACTCCTCCTCTTTTCTACGGCTACAGACAGACTAACAGGGCTACCCGTCTCGATCTATCTTGAAGTTGAAGCTTCTTCATATGTCAGAGGGGGAGGTTCTGTCCTTCTAGCCCAGAAAAAAGCAATTCATAAACCTTGGCTACATTAATAGGAAAGGGGGAGGGGGTTTAAAAAGCTTAATCTGAAGGATGATCCCGCTGGAACAGAACATGAATTTTTCAAATTAAGGCTCCTCCGCCCCCAATGTCAAAACTGGATGCAGATGAGCCGCGGATGTCGCTTATGGTTCTATTTAAAGCCTCTTTTTAATGGCAACATTTCATGAGACATTAGATATTGATTGCGTCCTCTCTGTTTGGATACCTCGGGCCTGAAATGGTAATTTGTTTGATGAACAGTCAGCTGGCTTTACTGCCTCGCTCTGTGGCCTTCTGTGACTTTATCATAATGAACCAGAGCGGGGCGGGGGGAGGTCAAAGGGGATTTTTCTTTTTTTTTCGTCCGAAAGCCAGTGCTTGCTTGAGTGCCAGTTCCGGTCCTACAATAATACTCACATGTATATGCCATTAAAACAGAGAGGATCTTTTTTAAAAAAAACAAAAACCCAAAAGACTGATGCAGCATTGTGTCACTCGCTATTGTACTTAGCGATACCGGCATTTTTCTAGAGCTAATCGGTTTAAAAAGCAGAGTGCTTGTAAGGGAAAGTGGGGCTAAATGGGTTTTGCCTGTGACTGGACAATGAGCCGAGCCGAGCCATTACAGAAGATAGTATCAGGACTGCATTTAAGCCCAGTATACATGACAGATCTCAGGATACGGGATCTTGTTGGAGAGTGGTACGATTCCTTGGGTTGTACGCAACAGACAGCAATCTGCTGATGGTTCCCGGCCCCAAAGATATCTGGCTGTCCTCAACCAAGGCCAGGGCCTTTTCAGTCCTGGCCCCCAACCTGGTGGGACTCTCTGCCGAACACCATCAGGGTGGGGTCTGATGCAATTCCACAGGGCCTGCAAGGTGGAGATGTCCCTCCAGGCTTTTGGTCGAGGACATCTTGGCTGGCACCCTTTCTCTGTTATTTACAACTGCCTCGCCCTCTTCCTCTCTGCCCATGACGTAGCTGGCAGCAATGCTCCCGCTAAGCTGTGGAGTCCTGTGAGCAAAACTTCTACTTTGTGAGCTACTGGCATTAGAAGTTGTGAGCGAGCGATTTGGCTACTGCGTAAATTAGTCTGCTCTGGAGCCCTCCTTCCTGAGCGAAGACAAAGACGTGTGAGCCGGAGGCTAAGAAACTGTGAGCTAGCTCACACTAACTCAGCTTAGAGGGAACACTGGCTGGCAGTTGGAATTGGGACTGACTATTCGCCATCTGATTGTGGGAATGTTTTATTAATGTTTTAACTGGCTTCATCTTGTTTCTGTTTTATGAATACTGTACATCGCCCAGAGCCCGGCCACAGCAGGGACTGGGCGATTCATAAATACAATAAATAATAATAAATGATGTATCCTTCTAGCCTTATCCATACATATTCAGATGTGCGCTGGCTCACAGCCTATCCAAACTGTACTTATGTGGGTTACGTGCATAAAGTGCCATCAACTCAGCAGACTTATGGCGACCCCAGCAAGGGACTTTCAAGGCAAGTGAGAAGCAGAGGTGGTTGGCCGTTGCCTTCCTCTGCAGAGTCTTCCTTGATGGTCTCCCATCCAAGTACCAACCCTGCTTAGCTTCCAAGATCGGGCTATACCATACTTGCCTTCCTTCCCACTTGCGTAGGATATACCAATACAATCAGGAACCCTTGAAAAACAATGCTCCTATAGATAAGCCTATGTATGTATGCTTATATACATGCAGCCTCTGTGAAGAACAGGCCCAACAGTTGTATTCCTTCTGTTCTCTTCTATGGGTAAATGAAAGGAGAAAGCACTCCCTAAGCAAGAGATGCTGAAACACGAGGCAGGTGGGAGGATTCAGGATTGCGGCCAACACATCTGGGAGCCCGAAAAAGCCACCTGACGATTCTGACAATGGTGCCACATGTTACGGCAACACAGTTAGAATGCTGAAACAAACATAGATGGATTAGAACATTTTTCTCTCCCGAGCGGCACTGCTGGAATACGACTGTAAGGAAAAGGCAACCGCATACGCCAAGTAAATATCTCTCAGTACTATAATTGTCACTGCTCTGAGATACGATAAATCTGAGCGGCTGGAAAGGTTTCAAAGAGTTGACTTAGCTTGTGTGTTTGCAGGAGTCTGAAGGGGCTGAAAACTTACCAAAAGGTCAACGCTTCGTAACAAATTCACAAGACCAAATCAGTAGGATTACCAGGTCCCTCTGGCCACTGGCAGGGGATGGGGGGTAGGGGTTGCCAGATTCCAGGTTGGGAAACTCCTAGAGATTTTGGGGTGGAGCCTGGGAAGAACAGGGGCCTCCATGGGGTACAGTGCCATAGACCCCACCCTCCCAAGCATCCATTTTCTCCAGGGGAACTGATCTTTGTAGTCTAGAGATGAGCTGTAATTCCAGGGGAATGCCAACTGGCATCCCTACCGAATCAGAGGTGTAACAGCCTTGATGAGTTTGTAATGAACTTAAGGACTCTCTGTCCTAAACTTTATGAATGCCATTACTTCCCGTACAATTTATAGCAGGATCAATGGGAAGACTTACTGAGCTTGCCGTTTTTCATCGTCACGAGCCAAATTCGCCACATAACCCACGAGGTACGCCTGGAGCTCTTCGAACGTCCCGACTGTTTGATTGAAGGTCCTGTGGGGGAGGGAAACGAATAAGCTGACTAAGTGAATTGCTAGAAACAAATTGTACAAAATTGTCCTAAACAGTCCGGGTTCAAAAATATATTCAAAAGTCTGAAAGTTGAGTTGAAGATGTAAAGCTGACTTATACTGACTCAAAGCCTTAGTCATTACAGTCTACTCCAACTGGCAGTGGCTCACCAGGGTCTCAGGTTGAGATCTTCCATATCGCCGACTACCGGATCCTTTTTTGAGAGTCCGTATGGTGCAATTCAGAGCAATGCTCCCTCTAAGCTGTGGAGTCTTGTGAGCAAAAAATTCTACTTTGTGAGCTACTGGCATTAAAGTTGTGAGCGAGCGATTTGGCTACTGCATAAATTATTTTGCTCTGGAGCCATCCTCCCTGAGCTAAGACAAAAATGTGTGAGTTGGAGGCTAAAAAAATGTGAGCTAGCTCACACTAGCTCAGCTTAGACGGAACACTGGTCCAGAGGTCACAAGCCTTTTGGAGCCTGTGGACACCTTTGGAATTCTGACACAGTGTGGTGGGCGCAGCTACAAAATGGCTCCCGCAACTTCCCTTCAGCGACATAGTGAAGATTCTTGTACTATGGTGCCAGCTGCTGCCAAAGCAATGTTTTTAAAAATCTGCCCAGCCAATCAAATCTCCCAATGACCAATCAGAAAATTTCCTGGGCAAAAGCCCTGCCTGGCCCCACCCACTTTCTGAAAATAACTGGCGGGTGCCAGGAAAGGAGTCCCACGGCACCCACAGGCACTACACTGGGGCATAGTGGTCAGAGCGTCAGCCTAGGATCTTGGAGACTCCAGTTCGAATCCCACTTTGTCATGGGAACTCACTGGGTGATCTTGGGCTAGTCACTCCCCCTCAGTCTCACATATTTAATACCCTTGTTGTAAGGATAAAACAGAGCAGAGGAGAGTGACATAAGCTGCTTAAGGTCCTCACTGGGAGAAAGTGGGATATAAAAATAAATAAATAAATAAAATAGATGACTGGAGACCCTGAGAAGTGAACCTGGAACCTTCTGCATGCAAAGCAGAAACTCCACCACTGACTTATGGCTCTCCCTCCTAAACTTTAAAATTGTCAGCAGAGTTATTTTTAAGAAAGAGGAATAGGGTTAGCACAAAGCCCGTTATGCTGCAGCAAAATAATTACACTTTTATGTCCTTGTTGTATTGAACTTCCGAAAAATAATTAGCCACCACCAAGCTGCTTCGGAGGCGTCTTCTTTCATGTTCCTCCCCTTAATTGAGCAATTTCAGCAAGTTTTGCCACTCTGGTGTTTTCCAACATTCCCCCATAACTGTTCTAAGCATAGAGGCCTCCGAAAGATGCCATATGGAGACGGTGGGTTGGATCCAAAAAGAGTAAACTGCATTCGGAGCAGAGCTTGCAGGAGTACTTTTAATTTCCTCCCACCCCTTTCCACTGCAAGACTCCCAAGATACTATTGGGGGTCTGGGAACCCTCATGAACAACTGAAGATGCAGCTGTGGTATGCAAGTTGCCGTGAGAAAGGGAGAAATTGCTCCTTTGTGCGAGTGACAGTGCCCTCTCATCACAGAAGGGAGAATTTAAATTTAGCACAATTGTTGACACTGTTAACATGTACCCTCCGCATACTGTTAACATGCATACTCCGGGTATCCCAAAGCATATTTATATGTACTCTCTGGGTATCCCAAAAACATATTTCTATGGCTAAAAGGGATATCACAGTCACCAACGTAAGCATACACACTGGTTATCCCTCCCAATATGCTCTCTTCGGCAGCTACGCTCTGGACCATCTGTTTTTTGTGTGGCTGCAGGCGACACAAGGAATGTGCTTCCAGAACATAAAAAGTTATGTCCTCGCTCAGTTCGAAAGAGGACCTTGGTTTGCTCAACACCATTTCTCTCGCTGTTTTTCGCACAGAGTAGAAACAGCTCTGGGCTATCCAAAAATAAGAGTCGCCTGGTGTTAACAAGGTCTATTTTCTTTAGCTATACAGGAAGAAAGGAGCAAGAGCAGCAGCACCTTAAAGATTAACAAAATTTGTGGCAGGGTAGGAACTTTCTTCAGTCACCGTTCAGAGACCAGTGGCTCACGAAAGCTCCTCCCCCTGCCACAAATTCTGTTAGTCTTTCAGGTGCTACTGGACTCTCGCTCTTTTCTACTGCTACAATCAGACTAACATAGCTACCTGTCTTTTACAAGCATGGACAGCTTCCAAGAGGGAATTAGATACACATATGAAGCAGAGATCCATCAATAGCTATTAGCCACAAGGTATAGATAGGAACTCTCAGGCTGGGGCAAGTGATGCTCTGTATTCTTGGTGCTGGGGGGGCAACAATGGGAGGGCTTCTCGTGTCCTGGCCCCGCTGGTGGACCTCCTGATGGCACCTGGTATTTTTGACCACTGTGTGATACAGAGTGTTGGACTGGATGGGCTACTGGCCAGATCCAACATTGGCTTCTCTTATGTACTTATGTTCTTATGAAGAGGTTGTTATTTTTTCACAAAAACCACAGCCAAGTTTCACTGGCCGGCCACCTAGTTAATATCCCCCGCTGGCTGTGGATGGCATGCCTGTGCCACTCTGTGACCTTGCCCCAAGGAAATCTTGACGGCATAAAAAAATATTGGCAACAAGATGCTTCTTTCAGCTATTTAGAATGTAATTTCTCAAGGCTCCCAATTTAAGGCCAAGCTATCCACAATCTGCGGCTGCACCAGTCTAGGCATGTAATTGAGGCCTAAAAAGTATTGGGGGTGGGGAAGGAAAGCAATGCTTCCTCTACGCTGTGGAGTCTTGTGAGCAAAAATTCTACTTGGTGAGCTCTTGGCATTAAAGTTGTGAGTGAGTGACTTGGCTACTGCATAAATTAGTTTGTTCTGGAGCCATCCTTCCTGAGTGAAGACAAAAATGTGTGAGCCAGAGGCTAAAAATCTGTGAGCAAGCTCACTCAAACTCAACTTAGAGGGAACACTGAAAGGAAGCAATCTGGATTAGAGCTGCAGCACTGGGAAAGCAGGGCAAGTCTGAATCCCCCCCCAACACCGCCCCCCATTTTCCAGATTGAAACTGACCATCTATGGAAAAGAGATAAATAATGGTTGATGGTTCTGTGTTAGGTGAATGCCAGTGTGTACTCACACAGCAAATGCTCCATTTTACGCACGGCAGAGGGTGAAAAGAGACATATACATACATACATACATATTTTAAATATACTTGACTGAATAAATATTACTTTTGTTCAGTTATGACTGGAAGTCTAGATTGCCACAGTTGTCTTGTAGCAGTAAATGAGAGTACAGTTTAAGCCTGAGGACTGTGGGAAACTCACGATTCATGAAAAAGAAAAGAAAGGTTAGGATAATGCAGAAGGACAAAGGTATCTGAAGCACAGTGGGGGGGGGGGGGAGAAGGCACCCAAAACACAGCTGTGTTACTCACTCTCTGTCTATAACAAGGCACTCCACGTCATTTTCCTCTGCAATTATGTTCGCAGACCTGACATCATCGCTGAAAGCAGAAACAGATTAGGAGCGTCTTAAAAGGTATCAAGATGTCTTTCAAAGTGTTGCACTAGCAAAACGGCTCGGGCGTAGATATGAATATTAAACAGCAATATATCAGATGTCTACTTGCACGCAACTGATTTCCTGTCTGTAAAAAGCTACAGAATTAATCGCAAGGGATGCAACCCAGAAAAATACAGAGATGCTTTAAAAAAACACACCAAAAACCTACTGTGAAACCAATGGGAGTTAGAGAACTAGTCAGTCCCCAAGTCTCAGTAGGATTTAGGCATATTCTGAATAGGACCCAAAGGAGTCAAGAAGTGGCTGGAAGAATGGAGTGTGTTAACTATGCAACCGCTTGCGTTTAAATGCTGATATGGAAGAGAGTCATGGGCAACTGTTTTTCTTTGGGCTACTATGGTGTAGCGGTTAGAGTGCCAGACTGGAAACCCGGGTTCAAATCCGTACTCTGCCATGGAAGCTTGTTGGGTGACTCTGGGCCAGTCGCAACACTCCCAGCCTCACCGATCACAGGGCTATTGTGAAGAGGGAGGAGAAGAGAACCATGTACGGCACTTTGGTCCCTCCTGTGGGGAGGAAGGCCGGGTACCGGTGAAGTAAATAAACAGCTAATATTGTCATCTCCGTGCCGGTTTGCCGGCTTCCCTCCTTTGATCCTGATTTCTCTGCCCAAGAAGCATGACTAAATTTGGAAGGATTAAAGATGGATTCAGATCTTGACTACAACAATCAGCAGAAACCAAACAGTAGCGCTTCCCCTGGACCGCACCATTCTGATGATAGCTAGGGGGACAGGGGAGCTGCATGCTTGACTGTCGACATGTAGAAAATCAGTATATCAGGGAGACAAACAGGCCAAACACTGATGCCAGGTTTTCCCCCACACACACAAGAGGGTTTTTAAAGTGGAGGAGGTTTTGAACATGCCCTCTCCCCGTGCCTCAAGTGGTACTGCCCATGAAAACAGTTGCCTTTTGATTCCACAGAACATAAACTGTCCCTCAGAAGATAGTTTGGTGCGGTGATGCCATTACAAGGTGACTTTGTTTTGTCTTAGTAACTGGTCATTTGACTGCTCTGAACTGTTTTGTCTTGGTAATTGGTCATTTTGACTGCTCTGAACTGAATCCAGCTGAGGAATTTAGAATAAAATAAGGTCCACCGGTCCTCACCTGGATGGCCCTAGCTAGTCAGATCTCAGAAGCTAAGCAGGGTTGGCCCTGGTTAGTATTTGGATGGGAGACCATGTCAGTGTATGAAAGATATGAGATTCAGATCATGTCCATCTAGGTGACAGTTAACAGCTGCAAGCTAGTGGCTCTAGCTGGAGCAAACCGGTTCTGACCAGCACCTCTGCTAGAGTGTCAGAGTGACTCAGCAGTCAGTGCTGATTGGTCAGTCATTGTATATAAGCATTCTGTGTACAGTCTATTCAACTCTCTCTTTGTATGTGGATGTATGGCGGAGAACTTTCTTGGATTGACTTGTGTATACCTGCATCACATAACACTGTAAATAAATCCTTCTATATATTTCCTCCCCACTACCTGTGTGGACATTGGACTTTGTGGGACTTAGCTAAGCACGCTGTTCTACTCTGCACTGGTGAGGCTTCACCAGACCCTAACACCGCTTCCTGACAGACCAACCAAGGAAGTCCAGGGTTGCTGTGAACGGGCGAGTAATGTCAAACCATCTCTGCTCATCTCTTGCCTTGAAAACCCAAGGGGTTGCCTTACGTATGGTTGCGACTTGATGGCTTTTCCCACCACCAAGTTCCACCAATCTCACCAAATGCCTCGGACATAGTAAAGAACCTTCAAATAATCCATCGTCATGCCATCAAGATCACCTCATGGTGAGATTATCAAACAGGCACTGTGTCAAAAGAGTAACCTGAATCCATCCGAGTTCCCAGCACTTGTCCTCTGTGTGCCAAAGAGTAATGCACCCAGTCGCTTTGTTTCTGCAAGTCAGTTCAAACTACCTATTGACCATCCTACTCGTCCAAATGATGGCTCCAGCAAATAGCCTACTCACGTGAGCAATGTACTGTCAGAGAAGCAGAAGTCCCAGCAGCCACTTCCACAATTAGGGATTTCTACATCCCTGCTGCGAAAGCCGCTGCTTGGACTCCCGGGATGACGCTTGCTTGCCAATACACCGCTGACGGCAGTGTCTGTGCAAACGGGCTGAATTGGCCCTTGGCTTCCCAAAAGTGCAAGTGTGAAGAACAACACATGCTCTTCCTCCTATCCAGCCCGTGTAGCTTCTCTCCACTTTAAAAATCATTTCTTGTCATATCGCTTTAATGGATCTGCTCCAGATGATACAACCGTCTTTGGCTGAGCATCCAGTGAACACATCAATCCATCAATCAATGCAGCTGCAAGAGGACTGTGCTTCCTTGTGAGCTAATCAGAGGTGGCAGCTGTGACCAAGCATACATGCACATGTAGAGAAAAAAACCCACAAGCCACTTGATGCGATAAAGCTGAATTTTAGACCGTGTCTTTATAAAGTTAATGAAGATTTTATAACATCAGAAATGGGAGGATAAACATCGCCGTTTCAGCTAAATATGCAATTAAGCACAGGGAGGAAAGGCAACTGGCAAGTGGAGCTCCCAATACTATCAACGTTTCCACTTTCTGCTCGGGATGAGAAATCTAAACACCACTCAGGACAGTGTCAAAAATCAGCCACACTTGCCTGAGATATTTCCGTTCCCACAAAGAACAAATCGTGATGGCCTTGGGAGAGATGGAAACCTTGTTAGATTGAGTATTTGGCATTTCCTTTATGCGCTACATTTGTATATTTAGATTTGTTATCTTAAGTTTGGCATATGACTTTTGTAGTTTACTGAGTTGAATAAAGATATATTAAAAAAAACACACACACCACAATCAGCCACACTTAATTAGGGCCCCTCAAGATAACTCCCTTTAGGTGGTTATTAAATGCTCCGTTTGTCTGATCGGGGTGGCCTTTTCTTTCAGCGCACGTTGACCTTCCCACCAGGTCAGGACAGAATTTGAATATACAGACGCAGATTTACAATAAGTTAACTGCTCTGTGAACTCATATTGAACTCTGTTTGGTTAACCTAGTTCCACAAAATCTTCTGTAATGGAATTGGGTAGCTGTTGAAAGATCCAAAAGGCTGGGCCAAAACAAAGAGATTTCACCCTAGGCCAACTGAAAAACTCAAAGTGAATGGAGCAATCTCTCGGAGGCAACCGTGGCACGAATGCCTTCTCTCGGCTATATTTGTATTATGCCAGAAAAGGTTATGAAGACTTTGTGAAAACTGTGCTGTGATAACAAGCCAAGTTACAAAAACTCCGTAAGCAAATGCAAATGTCTATGTGAATCATAACTGATTTTGAACTAACCTGATCAGGGCCCTTTCCCCAAAGTAATCTCCTTTCTGCAATATTTTGATCAGATGGGCCTGTGTGCATCCTTCGGCGGTCTGGGTGACTTTAACCTGGAAATGGAGGGTTGCAGATTAGACGGTCACTTGACACACGGGCAGGTGCAATGAAAATCAGTCGCTTCCCCGAGTCCATCATCACAGACTGAAGTTTACCCTTGCAAAATAAAACCAGTGGCACCATAATGTCTAACAAAAATTTGTCCTCGCATAAGCTTCGATGAGTCAGAGCTCACTTCGCTAGAAGCGTGTTCAACCATCAGGCAGATGTATTTATACTCAGAGCTGCAGACAACAGAAAGACTGGGGAGGAAGAAACATCACAAAGAGATGCCAGTTCAAAACAGTGTGTGTGTGTGTGTGCGCGCGTGCAAAGTGCTGTCAAATCACAGCTGACTTATGGTGACCCCAGTGAGGGGCTTTCAGGGCAAGTGAGAAACAGAGGGGTTTTGCCATTGCCTTCCTCTGCAGGGTCTTCCTTGGAAGTCTCCCTTCCAAGTACCAACCCTGCCTACAAGCCAGTAACTGATGAGATCAGGCTATACAACGCTGCCTTCCTTCCCATTTGACACAACAGCCAATCCAAATCAATTGGTTTATCCTCGCAGTTCATCGACGACGTCGACCGAATAATGTAGGCAACAGCCAGGGAATCACAGGTTTTCAGGTGGTTACTAAACTCAGGGCTATTTTGGGGCAGGAATGCACAGGAACGGAGTTCCGGCTGGCTCCCATGTTGGCCACACCCAGCAGGAACTCCTTAGCATAATAGGCCACACCCAACAGCAGAAACTTATTAGGATTGGCTACATGAGGGGTGTATGGCCTAACATGCAAAGGAGTTCCTGCTACAAAAAAAAGCCCTGGGTTTTGACAACAAACAAGGTAAACAAAATAAGAATCAAATGTGGGTGTGGCTGGATGACCAGACTTCTGGTAACGTGGGGGTGTGGCCTAATATGCTAAGGAGTTTCTGCTGTTGGGCGTGACCTATTATGCTAATGAGTTCCTGCTGGGCTTTTTCTACAAAAAAAGCCCTGGTTACACTTAAATTTAGATGAGAATGTCACAGTATACCAAGACAAACATTAGAATAAAAGATTCACTGGGAAAAGACAATCATACTAGAAAAAGGTGAAGGCTGCAGGAAAAGAGGAAAGCCCAGCCTGAGATGGATGGACTCAGTCCAGGAAGCCACAAGGGCCTTCGTTTGCAAGACTCGAGCAAGGCTGTTAACGAGAGGACGTTTCGGAGGACATTAATTCACAGAGTCGCCATGTCAGAAGCGACTTTGACAGCACGTAACACCACACTATATTCCTTATCTCTCAAAACCTAGTCATTTTCAAAGTTCTCAACATTTTTAGTGAAATGGTAGCCAGAGATCTCGCCTCCTCCAAGAAGCAGGGGGGTAGCAGAGAGAGACAGTGAGCGGATTATCATTTTCAAGAACACTTTGAGGGTACCCAGCACATTACAATTCCTACGCCATTCACTCTCAGAAAGATAACACATACGAGGAGAGGGATACGTTTGGAACAGACTCTGATTTTAGACACAGAGCGCGGCATATCAGTCATGAGAAAGCTGCCACTAAGTTCGGAGGCTGAAATCTGTTAAAAGTCTATGTCCACCTTGAATTCAATGGGGGAGACCTTTGGCGAGCCCTGCTCAGTCTTAGCCTCAGCATAATCCCAATGAAGTTTATAGGGCTCTGGGAAGAGATTAAGCACAATGTTTATGAAGCACTGCAAGGAAGTGCTTGTATCAATAACGAAGAAAGCACAAATTGCCTTGCTGGATCAAGAACAAAGTTCATCAAAGAAAAAGAAAAAGAAGAAGAAGAGGAGGAGGAGGAGGAGGAGGAGGAGATTGGATTTATACCCCGCCCTTCACTCATAGTCTCAGAGTGGTTTACAAACTCCTTTCCTTTCCCTTCCTCTCCCCACAACAGACACCCTGTGAGGTAGGTGGGGCTGAGAGAGCTCTTTCAAGAACTGCCTTTGAGAGAACAGCTCTGATAGAACTATGGCTTGCCCAAGGTCACCCAGCAGCTGCAAGTGGAGGAGTGGGGAATCAAACCCGGTTCTCCCAGATTAGAGTCCGCCCACTTATCCACTACACCAAACTGGCTCGAAGAAGCTGCATTCTCTTCCTAACCGTGGCTGGACAAATATTTCTGGAATCTCCGAAGCCGTGTGTATGCAATGGTCTCCTCCTTCACATCCCAACATCTGCGCACGGTGGCTCCACTTAATTATGGGGGATAATTGCGGCCCCTCCTGGCCTTCCAGAGTTGCATAGCCCTGATTTGTATTGGGACCATGGCACACAGGAAGAGTGTTCTCATGCCTCCCCATGCTCCCTTTTCCTGACTTGTAATGGTCCCAGGGGATGCTGTTTTCCACACTGAAGGCTCCACAGGTATTGGTGGGATACACATAGGCAATGCTCCCTCTAAACTATGAGCTGTGGAGTCCGGTGAGCAAAAATTCTACTTTGTGAGCAACTGGCATTCAAGTTTGTGAGCAAGTGATTTGGCTACTGCATAAATTCGTTTGCTCTCTGGAGCCATCCTTCCTGAGCTAAGGCAAAAATGAGTGAGCCGGAGGCCAAAAAAACTGTGAGCTAGTTCACACTAACTCAGCTTAGAGGGAACACTGCATGTAGGCTCCCCCAAAAGCTCACTATAAAGGACCCGATCCAAGAGCCGTACAAAACATAAGTTATTATTCGAACAAACATCTTCCGATGTAGTTTTCTTCATACAAAAACCATACAAGGAGAGACAGTCTCAGGAAGTGGAACACCAAAGCAACATAGGTTTAAGAACACTATATAGACCAGGGGTGTCAGACATAAGGACCGGGGTCCGGGGCTGTCATGCGGCCCACGAGCAACTGGTGCAAGGGAGGGAACAGGAGGCTGTGGGCGGAGCCACTCTGGGTGGGTGGAGCCACTCTGATTGTGGCTTTAGCATGGTGGGACAATCTCATTGGCAGCAGTCAAGCAGAACCCCTTAACTTCAGGGACTGATAAGCTGGGGGCCACTGCGGCTGCATTCATACCTCTCCACTTGGCCTGCAGCTCCAGGGATGCTGTCCCAGATGGCTGTAGGGATCAGCGTTTGCACATGGGGGAGGGGGTTGGTCTGTTGGGGCATGGGAGCATCTGCCCAGCGCTGCATTGCTAGGTCTCCAGTCTGCCCATGTGGGTTTTCCTCTGTACCCCACTCCCAGCACATGGGCCTTGTAGTGAGGACACACGAACTCAGAGCTTACCAGTTGGCGTCCTTTATAAGGTTTATATCGCCGGTACCTGACTTTACGCTTTATGGCACACATGGCCCAGCCCAACAAAGTGACATTTATGTCAGATCCGACCATCATAAGAACTGAGTTTGACACCTCTGATATAGACAGTCCAATATTTTGTGCCTAGGCACGCAATTCCAAAATAGAGTCGAACAGTTTAAATCCCACGTTGCCCGATAGGAGGCACAGCCGTGTGAATGCCGTTCTGTTCTGATGGGTCGTGTCGACCTTCTTTTTCCCCGTTTCCCAAAAGAGCTTTGTCTGAGAAGCGACTGTGACCAGTCTGTGGGATGCTGTCCCAGATGGCTGCAGGTAACACCTTTTCCTTCAGTCTTGAAATCAGTAGCCTGAAGCCTACAAGTTTTTTGGAAACTTGGGCCTTTTATTAGGCAACGTTGCTTTGGTGTTCCACTCCCTGAGACTGTGTCTCCCTGTAAGGTTTTTGTATGAAGAAAGCTGTGTAGAAAGATGATTTCTGAATAATAACTTATGTTTTGTTCAGCCCTTGGATCGGGTCCTTTATAGTGAGCTATTACAGGTCCTGGTCTAGTCGTGGTTGGCTTCCCCAAAAGTGCAAACAACACACCGCCAGGGCCATTTCAGTTTGGGAAAATGTGGCATGGGGGGAAAGCTGAATCTCCACCTCCCCGCAACGCCCCGTGACACTGACCCAAATCAGGGATACACGCGCTGGACTGGATCAACAAGTTGTTCAGATATGCTGGAAGCCAGTGTCTGGGCTTCCTCAGCAGTCTTTGCAGACATTCGTCACAATCCAACAGTCTAGTCCAGACAGCCAAATCCTGAGACACGTTTGTGACGGCTGAAGCAGGAGGTGCGTGCAGGTGTTCTTTTGGACGTGCAAGAGCTGGCCCCGCTGCTGGATTCCCAAAGTGGGCAGGAGCTTTGCGGGCAAACAGCTCATCTGCCAGAGCGAATTTGCTCTCTCTAAACGCCCGGCCTAATGAAGAGACTCTTACAAATCAGCTGATGCGTAAGGACACGTCCCATATGGTTGCTGCAGAGATGAATGACACACGGAATGTAAAATCCAGGCAACAGAATGAGAGACTGTTCAACCGACTGTGCCATTCAGAGTGCATTTCTGAAGTCTTCTTTACGCTAAACTCTGCGTGCAGAAATCTAAGGCATACGGAAGACAGGTACTGCTCAGCCTTTTTGGTGAGAGACAGCCAGTTTCGTGTAGTGGTTAAGAGTGTGGACTCTAATCCGGGAGAACCAAGTTTGATTCCCCACTCCTCCACATGCAGCTGTTGGTGTGACCTTGGGCCAGTCACAAGTTCTCTCAAAGCTGTTCTCTCAAGGGCAGTCCTCGGAAGAGCTCTCTCTGTCCCACCTACCTTACAGGGTGCCTGTTGTGGGGAGGGGAAAGGAAAGGAGATCGTAAGCCGCTCTGAGACTCCTTTGGGTAGTGAAGGGCAGGGTATAAATCCAATCTCTTCTTCTCTTCTTCTAGTTTTAAACTTACAGAGAAGGACTGGTTCAAAAGTATCATTAAAGACCTAGCTATATATTACTCACAATCAATTGTAAGAAACCTCTTAATAAAGAAAAGTGGCTTCAGAAGAGCACAGGGCATATATATGTGAAATGATCCCCTTCCCTGCTTGTTCTTTCAAGAAAAGGCTGCTCACACTTTGTTACATGTATGTGCACACAATACGTATTTAGTTTCTTTGGAAAATACTGAAAATTGAACTTGCTTCCCTTGCGCTCTTTCTACTGCTCCAGTCTTTACTCACTCTGCCCCCTGCATCCATTGAGCCATTGTTTGCACATTGAAATGGACTACATAATATAAATGATTACTACATTCCAAAATCCTGACTCTTTCCCTTTGTTTTAATACATTAGTTACCTAATTGGCAGATTTGGGATTTGCTTCTCTCCCCGCTTCCCCCTCCCCCTTCAAAATGAGCTGCTACAGCCAAATTTATTCTCGCTGGGACCAAACCTGCCGGTTCCCAAATTCAGTAAGTTAATTGCCTGAGCAGCACCCAAGGAGAATGGATTATTGCCCGTGCACGTTTTCCCGCTGCCCCCCATTTAAGCAAGCGGCAGAAATATTTATTTCTGAAGCTTGCCAACTGGTGATGCACCATCTGTCTCTGTTCCTGTGTGATTGCCGATTTGTTCGTTCCCAGTACTTAAGCCCGTAAATGTTTTCTGATTAACTGCCTTCACCCTTTGCATCAAAAAAGAAGAAATATTTATTTCTGATGCTAAACAAAAGGCTTCTAAAGACACTGGCTAGTATCCAAAGGGAGAAATCAGGCAACGCCAAAGATCTGGGCATGCCAACAGGGATTTTTGATTTCCCCCCCCTTTCCTTGGGCCAGACGCCTACAGTCCAAACTGTTGTGTAACACAGACCCCAAAGCCACCTCCTGCAGGCAGAACTAGGAGTACGGATCTTTGGATCCCAGGTGTAGAAATCTGGCTCATAACCTCTAAGGGTTAATATAATTTAACAAATTGATTCCTTTGGCCTCTGACAGATTCAGTCATCAGTTCAGTATAATATATAATGAATACATCTAATTCTCAACATGTTCCCATCTGCGGATACTTAAATCTGGCGATTGGGGCCATGTGCAGACATTATCTTTCGACAAACCTGAAAAAGCCCCAGGTTTGCAGAAATGTCTGTCTATCTGTCTGTCTGTCTAGTAGCTAGACAACTGTCGGGGGGGGCACATGGGAGGGCAGATGACACCACTTCCTATGTCACTTTGCCTGGCCCTAGAGAACCCCAATGACAAGCCCCGTCTTTTTGGCCGAATGCCACCCCTCTGCCTGCCTCAAAAGGCTTTGTTGTGGAGCAGCTGGGGATGGAGAGGTCGGATGGCCAGAAGAGACCCGGCAACCCTCCGAATCCCCCTTCTCCAAGCTCAGGGGAGGGGCCGGAAAAGGAATCCAGAGACAATTCAAAGGCCTGTGATTTCCCCCCCCCCGCCCCCTCAAGCCTGCCTGCCTAGGAATCAGGGCTCTGTCAACTTAACCCTTTGAGCAGCTGGTAACAATAGCGACTTCGACTGATTCTGAATAGGCTCCGGGGGGGGGAGGCGGGGGGATGAAATAAAGGAAATTGAGGCAGGAAAGAACTAATGCAGATAAAACAGCAGGCTGTGACATTTTTAAAAAATGATCCCTTGGAAAAGAGTAAAGAAATCAATCAATCCAAGTCAGAAGCCGCCTATCCTTGGTCCTCTAATGATTGAGTAAAACACACACACACACACACACACACACACAGCTCACATTGCCAACAAGGAAGGGGAGGGGATCCTGTGAGTGGATGCATCTTCCTGACCTGTTTTGTGTTGTTGTTGTTTTTTTGCAAAACTGCAAACTGGGAGTTTTTTGGGGGTTTTTTTTTTGAACCACTGAGAGTCTACGCCGGTGTTTAATGAGCAACAGAATCTGCTCCTTGATGTTTGGCTGTTGGAAGGGGGAGGGGAGGACTTGGAGCTGGGCCGGGAGGCTGGGCCTTCCTTAAGGGCACCCTGCAACCTCTCCTTGGGAAAACTATACCCCGTTGTGTGGTACTGGCTGCCAGTCTGGAACCAGTTGCACACTGGGGAACCCACAAGGACTTGCAGGGGGCACCTCATTTCCCCTCATATCCCCTTTCCCCACGAGGCTTCCTCTTTCCCTCCTCCAGGCAACCCCCTTATCCTCACCTTTCTCTGCTTCCTTCTCTCCTTCCAACCCACTCGCCAACCTACCTTTTATCTGCTCTCCATCTTTGGCTATATTTATTATTTATTTACTTCATTCATACACACACACATATATATATATATATATCTCCCACCCCACTTTTTCCTGTTTGCTATGTGAACCAGCCTAGCCAGGAGACTTTAGTACATGCACGGAAGAAATGGCCAGATGCCACTGAACACGGTCTGAGCTCTTGAAAGAGAAAGATCTTTATTCATTGGAACACAGCTTTACACTCTAGAGAACAAGTCCATTGGGGGAAAAAACTATATCACAGGACTACTGCAGAGCTAAGAAGAAATAAAAACACTAGAGGCTAGCCGAAGCTTTAGAGACCCAGATGTTACCTTGGCATTCTCTCCTTGGGATGGACACAAAGGGATGCTGGGACTTATGAAATAGAGGCAGTCGTCACTCTATTCCCTCCCCGGTCCCTGATCTGGCTTGAACACTGCAAGCAGGGTGTTCAGATCTTTTAACTCTTCCTGCACAAACTGGGTGGGTTTCCCATACCCGATCCTGAGCTTGGGGAGTGATGCCCCTTAATGGGTCACTCGGCACTCTTTTCTCCTGTCAACTTGGGAGCAGACATCTCCCTCCCTACTCAGGCCATCCAAACAGTCATCCTTCTTGCCCCCTCCTGGCAGTCGGGCAAATGGGTATCTCCTTGCAGGAAACTCATCTCCAGCTCAGCTTCCCAATTAAGCAGCGTATTACTCCCTACCCTGGGAAAGAGTGTTCTTCCCTAAGGTTTGGGTTCCTCTGGGTGTCCTTTAAGGCACCTTAAACTCCCCTGTCACAACACCTACTTTTACATTTCTAAAATTCCAAAAATGAGAGCACTGGTATCTTCTTTGTGTGTGTGGGGGTGCCTGAAAACTCACAACAGGGACAGCAATTGGAACCCAATCCAGCCCATCAATGGGGGAGCATTCTTCTCTTGCTGGACCTGTAACTCCCAATTGGAGCCAGTTTGGTGTAGTGGTTAAGAGTGCAGACTCTAATCTGGGAGAACTGGATTTGATTCCCCACTTCTACACAAGAAGCCAGCTGGATGACTTTGGGTCACTCACAAGTTCGTTCAGGGCAGTTCTTGAGAGATCTCTTTCAGCCCCGCCTCCCTCACAGGGTGTCTGTTGTGGGGAGGAGAAGGGAAAGGGGATTGTAAGCAGCTCTGAGACTCGTTTGGGCAGTGAAGGGTGGGGTATAAATCCAATCTCTTCTTCTTCTTCTTCAATTCACTCTAAGGTTGCCAGTTCTGGGTTGGCAAATACCTGGAGATTTGGGGTGGGTGGGTGGAGCCTGAGGAGAGGAGGGGGTGGGGAGGGGAGGGGCTTCAATGGGGTATAATGCCACAGAGTCCATCTCCCAAAACAGCAATTTTCTCTCAGCTGTAATCCCAGGAGATCTCCAGCTACCACCTGGAGGCTGGCAACCCTAATTCACGTGTAGGCCAGCAGCTTTACATTTTACACCGTCCCCTCAGCCCAGTAGCCCAGAAGCTGATTAGTTGTTCAATCGTTAAAGTTTTTGTCCGTCATTTCAGTCCTGCGCATGTCCTTGAAGAGGCAGACCAACAGTGCGTGGTGAATGCATTAGAGGCTTCTCCTCGCCCCCTCCCCCCTATCAAACACCCGGAAATCACGCGGCTTCGCTCAGAACCCCTTCGTCAAACATACAGTTGTGCATCTTACCTTCCCCTTGGCTATGACAAAAAAGGTGTTTCCTTCCTCTCCCTCACGAATCACGTAATCCCCTTTGTCATAGTATTCCTGTGGGGCAGAGGAAAAGCATATCCTTAGCGTGTGATTCAGACCCACTCAGGGAACTGAAGTCAAACCATCAGCATTTTCACAGAGTATTTTCAAGCGTCTTGGTCTCCAGGTGATTATAGGAACTCATGCTAATCCTGCTGCCCAAACCTAAATCTGAAAGGTATCCTACTCTGTCGTCTTAGCACAGGTATATCGGAGTATACACCTTCATGCGGGGATAATCTTACCTTTCTGTGTTGCGTAATGATTCTCTTGGCTGAAGATTTTCAACACCCAGAGAACAAAATG
This sequence comes from Gekko gecko, assembly GCA_029375565.1. Lineage (NCBI taxonomy): Eukaryota > Metazoa > Chordata > Lepidosauria > Squamata > Gekkonidae > Gekko > Gekko gecko. The sequence continues at coordinate 111,630,992 of JAPDNY010000010.1, read as the reverse complement.
TCTTTGAGTAGAGCTGAGAAACAGCGCACGTTTCTTCTAGGATGCCAGGCCAAAAAGGCAGAGGCTGGCAAAAGGTTTTGGGGAGACCTGGGCTGCTTCCCCCCAGTGCCCCAGTTTCACACACATGCACAAAGCCCTTCCTCCTGGAAATGTTGTACTCAACAGGAGTGTGGAAGTGTTGTACTCAACTTTCTTCGGTGTCACTCCAAACAGGAATTGTGGTTGGGTATGAGCTTTCGTGAGTCTACTGGATTCTTACTCTTTTCTACTGCTACAGACAGATTAACACGGCTACCCATCTTGAGCTATCTCCAAACAGGAAGTGAGAGACAGCCACAAGGGTTTTTGCACAGGGCTGCAAAGCCCCCAGTGAGGGCGGGGGGTATCCTGCCTCTAGGTTCTGTTGCCCACTGCAGAAGGAGAAAATTTAAGGGTGAAAAAGCATCCCTATGTACTTACTGGCAGTTCATACAGGAAGTGGCAAAGGGTAGGTCTTGGAATCACTGGAAACCCCATGATTTTACCACTAAGTTTCTGATGATTCCTAGAGCTAACTTCCAAAGTAGCTCGAGGAATTGCTGGGAACACTGTAGCAATTCCTAGATCTATCCTTTGTCGCTTCCTGTATGAAATTCCAGTTGGTATTTTTAAAATCCTGTGTCCTTCTGCCACCCTCCCACAACCCTCCCACCAGTTGCCAGCATGGATGGGCATGAACTGGCTTATGAGCTAAAGTTTGTGATGAATTCTGGCTGGTTTGTGGTTCGCGAACTGGCACGAACTTTCCATGAACTTTCACGTGGTTCATGGCGGTTCATCAATGGATATGTTTCCAGAGAGTCGCTGCTCCATCAAAATGTTTATCAAACTTCAAAGCAACAGGGGGAGGGGAATTCTCCAGCCTGTGCATTTGGTGTGTGTAGTTTGCAGGGAGTTTATTCTGTACACTTTTGAACCTATGCCTGACATTTTCCCCAAAAACACTTTCCTGGGGGCATCTTTTTTGGGGGAGCATAACTCAGATCCCTAAATCCAATCTGCACATAACTTAGAGGGCATGTAGAGAAGCATCACAGGGAGGTCCCCTGCAAGTTTGATGTCTCTAGCTTGCACAGGTTCTCTTCCATACACTCTTGAACTTCCTGCATCTGTACCTGTCATTTCCCCAGAAAGCTCTTTCCTGGGGGCACCTTCTTTGGGGGGCTGTAACTCAGACCCCATAAATCCAACCCTCACCAAACTTGGAGGGCAGGTAGAGGAGAGCCAGCCAGAGATCCCCTGTGAGTTCAGTGTCTCTAGCATGCTGGGGGGGATTCTACCACATCACAAACCTCACAAACCAGGCATGCCACAAACCACAAAGTGAACTGCATTTCCCCAGTTTGTGCCCATCCCGAGTTGCCAGTCACTGCCTGGCAACTCTGCTTCAGGATGACCACCAATTCAGAGGAAGGACCGATGAAGGTAGCTGTACTGGCTAGTGGGCCCTCTGCTTAGGTAGGGCTGCAAAAGATTTGGCTACCAGTACAGAAAGCAAGGAGCCAGGCATCCTGCCCCTCTGCCTGTAACGCAGTTCTAGAAACTCTTTGCATCAAGCATCTTTTGCCCTGAAGGCAGCCAGGAGACTACAGCTTAACAAGGCTAGAGAGATGAGATATTTTAAAATTAAACAGTGATTTGGTGGTGAGAGTCTGCCAGTTTCAGCCCCACCCTAAGCACAGTTATGCTCTTCCAAGGGCCAAACTATATGACACCATGTCTTATGAGTCGGGTCCAGGTTTATCGTACCCAACTCATTTTTTCCCCATAGCAGCTGCAGGAAACAGCACTTTAAAAATCCGTGGGGGACCAATTCAACCCAGGATCATGATGTGGGGGAGGGGCTCCTGCCGCCCCCACAAGCCATTGCCCCAAGCCCAAATGCCCGCCATTTTGAAGCTGCACACGCAGTGTTCCTTTATTATTGGCATGTTCTCTACAACCACTCTCTGGTCCCGTATTGGAAGTAGGACGGGACTGGGGGGAAACATGAGGCTGTAGAGCTTTTAAGGGCGTCACGAGTGCCTTTAAATATACTGCAGCCTTGAGGGAAACTGCCAGGGGTTGTCGCTTGTGCAGTCAGGCCAGAAACAATTTCTGCCACACTATTGTTTCAAAGCCGACATGCTGTTGTAGTTGCATAATTTGCAGGCAGTGGCTCTCTTTAGACTCCCCTGCCAAAAGGAATGAGTGTGTTTGCAATGGACCAGCCTGGAAGAAATTCAGGGCATTCGGAGCATTAGCTTCATAACACTGCGAGCAAAGCAAAGCAGATATGACTCATTACACTTCAACAAGGAGCAGGAATCTGGCCTAAAATGCTTTGTACACATTTCGAGCTGCGCTCTCTCATCGCTAAGTCACCCTGCTACATGCTTATACGGAAATAAATTGCACTGGAATCCATAGCGTATTTATGTTTGAGTAAATGGTATTCGTCTCGGTGAGATGACGAGGCCAAATGACTTCCTTTTCCTTAGGAATTGTTTTATTGAAGCGTAAAGTTAGGAGTTTATGTAAGGATTGCATGCATAGAATCAATAAGCCTAGAAATGACTCTGATTGGCTCTTCACATAAAAAAAGGCTCTCTGTAGGGTTGCCAGCTCTGCGTTGGGAAATTCCTGGGGATTTAGGGGTGGAGCCTAGGGAGGGCGGGGTTTGGGGAGGGCAGGGACCTCAGCAGGGCATCATGGCACCTTCCAAAGCAGCCATTTTGTCCAGGGGATTGACATCTGTCATCCAGAGATCAGTTGCATTCTGGGAGCTCTCCAGGCCCCACTTGGAGTTTGGAAATCCTGGTCTTTTGACGTAGGTCCTTTTCGTGCCTTTGCCTGCCACTCCAGGTTCTCTCAGTGTTCGAGTCAAGACAATTTAAGTCCATATCGAAACAGCATCCAAATAACCCGTGGCAACAGCAGGTTGAAACCAGTCTGGCCACTTAAAGGGAGGTAATGTAATGCAGAACTGGGGGGAAAACTCAGAATAAAAAGAAGGTTTAACTCGATTTTAGTGCAGAATGGGGGGGGAGCCTGGATTAAAAAGAAAGTTGAAATTGATTTTAGTGCAGAATTGCTGGGAGGACACCGTGGTGAACGAGGATTAAAAGGAGAGTGCAGAAAGGGCCTTATTTAATAAACATATCAACAAAGCAACAAAAGAACCACCCGCAGTAAAACCATAGCCCATATCCAACCACAAATTTCCAAACACATAAGGGGTGGCAATTTCTGATTCGCTTTCTTACGGTATATCCAGACTTTTCCTACTAAGATGTTCCAGAAGGGGGATCCACAGATCCCCTAAGAATAATACTTCAGGGGCTTGGTGAGATGCAGAAAGAGAGGGAAGTTAGCAAAAACCGTTACTGCCCTCTTCCCTGCACGGCTGTATATAGGCCAATATATTTCAAATAATGTCGGCTAAATTGCAATATCATTAGATTACGCAGCTATGAATGAAGAAGGGAGAGGAACACTGTTGTCCTAAGCAGAAATAACTCCCTTCTAATTCCAATCAAATCAATGGGCTTGTAAGATAGTTTCAGGCGGACAGCTAGCTAGGGTTACCAACATCCATACGGGACCTGGAGAGCTCTCGGAATTAGAATTGACCTCCAGGCAACAGAGATCAGTTCCCCTGGAGAAAATGGCTGCTTTGGAGGGCAGACTGTATGACAATCTACCCCCAGGCTCCACTTCCCAAATCTCCAGGTATTTCCCAGCCCAGAGTTGGCATCCTTATGGGGAGAACTTTGACTCTTGAAACCTTGTTGATCCTTAACAGGGTTGCCAGCTCTGGGTTGGGAAACATCTGGAAATTTGGGGGGAGGAACCGGGGGGGAGGGGAGGGTTTGGGGAGTGGAGATATAATGCCATAGAGCCCACCTTCCAAAGAGGCCATTTTCTCCACATGAACTGCTCTCTGAGACGTGAACACATGAAAATGCCTTATTCTGAATCAGACCACCGGTCCATCAAAGTCAGTATTGTCCACTCAGACTGGGGGCAGCTCTCCACGGTCTCAGGCTGAGGTCTTTCACATCACCTACAACCTGATCTATCGGGGACTGAGCCTGGAACCTTCTGCATGCCAAGCAGATGTTCTGCCACTGAGACACGGCCCCTCCCCTGATGCCTAGAGATCAGTTGTAACAGCAGGATATTTCCAGCCACTACCTGGCTTCTTTGATCTGGAGACACTAATGAGGTGTGAAATGCACCTTCCACTTCTTAAGAAGACTCTTCCCTCTTCTTGTTGAATTTTTCAGATAAGGACTTTTTGGTGAATTTCCTGAACTTATATATAAAAACAGAGATTGTATGTTTTCTATGAGACTCAGTTAAAATTTTCATAGGTATTGCACTGTTCATTTAAAAATATATAAAAATTATAAAATGTACTTGTAATTAATTATCACTAGTTAGCCTGTCACGGTTTAATCTTGTTTGGCAGAGATGGTTCTGTGATTCTCTCTTTGTTTGGTTTGGAGGCAACCTGAGTCTTTTAAAGTCCAACTGGACTTGAATGTTGGGCTTGTTAAGGGTGCAACCCAGCTTAGGAATGCACGGCAAAGCATGCAGGAAATTCTGGTGCTTATTTGAAAGACCGTGCCCCATTGTTCCTGTAGCCACTACCCTCGTTCGTTACCCTTTACAGGAAGTAAAGGAGCTTCTTCCCACTAGCTTCCCAGCAAATATCCTTACTGATAATTGTCACAACGCGGAGAGCTATTTTGGGCACTCCTCAAGGCCTGCACACATGCCCGATTTCTCCGAGCAGCCGATCTCTCCCTCCCTCATTGACACGCACCAAATACTGTTGCAGAGTGGCACTCGTCCTGTGGCTCGCAGGGACCACGTTCACGGTTGCCATCGACCAAAAGAGCCACGTGACTCTAGGATGCCCTGTGTGGCACCCCACTCTCTCCTCAGCACGAATCACAGCAGCTCAGACTAGACAGTGAGACTCCAGAGGTGCCCAGAGGAAGACAAGGTGGTGGTGGAGAAAGGGGAATGAAATTGTCACCACTCCACTGTGGCCAGCAGCAACCCCCATGGGGTTCCCGGGGAAAGAGACGAACAGGGGCGGTTTGACATTGCCTGCTTCTGAGCAGGAGCCTTTGGTGATCTCCCATCCCAGTGCTAATCCTGCTTAGTTGCTGAGATTTGACGAGATTGAGCTGGCCTGGAGCATCCAGATCAGGTCTAACCCTTATTACACACCTTAATCTTTTTATTCCCTCTTTTAACCCCCTGGCAGTTATTGTCCTGTACGAGTCAATGAATCTCACATAATGAGATTCATTGAGAGCCAGTTTGGTGTGGCGGTAAGGAGTACGGACTCTTATCTGGGAGAACTGGGTTTGATTCCTCACTCCTCCACATGCAGCTGCTGGTGTGACCTTGGGTCAGTTACAAATCCTCTCAGAGCTGTTCTCTCAAGAGCAGTCCTCGAAAGAGCTCTCTCATCTCCACCTACCTTACAGGATTTCTGCTGTGGGGAGGGGAAGGGAAAGGGATTGTAAGCTGCTCTGAGACTCCTTCGGGTAGTGAAGGGCAGGGTATAAATACAATCTCTTCTTCTTCTTCATAGTTAGCAACAACAACAATGATAATAATAACAAGAGGAGGAGGAGATCAGGCACCTTAGGGCAGTGGTTCCCAACCTTTTTGGTATGATGACCCACTAATCCAAATTTACTTAGTATGGTGACCCATCTAGGGCTTGCCCAAAGTTTCTTGGTGCCCTAGGCAAACTCTGATCCTGGCATCCCTCTATTCCATTTTCTACAATGTCCAATGAGAAACCAGCAAATATCACACAAAGGGTGTAACTTGCTCACCGCTATGAACCCCAAGCAAGCGAGAATTCATCTCTGAGCAAAAGCCACCATTAGGGAGGGCTGCCTGTGACCCACTTTCAGAGGCTTTGTGATCTGCTTTTGGGTCCCAACCCATAGGTTGGGAAACACTGGCCTGGGGACTATTTTCCAAGTGTCTCCTGAGGCACAACCTACTGGAAGCAAGTCTAGATGCTGAGAGAGAGAGACACAGAGACACAGAGACACAGAGACACAGAGACACAGAGAGAGAGAGAGACACAGAGAGAGAGAGAGAGAGAGAGAGAGAGACAGAGAGAGAGAGAGAGAGAGAGAGAGAGAGAGAGAGAGAGAGAGAGAGAGATTCTCTTCCTGAAATCTGGAGCCTCTGACCTACTATCAAAGTCCTACACAGACCGGCACACAACATATTAAGGGAAGGAAGGATGAAAATCTGGATAACTATTGCACCCATACCAGGTCTCTTCCCCCTCCCTCTGACCTCCCTGAATTTTGCCAACGGGACAGCCAGACGCCAGAACGATGAAGAAAAATGAATATTAAGAAATACAAACGGATGTCACCGGTTTGTTCCCCATTTGTTTGGAGTATAACAATAACAAATGAGGTCTTTTCATTGAGGCCCCCCCCATTTCATTAGTTAATAAAGGGAGGCTCATCCCTAACACATGGCAGGTAGCAGACTGCACCATAAAACAGTTTCGCTGAATTTGGCACTCACAATGAACCCTCTAATAACCTGGCTCCAGATTTGTCACTATGCAGCTGAGACTTGGAGCAGCCTTAAAACACACAGGCTTGGAACCAGTGGGGGAGGAAAGATAGTTTCCATCAGGGCTCTTTTTGTCACAGGAAGTCCTTTGCATATTAGGCCACACACCCCCTAATGTAGCCAATCCTCCAAGAGCTTACAGAGCTCTTCTTACAGGGGGCTACTGTAAGCTCTTGGAGGATTGGCTACATTAGGGATGGGTTGCCTAATATGCAAAGGACTTCCTGCTACAAAAAGAGCCCTGGTTTCCATCAATTGGTTGAGGACCGCGACAGGACAGCAAGCAGTATAGCGCTCTCAGGTCTCCCGCCCTGTCGCCTGCCCTCAGGAGGCTACGGGGGGCTGCAGTTTTTGTTGAAGTTTCTTGCCATCTGGGAATAGTCTGTTTTTATTTACTGCTTTGTGCTGTATTTTATTATTGGTCTTAATTAGGTTATTTATGGTTCTACTTTGTTGCAAGCTGCCCTGAGCCCTGCTTGCAGGGAAGGGTGGCCTAGAAGTCTAAAAAATAAATCCCTCCCTCCCCCCTTACTGCAGACCTCTAGCTCTGCCAGTGTGCTGCTCCCGGGGGGGGTTCCCCTGTACCTCAGGAGTAGTATTTCTGGGAGCATTCGAGGTCACTGCAGAGGAGGGGAGATCAGAAATTCCCAGTCCATTGAGAGAAAGCTTCCATCAGCAGAAATTACCACTTGAGGAGGAGCTGTGGCTCAGAGGTAGAGTACCTGCTTGGTGTGCAGAAGGTCCCAGGTTCAATCCCTGGCCTCTCCCGGTCAAAAAGGAACAGGCAGTAGATGGTATGAAAGACCTTCACCGGAGAGCTGCTGCCAGTCTGAGTAGACAATACTGAGTAGACAATACTGACCAAGGTGACAGACAATACTGACCTTGATGGACCATTCAAGATAAGGCAGCTTCAGGTGTGGATCCCAGTTAGATTTGAGTCCACTGGCACCTTAGAGACCCAGCTACTGCAGTGAACCGGGAATGAAAAGACTTTGCCCAAACGATTCAAATACGATCAAAGAGAGCTTTTCTGTATAATTGTGCAGCTGGTTATATTAAAAAAAAATACACTTACCACTTCCAAGCAGTCTATGATCTTGGTCAGCTTATCTTCGGGCAAATTCTTCAGCAAAGACACACTTAAACAAAAAAAAAAGTAAGTAAGTGAGACGCATTTAGGTCTGCCTGCGTGGAGCTTTCCAGCTACTTTATGGAACACCTTCGTCACACATGGGATTATTACATTATTTTGTTATTGCTTATCACCGCCATCATAAAGAATGCTGAGTCAGAGAAATCGCCAGTCAATATCAATCGATCCTTGGTGTGCTGCTAAGCGGTGATGCAAATGAGTAGATACGGTCAGGTGAAGGCTACCAGGTCGGACTGCTGACTCCCAACTCAAGCAGTTATAGGAGAGGAGGAAAAGGAGAGAAGATTGGATTTATAGCCCACCCTTCACTCGGAGTCTCAGAGCAGCTTACAAACTCCTTTCCCTTCCCCTCCCCACAACAGACACCCTGTGAGGTAGGTGGGGCTGAGAGAACTCTGACAGTAACTGCCCTTTGTCAAGAACAGCTCTGACAGAACCCAGGGTCACGTCAGCAGGTGCAAGTGGAGGAGTGGGGAATCAAACCCGGTTCTCCCAGATTAGAGTCTGCGCACTTAACCACTACACCAAACTGGCTCCTTCTAAGCGGTGGAGTCTTGTGAGCAAAAATCCTACTTTGTGAGCTCCTCCATTAAAGTCGTGAGCCAGTGATTGGGCTACTGCCTAAAATAGTGTGCTCTGGAGCCATCCTTCCTGAGCTAAGACAAAAAAATGTGTGAGCCGGAGGCTAAAAGACTGTGAGCTAGCTCACACTAATTCAGCTTAGAGGGAACACCGGTTACAGCCATAAAGAAACACAGGCTTTCCCCTCCCCCAAACCCTATACGTTTGGGCAGAAATTTCTTTGTCATTGGAGTAAAGTCTTGGCACTATTGAAGTCACAGAAACATCATATTTTCTGCTTGATTTAAATGGCCTCTTTCTTTGCAGAGGAAAAGATAAGAGAGTCAGAGCGGGTATAGTAAAATGGGTACGATTAAAGGGAAAAGGGCAGAGCTGCAAGACAAAAACAAGCCTGTTCGGAAGATGCATTCCCCCCCAGCTCTACTGCTGTTTCCATTACCTTGCTTGTGTTGTTCATTTTTTTAATACTAAATATAGACTTACAATTGAGGTCAATGCAAGTACAAGAGAACCCTGCACATGCTTGGTCCATAATCGGGGACTTATTAAGGGGCTATTGCTAGAGCAACAGGTAGCTTGCAATTATGAGCTTTAAAACACACACAGAAGGAAGCGGTCAATTAATTCAGTTAAGGCAAAACAGGTGCAAAGTTTCAGCTCTTTAGGTACTGGAGGAAACACGTGGCTGCAGCAGGGATGGTATCCACTTGTCTATTTTCTATCCAGCCTCTTTTCCATCATGAAACTTAAGGCAGCCTGCACGGGACTCCCTGTTCAGGCTCTCCTATTCAGGCTCTCACCAAATCCACTCCTGTTTAGCTTCAATAAGATTTCTCATATGTACTGCCCAAGCCATTCTTAATCACCTGACAGCACCTGGGTTTGGGCCACTGTGTGACACAAGAGTGTTGGACTGGATGATCCAACATGGCTTCTCTTATGTTCTTAATCTCTTGGGGAGTCCAGTTATGATGACTGTTAAAAATGCTGCACTGGTTCCAAAAGGAATAGGGGCACGTGCAAGAGCGGGGCAAGGTTGCCAGCTCTGGGCTGGGAAATACCTGGAGATTTAGGGGAATGGAGCCTTGGGAGGGTGGTGTTTGGGGAGGGGAGGGACTTCAGCAGGATATAATGCCACAGAGTTCACCCTTCAAAGTGACCATTTTCTCCAAAGGAAGTGATCCTGGTCATCTGGAGATAAACTGTGATAGCGGGAGTTCTCCAGGTGCTACCTGGAGGCTGGCAACCAGGCTCTGCCAATTTCCCCTTCTTGCTGCAGGGGGCAGACTGGGACATTAAAACAGCCCTCGAGCAAGCTGAGCTAAGTGGTGCCGGCGGTACCAGCCGTGCCGTAGTTTCTGTTCAGCTCAAGTTGATGGGTTCGCCGGCCCACTTGGCTCAGTTCACTCCTGACTGCCAGGGTTTTCCCAGGAAGTTTAACAGCCAAACCACCTTGGGTTGCCAGGCTCAGCAGAAAAATTGGGGAATGGGGACATGAAGGGGTTATGACATTGCCAGTGCCACTGCGTCAGTTCCAGGTGTGACCTGGAAGTGACAATGGGTAGCTCTAGGAATTGCTGGAAACTCTATGGCATCCATCAGTGGGAGGAGACCTGGCAACCCTACCCTTGCCACGGTATATCCTCCTCTGTTCCAGTGGGTACCCTAAATCTCAGGGTCAGATTTTCAGAAAGCGCAAGAAGCTGCAGGAGGAAAGGCAGAAAGAGAGAAAGAGAGAGAGGGAGGGAGAGAGAGAGAGAGAGATCTGTTCCATGAACTCATTCTGTTCACAGTTCATTGGATCCAACCCAATGCTTTTGATATAATTAGATGAGAAATATGAGAATATACAAAAAATGAACATGGCTGTGACAGAACTGTACATACGGTGCATCGTCTTTACTGTCTGTTACATTAAGACCCAAGAGAGAGACCATGAGAATTTATTTGCAAACCATCCTACTTTATCAGCCACCCGGAAAATGTATTATCTCTTTGCCGTTCTAAATGTTTTTTTGGTTTTTTTGTAGCTGGTGGATCAACATAATTTGCTAAAGCAGCTGGGAAACGAAAGAAGAGGATGATGAGAGGCATCCGCCATTCAACCGCTATGACCCTATTAGGCTTCTAATGAACTTTTTTAATGTACTGCTCTTAATCTTTTGCCCTTTGCTTGTGAGGATTTTGCAACAACCTTTGCCATGATTGATGCAAAACAAACTGAACCCAAGGAACTTTACAAGAAAGCATCTAAATTAAACAGGGACATAAAACACCATTGCAGCGTTTCCTTACTCAGGGACCAATGCAATTAGCAATCAATCGGTTCTCTTGGATCTCTGCTAAATGGCAGACTGATACCACGAATGAGCTTGCAGATGCATCGTAAGTATTATCTGCCACGCTAAGGTATCATTAAACCATACTGCACGCTTACCTTCTAAGGAAGTTTCTGTATTGTTCGTGTCTCGTTTGGGCTGTCCTCCTCATGATGTTCTGGAAAACTTCTCTGTCTAACGCCCATGTTTTCACACTGGTGACAGCTTTAAAAGAGAGGATAACATTTTTTTTTAAAGGTAGACAGTTTGATAGCACTCCACAGCTTTCCAGCTATACCCAATAAAAATCCAGTCAGATAAACATGTCCACTGGAGGGCCTACAAGGATGCACTCATTCTAGTTCTGTATCACCTTCTTTTATAGAAGGAAATGCCGCTTCAAGGGTTGCTACCAGCTTCACAGCTTACTCGTGATGTTATGTGCTTTTTGTATTTAGTACCAGTCGTCAATAAATACAGAATTAATTATCAATGGCACTGCAGGTTGAAGATCCAGGAAATGGTCCTGAGAACTGCTGAGGGACAGAAATAAAGGCGGGAAAACGTTTTTGACTCCATCTTGAACATGACATCCTTCACAATTCCTTTCCTGAGGGGAGAAAAGGATAATAGCACCTTGCATTCCCACAGGAAATATTCTGTGCACTATTACAGCGCCATCCTAAGCAGATACACAACCTTCTATACCTTCAGTGAACTTAGAAAGGATGATGAAGAAGAAGAAGAGGAGGAGGAGGAGGAGGAGACTGGATTTATACCCTGCCTTTCACTTGGAGTCAGAGCGGCTCACAATCTCCTCCTCTTCCCCTCCCCACAACAGACACCCTGTGAGGTAGGTGGGACTGAGAGAGCTCTTTCAAAGACTGCTCTTGCAAGAACAGCTCTGAGAGAACTTGTGACTGACCCAAAGTCACACCAGCAGCTGCATGTGGAGGAGTGGGGAATCAAACCCGGTTCTCCCAGATAAGAGTTCGCATTCTTAACCACTACACCAAACTGGCTAGGTGCTTATGATGACACGATGAGTGACGTTCAAGGTAACTGGTGGTGGCGGTCAAGTCCCCGCTGGCTTATTGTGACCCTGCAGGATGTTCAAGGCAAGAGGTGTCCAGAGGTGGCTAGCCATTGCCTGCCTCCGTGTAGCGACCCTGGACGTCCCTGGCGGTCTCCCATCCAAATGCTAACCAGGGCTGACCCTGCTTAGCTTCTGAGATCCAATGAGATCAGGCTAGCCTGGGTCATAACAAGTCATGGATCAAGGTAACTAGGAAAGGTTAAAGTTTTGTACTCGGATAAGTTAAATCCAAGCCCCCCTCCGTGTAACATCTAGGACCGCTCTCCGAGAGAGACCTATTCAGTGCTCCATGTGCTCGTGAAGGGCTGCCCCCCTCCCCTGGGGAGCCTGTTTACCCAGAAGTAAATCTCTGAAATTGCTGGGATCTGACAACATTTGAGTTGTGCTGAGGGTATTAAGCAGTGACAAAGGCTGCAAATTAATATGCACCGAAAACTGCTCAGACCTGACCGGGAGCTATAACTAGCTGACAAGCCAGGAGCATTCAGTGAGAGTAGGGAGGGAAAAAAGAGAAGAAATCGGTTACTGCAGATAAACTAATCTGCGTGGCATTGCCTCTTGCATGAGAATAGCAGAAATCATTCCGTTCTGCCTTTCTGAACGTGAATGGCACTTGCCTGGCATTCAGAGCTTCCCTCCAAGGCTACATTTCTACTGGTGAATCAGGCACCTAGGCCTGATAGAAGAAGAAGAGGAGGAGGAGGAGGAGGAGGAGGAGATTGGATTTATACCCTGCCCTTCACTACCCAAAGGAGTCTCAGAGTGGCTTATAAACTCCTTTCCCTTCCCCTCCCCACAACAGACACCCTGGGAGATAGGTGGGGCTGAGAGAGCTCTGACAGAAACTGCTCTTTTTCAAGAACAGCTCTGACTGAACTATGGCTTGCTCAAGGTCATCTAGCAGGTGCAAGTGAAGGAGTGGTGAATCAAACCCGGTTCTCCCAGATTAGAGTCCGTGCACTTAAGCACTACACCAAACTGATACAAAGGGACAGAGTGGCAAGGACGCAGTTATATCAGCAGCTTGGATCCCATCTCCAAGTTGAGAAATTCCTGGAGATTTGTGGGTGGAGACTGGGAAAGGTGGAGTTTAGACAGGGGAGAGAGCTCATCGGGGATGTTAGATTCAAGTCCAGTAGCATGTTAGAAACCAACAACATTTTCGGGTCCAAGGTTTCAAGAGTCAACACTCCCTTCGTCAGACCGGTGTAATGGTTAGGAGTGTGGACTCTAATCCAGGAGAACCCAGTTTGATTTCCCCACTCCTCCACATGCAGCTGCTGGTGTGACCTTGAGTCAGTCATAAATTCTTTCAGAGCTGTTCTCTCAAGGGCAGTTCTTGAGAGCTCTCTCAGCCCCACCCACCTCACAGGGTGTCTATTGTGGGGAGGAGAAGGGAAAGGAGATTGTCAGCCACTCTGAGACTCCTTTGGGTAGTGAAGGGCAGGGTATAAATCCAATCTCTTCTTCTTCTTCTCCTCCTCCTCACCCCCTGTGGGATCCAACCAGAACTTTGACTTACGCCCAGGAAATATTGATCTCTAAAGTGCTACTGGACTCATGTCTAGCTGTTCTACCGAGGACCAACAGGGCTACCCTCTGAAACCAGCAGAGATGTGAGGCCATAGAGTTCAGCACCTACGGCTGCCATTTTCTCCAGAGGAACAGTTCTCTGGAGATCAGTTAACATAAGAACATAAGAACATAAGAGAAGCCAATGTTGGATCAGGCCAATGGCCCATCTAGTCCAACACTCTGTCACACAGCGGCCAAAATATACCAGGGGCCATCAGGAGGTCCAGCAGTGGGGCCAGGGCACCAGAAGCCCTCCCACTGCTGCCCCCTCCAGCACCAAGAATAGAGTGCATCACCTGCCCCAGACTGAGAGTTCCCATCTATACCCTGTGGCTAATAGCCACTGGTGGACCTCTGCTCCATATGTTTATCTAATTCCCTCTTGAAACTGTCCATGCTTGTAGCTGCCACCACCTCCTGTGGCAGTGAATTCCATATGTTAACCACTCTTTGGGTGAAGAAGTATTTCCTTTTATCTGTTCTAACCCGACTGCTCAGCAATTTCATAGAGTGCCCACGAGTTCTTGTATTGTGAGAAAGGGAGAAAAGTACTTCTTTCTCAACCTGCTCAATCCCATTCATAATCTTATAAACCTCGATCATGTCACCTCTCAGCCGTCGTTTCTCCAAGCTAAAGAGCCCCAAGCATTTTAACCTTTCTTCATAGGGAAGGTGTTCCAACCCTTTTATCATTCTAGTTGCCCTTCTCTGCACTTTTTCCAATGCTATAATATCCTTTTTGAGATGTGGTGACCAGAACTGTACACAGTATTCCAAATGAGGTCGCACCAATGATTTATACAGGGGCATGATGATACTGGCTGATTTGTTATCAATTCCCTTCCTAATAATCCCCAGCATAGCGTTGGCCTTCTTTATTGCAGCTACACATTGTGTAGACATTTTCAGTGAGTTATCCACTACGACTCCAAGATCTCTCTCTTGGTCCGTCTCTGCCAGATCAGACCCCATCAACGTGTATTTATATTTAGGATTTTTGGCTCCAATGTGCATCACTTTGCACTTGGCCACATTGAACCCCATTTGCCACATTGATGCCCACTCACCCATCCTCAACAGATCCCTTTGGAGTTGCAATTCTGGGAGATCTCCAGGCCCCACCTGGAGGCTGGCAAACCCAATCCCCCCCAATTTCCCCACTGACGTAAGGGATTTCCACCCACAAAGTGGGACTTTCTTTCTCCTCCCTCCCACTGGAGTCTACGATACTCCACCAGATGCAGTTCCTGGCTCCCGGGGATCTCTGGGAACAGCCTGAGGGAAGAGCCAGAAAATCCACAAGGAGGGGGAAATTGGTGAAAATTGTTCCCCCTTCCTGTCAGTGGAAGTCCTCTGTGGGATCCAATCATGGGACTTAAGCCAGGGCACTAGACTTAAGCCAGGGCAGTAGCCCAAGACCCTTTCTCAACGCCCCAGCCAACTGGCTCCCATTGAGCTTAGCTGGCTCTGGACCAGTGTTCCCTCTAAACTGAGTTAGCGTGAGCTAGCCTCCGGCTCACACATTTTTGTCTTTGCTCAGGAAGGATGGCTCCAGAGCAAACTCATTTATGCAGCAGCCAAATCGCTCGCTCAGAACTTTAATGCCAGTAGCTCACAAAGTAGAGTTTTTACTCACAAGACTCCACAGCTTAGAGGGATCATTGCTCTGGACTCCAACTCAGAAGCCTCAGAGGAAGAGCCAGAAAAATGGCCTGAGGAAGAACAGAGAACTCTGGGAGACCCCTGCAAGGCAGAAGCCCCTGGCCCATCTATTCCAGATGCTGCCCCTAAGGAGCCTTCAGTTGGATCTTCTCCACCAGAACTTGCCCGAGGAGCCTGCAGTTGGATCTTTCCCACCAGAATTTACCTCTAAGGACCTTGCAGTTGCAGCTCCTCCACCAGAACTTTCCTCTGAGGAGCCTGAAGCTGGAGCTCCTCCACCAGAATCTTCCTCTGAGGAGCCTGAAGCTGGAGCTCCTCCACCAGAACTTT
Organism: Gekko gecko; assembly: GCA_029375565.1. Classification (NCBI taxonomy): domain Eukaryota; kingdom Metazoa; phylum Chordata; class Lepidosauria; order Squamata; family Gekkonidae; genus Gekko; species Gekko gecko. The sequence goes on along the minus strand of JAPDNY010000010.1, from coordinate 111,615,622 downwards.
CCTCTGAGGAGCCTGCAGTTGGAGCTCCTCCACCAGAACTTTCCTCTGAGGAGCCTGCAGCTGGAGCTCCTCCACCAGAATCTTCCTCTGAGGAGCCTGCAGCTGGAGCTCCTCCACCAGAACTTTCCTCTGAGGAGCCTGCAGCTGGAGCTCCTCCACCAGAATCTTTCTCTGAGGAGCCTGAAGCTGGAGCTCCTCCACCAGAACTTTCCTCTGAGGAGCCTGCAGTTGGAGCTCCTCCACCAGAACTTTCCTCTGAGGAACCTGCAGTTGGATCTTTTCCACCAGAAATTACCTCTGAGGAGCTTGCAGTTGCAGCTCCTCCACCAGAATTTTCCTCTGAGGAGCCTGAAGCTGGAGCTCCTCCACCAGAACTTGCCCCCGAGGAGCCTGCAGTTGAAGCTCCCCTTCCCTCTGTCCCCCTCAGGTCCTGGAGCAACTAAGTGCCGGCCCAAGACCTGGCCCTCAGGTCCACCAGGATCCACCTCCACCCAGCAGAAGCAGGGTAGGCAGCAAGCTCATGCTGAGGTAGCTCAGTGGAAATGCAATCCCAGGCTTGCAGCCTGGGCCAGACTACAGGACCACTGGATTTAATCCTTCTGGCCCCAGTACAGCCTGGACACAATGAGTCCCTGGTGCTGCTTCCAAAGAAGGCAGAGCTGCTTCCCTGTCAGCCTATTTAGGCTGAGTGGGGAAACTTGCTGAATCAACTTGTCCACCAGGTGTAAGCCTGGTATTTCCAGTTCCTGGTCCCCAAGCCTGGCCAGCTGCCAGGGAGGGGTACCACTCAAGGAGACCTGACCGGCCCTTCCTGTAGAGTTCAGGACAGAGAGACTGCAGCGTCTGAGAAAATGAACCTTCTGGCCACTGCCGGCTCGCCCACTAGGCGAGCTAGGCGCTCGCCTAGGGCGCTGGGGTCCACAGGGGCGCCAAAGCGCCCCTGCCCCACCCCCGTGAAGCCGGCGCTGGGAGGAAAGGGGCGCCCGTTCAAAGCCGGCGCCCCCCCCCCCCGTCTTCAGCCGGTGCTGGGACTGGGAGGGAAGGGGCGCCCGTTCAAAGCCGGCGCTCCACCCCCCCCCGTCTCCAGCCGGCCCTGGGGCTGGGAAGGGCGGCCGTTCAAACGGCCGCCCCTTCCCTAGCTTTCCTGAGCACGCCGCTAGTGCGGCGTGCTCAGGAAAGCCGGCGCTCCACACCCACCCCGGTCTCCAGGCCCCACCGGGAGATTGGCATCCCCGTGGGGTGGGCGCCCCAGGCTGTCTTGCCTAGGGCGCCCAGACACCTGGGGCTGGCCCTGCTTCTGGCAGAAGCCACATAGTCAAGGAATCAAAGGACCATGGCACACCAGAGATGCCTCAGTTCCTCCCATGTACTCTCTAGGAACTCCAGTTATGCTGTAGTGTAGGCAGTAAATGACGAGTGAGAGCCATCGTGGTGTAGTGGTTAACAGCGGTGGACTCTAATCTGGAGAACTGGGTTTGATTCCCCCACTCCCCCTCTACAGGAAGCCTACTGGGTGACCTTGGGCCAGTCACAGTTCTCTCAGAACTCTCTCAGCCCCACCTACCACAAAGGTGCCTGTTGTGGGGAGAGGAAGGGAAGGGGATTGTAAACCAGTTCGAGACTCCTTAAAAGGTAGAGAAAAGCGGGGTATAAAAACCTACTCTTCTTCTTCTCCCTCCAAGTTCTTCTTCCAACTTAGTGCTTTTAAGCGTATTGCCTAGTTTATCGACCCAGCTTTCTCCTGTCAATTATGGGCCAGTTCTGTTACTGCAGCATCTGCTCCCAGACTTTGCAGCTGCCTGCCCAGCCTCCCTTACTCTGGAAACGGGGGCACCAATGTGCTGAAGAGTCCTGAGAACAATCCAAAATCTAGGCTTTATTCATAAAACCCCAAATGACAACTCATGTGTCAGGTAGCCCTGCCATGATGGATGGAGAAGGGAGGGAGGATGGGATTGTTTCGTGAAGGGAGGGAGGATGGGACTGTGTGGTGTTGATTTATGCACCTGGACTGTTCGAATGGAATGTGGGGAGCTGCCTCGACTGCCTGGGCATACAGGCCGTATCTTACCCAGACCTAAGACAATAACCTTGGAAGAGCCAGGCTGTTAGCTTCATATCGCTTTCAAAAGCAACAGCTAGGCTAGGAAAGTTGGGGCGGCGGGAACTACATTAATTATTGCTGTCTTTAGTTCCCGCGCGCGCGCTAAGCTTCTATTGGTGGAGGAGGGGGGTCCCATTCCCCCCTGATGGTATAACTGTCTGCTTCATGTAACCAAGGTATTCTTAACAATGCTTCTGTTTCAGTAACCTAATCTTGCAGCTTAAAATAAATACTATTCTTCCTTCAATGAACAAGGCCTGGTATTTTGCTGACTAATTTAAGGACTCTGACAAATGGTGCTTTCTCCCCTTCCACACCACTGCTATCTCAGCCATCAGCAAAGAACAACTCTTGGCCGTGCCCCCCCCCCCCCAGTGGTCTTAACATTCTCCTGGTTCTGCAGCATTTTGGTCATCGTGCACACCTTTCACGGAGGCCGTCCTGGTGCAATTGTATAAAATCGCCAGCTCGCCGAATGCTGTCCACACAGGAATGGATGAGAGCAACTTGTTCTGCTGAAAGACCTCCAGTCTCCCCTCTGTGAAAAGGCAACAAGAAATAATTCAATATGCTTCTCAATTACACTCATATTATAATTACATGTGCATGTGCCATTAAGTTGCAGCCAACTTATGGAGACCCCAGCAAGGGGCTTTCGAGGCAAGTGAGAAGCAGAGGTGGTTGGCTGTGGCTTTCCTCTGTAGAATTGTCCTTGATGATCTCCAAACCAAGTACCAGCTCTGCTCTGCTTCCAAGATCTGATCAGATCGGTTTATATCATGCTGCCTCCCTTCCCCACATTATAATTAAATACGTATATATGTCATCTTGTCTCTCCGCTGCAGAGAGGCAAATAAATGTCTGTTATTCAACGAAAGAAGGTAGATCAGTTACAAACAACGCTTAGCGTATAAACCCCATCAAATCTGTGCCATTTGTGCATGATCTCTCTCTTTATCAACTGATTTATAAATAATGTCAGTCATCCAGAGGTCTTTCTTTTGCATTTTTGAAATGCTCGGGGTTTTTAAAGAATATAAATTATTTTTTTTAATCACAAGTCAAGGTGGTTTCATAAATGCTTCTCCCTGCCCGTGGTGTGAAGTGTGACGCTCCCAACGTTTCATCCATGTGCTGCAACGTGTTGTAACAAAAATGCATAGAGTGAGAGTGTTAATAAAGTCTAAAAACAATCTGTAATGCACCATGGAACAGATCAGCACAGAATCAGTAATATGAAAGTTCAGCTTCCAAACGCCTGGCAGAACAGGTGTGCTTTGCATAACTTCCAAAACCCTAATAAAAATTCAGTTTACGCAAAACCCTTGATAAGACATTCCATAGCATGAGTGGCATCATAGCACTGTAATCCACTGTAATCTCTGGGCTGAGAAATACCAGGAGATTTGAGGTATGGAACCTGGAGAGGGGAGGGTTTGGGGAGGGGAGGGGAGGGACCTCAGCGGTGTATAATGCTATAGAGTCCACCCTCCAAACCAGCCATTTTCTCCAAGAGAACTGATCTTGATCACCTGTAATAGTGCGAGATCTCCAGGTGCTACCTGGATGTTGGCATCTTCAGCAATTCATCTGGTTACTGCTCTAACCGATTTCTAGGGCCTCCCCCCAAGTACAATAAGTGGCGGGGATCATGTGAAAGAAAGAAGATTGTCATTTTCCCATAGCATCCCACCAAGAAAGAGAGAAAGTGACAGGTGAGATAATATTATATCTAGTACATCTCCAGTGTTTCTATGGATCCAAGCTCACTTGATTACATAGCCCACAGCTCAAAGCTCTCTTATATGAGCATTAAACTCAATTCTCTAGATGTCCCACAATAAAAAAATCATGATCTCTCTATGAAGATTCTGTTTAGGGCAATTTTTATTGTATGGTTATAGCCACTGAAATATCAATTTCATTACTCTTAGCAGCGCTGAACCCTTTTGTAGAGTATAAGTTTTATTTCTGGCTTGCAACTATACATAAAATTTTAAGAGCGAAAGATCTATAAATAAGGCAGCTATGTATCTTTATTGCAAATGCCTCTTTTGTCAAAACGATTTGATTCTTTCACAACTAGGGTTGCCAACCTCCAGACGGTGGCTGGAGATCTCCTGGGGATTACAACTGAACTCCAGGCAACAGAGATCAGTTCACCTTGAGATTCGGAAGGTGGACTCTATGGCATTATACCCCACTGGAGCCCCTCCTCAGACTCCACCCCCTCCTCAGACTCCGCCCCCAAAAATTCCAGGTATTTCCCAACCCAAAGCTGGTAACCCTATTCACAGCACGAGTGAAACAATCACTGCAGCACTGGATAGAGTCAGCAGAAATTTAAGATGTTTCCCCCCCAAAGGATTACTTTGCCATTAATACCAAATTTGGGAGAGCCTCCCCTCCATGTTGTTATTGATTTCAGTGGCTTAATTAAGAGAAACCTAATAAGACTATTGACTTTTCCCAAGACTGATGCAGCGTAAACAGACTGACGAACTCAATGGGGGTGTTTGTTTAAACTAGACTTTCCAACCTTCAGGCAGAGCCTGGAGATCTCCCAGAATTACAATTGATCTCCCAGACTGCTTTGAAGGGTGGACTCTGTCCCATTACATCCCTGCCAAGCAACCTCCACTCCCCAAACTCTGCCCTTAAAGCTCCAGGAACTTCCCAACCTGGAGTTAGTAACTTTATTTTAAACAAATATTTGTTCACCTATAAAGCTGGTAGGGGGTGGTGGTCTGATTCTAACATCAGAAGGAGTGTGCCGCTGAGGGGAGTTTGAACCCGCTGGCATCTTCTGTTATGGGGTGATGAGCCAAACTGTGGTTTCTCCCAGCCTAGCTCCCTTTCGGAATCACAGCAGGGCTGGATTAAAATAAACAAAAGGCCATCTGCTGACCAATGCTGGGAGATCAAGAAGGGACCCTTTGTGGAGGAGCAACTGAACATTTACCACACATATATAAAAATTGTAAGTAACAGCAGGATATGGAAAGGATAAGGCTTAGAAAGAAGATATGGTTAAGTTATGAGGTAAACATGGGGTGATTTCTCTTCCAGAAGTGACTTCAAGCAGGGTTGCTGATTGATGCCAATGCTGGCTGCTGTCCCAAGATGAAAATTTAAAAAAACCCAAACCCTCAAGTGTCCTTTGTACCTGTATATCATTTCCGGATACAACCCAGAAGTGACAATAGGTAGCTCTAAGAATGGCTGGAAACTCTGTGGCTGAACCTGGAAATGACGTCACTATGTGACGTCAGAGGTATTGCTGATGCCACATGCCTTAGGTTGCCAGCTCTGGGTGAGGAAACACCTGGGAATGTTGGGGGTGCAGTTTAGGGAGGGGAAGGACCTTGGGAGGGCATAATGCCATAGAGCCCATTGTCCAAAGCAGCCATTTTCTTCTGTCATCTGGAAATCAAATGCAATAGTGGGAGATCTCCAGGCCCTATCAGGAAGTTGGCAACCATACACATGCCCCATGTCCTCCTCCTCCTCCTCCTCCTCACCTCCCAATATGCCTGCTAGTTGCCAGGTTCAGCCTGGCAACCCTGCTTTCAAGGCTATGAAGGACATAGGCCTCGGGGCAGCCTGCCAAGCAGTGTAGCTTCTTCACAGCTCTCTTCACCTATGTGTCCCTCGAAGACGCTAAAATCTCCCTCTCCCACTCATACATATTTTATAGATGCAGAGGGGGTAGCCATGTTAGTCTGTTGCAGCCAAACTGAACGGGAGCTAGATGTATCTGGCAAAGTAAGCTCTGACTCATGGAAACCATGCTTGAATGAACTCTGTTCCTCTCTGAGGTGCCAGGAAACTCCTGTTTTGTGAATCTTTATATGATTCAAACACACGCATGATTCAAAAACATGGCGGCGGCTGTCACAACTAGCTTGGCTCATGAAAATGCGGATTGGGAGAGCTGAAGCAATGCCGAAAACATCACTGAAAGCCATATAATTTCCTCACCGCTGGTGAAGACACACAAGGTAGGGCTCAAAAGCTTCACGTACACTGTTGCCAACCTCTGTGTTGGCTCTGGAGCTCTCCCAGAATTACAACTGATTTCCAATCTGTAGAGATGGAAGATGGACTCTTATTGCATCACATCCCTGCTGGACTCCCCCCCTTCTTCAATGTCCATCCTCCCTAGGGTCCACCCCCAAATCTCCGGGAATTTCCCAACCTGGAGTGGACAACCCAGTTTATACAGCCTTTGCAACCTAAGAACGTAAGAACTGATGTGTTAGGATAGGCCAATGATTCAATGTGATGTAGTGCTTAGAGCAGAGGTGTCGAACTCATTTGCCGTGAGGGCCGGATCTAACATAGATGTCACTTTGCTGGGCCCGGCCATGTGTGTCATAAAACGTAACGCCAGGTACCGGAGATATAAACTGAGTAAAGGACAGCAGCTGGTACACTCCGAGTTGTTGTTTCCTCACTGCAAGGCCCCATGGGCTGGGAGGGGGGTGCAAAGGAAAACCCATATGGGCAGACTGGAGAGCCAGCGGTGCAGCACTGGGCAGATGCCCCCCCCCGTTGCTTGACTGCTGCAGACGAGGTTGTTCTGCCATGCTGAAGCCACAATCAGAGTGGCTCTGCCCACTCTCCCCCTGAACAGTCTCCTGTTCCCTCCCTTGCACTAGTTGCTTGCGGACTGCATAAGAGCCCTGGACGGGCCGGTTCTGGCCCATGGGCCTTATGTTTGACACCCTTGGCTTAGAGCACTGGATTAGGATCAGGAAGACCTGGGTTCAAATCCCTACTTTTCCATGAAGCTCGCTGGTTGATCTTGTGCTAGTCACTCTCAGGTTCACCTACCCCAAAGGCTTGTTGTGAGGATAAAATTGTGTGTGTGGGGGACTACTGTATATACTGCCCTCAGCTCGATAAAGGGTGGGAAAAACATGTCTTAGATCTAGCCTAGCACTGTGTCTCCAACACTGAAGGAACAGATGTCCAGCAAAAATCTCATGGGCCAATATATACATAAATCCGTCTCTTGTTGTTTGCCCCAAGCGGGTGTGGGGTATAAAGGAAGAGATGGCTTCCCTATTCTGAATTGCTTACAAGTGGAGAGTCTTGCTGAACTTCTAAGAAATGTTATCTACAACAGGAAGAAATGATAACCATAACATAAAGTTGTGGTGACAAAGAAGGTAGTTAAATATCATGCTTTCACTTATGGTGACCCCAGCAAGGGGCTTTCAGGGCAGGTGAGAAGCAGATGTGGTTTGCCATGGCCGTCCTCTGCAGAGTCTTCCTTGGTGGCCTCCTGTCCAAACCATGACCCTGCTTAGCTTCCAAGATCCAACAAGATTGGGCTATACCATGCTGCCTTCCCTCGCTAAATGGAATCTCCATATTCAGAAATCGTATGCCTGTTGCTAGGGGGCAAGTGGCATGAGAGGCCTACATTTCTTGGTGGTGGGCCAGGATGACCAGGTGGGGGCAGGGAATCCCCATACAAACACCAGAAGTGATGTCATTATGTCGCCTGCGACGCAGGACACCCTGGTATCTGGACAAAAACTCTATGGTAAAAATATGCCTACCATAAAGTTTTTGCCCAAATACCAGAGTGTCCCATCTCACTGGCGATGTTGCTGTGATGCCAGCCTAGGCCTTCCCCTGCTGCTGGTAAGCCCTCCCCCGTCCCCCACTGGTTGCCAGGAGGAAGCTGGTAACTCTATGATGGGCTCTCTGGATGCATCACGGTCTACTACATTCATGGTATACGAGAACAGAAGGATCTTTGACCTGATCTAGTGGGCTGCTCTTACATCCTTAGACTCAGATATAAAATTTCAGGATTTAGCCACACAGTTCCCGGAAGTAATGATTTAAACAGTTACTGACCTGCCAGGACAAATATATGGTTGCCGGCCTCTCCTTGTTTGATTATGTAGCTCCCCTGCTGGTATGTCCTCCCGTACATACATTCTACCATATCTCTGATCTGTTGAGGGTCCAGTCTCTTCAGAAATTGGTTCCTGGTCAGGGCATCTGTGATCAGCTTTTTCTCACTGTTATTATGCAAGCCACGAAATGGCAAACAGAGAAGGGGGGGGGAGAGGCAGAAAAATCAGATTCATTGGTAGCGCATAAACGAAGTATATTATGTACAAGATATTCTTCCATCAACGTATTCATGGTCTAGTGCCCACAGAGGTAATTTACCTTCTTTCAGTTGCAGCCTAAAAAATGTTTAGCATGGTTTTCTCTCTCTCTCGTTCTCACCATAAACTGCAATTCCGCACTAGCCGACCGCAAAGATTCTCAAGCGGTCTTCTGGGAGAATTCTAGAGGGTTCATCAGAGAGTCCACAATGGTAACGATCAGTCATGGCGGGCAGACCTTCACAAAAGACACCACAGCTGATCTTCCCTGGGGCTATGCATTGCTAAATGAGTGCGGTCTAATGTTCTCTATTCAAACTATGGCCCAATCTGCATCTAGCAGTTTGCTCCGCTGTTGTACCAAACGCACACTGGAACAGAAAAAGATGCGGCTCAAAACCACATTGAAATACCCTGGGCCAAGGCCCCCCCTGAATGGCCATAAAATGACCATAAATCTATGCAGATGGCTACCATAATACTGAAGAGATTAAACAAAGTGAAAGCAGCATGCAGACTGGACGCTGCCGTAAAATCCGACAATCAATCAAAGTGAAAGTGGCCAGGAACGTAGATGGGAATTTCTGTTCCAGCGTAGGTTGGGTAAAACAGCAGAGCAAATGCTAGATGCAGATTGGGCCATGTGAAGACAAGGTCATCTGCAGGTATTTGAGGGCTCAAGATGTTCCACCATTCCGCTACTGCGGCTACCACCCCCTCCCCAAGTTGAGGCTTTCTTCTCCCACTCCATCTTGGCCCTTTCTAGGCCTGCCAACCTCCAAGTGGGGCTTGGGAGATCTCCCAGATTTACAACTGACTCCCAGACTACAGAAATCAGTTCCCCCGGAGGAAACGGCAGCTTGAGAGAGTGGACTCTACAACGTCACATCCCTTCATTCCCAAAAATCCGCCCACCCCACGCTCTGCCCCCAAATCTCCAGGAATTTCCCATCTGGGAATTGGCAACCCTGGACCTTCCCCCCCATCTTTGCAGCTTCTTTCTCCCACCCCACCAGCTGGAGAAAATCTAGAGCAGGGGTGTCAAACTCACTTGTAATGAGGGCCGGCTCTGACATAAATGAGACCTTGTTGGGCCGGGGCCACGTGTGTCATAAAAGGTAATGCCAGGTAGCAGAGATATAAACTTTATAAAGGACACAAACACAAAGGGCTTTTTTTTTTACTTAAAATAAAAACATGCTTAAAAACATTAGCACTCTTGCCATGTTTTGTTTATTTAACAGTGTCTGATCACTGACACCTCTTGCTCTGAATTAGTGCATCAAAATGTCTGTGCTGTTGCAATCTTGAGTATGCTGTTCAGGTGTGTATCTGTAAGCTGCAAACCTATGATGACGCAGCAGCAGCAGAACTGGAAGAAGAAGCAGAAGACAGCCAGTTCCACTGCAGGCCTGATAGAAGCCCTCCAGGGGCCTAATCCAGCCCCCGGGCCACGTGTTTGACACCCTTGTTCTAGAGGGTGCCTTCTGCACACTCCTTTTAGCCTCACAGGTTGCTATTTGAGAGTTGGGAAATTCCTGGAGATTTGGGGATGGGGCCTGGGGAGGGTGAGGTTGGTATTTGACAAAAGGGAGCACTGACTCTTGAAAGCTCATCCCTTGGAAATCTTGTTGATCTCTAAGGTGATCCCGGACTTGAATCTTGCTCAGCAACAACAGAGATTCATTTTTATGGGGCCTCTGCCAAAAAGCTCTTTGAACACACACCGCCTTACATGCCCCACAAAGCCAAGACAGGGATGACATAGTTCTTGCTGTGTGATTCCCCCCCCCTTGTCTCCAGGTACTTTTCTTTCCCCTTGGGAATGGGAGATCGACCCAGAGACTCCCCCAGAGGTGGCAGCTGCTCAAGCAGGGTGCTTGGGTGTGCGAACCTAAGTGAGGTCCAACAAGCCTGTACAGCACCCTGCGCAAACTGAATGTGCAGCTGAGAACTTCCCCCCAAATCCTCTGTAGCCTCCAGGAGATTCTCAGCTGACAAATTCAAGAAGAAGAAGAAGGAGAAGGAGAAGGAGAAGGAGAAGGAGAAGGAGAAGAAGGAGAAGGAGAAGAAGGAGAAGGAGAAGGAGAAGGAGGAGGAGGAGGAGGAGGAGGAGGAGGAGGAGGAGGAGATTGGATTTATATCCCACCCTTCACTACCCAAAGGCGTCTCAGAGCGGCTTACAAACTTCTTTCCCTTCCCCTCCTCACAAAAGACACCCTGGGAGATAGGTGGGGCTGAGAGAGCTCTAACAGAAACTGCTCTTTTTCAAGAACAGCTGTGCCAGAACTATGGTTGGCCCAAGGTCATCCAGCAGGTGCAAGTGGAGGAGCAGGAAATTAAACCCAGTTGTCCCAGATTAGAGTCCGCGCTCTTAACCACTACACCAAACTGGCTCCCTGGAAGGAATTATGCTGAAGCTGAAGAACATTTTCAAGCCCCGATCCGACCTCTCGCTCGCTTTACCTTCCAATTCTTCACATTACTTTGGAAAGCCAGCGTGGAAACTACCAAAGGGATGTGACATATTTCATTGAGAACAGAAGGGGAAAAAAAACACCCCAAACAACCCCCAGCATTAACAATGCATTTATTCACCAGTGCGATGTGCAAAATACAAAGTGATCTAATCCCTGCCCGGAGGGCTTATAATCGAGATAATTATTATTTATGTTGTGCCATGGCAATATACAACAGACACGGCAATACACAGAAAAGCCTAAGCAAGCAGCGGCAACAACAGAAAAAATAGGTCGCTGCCTTAAAGAGCTTGCAATCCATATTTCAACTGCAATTTCCATCAAAAGGGGTGGAGAAAAGCCCTGACCTGGATAGCCCAGGCAAGCGCGATCTTGTCAGATCTCAGAAGCTAAGCAGGGTCGACTCTGTCCAGCACTTGGATGGGAGACCTCCTTGGAACACCAGCAGTTGGAACGCAGGGAACAGGCTTTATTCAGCCATCTCTCTGAATATCCTCCAAGCCCTCAGTAGGGGTCAGTCACCAGAGGTTGCCATGACTTCTAGGTGCACACAGTCAATCACCAGAGGTTTCCATGACTTTCAAGTGCACACACACACTCAAACACACACACACATAAAATACAAAAAAATACCCCGCCCTTCACTCGCAGTCCCAGAGTGGCTTACAAACTCCTTTCCATTCCCCTCCCCACACCAGACACCCTGTGAGGTAGGTGGGGCTGAGAGAGATCTTTCCAGAACTGTCCTTGAGAGAACAGCTCTGACAGAACTATGGCTTGCCCGGGGTCATCCAGCCAGGTGCAAGTGGAGGAGTGGGGAATCAAACCCGGTTCTCCCAGATTAGAGTTCGCATACTTACCACTGCACCAAACTGGGTTAGGCCAAGGGCCTTATGGGAAAAGTGAGTTTTGAGGGACGAGAGTTCTTGGATATGGGTGAAGATGAAGGGCACGATAAAAATGGGAACAAGGGGAAGGAAGAAGCCGATTCCCTGACTGGCAGGCCAGTCTAGGAAAACAACAGCAGGAGTAACTGGTTTGGAAGGATATGAAGGAAGATGGAGTTGACTCAATGGACAGAAAAGAAGCGGCTGTCTGAAGGGAAGGATGCAGCATGGTGGAAAGAGGGAGTGGGGGGGGAGGTAACAGCAAAGAAATGGGCACAAAAAGGTGGAAGCCAGAGAGGGAAGGAGACAGATGATAATCATGAGCTAAAAAGAAAGACAAAAAAAAATCTCAAAGAAGTTTTTAAAGGAAATGTGGGAGCACAAATGGAAACCACAGCTGAAGTTCAGTTCAGACATCACACAAACTAATTTCTTAAGAAGTTGACCTATGACTTGGTGTGATGGCTGCACTGACCAGGCACGGTTTGCGACTGACAAGCAAATTAGAATAAGAAACCATGGTTTGAAGCGGTTTTGCTAACCACAGCTAATCTTGATTATATTTCTGCATGATCCCTTAAGTGATGAAACCATATGGTCTACAATTCTACAACTGTAAACCACTGCTCCTACAGGTATAGTTCATCATTAATAACAAACCATGACTGGTCATTATGGGAATTTCTCAGGCGATATATAGGCTTCCACTCCCTCCCTCTTGCACACAGCTCAAAAATTAATTATTTCTACCTTCACAGCAAACCACAGTTTACGATTATATATCCAAATAACATAGTCTTGTTTACTCTTTTCCTTTAAAATCAGGATTTCAAACCATGGTTTAATGACATAAGACTGCTCTTGTATAATTTGATTTGTACAGTAACTCTCAGAACATGGAAAGCCACCCTGAGCCTGCACAGTGGGAAGGGCGGGATATAAATCTAATAAATAAATAAATAAAGTAAGAAAATGGGTGGAGTCCATTGCTGGAACTGACCAATGGGATCCAGACCAATAGCTAGAAGTTCCATTGGTTGGAGAAGACCTCCAGGGCATCCGATGATAAGAACTATGAAATGCATAGGAGAATAAATCACAAAATATCACAGGACATGAAGAAAAAGGAGGAGGAGGAGATTGGATTTATACCCCACCCTTCACTTGGGAGTCGCAGAGCGGCTTACAAACTCCTTTCCCTTCCCCTCCCCACAACAGACACCCTGTGAGGTAGGTGGGGCTGAGAGAGCTCTGACAGAAACTGCTCTTTTCAAGAACACCTCTGACAGTACTATGGCTTGCCCAAGGTCATCCAGCAGCTGTGAGTGGAGAAGTGGGGAATCAAACCCAGTTCTCCCAGATTACAGTCCACGCACTTAACCACTACAGCAAACTGACTTTATTTACAATAAAACAATTTAAAAATCTTAAGACGGTCCTGTGCTGAGAACCAGTTCAGAAGGGAACTTCGAAATGTATTGTAAACAAGAACAGGACTGGTGCACATTTTGTCAACAGCAGAATTTGAGTCGCGTTATACGGTTCCATCAAAATGGAGTACTGTTCCAAGAAAACTGTAGGCGTGCTTACAGAAACATGTGATGCTTTCATCAAATTAGCTGCACATTGATCCAGAAATGTTTCAGTATTTATAAAGCCACTGCACTAAGGATTCTGTCTTCACAAAACACATTTATCCTTTTCGTTCCAAACCAGCTGTTGCGCTCCCCTGCTTCAATCCTCCCTGCAACAGTGGTACAGCTTTCTGGCTAGTGTGCAAAAGGTCAAGTGCAAAAATACAAGATAGTGCATCTCTGGTGGACACCATGAGTACAGCCCCCTCCTCATCCCTTGAGATGGTGGTGGCAGTGCAACACTGTGTTACTGGAGAGAAGAAGAACATAAATCTGAATGTATGCACAGCCTCCCCTGCTCCTGTGCCAGAAGAGTGTTTCAACATTCTGTTGCCTGGGCTATTTGTAATCATTCATGTGCCAGATGAAACAATTTGGGGGGAAGGGGGTCTAGTTGCAAGCCTGTAGGATTTTCAAAGCAAGAGACTAACAGAGGTGGTTTGCCACTGTCTGCCTCTGCCTAGCAACCTTGGACTTCCTAGGTGGTCTCCCATCCAAGTACTAACCAGGGCTGACCCTGCCTAGCTTCCAAGATCTGATAAGATCGGGCCGGATTGGGCCATCCAGGTCAGAGCAATGAAACTTATACTTCAAAATGCCCCTTGAGCCCAGTAAACCAATAACTAAACCACCTCTGGTTCGAGTCAAAGTTTGTTTATGATGGGCACAACAAACAACTGCTAGGTATGCAAACTCTCTTCAGCACGTGGAGTCTGATGATGGAAGCCATAAACTAATTTTAGATTGGCATGATTTCCAAAGGCAGGAGACCCAAACAAGGACTTTGTTTTCTTCCCAGCAATGGCCATTCTTGGAAATTGTGTTTAAGAATCCCAGTTGCTGGGAAAGCAACTATATTTATTTGTTTATTTAGCTCAATTATACCCCACTTTTCACCCCACTGAGGATAGAGGTTGCCAGGTTCCCCCTGCCCACCAACAGGGGATGGGGTGTATAGGGCTGTCAGATCCAGGTCGGGAAACTCCTGAATATTTGGGAATGGAGCCTGGGGAGGACAGGAACCTCAGTGGGGTACAATGCCACAGGGGCCACCCTCCAAAGCATCCATTTTCTCCTGGGAAACTGGCACCAAGGTTGTAGTCTGGAGATGAGCTGTAATTCTAGGGCATCCCTAACCGGGACCCAAAAAGGCCTACAACCTTACTCTCCAGCCCTCCATTTTATCTTCACAACCACCTCCCTGGGAGATAGGTTAGGCTGAGAGAGACAGACAGAGACTCAGGTCACCAAGCAAATTTCTGTGGCAGTGTAGAGATCTGAACCAGGGTTTCCCAGAGCCTAGCCTGATACTTTAATCTCTACACCATGCTGTTTCTCACACAACAGACTGCAGCTAGTTAAAGACTTCCCTCTTCAGTCTTCATTTGCCAGGTGAAAGGAGGAGGGAAGGGATCTTAAACTTGTAAGACCAGCCTTGAACTCAGTTTATGCCCACTCTTGGTCTGTTCATAACACCTGAACTGGGCCTTCCTGGTTTGCCAATGGGTAGATCTGAACTCAAACCGCTAACCGAAAAGGACAACCTTTGATCCGGGAACTCCTTGTGATCATTACCCGTGTGGCTGATAAGTCCTAAGAACTAAATCCCAGCCACTCTGGAAATGTCCAAGGTCCCTTCTGGCTTGGGCTCATAAAACGAAGTGAAATTGTCCCAGGGAACTCAGCTTCATGGTGAGATCTCTGGAGGGCACCTTTAAGAGGGAATGATCACTTCCCATTCACCAGCTTGATTTATTTCTGTTATTACCTGTATACCGAGCTTGAGAATGAAGGATGGCGACAATAAAAGGTTAGACAAACAAGATGAGAGGCATAGTAATCGCCAAACTGGTGGGAATGTATGCGACAGCCCTGGCAAGCCACGCCATAAATAGGTCACAGTCTTTGGTGGAAAACAAATTTTGTAAGCACCAGCTAAACTATATCATTAACGTCATCTTGTGTAAGTGACCTTTTCCTAACGAAAATCCAATTAGACCGCCCTGACGTGGATAGCCCAGGCAAGCCCGATCTCATCAGATCTCGTGAAGCTAAGCAGGGTTGACTCCGGCAAGTATTTGGATGGGAGACCTCCTTGGAATACCAGCAGTTGGGAGGCGGGGGCAGGCCCTATTCAACCACCTCTCTGAATATCCTCCAGGCCCCCATGACTTCCAGGTGCACACACTCACATGCACATTTACACATATGAAACATAACAAAAAAAAAAGGAAAGGAAAATCCTATCAGACCCTCTTATATTTTAACAGATCAAAAGATAATGCCCCTTCTTTTCACTAGGGGAGGCTTCTATCTGAAACTGATCCCCATTTCAAACTAAACCTGAAAGAATTTTGCTTATCCCAGTTATAGGGTTCCATAGTTCTTCATGTCCTTGTTCCTCCATCTTTAATTTTTTTCCCAAGAATAGTTTCTTTCACATATTTTAAATAACGGGGAACAACAAGCAAACGGAGAGAGAAACAGGGGACGCTTTGAGAGAAAGGTCATGTTATTCTTCTTATTTAACAGAAGGCAAGTTTTGGAAAGATACAGTAAGCTCTAAGATGATCTCAGGCCCTGACCTGGAGAACCCAGGCTAGCTTGATCTCATCAGATCTCGGAAGCTAAGTAGGCTTGGCTCTGGTTAGTATTTGGATGGGAGACCCCCCCGCAGAGGCAGGCAATGGCAAACCACCTCGGAACATCTCTTGACTTGGAAACCCTACAGGGTCACCATAAGTCGCTCGCAACTTGACAGCACCTTCCAGCACCACAGCAATTATTTCACACAAAACCTCCAGGTCTCCCAAATTAGCAGGACACCTCCCACCAGCATCCCTCTTCCCCCAATGCCTCCCAGTGAGCTGGTGGGGGGAGAATGGGGGAGAAATCAGCATTGCTGACAATGATGTCACTTCCAGTGTGACCTGGAAGGGGCAGCGCCACAGACGGGCAACCCCTATAGCACAAGGGTGTCAAACATAAGGCCCGGGGGCCAGAACCGGCCCGTCCAGGGCTCTTAGGCGGCTCATAAGCAACTAGTGAAAGGGAGGGAACAGTAGACTGCTCGGGGGGCGGGAGTGGGCGGAGCCATTCCGATTGTGGCTTCAGCATGGCGGAACAACCTTGTCTGCAGCAGTCAAGCAGCCTGGGAACGTCTGCCCTATGCTGCACTGATGGCTCTGCAGTCCGCCCATATGGGTTTTCCTTTGGACACACCCCCCCCAGCCCAAGGGGCCTTGCAGTGAGAAGACACCAACTTGGATCTTACCAGCTGCTGTCCTTTATACATTCTGTATCTCTGGTACCTGGCGTTACATTTTATGGCACAAATGGGGCCTGCCTACCTGAGGGACTGCCTTTCCCCGTATGTTCTCCAGAGAGCACTGCAATCCGGAACTCAAAATCGTCTCGCCCCCCTTGGGCCTAGGGACGTCAGGTTGGCAGTAACTAGGACCAAGGCATTCTCCCTGGTGGCGCCAGCGCTCTGGAACGAGCTCCCTACTGAGATCAGAGCTCTGCGGGACCTTCAGCAATTCCGCAGAGCTGTTAAAACGGAGCTGTTCCGTCGGGCGTTCCAGTGACAAATTCCAGTGATTCCATCGGTCGTGCAGCACCTGCTGTTATAATGTGATGCCATTGTTTTAACTGTTTAATTGTATTGATAGGAATTTCTATGTAATGTTATTTTATGCTGCTTGCTGGTTTTATAGTGTATGTTGGTTTTAAGACTTTACGTAAGCTGCCCTGAGCCGCTTCGGCGGGAGGGTGGGTTAGAAATCTAAGAAAATAAATAAATAAATAAATGACAAATGGCCCAGCCCGACAAGTGACATTTATGTCAGATCTGGCCCTTGTAACGAAGGAGTTCGACGCCTCTGCTGTAGCCTTCACCCAAAACTCTATGGTTAAACCATGATGATGACACTTCCAGGAGTGACCTCATCTTATCACCACAGTGTCGCCAGAGAGGGCCCCACCGTGCCAGTTAAGTCTCCTACCAGGTGTGAGCCCTGGTGGGGTAGCAACCCTATATAAAACGAGGGCCCGTTCTCATGTTACCTTCGTGTCACAAGACCTGTTGCTCCTTCCTGTGTCGCAAAAGTAACATCAGAAGCTCTGAGTCACATGGCAGAAGCCTACACTGCAGCTCTGGCCCAAGGTCACCCAGCAAGCTTCCGTGGCGCAAGGGGGGATTTGAAGTTAGGTCTCTCAGATCCTAGTCCGACATTCTTAACCACTACACCACACTGCCTTTGTGGCTACAGCAAACACTATTTTGCATACAGGGTGAAACCAGATGCGTCATTTTGAGCTCCCCAAAGGGAAAAATGATGTCAATAAACAAGAGTGCTATGTCAATGTTCTCCCAGGGGTGTTCATCCGCCTTAGCTGCGCCTGCCCTTTTAAGCCCTGCAATTAATGCAGCCATCCAACTGCCTTTGCTCCAGGCTGAAATTTCCCCAGACATAGATCAGACCTGTCACTTAGGTTTTACGGAGGTGGACCTTTCTATAGTGCCACTGTTGTGATTAGAGGAAAGAACGGATACCTTATCGGGCAGGGCAGGGCAGGCAACCAACAACACGGGTGCCCAACAGTAGCTTGCCAAACCATTTTGTTTGGCAAGCAGGGCTAGTTTGCCACCCGATGGACCGAGGGTAAGGTGTTCAGAGCACTGCTGGGAAGCAGCTGGATTCCATTGTATGGCCCAGTATACCCCTTTGTCTCCCCCACTGCTTGAGTTTGCCAGCATTCCAGCATCGGCACAGATACATGTGGCAGAGGGGGTTTTTTGGGGGGAGGAGGTTGTTTTTTGTTTTGCTTCTTGAGGGTCACGATTCTCAGACACGCAAAAGAGAAGAAGTCATCATAGCTCAGTGATGATGCTCTACTGTTAAGAACTTGGGTAGCCAAGATGAGACAATCAGTTCTGTTTGAGATCATGGAGAGTCACCAATACTAGTCAGGGCTGACAACAAAGGTAAAGGTAAAGGCTTCCCTTGCTCGAGAGCTAGTTGAATCTGACTCTAGGGGGTGGTGCTCATCTCCATTTCCAAGCTGAAGAGCCAGCGCTGTCTGAAGACGTTTCCATGGTCATGTGGCCAGCATTACTAAATGCCGAGGCGCATGGAACACTGCTACCTTCCCTCCAAGTGGTACCTATTTATCTACTTGCAATTTCTTGCTTTCGAACTGCTAGGTTGGCAGGAGCTGGGGCCAGAGATGGGAGCTCACTCTGTCACACGGCACTAGGGTCTCAAACTGCCAAACTACAGACTTTCCGGTCTGCAGCTCAGCACCTTAACCTCTTAGCCACTGCGGCCCTCAAGGGCTGACAATAGGATAACTTAAATCAGGGGTCTCCAATTTTTTTTGAGC
Source organism: Gekko gecko (assembly GCA_029375565.1). NCBI lineage: Eukaryota > Metazoa > Chordata > Lepidosauria > Squamata > Gekkonidae > Gekko > Gekko gecko. Next base: position 111,596,998 of record JAPDNY010000010.1, on the reverse strand, counting down.
CTATTGGCTCCTTTAAAATGCTAACATAGGGTGGTGGGCACAACCACAAAACAGTCGTTGTGAAAGGTGGAGCCACAGGCTCAGGGGTAGCCCAAGTGTGTGGGAGAAGAGAGGCAATTTTTTTAAAAATGCACTGGGAAAGAGGAGTAAGAGGGCAAATAAAATCAACACTGCGGTGCCAGCTGCTACCGAATGTTTATTTAAAAAGGGGAGAAATCAACATGGCCGGCAATGATGTCACTTCCCGTGTGACCTGGAAGTGACATCACCAGATAGCGGCAACACTGTAGCATTCACTCAAAACTCTACAGTTAGACCATGATGGTGTCACTTCCAGTTCACACCAGGAGTGTGATCTCTGATGGCCAATGAGAAACTCTGCTGGATACTAACCCTACCTAGCCCCACCCACTTTCTAAAAACTCTTGGTAGGCACCAGGAAAGGTGTCACTGGTGTCATGGCACCCATGGGCAGCACACTGGGGACCCCTAGGTTAAATGAAAGGCAGCACCTTACATCACTAAGAGGTCAAGTTTGTGAATGGTATGATTTGGAGTAATACTTACAACTGCTCTTCACCTGCCCACATTTAGCAATATCTCCCTCTGGCCCTGAAACTTCACATGCTGAATGCCACTCTTTGTTCCAATCCTGAAACAACCTCTAATAATTAACCAAACCTTTAGTCTGTTTTCTCAAATTATTGCTTTCCTATCATCTTTCCTACCTCTTACCCCATGACTCAATTCATAATATTTATTTGCACTGCTGTACTTAATTATTGCAGGGGACATAAAGGAAAATTTAAATTTCATAAAAGACCCATCTGGTGCATTTTCTCTCCCCCATAAATGGTGATGGATGAAAACAAAAATCACCAACTTCTTTGTTCTTTCCCATTAAAGGCTCTCAGAGTAATACTTAGCGGGCGTATAATCGTATGCAATAATAATGCATTTCCACTATGCAATATTAAAGTACGGAAACAAATTACAGGGTTCAAATATCAAGAGCAGAAACTAAACTGGTGGGGGGGAAATATAAGGCCAAATAAACTGATACGAAAGGAGTCAAGGATACAGTCTGCTGGAACAGAAAGCACTCTGTGCACAACAGCACTGCTGCACAGCTTCCACTGATTTCCATGAAGTGTGTATCAAATGACCACCTGCTAGACCAGGCTGATAAAAACCAAGTGAGAGTGCATGGTGGCGTTGGTCTCCCTTCCTCAAAAGCCAGTCGACTCCAACTCTAGGGTTGTGGTGCTCATCTCCAAGCCAAAGAGCCAGCGCTGTCCAAAGACTTCTCCATGGTCATGTGGCCGGCATGACTAAATGCCAAGATGCACGGAACGCTGTTACCTTCCCACCAAAGCGGTACCTATTTATCTACTTGCAATTTCTTGCTTTTGAACTGCTAGGTTGACAGGAGCTGGGTCCAGAGACGGGAGCTCGCACTGTCATGTGGCACTCAGGTCTCAAACTGCCGAGCTATTGACCTTCCAGTCTGCAACTCAGCGACTTAACCTCTGAGCCACCGTAGCCCTGCGTGGTGGTGTACAGATCAAACATTTATGAGTGGACCTGCATCCACTCAAGCCAGACTGTCTTACGAATGAATAAAGATTCCGCTGAACATGCAAGCTGAGCAAAACCAAGGGGAGACTACCAAAGAAGAAGAGCAAGCCCATTCACGTATGTGGTACAAAACTCAGAACCAGGTTACCATGGTGCAATAATAATAACTGTGTACCGTCGAGTCACAACCAATTCACGGAGACCCCAGAACTATATGATTTTCAAAGTAACAGATGAGCAGAGGTGGTTTGCTATTTTCTTCTTCTGCATGGTCCTTCTTGGTGGTCTCCCATCCAAGAGTAACTGTTGCCAACGGTACTGTTTCCAAGCTGGGATGAGATCAGGCTAGGATGGGCTCTCAGGCTGCTCACCATGATCCAAAGTATCCATTCATATTGAGGAATGGGATGGGTAACTTGCAGCTAATAGGTAACCTACATTTATACACATCATGGTGCAAAGTACATATAGATACAGGTTACCTATTAGCTGCAAGTTACCCATCCCGTTCCTCAATATGAATCGAATCTCGAAACTATATTTGCTTCTTCACACATCTGCCCGAATTTTCGCATAACACGGTGGGGAGGTCTACTACTGTAACTAAAAGTGCATGCAGGAGAGGGGAGGTGAACCCGTCCTCCTTAAATCACTGCCCTCTGTTCCCATGGGCACTTTTCTCACTAGTAGGGTTGCCACCTTCCAGGTGGAGCCTGGAAATTGCCCTCTATTACAATCTCGAAACTATATTTGCTTTATCACACATCTGCCCGAATTTTCGTATAACATGGTGGGGAGGTCTAATACTGCAACTAAAAGTGCATGCAGGAGAGGGGAGGTGAGCCTGTCCTCCATAACTCACTGCCCTCTGTTCCCATGGGCACCTTTCTCACTAGTAGGGTTGCCACCCTTCAGGTGGAGCCTGGAGATCGCCCTCTATTACAACTGATCTCCAGATGACCCAGATCAGTTCCCCTGTAGAAAATGGCTGCTTTGGAAGATGGAATCCACAGCAGCTAAGATCCCTCCCCTCTCCAAACCCCGCCCTCTCCAGGCTCCACCCTCAAAATCTTCAGGTAATTCCCAAGCAGGAGCTGGGAGCCCTACTCGCTAGGGGGCTCTGATACAGGAAATGAACCCAGCTGGAGAAACATTTCTGCAGCAACAGGACGTATGTGAAGCTGCCTGGTATTGAGGCAGAACAGTATCTGGCTCCTCTGTGCGCTGACCTCAGAACTTGAAAGGCCTCTTATCCTGGGTGTGGGAACTAAAGAGCCGGCTGTCCAACCACCTGCTATTCCACCATCAAAGTCCTAGAGCAGTGTGCCGCTTCTCCCTGCTGGGCTCTCAGGACATTAAAGAGTAATGAGGAAGGGATAAAGCATTCGTTTAACAACGGGGACTGATATTTTGGGAAGGGAAGAGAGAGGGGAGAGGGGAGACGGTTAATGCAGTTTTTTAAAAAAATGCTGCAAGATGCTTTGAGAGCTTTATAATCTGAAAAGGAATGTGAATGAAGTGAATAAATAAAAATGCTCGAACTGACAGCAGCTCTCCAGGATTTCAGACTGATCAAGTCCTCCACTGGCTACTTGACCCTTTTAACTGCAGGTGCCGGGGACGGAACCTGGGACCTTCTGTCTGCCAAGCAGATCATCTGCCCTCCAAGTCACAGCCCGTCCGCAAAGGCAAGGTGGAAGGAGAGCAAAGATTCAATCCTCTTCACTTGTTCCCACCTTTTGTTCTAAAAATTACAGTGGCCCCACTAATGGACCTCCTGATGGCACCTGGTATTTTTGGCCACTGTGTGACAGAGTGTTGGACTGGTTAGGTTAAAACAGATAAAAGAAAGTACGTCTTCACCCAAAGAGTGACTAACACATGGAATTCACTGCCACAGGAGGTGGTGGCAGCTACAAGCATGGACAGTTTCAAGAGGGAATTAGATAAACATATGGAGCAGAAGTCCATCAGTAGCTATTAGCCACAAGGTATAGATAGGGACTCTGGGGCAAGTGATGATCTGTATTCTTAGTGGTTGGGGGGGACAACAGTGGGAGGGCTTCTAGTGTCCTGGCCCCACTGCTGGACCTCCTGATGGCACCTGGTATTTTTGGCCACTGTGTGACAGAGTGTTGGACTGGATGGGCCATTGGCCTGATCCAACATTGGCTTCTCTTACGTTCTTATGTTCTTCCCTGCTGTTGAGAGTACATGAAGCTGCCTTATGCCAGTTCAGACCCTTGTTCTATCAAAGCTTGTATTGTCTACTCAGACTGGCAGCAGCTCACCAGGATCACTGGCTGGGGTCTTTCATTCCACCAACGACCTGATCCTTTCAACTGGAGATGACAGAGATTGAACCTGGGACCTTCTGCATGCCAAGCAGATGCTCTCCAGGATCTCAGGCAGAGGTCTTTCGTATCACCAACTACCTGATCTTTTTAAGTGCAGATAACAGGGAACTGAACCTGAGACCTTCTGCATGCCAAGCAGATGCTTGCTAGGGTCTCAGGCAGAGGTCTTTCACATTATCAACTACCTGATCCTTTTAACTGGATGTACCAGGGATTGAACCTGGGACCTTCTGTATGACAAGTATGTGCTCTACCACTGAGTCACAGCAGCTCCCCAGCAAACAGGGCAGAGCTACGAACAACAAACACGGTTTCTTTCATTTAGGTTAGAACTTAGACAGCAATCCTGAACGGGTTTACTTCCAATCTTTCTCACAGCTATTCCATGGGGCTTACTTCCAGGAAAGTGTTCTTAGGATTGCACAGTTAATTTCTTAACTATGATGAAAAAGGTTAGAGTGGAAATATAATGAGTTAAGTTCTTACACAGACTGAAAGACTTTATAGGGGCCTCTTACCTTTAAAACAGAGTTTAGATACGCAGAAATATGCATATATTTCCTTTTTCTCCTTTTAATGTTGCTATACATTGGGCAACTATTGTGATCTAAAGGTTATGATTGAAGACACAGAACTTTTAAACAACTTGTAAAATCCTGTTCTGAGCAAGAGAGCAATGTATCACCAACTCCAGGCTCAAACACAATCCTACAAGACAATGAAAGGTATTAACAGCTTGTAATGAGTCTGTTTTCACACTGGTTTCATAGCCTGGGAGATACTCTTCCGAGACAATTTGGCCTGTCTTTGCCAAACTATTTCTGCCAATTTATTCTGGAAAACCCTGGCTTCATTTCCTCATGTTGATGCTAACAATGGAAACCCACACATGGAGCTTAGGATAATTAAAAACAAGACAGACAGCAATCGCTCTTGTTTAATCCACACAAATTGATCTTTATCTGTTCTCTGCACTTTTACTAGCCTTACCTGGCAAAGAAATATCGCCGCAAACACTGTAACCTTGTAACCAGTGATTGCTGGTACACGAAGGGCTGGCTCATACAGCTGTTGGCCACCATACAATTGATTCCAGGAACAGATGGTGCCCCTCGCTGAGTGACTGTATAGCCTATGGAGATGCCAATTTCGTGAACCGGTTTGTCCACATGGCAGCTGTGACTGCCATGTCTGTGAGAGCCATGGCACCCAAAATGCCGTACGACTAGTTCATCCATACCAACATGGCCATGCTCTAGATCTGCAAAACGTGCACCCTTTGATCAGTTACAAAAGGCAGAAAGATCTTGGTCTCCTTTGAGAAGCTTGAATCTGAACCTGATCCAGTAAGATGAAGCAACTGCCAATCTCCCTTGACTTATCTAAGAACATAAGATAAGAGAAGCCAGTGTTGGATCAGGCCAATGGCCCATCCAGTCCAACACTCTGTCACACAGTGGCCAAAAATTGCAAGTGCCATCAGGAGGTCCAGCAGTGGGGCCAGGACACTAGAAGCCCTCCCACTGCTGCCCCCCCTAAGCACCAAGAATAGAGTGCATCACCTGCCCCAGACCAAGAGTTCCTATCTCTACCTTGTGGCTAATAGCCACTGATGGACCTCTGCTCCATATGTTTATCCCCTCTTGAAGCTGTCCACGCTTGTAGCCGCCATCACCTCCTGTGGCAGTGAATTCCATGTGTTAATCACTACCTGACTATGGAAAAGGAATTACAATGATTGTACCTCCCTGGGATGCTGAGAGATCAAAAATCCCTTTTCAGTTCAAGACAGGTCTGTAACAAAGACTCTTTTTCACTCCTTGGTGGCAAGTAGGAATTAACTCCGGGCCACCAATAGCAATGCTTCACAACGTTTGGTTGTTTTCTGTCTTGTAGGCCACCAGTGATCAATATACATATGTCGACACGAGCTAGTAGAACTTGTCTCTAAAACAGTTACTTCGGTGGATTACTTGTAAGTAGCATTGCCAGCCTCCAGGTGGTAGCTGGAGACCTCCTGGGATTACAACCAATCTCTGGGCAACAGAGATCAGTTGGTGGTCTCCCCTCCAAATACTAACCAGGGCTGACCCTGCTTAGCTTCCAAGATCTGATGAGTTCGGGTTAGCCTGGGCTATCCAGGTCAGGCTGGTTGTTGTTGTTGTTCAGTCGCACAGTCGAGTCCGACTCTTCGCGACCCCATGGACCAGATTACGCCAGGCCCTCCTGTCTTCCGCTGTCCGCTGAAGTTTGCTCAATTTCATGTTCGTTGCATCAATGACACTGTCTAACCATCTCATCCTTTGCCGTCCCCTTCTTCTTTGACCTTCAATCTTTCCCAGCATCAGAGTCTTCTCCAGTGAATGCTCCCTTCTCATTTGGTGGCCAAAGTATTTGAGCTTCAGCTTCAGGATCTGGCCTTCCAGGGAACAGTCAGGGTTGATTTCTTTTAGGACTGACTGATTTGATCTCCTTGCAGTCCAAGGGACTCTCAAGAGTCTTCTCCAGCACCATAGTTCAAAAGAATCTATTCTTCGGCGCTCGGCCTTCCTTATAGTCCAACTCTCGCAACCATACATTACTACGGGGAATACCATTGCTTTGACCATGCGGACTTTTGTTGGCAAGGTGATGTCTCTGCTTTTTATCATACTGTTTAGGTTTGCCATCGCTTTCCTCCCAAGGAGCAGGCGTCTTTTAATTTCATGGCTGCAGTCACCATCTGCAGTGATCTGGGATCCTAGGAACGTGAAGTCTGTCACTACTTCTACGACTTCCCCTTCTATTTGCCAAGGAGTGATGGGGCCAGATGCCATGATCTTAGTTTTTTGATGTTGAGCTTCAAGCCCACTTTTGCGCTCTCCTCTTTCACCCTGAGCAAGAGGCTCTTTAGGTCCTCCTCACTTTCTGCCATCAGAGTGGTATCGTCTGCATATCTGAGGTTATTGATCTTTTCCCCAGCAATCTTAACTCCAGCTTGTGATTCATCCAGGCCAGCATTTCGCATGATGTACTCTGCATATAAATTAAATAAGCAAGGTGACAATATACATCCTTGTCGTACTCCTTTTCCTATGCTAAACCAATCAGTTGTTCCATATCCGGTTCTAACTGTTGCTTCTTGACCCTTATACAGGTTTCTCAGGAGACATGTGAGGTGGTCCGGTACTCCCATCTCTTTAAGAACCTGCCATAATTTATTGTGATCCACACAATCAAAGGCTTTAGCATAGTCAATGAAGCAGAAGTAGATGTTTTTCTGGTACTCTCTTGCTTTCTCCATAATCCAGCGAATGTTGGCAATTTGATCTCTAGTTCCTCTACCTCTTCGAAACCCAGCTTGTACTTCTGGCAGTTCTCTATCCACGTACTGTTGAAGCCTAGCTTGTAGGATTTTGAGCATGACCTTGCTAGCGTGTGAAATGAGTGCAATTGTGCGATAGTTTGAACATTCCTGGACATTGCCCTTCTTTGGGATTGGAATGTAAACTGATCTTTTCCAATCCTGTGGCCACTGTTGTGTTTTCCAAATTTGTTGGCAAATTGAGTGCAGCACTTTAACAGCATCTTCTTTTAAGACTTTGAATAACTCAGCTGGGATACCATCACCTCCACTAGCTTTGTTGTTAGTAATGCTTTCTAAGGCCCATTTAACTTCGCTTTCCAGGATGTCTGGCTCGAGGTCAGTGATTATACCATCGTGGTTGTCAAGGACATTGAGGTCCTTCTTGTATAGTTCTTCTGTGTATTCTTGCCATCTTTTCCTAATCTCTTCTGCTTCTGTTAGGTCCCTACCGTTTTTGTCCTTTATCATGGCCAGCTTTGCATGGAACGTTCCCTTGATTTCTCCAATTTTCTTGAACAGATCTCTAGTCCTTCCCAATCTATTGTTTTCCTCTATTACTTTGCATTGTTCATTCAGGAAAGCCTCCTTATCTCTCCTTGCTGTTCTCTGGAAATCTGCATTCAGTTGGGCAAATCTTTCCTTTTCACCGTTGCCTTTAGCTTTCCTTCTTTCCTCTGCTATGTGTAAAGCCTGGTTATATGATATATATATCAGGCTGGTTATATGATATATAAATGATAATCTTTTAACAAATACCGCATGAGAGCATGTAGCTGGAAAATAAACCAAAATCCCTTTGTAGTCCCCCCAAGTACAAATTCATACATTTGTTTTGAAGAGAGACCTTCATACAAGAGTGACTTTTGACAAGGGATTATGCAAGGGGTATATTACATAGAGCGCACGTCTGCTTTGGAGTGGGTGGGGGTCTGAGCATCTGGGAGAGATCACAGCTTGCTGAACGTAGAGGTCAATCAATAACAGTTTCCGCAAAACAGTCAGAAATGCCTGGGGGAATTTTTCTGCCTGTAGCAATGACTGCATCTGATCAGACATCTGGCAGGCTTCAAACCTTGCTCCGTACCCGTCGTCCCCATGTCCCATGTTCACAAACCAGTGGCTATTCCACTTTTTTTGCAAGAAGGGGCACTTGGCTGGCAGAAAGTTAACTGAACTGGTTGCCATAGTAGCAGCCAATACCTGACATAAGAGTATTTACTGTAGAGGTAGAGAGACAGAACAGGCACCCATTGACATTTGCAGACCATAACGGACCTGTGAAAAACCAGACTCCTATTGGACATGATGGATAAACTTTGGCTCATTCGACACTCTGGCTTCCATTTCAAAACTCCATATTGGGGAATCAACAAACTTTTATGAGTATTCCGTTTTACGAGAACTCTGCGTCAGAGGGAGAGGTATCACGGTTTTCCTATTAACCAGATTCTTCTAGGAAGAGTAGGAAACGCCAGAGAAACATCTTTTATATTGCAGACTGTAAATAACATGTTCCTAATAATAAACCTCAGTTTGTTTAGCGCATTCATGAGCCTACGGCTTTAACTCTTTGCATCTATCGCTGCACTCCGCCCTGCCTCCCTACTCACTAAAGCTAAAGTGCTGCTTTGTTTTCAAGGAGGCATCCCCAAATTCTTAAAAGTTGCACAGGGGGAGTTTTTATAATGACTTTTTAAAAAGACTTTCACTAAAGGAAATGCTGGAGAATACAAGGTTGGGAGGTCAAAAAACAACCTTGCTTAGTCCCGGCTCTCCCATACTGCCGAGAGCAATTTTCATTTTTAATACTGGAAGGTCAGCCTGTGTTGACTCTCATCTTGTTCTATCTCTATGTTTTGCAGCTCCCAAGGGAAGCCCCAGCTTGTGTGGGGGGGAAGCTGCTATTTTCAAGCCATTCTTGCACTGCATTGTAGATCTGAGTCTTTCAAATGGAACCCAGAACTGTAACGACATTCATTTATCCTCCAGGTCCAATTAATTAATTAATTAATCTCCATTAATTAATTAATTAATCTCCATCGATCAATTAATTAATTAATCTCCATCAATCAATTAATTAATTAATTAATCTCCCTCCCAAAGCAGCGTACATCATTCTCCTCTCCTCCATTTTATATTCATAACAACAACCCTGTAAGGTAGGTTAGGCTGGGAGAGTGCGACCGGCCCAAGGTCCCCTTTCCATTGCATTAGTTGGGATTCAAACTCGAGTCTCCTGGATATTAGCCCCACACTCTTAACCAGTGTTCCCTCTAAGCTGAGTCAGTGTGAGCTAGCTCACAGTTTTTTAGCCTCTGGCTCACACATTTCGGTTCTTCACTCAGGACGGATGGCTCCAGAGCAAACTAATCTATGGAGTAGCTAAATTGCCTGCTCGTAACTTTAATGCTAGCAGCTTACAAAGTAGAATTTTTGCTCACATGACTCCATAGCTTAGAGGGAGCATTGCTCTTAATCACTCCATCACGATGGCTCTCAGCAGTGACTACACTGTACAATACAGGTCACTACCTGCCACAAGAAAGAAGGTTGCCAGCTCTGGGTTGGGACTCACCTGGAGATTTTGGGGAGTGGAGCCTGGGGAGTATAGGGTTTGGGGAGTGGAAGGGACCTCAGTGTAGTATAATGTCACAGAGACTACCCTTCAAAAGAGCCATTTACTCCAGGGGATCTGAACTTGGTCATCAGGAGATCAACTGTAACAGAGGGAGCTCTCCAAGTGATTGGCAACCCTATCAACAAGCATCAAAAGAACACCTGGATGCTGCCTAGAAGGCCAAAAAGCCACTTCAGAGAGCCACAGAAGAAGAAGAAGAAGAAGAAGAAGAAGAAGAAGAAGAAGAAGAAGAAGAAGAAGAAGAGAGGAGGAGGAGGAGGAGGAGATTGGATTTATACCCCACCCTTCACTACCCGAAGGAGTCTCAGAGCGGCTTACAATCCCTTTCCCTTCCCCTCCCCACAACAGACACCCTGTGAGATAGGTGGGGCTGAGAGAGCTCTGAGAGAACTACTCGTGAGAGAACAGCTCTGAGAGAACTTGTGACTGACCCATGGTTACACAGCAGCTGCACGTGGAAGAGTGGGGAATCAAACCCGACTCTCCCAGATTAGAGTCCACGCTCCTAACCACTACACCAAACCAGCTCTCGATCATTCTACCATTCTGTGGACAGAGAGCAAGAAGCGTGGCTGTCAGGTTCCCCTGGACGTACAGGGCACCAGTTTCAACTTGAAAATGTTTTTTGCGTTACAAAACCTTGTTTCATATAAAAGCCTCCTGACATCCCTCGTCAAAAGCAGCGCTATCTTGCGGAGCCAGTGCTCGCCACCTTGAATATTTATAAATATCCTGTCTACAAAAGAGAAGAGCGGAGAATGAGTGGAGGGCCAATGTTTACTTCAGCGGGGGAGAGAGGCGCAGCAGCATCCTGTTCAGACAGAAGAGAGGCTGCCAGGGTGGCAACTGTGACCTACATACTGTGGCCGGGGTGAGGGAGACATCCTGAAGGAAGGTTCTGGAGCAACAGCAAAAGGAAGCTGAGCGACACGGGCCGGTTTTTAAAGAGTTGGGTCTGGCTTCCCCAGACCCAACCTATCTTCCCTGCAGCCACCTATCCGCTGTGGGGAATGGCAAAAGGAGTTCAAACAGGCACCGTGGCAAGGAGGAAAGGATCCTGCCTCCCCCACCGAGCTCCTTCCCCACATGAATATCGCTGGGGGGTGGGGAGCCATTTCACCTCTTTGGCTTCTCCACATGCCCAAGTACTCCACATGGTAAGGCAAAATTGTTGAAATAAATCCCCACTTCTGCACAGGAAAGAAGTTTGGGGGGGAAGGTAGAAACCCTTCCTCTTCCTTAGGGTTGCCAGCTCCAGGCTGAGAAATACCTGGAGACTTTGGGGGTGGAGCCTGAGGAGGGCGTGGTTCGGGGAAGAGGAGGGACTTCAGTGGGGTATGATGCCACAAAGTCCGCCTTCCAAAGTGGCCATTTCCTGTGCAGGAACCGATCTCTGTTGCCTGGAGATCAATGTAATCTCCAGCTATCACCAGGAGGTTGGCAACCCTACTCTTCCTGCAACACTGTTCTGAGCCCATTTGGGGTCTCTCTCTCTCTCCCCCCCTCTTTTTGCGGAGCCTTTCTCCTCCAGGTGCTGTGTGCCTGCAGGGAAGGCGAGTTGGGTCCCAGTTCCCCAAACCCAATTCTTAAAAAAGAGTAATGTGTAGCTTGGCTCAGAAAGGAAGAGCAAAAAGCAAATCTAAGCCAGTGGTTAAGGGTTGCCAGGTCCCCCGGGGGGGCGAGGGTTTGCCCGTTCTATCGGCCCTTTACCTGCCGCCCCGAATTGAGCTGCCAGGGAGAACCCCACCCCCACTGTGCTGGGATCATGGAGACGTGCCCGCCATGATGGCGTCACCCAGAGATGATGTCATTACGCCGGGCACGTTGCAGGGGGGGGACACTATCATTCAAAGGAAAACTCTGCAGTCCCCCCTTGAATGATAGTGTTCACGCCCCCAACGAGTCCAACGTGATGATATCACTTCTGGGTGATGTCATCGAGGCATGCGTGCTTTGTGCGTGCACCGAAGAAGTCCCAGGGAGAGCCAGGACTCCCCCACCACAGCAGCAGGTAGGATCTGACAACCCTACCAGTGGTCTTTAATCTTTCCAGGCAGATGGCAGTATGGTAGCCCTTAAACTGCAAGCCCGTGACATCAGAGTCGCATTATAAAATGGGGGGGCATAATTATGACCTTGGAGATGACGCTGGTGGAAACTGCCATCAAGTCGCAGCTGACTTATGGCAACCCTGTAGGACTTTCAAGGCATGGGACATTCAGAGGCGATTTTCCATTGCCTGTCTCTGCCTAGCAACCCGGGACTTCCTTGGTGGTCTCCCATCCAAGTACTAACAAGGGCTGACCCTGCTTAGCTTCCAAGATCTGTAAGATTGGGGTAGCCTGGGTCATCCACATCAGGGCATTATGACCTTACTGGTGTCCAAGCCAGGACACTGAGCAGCAGACCTTGAGAGCCATGAAAGGCTATCAGTGGCTATTAGCCACAAGGTATAGATAGGGACTCTCAGTCTGGGGCAAGTGATGCTCTGTATTCTTGGTGCTGGGAGGGGCAACAGTGGGAGGGCTTCTAGGGTCCTGGCCCCACTGCTGGACCTCCTGATGGCCCCTGGTATTTTTGGCCACTGTGTGACAGAGTGTTGGAATAGATGGGCTGTTGGCCTGATCCAACATTTGCTTCTCTTATATTCTTAAAGGGGAACACAAGCCAAGCACCAAGAGGCGTATCATAAGAAGGAACAAGCCATTGGTTACAGGCATGGAGGAATGGCCTTCGTCGCCGAGTAACCTCAACTAACTGACCCGCTGATCACCTCTGCATGAGTATGAGGCACCTTCGCTTTCTATGCATGCATGCAACCATCCGGCCCTTCCAGACCAGTAATGCACCGTGTATTGCCCAAAGGCTGAACAGTGTGTTTTACGCACCAGTGGCCGAGCGCAAGTGTGCCCCGCCAGAAGACCGGATTCTCTCACCTGGAAGGCTTCCGCACTCTTGCTTTCTCGAAGGAAAACCGAGGCTGCTCCGACAGGTCGTACGTCCGGGTGGTGGGCTCGGCTGAGACACCTTCCTTCGCCCCTCTCCTCCTGTTATTAGACGCCGCCGGGGCGACCTGGGGCGTCGTCTCTCTAAGAGGGGAAAAGAGGAAGGGGTTTGCTCCCTGGGTGTCCACCACATCCTGGAGCTTGTTCAGCTGGATGCATTTACACTTGAGCTCCTCGGTGAGGTCGGCGATGGTCCGGGTCTGCTTGGCCAGCTGCTCCTGGAGCTCGATGATGTGGTAGCTCCTTTCCTGCAGCTCCTCCTCCTGCCTCTTCAGCTCCCTTTCCAGCTCCCACACTTTGCTCCGCAGGAGGTCCGCCGCCCCGGCGATGGTGCTGATGTTCAAAACCGGCTCTTTTCCCAACTTGCCGCCGCCACTGCCCGAGCAGCCGAAAGGGCAGTTCCCTGCATGGCCATCGGGCCTCTTCATATACTTGTGTTTTACCGATCCATTTCCCATTTGGGCTGATGACCTAGGCCAAAGAAAAGAGATCAGAATCTGGGAGGAAACACACCGAGTGCTGGGCTGGAGGCGGAAAGCTAAGACCCCACTGGGTCTTGCCGGGAAATGATGCCCAGTCCCGACTTGACAACCTCCCCCCACTCGCCTGGCTACAGGAGCTGAGCACAGCCCTAGCCCAGACTTATCCATCTCCAAGGAAGGCCGGGAGAGGGAAAAGAAGAAGAGGAGAAGAGATGGGTTTTATATCCCGCTTTCCTCCAGCTTCAGCAGTCTCAAAGCGGTTTGCAAGTCTCCTTCCCTTCCTCTCCCCACAGCAGTAGGAAAGAGCAAGAGTCCAGTGGCACCTGAAAGACTAACAAAATATGTGGCAGAGTGTGAGCTTTCGTGAGTCACCGCTCAGATCTGAAGAAGTGAACCGTGACTCAGGAAAGCTCATCCCCTGCCACGTGTTTTCTTAGTCTTTAGGGTGCTACTGGACCCTTGCTCTTTTCTACTACTACAAACAGAGTAACACAGCTACCCAACTTGATCTGTCTCACCACAACAGGCACCTTGTGAAGCAGGTGGGGCTGAGAGAGTTCTGAGAGAATGATGACTGGCTCATGGTCACCCAGCAGGCCTCATATGTCTCAAAGTGGCTTCCAATCGCCTTCCCTTCCTCTCCCCACAACAGGCACCTTGTGAGGCAGGTGGGACTGAGAGAGTCCTGAGAGAAACATGACTGGCCCAAGGTCACCCAGCAGGCCTCATGTGTCTCAAAGCGGCTTACAATCACCTTCCTCTCCCCACAACAGGCACCTTGTGAGGCAGGTGGGGCCGAGAGAGTTCTGAGAGAATGGTCACTGGCTCAAGGTCACCCAGCAGGCCTCATGTGTCTCAAAGCGGCTTACAATCACCTTCCCTTCCTCTCCCCACAACAGGCACCTTGTGAGGCAGGTGGGGCTGAGAAAGTTCTGAGAGAAACATGACTGGCCCAAGGTCACCCAGCAGGCCTCATGTGTCTCAGAGCAGCTTACAATCACCTTCCCTTCCCCTCCCCACAACAGACGTCTCATGAGGCAGGTGGGGCTAAGACGGTTCTGAGAGAACTGGGACTGGCCCAAGGTAACCCAGCAGGCTTCACATGGAGGAGGAGTGGGGAATCAAACCCGGTTGTCCAGATTAGAGTCTGACGCTCTTCACCACGGCACCAAGCTGGCTCTCATAACCACTACACTATGCCAGAGGTGGCTGGGACCCAGGCAGATCCTCTGACACAGCCAAGAATAAGGCAGGGAGCCAGGAAGAGGCGGGGAGGGGCACCGGTCAGAAGGCAGGGCCAGATTCATACTTGGGGAAGGCCAGAATGGGAGAGGCAGTATTGCCAGCTCTGAGCAGGGACATGCCTGGAAATTCTGAGATGCATAGGAAGACCCCTGATCCATCAGACTTGTCTACTCAGATTGGCAGTGACTCTCCAGGGTCGCAGGCTGAGGTCTTTCACATCACCTACTACCAGATCCTTTTAACTGGAGATGCTGGGGATTGAACCTGGGACCTTCTGCACGACAAGCAGAGTCTCTACTACTGAGCCACGGCCCCTCCCGAGGAGGGCAGGGTTTGGGTAGAGGGAGGAACCTCAGTCGGGTATAGAATGCCATAGAGTCCACCTTCCAAAGTGGCCATTTTCTCCAGGCAAACTGATCTCTGTCACCCGTAAGCCCAGGAGATCTCCAGATACCACCTGGAGGTTGGCACTCCAATGGAGAGGTTAAGAGGCAGCTCTGAGCTGCAAGGGGGAAAAAGCGGGGCAGGGAGGCAGGCGGCAGGGAGAAGAGGCGGGAAAGGCCTCGCTTTCCATTTATAGCCTCTCAGATGGAGCAGGTGGAAGGGGGTTGGACGCAGGCCAGGTGGGAGTGGAGCCTGGGAATTCCATAAAAGGGAAGGGGCCACACCTGGCCAGGAAGGGAGGAACAGACTGAGCCTCACAGGTCTGTTTCTCCCAACACGGAAATGTAAAGCTTGAGATTTTCATACCTCCCACCCTCCATCTACCAGGACATCCGCTGACGTGCCACACCGCTTTTCCAAAACAACAGCCTCGACAACCTACTCTTCTCCTTGGACACTCCTAATAAGAGTTTCACACGTCGCAACTGAAATTCTGGTGTCAGGCTGACAAGGGAGTAACACAAAGCAACAGAAGTGTGGGGGAGAAAGGGGATTTTTTTAAAAAAAGGAAAGCCGTTCACCTTTGCCCCTTGCTACCGCACCAAAGCTGCCGACTTGTTTTTCAAAAATTACTTATGTTCTCACATTGAGGCTCAAATCACACTTTTTAAAAAACCATATCGTATTTCCAGACCTCAGACACAAACAATAACTACTTGGGTACCAAACCCATACACTGTCTGCTAGTCCTAGGCATGAGGGATAACCTAAAAGAGCCAGGGGGATCAAGGGAACCAGAGATTTTTTCCAGCCCTGTTCATGCTGGGTGTTTTTGACTGTACCATATTCTGTTTTACCCTGACCTGGACGGTTAGCCCGATCTCATTAGATCTTGGATGCTAAGCAGGGTCAACAATGGTTTGTACTTGGATGGGAGACCACCAAAGAAGTCCAGGGCCACTACGCAGAGGCAGGCAATGGCAAACCACCTGTGTTCCTTTTTTGCCTTGAAAACCCTACGGCAGGGCCAGTTCCGGGTGTTGAGGGGCCCTGGGCAGACAGTCCCGCAAAGGCCCCCATCTGTCCATCACCACCAGGCCCGGAGCCAGGATTTTTAATTTGGGGAGGGCTTTAAATAAGTCAGGGGGCACCTTGCACACACTCCTGCACACCCCAAAGGAGCACTTGGGCTGGGTGGGAAGTCAGGGGGCTTTGGTAAGTCAGGGGCCCGGGCCCCCGAGATGCCCCACTGTAGCTATGGGCCTGGCCCCCCTCATATCTTTCCAACCCTCACCTGTGCGCTCCCCACTTTCTCCCACTCATGAACCCTCCCACTGCCCATGCTCAGTTGCCTGCAAACCCATGCCCTGACTCTACTGGCTGGTACATATGACTCTGAGCGCTGCTGCCATGGTTACCAGCAGCATCGCCTTTCCCAGTGACACTGGGCCACTGGGAGCATGGGTGGCAAAGCATTCTAAGAAAACAGATGGGGAAAGGCCTCCTAAGAAAACAGATGGGGTGGCCAGGGAGGTATGTGAGTGGGGATCAGCAGCAGTGGCCCCACCGGGAGCCCTAGGCCCTGGTAGCTGCCCCACCAATCCTGCCCTGCGAGGTTGCCCTTTGCGTCACTGTACAAACACACTTATGCTGCTTTCTGTCTCGTGACTCCTTCGATGGATCTGCTGACTTCTTAACGTCATGCAAGATTGTCCCAGCATATGAGCATCTGCTTGGCGTGCAGAAGGTCCCAGGTTCAATCCCTGGCATCTCCAGTTTAAGGATGAGGCAGCAGGTGATGTGAAAGACCTCAGCCTGAGACTCTGGAGAGCTATGGAGGGGGCTGTGGCTCAGTGGTAGAGCCTCTGCTTGGCGTGCAGAAGGTCCCAGGTTCAATCCCTGGCATCTCCAGTTTAAGGACGAGGCAGCAGGTGATGTGAAAGACCTCAGCCTGAGACCCTGGAGAGCTATGGAGGGGGCTGTGGCTCAGTGGTAGAGCCTCTGCTTGGCGTGCAGAAGGTCCCAGGTTCAATCCCTGGCATCTCCAGTTTAAGGACGAGGCAGCAGGTGATGTGAAAGACCTCAGCCTGAGACCCTGGAGAGCTATGGAGGGGGCTGTGGCTCAGTGGTAGAGCCTCTGCTTGGCGTGCAGAAGGTCCCAGGTTCAATCCCTGGCATCTCCAGTTTAAGGACGAGGCAGCAGGTGATGTGAAAGACCTCAGCCTGAGACCCTGGAGAGCTATGGAGGGGCTGTGGCTCAGTGGTAGAGCCTCTGCTTGGCGTGCAGAAGGTCCCAGGTTCAATCCCTGGCATCTCCAGTTTAAGGACGAGGCAGCAGGTGATGTGAAAGACCTCTGCCTGAGACCCTGGAGAGCCACTACCAGACTGAGGAGACGATATGCCACGCTGGGAGATCCTTAAATGGATCTTCCCAACTTTCTTAACATGGGCATAGCAGCCCCACGGGACCCCGATTTGGGGTGGTGAGTGGGGGAAACCACCAAAGACAGGGTTTTATAAGTTAAGTGCTGTCAGGTCACAACCGACTTCTGGCAACCCTGTCGTGGGTTTTTCAAAGCAAGAGATGAGCAGAGGTGGTTTCCCATGGCCCACCTCTGCACAGCAACCCTGGTCTTCCTCAGTGGTCTCCCATCCAAGTACTGACAAGGGCCAACCTTGTTGAGTTTCTGATATCGGACAAGACTGGGTTAGCCTGAGCCATCTAGGCCGGGGCAGGGAGAGAGGCAGGAGGGAAAAAATAACTTCCCTCTTGTGATTTCGCCACTCGAAACCATCCTCCTCTCCTTTAGCCATGACCTTCCCTTTGTGCCTTCAAGAACAAACCATCCATGATGGAGAGAGTCAGTTTCGATGAGGAAAGTTGTACATTGAGTTGGAAAGGTTACTCCCCGCACCTTAACTCCCTGGACCTCCTCCAAATCAACACCCTTCACGGCTGCTTTTCCCATTTTTAAAAAATGTATGCAAGATCTGTTCATGGATCATGTTGGGTTTAGATCCGAGATCACTATTATTATGGAAAGTAGACAGGCTGGTACTGAGCGTTGCCAGCTCTGGGTTAGGAAATAGCCTGGAGACTTTTTTTTTTTTTGGGGTGTGGGGTGTAAAAGCCTGGAGAGGGAGGGGTTTGGGGAGGGGCGGTGTATAATGCCATAGATTCCACGCTTTAAAGCGGCCATTTTCTCCAGGGGAACTGATCTTTATTGTCCAGAGATCAGCTGCAATTCCACAAAATCTCCAGGCCCCACCTAGTCTGATTTCATCAGATCTCGGAAGCTAAGCAAGGACGGCCTTGGCTAGTACTTGGAAGGGCAACCTCCAAGGAATACCAGGGTCATGATGCAGAGATAGGCAATGGCAAACTACTTCTGAAATGTCTCTTGCCCTAAAGACAAGTCTAGCTTGCCACTTAGTGGTGCATAATGCTAAAAGAGCTAGAATTTCTTGCTGCCAGACAATCTTAGGCTCTCCTGGCTATTCTACACATAATGCCAAAGAATAATGATTAATTATTATTATTTCCCCAAAGAAGCCTCGACCCCATTAAGTACTGTTACAGAAATGAACCCATGAAAAGTATATGGAGCTCTCTGCCAATTGAGGCTCTAGCTAGGAAAACATCTGCTTTCTGATTCTCAAACATTGTATATTGCACAGATGTACAATGTAATGCGGTAAACAAGCCCATCTTTTGGCAAGATGACAAATTGAATTAGGTGGCCTTCTGGCCTCCTCAGCTCTCGTGATCTGATGTATTATGCAAGGTGCGAACGGGTTTGATTGATAACAGTGCTCCCGCTAGGGGTTGCTAGACCCATGCCAGGCACTCCGACTGAACCACGAAGATGTCGCCTGCACACTGCCAAACGTCACACGCCAAGGTTCCGTTCTCCTCCTCCTTTGTCATAACTTAACAGTAGCAAAGGAGAATTTTCAGAGCAGATATCCCCCCCCCCTTCCAGAATATGCCAGAACGAATTGCAGAAATGCACAGGTGGAAATGTGGCCTCGATCAGGGATCCCCAACCTTTTTGCACCTGTGGGCACCTTTGGAAGGCTGAGAGAGGATGGTGAGCACTGCCCCACAGTGGTTGCTGCAGGAGGCAGAGCCAGACTCAGAGCCTCACACCTCCAGGGAAGAAGGGAAGGCCTGAAGGGGGAATGGAACCACAGGCTGACTAAAGAAAGCCCAGGTGCCTACCAGCCCTCCTGATTCTCCAGTGGAGAACTCCTACGTTTGAATGAGGGCAGCCGTACAATGGGCCCACTCTCTTTTCAAAAAACTTGGAGGGCACCATACTGGGGGACCTGGTGGAGATCTAAAACAGGTTTGGGGAACCAGTAGGTCAATTTCCCTTCTAGATAATGACACTCCGCTGACAAAAAGGAGCAAGCATACCTGTAGGGAGGTATCCAGGTCCCATGCCGTACTACAAGTTTTGGGACGAAATTTTATTACTCCAATGCTAATCTCACCCCTTCCATCACACAACAGGTGGGTTGAGAGAGCGGGCTTATCCTCTTATAGTCCCCTGTACCAAAGGAGAGCTACTGCAGCAACCGCGAAAAGGGTCAGCACCAGCAGATGGAAACGGTGGTCCCAACACAAAATTGGGGACAGTACTGAGTTGCTGCAGTGGCTGAGTTGGCTGGGCTCCTACTGGCAGAACTAAAAACTGAGCATGAAAATGCGCATGAACGATGGAGTCGCCAGTCTACATCTGACCGTACTGCCCCTTCAGAGGACAGAATTCCAGCTGAGGAACCACAGCCCTCGGTTTGCAAGGCATGAGCGAGACTGTTAAACAACGGGACATTTTGGAGAACGTTAATTCATAGAGTAACCATAAAATCACATCAACACATGAAACTGCCTTATAGTGAATCAGACCCTTGGTTCATCAAGGTCAGTATTGTCCGCTCAGACGGGCAGCTGCTCTCCAGGGTCTCAGACGAAGGTCTTTCACGTCACCAGTTTGGCGTAGTGGTTAAGTGCGCGGACACTTATCTGGGAGAACCGGGTTTGATTCCCCACTCCTCCACTTGCACCTGCTGATGTGACCTTGGGTCAGTCACAAGCTCTGGCAGAGCTGTTCTTGAAAAAGAGCAGTTTCTGTCAGAGTTCTCTCAGCCGCACCTACTTCACAGGGTGTCTGTTGTGGGGAGGGGAAGGGAAAGGAGTTTGTAAGCCGCTCTGAGACGCCTTTTGGCAGTGAAGGGCGGGGTATAAATCCAATCTCTTCTTCTTCTTCTTCATCACCTGACCTTTTAACTGGAGATACCAGGGACTGAAGCTGGGATCTTCTGCATGCCAAGCAGATGCTCTGTCACTGAGCCACAGCCCCCCCATCCAAGCAACAATGGCATTTAACACACAAACACACACACACACACAGAGGATGGGGCTGTGGCTCAAAAGCAGAGCACCTGCCTTGCATGCAAAAAGGCCCAAGTATGATCCCCTGAATCTCCAGTTAAAAGGAGCAGGTCATGTGAAAGACCTCTGCCTGAGACCCTGGAGAGCTGCTGTCAATCAGGGTAGACAATATTAACCTCGATGGACCAATGGTCTGACTTCATCATATGGCAATTTCATGTGTACAGTGCCCAGTCATCGCACAGCACCTGATGCACACAAACCACAGCAAGGAAAAACTGCTTGCACGGCATGTGGCTTGTACCATTCTGTCGTCTTGGAGGACAACGAGAATACAAGTGACAATATGGAAATGACACGGCCGTGAGGAACATTAATAACAAAGGCCCTTCCCGAGTAATCAGATGCGATCCAACCCCCCAACCCCCCAAGAGAGCACAGTCCCTTCCCTGCCATGCTGACCACCAGTTACGCTGGCAGCAGAAACCAGAGGGAAGCCAGTCGCTCTTAAGCAGGGTTGCTCCCTTTCCTCATGCAGAACTCCTGTGCTTTTCAAAAGTGCATAGCAGATGATAAGCAAGCAAGTGCTGCTAAACCCAACCTGCAAGTGCAGTGAGGAGAAAGAAACGATTTACTTCCCTGATTTGAGTCCAGGAGCACCTAAGACACCAACAAGATTGCCAAGGTATGAGCTTTGGGAGAGTCCAAGCTCCCTTGGTCAGACACAAGTAGGAAGGGAGATCCCTGAGTCTTTATATCCCAGTCATCCCTCCCACATTCAGATTGGGACATTAGAAACATGGAGCTGGAAGGGACCTCAAGGGTCATCTAGTCCAACCTCCTGCAGGCAATTCACAGCTACTCCCCCAATTCCCCAGTAACCTCCCCCCGGCCAATATTCCCAGGAAAACCTCCAGGGCAGGGGCAGATTAAGGCTCACTGGTGCCCCAAGCACTGACCAATCTTGGTGCCCCCCTCTTGGTGCCCTAAGCACTGACCAATCTTGGTGCCCCCCCTCATTGAAAGGACTGTCATGACAACTGAATTTGGCTCCATCATTTTACTTTTAAACACATGCATTTTACCTTTAAACATAGCCTATGACACTGCACCTCGCCGACAAAAAATAGAAGATAACCCTAGGGTGCACCATGATGATCAATTTGCACTAGTTTTATCATATATTTTATTTTACAAATCTTCATTCTTTTTTTTTCTGTTCACCCTTTCCCCAACTTTGTGGTGCCCCCTTTGGCCCTGGTGCCCTAAGCACGTGCTTAGTCTGCTTAATGGCTATTCTGCCACTGCTCCAGGGTCCCTGGGCCAATCTATCCTGGAGGAAAATTTCTTCCTGACCCGTGTTCCCTCTAAGCTGAGTTAGTGTGAGCTAGCTCACAGTTTTTTAGCCTCTGGCTCATACATTTTTGTCTTCGCTCAGGAAGGATGGCTCCCAAGCAAACTAATTTATGCAGTAGCCAAATCACTCGCTCACAACTTTAACGCCAGTGGCTCACAAAGTAGAATTTTAGCTCACAGGACTCCACAGCTTAGAAGGGGCATCCCTGACCCCAAAGTGGCAATCGACATTATACCCTGGTTGTGTAAAATAGGGCCACGAGAGCCAAGCGCTGGCTCATCCCTTCCTGCCCTCCCCCTCACGATCTGCCTAAGTTCACAGAAGCATTGTCATCGTGAGATGGCTATCTAGCCTCCACTTGAAAACCTTCCCTATGAAGAAAGGTTAAAATGCTTGGGGCTCTTCAGCTTGGAGAAACGATGGCTGAGGGGTGACATGATCGAGGTTTATAAGATTATGAATGGGATTGAGCAGGTTGAGAAAGAAGTACTTTTCTCCCTTTCTCGCAATACAAGAACTCGTGGGCACTCCATGAAATTGCTGAGCGGTCGGATTAGAACAGATAAAAGGAAATACTTCTTCACCCAAAGAGTGATTAACATATGGAATTCACTGCCACAGGAGGTGGTGGCAGCTACAAGCATGGACAGTTTCAAGAGGGAATTAGATAAACATATGGAGCAGAAATCCATCAGTGGCTATTAGCCACAGGGTATAGATAGGAATTCTAAGTCTGGGGCAGGTGATGCACTCTATTCTTGGTGCTGGAGGGGGCAGCAGTGGGAGGGCTTCTAGTGTCCTGGCCCCACTGCTGGACCTCCTGATGGCACCTGGTATATTTTGGCCGCTGTGTGACAGAGTGTTGGACTAGGTGGGCCATTGGCCTGATTCAACATTGGCTTCTCTTATGTGCTTATGTTATGTTCTCCAGTGAAGGAGAGTCCACCACCTCCCAAGAAAGCCTATTCCACTGAGGACTCGGGTATCTCCATTCCTACTTATATATCAGACAAAGGAAGCTTTGATTCTCGAAAGCTCATGCCCCCCCCAAATCCATTGGTCTCTAAGATACTACTGGACTCCAATCTAGCTGGTTCCACTGAAGGCCCACATGGCTACTTTCTGAAACCGTTTACTTCCTTTGAGTCCAGTGGCACCTTTATTTTATTCTGGGTATAAGCCTTTGTGTGCATGCACATTTCTTCTAAAGAAGCGTGCATGCACATGGAAGTAAGACCAACAAAAGGCACCACTGGACCGAAACTTTGCCCTGCTGCTTCCGATCAACATGGCTACCAACCTGAGTCCATCTACTTCCTCCTCTGTCACCTAGCTACCAAAGGCCCTGCAAGGAAAAAAGGATTTGCAATCCTATTTCTATGGGATGCTGTCAGAACTGACCCCACCGCCAACACCATTCAGTACAAAATATACGTGTGGAGCTTTTTTGTATGTGTGTGTGCATGTGCACCTGGAAGTCATGGCGACCTCTGGTGACTGACCCTTAATGGGAGCCTGGAGGATATTCAGAGAGGTGGCTGAATAAAGCCTGCCCCTGCCTCCTGACTGCTGGTATTCCAAGGAGGTCTCCCATCCAAGTACTTGCCAGACTCAACCCTGCTTAACTTCTGAGACTGGCCTTGCCTGGGCTATCCAGGTCACGTATGTATGTGTACAACTTAATGAACAACATAGGGGGGATTAGTTGCTGTAGATTTTCCAGGTTGTGTGGCTGCTGTCTTGGCACAACCCGGTACAGTGCCACACAACCCGGAAAATCTACAGCAACTAATGAACTCCAGCCGTGAAAGCCTTGGACAACATATTTAATATAGGGGAACCTCAGTGGGACTCAGACCTATTGTAATAAAAAGCCTATGATTGGCGCCTTCTGTCCATGTCTAAAGAGGTAATGCCAACATGTCTGGAGGCAGGAGGGTGACATCTACCAGGGGATCTGAAGGAATGGCTGCTAATTCCAGAATTGGGTAGCCACGCTGGTCTATAGCAACAAAATAACACTGGAGTCCAAAGTGGCACAGCAGCCCGATTAGCCCAGTTTGGTCCAAGCTCGTCAGGGCTTGGAAGTTGAGCAGGGCTGGCCCTGGTCAGTATTTGCGTGGAAGTCTCCCAAGGAAGACTGGGGTTGCTGCATGGAGAAAGGCAACGGGCAGACTGCCTCTTCTCACCTCTTGCCTGGAACATCCCATGGGTAAGGTCTACCATGAGTTGCTTCAGACTTGACAGCATGCTTCTTCTTCTTCCAAGGGGTACCTTGAAGACTAACAGAATTTAATCCAGCATCAGGTTTTGTGAGTCAGCATCCATTCAGCTGATGGCATCTACCAGAAAGTGTATCTGACAAAGGGATCTTTGAGTCTTAAAAACCTATGCCCCGAAAATCTGACTGGTTTCTAAGGAGCTCCTGGACTCTCCTACCACAGGTCAACACAGCTACCCTACGAAACTAGTGTGTGAATGTGGAGGAGGGAGGGGAATGTTTAAAAGACAGTTTGAATGAGATCCAATCAAAAGAGAAACCATGCTGGCCGGAGTACATGAGTACCCCTCTCAATTGTTGGCCAGGCAAAGTAAAACTCACATAAATACCTAAGTAGGAAAGTTCAGAACGAAACGCGATAAGCAGACCCTGTTTACAAAGATACATATAGTTGAACTAACTGACATCTTTAAGGATCTTACAGATATGAAGGATCTTAGAATCTATAGCAAGCGAAAAATCCAAAGTCCGTTTAAGATGGCCGGGGGGGGGGGGGCGGGAGTCTTGAATTTATTAATGAGGGGAGGGGCTGTTGCTCAGCAGTAGAGCCTCTGCTAGGCACACAGAAGGTCCCAGGTTCAATCCCCGGCATCTCCAGTTAATAGGATCAGGTAGGAGGTGGTGGGAAAGACCTCAGTCTGAGACCTTGGAAAGCCACTGCCAGTCTGAGTAGACAATAGTGACCTTGACAGATCTGTGGTCTGTTTCAGAATAAGACAACTACACGGGTTCATCTAGATTTGAGTCCAGTAGTATCTCAGAGGCTAACAAGATTTCTTGGGTATAAATTTTTGAGAGTCAGGGACCATCTGATGAAGGAAGTTTTGACTTTTGAAAGCCAGTCAGATCCGACTCTAAGTGCGGTGCTCATCTCAGTTTCCAAGCCAAAGAACCAGCGCTGTCTGAAGATGTTTCCACGGTCATGTGGCCGGCATGACTAGATGCCGAGGCACACGGAATGCTGTTACCTTCCCACCGAAGCGGTACCTATTTATCTACTTGCAATTTCTTGATTTTGAACTGCTAGGTTGGCAGGAGCTGGGGCCAGAGATGGGAGCTCACTCCATCTTGCGACACTCGGGTCTTGAACTGCTGAACTACCAACCTTCCGGTCTGCAGTTCCGCATCTTAACCACTTGAATCACCGCAGCTTATTCCCCCACGAAATCTTGTGGGTCTCTAAGGTACTACTGGACTCAAGTCTAGCTGTTCTACTGTAGACCAAGAAGAAGAGATTGGATTTATACCCCACCCTTCAGTCAGAGTCTCAGAGCAGCTCACAAACTCCTTTCCCTTCCCCTCCCCGCAACAGACACCCTGTGAGGTAGGTGGGGCTGAGAGAGCTCTGACAGAAACTGCTCTTGAGGGAACAGCTCTGAAATAACTTGTAAGTGACTCAAGGTCACCCAGCTGGCTGCATGTGGAGAAGTGGGGGATCAAACCTGGTTCCTCAGATTACAGCCCACCATTCTTAACTGCTATACCAAACTGGCTCATGGCTACCCTCTGAAACTATCTACATTTGTTCATGTATTCAGTCCTAATTCAACAATTTCACATTGGATTCTCCATCCGATGTTCTTTTGTAGGGTAATAGCAACTTTTAGATCTGCAACAGAATGCCCTGGAAGATCAAAACATCAACCTGCTGGTTTCTGAATAATGTGATTTTTTAAAAAATGTCAGATTGTGATCATTTATTCTTTTGGCACGTCCAATGTCTGTCATTATGCCATCTCTCCCTACTGTTCTTATGGGTCCCTTCACTTCCCAACTATATTACACCGGTAGACATTTTGGCATAATGGTGGCCATTCTGCCCCCCGCCCCAGCTCAATTTATCTCTGTGGCTCTTCCTCCACTTCCTGTAGAATCCTTCAAGCTCCATCACCTAAAGGACGCTATGCACAGATTTGCATCTATTCCGGGCCAGGCGTGTGGGCAAGGGAAAGAAAACAATCGGCCCATCTTTGGTGCGCAGTAGGGATGCCAGCCTCCAGGTGGGACCTGGGGATCCCCCAGAATTACAGCTCATCTCCAGACTACAGAGGTCAGTTCCCCTGGAGAAAATGGATGCCTAGGTGGGTGGGCTCTATGGCACTGTACCCCACTGAGGTCTCTGTCCTCCCCAGCCTCAATCGCCAAACCCTTAGGAGTTTCCAAACCTGGATCTGGCAATCCTATCCCCAGTTCCCTGCCAGTAGCTAGGGGGGACCTGGCAACCCTCGTGCACATGAACACTCATGAACACATGAAGCTGAACCAGACCCTCGGTCCACCAAAGACACAATTGCTTACCCAGACTGCCCGCGGCTCTCCAAGGTCTCATCACATCACCTCCTACCTGGTCCTTTTAACTGGAGATGCTGGGGATTGAACCTGGGGCCTTCTGCATGCCGAGCAGATGCTCTGCCACGGAGTCACAGCCCCTCCACACCCTCTCCACAGCTGTTGGCATCTCATGGGGGGGGAGGGGAAGACAGATTCTTCTCCATCAAGGGAACAGACCTTCAGGCACCCGGCAGCCTGTTGATGAACCTAACGGCTGGATCTGGTACCCACTCTTCCTTGACCCAAATTCTTTTCCTCTCCCAGACTTTCTCCCTACGATTGCCACTATTTTTTGTTTTTCCCCGCAGGCCCATTTTTAGTTTTTCCCACCCACTCCTTCCCTCCATTTATACATTTTTCTCCACTAGTCTTCCTTGGCAATTAGATTCAGTTTGAGCTAGGTTACCCTAGAACCTTTCCACTGCCAGCTTTCAGCATATTTTGGCAGTTTCCCCCCATTCAAAATGGTTTCCTCTGCCTCCATTCTGACAGATCAGCACTCAACAACACCCCCGTCCAGATTAACATATATTTATCATATTTATTTCCTTCCTTTCCTAAAAGGTCGGGTTGAGACACATGGGGAGGGGGTGTACTCAATTTACCCTTCGAGGACCTTTTAGGCTCAGGAAGAAAGAAGGACAGCAAGCATCTGGCCCAAGGTCACCAGTAGGCTTTAGAGCTATCAGGATTCGAACCCAGGTGCCCGTCCAGCATTCCCATTCACTCAACCACATTTGCCTGCATGCTTAAGACTCTGGAATCAACAGATCCACTAAGTGCCTGGACTCTTCTGGAAAAATCCAATTTGCCGTCACGTACGTTTCCACAATATTGTACCTCTGCAATAAATCGGGGACAAAGACCACAGAGAGCGTCTGAAAAATTCTTCCATCTCTCTCTCCTTTGTTGCTAAGCTATTTAATTAACCAACAGAGGGGCAATCAAGTCATTTCAGATCTCCTCCTCAGCTTCCAGCCCCAGCCCTATCGCACTGCATGTCTTCGAAGGCAGACATTCGACAATCTCTCACACCAGTCTTTTATTTAGACAGGCATATACTTATAATCGAATCCCAACCCAGGTTACATAAAATTCAATTCCCCATTATGTCCTATAGCAAACAGCAAGGGAGGTATTCATATATATATGTGTATGCTTGTATGTATGTATGTATGAATTTAGTCTACTATGCAGGTGAAATCCAGTACCCAAATAGCAGAACATGACTGCACAACTTGACTCCAAGGAAGTCTACATCTGTGAACTGGAAGTATCGTCTGTAGTTCAATCCTACCTCGGTTCTCCAGAATTCTCTCACATGTCCATAAAAGGCAAAAACATTATACTCCAATTTTTTTTTTTAAGAAAATTGAACTATTAAGGCGGGCCCCCCCCACATATGTTTTTTTCCACACTGAACTGAAATCTCGGTCCCAACTGTCGATCACATGTCCAAAATGACACCCCATCACCGGTTTCAGTCAGCCGTCCCATTGCACGCAGTGGGACTAGTCAGCCCTGAACAGCTCCTCCTTCCACCGCACTTTCTGCTGTAGACAGAACATGGGGAAAGGGTAACAGCAATATTTTGACACTCAAAATAACGCTATGGCAAAAATCCTGCCATTCTCTCCCCCCCACACTTTTCCATACATGCTTAGAGTGCAGTGGGCATCCTAATGCACACTGGCAAGTATGAGTTACTGTGGATCAGTGCCAGGGGCTGTGGTTTGCTCTGAATGGATGGCATTGGCCACAGAATGGTAACCCCCACCCCCGAACTAAAGTCTCCCTTCTCCCGTCCTGGCCCCAAACTCCACAAGCTCCAAGACTGGATGCGAGTGCGCACACAACCAAAACACACGCACACACGTGAACTGCCAACACGCTGGATTCGGAAATCTCAACACCTCCCCCCCCCCCCCGCGCACTCCAACAGACCTACAGACAAGCCCTGGCGGCTGCCGGCTCGCTGCACCTACCTTGCCCGCTTGGGCGGCCGGTCAGCCCTTGCCCAGCTCCCCCTTCACTTCCTCTGTCTTCCCGGGGAAGGCGCCGGCCGCTTGGCCAGAGCAGCGGGGCCCGGAGAGTCAGAGAGGCGGGCGGCCAGAGCGCAGGAGACGGGCAGGGCGGCGTGGGCGCAGCTGCTTCCTCCCCGCCAGCCCCGGCTGCCTGCGAGAGCCGAGGACGGCCAGACACGCAGGTCGGGGAGAGGCAGCCCGCCCGCCTGGCGCACGTCGGAGGGAGGGACGGAGGGGGCGAAGGGCGGTGAGAGCTCGTCTGCCCGCCTGCCCGCCTGCCCTTCGCGGGAGTCGCAGCAGCTCCAGCTCGCCTCTGCTGGGAGAGATGCGGCGCATCCCTGGGCGCGCGCGCAAGCACGCCGCTCGGCTCCCGGGAGGGCGCGTGGGAAAGCGGCACAGGCTCCCCGGCACGGCGGGTGCCAGGCCGGACAAGGTTCACACGTGCGCGCTGCAGCGCCCGGGTGCCTTGCATGTGTGACCCTAAGGGTGGCGCACCGCCACAGAGGAGGAGCAGGGCGGGAAGGCTTCGCCATGAACCAGTGTGCGTTTGTAAACACCTTCTGCGGTTTATGCCTCATGATCTTCTGCGGAATGGGGACCCAGATCCAGTAGTCTAACAGCCGGGGGACGGGGGGACGGACGGGACGCGCAACATCATACTAGTGTGGCAGGGTTGCCAACCTCCAGGTGGCCCCTGGAGATTACAATGGATCTCCGGGCAACCAAGATCCGTTCCCCTGGAGAAAATGGCTGCTTTGGAGGGTGGACTCTGTGGCACTATACCCTGCTGAGGTCCCTTCCTTCCTCAAACCCTGCCCTCCCCAGGATCTACCCCCAGAATCCCCAGGTGGTTCCCATCCTAGAGGTGGCAGCCCTTGTTGGTTAACAGTGACAGGCAGACTGACAGTATCTGGAAGACCCAGGTTCCAATCCCCACTAGTGCCAGGGAAGCTCACTGGGCGACCTCCAGAGAACCAGCTTGAGGCGACTTAAAAACAAAAGAAGGTTGAAATGAGAACAGAGCATAAAACTGTTAAAAGGTACTATTACAAGGTAAAGGGTAAAGGTTCCCTTGCTTGAAAGCCAGTCGAATCCGACTCTAGGGTTGCGGTGCTCATCTCCGTTTCGAAGCCGAAGAGCCAGCGCTGTCCGAAGACGTTTCCGTGGTCATGTGGCCGGCATGACTAAACACCAAGGTGCAGGGAACGCTGTTACCTTCCCACCGAAGTGGTACCTATTTATCTACTTGCAATTTCTTGCTTTCGAACTGCTAGGTTGGCAGGAGCTGGAACTAGAGACGGGAGCTCACCCCATCATGCGGCACCCGGGTCTTGAACTGCTGAACTACTGACCTTCCACAGCCTGCAGTTCAGCATCTTAACCACTTAAGCCACCGCAGCTCCACTTGAGCCACTATTACACTATTACCACTTGAGCCACTATTACAAACCCACCATTAAAAACTCAGCCGGAACATAATAAACAACAGAGAACGTTTAACAGACTAAGATCATTGTTACATCCTCCTGATGACAGGCAAGGCAGCAAGACTAACGCCATTTTGAAGATAACTTCCTTTCCTTTATTTTCCTTTCCTTTATTTCCATAGTGTTGTGTGGTGCTTCAGCTAATCTCAGTAAGCGAGCTAATGCTAACACTGATTCAATTAGACCATCTGACACAGTTTTAAAAGGCTACTCAATTAAAGGCCTGGGCAAAAGAGGGTAGGGCCGGTGCTATGAGAGTCTCAAAGAGAAGGGCATTCCACAAGCAAGGAGCCACCACTGGGAAGGCCTTGTCTCCGGACGCCACGACCTGTCCTCTACACAGACCTTGGGAAGCAGATCTGAACAGATATTTACCATGGATGTATGTACTGATGCAAATGATACCTTCTGACTTGTTGATGAATTGTCTGTGTTTAAAATTTCGGATAATAAATTTTTTGAAAACCCAATAAACTAAGAAAAGAATTTTCCTGGACTCTCAAATGTCTCAAGGAAGATTTCACAGTAAAAAAGAATACATAGGTCAGAATGAGGAGATGTATTCTACAGGGAAAGTATTGACTGCCCCGACTTGGATGGTCCAGGCTAGTCTAATCTCATCAAATCTCAGAAGCTGAGCAGGGTTAGTATTCGGATGGGAGACCACCAAGGAAGGCCAGGGTGGCTACACAGAGGCAGGCAATGGCAGAACCATAACATATGGAATTCACTGCCACAGGAGGTGGTGGCAGCTACAAGCATGGATAGTTTCAAGAGGGAATTAGATAAACATATGGAGCAGAAGTCCATCAGTGGCTATTAGCCACAGGGTATAGATGGGAATTCTCAGTCTGGGGCAGGTGATGCACTCTATTCTTGGTGCTGGAGGGGGCAGCAGTGGGAGGTCTTCTAGTGTCCTGGCCCCACTGCTGGACCTCCTGATGGCACCTGGTATTTTTGGCCACTGTGTGACAGAGTGTTGGACTAGATGGGCCATCGGCCTGATTCAACACTGGCTTCTCTTATGTTCTTATGTTAACCACCTCTGGATATCTCTTGCCTTAAAAGCCCCATGGGGTTGCTGTAAGCCAGCTGTGGTGTGGCAGCACTATTCACCACCACATAGATTATTTCTTCAATGTTGTTAGTAATGCGGCAGGCAGACGTTCAACAGATGAAGTGCCTACGTGCTGGGACAAACAACACCTGTTTCTACCCACCTTGTAGCTGAGAAAGGCTCAGAAACCATGGTTCAGAGTGGTAATCCTATTTATACTACCTCTGTACAGCCCGGGAGCAGCCCCTTAACCAGAAATTTTGGATTGGTGGGGCATGGGGAAGTTTTGTGGGGCAGCAGGGGAGGGGGTGGGAGCCACACACCTTCCTTGAACTCCAAGCGGCAATTTTGCCACTTGGAGATCAGGCAGGGGCAGTCCCCACTAGAAAAAACATTGAAAGGGAACCCTTTAAATGGTGTTTTTCAAGTGGGGGCTACCTGAGCCTGTACTCCAAGCAGCAAAATTGCTGCTTGGAGTTTAGGGAAAGGCGTGTGGCTGGCAGCCATCCATCTCCTTCACCTCCTGCAAGATTTAGATGGAGGGTTCTTTAAATTTTGGAGGAGGAGAGGGAGAGGGACAGTTGTGAGATGTAGAGGGCCCTCCAGCTGATCGACAGGCCACATGCTCCTGCCAATCAGCCGGAGGGCCCTTTTAATGTCACAGAAGGGGAGGGAGGGGAGGAGAAGGGCAGCAGCCATTGTGCGGCATGCCTCACAGTTGAGGGGGCAGGGCCCCCAAATGCCCCGCTGTGACTATGGACCTGCCTCATAAGCCCTGCAGATTGTATTAGAGACCAAGTCACTTGTACCAATGACTTCCTTGGAATTTTGGAGTCCTGGAAATACTCCATCAGATTATTCTAATAGCGGCCTCCAATCAAAACAGAGAGCTGTCCTTGCAAATGAGCTCTAATCAGGACACTCCTTTGAGGTGTGTGTCCTGCCCCCCCCACAATTATATTCTGTTCTAATTAAAAATGACAAAAAGTTATTATACAAAATGCAGTAATCGTAGCTTTACTGCTTTCCCAGTGCTTGGGAATGCAAATCTGGTGGGCGATGCTGTGAGAATTATGAAAAAGAAGGGGGAAAAATAGGCCATGGAAACTTCACGTAATTAGTCCGCTCTACTGCAAAAAAGGTTGGCAAAGAGACAGATCCTGGCATCGCCTGCCTTCCTTCTCTAAAAAGTGTACCCATGCGAAAAGGAGCTCCTCAGCAAAATCACAGGTACTTGATGGAATTAATCCACAAAGACTATACTTGTTGGGAGATCACAGGCAGGGGTGCCAATTTAATTTTACTGCCCTTGCTTGGGTGCCTTTAACATCCTGACATGCAGAAATTAAGCAGGTGACATTTTGTGTCCATAAAGCGCCCTTGAGTCACAGCAGGCTTACGGAGACCCCAGCGAGAGGCTTTCAAGGAAAGTCAGATGACGAGGTGGTTTGCCCTTGCCTTCCTCTGCAGAGTCTTCCTTGGCGGTCTCCCTTCCAAGTACTGACCCTGCTTAGCTTCCGAGATCTGACGAGATCGGGCTAGACCATGCTGCCTTCCTTCTTGACTGACTGACAGGCAGGCAGGCAGGTAGACAGGCAGAAAGATAAAATGCCATCAAGTCAGAGCTGATTTATGGTGACCCCAGCAAGGGGCTTGCAAGGCACATGAGAATCAGAGGTGGTTTTGCCATCACCTTCCTCTGCAGAGCCTTCCTTGGAGACACCCAAGTACTGACACTGCTGAGCTTCTGAGATCTGACAAGACCAGGCTACACTTTGCAGTATGAGAGATAGATAGATAGACAGACAGACAGACAGACAGACAGACAAAGTCAGAGCTGATTTATGGCGACCCCAGCAAGGGGCTTGCAAGGCAAGTGAGAAGCAGAGGTGTCTTGCCCTTGTCTTCCTCTGCAGAGTCTTCCTTGATGGTCTCCCATCCAGGTACAGACACTGTTTAGCTTCTGAGATATGATGAGATTGGGCCACACCTTGTAACCAGATAGATAGATAGCTAGACAGACAGAGAGATGGACGGACGGACGGAGAGATATAAATAGATGATAGATATAGACAGGCAGGCAGATAAGACAGATGATAGATTTTTCCCGTCATCTTGTATTTAGTGTTGTTCTTATGATTGTTTTAATGCTGTTTTACTGTATTTGCCTTTGACGTAAGCCGCCCTGAGTCCTGCTCACAGGGAAGGGTGGATGATATATCAAACATAATAAATAATAAAATAGGATAAACAGAGGGCCATCAAGTCAGAACTGATTTATGGCAACCCCAGCAAGAGGCTTGCAAGGCAAGTGATTGAGCAGAGGTGGTTTTGCCGTCGCCTTCCCCTGCAGAGGCTTCCTCGGCGGTCTCCCTTCCAAGTACTGACCCTGCTTAGCTTCCGAGATCTGATGAGATCAGGCTAGACTATGCTGCCTTCCTTCCCTGGGTGACATTTTACCATTGCTTTATTTTCATGCCAAGGGTGGGGAGGAAGCATTAAAAGCTTAATTTCTGCTTGCGTGGCAGTTGCTTAAAGGCACCAGAGCCGAAAAGGTTAAAGGAAATTGGCAATCCTATTTTTGGGGACAGTAAATATCACAGTAATTGTCTACGGACGAATGCAAGGGAGGCCAGCCGTCCGACAGGAGGGCTTCTGTCACTCTCTCGGTTGTGTAGATGAGAAAATTTTGGCAGGTGTTGCTTTTCGGATATTGGCAGCGCTACGTCCCGATTCCTCTGCCAAGCAAGGATCCATTTAAGGAGCTTGATTAAGTGGCCGGTAGTTCACAAAAAGGCTTATGCTGTGAGAGATCCATTCATCTTCCAGGTGCCACAAGACTTTTTAGTCCTTTGAGGGATGTGAGAGACCTACGGATGGAAATTTAGGCATCTCGGGAAGCTCCTGCAATGGAGATCAAGAACGCAGGGCCCTTTCTGTCCTGAAAACGGGGCAGAAGAGGATGCAGAATTCCCTGCTCCACTTAAGAGTTGCCAACTCCGGGTTGGTAAATACCTGGAGATTTCGGGGTGGAGCCTGAGGAGGGCGGGGTTTGGGGAGGGAAGGGGCTTCAACGGGTATAATGCCATACAGCCTGTTATGTCCTGAAGCTGGAATCTGTCCTATCTATTCCTGTGTTAAGCTTCAGACATAAGATGGGATTGTAAATTGTCACATTCCCATTGGTCGGTTTCCATGAAACCTTGTAAATAACCAATCCTGACTCTACATAGCTTTTTGGAGGGAACAGACCTTATTGGTCTTTATCCTTGTCTGCTTTTTGGTTGTTAACTTATTTATGGGTGTGGCTTTGACAGCCCGGGGCCTTTAAAAAGGGAGCTGCATTCCACTATTCTGTGTGTGTGTTGTTGATTGAGTTTGCTGTTTCAGTAAAGCTGAAATCACTTTTGCTGAAATCCAATCGTGTTGAGGTCGCCACGAGTTGTTTATGACACAATGGCGTACTACGAGAGCCAGCTTGGTGTCGTGGTTAAGAGCAGAGGACTCTAATCCGGAGAATCGGGTTTGATTCCCCCACTCCTGCACATGCAGCCGAGTGGGTGACTTTGGGTCAGTCACAGTTCTCTCAGAGCTGTTCTCTCAAGAGCAGTTCTCCAAGAGCTCTCTCAGCCCCACCTACCTCACAAGGTCCCTGTTGTGGGGAGAGGAAGGGAAGGCGATTGTAAGCCACTCCGAGATTCCTTCGTGCAGGGCCGGCCCCAGTTTTTTTGTGCACTAGGCAAGCCTGCCTTGTGGCACCCCCTCCAGTGAGGCTGCCTTGTAGAGCCCCCCCTCACCGCAGATCTATATTTCTCCAAGCAGCCATCTAAAGGGTCAAAGAACTAAGGAAGGAGAAGAGGAGCAGCAAATGAGCACGCTGCTGTGCACACGCCCCCTGCTGCCGCTTCACCTGCCATCCCGTAGTACTGCGAGGTGGCCGGGCAAGCAAAAGAACTCTCTACTGCATAGCCGTGGCAGCTGGGCAAGCGAAAGACCTCCGCCCTCGGAGTCTTCATCCGTCCCGACGCTCTTGTTACTATCGCCAGCTCCGTGGCTCATGGCCTCACCACCAGGCCCGGACTGCGCTTGCTGGCTTCAGGGGGAGAGTCTGACTTCCCTGCCCAACGAACACTTGCGAACGACTTCAAAAGCGCCCAGGGACGTGAGGAGGTGGGGGCACAAGGCGAAGCGAGCTGGTGGGAAGGGGCGTGCTGTAGAGCAGGAGGGAGGAGGCGGGGGCATGAGGTGAAGCAAACCGGCGGGCGGGCGGCGGTGGCAGGGGCCTTGCTGCACCCCTTGGAGATCTGCGCCCTAGGCTGTCGCCGAGGTTGGCCTAGTGGAAGAGCCGGCCCTGCCTTTGGGTAGTGAAGATCAGGTTATAAAACAAACTCCTCCTCCTCCTCCTCTTCTTCTTGCCTTGGTTACCTTTTTTAAAAAAAATGGAACAGGGACTGTAACACCCTTGTGAACTGGCACCATTTCTATTTTTATAAGTAAATGATATCTGTGGTGTTGCTAAACTGCTCAAACTGGAATTTTTTTACTGATGTCAGTAAAGGGAGTTGGAAGTGGAATCTTATGTTCATAGTGGAAAAGAGACTCCTGCATAGATGGGAAAATCCAGGAAGTGACATATTTCAGAAGCTCATGATCCACAGGCATCTGAATCTTCCTTTGTAATTCCACATGCAGGCAATGCCGGAACGCTGAGGACTCGATAGCAGAGAATCCTGAAAGTGCTTTTCGGTGCTTTTCAGCTCCTCTGTCACTGTTGGTGTGCGCATGAGAAAAACCAGGTAGTCTTAAAATCAGGCAGCACCTGATATCTGAATCCGCCGATGGCCACGCAGGTAGTCACACTTCCACCTTCCTGTGATTCAATAAGGCAGGCACGATCCTGGGGAGCTGACAGTAATCCCAAGCCTTTTGTAAAGCACTCAGAGAGCGACAAATCCTTCCAAATGATCCCCATTTCAACAGGCTCCATCTTAACCTCTATTCTCACCAGAGCAATGCAGCGTGAGTAGAGATTCCTGTCTGAGGGAGACAATGGCACTCAAGCTTGGGCAGTGAAGTCTGACTTGTTTTTTTCCACCTGAGCAAGGTCTTTTGAAGGTACTCCTCTGCAGCAGCAGCCCGTACCCGTACCCAAGAAGGAGGAAAAGAGTTGGTTTTTATACCTCGCTTTTCTCTAAGTGTTAAGTGTGCGAACTCTAATCTGGGAGAACCGGGTTTGATTCCCCACTCCTCCACTTGCACCTGCTGATGTGACCTTGGGTCAGTCACAAGCTCTGGCACAGCTGTTCTTGAAAAATAGCAGTTTCTGTCAGAAGTTCCCTCAGGCCCACCTACCTCACAGGGTGTCTGTTGTGGGGAGGGGAAGGGAAAGGAGTTTGTAAGCCGCTCTGAGACTCCAAGTGAAGGGCAGGGTATAAATTCAATCTCTTCTCTTCTTCTTTTACCTTAAGGAGTCTCAAAGTAGCTTAGAATTGCCTTCCCTTCCTCGCCCCTCAACAGGCACCTTGTGAGGCAGGTGTGACTGAGAGGGTTTTGAGAGAACTATGACTGGCCCAAAGGTCTCCCAGCGGGCTTCATGTGGAGGAGTGGAGAATCAAACCCGGTTCTCCAGATTAGAGTCCGCCACTCTCAACCACTACACCAAGCATCTGTTCCCCCTCCCCACTCGGAATGGCCTGGCTCAGGGCTTTTCGGTGGGGGGAGGTGCCGGAACTCTCAAGAGGGAAATGAGGTTTACAATCTGTATACTGAAAACTCATGAACTTTTAAACGTTTTAAAAAGAATTTTGTCTAAGAGGTTCTGGAACTTCATTCCGGCACGTTCCCCCAGGAAAAAAGCCCTGGCCTGCCTGATGAAGCCCGGAAAGATCCCCACACTGCTTTTGTTTCACATAATGGGCAAAAAAAAGTAATTGTTAAGGAGGATGTTTTTTATAAAGGTAGTGCTATAGCCTGGACTAGCCTAAGCTTGGCATAGCTCAGAAGCTAAGAAGAGTTGTCCCTGGTCAGTACTTGGATGGGAGACCACCAAGGAAGATCTGGGTTACTTTGCAGAGAAAGGCAGTGGCAAACTAGCTGTCTTTCTCTGGCCTTGGAAATCCCATGAGGGATGGCCAAGAACTGGCTGTGACTTGACAACACTCAGGGCTATTTTGGGGCAGGAATGCACAGGAATGGAGTTCCGGCTGGCTCCCGAGTTGGCCACACCCAGCAGGAACGCATTAGCATAATAGGCCACACCCAACAGCAGAAACTCATTAGGATTGGCTACATTAGGGGTGGGTGGCATAACATGCAAAGGAGTTTCTGCTACCAAAAAAGCCCTGGGTTTTAATAACAAACAAGGTAAACAGAATAAGAAGCAAAACGTGGATGTGGCTGGATGACCACACTTCTGGTAACATGTGGGGTGTGGCCTAATATGCTAATGAGCTGCGCAGTCAGGGGTATGGCCTAATATGCTAATGAGTTTCTGCTGATGGGTGTGGCCTATTATGCTAATGAGTTCCTGCTGGGCTTTTTCTACAAAAAAAGCCCTGACAGCACTGAATTCTTATTATTGCAGTTTTACTGTCTGTGGCAAAATTCTGGAAAGTTCTTATTGTACTTACTGCTCTTATTGCATAGCTGATTAATTTTTTGTAATCTGTAAATAATCACTGATTGATTTTTGTAACCTATACATAAATAAAACTTAAGGATGAGTAACGAGTGACTTTGGCTCAGTGGCAGAGTGCACACTTTGCCTGCTGAAAGTCCCGCCAATCTTTGCCAAAGGACTCATGCCGCAAATGATGGAGAAGACTTTTTTGGACCTGGAAGCCACAACAGAGAGGGCTGTGCTAGATGAACCAATAGTGGCAGATAGGGTTGCCAGCCTCCAGGTAGCACCTGGAGTTTCCCCAGTATTACAATTGATCTCCAGATGACCGAGATCAGTTCCCCTGGAGAAAATGGCTGGCCATTTAGAGGGTGGACTCTTCGGACGGTGGACTCTTTTGGCATTAGACTCTGGCTGAGGGTCCTCCCCTCCCCAAAACTCACCCTCCCCGGGCTCCAGCCCCAAAATCTCCAGGTATTTCCCAATCCAGAGCTGGCAGCGCTGTGCAGGTGGTGGGTTCATAGGCATCCTCTGAATTTATGGACTATTTTGTTTCCAAAAGGAAGAACAACTCCTGACTGATCCTGACCTCCCACAGTTGTATACATCCAGTGTTTATTCAACTGGGACAGGATGAAGAAGTGGGGTGGGACACACTATGTCTATTGTACAGGAGGGCTTGCGGCTGAGTCAAGAATGTTCATTTCGTTCATCCCTTTCAGGGGAAACCTGCCCAGAGGCTATTATCTTGACACATGACCCGCCCTCCAAACATATTTCCCCCCCATCACAACTGAATTATGGTGTAGTTTGGTGTAGTGGTTAAGTGCGCGGACTCTTATCTGGGAGAACCAGGGTTTGATTCCCCACTCCTCCACTTGCACCTGCTGATGTGACCTTGGGTCAGTCACAAGCTCTGGCACAGCTGTTCTCTCAAGGATAGTTTCTGTCAGAAGTTCTCTCAGCCCCACCTACCTCACAGGGTGTCTGTTGTGGGGAGGGGAAGGGAAAGGAGTTTGTAAGCCGCTCTGAGACACCTTTGGGCAGTGAAGGGCAGGGTATAAATCCAAACTCCTCCTCCTCCTCCTCCTCCTCCTCCTCTTCTTCTTCTTCTTCTTCTTCTTCTTCTTCTTCTTCTTCTTCTTCTTCTTCTTCTTCTTCTTCTTCTTCTTCCCTGTTTTCAAGGCAAGAGACGTTCAGAGGTGGATTCCCATTGCCTGCTTCCATGTAGAAGAAGAGATTGGATTTATTACCCTGCCCTTCACTCGGAGTCTCAGAGCGGCTTACAAACTCCTTCCCCTTCCCCTCCCCACAATAGACACCCTGTGAGATAAGCGGGGCTGAGAGAGCTCTTGACAGAAACTGCTCTCTTTCAAGGGCAGCTCTTGTCAGAACCATGGCTTGCCCAAGGTCATCCAGCAGCTGCAAGTGGAGGAGTGGGGAAGCAAACCCAGTTCTCCCAGATTAGAGTCCGTACACTTAACCACTACACCAAACTGGCTCTCTCTAATGTAGCAACCTGGGACTTCCGTGGTGGTCTCTGACTCCCACACAAGTACCAACTAGGGCTAACCCCTGCTCAGCGTCTAAGATCTGACAAGATCAGGCTATATATTAGGGGTGTCAGCTCTGGGTGGGGAAATACTTGGAAATTTGGGGGGTGGAACCTGGGGAAGGTGGTATTTGGGGAGGGGAGGGACTTCGGCAGGGTACAAGGCCATAGAGTCCACCCTCTGAAGAAGCCATTTTCTCCAGGGGAACTGATCTCTGTCGTCTGGAGATCAGTTGTTATAGCAGCAGATCTCCAGGCCTCATCTGGAGGTTGGCAACCCCCCGAATGGCCTATGCTCTTAAAAGCAGGCCCCAGATTGCTCAAGGATTTCTACCCCCATGCAGAGAACCTCGCACAAAAGCTACGGAACTGTATTCCGTTATCCACCGAGTCATCATCTCATGCTTAGTTAATAGGAACAATTGGCAAAGAATTCCAGAAATGTCAGAGCTCCACTGGGCCAAAGAAATAAAACCTTTCCTACCAGCAGAAGCTGTGAAGCCCTAAAAGATTATTTACAGGAACGGAGCTCCCTCGCTGCATTTGTCACAGAGCGCTCCTGCCTAATAATAGTCCCTAGAAACAAATGGTGTGGATTAATTTCTGAGACTTGCTGCAGGAGGAAATTATTTCCTTTTTTGCGCTCCCTCCTGAGGAACGCTTTTATGCCTGGGGATTCACCTGCAACTGGGAGGAACTGAATATTAATTAGCCTTCCAGGTTTGCTCCAGTAGGTCTTCTAGCTCAGGTAGGCATGGAGATGTAATTATGGAAATGTTGGGAGGGGGTTTCTCATCTCCTGCCCTTGTTAAAGGTACAAGAGCCTCAACAGGGAAAAAAGGTGGTCGCTCCAATTCCAACCCCACGTCAAGGCAGGAGAACGCTCTGGCTGTTACCAGGGAGTAAGATCATCAGGAGAGGCCCTCTTGACTGTCCCGCCAGTCAAAGAAGCTCGGTTGCTGAGCACGTAAGAGTTATGTATTGGAATGGCCGCATGTATTTGTGCACGAGCTCCTACCGCTCACACGAATAAGCGCAGCTTCAGCTGCATAACAAAAGCTGGCTAGAATTCTAGAACAGACCTATAGGCTTGCCTGGATCCTAGAATTAACCAATGGTTGAACCTTGCACTGTAAACAGCCTATCATGTGGAGTGGGTGTGTATTTGGGTGTGGTGTGGTGCAGGGATTTAAGCAGGGCTTATCTGTCTTGAGTATGAGCTTAAATCACACTAAACCATGAGCTGATCACTTATGAGGAACGAGTTGGGTATGTTTAGCCTGGGAAAGAGAAGACTTAGAGGGGACATGATTGCAGTCTTCAAGTATTTGAAGGGCTGTCATGTAGAAGATGGAGCAGATCTCTTCTCTCTTGCTCCGGATTGCAAGACTAGATCTAATGGGTGGAAATTATGAGGGAGTCAATACCGGCTAGATATCAGGAGAAACTTCCTAACTGTAAGGGTGGTTGAGCAGTGGAACAGTCTGCCTCGGGAGGTGGTGGATGCTCCTTCCCTGGACGTTTTCAAGCGGAGGCTGGACAACCATCTTTTGGGTATGTTGTAGGTATGTAGGGGTATCTTTTGGCTATGCTCCTGCAGAGTGCAGGGGGTTGGACTAGATGACCTGCAAGGTCCCTTCCAACTCTAACATTCTATGATTCTGTGATTCTATACATGTCTGAACCCAGCATATTTCAGTGAGAAAGGGCCTTTTCAGTGGCAGCCCCACGATTATCAAGCAACCTCCCCAGGGAGGTGTGCCTGGCCCCCTTGCTTTTCAGTCTTTAGGTGGCAGCTGAAGATGGTTTTTAAAGCAGTCCTTAATTGTGTCTTTAAATTTTGGTTTGATGTATTTTTATACACCCTGTTTTATTTATATTGTAATCCACCTTGAGCTCAATAAGGAAGAACAATGGCTAATAAATGTTTTAAATAAACCAAAACAAACAAATAATATATCCCACCCATGCCCAATCCATAGACACCATCCAATCCAACGCTTGCCACAAGTCATGTTCCACACATGGTGCTTAGAGCACCACAGTTTCAGGTGACTCATGGAAGTGAGCCCATCTACATGCTGCAAGGAAAAATGATTCTCGGGTCATTGGCCAGTTCCTGTCCTGGAAGGACATTCTATGCCAATCCAAAACATGTTTATAATCAAACAATGAGCATGAGTAATACCCTCCCAGCTCACCCCATGGCAAGTTTTATTCAATTCATGTCCATGTCACAATCCCAGAGGTTCAAATAGAAAGGAGAAATCCCAGAATACTTTGCAGAGACGAGGGGAGGCAAGGAAGCATTCATAATCCTAGATGGCTACATTGTAGTTATGAAGTATTAAATGAAAATATTTACATGAACAGCAAGAATTGAAATGTGAGTTCTATGGGTGGGTTGGAAGTCCTACAGTTGTGCGTCTCAGGGTTGTGTGTACTCTGTGTCACAAGACAACTGAAGAACTCAGTTTCCGCTCCACAAAAAGCTTATTCCTGTACTTTGTCTCAAATGTGGCAAACAATGGTGCTTAGTCAATCGATTCTCCAGTGTGGGACTAAATTAAATTAAAATTAATTATTGTATGTCATTGTGTGTGAAATAGCCAGGAGATCCCGGGAGTGAATGTTTGGCTGCCGAAGCTGTAGCTCTTTTTTGGCACCACTAGGTGGTGAGCTATGCTTATTTTTAGGCAGAGAGTGCTTTGAGTTGCCTAAGGTCACCCAGGTACCTTCAA
Source organism: Gekko gecko (assembly GCA_029375565.1). Lineage (NCBI taxonomy): Eukaryota > Metazoa > Chordata > Lepidosauria > Squamata > Gekkonidae > Gekko > Gekko gecko. The sequence goes on along the minus strand of JAPDNY010000010.1, from coordinate 111,555,116 downwards.
GTGGGGAAGTGGGGAAGTGGGGAATCAAACCCAGTTCTCCAGATTAGAGGCTGCCGCTCTTAACCACTACACCAAACTGGCTCTCAATGTGGGACCAAATTTTAGTTTTCCCCACCTCCAAGGAGAGCCAGTTTGGTGTAGTGGTTAAGTGCGTGGACTCTAATCTGGGAGAACCAGGTTTGATTCCCCAGTCCTCCACTTGCACCTGCTGGATGACTTTGGGCAAGCCATAGTTCTGGCACAGCTGTTCTTGAAAAAAAGCAGTTTCTGTCAGAGCTCTCTCGGCCCCACTTACCTCACAGGGTATCTGTTGTGGGGAAGGAAAGGAAAAGGAGTTTGTAAGCCGCTCTGAGACTCCTTTGGGGCGGGGTATAAATCCAGTCTCCTCCTCCTCTTCTTCTTCTACTGTAGCTTATATGTTTTAACTATTCTAGGCATATATTAAATTACAGTTATTTCCAAATCCCAGAAAAATAAGTTGAATAATGCACTTTCAATCCACTTTCAATGCACTTTTGCAATTGTTTGTAAGGGGATTTTGCCATTTCACATGGCAAAATCCAGTTGCAAAGTGCATTGAAAAGGGATTGAGAGTGCATTATTCAGCATCTGTGAAAGGGCCTTGGACAGGACGACTCCAGTCCTAACCAGCTCAAAAGTGTATCAGAGCCTGCAATGAGTCAGAGGTTCCGTCTACATCATAGGCACATGCATGGAACCCTGACTGTGCCGATACTGTATGATGACGCCATCACAGCCCACGTACCACATGCTTTTAAGCTACCACAACAGCCAAGCTGCTAGACCCCACTAGCTACTTACAGAATCTTTGGAATCCGGATGGGTTTTTGGCTTGTGTTCCTAAAGTCTGGCAGAAAATTCCAGTCCTGCTGAATTATTTCTGTAGCGGAACTTGGCACTTCTGCCTATTTTTGTACCGAGACAACATCACAACAGATTCTGCTGCGCTTAAATATTTAGTTATCAGCAACAGAGACCTACATACAAGATCCAGGCAAGCTTAGAATAGAATGTGTATCGAAAACAAACATCCATCTAGTCTTATTCTTGCTCTAAAATGAGGCAAGTTGGCGTGGCGGCCCCTGGGGCGAATTTTGAGGTACGGCGGCACCCCCCCCACTGCCCTCACCTTGCTGCCCCTGATGTTCACCTGCCCTCATCAGGCAAAGCTGCTGACTTGCCTTCCCTCCTGATTCTAGGGTTCCCAACCTCAAATTGAGGCCTGGAGGTATCCCAGAAGCACAACTGGCCTCCAGCTGACAGAGATCAGTTCCTCTGGGGGAAAAATGGCTGCTTTGGAAGCTGGTCTCTATGGCACTGTACCCTGCTGAAGTCCCTCCCCTCCCCAAACCCCTCCCTCTCCCGGCTCCACCCCCAAAATCTCCAGGAATTCCTCAACACTACCTGATTCCTCAGCTGTCTTTAAAGACAGCCTAGAAAGTGTGCCTACCCAATAGGGCTTCTCGAACTCTCATGACATGCAAGAGTTCAGGAAACCTTCCTGGGCACGGGCAGTTTCTCACAACAAGGAGAAGGAAGGACAAGCCGTTCCAAGGACGAGAGGTGGCAAACAGGGTTGCCAGGTCTGGGTTGCAAGATACCTAGAGACTTTGGGGGTGGATCTAGGAGAGGGCAGGGTTTGGGAAGGGGAGAGGCATGGTACAATGTCATGGAGTCCACCCTTCAAAGCAGCCATTTTCTCCAGGGGAGCTGGAGATCAGTCGTAAAAGCAGGAGATCTCCGGGCCCCACCTGGAGGCTGGCAACCCTAGGTGGCAAGTGTGTAACAGGTGGGTGGACACCCTACAGATTTTCCTACCCATCGGCTAGAAAAGGGAAAGGAGAAATTATTAATGACGTGACCCAACTTTCATACCTCTATTAGGCATTTGCTGTAGGCATATGTCAGTAATCTTCCTTTGGCAATTGACAGGCTATTTCATCATTAGCTCAGTTCAATTACATGCTGAATTAACTACCGTTCATTTCTTAAAAAATTATTTGCCACGGATTTCCTGTAGGATTCTGGTAGACAAATTGAGGTTAGCCCTTTATGTGTTTGGTTTATAAATTAAAACCCCAATGCCTCATTGCGTTGGGCTCAACGCCCGAGCATCGCTCCTTTGGTCCCCGTGCAAATTTGTAACATCCCCCCATGATTCCATCCCACATACATAATATCTTGAGCTATGAAATTGTGTTATTTCTGAAATGAAATCAATGGACCCGCTCATAATAACAGACTGTGCTAGGGTCTCCTAGGGTTGCCAACCTCTAGGTGGGGCCTGGAGACCTCTTGCAATTACAACTGTTCTCCAGGCTTCTGTTCCCCTGGAGAAAATGGCTGCTTTGGAGGGAGGACTTTATGGCATTGTACCCTCCTGAGGTCCCTCCCCAAACCCTCCCCAGCTTCCGTCTCCCAAACCTCCAGGAATTTCTCAACCTGGAACTGGCAACCCAAGGCATGAGGCCCCAATAAATTATCTCTCTCTCTCTGACTCTCTGTATCCAGCCCAGGGCTTTATGCATGATTCCCAGTTCCTGGTTGTCAGGTTCTTAGAAATTTGTGGGTTGGATCTGGGGGAGGCGGAGCTTGGGAAGGGGAGGGACCTCAGCAAGATGTAAGGCCATAGAGTTCAAAGTAGCTGTTTTCCCCAAGAGAACTGTAATCTGGAGGTCAGTTGTAATTCCAGGAGATCTTTAGGCCCCGCATTTGGAGACTGGCAACCCTGACTGTATGCAAATGCCTGGCAGGAGGAAATCCCCCCCCCAAAAAAGTGACATGACTGGGAATCAATGCAATGTACCTATGTCACCTGGAAGTGACATAGGCAGGGCACATGGGGAGGGACGCTCTGGTATTTGGTTAAAACTCTATGGTTTGAGGCTGATTTTACCATACAGGTTTGCCCAAAACCCAGAGCATTGCCTCCCAAATTCACTGGCGCACCTATGTCACTTCTGGGTGACCTAGGCATGTAGTGCTACATCACTTCCTGCTCCCGGAACGTTTCCCCTTCCCTACAGACCTGGTAACCCTAAGTGGTAGAATCTGAGGTGACGGAGACTGACCAGTGCTGACTGCATATAACTGAGCGGTGTAAAAATTTCTCTGCAAATTAAAAGCCAAAACAAATGAAACCACCCTAGCACATCATAGAGAGAAGTTTGTTAACTGTGACCTATATGCAGATCTGGCTCAGTACAACTTAATTAAAATATGTTAATCATGTTGTCTCACCTAAGCTCTTTGTGCCCATGCAGATTTGGCTCACCATAGCATAAATCAGGGTATTTCCCCCACTTTTCCCACTAAAGTTTGACAGCAGTTGACTTTAAACCAGCCAGTGAGATTCAAACTTCTTATCTTGGACCAATCATGTTCCTGGGAAAATGGGTTCCCATGTCCCCATAAAACGACCATCCTGGGACAGTGAAAAGTGTGCCAGGTTTGCCCTCTACCTAGGGTTGCCAAGTGCCATCTTCAACCCCAGCGGGGGACTTTGGGGGACATTCCCGGAGGGGGCGGGGCATCCCCGACGTGATGACGTCATGTTGGGGACATCCCCACCCACCTGCCCTTCCAGCATGCCGGCTCCCTGCTGTTAAAGGGGCCCCTTTAACTGCAGGGAGCTGGTGTTTCCGCGTGCCTGATGAGATTGGGTATGTGGCCGCAGCTACCCCTCTCCCTCTTCTCTCTCAAGAGAAGGGAGAGTGGTGGTGGTGGGTGTTGGGGCTTGGGGGCAGGGCTTCCCACAGCGGCCAGCTGGCCACTGGCGAGCAGAAGCTCCAAAAAAGCAGGTGACCCCTGCCAAACCGGGGGGGTTGGCAGCGCTACCGCTACCTGACCACCCCTACAAATATGTAGCAGGTTCTTCCCCCCCACCTGCTCTGCTCCATGGACCTCTCCAGACCTCAGCCCAGGATTTCAGGTTCAACCTCCCAGGGCACTCAGTGGGGGACCTCAAAGTAGCTGTTTTATTGCAAAGAAATTTCAGAAACAGACTGGAATGGGAGACTGCTGAACTACAAGTCATTGTAACACTCAGGACAATGGAACCCCCAGGGCTTAACAGAGATATCAGGTTCTTATCTCACTACACATATTAAGTCACTCAGTTCTCACTTATACCCAGAATTAAATGTTGTTGGTCTTATAGGTGTCACTCGACTCAAACTTTGTTCTATTCCACTTCTGTCATTTCAGAAATAAAACAGATATTTCCCTTTCATGATTTAAAGTTACCATGGTGTGCCCAACAACAAACTGAAGCATGCGATTGGGGATATGGGGGGAGGGTCACGCCACATGCTCCATGACATCACTTCCAAGAAAACCCAGAAGGGTCATCAGGTAGCTCTAGAAATCGTCAGAAACTAGAACAAATAAGAACAACAGAGATTTAAATAAACAAGAATGCTCATCTGATGCACAGATTTAAACATTCGGGGGGGAGTACATGGTACAAAATTATTTTTGGGCTATGCAGAAGATGTCAGGGGGGAAAACTAGATGCCTGCTGTGCTAGTTTTTCATGTGCCAGGGACAGGGGTTAATATGAAGGAGCACTCAAGCATACTGTCCTCATCCAGTATTCTGGAGTGGTATAGCCCTTGCTATATTTCGAGATCAGAATTTGCATCCCATAAAAAGCAACAGCAACAAATGGACACAAAAACCCCATCATGGGGGCAAAACAAGTGATTAACAACAAATCCAACCACCCGATCTCCAAGCCAGTTAAACCAGAGCCCTTAGTTTAAAGTTACCGAGCCACATTTCTCCCAGGACGGCAAAGGCAAAATTCATTCACCAGGCTGCATACCCAGAATAAATGGGGTGGATCCTACCACTCCCCTACCACAGCACAGAGCAAAGTTCATTTATTTATTAACTTCGAGATTCATAACCTCACCTTTCCTTTTTGACTTAGATTTGGAGTTTTGCTCCAATCTAAGAAGCCCTCCTCCAAATTTAGTGGCTCTTCCCATGGAGGAAGAGGAGAGTTGCCAGCTCAGGGCTGGGAAATGCCTGGAGATTTTGGGGGTGGAGCCTGAGGAGGGCGGGGTTTGGGGAGGGGAGAGACTTCAGTGGGGTAGAATGCCATACCATCCACCTTCCAAAGTGGCCATTTTCTCCAGGTGAACCGCTCTGTTGTTTGGAGATAAATTGTAGTCCCAGGAGATCTCCAGCCACCACCTGGAGGTTGGCAACCCAAAGAAAGAGTCAATTAAATGGAGGAAGGCTCCTGGAGAGGATAGTTGACACCACCCCAGTACAAATGCCCAAAGTGTTAACACAAAGCTGTCACTCATTATCAGATCCATCCGATGCAATGTATTCTTCTTGAATACACCGATCTGACTGTAGTTAAGGTTCTTACTAGTTGATGTATTCATCTGTTCTCACCACACTCATCTTCTGAGAAGCTCCAAGCATTATAAAAGCAGTTCTCCTGTTTTGTCCTCAGTTTAGGGTGAGATTGCTTGGCTTTATTGAAGAGACTTGCATCTGAGTTTCCTACATCCAAACCCATCCCGCTAGCCACGGTGCTACAGTGGTTCTGCTACAGCGACATGAGGTCCCTTCGCCTGAAAACGGTTTAGGACGTACTGGCTGAACCAGCTTGCTAAAAAAAGGACAATTTTCAAGTAAATAAGTGATGCTTTCTGAAACCATTTGAGGGGTTACATGCCTGCCTGACGGGACCTCCTGGGCCTCAGTTCAAAGCAGTTCAGCTAAACTGGTATCAACCAATAACACCGGCACCGTGCTGAAGGAGCAAGGCAGGAACATCCCCGGGGCCCTTTCAGATGAGGGAATTGGTGCAGGGGAGATAGGGATGTCAGCCTCCAGGTGGGATCAGGGGATCCCCTGGAATTACAGCTCGTCTCCAGATTACAGAGATGATGAAGAAAAAGCGATTGCCAAGACCACGGCCACACAGTGCGGAAAATCTACAGCAACTCAAAAAGAGACTGGATTTATAAGCTTTTGTATGGCGAGTATCTTCTTTGTTTGCTCCAATTTGTTTGTTACTAATATTTCGTCCCCCCTTCCAAATCTATTTTCTTCATCTACCTTCATCCTACGTGTGTTTATTTTGGGAAGAGGGGGGAGGAGTCAGATTTCCATGCCGCTGCCTGCCACGGCTGGTGCTGGGCACTGCAGTTCTCAAGGGGAAGCAAGGGAAACAGCAGGTACTCAGCACCATCAGCACAGCATACACCCCCTGTTATGAGCAGGAGAGTGCACTCAAAATGCAGTCAGTTCTGTTCTGAATGATCACCAAGGAAGCTCGTAATTACTGAGTTAATTCTGAATGGAGCCAAAGGGAGTTTTGCCCATCGCTAGATGTAATAGCTTAATTAGGATAATGCAAAAAGGGGGGAGGGAGGGAAGGAAGGAAGGAGGGAAGAACGGAACTTTCTTACATGGGTGTTTAGAATTAGGATTAATAGCCTGATTCAACATGTGGGAGTCCGACTCTTGCTCCAGGCGTCTTACGAACACGGTCACCAACGGACCAAAACATATTACGATGCTACAGAAATAAAATAACAGGACAAGCTCTGAAACCATAGAGGCAGATTAACAAAGTGACAGCCCACAAAAACAGCCAAAGGCTCAACAATCAGGCTGCACAGCGGGGGGGGGGATGTGGCTTCGTGTGCCTTGCAAGGACTGGGCAGAGGTGGATCCTCCCACACTGTTTTAGCGGCCATGAGACAACCTGGCAGAAATAACGTGGGAGCAGGCAGCATGAAGAAGGGGCAGGATAGGGTTGCCAACCCCCAGGTGGGGCCTGGAGACCTCCCAGAATTACAACTGATCTCCAGACCACAGAGATTAGTTCGCCTGGAGAAAATGGCTGATCTGGAGGATCGACTGCTTGGTTATTATACCCCACTGAGGTCAAGGGTTTCCAGCCTCCAAATAGCAATTATAAGTATTCTCCAGACAACCAAGATCAGTTCCCCTTGGGGAAAAATGGCTGCTTTGGAGGGTGGACTCTGTGGCATTACACCCTGCTGAGTTCCCTCCCCTCCCCAAACCCCGCCCTCCCCAGGCTCCACCCCCCAAATCTCCAGGTATTCCCCAACCCAGGGCTGACAACCCTACTGAGGTCCCCCCCACCAAATCCTGCCCTCCCAAGGCTCCACTTCCAAATCTTTAGGAATTTCCCAACCTGGAGTTGGCAACCCTAGGAAAGAAGGAATTGTGAGGCACGGTACAGAGAAATGGGTTCATATATGGAGAGGCGGTGCTTCAGTTAGAAGAGGAGGAGGAGGAGGAGGAGATTGGATTTATATCCCGACCTTCACTACCTGAAGGAGTCTCAGAGTGGCTTACAATCTCCTTTCCCTTCCCCTCCCCACAACAGACAGCCTGTGAGGTAGGTGGGGCTGAGAGAGATCTTGCGAGGACAGCACTTGAGAGAACAGCTCTGAGAGAACTGTGACTGACCCAAAGGCATGCCAGTCGCTGCATGTGGAGGAGTGAGGAATCAAACTCCGTTCTCCCAGATTAAAGTCTGTGCTCTTAACCACTGCACCACACTGGCTCTATGCAGGAACTTTGGCTTTTAAAGAAAAGAACCAGTCCCTTGAATTGTACCCACAAGAGAGTGTTTTAGAATTGGTCTAATGCAAACAGAATGGGGTCACCAACCTATGAAAATAGTCTTCTATGAGTCAGTCCACTGGCCAATCAAGAGTCAATATTGTCTACTCCAACAGGCAGCATCTCTTCCGGGTCTCACATCAAAGGACTTCGGATCACCTACAACCAGATTATTTTAGGAGGAGATGGCAGCAATTGAACCTAGGACACCGCAAAGCGGGTGTTCTACCGTTGAGACACTGCTCAATTCTATATGAAGATGGGCAGCTCAGTAAGAACTTGTAAGCAGAATCTTTTTATTTTGTTCCCATTTTTCTGGTGTTCTCTGTCTTATGGAACACATGTTCCTTCAATTGCACATTCCAGTCTATCGTCATGGTGCATACTGACTATAGCTGACAGCCGTTGCATTCCAAACTCTACATCTGGTTATCAAGAGTGCTCTTTAGATCCACCAATTCCCGCATTTATTGAGCACATGTAAAGCTGGTAGAAAGCCAAGGGCAGCCGTAATATAAAAGAGATCTTTTTTTAGACCAAGCGTTTTACCAGTTTCTTCTCAGAATGGAGACATTGCAGGCTGGTTCGAAACTATGCATCCTAGATTTCTTCAGGAATGTCAGCATCTCCAGTATGATGCTGGAGCTTGTATTGCTATTTTTGCAACTCTTTCTGGGGTTCAATAAACTCTTTGGAGTATTTTTATTATATACACAGCGGTAATGCATAATCACTGGTCTGGAGATGCCAGGGTAGTGGATCTAAAAATGTGGAGCTATAGCTGTCACATTCTGAGTAGCTGGTCTCAGCGTTGCCTGCAAACAGATGATTTTGGCAGCTCACCAGATTCTTGTAGGCCATGTGTAATTGGCGGTGTGTCTGAAGGTGCGTATGGGCACGTACGGCTAGTCCCACTTTGAGAAGATTTCCTTTGTCATCTCTCAAGAGGGCATTGTTCTAGATTTCCTGTCTGGCTCCATAAACATACTGTGGATTAATCTTCAATTCTGGGTCATTCCATAGTGCTGCAGGCTCATAAGAACATAAGAGAAGCCAACGTTGAATCAGGCCAAAGGCCCATCCAGTCCAACACTCTGTCACACAGTGGCCAAAAACACCACGTGCTATCAGGAGGTCCAGCAGTGGGGCCAGGACACTAGAAGCCCTCCCACTGCTGCCCCCTCCAGCATCAAGAATAGAGTGCATCACCTGCCCCAGACTGAGAATTCCCATCTATACCCTCTGGCTAATAGCCACTGATGGACTTCTGCTCCATATCTATATGTCTAATTCCCAAGTGGCCCCCTGTGTGCGGATATCTAAATCCACACATCGGGGGCACTTGGGGCAGGGAGATTTTCCTGCGCACATGGGGCAGTCCCCACATGTGCAGAAAAATCTAAAAAGTTTAAAAAAGTGTAGGGGGGATCTAACTCCCCAAAAAGAGCGTTCCCTGCGCATGCGCAGGGAATGCTCTGGGAACTCTGCGGTGGCTGGTGGCTGAAAGCCACTCAGTCCTCGCCACCAGAGCCGGGGGGGGAGGAGATCAGTGGAGGAGGAGGATCACCGGAGCCGAGGAGGGGGAGGAGATCGGTGGGCCCGGCAGCTGGAAGCCACTCGAGCCTCGCCTCTGGAGCCGGGGGGGGGGGGGAGAGGAGATTAGCGGAGGAGGAGGATTGATGGAGCCGACGGGGGAGGGAAGGAGATCGGCGGGCCCGGCGGCTGGAAGCCGCTTGGGCCTCGCCTCCGGAGCCGGGGGGTAGGGGGAGGAGGAGATCAGTGGCGATGGGGACATCGCGGCAGCCAGAGCCAGATGGGGGAGGAGGAGATCGGCGGCGGCAGAGGAGGGTGACAGGAGCCGTGTGGGGGAGGAGGAGATTGGTGGCAGAGGAGGAGGGGGACATAGCTGGAGCCGGGTGGGGGGAGGGAGGAGGTTGGCAGTGGCGGCAGAGGAGAGTGCTGGAGCGGGGTGGGGGGGAGAGACAAGATCAGTGGCCCGATGGCTCAAAGTTGCTCGGGTACCGCTGCTGGGGCCGGGGGGGGAGGTGATCGCCGGAGCTGAGCGGGGGGGGGGAGAGGGGATCGCCGGAGCCTTCACCACGAATATCGTGGGTCCCTCTTCTTGTGTTTATCTAATTCCCTCTTGAAACTATTTGAGTTTATGTTCAAGCCACCTGTAGCTTGATCTGGCAGCACATTCACAGGTGTATTTTTCTTGAAGAACAGTGAACCTGCTGAGGCTTCACTTATTAGTGTGGGAAACTCGCTCAGTTTCCATGCAACAGGCTGGTTCCCGTGAACCATCAACAGGAGGAGAGGATGGGCCAAGATCTATCCTATCTTCCCCTCCCTCCTGGAGCCTTGGGAAAGTTTTATTTCTGAGAATGAGGGACCTGTGTGGATGCTCACATGGGTCAAGCAGATGCAGTGAAGAGAGGGAAGAGAACAAAATTTCCTTTTCTGCCTCTTTACAGAGGATAAGCCTATCGGTGGCTACTAGCCATGGTGACCAAGGCAACATCAAGGGAAGGCCTCGGCCTCCAGAGGAACTGGTTGGCCACTGTGTGGGAGAGGATGCTGGAGTAGATAGATCACCTGTCTGATCCAGCAGGGCTCTTCTGGTGTTTTTATGAAGGCCTCAGCCTCCATGCTCTGTTGTTGCCCCTCCAGAGGAACTGGTTGGCCACTGTGTGAGACAGGATGCTGGATTAGATGGACCACTGGTCTGATCCAGAAGGGCTCCTCTTATGTTCTCTTGCTCACAGGAAAGTGGGGTGTGTGTGATTTTGCTCCTAGGACAACACAGAACTGAAGATGGGCTCCGTAGCCATACTCTGGATAAAATGAGAAATAAAGTTTTCGAAGACAGAAACGGCCCTGGGAGAGAAGGACAGGCGATGAAGGCCTCATGATCTTTTCACTTGCAGATCATGGAATCCAACTCAATGACTGCTAATGACTCTGGGCCTTCAGGAGCAGTATGGGGCATGCACCTAACACCATTTGAAAATCCTGCACATGTCAGTTCCCTGTCCATGTCCAGCCAAGTCAGAGTCTGCTGCTATCAGGAGCGGAATGCATTGGCTTCCTTTGGAAAGGTTGAACCTGGATAGGGTGGCCGGGTGCACCCTGGCCATCAGCGGGGGATGGGGGGGATAGGGTAGCCAGCTCCTGGTTGGGAAACTCCTAGAGATCTGAGGATAGAGCCTGAGGAGGACAGGGACTTCAGTGGGATTCACTGCCATAGAACCGACCCTCCAAAGCATCCAGTTTCCTCATGGGAACTGATCTCTTTAGTCTGGAGATGAGCTGTAATTCTGGGGAATCCCCAAGTCCCGCCTGGAGGCTGGCATCCCTACAGGCTGGCATGACCAGTTGACTATGGGCATGACCAGTTGTAGCAGTTTGGCATGACCAATTGACCATGGGCATGAGTCCAGCACGCACAAGAGATTCAAGCAACTAGCGTGTGCCCCAAAGCTGTGTTAAATCAACCCTGATCAACAGAATTTCCAATGCAATTCTATTGTTTTCCGAGTCCAAAGAGTGGAAACCAGAGGATGGAAAATTTTGTCCTTCTTTCCCCTCGCAACCCTTATTTCCTCAGGTTGTCTGTATTGCAATTAATCAGAGAAACACTGCAAGCACTGCAGGGGAAAGTGGCAAACTGCGAAGATCTGGCATTTGAATTGCCTCCCCCTCCCACCCACGATGTTGTTCAAGTGCTTTAGATCAACAATGTGATATTGCAAACGCTGCTGCCCCTGGCTGTATTTTATTAGGAATACATCGTTCATTTTGGAATCAGTTTTAAACCCCAATTGAACACTGGAGAGAGAGGTCTGGGCATTTCCACCCATGAAGAGGTCTAAAATATTTTTCTTTCTTAAACTGGATTTGAACGAAGAGGTATAACTTAAATGGGTGCAAAATACTCATTCACAAGACAAAAGCCTCTCTCTTGCAAGATCAATGACCACACTTCAAAATAAATAACCTGGGGGTGGCCCAGGAGGAGGCTCAAAAGTAGTCGGAACTTGGTAAGTGAAAACACACAGAACAGTTTGTTGGGGATCAGCAATGAGTCCCCCTCCCCCCCCCAGGATGATAAGCAACCATAGGCCCTCCCAGTTGTCAATCACTGTGGTCCAGTTTGAGAGTAGCAAAATGTCATTTGGAATGACACACTTTCCCCAGGGGCAGTCAGGCCTTCGACAGCTACCTGAGGGAGGTGACCCCTAAAACCAGTCCTTTATTCATTATCGCAATGTGGAATATGTGAAACTGCTTTTAAGCACGACTGGGGAACAATAGTAGGCAGGTATGCTAGTTCATCAACCTGATTGTGGCTGTTTTTACCTGGAATCCCCAGGAGCTTTGGAGAGATGGATAACACCTGGTGATAACATCTCTGTGTGAAGACCTGAACGTGACGTCACTGCATCAATCAGTGCTCTAGAAATTCCCCCCCTGTCTCCCTGGTCTTTACCATAGATGTTGGGGGAAATCCTAGAGTGTCACTCAATGTGTTGACATCACTGCATCATGTGACATCATTTCCTCACCTTTTTCCTGTGCTACTCCACTGAGTGGCCACCGGGGATGAGAAGTGTGGGTGGGAGTCCTCAAGCTATCAGCTTGCAACCCTACTGTTCAGCAGGCCGCTTCACTGTGTTGCTTCCCAATAATGTAGTATCCTCGCCCGGTCTGGCTGAGTTTTACTCTCTCTGTTATTTCTGTGCTGCCACTCTGCTTTGCAGGCAGTTGATTAGAGAAACAAATTAGTGACAAATCATATAAGTCACTCATAAATAAACTCATTTTTTTAACAAAAAGTCTACTTGTCTAAGTGTTCCTTAACAATATTAATAGCCGCCAGTCTGTTTAAACGGACAGCATTTTTATACATGCTTAGTTTTGAAGAAAAATGATGCAAACCTGTTTGGCAGGTGAGTCATTCGTTGCCAAACAGAACAGACCTAGAGATCGGTTCATGTCAGATCATCGCAGTCAGTGGCGATAGCAATAGAGAAAGCTCAGTCCCTTTCACAGTGGCCCTGACACAACTAGGCCTCGCGTGTAGGACTCCCAACTCCAGCATGGGAAATGCCTGCAGATTTGGGAACGGAGCCTGGAGACCACAGGTTTGGGAGAAGGCAGGGACCCCAGCAAGGTATAATGCCATAGAGTCCACCCACTGAGGAAGCGGCCATTTTCTCCACAGAAATTGGTCTCTGTCATATGGAAATCAGCTGTAATCCCAGGAGTTCTCCAATTCCCATTTGGAGGTTGGCAACACTACACATGTCCCTGGGAATGAAATTTCAAGCATGTAATTCCCGGTATATGTATGATAGAAACATGTCAGGATTCCTCAAGGACTTTATAATTTGTGATTCAGCCCGGTCCAGTCCATGCACAACCAAGCAAGATCGTATTGGGGTGGATCCTACCCCTATCCACCGAGCAAATTATATTTATTTATTCAGGGCTCTTTTTGTAGCAGGAACTCCTTTGCATATTAGGCGACACACCCCCTAATATAGCCAATAGTCCCAGAGTTTACAGAGCTCTTCTTACAGGGGGCTACTGTAAGCTCTTGGAGGACTGGCTGCATTAGGGGTGTGTCGCCTGATATGCAAAGGAGTTCCTGCTACAAAAAGAGCCCTGTTTTTATTCATTAAAGTATTTATACCCCACCTTTCCTTCTGGCTCAAAGCCTTCTTCGAATCTAAGGGGGCTTCCCCAAATCTTCCATCGGAGGAAGAGCCACTTAGGCTGGAGGAAGGTGACTTGGAGAGCAGCTGGATCGACCCCCAAGTATGGTTTGATGAACTATTTCAGACTTTCAAGGCTTTAAGGCGATACAAGGTTTTCAGACTGAGGAGGTGGGGAAAACAACTTGAAATCAGGTAGAAATTAGATCCTCCGTTATCTTGTGATGTCCCCAGTGCAATGATGTCACATTCAGGTGACGTCACTGCGCCGGTGACATCACACAGTGACACTCTGGTTTTTGGGGCAAACTTTATGGTTTTGAAGGCAAACCCCTCCCCCCATAATTTTGTCCAAAAACCAGAGTGTTGCATGAGATGTCACCAATGCAATGACATCACTTCTGGGTAGGGTTGCCAGGTCCCCCAGGGCGGGCGGGGGTCTGCCTGTTCGACAGGCCCCTTACCCACCCATCTGGCTGCCGGGGGGAACCCCATTCCCAAAGTGCCGGGATCACGGCAACGTGCCTGGCGTGATGATGTCACCTGAAGGTGACATCATCATGCCGGGCACATTGTGGGGGGACACTCCATCATTCGAGGGAAAACACTATGTTTTTCCCTTGAATGATAGTGGTCCCACCCTCAACATGCCCGACACGATGACATCACTTCCGGGTGATGTCATCGCAGCACGTGTGCCAAAGATGTCCCAGAGAGGGCCTGGGACTCCCCCACCGCAACAACGGTAAGACCTGACAACCCTACTTCTGGGTGACATCATTGTGTTGGGGATGTCGCATGAAACATCCTGCCAACCCTTGGAATGCCCCCCCAAATCCCCCTACCACGACGGTGAGGGGACCTGGCAACTCGAGAGCTGACTAAAAAAAATAACAACACACCTTATTAGTCTTCTTGTAGCCATCTTTCAAATGAGTTTAATTTTTTGTGCATTGTTTTTTCAAAGTGTTATTATTTCAGTTAAGAAAACCTTTTCGCACAGATCACCCTCCCCTTCCAGTTCTGGAGAAGTCAGTATCCTCAGAAGAAAGCATTTGTTGATAATTAAAGCCTACAGTTTCCCGCCCGGCACCACACGTTTCATTATTTCTGTGAAATCCTTTAAGCGCCGTGAACAGATAGTCAGGTTCAGATTGGGCTTTAAAAAAAATATTATGTGTACTGCACAACTGCTGTATTACAGAATTGTTGCAGCTACTGTCAAGGGACTGTACATTTCAATCTGGCACCGTCTCTTCAGAGTGAAGCGGTTTGGTGAAGTTTACACTTCTCTCCTCACAGGTGTTAAAACACTCCCCTCCCCTTGGAAATAGGCCGCATTCAGGTCGATGTGTGATCAGTGTGTTCTTAGTGATATTTTTATCTCAGTGTGGTTGTTCAAATTATCAGGAATTTATCAGGGGAAAATTTGTCACCTTCAGCCCAAACAGTGATATACGCCTACGTCGGGGACTTCGCTTCAACAATAGTCTCATTTTCTGTCTCTCGCACACATTAGCTGTGGTAAAACTTTTCTTTCGTGGTATCACAGTAGCACTTCAGACTGGAGATGATGTGGAGGATTACTATTGAATTTCCGTCTTAAAAAAACAGCAACTCTCTTGCAGATGCAGACATTAGGGGAAACTTCTTCTGATCTTGTCCTGTTGGCCCTCCTGGAACTCACCCACCCATTCCCTTCTCTGTTTTTTAATTGATTATTTTTGAATAGCCAGTGTCTGATTTTATCATCTTATGCATTATGTACTTTTATATGCAGTTGTTGTTTTATTGCTGTGATTTGCCCTGAGCCTTTGGGAAAGGGTGGAATAGAAATCTAATAAAATAAAATAAATGAATCATATTACAGAGTACCCAGGCTGGACCCGGAACTTCTTGCACTGTGTGACGGTCACACCCAATTTTTATGCTGTCTCTCCAGGAACCTGTCTGAGGCAGCTTACAAAATAAAAGTAATAAAAACATGAAAGGATACTAAATATAGTATACAAAAATATAGACCATAAAAAGAGACAATGGACAGCTTAAGGTAACAGTTTCCAAACTAAAAGAGCTAGATTCGAATCCAGAAACACCTTAGAGACCAACAAGAATGTAGGGGTATGAGCTTTGAATCCCGAAAGCTCATACCCCGGAATCCTGTCGGTCTCTAAGCCTGCTACAGGGCTTGAATCTACTGCGGTTCTACTGCAGACCAACATGGCTACCCTCTGAAACAATTTATTTTTGTGCGTTTGTATGTTTAAAACATGATTCTCTTTGCCCTGACCTGACAAGCCCGATCTCGTCAGATCTCGGAAACTAAGCAGAGTTGAGTCTGGCAAGTACTTGGATGGGAGACCTCCTTGAAATACCAGCAGTTGGGAGGCAGGGAACAGGCTTTATTCAGCCACCTGTCTGAACATCCTCCAGGCCCCCAGTGGGGGTCAGTCACCAGAGGTCGCCATGACTCCCAGGTGCACATACATTCGCATGCACACAAACACACACACACACAGAGAAAACAAAACAAAAGATGATTATCCTTAATTAACAGCTAAAAGTTGTGGGTTCTCCTCAGTTCCCACACACATGGTGTGAAATTCAGACCATGACTGTGGCCCCATAAAGAAGAGGCTTGGCCTCCCCCATGCTCCACCGTGCCATTTCCCCAAACTCTACCAGTCCCCAAGTGCTCTACTTGACCAGTTAGAGAAACCCAGATACCCAACAGCATTTTTCTGACAGGCCAAATAACACTCCCACACACACACACACACACCAAAAAAAGGCAACGCTAGAACCTTCCCCCCCAACCCGGGTCAGGCTAATTTTCTATGTGACAGCAGGAAATTAAATCTCTGAAGGACCTTCAGTCATGAGATTCCCCTTACATAGTACAAGAAGAAGAGGAAGAGGAGGAGGAGGAGGAGCAGGAGGAGTTTGGATTTATACCCCGCCCTTCACTCGGAGTCTCAGAGCGGCTTGCAAACTCCTTTCCCTTCCCCTCCCCACAACAGACACCCAGTGAGGTAGGTGGGGCTGAGAGAGCTCTGAGAGAAACTGCTCTTTTTCAAGAACACCTCTGACAGAACTATGGCTTGTCATCCCGCAGCTGCAAGTGGAGGAGTGGGGAATCAAACCCGGTTCTCCCAGATTAGAGTCCACCCTCTTAACCACTACACTTAACCACTACACCAAACTGTACAGAGTACAGTTTGCACATCACATGCTATTTGGCTGAACTAGGTCAATTGTAAAAAGAAACAGACCTGAGTTGAGTCTGTGCAGATTGGCATAGTGCTAGTTCTAGGGCCGCCAGCCTCCAGGTGGGGCCTGGGGGAGCTCCTGCTTTTACACCCGATCTCCTGCTGACAGAGATCAGCTCCCCTGGAGAAAATGGCTGCTCTGGAGGGTGGACTCCATGGCATTGCACCGTGCTGAGGCCCCTCCCCTCCCCAAACCCCGCCCTCTCCTGGCTCCGCCCCCAAAGTCTCCAAGTATTTTCCAACCCAGACCTGGCAACTCTAGCTACTTCACTTCCAGCTTTTCCAGGCATACTCCAAGGGTTGCCAACCTCCAGGTAAGGGAGCTGGAGATCTCCTGGAATGACAAATGACTACACAGATCACTTATTTATTTATTTTTATTCACTTAAATCACTGATTCCACTTCTCCTGGAGAAAATGGCTGCTCTGGAAGGTGGGCTGAATGGCACGGTACCTTACTGAGGTCCCTCCCCTCCCTAAACCCCACCCTCCCTGGAGAGTTGGAGGTGGAGCTTGGGGAGGGCAAGGTTTGGGGAAGGCAGGGACCTCGGCAAGGTGGAACGCCAGGGAGAAACCCCCCTCCCAACACAGCCATTTTCTCCAGGGGAAACTGATCTCTACAGCAGAGGGGTCAAACTCATGTCTCTTTGTCGGGCCGGGCCACATGTGCCATAAAACGTAATGCCAGGTAGCGGAGCTAGAAACTGTATAAAAGGACGGCAGCGGGTAAGCTCCGAGTTGGTGTGTCCTCACTGCAAGGCCCCCCTGGGGTGGGAGGGGAGTGCAGAGGAAAACCCTCCGAGGTGAACCGGAGAGGCAGCCGTGCAGTGCTGGGCAGATGCTCCCACAATGCTGGACTGATGCAGGCGAGGCTGTTCTGCTGTGCCGAAGCCATAATGGAGTGGCTCCACCCACTCCCCCCCAGCACTCCCTCCCTTGCTCACGGGCCGCATAAGAGCCCTGGATAGGCTAGATATGGCTCCCGGGCCTGATGTTTGACACCCCTGCTCTATAGCCTGGAGATTGCTTGTAATTCTGGGAGCTCTCCAGCTGCCACCTGGAGGTTGGCAACCCTAGGAGTCAGGTCAGCATCCTTCAGACTGCCCCTCAAAGCCCACCTCACCTGTATGGCCTTTAGCTTAACCCCTTCATTCGTACATCTAACTAACCAAAACAAAGCCTAACCATTAACTACCTGGGGGCTCTGCTCCCCCTTCTCTCTTTTGCCCTATGCACCCGCTCCCTTCTTCTGCCTTCCCTACCGTAAACTGCTCTGCTCAGGAACTCAGCATTCATCACTGCTCTGGAAAGCTGTGGGTGACATTGTCCTAAATGTCAACAATGGGCAGGATCTCCTCCCACAAGCAGAAAGCGGTGCACCAGCTCAGTGCGTCGGAAAGAGGAGTGGCTCCATTTTATGCTATTTTCCTACCTCCATCTTTAATCCTGTGTACCACATCCCATGTGGGAGGGAAAGTGGCACAGTAGCCCAACCTCATCAGCTCTCAGAAGCTAAGCAGAGTCAGTACTCGGATGGGAGACCACCAAGGAAGACTCTGCAGAGGAAGGCAAGGACAAGCCACCTCTGCTTCTCACTTGCCTTGAAAGCCCCTTGCTGGGTTGCCATAACTTGGTAGCACATACTCCCATTCATGCAGTGCTGGATTTAATTGCAAACTGAGTTAACTGCAGTTCAGGGCTTCAAATTATGGTGAGGGGAAGTACTGTCCAGTCACAGTGGATTTATGGCAAGTCACATAGAGTTTTCAAGGCAAGAGACGAAAAAGGTGGTTTGCCACTGCCTGCCTCTGCAGAGTGGTCTCCCATCCAAGTATTAACCAGAGTCGACCCTGCTTAGCTTCTGAAATCTGACCAGATCTGCCTAGCCAGGGCCATAGGATTATGAAGGAGCTCTAAACAGAACCCCCCCTTAAAAATCACTAGATTGCCATTTTCGATAACACTATCAAAGCTGATATGGTTTAGACCTCCAGTATGTCTTAATGCTGCTTACACACAGTTGGCAGGTCTCCCGGTATGTGTGACAGTAATGTGTAGAAAGGTCTTTAAAAGGGAGAAAATCTCCACATAATAAGGGGTTTGGCAACAATCTGCAGACACTTTTGCACATCAGCTACTTGACAGAAATTTGACGTTTACCTTCTGCTCCCTTTTCGAGATCGCCCAGTTCTGGCAATATTTGATTTCTGAAAGCTCTCTTGACACGGTCTTTATTCCCTCCATTTTACCTCAAGGACAGCACATAAAAATCTCCTCCCCTGGGACCAATTTCCATGGAGAATTACCAACCATTTGCTTCTATGGGTTGCGAGAGAGAGACTCGGCCACTTCTTTCATAGAACCTGACAGAAAAAGGTTTTCCAGGTAAGGCTGCTGAACGGCCTGGCTTTCCTAAGAACATGAGGCACCATGTTGGATCAGGCCAATGGCCCATCCAGTCCAATCCTCTGTGTCGCACAGTGGCCAAAACCCAGGGGCCATCAGGAGGTCCACTAGTGGGGCCAGAATTCCAGAAGCCCTCCCACTGTTACCCCCCACCCCAAGCACTAAGAATACAGAGCATCACTGCCCCAGACGGAGTGTTCTATCTATACCTTGTGGCTTATAGACACTGACAGACCTCTGCTCCAGATGTTTATCCAATCTTCACCCTTCTTGTCTCTCACCATTCCAGCTGTCTGTTTTTAAGCACCCCTGTTTCTCCAGTGGCACAGGGAGATTAATACTGGGGATACTGAGCATATGTAACTATGTGCAAACTATTTATGGCGTGTGCCTTTTGTTAAAAACGGCTTGGCAGCGTCCGTACTGTTCAGCTTCTTGCAGCCATTTCTCTTTTCCTCCCATCCTCCCTATTACATGAAGATCATCATAGCAAATTGAGGAAACCGGGGCTTTGATGTTGAATTACGTGCCAGAGCCCTGTGCTCGAAGCTGTATGTGCTCTGCAGTTCTATGTGCTGCACAAACCCAGGCAGCAGTACAGTTCATAGATCTGAGACTCTCCCCTTTCAATAATGTATTTTTTAAAGCCCATTTCCAGTCCTTTAAGTAGAAAGACAGCTTTGAAAAGACAGGGGCAAAGTTACAGCCTGCAGAGTTCTAAAATCCTGGTTGGTAGGGCAACCAGCTGATGCGGGCTGAGGGGACAGCCAGATCTGATCATGAGCATTTAACAGCTATGGAATAAGCAGGGCACCCTGACCTGGATGCCCCAGGCAAGCTTGATCTCATCAGATCTCAGAAGCTAAGCAGGGTTAGCCCCGGTTAGTACTTGGATGGGAGCCCACCAAGGACGCCCCGAGTTGCGACACAAAGGCCGGCAATGACAAACCACCTCTGAACACCTCTTGCCTTCAAATCCCTTTGGGGTCCCCATAAGTCAGCTGCAACAGCCCCTTCCACCTGTCGGACTCCTGGTCAAGTTACTCTCAACAACACTCTCTTTGGCAGTGACACGTTTATTGAGATATATGCATAATCCAGATCAAAATGGTACTGTGTTAGAACTGGCACACCAAAGCAGATATAGATAATTCAAACAGGACCCCTTTGCCCGCCCAACCAATCACGCAATACACTCATCCCACCTAGTCATTGCCCACCCACCCTGGGAACATACGATCCCTCGAGCTATGCAAAAGCTGGCACAGAAAGGCTCAAGGTCATTCCTCTCCCAGGGGAAGGTATCTTCAGGGAAATTACTGCCTCTATAAGCGATAGGTCCCACTCACACCACATTCACTCCCCTCCTTGCAGGAATGCACTCTTCCCCCAGCATCTATGGCAAACTAAGCAAAGCGAGGTTTGACACCACTACCCATAAGCAGAGCAGCAGGTGATGTTTCTCACAGCAAGAAGATAAGCATCTTCCTTTCCTGATTTCTGCATACTCATTGTGCCATGGAGGCCAGTGTGGGGTAGTGGTTAGAGTGTCAGACAAGATCGTGGAGATCCAGGTTTGAACCCCCACTCTGCCATGGACGCTTGAACCAGGCACACACTCTCAGCCTAACCTACATCACAGGGTTGTTGTGAGGACAAAATGGAAGAAAGGAAAATGATGTAGGCTGCTTTGGGTCCCCATTGGGGCAAAAAGTGGGGTATAAATGAAGTAAATACAGAAATGAAGTTGCTGTGTTCAAAGGAAACAGTTGGCAGTCCCACTGTTCACTGAAGGCCATCACTTACCCATAAGCTCTGGATCTCTCTTGGCACACGGGAACTACAATTCCCAAGATCCTAGAGTCCCTTTCAGACATCCCAATCACACATACCTAGAGCCAATATGGGCAGACTTGACCACTGGGTTTTTCAGGGTTTGCATTCACATGTACCAAGGCGATAGGTACTTGGTAAATGCACAAGTGTGCCCTGTTCAAACAACAGTAGGTATTGGGAGGATGGGATGTCATGTTTGTCCATGTGGCTGGCCAGGGCTCTTTTTGTAGAAAAAGCCCAGCAGGAACTCGTTAGCATAATAGGCCACACCCATCAACAGAAATTCATTAGCATATTAGGCCACACACCCCGTGTTACCAGAAGTGTGGTCATCCAGCCACATCTGCCTTTTTCTTCTTATTCTATTTATCTTGTTTGTTGTCAAAACCCAGGGCTTTTTTTGGAGCAGGAACTCCTTTGCATGTTAGGCCACACACCCCTAATGTAGCCAATCCTAATGAGTTTCTGCTGTCGGGTGTGGCCTGTCATGCTAATGAGTTCCTGCTGGGCGTGGCCAACTCAGGAGCCAGACGGAACTCCGTTCCTGTGCGTTCCTGCCCAAAAATAGCCCTGTGGCTGGCTCCCAGCAATCGTGATTGTATTGTATGAAAAGGAATTAAGATATCTGAAGACGAGGAGCTTTTCCCATCTTAAAATTCATCTATGTCCCTTGGAGTTTCCCAACACAGCCAGGCTGAATCCACAGCTAGGGTTTCCAACTCCAGGTGGAAAAGTTCCTGAAGATTTGGGGGTGGTGCCCGGAGAGGGCAGGGTGTGAAGGCGAAGGACCTCAGAGGTCTACCATGCCAGAGAGTCCATCCTCCAAAGCAGCCAGTTTCTCCAGGGGAACTGATCTCTGTATCGGGAATTCAGTTGAAATTTCAGGAGATTGCCTGGAGGACACACTTAAGAGGTTGGCAACTGTAATCCAAACATTGTCGGATACACACATGGAGGGTCTATGGCTCAGTGGCAGAGCATCTGCTCGACATGCAGAAGTTTTCAGTCTCAATCCCCGGCATGTCCAGTTAAGGATCTGGTAATAGGTGATGGGAATGACCTCTGCCTTGCAATCCTGGATAGCTGCTGCCGGTCCGAGAAGGCAATACTGATGTGGGTGTGCCAAGGGTCTGGTGCAGTATATGGCAGCTTTATATGCTCATATAGTCTGCTACCACTGCATTTTAGCAACTGGGTTTTCTTTTGTGGACAAGGCCATTCAGTTGCAAATGGTTACTCTAGCGCAACAGCAGCAGCAGAATATCCAAGCAGATGTGAATGTAGCCCGGGAGAGAAGGCAGCTGCAACTCCTCCACTGAGTGTTTTCCTAGCTCCTGGCTGTCCTCTTCCTGCAAAACAGGCCTGCTAGTCCTGCTCACACAGCAAGTGAAAGAGCAGAGTTGATGTCTCTGACAAACAGGTAAAGGTCAACCCTTGGGTGTCCAAGTTACAGTGGCTGATTCTGCATTGGCTTTTCCCTCTGTTGTTTTATGAAACCCAGGTTGGAACAGAAATTCCCCTCTGCATTGCATGCTGCTTTCGCTTCCTTTGACCATCGGGTTTTATGGCAGCCTCCACACTCCATGCCGCTTTCGCTTCCTTTGACCATCGGGTTTTATGGCAGCCTCCACACTCCATGCCGCTTTCGCTTCCTTTGACCATCGGGTTTTATGGCAGCCTCCACACTCCACGCTGCTTTCGCTTCCTTTGACCATCGGGTTTTATGGCAGCCTCCACACTCCATGCCGCTTTCGCTTCCTTTGACCATCGGGTTTTATGGTAGCCTCCACACTCCACGCCGCTTTCGCTTCCTTTGACCATCGGGTTTTATGGTACCTTCTGCATAGATTTATGACCGTTCAGGGGTGCCTCTGCAGTCAGTACGGCCTTGCCTCAAGGTATTTGAATGTGGTTTTGAGCTGCACCTTTTCCTCCCAGTTGAGAAAATGTGGAGCGAATGCCAGATGCAGAATCACCCAGTGTAGCAACTGTGCTGGGCATGCTCAGGAACTCCCAAGTTTCTTCCAAGTTCTAACTAGAATGGTGGGAAAGGGGCTCTATCTACTACCCCTGCAACCTCTTCTCTGAAAATGCCAAACCTTAAGGTTTAGATCCTAGGGCAAGATTTGTCATCTCTTATATAACCCACATGGAGCTGCGGTGGCTCAAGTGGTTAAGACGCTGAACTGCAGGCTGTGGGAGGTCAGTAGTTCAGCAGTTCGAGACCCGGGTGCCGCATGACGGGGTGAGTTCCTGTC
Organism: Gekko gecko; assembly: GCA_029375565.1. Classification (NCBI taxonomy): domain Eukaryota; kingdom Metazoa; phylum Chordata; class Lepidosauria; order Squamata; family Gekkonidae; genus Gekko; species Gekko gecko. Next base: position 111,531,986 of record JAPDNY010000010.1, on the reverse strand, counting down.
TCTAGTTCCAGCTCCTGCCAACCTAGCAGTTTGAAAGCGGGAAATTGCAAGTAGATAAATAGGTACCACTTCGGTGGGAAGGTAACAGCGTTCCGTGCACCTTGGTGTTTAGTCATGCCGGCCACATGACTACGGAAACGTCTTCGGACAGCGCTGGCTCTTTGGCTTTGAAACGGAGATGAGCACCGCAACCCTAGAGTCGGATTCGACTGGCTTTTGAGCAAGGGAACCTTTACCTTTACCTATATAACCCACTGCCAGCTAAGGGCGGTGAAATTCCTGGAGATTTGGGATGGAGTCTTGGGGAGGTTGAGGTTTGTGGAGGGGAGGGGGCTCAGCGGGGTATAAATGCCATAGAGTCCACCACCACCCCCATGCACCCATTTTCTCCAGGGACACTGATTCTCTGTAGTCTGGAGATCAGCTGTAATTCTGGGAGGTCTCTAGGTGCCACCTGGAGGTTGGCAGGAGGTCGGTAACTCTAAACCCATGGCAATCCATGCTGCTGCTGCTCTTCTCAGAAGGGCCACTGAACCACACCAGCTCTGTAAGGAGTTGAAATATGCGTCTCGCAATGGGGAACTATTGATTCCAAATGCTTGCCCATCATTTTTGGCATTGCTGGCTCACGCTTGCGTCTGACCAGAGGGAAAGCTTTTCTCGTTGTAGACGGCAGCTTTGTTTCCTTCCTGCAGTTTGCTAATACGGGCTGATAAAAAACACACAATATTTCCTGCAAAGGAACCCCCTTTTATCACATTCTCATTGTTGGCTAATATGCAGCCTGGGGAAAGTCCTTCACAGCTTTTATTACCTTCCTGAACACTCTGTCACCGGGCGAGATGGGGTTACAAAGCTTCACGCAAGCCGTTACAGTTGATGAAGATCATAAAAGTTTATGAGGAGCGATATTCATGTATGTGAGTGTGTAAGCACAGGAGGAAACTGAATCATACCCTGATCTCCAGGAAGCCTAGCTCTAGGATGACAGGAGGTCGTGAATATTTACTTGCTAGCTATTCTTTTTCGTGAATAAGGGGATCTGTCATTTTCTTGTGGCAGGTCCTTGACTGTGCTGGTGAAGAAGAAGAAGGAGGAGGAGGAAGAAGAGGGGAGATTGGATTTATACCCCGCCCTTCACTCAGAGTCTCAGAGCGGCTTACAAACTCCTTTCCCTTCCCCTCCCCACAACAGACACCCTGTGAGGAAGGTGGGGCTGAGAGAGCTCTTTCCAGAACTGTCCTTGAGGGAACAGCTCGGACAGAACTGTGGCTTGCCCAAGGCCATCCAGCAGCTGCAAGTGGAGGAGTGGGGAATCAAACCCAGTTCTCCCAGATTAGAGCCCACACACTTAACCACAACACCAACTTGGCTCTTAAATGGAGCTCAAGAACGGGCTCTCTATTGAGGCTAGATGAGGCAGTGAATTTTGGAGGGCGGCGGCTTCCACCACCTTGCCTTGACCTCTGTGGCCTACAGCCTCCCGTGTGGAAGCCAGAAAAGCTCCTTCCTTCCTTCTTTCCTTGATCCCCAGGTGGTCTTGCAAGAGGTTGGGAAGGCCAACTGGGCCAGCGAGACTTTTGCAGCCATTGGATAGTTCCATTTTGTTTTTAAAAAGGGACAGGAAAGGAAAACTGCTCAATATCTTGTACCCCAGCAGTTATTTAAAATACCAAAGACACCTTTTTCCATCTGTTATCTCCTTTGAAATGTACTTTTAGATCACGGTTTCCACCCTCCAATTGGCAGCTGCAGATCTCCTGGGATCAGGGCTATTTTTGAGCAGGAACGCACAGGAACAGATTTCCAGCTGGCTCCTGAGTTGGCCACGCCCAGCAGGAACTCATTAGCATAATAGGCCACACCCAACAGCAGAAACTCATTTGGACTGGCTACATTAGGGGTGTGTGGCCTAACATGCAAAGGAGTTCCTGCTACCAAAAAGCCCTGGGTTTTGACAACAAACAAGGTAAACAGAATAAAAAGCAAAAGGTGGGTGTGGCTGGATGACGAGACCTCGACATTAGGGTGTGGCCTAATATGCAAATGAGTTTCTGTTGATGGGTGTGGCCTATTATGCTAATGAGTTCCTGCTGGGCTTTTTCTACAAAAAAAGCCCTGCCTGGGATTACAACTGATCTCCAGGTAATAGGGATCAGTTCACCCGGAGAAAATGGCGGAGAAGGAGAAGAGATTGGGTTTATATCCCACCCTTCACTCGGAGTCTCAGAGCGACTTACAATCTCCTTCCCTTCCCTACAACAGACTCCCTCTGTGAGGTTGGTGGGGCTCAGAGAGCTCTTTGGTGTAGTGGTTAAGTGTGCGGACTCTTATCTGGGAGAACTGGGTTTGATTCCCCACTCCTCCACTTGCATCTGCTGGTGTGACCTTGGGTCAGTCACAAGCTCTGGCACAGCTGTTCTCTCAAGGACAGTTTCTGTCAGAAGTTCTCTCAGCCCCACCTACCTCACAGGGTGTCTGTTGTGGGAGGGGAAGGGAAAGGAGTTTGTAAGCCGCTCTGAGACGCCTTTGGGCAGTGAAGGACGGGGTATAAGTCCAAACTCTTCTTCTTCTTCTCTTTCGAGAACTGCTGTTGAGAGAACAGCTCCAAGAGAACTTGTGACTGACCCAAGGTCACGCCAGCACCTGCATGTGGAGGAGTGGGGAATGAAACCCGGTTCTCCCAGATTAGAGTCCACGGTCCTAACCACTGCACCAAACTGGCTCTCAAGGTGGGCGGTGGACTCTATGGCACCATACGCTGCTGAGGTCCCTCCTCTCCCCAAACCCCACCCTCTCCAGGCTCCACCCCCAAAATCTCCAGGTACGTCCCAACCTGGAACTGGTGGAGACCCCATTTTAGATGAACATAAGAACATAAGAGAAGCCAATGTTGGATCAGGCCAGTGGTCCATCCAGTCCAATGCTCTGTCACACAGTGGCCAAAATACACCAGGTGCCATCAGGAGGTCCAGCAGTGGGGCCAGGACACTAGAAGCCCTCCCACTGTTGCCCCCCTCCAAGCACCAAGAATACAGAGCATCTCTTGCCCCAGACTGAGATGCCATGAGTTCAATGTGAACAGGGACAGTGGAGCTTCTCTCAACGGAAGAAGAATATTGTTAAATTTGAGGGTGTGACTGGTTCATTGCAGAGGATAAAAAGATCAAGCGTTTGGGTCTTTTCATAGTGACACTGTTTTCAAAGTAGGCATTTTTTTTTTCCGTGTTAGGTCCACACTTAAAGGTGAAATCCTAAGAACACTTTCCTAGGAGTAAGCCCCAATGAATAAGATGGGAATTAGTTATGAGTAGACCTTCTTTAGGTAAAAGGTAAAGGTTTCCCTTGCTCAAAAGCCAGTTGAATCCAACTCTAGGGGGTTGTGCTCATCTCCATTTCCAAGCCAAAGAGCCAGCGCTGTCTGAAGACTCCTCTGTGGTCATGTGGCTGGCATGACTAAACACTGAGGCACACGGAACCTTCCCACCAAAGTGGTACCTATTTATCTACTTGCAATTTCTAGATTTTAAATTGCTACAAAAGCCAACTAAATGGTGAATTTTGTTTGATGTTGCACATACTAAAGAGAGAAGACGTCTTCAGCTTAGAATCATAGAGTTGGAAGGGACCTCCAGGGTCATCTAGTCCAACCCCCTGCACAATGCAGGAAATTCACAAATACCTCCCCCTCCACATCTGCAGTGACTGCTGTTCCACGCCCAGAGCTTATGCAGTAGCACTGAATAGAGATCAAAAGAGAGACATTTTCTTCCATTTCTCACTGGTGCTTGGAACTACACTCGAACAAAAGATTTCTTACTTAGTTACTCAGTACAGTGGGTTCAGTCGAAAGGTCCTTTATGGATGACACCCTACTCCAGCAAGGTTAAAGAGAACATTCAGTACAAACTGTTTTAATGGTAGCCTTCCCATGCTAATATGGACATCTTTGGTGGGGCTTGTGTCTTTATATACACACAAGAACAACATTGGGCCAAGGTTACATCAGCCAGGGGAACAGTCAATGTAGTGCACTGGTTAAGAGTGTCAGACTAAACTCTGGGAGGCCCAGGTTCGAATCCCCACTCTGCCATGGAAGCTTGCTGGGTGATCTTGGGCCAGTCTAGGGTTGCCAGGTCCCCCCTGGCCACCAGCGGGGGATGTGGGGATGGCGTTGTCAGATCCAGGTTGGGAAAGTCCTATAGATTTAGGGATGGTGCCTGGGGAGGACAGAGACCTCGATGAGGTACAATGCCACAGACTCCACCCTCCAAAGTATCCCTTTTCTCCTCTACTCTTTGAAGTCTGGAGATGAGCTGTTATTCCAGGGGATCCCCAGGTCCCGCTTGGAGGCTGGCTTCCCTAGGCCAGTCACACACTCTCAACCTAACCTACCTCACAGGGATGTTGTGAGGATGAAACGGAGCCAGGAGAACCATGTAAGCTGCTTTTGGTCTCCGCTGGGGAGATAAGCAGGGTATAAGTGAAATAAGTAAATAAATAGGTAGCTGGGCAAAGCTGTGTAGATCAGGTTAACAAGGGCACCCTCCACTAGGGCTTTTTAAGACCTAGAAATGCTCCCACTCTAAAAATAGAAGTCTTTGTACAGAAGATGCCAAGGCACAACCGTAAGTCTGGTTGAAAGAGAAGACAGCAGTTGTTTTTCAAAGGGAATGCTTAGGTGACATGAATCAGTGCCCCACGTGGGGCTTGGAGGATGAGATGCTGTTGCGCTCCCAGGCTCTCCAGCATTTCACACTGAGGAGAATGGGGTCGCATCCCAAGAATCCCCCCTTTCACTTTTACACATTCCTGAAGGCTGAACTCCACTTACTGTGTCTGTGTACTCACCACAGACTGCCCACCGCTGAGTCAAAAGCAAAGAGGCTGTTTGCTCTCTTAGTTAATATATATTTAACCACAAACGTCCTGCAACAGCTTAGTTCAGAATATACCTCAGCAACTGCAGGGTGTGACGAGGCAGGCATTTCTGGGTGCCTAAGCATTCCTGCCACAAACATTAATATGGACAACTACAAGAGATAAGACGGATTGTTCCTCTAGACCTCAATTCTACACAAACTCTTCACTCTCTCTCTCTCTCTCTCTCTTTCTGCCTTCAAGTCTAAACCAATTTAAGGTGACCCTGAAGGATTTTCAAGGCAGGAGATGCTCAGGGTTGGTTTGCCATTGCCTGCTTCTGCATAGCTACCCTGGGCTTCCTTGGTGGTCTCCCATCCAAATACTAACCAGAATTGACTCTGCTTAGCTCCCGAGATGTGACAAGATCAGGCTCTCCTGGAGTATCCAGGTCAGGAAATGCTTACTAGAAAATAAAATAGATTCAGGGGAGTAGCGGGGTTGGTCTAAAGCAACAGAACAAAGCTTGAGTCCAGTGGCACCTTTAAGACCAACAAAGTTTAATTCCGGGTAGTTTAATTCCATGCACATGAAAGTTTAATTCCATGCACATAAAAGCTTATACCCAGAGTATAGGAAGAGCCTTTCCTGATTCATTCCTGCTATGGCCAAATGGCCTAGCTGCTGACATATCCATGTGACTTTTGCCACCTGCAACAGATGGCATGCCAGATGCTAAGCCTGATATCCATATACAAGCCACTTTGACACCTTTGCTGGGAAGAGCAGACATTCAGGCATCTTCCCAAGCTGGGGGACACAGATGTCCCAGACATTAACACATCAAAGCTCCACTGACATGGCTTCAGTCATGTCAGCAATGCCTGCAACTGGATATTTGGGCACACCCCTTCAACCCTCTCATGATTGCGTAAATGGCCATATTCAATTATGACGGGAAAGGGAGGGAGTTGTGATCGCCCTATGGGAAGAGGGGGATAGTTTTCTTGGAAACAGAGCTCCTTTCTGAGAGAGAGTTCCCCTTTGGATTACATACCTGCAACATGGAATTTTACTAGTGGGCAGAAAAGCTGGACTTAACTGCCCACAGCAATCATGTGGTTCCTATTCAAGATTCCCTGGACAATGGACTTTGAATTACCTGGTATCTCTGAATGACTGGTAACTATGAATACCTCTATGTATAGTTAGAGCTGAACAAGCTATAGATCTTATTTGTTTTATTCACCTTCGTGCTAGCCTCTTGTTATATGCATGCTTTTTAACTGAATAAAGAATAAAAATATCTGATCAATATTATCTGAGTTTGCGTCCTATGTTGCAACTCGACTTCTAAGCCTAGACCCTGTGCCTAAGCTATTCGCCTAGAAGGCTATCACTGTATGTTAATTAATTATCTGCAGCTCTGGCACAGAGCTGATAAGTTGCTAAGTCCTCTAGGCCAGGCAGGAGTTTAGATCTCTGCTCCAAAGCCTTGGTGAGGGCCCTTCTGATGTAAGAGTTCTTGATGGCAGACTACTGATTTAAGTGTTCCTGAAGCATATGGGATTTTGGTATCTCTCATTCCTGGACTGGGATGAGGGAGAAGTAAGATCCTGTACATGCTGGCAGAGTATCAGGAATTGTGCCTCTTACCCCTGGATTGGGTTCTGAGAGGTTCAAAACCTGTACACCCAGAATTAAGCTTTATTGGTCTTAAAGGTGCCACTGGATGCAAACTTTGTTCTAGCAAATAAAATCCCATGGAAAACGAAAAGTAACGCTCAGGATTCCACCATATGACTCCAGACAACACAAGGTAGGCAGTGGAGCTCTGGAGAACAATGCTAATGATTTCACAGAACAAAATGGACAGGAGGCCTCCTCTGGACTGCCCTGAGTCAATAATAAATATTAGGCTGGTTGCGGTTGGACAATTTACTCTCGTTTGACTCAGGGGTTAAGACGCTGAGCTGCAGACTGAAAGGTCTGTAGTTTGGCAGTCCAAGACCCTAATGATGCATGACGGAGTGAGCTCCCATCTCTAGCCCCAGCTCCTGCCAACCTAGCAGTTTGGAAGCAAGAAATTGCAAGTGGATAAACAGGTACCTCTTCAGTGGGAAGGTAACAGCATTCCACGTGCCTTGGCATTTAGTCATGCCGGTCACATGACCACAGGAAATGTCTTCAGACAGCGCTGGCTCTTCGGCTTGGAAACGGAGATGAGCACCGCCCCCTAGAGTCGGATTCGACTAGCTTTCGAGCAAGGGAAACCTTTTAAACTTCTTCACAGCTCCAAGTCAAGACCAGTGTTCCCTCTGAGTTGGTGTGAGCTAGCTCACAGTTCTTTAGCCTCCGGTTCACAAACTTTTGTCTTAGCTCAGGAAGGAGGGCTCCAAGTATGTCTAGCAAATGTTGGAAATGTAGAAAGAAAGAAGGCTCATTTTACCATATGTGGTGGACTTGTGATAAAGCCATGAGTTATTGGTCAGAGATTCATAATGAAATACAGAAAATCCTGAAATGTACTTTTAAGAAAGATCCACAAATTCTGTTGTTAGGTCTTAAATTGGAAGAATTAAATGTAACCAAGAGAACATTGTTATGGTACTTGGTCACAACGGCTAGAATGACTTATGCACAATTCTGGAAACAAGAAAAGATACCTGAAACATGAGAATGGATCAAGAAGATGCTTTTTATGGCAGAAATGGACAAAATGACAAGAAAGCTTAATAATGAAGAAGATGAAGCATTTTTTTGAAGAATGGAAAGATTTCAAAGACTATCTTGAGAAAAATTGGGATGTTAAAAATAGATTGATTTGCTTTGATAGTTATTAAGGAGAAAAGAAGAAAAAGAACGATAAGATTTTTAAAATGTTACCTAATTTGATAATGGAAGTGACACATTTTGTTAATGGTAATTAGATAATAGAGTTTATAAGGGGGTAAGAGCATTGTGGGAAGCCTTGTACTGGGGGGGGAGAAGAAAAAGGTATGTGATATTTATAAGATGGAATTTTAAATATGTGAAACATATCCTATAATAAATGGGGTTTTTTTAAAAAAAAAAAAGAAAGAAGGAAGGAGGGCTCCAGAGCAGACTAATTTATGCAGTAGCCAAACCGCTCGCTCACAATTTAATGCCAGGAGCTCTCAAAGTAGAATTTTTGCTCACAAGACTCCACAGCTTAGAGGGACCATTGGTCAAGACAAGATGAGACTCTCTGAGGTAAGACTCTCACCAGGGCACCAGCATTACCCCACCCCGACAGCTGACAGCCCATCTTCACCTGACCCTTCTATACAGGGACAACCAGTGTGAGGGCTGTCTGAGACCGAGGTAGCCGAAAGCCGTGCTGGAGAGCCTGACAGCATCAGGGTTGCCATTTGGATGCAGTGGCCCTCTGTGTAGGTCCCTTCACCTCCAGCATTGCTCCGTTGCAACGAGACACGGAGGTCCGCGTGAATACTGCTTAGCTGCCGATAGCACAACCAGGGCATATGGTCCTTGTGCAACCCGTGCACATGTCCTTGTCTTCATTTTATTTATTTATTTACTCCATGGATATCCTGCCATTCCCCCCAGTAGGGACACAAAGTGGCTCACATCCTTCTCCTCTCCTCCATTCTGTTCTCACAACAACCCTGTGAGGTAGGTTAGGCTGAGAGTACGTGACTGGTCCACGGTCACCCAGCAAGTTCCCATGGCACGAGTAGGGAGTCGAACCTGGGTCTTTCAAATACTAGTCCGACCGTCTTAACCACTACTAGAGGCTTTGAGGAAATCAAGAAGCATACGGAATGGGACAAGGAAGGATGGAGAAAAGATTAAGGAGATGAGAAAGACGATGACATTTACTCATAGGAATTTTTTTTTTTTTTGCACTTCACCGATGTAAGAAAAAAAAAAGATAGTTCCTCCACCCTTTATCTCTTTTCTATTCACAGCCAAAAGCCATTCCCAAGGCCAATGAGTAAGAAATTCTAAAGAAGATCACGAGCCATTTGTATGAATTATAGAACAGCTTCTGCAGTTACGAGGGCTAAAATAATCATCAGGGGAGTTTCAGAGTCTCGTATTTTACTATATATGTTAAGCTCCCAACAGAGGGGGAGAATGAAATTTCCCCCATTGCAGTATGGTATGGCATATTTAGGCACATTATGCCTACTTTATGATTTCCTGTGAATCAGCTGGCTCTTAAGCACTCCTGGAGACAGGATATCAGGCTGAATGGGCCATGGCTCCAGTATGTAAAAGTAGCCCTTTTCTGTTTTCTTAACAATTTCTGGCAAGTGTAAAAGGAAACTTGAGGATAACTGTTCTTTCTCTGTGACCACATTCACATGAGCCTCGTTTCCAAATGCTCTGACTGTCCCAAAGTAAAGCATTTATTGGGGACAGTCCCCATTTACATGCTTTTGGTAATAAGCTAAAAAAAAACCCCATACATACAATGTTTATTAGGACTGCTGAAGATGACAAATTATTGAGCAACCTTTCCAGTTTCCCAGAATTCTTCATCAAGCTGAATGTTATAGAAGGCAACATATCTGAAGGACCACCTCTTCCTGTATATGCTCCACAGAGCACTATGCTCTATGGGTCAACACCTCTAGGTAATCCCTGGCCTGAAAGACGTCCATCTTGCCTCGACCAGGGCCAGGGCCTTTTCTGCCCTGGCCCTTGTCTGGTGGAACATGCTCCCGATTGAGATCAGGGCCCTGAGCGATCTACTTCAATTCCGCAGGGCCTACAAGACAGAGCTGTTCCGCCAGGCCTTTGGCTGAGGCAGCAGATGTCTATGTATGGCCTCCCTGAGGTATTTGTCACTCTGTTAACAACTACTGGCTATGGCCAGGAAACTCCCACAAGCAGGATAAAATTTCTTATTAGCTATGACCACCATTTTAATATGATGATGATGTTGTTTTAAATTTAATGTTATTAGATTAACTAATATATCTTGTATAAATGACACGTTGTTACCCGCCCTGAGCTTGCTTCTGGGAAGGGCAGACAATAAATGTGAATAAACAAACAAACAGATATCACTCAGCATGATGGATCTGGCTAGCCATGGGTGGGGACAGACCACTAACAGCTTTGAGAGAACAGCTCTGAAAGAACTTTTGAGTGACCCAAAGTCACACCAGCAGCTGCATGTGGAGGAGTGGGAATCGAACCCGGTTCTCTCAGATTAGAGATCACGCTCTTAACCACTACATACAACTGGCTCTCCTAAGGAAAAGTCTTGCTCTGACCTGGATGGACCAGGCGAGTCCAATCGCATCAGATCTCAGAAGCTAAGCAGGGTCAGCCCTGGTTAGTACTTGGATGGAAGACTTCCCCAAGGAAGTCCAGGATTGCTATGCAGAGGCAGACAATGGCAAACCACCTCTGTTCACTTCTTGCCTGGAACACTCTATGGGGCTCGCCATAAGCCAGCAGCAATTTGACGGCACTTTACACCAATAAAAAGCATTAGTGATTTTGGTGGTTTCCTTCACTCAGGCTAGCTCAAATGGACTGCTGTCCAGGGTCCTGAATGAACAAACAGGTGTAGCTGGGGATGTCTTTACCTGAAGCATCCTAGGGCCAGTGGCTGTGAAAACATCCCCTCTTCCATTTTTTTGCGAGTCCCCAGTATATTTTTCCACTACACACTGATCTCTCCCTTAGGACACCACTAGCAGAATGCACTCAGATTCTGGGTTTTGTCTCCTTTGCCTAGAGACTGCAGCATCTTCAGACAGAGTCCAGGAAGTTCAGTACAGACTGAGGCCTGGTTCACACATATTCGAGAATGAAGCAGTAGTGACATAGTAAATCTCTGAGGCAGCAAAATGGACTATTCTGGTTGAGACTGCCAGTGGTGAATTCCAGCTTTGAATGTTCCTTCATATAAACAGCTCCAAGGAAAGAGAAAACTAGCTCAGCAGGGAGAAAAGTTCTAACCCCTTTTTGCTTGCTATTCAGGCTTTTACTCACAGGGAGTTTTTGCACACAGGGGAACATTCCAAAATGAGATCTTCCACCTGCAGTTTGAAGTGGTACAGTCCAATTTATCACACGGGGCACTGTTACCGCTTTTCCCGACAGGTGTGAAACATGCCTCAATTAAGTTAAGCCATGGTAAGTATAACAAAGATCTCAAGGTATACCGAGTCTACTGGGACACAAACAAACAGTATATTCTCTCGGATAGCATAAAAGCCAGAAGTAATAATTCAGATGAAATACTGCCTCCATTTTGCCTTTTGGGGAAATTCTGTGGTGTATTAAAAAAACTAGTTGGTATGCATGTAACATGCACTACTATTTGGCATTTCCATCCACTCCCCCAGTCTTTTTAGAAATTCTGCAGAACAAGGCTGTGAGAGACATATGTCTTTACTAGGAATAAGGCCCGTTGTGGAAATAAATACAACAAGCTCTAGAAAGAGGCTCTGGGCAGGTGCCCTGGCCTTGGGCACTCAACGACAATTTGCTGTGGCGACCTCAGCAGGGTATAATGACACAGAGTCCACTGTTTTCTCCAGGGGAACTGATCTCTGCCATCTGAAGAGCAGTTGTAATTCTGTGATCTCCAGCCCTCACCTGGAGATTGGCAACAATGGTTCCCCAGGAGGAAATGGCTGGTTTGGAGGGTAGAGTCTATGGCATTGTACCTGTCTGAGGTCCCACCCTCCTCAAACCCTCTCTAGGCTCTACCCCTCACGTATGCAGGAAAGCAGCTCACATCATTCTCCTCACCCCTTTTGATATGCACAACAACCCTGTGAGGTAGGTTAGGCTGAAATATGTGACTGGTCCAAAATCACCCACTCACCTTCCATAGGAAGGATCTGAGTCTGGCAGACCCTGTTCTGAAGCACTAACTGCTACATCACACTGGATGTCATAGGGTGGCCACCTCAGCACAGCAGGGTATAATAACACAGAGTCCACCATTTTCTCCAGGGGAACTGATTTCTGCCATCTGGAGAGCAGTTTTAATTCTGAGTGATCTTCAGCCCTCACCTGGAGATTGGCAACCATGGTTCCCCAGGAGGAAAAATACAGTATTTCTCCACAGTGGGGACCAAAGCAGCTTATATCATTCTCCTCTCCCCCTTTTGATTTGCACAACAATCCTGTGAGGTAGGTTAGACTGAAAGTCTGTGACTGCTCCAAAATCACCCATTCATCTCCCACAGCAAGAACCTGGGCCTGGCAGACCCTGCTCTGAAGCACTAACTGCTATGCCACACTAGCTGTGATATCATCTTGTATCACAACTGAACTCCAGACAACAGCTCTCTCCCGCCCTGGAGAAAATAACTGCTTTGGAGGGTGGACTCCATGGCATTCTATTCAGCTGAGGTCTCTCCCTCCCCAAACTCTGGCTTATGTACTCCACCACAAAATCTCCAGGAATTTCCCAACCTGGAGCTGGCAACTCTAGTCAGGACTGGCCCCAATGAGTTTCCCACAAAGACTAAAGTAGACCTGGAAAGGGCCTCCTGCCCCTGCCTTTTTACTGAAAGAACCAAGCTTGGTTGCCTAGCAACAGCCACTGAAGGGAAAGTGAGCCCCACTGCAGGAGGAGAAGAGAATGGTTTGACAGCCACTGGCCCACCTCAGTAGCCAGCCAGCCACAGAGGAGCCAAGCAGGAGAAGCGTCTTCATCAGGACAGACAGCCGTTTTGGCAGTTGATTCTGACAGGGAACAATGGCCAAGCTAGCAGTTGGCGGGAGAGAGGAGTGGACCCAGCTCCCAGCCACTGGCATGTGAGCACTCTTGAGTGGCGGTTGACAGGCCAATGGCTGATGGAGCACACAGCACAGCCAATGGGGGAGCTGGAAAGTAGTATTACATCAGGGCTTTTATATATATCAAATTCCTTTTCAGGGACATGCAAATGCAAAAACCTGAATATTAAATAACAGATCACTCCTTCCCTTCTGCCCCCCCCCACTGTGACCCCCGCTGTGGGCAAGCACCACTGAATCAAACAGGGTTATAGCAGACCAGACCTGGATAGCCCAGGTTAGCCCAGCCTCATCAGATCACAGAAGCTAAGGAGGTATATAGTGAGAAAAGCCAGATCCACTGTGAAATTAAAGCATTAAAAAATCTTGAGTGCTCTCTCTCCCTCTCTCTCCCCCTCCCTCCCTCCCTCCCCCTGTGGTGAGTTTACTAATGTAGCTGCTTCAAAAACCAGAGCACCATTTTTTTTTTTTAAAGTAGATTTCCAAGGATGACCAAGTCTTTAATATCATTGCAAGGTTTCTGTTCAATTACTGAAGACAGGAGGCATCCCAGTTTCTGGATCAAGTCTCCCCCACATTATCACCTCTGCTTTGTTGGGATTAAGTTCTGACTTTTACAACTTCCTTTAGAAAGCTTGCAATGTCTTATGGGATAAGAAACCTCCAGAATTCCACAGAAAGCTGTCTTTTAGAAAATTCTTTATGTCATACAATGGAAATTTATGTTTGCAAGAATCAACATTCAGGGCAAGTACTTTAGCCAGACATTGTGTCACTAGCCAATGATGCTCAGACCGGCTTTAAGATGCTGCTGAATGTGCCAAAGATATAAACAAACATTTCTCCCACAAAGACATATTGCTAGGTGGGAAAAGGCACAGAATGGCTGCAACTATGTGCATTTAATTTGGGCCTAAATTGTTATCTTTTGTGCTGTATGTTCAATCCCACTTAGGGCTGCCAGCTCTGGGTGGAAAAATACATTGAAATTTGGGGGGTGGAGTCTGGGGAGGGGGGGTTTGGGAAGGGCACAGAGTCCACCTGTCAAACCAGCCATTTTCTCCAGGCAAACTGACCTATGTCACCTGGAGATCAATTATAATACCAGGAGTTCTCCAGCTAACACCTGGAGGTTGGCAAACCTACCTCTGCTGGTTTTCACCGAAGTTTTTAAGGTATAATGAATACTTTTTAAAAATACCTTCTTGACTTGCCTATGTTTGTTCCGTATAATACGTTAAAATCCTCTTCAGATGTGATAAATTACAGTCACTGTCTAAACTGACAAGGTTTAGTGATGCACTAACGTAACTAATTCATGACCAGTGTTCCCTCTAAGCTGAGTTAGTGTGAGCTAGTTCACGATTTTTTAGCCTCTGGCTCACACATTTTTGTCTTAGCTCAGGAAAGCTGGCTCCAGAGCAAACTAATTTATGCGGTAACTAAATCTCTTGCTCACAACTTTCATGCCGGTAGCTCACAAAGTAGAATTTCTGCTCACAAGACTCCACAGCTCAGAGGGAGCATTGTTCATGACTTGAGCAAAGTCTCACTAACAGAGTTTTTGTTTTGTGACTCGAGGAAACAGGTTGGATCTCAGCTAGCTGACGAGAAAAGGAAGGAGGGATCTCCTTTGGCCACTAAAAAAGGCTATGCCGAAGACCAGGGTACTGGCATGGACAAAAGCCAGGTGGGAAACGGGGCAAGAAACTGGGCAAGCTGGCTGGATCCAACCCCAACATCTCCTGCTATGAATTATGGGAGAATTGGTGCTAGCTCCAGGTCACACTCATTGTCTCCAATTCCTCAGTAACTCTCACAAATGTGATCAAGCAGATAATCCATGATTTATAATTATTTATATATAACTAGTGAGCAAAGCCCGTTGTGGCAGTAGACAACGGGCCCTAGATAGGAAGGAAGGGTGGGTGGGTGGAAGGAAGGAAGAGAGAGAGTTGGGGGGGAGGGAGGAAAGTGTGGGGGAGAGGGAAAGAGGGGGAGTCAGAGACAGGGGGGAGTTATGACAGTAAGTTTGAAAGAAAGGGAGGAAGGGAGGCAGGAAGGAAGGGGGAAAAATGAAAGCCAGGAAGGAAGGAAGAAGGGTTGAAAGAGAGAGACTGAGAGAGAGAGAGTGGAAGGAAGGAAAGAAGGGAGGGAAGAACAGGAGAAAAGAAAGGGGGGGGAACAGAGTGAGAGAGATAAAGCGGGGAGGGGAGAGAGAGAGAAAGGAAGAAAGAAGGGAGGAGGGAGGTGGGGTGGGGTGGGGTGGGAGAAGGGGTGGGGCGGGGGGCTGCGAGAGCTTCTCCTGTTTGGCTGGATTGGCGGGGAGGGGGAGAAGCGAAGGGGGGCCGGGCGTGCGGTGGCTCCCTCTCCACCACCGCTAGTGGTCTCCTGGGCGGGTGGGGGGGCGGGACAGAGGCCAGCCTGAGTGGCAGTTCCTGCGGCCAAACACTGTTGGTATGCACCGAATGTTACAGAGCCAAAAGGTAATTATTATGAGAGATTATATAATTATAAATGTATTATAATTATAATCATAAAGTATAATTATACATGATATAATTATTTCACTTATAATTATTTACAATTATAATGTAGCAGCAGCTCGCAGGGTTGTTGCAGCCCCATGACAGGAAAAGCTGCACCAGTTAAGTTTCTGCCTGTTCAGATGATGTTGATGGCTTAAGACATGCTGGGAAGTCAGGTGTTACAAAATTCAAGGAGGGAAGAGGAAAGACACGAGCTAGGGTTGCTTTCCCCTTTCTGCCCCACAATTGTGTTCCCTTTCTCATATGGTGGCGGTGGAAGGCGCAAGTCGCAACCAACTTAATAGCAGCCCTGTAGGGTTTTCAAGGCAAGAGATGAACAGAGGTGGTTGGCTGTTGCCTGCCTCTGCATGGCACCCCTGGACTTCCTTGGTGGTCCCCCATCCAAGTGCTAACCAGGGCCGACGCTGCTTAGCTCCCGAGATCTGGTGAGATCCGGCCACCCAAGTCAGGGCCTTTCTCAAATTCCACAATCAAATGAACTTAAAAAAAATTGAGAAGCTTGCTGAATGGCCCTGAACATCACACTCCCCATGATCCGAGCCCCGTGCTTAGAGTCGAGAGAAGCAAGTGAGAATGCCGTCAAGTTTTACAGTGAAAAGATCAACACTCCCCCACCCTCGTGAGCTTCCTGGCCATCTTCTTCCCCTTATAAGGCTATTTCTCCCCAGCTGCGTTCACAGGATGTAACATCTCCCTTCTCCTTCCCATTTATCTTTTAACGCAGAATAGACTTCTCCTGACTGGTTAAAAACAACATTATTTTTTTGGTTGCACCTTTAACAAGAGCGTTGCTTCTAGCGAAAGGCAGATGGGCACCCCAAGAGGCGGTGAAAATAATTTCAACTGGGGGAAAGAAAAGGCCCTCTTCAGCTGACGCAGTTCAGCCTCTTGGTACCGCCCTGGCATGCCTGCCTCAGGTTTTGTACGCTGTTTTCAAAGCAGATGTGCTTTCTTCCCAGGGCGGAGGAAGCTCATTTTTGAAATATGAACACAACGAAAGACTTTTTTCAGTCTGTGGTGTCAGAGGACTCTTGTGCTCATTTGAAGATGAAAGATGGCAAGTGGTCAGAGTAGCAGTGACCCCGGATGGGTCACCTCACGGCAACGCAGGGCACAGGCTAGGCAAAGCCCAGCTCTAACTAAGGCCTAGTTCCTCTCCCTGATTAATGTTATAATTAGGCCTCCTGAGGTTCTCTTTAATATTTACAAAGTAGCCACTAGGGAAGCGGTGGAGTGGGGTTGGATTTGAACCACAACTTGGGGAAAGGGGGATTTAACCCTTCTTTCAATTGCTGAGCAGAACACGAGCTAGGGTTGCCAGCTCTGGGTTGGGAAATACTTGGAGATTTGGGGGTTGGAGCCTGGGGAGGGGAGGGATTTCAGCAAGGTAAAATATCACAGAGTCCACCCTCCAAGGTAGCCGTTTTCTCCAGGGGGAACTGATCACAGCAACCTGGAGATCAATTGTAATAGTGGGTGAACTCCAGGTGCCACCTGGAGGTTGGCAGCCCTAATAGCAACAAACTAGCAGGTGTTCAAGTCATCCAAATTAGCATTAGCCCCAATCAGCACCAGCCTGGGGTGAAGTCATTAACAGAGTAGCTCTAATTCAACAGGTGTCTGCCAGGATCCAACCTATCTGTTGTGCTAGCTAGTCGGCTTCCTAGTGACTTCAGGCTTGGTACACAACAGTATTCTTGTCAGTTTGGTGCAGGAGAGCCAGTTTGGTGTAGTGGTTAGGAGAATGGACTCTAATCTGGTTTGATTCCCCACTCCTTCACATGCAGCTGCCGGTGTGACCTTGGGTCAGTCATAAATTCTTTCAGAGCTGTTCTCTCAAGAGCAGTTCTCTTAGAACTCTCTCAGCCCCACCTACCTCACAGGGTGTCTGTTGTGGGGAGGGGAAGGGAAAGGGATTATAAACTGCTCTGAAACTCTGTTGGGTAGTGAAGGGTGGGGTATAAAGGCAACCTCCTCATCTTCTTCTGTATTAAGTTGTTAATTTTCATAATCTAACATGATATGTGTGTTCCTCTCTATATGTGTGGCTGCCATTTTCTGTGAACAGGGCCATGTTAAGGTTGCCAACACTGGGTTGGGAAATTCCTGGAGATTTGGGGTGGAGTCTCGGGAGGGGGAGTTAAGGGGGCAGCTCAGCAGGGATGCAATGCCACAGAGTCCACTCTCCAAAGCTGCCACTTTCTCCAGGGGATCGGATCTCTGTAGACTGGAGATCAGTTGTAATTGTGGGGGAACTCCAGGCCTGACCCAGAGTTGGCAACTGTAAGTAATAAGCACGTTTTCTGGAAACCAAGATTTGACATATTTGAGTGTATCAATGCTGGAAGACATGTGTTCTACCCACAAAAATGGCAGCCAGGAGGATCATGGGTAGGACAATCTCCAGTTATGAGAGGCCGGAGGACCAAACTTGGAACAAGAGAACAGGGCTATTATTTGACATAGTTGTCGTTGTTCAGTCGCACAGTCGAATCCGACTCTTCGCAACCCCACGGACCAGATCATGCCAGGCCCTCTTGTTCTCCATCGTCCTCTGGAGTTTGCTCAACTTCATGTTCATTGCATTGATAACACTGTCTTACCATCTCATCCTTTGCCGTCCCCTTCTTCTTTGACCTTCAATCTTTCCCAGCATCAGGGTCTTCTCCAGTGAGTGCTCCCTTCTCATTTGGTGGCCAAAGTATTTGAGCTTCAACTTCAGGATCTGGCCTCCCAGGGAACAGTCAGGGTTGATTTCTTTTAGGATTGACTGATTTGATCTCCTTGCAGTCCAAGGGACTCTCAAGAGTCTTCTCCAGCACCTTAATTTAGCCTTTTCTTACTGTCCATGGGGTTTTCTTGGCAAAGATACTGGAGTGGGTTGCCATTTCTTTCTCCAATGGATCGCGTTTTTTCTGAGATCTCCGCTGTGGCCTGTCCGTCCTGGGTGGCCCTCCACGGCATAGCCCGCAGCCTCATCAAACCACGCAATCCTCCTCACCACGTCACAGCAGTGATCCATGAGAGGGATTAGACATACAGGGGCAGTTAAAAACATCACCATCAACCACATCACAGATATGACATCTATCCTGACCCCATCCCCTCTCACAGTACAAGCAGCCAGGGGGGTATCCCCTCCCCCCAAACCCATGAGCTCATATGCATGCACTTTTTATAACTGAAAGCAAGAAATTTATTTATTTATACCCCACCTTTGTCTCCAGTTAAGGACCCAGAGCAGCTTATTCATTCTCCTCTCCTCCATTTTACCCTCACAATCACCCTGTGAGGTAGTCTAGGCTGACTGGCACAAGCTTACCCAGCAAGAACTCCCGGGCACTCAATGAAATTGCTGAGCAGTTGGGTTAGAACAGATAAAAGGAAGTCCTTCTTCACCCAGAGAGTGATTAACACATGGAATTCACTGCCACAGGAGGTGGCGGTGGCTACAAGTATGGACGGCTTCAAGAGGGAATTGGATAAGCATATGGAGCAGAAGTCCATCAGTGACTATTGGACACAAGGTATAGATGGGAACTCTCGGTCTGGGGCGAGGGATGCTCTGTGTTCTTGGTGCTTGGGGGGGCAGCGGTGGGAGGGCTTCTAGTGTTCTGGCCCCATTGGTGGACCTCCTGATGGCACCTGGTATTTTTGGCCACTGTGTGACACAGTGTTGGACTGGATGGGCCACTGGCCTGATCCAACATTGGCTCCTCTTATGTTCTTATGTTCTTAAGCTTCCTTGTCTGAGTGAGGTTTTGAACCAGAGTCTCTCAGATCCTAGGCCAATACTCTAATTGCTGCATCACAAGGAAGACAAAATGGCAGAAAAAGAAAGAGAATATGAAGATTTCGAGAAGTAAGCACTATTTTTCCAGCCAGCTCCTTTAAAAAAAGAAAAAGAAAAAAACCCTGTATGATCAAATGCACAAAAAATTTAATTCCTGCTGCTTATTTCCCCCCTACTGCATATAATATGAGCAGTTTCATGTTAAAATGAATGCCAAACGTCTCTTCCAAATCAAATGAGATAATGTGACGAGGTCACTTCATGCTTCACACAGGCTACAGCTTCAAAGATGAAGCCGATTTCCCCAATAATTAGAGAACATTCATTTTTCCCCCTGCACAGTCCTGACATCTAGTGGCTGTAGAGAGCATAGCAACAGTAGCAAATTCAAAATAATTTGGAGGTCTCTCTTTGTGCCAAGGAATTCGAAGCAAAGCAAAGCAAAAGACCAACACAGGGTTTTTTCTGTAGCATTGTTTTCCCTAGGTTTATGCCTGTTTCAGCAGATGCATGCAGTGAAGCTTAATTGGTAAGACCAGAGAAATTTCGGGGGGGGGGGAGGAGAGGAACTATGCTTATCTTAAGGTTGCCAACTTCCAGGCAGGGCCCGGTTTTCTTCCAGAATTACAAGTGATCTCCAGAATACAGACATCACTTCCCCTGGAGGAAATGGCAGCTTTGGAGGGTAGATTCTGGAATCACATCGCTGCACGGCTTCCTCCCTTCCCCAAACTCTACCCCTGCCAGACTCCGCCCCCAAATTCCCAGAAATTTCTGTGCCAGGGTCCATTCTTATAACAGAACTCTTACCAAGGCCTTTAACAGCTGATCCGCAAATCCATCAACCATCCCCAATTTATCCTGTGTGTGGTCGTTCCCTCAGAGAAGAAATGAAGCTTACTATGATGCACTTGCTGCATTGCTGCTCCTACATTTTAGGGGGTTACCAACTGCCTGGAGAAAATGAGGAGGGGGAGACTGGATTTATACCCCACCCTTCAGTACCCAAAGGAGTCTCAGAGCGGCTTACAATCTCCTTCCCCTTCCCCTCCCCACAACGGACACCCTGTGAGGTAGGAGGGGCTGAGAGAGCTCTTTCGAGGACTGCTCTGGAGAGAACAGCACTGAAAGAACTTGTGACTGACCCAAGGTCACACTGGCAGCTGCATGTGGAGGAGTGGAGACTCAAACCCGGTTCTCCCAGATTAGAGTCCACGCTCTTAACCACTACACCAAACTGGCTCGCTATGAAATGAAACCCCATCCCTTTAATAGAAGTTTAATGTGTAGAGATGGGCAACTGATGGCATGGAGCTAAATGACACCCCGTTAAGCCTCTCTTAAAGGGAAAGGACTCCCCCCTTTCAGGCAGCTGACAATCTTAGCCTAGTATTGCCTTTCCTTTGGCAGTGGTTTTCCAAGGCCTAAGTCTGAGAGTTTTCCCCAACCTTGCTACATAAGATCCTTTTACATATATGAACATATGACTGAATTATAGATGACTCTACTGAGTCAGACTATTGGCCTAGCAGAGTCAGTATTGTCAGCTCTGACTGGCAGCAGCTCTTACACACAGGTTTTTCACATCCCCTTCTTATATCCTTTTGCTGGAAAGCAGGGACTGAACCTCAGACCTTCTGAATACAAAGCAGATGCTCTAGCACTAAGCTACTGCAATTTAACTGGAAGGGGCACCCTCTTAAGGATGAATGGATTCCACTGGCCAGTTTAGTGTAGTGGTTAAGAGCGGCAGACTCTAATCCTGGAGAACCAGGTTTGGTTCCCTACTCCAAATAAACAAGCACTGCATAAATAACGCAGACCACAAGTGCTCAAAAAGTTATGCACAAAAATCAATTTATATAAGAGGACCACATATATCAGTGAAACCAAAATTACATCCTATAGTGTGCAGGTCCAAAAATAATACAAGTCCATAAATGGTATACAAACAAAATGAGTAGTACAAGTCCATAAATGGTACACAGACAAAATCGACAAAGACTTCAGATTTTGATCTTCATTTCGATAATTCTTCTTCAATAAGCTCACACTACTTCATATAGTACTTATAGTGTACAGAAGACTCTTAGAAGGAAAAATCCTTAGTATAGCACTCACAGTGTATAAAAGCCTTGAACTCAACATTACAGGAATAGTTCATTCCTATTATGATCATTCAAAGCCTGCACACTATATGATGTAATTTTGGTTTCACTGATACATGTGGGCCTCTTATATGAATTGATTTTGTGCATAACTTTTTGAGCACTTGTGGTCTGCGTTATTTATGCAGTGCTTGTTTATTTGCTGTATACTGTATATTGGTTCTCTACTCCTCCACATGCAGCTGCTGGGTGACCTTGTGTCAGTCAAAGTTCTCTGAGAGCTGTTCTCTCAAGAGCTCTCTCAGCCCCACCTACCTCACAGGGTGTCTGTTGTGGGGAGAGGAAGGGAAGGAGATTGTAAACTGCTCTGAGCGAAGGGCGGGGTATAAATCCAATCTCTTCTTCTCTTTTTCTTCTCTCTTCATTCCATCAGTGTTTCTGTGATCATCTTTGCATTGCATTCCAGTTCTCAGTGTCTCTTTTCAGCTTTGTTGCCATTATTTCACCTGAAACTATATCCACTTCAACACTCAATATGATATTTCGGGTGTTTGGGGCTGAATAAAGTCTTTGATTTCTTGTGTGGGCATCATGCTTAGTGTGTGCCTGTCCAAAAACTCCCTGAATTCCTTGGGAGGGTCATGGCAAACAACTGAAAGCCCAACTCAGGGGCATGTCCAGACCAAAACATGTGTTCTGTGTGCAACCACATATATATGCATTGAGGTAGTAAGATGAGATGCAAATTGCTTTCACGCACATTGAATAATGCATTTTTACTCAACTTTGTTACTGGATTTTACAGTGTGAAATCCATCTGCAAACGATCGCTAAGGTGTACTGAAAGTGCGTTATTCGGCGTGTGTGAAAGCACTTGCAAAGTTATGGGGCGGGCAGGGAGAGGCACAAAGGGGTGCATATTGATGGGTGCAGGTAATGCATGCCTGTATCTCTAATGCTGTAATCTGCTCTGAGGCCCACGATAGTGGGACAGAATGGAATAGAAATTGAGAGAATAAATAAATAATAAGAGGAGCAAGAAATAGCTGTGCTTCTGGTGAGAAGACTGAAGACCGTCATCTGAACCTGCCTTGTCCCATGTGAGACTATTTGTTCAATACAAAGAGATGTTTTTGACCATTAAAGTCCAAAATGATCAGGAACCGGATTATCTGAAGGTATGATGGTGTAGAAATAGGGATAAACAGAAGAGCTGAAGCCCCTTCCTCATTTCCTTCTGAAACCATGGACAACAGGTTGAGGTGGTCAGAAAGGAGAGGGTGAAGACCGAGTTACCATCCACAAGAGAGAGAAGAGATTGGATTTACACCCCACCCTTCACTTGGAGTCTCAGAGCAGCTTACAAACTCCTTTCCCTTCCCCTCCCCACAACAGGCACCCTGTGAGGGAGGTGGGGTTGAGAGAGATCTTTCAAGAACTGCCCTTTCAAGAACAGCTCTGACAGATCTATGGCTTGCCTAAGGTCATCGAGCAGCTGCAAGTGGAGGAGTGGGGAATCAAACCCCGTTCTCCTAGATTAGAGTCCATGCACTTAACCACTACACCAAACTGGCTCACCTTCCCCAAATTACAACTGATCTCCAGACCACAGAGGTCAAATTCCCCTGGAGGAAACGGCTGCTTCAGTGAACTGACTCTGTATGGTAGACCATAGAGTCTAGACAGATGGACATCCTAGAGTGGCATCATATCCTCACTGAACCCCCTCTCCAAACTTCCCCCTTCAAATTTTCACCCCCAGTTTTACAGGAACCTCCTAGGGCAGAGCTGACAAGCCTGTTCCAGTGGCAGCAGTACACATCTTATATAAACCATGAGTATGCATACACAACTGTTTCACATAATAGCTACACAGAGAGAGAGAGCTATGAGAGATTTTACTGTATTTCCTGTTTCCTAACATCTGAAGGTTTCCTTCATAGTTAAGTCCATCCATTGCTTCTGCCTTTCACGGGTAGCACAGTACAGCAAAAGCCGTATCCCCTTTGGGACACGAGAACTCCAGGATAATCATTACAAAATAGAGAGATGTCTGACATATGTATCTCCCCAAGCACTGCTCAAAAGGATCATAAATCTTCTACAGCCTCATCCCCCACTTTTGACAACCACGATCTATCCAGTTCACCTCTTTCTGCCACTTGTTTTTGACAGGCTGGAATCGGAACATCTGGAGCCAGCGTCCCAACGTCTTGCAATAAGACACAAAATGGCATCATTCTTTTTAAAAATTTTCCATAAGTCCACATTCATATCCCTAATGAATGACGCAAGGCCATACCAGCACGTGCTCGGCGAGCTGAGTGGGTGATTGCTCCTTAGGGTATTTCAAATGTCTCTTCCAGGACATGACACTTCTGTAATTGTTTTTTTTTTTGATTCCCCAACTACACAATGCAGATGAAAAGACGGCTTCATCTGGTGGTGGTCCCTGCTGGTCCCTATGGCTGAATGGGCTTGTTTCAGGACCCATGAAGATCGTTGCATGCAAATGGTTATTGGTGAATCAAATAACTGTTGAATCCAAATCATCATTGGTTTGGAAGTATTTTTTGCGGGGGACTTGGCTTAAATGTGGATTCAATGAGTTGTCTTGCTAGTGATAGACCAAGTTGGATATCATGGTCCACACAGGACCCTGAGAAGTAGCCAGCTCTTGCATGGAGACTGGCTCTTGTATCCAAGGAAGATGCAGTTCCTCCCATAACACTGTCATTGCTATTCTATTGCCTTGCAAAGGCATCATGGGCCCTCACCTGGATGGCCCGGGTTAGCCCACCCTCATCAGACCTCGGAAGCTCAGCAGGGTTGGCCCTGGTTAGTACTGGGACAGGAGACCACCAATGAAGTGCAAGGTTGCTAGGCAGAGGCAGGCAATGGCCAACCACCTCTGTTTGTCTCTTGCCTTGAAAACCCTATGGAGTTATAAGAACATAAGAGAAGCCAGTGTTGGATCAGGCCAATGGCCCATCCAGTCCAACACTCTGTCACACAGTGGCCAAAAATACCAGGTGCCATCAAGAGGTCCACCAGTGGGGCCAGGACACCAGAAGACCCCCACTGTTGCCCACCCCAAGCCCCAAGAATACAGAGCATCACTTGCCCCAGAGTCCCTATCCATACCTTATAGGTAGTCACCCTAAGTCCACAACCAAAACCACAAATCATGGGCGGCTCTTGAAAATGGCCTGTGGTGTGAATGGCGAGGAGCACATACAGCCGTCTTACTGTGACCATCTTATTTTTAAGATTTTAGACACTAAGCTATCCCGGCTGTGCTTCTCAGTACAGGAGTGCTCCTCTATCAAGTGCAAAAGAGCAGAGAGCTGCAGGACAGCATATGCTTTGCATTTAGAAAGGCCAGGATGGTCACAGATGTGACGTGTGGAATTTCTCCCTCCAATGTGGCCTTTTCTCTTTCAAAGAAATTTCTCTTTCAGATGTGGCATATCACCTCAGCATGGATCCCGCAGTGTTATGGCCTGTGGAATTACTTTTCATATGTATTTCTGGGATACATAAGCAGACTTCACCAAGAGGTAGATGGCCTCTTCCACACGAACATTAAACATGTTATTAATAACAATATGGAATACCCATGTGAATGTATGCATGGGGCTCTCCCTCGAATCGGCCCTCATGGTGATTCCAGAATGCTCTTGCCCTGAGGCAGGGCTTTATAGTTTTAAAGTGGTTTCCCCAAGGGTGAGGTAGAGAAGTATTTTATAATCTAATACTCAAGTGGGAGCTAATCTGCAGATGCCTAAATCTACGGATTGGGCTCAGACTGCCAGAAAACAGATAGATTCAGGTGGGTAGCTATGCCAGTCTGAAGCAGCAGAACAAAGTTCGAGTCCAGTGGAAAGAAGAAGAAGAAGAAGAAGAAGAAGAAGAAGAAGAAGCGGAGGAGGAGGCGGAGAAGGAGGCGGCAGAGGAGGAGGAGGAAGAGATTGGATTTATACCCCACCCTTCACTACCCAAGGGAGTCTCAGAGCGGCTTACAAACTCCTTTCCCTTCCCCTCTCCAAGAGAGACACCCTGTGAGGTAGGTGGGGCTGAGAGAGCTCTGACAAAACTGCTCTTTTTCAAGAACAGCTGTGCCAGAACTATGGCTTGCCCGAAGTCATCCAGCAGGTGCAAGTGGAGGAGTGGAGAAACAAACCCGATTCTCCAGATTAGAGTCCGTGCACTTAGCCACTACACCAGACTGGCTCTCTACACCAAACTGAAGATCAACAAAGTTTAATTCAAGGTATCAGCTTTCGTGTGCAAGCACCCTTACCTTGAATTAAACTTTGTTAAACTTAAAGGTGCCACTGGACTCAAACTTTGTTCAGAAAACAGATAGTTCTGCAAACTGCTGAAGTCCCACCTTTTAGCCTGAAGTTCTATGTAGCCACCCGGGGATCTCTGTAGCAAGCTCAGGGCTGGTTCCTCTCCTCCTTGTGACGGGATGGGGAAGGACGTAGGAGAAAACAGGTAATATTTATCTCGTGTACATTCTGGTAAAGAGCAAATTGGATACAGATGTCTCCTGGCTGTACAGGATACCTTTGCTTTGCTGGAAGCTTGCTGTAAATCTGCTTGCTTAATGTACCTGCGCCAGTGATTTTAATTTAGGGGACACCGGGAACTTCCCTGCACATGACCCTCATATATTATGCAGAGAAGAGGGGGCTCGGTTTGGATTTGAGGCCTCTCAGGGGAGGTGCTGTTAGATTTATGGGAGGGCTGCATTACCACAAGAAGTTCAGGGGGTAGGACGAGAATCTTTCATTGATTAGCAAAGCAGTAAAGAAACGAAAAAATCGGTGAAAACAGGACTTTGAAAAAAGCCTCTTTAGGGCCATAATAAAAACGCTACGTTAGATTTATTTTATCTATGATAATCCAAGGTCTATGACTGGTTTTCATACTTTTTACCTTCAGTGAATGCTTCATCTTGTCTGCTCAGGAACACACACTGGGGTTGCCAGGCCATGTAACCAACGGCTACAGCTTGGAGCATCCATGCAGATCATTGGGATGGGGGCTGAGTTAAATTCCTCCTTCAGAATGGCAGATCTTAGTGCCACATCGAGGCTGCCGCCTGGCCATTGCCCAGAGCTTCATGGCAGGGATGTGGGCGGGGGGGCTGTGTCACTGTCTGCATCATGACATCACTTCCAGGAAAAGCCGGAACTAACATCAACTAGTTCTAGGAGTCACCAGAAACTCTATGGTTTCCAACAATTCTGAGAGCTGTCATCACTTCCAGGTTTTTTTCAACAGTAGGCAGGCAACACATTCTCCCACCACTGATCTGAGGATTGGGGGATGGGATGCTGTAAGGATTTGGGGGAATGATGAGTTCTCATATGGTACTAGCCAATACTGTAAGTATTCGGGGGGGGGGTGCTCAGTTCTCACATGGAAGAAGAAGAACAAGAGGAAGAGGAAGAAGAAGAGATTGAATTTATACCCTGCCCTTCACTCGGAGTCTCAGAGCAGCTTACAAACGCCTTTCCCTTCCCCTCCCCACAACAGACATCCTGTGAGGTAGGTGGGGCTGAGGGAGCTCTGACAGAAACTACTCTTTTTCAAGAACAGCTCTTGTCAGAACTATTGCCCAAGGTCATCCAGCCAGGTGCAGGTGGAGGAGTGGGGAATCAAACCCGGTTCTCCCAGATTAGAGTCCACGCACTGAACCACTACACCAACCTGGCCAAAGAACAGGCTGCAGTCAATGTGAGGTAAAACAATCCCTGTGTGGAAACAGTCTATATTTCCAGTTGTGGACAGTATAGTGTAGTGGTTAACATGTCAGAGTAAGATCTGGGTGGGACAGCCAGGTCTTCCTGCCATTCTGCACTCCCACAACTGCTCCATGGAGCCATGGAAACAAACAAACAGATATTTGCTATGTCCCTAAAGCGACACCACATCATCGCTTCCCCTTAGATCATTACCCCTGCCCTACCTCCGAAAGCTCCTCTGCTCCTCAGCTTCATCTGCTGGCAACCCTTGAAGTGGGAGATCCTGGCCCAGTCCACATTTGGCATTCACGCCATTGTTTTAGCAAACCCACCCTGGAACAGAAAAAGATGCCGCTTAAAACCACATTCAAATGCCCCGGGCCCACGCCATCCTGACTGCAGAGTCACCCCTCCTGAATGCCCATAAAACAGCCATAAATCTATGCAGGCGGCTACCATAAAACCGAGAGATCAAAGGAAGTGAAACCGGCATGCAGTGTGGAGGCTGTCACAGAATCCGACAATCAAAGAAAGTGAAAGCGGCATGCAATGTAGAGGAGAATCTCTGTTCCAGCCTGGGTCTGGTAAAACAGCGGAGCAAACGCTGGATGGAGAATGGGCCCTTGTTTCAAATCCCCCACTTGACTAACCTACCTTACATGGTTGTTAGGAGGGTACTATGGGGAAAGGAAAGGAAAGGAAAGGAAAGGTAGACCCACACTAGATATAGACACCAGGAGTTCCACAGCCAGTGTTCTAAAGCTGTTCTTCCTTTGCAAATAGCAGCCACAAAGTTCCCCCCACCCCGAATTTAGATTGGGGCTGGGGCGTTTTAGAAGCTCACACGAAGCTGCCTTATACCGAATCAGACCGTCAGTCCCTCAAAACCAGGACTGCCTACTCAGACCGGCAGTGGCTCTCCAGGTTCTCAGGCAGAAGTCTTTCATATCACCTGCTGCCTGCTCCTTTAACTGGAGATGCCGGGGATCAATCCTGGGAACTTCTGCATGCCACGCCGATGCTCTACCTCTGAGCCACGGCCCCCTTTCCTTTGTGTAGCGTTTCGTCACCTGAAATAGCCCTGCAGAACGACTGTTTGCCCCAACAATGCAAACTTGCAGTCAACCCTCACTTTGTACTTTTCCCAACAGGGCAAATGCAGCTTCATGCAGCCATTTGGGGTTATGAAGACCACAGGGGGAGGTTTAAGTCTGCCCCATCCCTGTTCTCAACATGGCGGCTGCTCTTAAAAACAGAAGGTTGAGAGCCCAGAACACAGACCCTTCCCAGCACCTCCTTCTTGTCGGACAAGAGCATCACTGAAGAGAGACTTCTCACACATCAAAGATGACGCAGCTCCCAGGTAAGGCCTGGGGTTCTTCCTCCAGAATTACAGCCGATCTCCAGACTGCAGGGATCAGTTTCCCTGGAGGGAACCGCAGTTTTGGACGGGGGGGCTCTGTGCATCGTATCCCTGTTTGGCTCCCTCCCCTTCTCAGACTCTCCCCTCCCAGGTTACTGCTCCAAATATCCAAGAATTTCCCAAACCAGAGTTGGCAGCCCTATCAGGCAATTCTTCCAGCGCCTCCATGTTAGAGTGTGACGTATGTTTAAGTTGCCACCTAGTGGTCATGCTGCAGACGTTGTTGTTTAGAAGTCAGGCTGAGCATGCCTGTAGGGTTACCTTTTAGGGAAGGTGGGGTTTGTGAGGGAATTTTCCTCAGATGGATACCTGTCTGGGGCCTTGCGATGTACGTAAGCACCATCAAGTTACAGCCTACTAATGGAGACCCCAGCAAGGGGCTTTCAAGGCAAGTGAGAAGCAGAGGCGGTTTGCTATTGCCTTCCTCTGCAGAGGCTTCCCTTAGTAAGACCCCCATCCAAACACCAGCCCTTCCTAACCTCTGAGACTGAGCTATACCATGCTGCCTTCTCTCTCAGACCTAGAATCTTGAACCAGTGTAAAGCACACGCTCTGCCACAGAGGCCCAAGGCCAGCGTTATCACTCCCTGTAGCTGTAGCTCCATATACGATGTGTTTCTGCCTTGAGTCGCTGGGACATTCCTATGAAGCGCTAAATGCCTATACATAAAGGCTGTCGAGTCACAACTGACTTACGGTGGCCCCAGCAGAGGGCTTTCAAGGGAAGTTAGAAGCAAAGGTGGTTTCGGAGTCTCTCTTGTTCCTGGCCCTACATGGCCCCCCATCTCAGAGACTTCCTTGGTGGTCTCCTATCCATAGAGAAGAAGAAGAAGAAGAGATTGGATTTATGCCCCGTCCTTCACTTTTGAGTCTCAGAGTGGCTTACAAACTCCTTTCCCTTCCCCTCCCCACAACAGACACCCTGAGAACTCTAACACAAACTGCTCTTTCAGGAACAGCTGTGCCAGAGCTTGTGACTGACCCAAGGTCACATCAGCAGGTGCAAGTGGAGGAATGGGAAATCAAACCCGGTTCTCCCAGATTAGAGTCCGCACACTTAACCACTACACCAAACTGGTTAACCCTGTCTAACTTCTGAGATCTGACAAGGTTGGGGGATACCATATTATTCCACATCCCAAGGTCTTGCATACTGTGGCCCAAATAAACCCTGCTGTGCTGATCTGGCCTCCCAGTATTACACCAAAGAAGCTCAGTAGTGGTGGGCCCTTCAATGGCCCTTCTCTGCTACTACAGACTTATCTTTGTATTTAATTCCAAAAAATGGCCCCAGAGTACTAATGGGGAAAAGTGCAGATACAATGAATAATTCTACCCTTATGGAGAATTCCAAGACTTGCAGACATATCCCAGGATTTAACACCTCCGCCATCTTAACCCCTCCCCCAAAGGACGAGTCAGCAAATACCTCACAAAACCTTATGCCATTGTGATGTTACCTAGCAACCAAGGCACGAGAGCCTCGGCCTAGACAATCCTGGCATGGCTGCAGGTTGCTGGGGGGAGGCAAAACGTGGGGGGCAGTGGATGGGATTACCCCCCACACACACACACACCATTAGTCTCATGAGCCCCCAGCCTGCCTACTCTATTTTTACCCTGCCCTTCCTCCAAAGGAGCTCAGGGTTGGATTCGTAGAAGGAAGAACTATGTTTGTGGGGTAGGTTAAGCTGACAAGAGTTAGAGGCCCAGGCTTTCATGGCCGAATGGGGATTTGTGACCATCGCAGGAACTATCTTCTTTGGGATGTCTGAACTGGCTCAGCTGGCTAGCCCTGCCTGGGCAAATGCCAGGAGATTTTGACGGCAGCGCCTGGGGAGGATGTGACATCATTTCCAGGTTTGTTTATTTATTTATTTATTATTGGGGGGGGGGGCAGCAACAATCTCTTTGGTGTCACGGCAAAGTGCAACGTCACACCCAGCACCAAACCAGAAGTGATATTGTTGAGACAATGCTATAGGATTCACCCCTAACTCTAGAGTTAAACCACAGAGTTTTGGCTGAGTCCTAGAGCGTCATGACGACATCCAGGACCTTTTTTTGTAGAAAAAGCCCAGCAGGAACTCATTAGCATAACAGGCCACACCCAATAGCAGAAAATCATTTGCATATTAGGCCACCCTCTGTCCAGGTCTGTCAAAACATGGAACTGCCCCTGTTAGAGACCAGCAAGATTTGGGGCATAAACTTTCAAGAGTCAAAACTCCCTTCGTCGGACTCTCAAAGTTTACATTCCCCCCAAATCTCGTTGGTCTTGAAGGTGCCAACTGGACTTCAGTCTGGCTGCTCTGCTGTAGACCACGGCGGCTACCCTCTGTAGCTGGCACTGGGGTGGCAGTGGAAGGAAGACTGCCTTTGCCTCTGCTTCTGCACAGACGGGGAGGGGGAGGGTGAAAGCTACACATCTGTGGGTAAAAGATGCTTTCCTGGAGCAATGCCGTGCACAGAGCCGGCTCCATTTTTCTCATAAAAATCATTTGGGGGCCCCAGAGACCCAGGGACAAGTCCTTGGACCCATGTCAAGAAGCTGTCAACCTGCTGATCCGGCTGTTTGCAACTCTCTCTCTCTCTCTCTTTTAAACTTGATAAGCAGAACCTCCTAGATATCTCTATCCTAATGCCGGGAGGGGCTGGCGGTTGATTCATGTGTCGGGGGGGCGGCCAGGGGCCCCCTTCTCGGCCAGGCCGGCTCACGCACGCACGCAGGGGCTCTGGCAGAAGAACTGTAGATGTTTCCAATTAGGTGGAAAACAAAACCCTCCGAAGAGCGTGGCTTCCACCCAAATAAAACTCTCTCTCTCCTGAATATCACATTTTCTGCGGCAGGAAAGTGGTTGAGACAGCTGCGCCACACAGGTGGGATGGCAGGCAGTAAATTTGGCGGCTTTTATAGACGGCCGGGGACGAGCGGTCCCCGAACAATTAATTTTACCAGTGGAACTTTGACCCCCAGAGCACTTTTTATTGCCGCAGGAATGTCTTATCGAGGGCTTGTGTGCAGGTGCAGTGGGGTGCTCTGGGGAGAGGGGGAGCTCTTAAGGCAGGTAGGGCCAGGAACAAGAGAGACTCCGAAAAACACAGGCTTGGAGGAGGGAGGGAGGGAAGGAGGGAGGATTGTCCAAGGCTGGGAGGGAGGGGGAAGCCACAGCAAGGAAAGCCATCCCTTGCTAATGAGTTTATTGCTTAGCCTCTCACCCAAAATGTGTGCAAGGAGATCCCCGGGGCCCCTCTAATGGCCGGGCCGAAACGCGGCAGAGAAGGAATTACAAGCACAGCTGTGCGGTTGACTCAGCAGGCTTATCACGGGAAAGTCCCATTCCACTATAAAGCTGCACGTGGACGGTTTGGGGTCGCATGTCCAAATGTGCGATGCACGGAGCTCTGAAAGTGTTAACATCTCTTTGAGGGAAACAGACTCCACCAAGAGCACCCGCAAACAGCTCTCTGCGCTTCCACGATCCCTTGCCTCCAAGAAGTGCCCTGATTGTAGAATATCTGTCCCTGGTTAAGTCAGTGTCCTTAGTTCGCCTTTGGGGCAGGTCTTTCAGGAGAGGTTGGCCTCTTTTGGTTTCACTTCCCCCCTCCCCTGGTTTCTCCAGGGGAGCCGGAGGGAAGCAAATACATCTCGGCTCTGGTGCGCATGCATGCGCATGAACACTATGGCGCTGTGCCGTGCCTTCCCTCACATGCTTCAGTAGGTGAAGCTCACATTTGAACCAAAGGAACAAATGCCTGCTTCGCTTTGAGATTAGTGGGGGACGTGGAAATAAATAAAGAGTACATGGGAATAACCCCCCCCCAAAAAAAAAAAAAAAAAAACGCCTTAGATTTCTTATTGGGACAAGCCAAACATCACAAAACAGAGAGCTAGCTTTTGTGATCTTCACAACAGACAACTAGAGAACATTCAGCAGTGCACAGGAGAGGAGAGATGTCATATGCTTGCTGGGCGTGGGAGATTTCCCACACTGGCGAGCCTTCCCCACTGACACTCTAGTGGCTGGCAGGAGAAATAATATGTGTGTTTTTAATATTTTTTTTAAATGCTGTTAGTGATGGCATGACTGCAGCCATGAAATTAAAAGACGCCTGCTCCTTGGGAGGCAAGCGATGGCAAACCTAAACAGCATGATAAAAAGCAGAGACATCACCTTGCCAACAAAAGTCCGCATGGTCAAAGCAATGGTATTCCCCGTAGTAATGTATGGCTGCGAGAGTTGGACTATAAGGAAGGCCGAGCGCCGAAGAATAGATTCTTTTGAATTATGGTGCTGGAGAAGACTCTTGAGAGTCCCTTGGACTGCAAGGAGATCAAATCAGTCAATCCTAAAAGAAATCAACCCTGATTGTTCCCTGGAAGGCCAGGTACTGAAGCTGAAGCTCAAATACTTTGGCCACCAAATGAGAAAGGAGCATTCACTGGAGAAGACCCTGATGCTGGGAAAGATTGAAGGTCAAAGAAGAAGGGGACGGCAAAGGATGAGATGGTTAGACAGTGTCATCGATGCAACGAACATGAAATTGAGCACACTTCAGCGGACAGCAGAAGACAGGAGGGCCTGGCGTAAACTGGTCCATGGGGTTGCGAAGAGTCGGACTCGACTGTGCGACTGAACAACAAAAAGTGATGGCATGACGCATCTTCCAGGTTTTACCTGGAATTGGTGTCATACCTTTCTATGAACTTCCATTGTTTTACCTGAGTCTCTGGAGATTCCTAGAAGGGCTTGACGTCAATTATGGGTTTCTGCAGCAGTGACACCATACCACTGCTGATGGCCACCTCTCCATTCCCCCCTCTGGTCTCCCACTGGTTGCCAGGCCTAACAACACTCTCCTGATGTGACACGGGACTTCAGAAAATGGTCCTTGGTACGAGATGAGGAGCGCCACAAGAGTCCTCCCATGGTAAGAGCCAGTTTAGCGTAGTGGTCAGGAACGCGGACTCTAACCTGGGAGAACAGGGTTGGATTCCCCACTCCTCCACATGCAGCTGAGAGTGTGTCCATGGCTCAATTACAAGTACTTTCAGAGCTGTTCTCTCAAGGGCAGTTCTCTCAGAGCTCTCTCAGCCCCACCTACCTCACAGGGTGTCTATTGTAGGGAGGGGAAGGGAAGGAGATTGTAAGCCGCTCTGAGGCTCCTTCGGGTAATGAAGGGCAGGGTATACATCCAATCTCTTCTTCTTCTTAATTTATCTATCCCTTTTTAGCCTGTCATTCCTCCAAGTCACTCAGACCTGTGGATGTGGTTCCCTACTGGTAGAGTAAGTTAGGCTGAGGGCTGATTCGTATCTGGCCCTGATGAGGTCTTCTGATCAGACCCACAGATGCACTCAGGCCTGATCCAAATCAAGTTATTAGGTAAAAGGTAAAGGTTCCCTTGCTCGAAAGCCAGTCGAATCCGACTCCAGGGTTGCGGTGCTCATCTCCGTTTCAAAGCCGAAGAGCCAGCGCAGTCTGAAGACGTTTCCGTGGTCATGTGGCCGGCATGATTAAACACCAAGGCGCACGGAACGCTGTTACCTTCCCACTGAAGTGGTACCTATTTATCTACTTGCAATTTCTTGCTTTCGAACTGCTAGGTTGGCAGGAGCTGGAACTAGAGATGGGAGCTCACTCCGTCATGCGGCACTCTTGGGTCTCGAACTGCTGAACTACTGACCTTCCACAGCCTGCAGTTCAATGTCTTAACCACTTGAGCCACCGCAGTTCCTAATCAAGTTATTACCCTGGGGAAAAGGAGGTTAAGTGAACACAGACTCCCTAGAGCCATTCTATGTCAGGGAAACAGCAACTGGAAGCCGCATCTCCCCACATTTGAGCCCAGTGCTCTTAAACACAACACTACCCCGGCTCTCCTCCAAGAGTGACAGCCGGGCCTGTTGTTTAATTGGGGTTATCAATGGGAGGCACAGAAGAGAGGCGAGTAATCCATATCAAAGCTATCTATCTCCTCCTAGAATAATTGAGTCAATTTGTTAAGACATGGCATCCTCATTATCCCAGTGCAGAGATTTCTTGGTTCTCCTCGCCTCTTGAAAGGATGGTGTAGAGAAAAAGGCCCTACACCAGTGCTCCCTCTAAGCTGAGTTAGTGTGAGCTAGCTCAACAGTTTTTTAGCCTCCAGCTCACATTTTGTCTCAGCTCAGGGAGGATGGCTCCAGAGCAAACTAACTTATGCAGGAGCCAAATCGCTCGCTCACAACTTTAATGCCAGCAGCTCACCAAGTAGAATTTTTGCTCACAAGGCTCCCCAGCTTAGAGGGAGCACTGCCCAACACCTACACCGATTTCCCACAAGCAGTTGTGCTGCCCTCACTCTTCCGTTTCCCCCGCTTGCATTGGTCAATTTCACACTATTCGCTGCATGGCGGTATTTTGACCCACAGCTCTCCCTGATTCCCCCCACATCTTCGCTTTCCACACAGCTTGTGTGACTTGGCCATGTCCAGTGGTGGTCACCATACAACTCATGTGAGCAGCTTGCTACCACGCAAGTTCTGCAACTTGCCCAGACTTTTGTTGGGGGAAGAAAGAAAGGAAAGCTGAGAGCCAGGAGGGTACAGTGGTCAGAGTGTCATGACCAGGCTCTGGGAGATGCAGGTTCAAATCCCCACTCTGCCATGGAAGCTTGCGGAGGTACTTTGGGCCAGTCACAATCTCTCCACTTAACCTACCCCATAAAGCTGTTGTTAGGATAAAATGAAAGAGTGGAGAGCAATGTAAGCTGTTTCAAGCCTCAGTGGAGAGAAAAACAGGTTATAATTTAAGGAATATAAATACTGCTTTGAAAGCCCACACGTGGAATGTTAGCTCTGCGTTAAGAATTCAGAAAAGTCACCACAAACCAGGTCTTTAAGGACAGGAAGACAACAAGTCTACCACAGTTCCACCCGGTTTCCCCATAACAACAGAAAAGGGTGCTCTGTGAAAATATCCTCCTCTCCTCGTGATATGAATCTTTTTAATCCTGTGGGCACCTTTGGGGTTCTGAGATGGAGAGGTGAGCGTCACCCCCAAAAGTCTGCTGCAAGAGGCAGAGCCAAGCACAAGACCTCCCTTCTTGCTTTGCCAAAGGATTGCAGAAGGGGACTAAAAATAAAGGAAAGCCCGGGGGGGGGGGAGGGTAAAGAGGAATAAGGGGGGGGACTGAAGAGGGCCTGGAGCCACAAGTCAGGTGTTTACTAGTCTTCCTGATCCTCCAGCAGCTGCAGCTGCAATAGCAGCCTTCAATCTGGAATGAGGGCACCAATAACAAGCCCTGCCTTACAATGGCCCCGCCCACTTTCTGAAAAGCTTCACGGACACCAAAGGAAGCACTAATGGGCATCATGGTGCCCACAGGCACCATGTTGGAGAGCCCTGGTACAGGCCTTTCAGCTTCTTAACTCTGGTCATTAATCACCAAACCTGGTCAAAGCAATCTCGGCCCTCTTTCTCTCTCTCTTTTATTTCACGAAATAAGGTTTTGTTCTTTAAAATGGCTGGAATTTGACTCGGGCTTATGTAAGCGGTTTAACGATTGGCTATGAATGACAAGGTTGGGCGAGGCAGATCCATCCCCTCCATTTGGGCATCGTAAGCAGGAAGGGGTGTCCAATAATTATCTTCAAAGATAGGTTGGAGGGTAAGAGAGAAGACCTCACCCCACAGCATAGTCAGGCCCATAGCAAGGAATTTTAAAATCAGGGGGCATTTAAATTTCTCGGGTGGCACTTAGCACCAACCAATTTGGATAACTTAGGTCCCGATCACACGAATGGGATACTGCACCGCTGAAGGGAGGCAAATTAAAGCCGGAGCAAAAAGATGCGTGGTAGCGTGATCAGACGGGTCCCCGAGATGCCGCACAGATGCTGATAGCCGGCGATCACACCGCAATGTTGAAGTGCATCCAAGGGTCTTGTGCATGCGCACTCTTACGTCTCTTTGCATACTGTGGAGGCTTGGAAAAAACACATCCTGTGCAACGGGACACATGCGCCGGATTAACTCCTCTTCCGTGATCCGACGCTCGCCTGCGACCCGCATTTTTCGGTTGCTACCAGTGTTCCCTCTAAGCTGAGTTAGTGTGAGCTAGCTCACAGCTTTTTAGTCTCCGGCTCACACATTTTTGTCTTAGCTCAGGAAGGATGGCTCCAGAGCAAGCTAATTTATGCAGCAGCCAAATCGCTCCCTCACAACCTTAATGCCACTGGCTCACAAAGTAGAATTTTTGCTCACGGGACTCCACAGCTTAGAGGGAACATTGGTTGCTATTACCCTTCTGCTGGTACTTTTTGAATCCACCTCTTCGGGCCGATGGTATGGGTTGGCAATGGGTGCGCTACACTTCCCAGATGTTGCCGTATGATTGCACCCGTTCGATGGGCCCTCAACCCGTCCGTTTCGCGGGGCAAATCCTCCCGTGTGGCCGGGGCCTTAATTATGATTATTTGCCGCCCCCAGTTCTCCTGTGCACCCCATTTGAAGGGGTCTTTGAAGTAAGTTGGGGGGGCCCGGGGGCCCAAATGCCCCACTGTAGCTATGGCCTGAGCATCATGGATGTTGTGGGAATGGACTCATTTGGCACCAAAGCCAAAATGCGGAAATCCATACGTCCCTTCCCTCTGCCCCAGACAGGGACAAAGCAGCCTGGTGTAGCATTTCCCAGCGAAGAATGACAGGGGAAGAAAGGCTAAAGATAGGGCTGCCAACCTCCAGGTGGTGGCTGGAGAGCTTCCAGAATGACAACTGATCTTCACGGATCCGTTCCCCTGGAGAAAACGGCTGCGTCGGAAGGGGGAGTCTGTGGCATTATACCCTGCTGAGGCCCCTCCCCTCCCCAAACCCCACCCTCCCCAGGCTCCACCCCCCAAATCTCCAGGAATTTCACAACCCAGAGCTGGCAACCCAAGCTAAAGAGCCCTTCTCCTCTCAAAAAGAGCAGCCCCCATTAGTGGGGAGTGGGAAACAAGAAAAATCTTAAAATGTATCACAGAACTCAAGATATCATCTAGTTCTACCCTAAGTTTATTTGATGGAAGGCCCAAACCTGTTGTGTCCCCGTGGCATAAGGAAATGGGGCCATTAATCTGAAGACGCTCAAAGGTCACAGCTGAACGCCACAGATGTTAAAGGGGAAAAAGACCCCCCCCTCTCTTCGGGTTCATATGACTTCATAGCTAAAGATATAACATTCAGGGAGTGGACATATTATAGGCCTCTTCAGAGGCAAACCCTGCACAGAGGGAACTTAAAAGCCCGGCTTACTATGTTTCCAAGGAGGAAACTGCTCCAAAGATTTATGTTTTACTCCATAAACTGCTCAAGACAAAGAATCTGTACTAATCATTCCTGTGAGGCTGAAGGACACAACTGCCAAGCCAACAAATAAACCAGAACCCACTACCGAAGTGATCAAGGCACAAGATCGGACATGTGGGATTAATTCAGACATCATATGGCACCAATTAATGCTCAAGGAAGCATCAGTGTCCTGGTGTGATGCCCATGCTCACTAACTGGGCTTCCAGAGGAACAAACCAGAATCATAACTATGACAACTATGGTTTGGCGTGATATCCTAGCTGACAACTACGGTTTAGCGTGATATCCGAGTGGACAAACCACAGCTTAGCCCTCACTTTGTTTCCAAGGGGCTGCTTAACTACAGAGAGCAGGAAAGAATGTATGAAACAGCACGCCAGAAAGACGAGAACAGTGAAGCCAATCTGAACTCTGGTTTGGCCACCAGGGATTTGGAAGTTCAGACCACAAGGCTGCATCCAGCACAAGGATTCCAAATCGTTCCCACTTTCCTGTACCCCCCATTCCCGTGTCTGACCCCCGGGGAAATCATGGGAGCTACACTACTGGTAGTGGGAGCTTGGCTTGGTGACAGAGCATCTAGTCTGCATGCCGAAGGTCCCAGGTTCAACCCTCCAGTATCTTCCATTCAAAGGATCAAGTAGTAGGTGACGTGAAGGACCTCTACTGGAGAGCCATCGCCTCAGTTCACATGTAATGGAGAATACAGGGTGGGTCTGGGGTCCCTGCCTTGTGCACACCTCTGGGTTGACCCAGTAGGTCAAATATCATACCCCCACGACGACTGCAGGGTAGGAAAACGGCACAAGGGGAAAGGGTATAGCTCCTTCTCTATGCATACCACAGTCACAATCCGAATCAGGCACTGTATACAGAGAAACTGAAGAGAACCTGCAACTCTTGTATTGCTGTTACACAGGACACAGGTTGGCAGCCCCAGACTCCATCTGCGCTCTCCAGTGTGTGAATTGGCTCCTGAGGTTACATAGTAATGACCCTAACAGTCTAGTGCAGGAATCGCCAAAGTAGTGCCCCCACCAACACCTTTTCTGATTCCCATCGAGCTTATGGAATTCACTGCCATAGGAGGTGGTGGCAGCTACAAGCATGGACAGCTTCAAGAGGGAATTAAATAAACATATGGAGCAGAGGTCCCTCAGTGTCTATTAGCCACAAGGTATAGATAGGAACTCTCAGTCTGGGGCAAGGGATGCTCTGTATTCTTGATGCGTGTGTGTGGGGGATATTGGGATGGCTTCTAGTGTCCTGGCCCCACTGCTGGACCTCCTGAAGGCACCTGGCATTTTTGGCCACTGTGTGACAGAGTGTTGGACTGGATGGGCCATTGGCCAGATCCAGCATTGGCTTCTCTTATGTTCTTTTTAAAAATGTGGGGTCGAACAGGTGCCCAGCAAGTTTTATAACTGGCCATTGGAGATTTGATTGGCTGTGCAGATTTTTAAAAACACTGCTTTGGCAGCAGCTGCCACTATAGTACAGAGATCTTCACTGTGTGACCAAAGGTAAGCCGTGGCAGCCATTTTGTGGCTGCACCACCACACTGCATTAGAATTCCAAAAGCGCCTGCAGGCTCAAAAAGGTTGGGGACCCCTAGTCTAGTGGTCTGACTCAGGAGAAGTGTTTGTAAAAACAACATTAGTGTTTAGATATGCCCATACATCAAGTGGCAAAGTTTTTCTGGGAGCATTTCTTTACAGTTACCGTGAAGAAACCATACTCACATGCCAGAACACTTCACAACTACTGACAACAGTCCTCACCAACGGGAAGTATGAATTAAACGCTGCCATCAGGAGAGTAGCACCCTTTCTGCAGGCATCTGACAGCCGTCTGCAGTGATGACAAACTACTCACATCATGGAAGACGAGAGAGATTCCGATCAGCCAGCCATCTGCTCTAGGGCAGTGAAACATGGACCGCTTCTGGTCGCTGTCAAGAGGAGAAACACAACAGCTTGTGCCTCTGCATTTCACATCCCAGCCTCTCCTCATCAGATAGAACAACTAACATATCCAGCAGTCAGCCAATTTTCACACAGAGATTGGCTCTGGCAGATGCTGAGAACGTAAAACAGGGTGCATACCAAAGGGTATGCTTTACACCGATTGCTCCGTCGCAAAGCCGGAGAGCGTCCAGTGCTCTGACACAAGAAGGTGTGTGAACATCACCTAAAAGACGTCCACAAATTGAAAGCAGTAAACATATCCAGTATTGTGAACGCTGAGCGGAGCAAGTGTTGTGAACTCATGGCAGAGAAAGAACACGCATAAGACAGGGGGGCGTCATTGTTGACCAGGTTGACCATGTAAGATTACAGAGGCAGTCTGTCCTGCCCTCTAGGCCCTCAAAAAACAAGCAGAACCAAACCCAGTGGAAGCGGACTGAAGAAGACCAAGCCAAAGTCGGGAGCTTTATGGGACCAGCTCGAATTCCATCAGTCCTTTGGTTCGCTTGACCCCTGCTGAGCCCAGAGCCACAGTACCAGCTTCTGATCAGCCCTGTAGGTGGCACCAAAGTGCATCATCAAGTGACTCAACAGCGCCCCCTATGGGGGGGGGCACACAGAATCAGCAGTCTAGTTCCAGCTGCCAGAGTCCTTAGTCTGAATGGTTGTAGTGCATTACCAGCATCCTCTTCAACCATCTAAGGAAATGCGCCTTAAATTAATGGCCAGAGAATGGGCTTATAAAGCCAGGCAGTTATTATAACGTCTCATTGAAAGCCAAAGAAAGGTGTTAACCTGAACATACTAAAGTACTGCAGTAAACTGTGTTGTCTCCAAACCACCTGGAATTCCAGGTTGTCTCCAAGATCCAAAGGGGGTCTAGCAACCCTACTGAACGTACAACAGCACGGCAGAAAATTGTGGCGGTTCCATGCATGGAAATGCATGAATTGAAGGCGGAAATCAGCAGAAGTTCCAAGACTTTCATCTTAACTGGATTGTGATTCCAAATTCTTCTTTTTAAAAAAAAATTTTTTTCCCAGTCATCAAGATTTTTTTTAAGAAGCAGAATAACTAATAACTAAGCCCACTGAATATAACTCTGCGGAGGACTGGACATCTCGTCTTTTTGCGTGTGACCAGGGCCATCCAGTTGCTGCCCATTTATGACGACTCTGTAGGGTTTTCAAGGCAAGAGGTGTTGTGTATTAAACTGTAAATCAAGCCTATACATTGCCATGTTAAGCTTGACCCTGAATGTGGCTCTTAATCTGTCGCATTACCATTGGCTGGTTTCAGCGAAACCTCTGTAAATATCCAATCATTGTGTGAAAATGTATCAAAGAGGGAACAGTCCTGATTGGCCTTTATTCCTGTGTTTTGATTGGTCTTTAACATGTTCTGGGAGTGGCTTTGAAAGTCCGGGATAGTTTAAAAAGGGAGCTGTGCTCCACTTGTTGTTGTGCGTTCCTGAGTTGGTGTTGCCCTTCAATAAAGCTGAAATCACTTGTTGAGCTTATTCTGTTGTTGAGTCTCATACTTAACAAGAGGCGTTCAGGGGTGTTCTGCCCTTGCCTACCTCTGCGGAGCGACCTTAGACTTCCTCGGGGGTCCCGGTACTACTAACCAGGGCCGACCCTGCTTGTTTTTTTCGATTATAGGGGGCGTCAAGAGGCGGCCAGCCCCAACTCAGAAGTGTAATCTGGAAGCGACCCTGGAGAGGGAGCCACACTCCGAAGGAGGACATTGCTTGGAGCTCAGGCTTACAAAATGTCAACAATGTATTTCTCAGAAGAGAAGAAACCCGACAGGGGGATTTGCCCGGGGCAGGCACCGCGGGAGCTAGAACTGCCCGGTCTCTGGTAAACGGAGACAGTTGAAGCGTTTTGTTGGGGAACCACCGAACCCGGCAGACCTGGAGAGGTTTCCTTCTTGCGTGGCGGGTCTCCCGGAAGGTCCCGCCTTCAGCCAGGGCTGGAGAGGGCCACTTGGCGATCCCGGGCTGACTTCTCACACCATGCTCACGTTTTCCGAGCTGCGCCACTTCTCCGCCACTGTCGCGCCTCGACGGAGGTAAAAAATGCACCGAAGCAACTTCCCGTTTCAATCCCGCCCCCCGCGCTCGCCTCTGTATCGATGCATGTCTCCTTTTCACCACAAGAGGGCATCA
Source organism: Gekko gecko (assembly GCA_029375565.1). Lineage (NCBI taxonomy): Eukaryota > Metazoa > Chordata > Lepidosauria > Squamata > Gekkonidae > Gekko > Gekko gecko. The sequence continues at coordinate 111,490,264 of JAPDNY010000010.1, read as the reverse complement.
TTTGATAATCTATGCTAACCCCCAGCAATTTTGATGGTGGAACTGGGCACACTGTTGAAGACCCGGGGTTGGGGGAGTGGATGAAATGTAGCAGTCGGAAAACACAGAGGTTAGCAAGGAATTTGTTCCTTTCTTTTTCCTTAACACTGATTGTTCACGTGCTTGTTTTGAAAAGCGCAACCTAGATGCTGCAAGCCACTGCATGTCCCCTTTTAATACATGTTCCCAGGGTGGGTGGGGGGCGGGGGGCCCTGTCAGTTTTATCGGAGGAATGGCCCTACAGCCATTTTCCTAATGAAAGCTCGTGTGTGTGTGTGTGTGTGTGTGTGTGTGTGTGTGTGTGTGTGAGAGAGAGAGAGAGAGAGAGAGAGAGAGAGAGAGAGAGAGAGAGAGATTGCAAAGGATTGCCACCTTCCAGGTCTGAGCTGGAGGGAATGGCTGCTTTGGGGGGGTGGGCTATAGTGGTCCCTCCCTTCCCCAAACTCCATCTTCCCCAGGCCCCATTCCCAAATCCAGAGTTGGCAACCATATGGGGGCATCACCATTGCCCCAAAAGCACCACCCTCAACTCCACTACTGTTTACAAGCAGGCTTGTGGTGGATAAAGGAATGCTGCCACATGCCCACATCTAGGCCAGCCCTGAGTAAGCTACAGTTTAGGGCCTCAGATTATCGAAGGACCACCTCCTCCTGTAATGTCCAGCCTTCCCCTTAAGAGGCCTCACTTCAAGGCCTGCTCTTTAAGCCCCCACCTTCAAAGGTAAGGCAGATGGCAGCCAGTGACAGGGCTTTTTCGGTGGTGGCACCGTACCTGTGGAATGCCCTTGCACTTGAGACTTACCTAGCATTTTTACCCAGGCTTTTTACAAAGGAAGGACTTCCTGACAGAGCAATTCCTCAGTGGTACAGGCTTCCTCAGGAAAAGGAGGTTTTTAAACAGAGGCTAGGTCGCCATCTGACAGCAATGCTGATTCTGTGAACTTAGGCAGATCCTGAGAGGGAGGGCAGGAAGGGCTGCATCTGTGTTTCGTTCTTGTGACCCTTTCTTACACGCCCAGGGAAATGCTGATCTCTACTTTGGGGTCAGGGAGCAATTTTTCTACAGGCCATTTGGCTGGGGATCCTGGAGGTTTTTTTGCCACCTTCTGGGCATGGAACAGGGGTCACTGGGGGTTTGGGGGGAGGTATTTGTGAATTTCCTGCATTGTGCAGGGGGTTGGACTAGATGACCCTGGAGGTTCCTGTAATGATTTCATGTTTTGGTGTGTGTGTTCCTTTAAATGTTTAGTTTGATTGCAGTACTGTAAGGAGAGTGATAGAGGGAGACAAGTGTATTTTGACTGGCTGATGACTGAGAGTGTGGGAGGAGGGATGTCTGAGAGGATTCTCTGTGTGTGTGTGTGTCTATGAGGTGATTCTGTGATATGAGAGAGACAAGTATGGAAGAGTTTTGAAGACAGTCTGTGTGACCCTGAGAGTTATGAAGGATTCTGTATGTGAAGTTTGAAGAGAGAGCATTGTGTGACTATGGAAATTTGAGTCTAATTCTGTGTGAATAAGACCAATAGTTTAGTCTGTGTGACTAAGAGAGTTGATTCTATTCTGTGGGAATAAAACAAAGAGTCTAACCTGTGTGGCTATCTATATGTATCTATATATATATGAGATAGAGATTATACTGAATGTATAAGCCTGTCAGAGTGGAGTCTGAGAGACTGTTTGTGGCACCAAGCTTTGCCAGTTATATTTACAAGTTCCTTTCTTCAGCAACTGTTCAAAATAACCAGAAACCTATTTTGTTTAAATTTATCCCAGAAATCAGTACAGTACTTCCTCAGGACCGCATAGTCCTCTGAAGTGCCCAGACCCTAGGTCATACTACCGAGAGAGAGAGAATTGGAATTTTAAATTCCTAGTAGCAGCAGAAAACTACCAAGCTTATATACACAGAGAGTGTTTAAAGGTAAACCCATTTCCCCTATAAGCAAGGACGCCACAGTCCCTTCCCAGCTCTATGATTCTATGATCTTTTCCAGCCGTGTTCTGACCTGTCCGTAGATTTACCTATCTCATTTTGGACTGCTCTATTTGATGTGCTTTTATGTCCTGACTTGCTTTTATTGGCTGCTTACCATTTACTGGCATTTTTATTGACTTGGATAGTTTTATTGATAGGATTTGTTTTTATTATTTTGGTTCTTGGCTTTCTGGGCTTTCTTTTATTGTTGTGAGCCCCCCTCCCCCAGCAGGTGTGGAGAAGTAACATCAATTTTCTAAATAATGAAAAGCCTCTAAACAAATAATGCTATGAAGCCTTCTAAAGCTGACGTTAGGGCTTTATCAGGTCCTACATCTTAGGGAAGGTGTTACGTTATAGTACATTCAGTGACGTGGTTTTTTGGGGGGAAATGTGAATCAGGAATTGGCACAGAAATTTTTCCAATTTAAATATTGTTGGCAGGTTTTAGAAAATGTTAGCAAAAGAAGGCAAATACACCATGTAAAAGCACGGACCATGTCCGAGCACTGGATTTTGCCCATACTTCCTATCCCTCCTTTAACTTACCTCATATGATTGATTTGCAGTGCAACAGCCTTGACTATAGATAAAGAGACTATATTTAGGAATGGAGAATTTTCCATGGAAAAATATAGCATCAGAAAAGTTTCCACCCCACATCACAGAATAGAGCTAGCGTGGACTCTAATCTGGATAGCTGGATTTGATTCCCCACTCTTCCACATGCAGCCTGCTGGGTAACTTTGGGCCAGTCATGTTTCTCTCAGAACTCTCTCAGCCCCACCTGCCTCACAAGGTGCCTGTTGTGGGGAGAGGAAGGGAAGGTGACTGTAAACTGCTTTCAGATTTCTTACGGTGTAGAAAAGCAGGGTATAACAACCAACTCTTCTTCTTTTTTATAGATTGGGGGGGTGGAACCCAAAGAGGGTGGGGTTCGAGGAGGTCAGGGACTTCAATGAGGTATAATTCCATGGAGACCACCTTCCAAAGGAGCCATTTTCTCCAGGCGAATTGCTCTCTGTCACCTGGAAATCAGTTGTAATGGTGGGAGATCTCCAGCCATCACCTGGAGGTTGGCAACCCTAGTGGTGCATGAGTTGGCTGGGATAGGATTGGGAGAAAGTGCACGTTCTACAAGCTTGACCCAGCACAGAGAAATTGTGCTTGGAGCCTTGAAGCCATGGATGATGGAACTGGAATAAAACAAACGTAATGCTGTCCCATAGATATCCTTAGATATCTTTACAAAAAACTATTCAGGGATTTTTTTTTGTGGCGATACTCACCGATACTGAGTACTGGCAGTTCTGGGGGAGGGCTCTCCCAAGTCCTGAGGGGGAAATTGGTGGAAATCCGTGCAACTATATATACAGAGGCTGAAGCTAATAATGCAGCTCTTTTTTATTAGAAACACTAGGTGGCGCTAGTGTTGTGATGGTGGGGCCGGCGCTGCCCTCTAATTATTGCAGCAGACCTGGCCAGCCTCCAATGACGGGTAGACCCCCTTCTGCGGACCCCTGCAAATTGTTCTGTTTCTCTCCTGACATCTGCTGAATCAGCCAAAGAACAACGGAGCCATAAAGCAGACGAGCAATAAAACAGCCCAGACTTCATGCTGCAACAGAACGTCTCCTTTTCAACCGATTCTGCGTGGCCCTGAACAATGATTTACTTTTCCTCCTCCTCTTTCTGTGGCTTAATTTAGCCGCCTGTACCGGGTTGTATCCTGCAGTTCCATTCTGCTAACGGTGGCGCTTTCTGCTGGGGGCTGCGCCAAGAGATAAAAGCCACCATTAGCAGAGTTTGGACCCCTGCAGGATCCGACACGCCTTCCCTCCTAAGTCACTCAGAGTGCGCAGACAGAGTTTCAAGGTTTGTGCACATCACAGAATTATCATTTATGCAAAACCAAATTGTCTGCGCAGGGAATAGGCAGGGCCGGCCCCAGGTGTTTTTGCACACTAGGCAAGGACACCTTCTGGCGCCCCCCCGTGCTCTTTCCTTGGCAAGGGCCAAGGAAGGGAAGGAGATTTAAACCCCCTTCCCTTCCATCTGAGCACCGGCTTGCCAGGTGTCCTGCAACTGCTGGGCACACTGGCAAGCCAGGGAAGATGCGGGGAGTTAACCCCCCCGTCTCTTCTGTCTGAGCACCGGCAAGCCGGGGAAGGAGCGGGGGGTTAAACCCCTGTCTCTTCCGTCTGAGCACCGGCTTGCCTGCGCACCCCGCAGCTGCGGGGCGCACTGGCAAGCCAGGGAAGGGGTGGGGGATTTTGGCACGGGCGGGGGGCTTTTGGCGCCCCTAAGGGCTAGTGCGCTCTAGGCGAATGCCTAGTTCGCCTAGTGAGTGAGCCGGCCCTGGGAATAGGGCCGCACTACACAAAATGGTCCACGAACTTACTTGGATAAATGAGAATCAGGGACTGTGGGCTACACTGCTGTGTCTCGCTTACCAGTAGGATCCTATTGTGTAATTTTTGTATCACTTAATGTGTCACATTTAAGACTTCTGCTGTGCTCCAGTTCTTTCTGGCGGTTCCAGATTTCTAAAGTCCTAATGCATTGGTTATCAGATGTCCCATTTTTGGGGGTGATTATACTGGCTTACTGTGTGTATTCTGCCTCGAGTCCCTGTGAGAAAGGCAGACTGTAACGCAAATACTTCAAATCATTAGCAGAAAGAATCCATGAACTGGGAAACTAAGAGCAGGAGGGAGTATAACCAGACAGTGTTAAATTAAGGATACCACCCATTGTTCCCTCGCTAATCTCCCCCCCCAACTGAGCAAAGGGAGTCACATCCTGAGCAGAATAGAACTGCTGTAATCTTAAAATGGACAATGGGCAGTGTAAGACCTGCGCAGCTCCAGACTGCTGCTGAGCAGAGCTTCCAGTTTGGTGCAGTGATTAAGAGTGGTGGACTCTAATCTGGGAGAACTGGATTTGATTCCCCACTCCTCCACATGCAGCTGCTGGTGTGACCTTGGGTCAGTCTCAAGTTATCTCAGAGCTGTTCCCTCAAGAGCAATCCTCAAAAGAGCTCTCTCCGCCCCACCTACCTCACAGGGCGTCTGTTGTGGGGAGGGGAAGGGAAAGGGAAAGGAGACTGAAAGCTACTCTCAGACTCTGAGTGAAGGGCGGGGTATAAATCCAACTCTTCTTCTTCCTGTGTTAATGAGCGGCCACTCACGCCCACAGCTTAGAGGGAACGCTGGCATCTTGTTGAGGTGTGCCCAGTAGCTTTCACCTCATAGGTTTGCCCGCTCTGGGTTAGGAAATACCTGGAGATTTGGGGGGTGGAGCCTAGGGAGAGAGGGGAGGGACAATGCCATATAGAGTCCACCCTCCAAAGCAGCCATTTTCTCCAGGGGAGCTGATCTCCGTTGCCTGTAGATCAGTTGTAAAAGCAAAGGACCTCCAGCCCCCGTCTAGTGGTAGTTGGCAACCCTATCACCTCCTTTGATTTTTTTTGGGGGGAGGAGTGTTTGTTATCTTCCCTGAACTCCCGTTAGCAGTCCCAGGAATCTGATTCTTGCTCCCTGACTGATTCAAAATCTGAACGTGCTTCGGACGTGTTAGGCTGCAGGCGCATGGCTTGATGAGACGGTGCCGCAGGGCCAGTCTGTCGGGCCAGCATGGAGGGTACCTGACTAAGTCCCTCCGGCAGGCTGACGGGCTGGTCTGCACACAAATTTCTTCATTTGCAGGCTTCAGTCTGACTGTTTTTACTTGAGGCTGGGATCCGAATAAGTGATATGGGTGGGTGGGGGGTGTACAGAGTGGCTCGGCAACCGGTCGGGGTAGACCCTACCCCTGTACGACCACTCTGCTGAACAAAGCAGCCTTTCTCCCATGCGGCTCTGCGTCCAACTTCAGTGTTGGTCCACTGGAGGAAGAGCCATTTGGGAAGACTCCCTGGAGGATGCTTGGATCCACTCTGTTAAGTTTCCCCGCCACAGTCGCTTCTGAGACTGAAGAGGCAAGCCACCCACAGCTTGGTTTTAAAAAGAGCCTTGCCTCTTTTTAGCAGTAGCAAAGAAATGAATGAGCCAAAGAACGTGGGGCTGCACCCTTCATTTCTTCGGACCCTGGCCGAGTGCGCTGGTGCTTCCGCTTTCCAGTGCAGGCCTCTCACATCCCCAGCCTTCTCCCCCATCGAATGCATCATTAGCACATTTGCATAGCAGAATGAGAAAGAGAGGCATGCCCACGGTTCCAAGCAGGAGCCAAGCTGATTTGCATCCAAAGTGAAGGGCCTGCGGCTTGCCCCGGGCAAGAACATTTGCATCTGCTTTCAAAGCAGGGAATCCCACCCTGGCACGTTGGGCAGCACCTGCTGGCCATGTCATAATAAGTGGTGGCAAGGCTGATGTCTTTCACGGACACTGTTCTGGCATGCACAGGAGCCAAGTCAATGCTCTCCGTCTCTCCCACCAGACTCAAGACTCCGTGCTCTCTTTTCTTTTCTTCTCAAACTTCTTTAGCCCAAAGGATTTGGTCAGGTTTCATACATTAAACATAATTCCTGTACTGAGCTGAGGAACCAAAGTACAGCAGTGGCATCCGTAAGGAAGAGCAACTACAGCAGCTGCATAGCTTTCCTAATACACAACTGTTGGCTAAGAAGAAGAAGATCGGATTTATACCCCTCCCTTCATTACCCAAAGGAGTCTCAGAGCAGCTTACAATCTCCCTTCCTTTCCCCACAACAGACACCCTGTGAGGTAGGTGGGTCTGAGGGAGCTCTTTCCAGGACAGCTCTTGAGAGAACAGCTCTGAGAGAACCTGTGACTGACCCAAGGTCACACCAGCAGCTGCATGTGGAGGAGTGGAAAATCAAACCCGGTTCTTCCCAGATTAGAGTCCGTGCCCCTAACCACTACACCAAACTGGCTCTCTCACCTGTTTTAACATAGTGTGTGTGCCTCCACCATGATCTATGTAATTGATTCAGGTGGCCAATGGCATCACAGCTCAATCAACGGGATAGAGCCAGAGTGGTGTAGTGGTTAGAGTGTCTGACTAGGATCTCAGAGACCCAGGTTCAAATCCCCACTCTGAATTAAGTACCCAAAGGGTAAGGAAGCATGAATATATAGGCCACATTATACCATCAATTTAAAAATGAACAAATGTATAAAAATATGTGTATTTATTTCACCATTGACTTTTTTAAAAAAAGATATTGACCCTTACGATAGCCTCAGTTTTCATTGGCCATCTATTATCCAAAAGTGACAAATATGGACCCTGACCAAATATGTTTCAGCCCAAAATTGGCCTTCCTCATTGGTCAAACCAATAACCGTACAACATGTCACCTGGCATAGAAAGATATACTATTCATGCATCACAAACTGACCTACATACAGTCATTCTAATAATTACTGTCCATAACCAAGGGAAAGAATATTGGCCATTAACATCATTCTTAAGAATACACAGCTACGGTAGAGTACATTCATTCCTATCCGTTTTAAATCAATGGTGAAATAAATACATGCATTTTCATATATTTGTTCACTTTTAAATTGACGAGACAATATTATTTAGCCTTTATATTCCAAACAGCTCAGGACATGCACAGTTTGTCAAGATTCTGGAGATGGCTTCCTGTCCCAAGTATTTGGCCGCCATTTTGCTTGACCCGGCACCAGACTACTGTAAATGGTGGCCAGGTTTTTTACAAGACGAGGAATCTTGCAAAAGTTCCAGGACTGGCCCCACACCGTCTCAAGAGAGCAGGGGAACGAGGACATGAGGAGGGTTCTCTCGTCCAGCTTGCAGGCGGGAGCAGCTGTTGAGGGGCAGTGGGTTGACAGCAGGTAGGATAGGAGGTTGCCACTTGGCCAAGTCTGCCACCGGAGGAGCAAATCACACACACATTTGGCCACAGGTCAGGTGGGGGCTCTCCTGGTCAGATCTGGCCCGGTTCCACAGCAGCTGAAGGGAACCTACTTCCCCAAGTGCTACAGAACCCAACTCATATTGTGACCAGAGGCCAGTTTGGCATAGTGGTTAAGTGTGCGGACTCTAATCTGGGAGAACCGGGTTTGATTCCTCACGCCTCTACTTGCAGCTGCTGGATGACCTTGGGCGGTTAACCCATAGTTCTGATAAGAGCTGTCCTTGAAAAAAAGCCAGTTTCTGTCAGAGTTCTCTCCGCCCCACCTACCTCACAGGGTGTCTGTTGTGGGGAGGGGGGAGGGGACTGAAAGCCGCTTTGAGACTCCTTTGGGTAGTGAAGGGTGGGGGTATAAATCCAATCTCCTCTTCTCCTCCTCCTCTGCCTTCCCTCCCATGCCATTTTCCCAAGCTAAGACAGCTGCAGGGGCACTTCAACAAGAGGAAAAGTGTTGCTTGGGCTTGGAGGCCAGCAACACAGGTTGCCTCATTATTAAAGGCAGCTCAGAGGCCCGGTCATTCAGAATTCCAAAATCTGGGAAGAAATCCAGAGAATAATCGGAAGCATCCTGGCCAAGAAGCGGGGTGGAATTAGTTATTAAAATACGATGCCTCCGATACGTTTATTCCTCCCGTTCAGTAAGGGTCTGGCTTACAAAAGAACGCAGACAAGGACAGAAAGCTGTAGAGAAGGTTATTCCCTACCCAGTGAAATTTCTTCATGCTGTAAATTAAAGGTACTCAGGGTTGCCACTTCAAATTTCTGTAGAGATTCTCTGCCAAACTTAAGAAACGTTTTCTGGGAGATTCTGGACTAAAATGGCAGAAGAGGGGCTTTTGATTATTGTTTCTTATTATGTGGCCTAAATAAACCAACTCCAGCACCTTCCCTATGAGGAAAGGCTGAAGAGTCTAGGACAGGGGTGTCAAAACATGCAGCCCGGGGGTCGGATCAGGCCCCCAGAGGGCTTCCATCAGGCCCGCAGTGGAGCTGGCCATCTCCTGCTTCCAGTTCTGCTGCTGCCTCGTAGCTTACGTCGCCAGACTCTCTCAATCACTCAGCCATTTCATGTTTTCCCCTGGGTCCTAGACTCAGAACCCTGAGCAGGAGATTTCTGTGGTGAATGTCAATAAATCAGAAGTAGGTTTGCAGCTTACAGAGCTAATGTTTTAAGCATGTTTTAATTTTAAGTAAAAAAACCCTTTGTGTTTTGTGTCCTTTATAAAGTTTATACCTCCGCTACCTGGCATTACATTTTTGACACACGTGGCCCGGCCCAACAAAGTCTAATTTATGTCAGATCCAGCCCTCATAACAAATGAGTTCGACACCCCTGGTCTAGGACTTTTCAGTTTAGAAAAGAGATGACTAAAGGGGGACACGACAGAGGTTTACACAATGATGCATGGGGCGGAGAGAGTTGGCAAAGAGAAATGTTTCTCCCCCTCCCAGAATACTAGAACTCAAGGGCATCCAATGAAACTGATGGGCTGTAGGTTCAGGATAGACAAAAGGAAATACTTTACACAGAGAGTGATTACAATGTGGAATTTGCTGCCAGAGAACGTAGTGATGGCCACAGGAATAAACAGCTTTCAAAGGGGATTAGATAGATTCCTGGAGGAGAGGTCTATCAGTGACTACTAGCTCTGGTGACTGAGGGGAACCTCCACAGTTAGAGGCACTAATTCTCTGAATCCCAGAGCCAGAAGGCAACCTCAGGGGAAGGCCTCAGCCTCAATGTCCTGTTGTTGGCCGTCCAGAGGAGCTGGTTGGCCATTGTGCAAGACGGGATGCTGGACTAGATGGACCACTGGTCTGATCCAGCAGGGCTCTTCTGATGTTCTTATGTTCTAACACCATCAGCATCCTGAGGTCATCTTCATTAAAGGTATCTTGCCAATTTTGGTCTCTCCTGGGATCCACCATTTTGTAATGCCTGAGATGGTATTTGCGGGAAGAGAGCCTACCCCCAACGGCAACAAGAATGGTGATCAAGGAAAGACAAGTTGATTTGTTCTGGTGGAGCCCTTGGAGACTGTACCTACCAAGAAACTGAGATCGGTTCTGAGGCTCCTGAGTTCCCAGACATGTTTCACTCCCTCAGACAGAAGCCCAATGATAGGGAAAAGATCTTTTTAAGTAGCTTCATCCACACACTTTTTTTTTTAAATCAAACCACCACAAGTTTCTTTTCAAATCCACAGGGATAAAGGTCAAAAAGCTGGGCATCTTTTTATTTCTTTTCCATTTTGAACAGTGGCACCAACGACACACACGTCCCATTGCTCAGAGCACGGTTCGACCATGGCGGCTGGCGGGGCAGGGCGGGGCTCCAATTTGCCCAGATCCCATACAATACAGTGGGGGCTAAGCATTCAGAGCTACTACGGAGCAGATGTAACAAGGTGACTTCTTCCACAGCAAAGACAGGACTTGTAAACCCCACAGAGCAAGAGACAGACAGACAGACAGAAGGCAGTTGTTTCCAATTCACAGCTGCAGTTGGGAGAGAAACCCCGGGCTGTCTTGTCGGGCTTCCAAAGTTCAGCTGCGCTTTCAGGGATCAGGTACACGGCAGCCATTACCGCCAAACACGGTTTTAATTAGAACAGAATTTATATCTGTCTGAACTGTGTTTTCTCAAGTCGAAAAAAGAAGTCAAGTTGCTCAACTTATGATGCAAAGAGGGAGGGGGGAAGATACAGAGGAGTAAGGGTATTTCGGGTCATGTCTGCACACCCGCTTCAAAGCTTATTTACCACTGTTGCTCCCCCACCCGAGGGGCTCTGGGAACTGTAGCTGTGGTGGGGCATGAGGAAGACATCTAGTTTATTCACAGAACTACAGTTCCCAGAGCCCTGTCAGTCACGCTACGTGTCTCCTTAATGATTTAGCACATGGGTCCCCAACCTTCGTGAGCCTGCAGGCGCCTCTGGAGTTCCGACACAGAAAACGGTCACCCCAAAATGGCTGAAGGTGAAGCCAGCCACAAAACAGCTGACACCAAGCATGGCTCACAGGACTCTGGGAACTGTAGTTCCCTGTGCTGTGGTGGCAGCAATGATTTTTTTAAAAAATCTGCACAGCCAGTCAATCAAATCTCCAAGAGCCAATCAGAAGCCTAGCTGGGCAAAAGCCACCTGGCCCAACCTACTTCCTGAAGACACTTGGTGGGCACCAGGAAAAGTGACAGCAGGGGCCACGGTGCCCCTGGGTACCGAGTTGGGGACCTCTGCTTTAGCACAAAAGTTCCCAAGGTTTGAAGACAGCCAAGAAGTTAAACTGTTTCCATACCAGAGTAAGTTTGCAGCATAGACACACCCCGAGAAACAAACACAAATTCTCTAAGGGGAGGGGTTGCTTTTCTACACAATCTAGCTACATTTTATCATGTTTCCTTCGAGTGTCTGCTTTTCCTATCACAGCACTGGATCCCATTATTACTTTTGAGTTTTTAAATAATACACAAGATGAGTTTGCCAACCAGCAGCTAACTCCAACCAAAGCAAAACAAACAAATCCCCCCCAGAGAATATCAGAATAATAATTAATCCCCTTTCCATGATAAATAGGTGGGGGGAAAAATCATAGAAGTTCTTTTCAATTAATCACAAGCCTTTCTTTTTTCTCACAGGAGGAAAGACAGGTTCCTAGAATGGTTCCGCAAAAGGGTATCTTCTTTTGTGTTCCTCGCCGGACACAGGAAAGAGTCTAAATTGGCATTCCAAGCACGGAAGTGAAAACTGCGCTAGAGAATCCAGCATCCACACTGGAAAACGCAAGTAGCAGCAGGCTGTAAGACATCAAAGGATCAACAGGGCGAGGGGGCAGGGCGATTCATCCAGGTGTTTCGAAAGGACTCAAAAGGGGGGGGGGAGAGAAGGAAAGTCAGATCTTCAAAAGAGTCTCCTCGTTACCAGTCTTTGATCAATCAGTCATAGCAAAAAAAAAACAAAAAAAAACCCTTGCAAAAATCTGACAGTCCATCAGGTTTCAGAAGTCGGCCTCTTTGTTCGTCTTGACACGTCTTATCCAGCTGCAGAGTCCTCATAACTTTAAAAAGTCACTCGCTTTGAAAGAAGGGGGAGGGAGGGAAATAAATAAAGGACGTAAATAATGGCCCTTCGTAATAATTCCTGTAACAGCAGCAGCCGGAGCAGAAAGCCAGTCGCGTGTTTAGACCCTTCCCAGAAGCGTTGACCTGGAGAGAGAGGGAGGGGGGGAGAGAAGAACGTGTGTTGAGATACCAGAAATGGCTTTGGACGGTCTCATATCTGGTGCCAGTGTGGTGTAGCTGTTAAAGAGTGTTGGACTAGGAACTGGGAGACCCAGGTTCGAATCTCCTCTCTGCCACGGGAGCTGGCTGGGTGACCTTGGGCCAGTCACACACCCTCAGCCTAACCTACTTCACAGGATAAAATGGAGGAGAGTAACATACATTAAGTCCCCATTGGGGGTCCCCATTGGGAGGAAAGGCAGGGGATAAATGAAGCAAATAAATAAATAGATAAATGCTGTGCTACCTTTCCTTTGCTCATTTGAAATGTGGCGTTAGAGGAGAGTTTTAGGGGATGCCACAGACTCCCAAAAAGACAAGTAGGTGGGTTCTAGATAAAAATCAAACCTGAACTTTCCCTAGGAGTGAGTTTGGTGTAGTGGTTAAGTGCGCGGACTCTAATCTGGGAGAACGGGGTTTGATTCCCCACTCCTCCACTGGCACCTGCTGGATGACCTTGGGCAAGCCATAGTTCTGATAAGAGCTGTTCTTGAAAAAGAGCAGTTTCTGTCAGAGTTCTCTCAGCCCCTCTCACAGGGTGTCTGTTGTGGGGAGCGGAAGGGAAAGGAGTTTGTAAGCCACTCTGAGACGCCTTTGGGTAGTGAAGGGCGGGGTATAAATCCAATCTCCTCCTCCTCTTCTTGGAGCTAAAATGACCAAACTGAGGCTATTGCACTAGGTTCACATAAGAAGAGGAAGAGGAGATTGGATTTATACCCCACCCTTCACTCGGGAGTCTCAGAGCACCTTACAAACTCCTTTCCCTTCCCCTCCCCACAGCAGACACCCTGTGAGGTTGGTTGGGCTGAGAGAGCTCTGACAGAAACTGCTCTTTTTCAAGGACAGCTCTTATCAGAACTATGGCTTGCCCAAGGTCATCCAGCAGCTGCATGTGGAGGAGTGGGGAATCAAACCCACTTCTCCCAGATTAGAGTCCGCCGCTCTTAACCACTGCACCAAACTGGCTCTCAAGAAAAGACTCCCTGGGAAAGACAAATCATGCTAGGAAAAACTGAAGGCGGCAGGAAGCAGATTGACCCAATCAAGGGAGGCACGACCTTCAGTCTGCAAGGCCTGAGCAAGGCTGTCAGTGATAGGACACTGTGAGGTCACTAATTCCGAGGGTCCCTATGAGTTGGAAGCGACTTGATGCACACACCATTCCCTCAACTGTCATAGAGTAACAGAGTCATAAGGGACCTTAGAGGCCATCTAGTTGAGACTCCCCCTCCTCCGTACAGACAATCCAAATGAGATCCTTCCTAACCGATGGCCGTCCAGCCTCTGTTTGGAGACCTCCAGCAAGACAGCGCCAACCCACCCTCTGGGTTAACGGGTTCCGCCATTGAACTGGTCTCACTGCTAGGAAGTTTCTCCTGATGTTCCAGCAAGAATGACCCCTCCTGGGAGCTTAAGCCCATTAGATCTAGCCTCCTCCCCTGGAGCAGCAGAGAACAAGTCTTTGCCCACTTCCAGGGGATGGCCGGTCAGTTACTTGCAGACTGCTGTCCCCCCCCCCCCGCTCCAGTCTTTTCTTCAGGCTAAACAATATCTCGCTCCTTCCACCTTGCCTCACAGGACTTGCTTTGCAGACTTCTCTGCCATCTTCATTGCTCTCCTCTGAACTTGCTCCAGTCCGTCTAATCTTCCTTGAAATGTGATGGAAGAAGAGGAGATTGGATTTATACCCTGCCCTTCACTACCCTAAGGATTCTCAGAGCGGCTTACAATCTCCTTACCTTCCTCTCCCTACCACAGATACCCTGTGAGGTAGGCGGGGTTGAGAGAGCTCTCTTGAGAACTGCCCTTGAGAGAACAGCTCTGAGAGAACTTGTGACTGACTCAAGGTCACACCAGCAGCTGCATGTGAAGGAGTGGGGAATCAAACCCAGTGCTCCTAACCACTACACCAAACTGGATCTCAGAACTGGCCCCAGGACTCCAGATTCAGTTGGACCAATGTGAAGTTGAGTGGAACAGTTACTTCTCATGACTCGGAGATTTATTACGTTTCCATTCCTGCACTCTAAGTGTGCGTTGTCAGCCACGTCACACTAATAACTCATGTTGAGTTTGTGACGAACTGTATATGTCTGCCCCTGCACCCCTCCATCCAAGTCATTGCTGAGTTGCCTATCAAAGGAAGCTTTATGGGCTGGCAAGACAGAGGGATGGTCATCTCGGGCAGATGTAGGCTGCAGTCTAGATGGGCCGATGTGCTCCCTCCCAGACTCCACTGACTCCGCTACTCTGATCCGTACTTTCATAACCTTCAGACTGGACAACAGCAGCGCACACTAAGCGGGGCTGCCCTAGAAGGTAACAGAAATGTCAACCTGTATGTAGAATTCTATAACCCACATTTCGTCCAACATTGGGAAGGGTCTGCAAATAAAGCTACTATTGGAAATTCGGTGTTTAATGCCCTTCAGAGAGCCAGTTTGGTGCAGTGGTTAAGAGTGGTGGACTCTAATCTGGAGATGTGGGTTTGATTCCCCACTCCTCCACATGCAGCTGCTGGGTGACCTTGGGTCAGCTGCTGTTCTCTCAGAGCAGTTCTCTCAAGAGCAGTTCTCGAAAGATCTCTCTCAGCCCCACCTACCTCACAGAGTGTCTGCTGTGTGGAGAGGAAGGAAAAAGAGATTGCAGGCCGCTCTGAGACTCTGAGTGAAGGGCAGAGTATAAATCCAACTCTTCTTCTTCTTCCAGTACCACATACCCAAAGGGCCGCCCTTCCCTATAATGACTTCCATGCCCTGGCATCTTTTGTTGAAGCTGCCCTCTGCTTAGGAGATGCATTTGGGTTCCAGAACCCTTTTCAGGAGGGGAAACCTTTGAATTAGGTTCTCAGATATGCACAAGTAATGCAAAGCAGTTCTGTTCCAGCAAACATCTGGCTAAATCGTCAAGATTTGTGGCCTCTTCCTTTTTTGGTAGCCAATGTCAAGCTGGCCTTTTATTTTTTTTGGTCTCTTCGATCACTGTATTAGGGAAACGTGGATTTTGATTATAGCAGTGGCATGTTTTATGACGGTTGTTATGTATTAAGTGAAGTTAAAAAAAGAGAAAGACTCTTAAAAAAAAATAACCACTGGCCTATTGTTCCATGTGTCCCGGGGAGGGCGGGATATAAATCCAAATAAATAAATAAATAAATAAATCACTCCGTGCTTCAGTTTTGCCACTATACAAAGGCTATAAAATGGAGTGTGTCTGTGAAAGCATTAAGTCCCTGTCGACAGAAGCTTCAAGCTGCAGACTTGAGAAGGATATGTGATTAACCAATTTTGGATGGATGGACGGAAGGAAGGAAGGGGAACAAAGAGAAAGGTAGAAGAGCAGAAATATGAAGGTGGAGTTTTGTTTTCAAAGACAGAGGACTAGTTCCTGACAGACTTGTGGGTGGGTGGGTGGGTCGAGATGAAGCAGCTTGCCTTCATTCTTCCCGAAAGACCAGAAATTAAGTGACGGTTTTTAAAGTTCACACCACGTTCATCTGCTGAGGCATGCTGCGGAACATTTGGCGTCCACAAAGCAGCAGCCGCGTTTGCAGTCTGCTGATGTATTGATGGCAATCCCCTTTGACACTGACCTCAGAGTCTTCCATCTGTCCTTTTCAATGTGATTCTCAGGCCCTTCGCTCTCGTAGGAAGCCAAGTACAGCGCTGCCGTTGGAAGAAACAAAAAACGTATGTCTGTTAGCAGGCACTTCCCGATCTGCTCCTCGGAGACATTTCACATCACCTTTCCCCTCTGGCAGCGATCTTCTAATGGTCTTTTGCAACAGTTCTGAATGTGATCAGCTGATGTTTGGGGGGGGAGGGAGAGTACTTTCTTATGCAGTATAAAAGAATATCTCAGGATAGATGTAAATGTTCTTGACTTGCAAGGGAGCTCGAACCGCTCCCCACTTGACAATCTAAGCACCAGCCACACATTCTATCGAGTCAAATACTGAATCGGCCATCAGTCCTGCTTCTCTCCCTCCATGGCTCAGCTGGTGGAATGGCTTTTTTTTTTTTTTTTTTAAGGAGTGCCATATATGCATGTGTGATCCTGCTGCCAATATTAGGAAAGAGAGGAAAATACCTTGGTGATGTAATGGGAACTAACCAATCAGTGCTGTTCATCTCTGGGGTTTTTTTTGTCAGCACATAGAACTGTGTGTCTCTCTCCCCACCAGCCTGTTTCAACCCCAAAGAAGAAAAGATGGGCTTCTACTGAATGCAGGAAGGCTGCTGGCAAACCTGCTCCAAAACAGTAAATCTGTTTTTACCCTAAGCACTAATGGCCAAATAAAGACGGGTCGATCGCCTCCATTAAAATAAATAAATAAATAAACCACAACAAAAAACAGACTGAGCTCTCACCGTCGTCGCTGAAGACTGGGACAGTGAGCAGATACTGAAGGATTTTCCGGTCTCTCTCGAAAGGGCACTCCACTTGTTTCCATGTCATGAATTCACTCACTTGTTTAGCCAGCTCCCAGAATTTCTGTAACCCAATGCAGAAGGCAGAAGCACATGAGCGAAAAAACCACCCATACTGATTCAAGTGAAAAGGTTAACAGTGTAAATTCTAAACTAGATTTCTGATTGTTAAGGTAAATTTTGTTTTTCCATAATTTAAACTCTCCTTTAAGACCAGGCCAAAACATTTCTTTTGTGCAGGCCTTTAGCCGTCTTTTTTTGAGCTGTTTTCAAGGGTTCCGTCTAGCCTGAGGACTGTTTTATGGATATCATTTTCAGCTGCTGAGTGCTGTTTTATGCTGCTTTTATGGGTTGCTTTTATGCTTGCTTTAATGCTTGTTTACGGTTATGCTGTATTGTTTCCCTTCCAGCAACCCTTCCAGGTCTCTGGAGAGGCAGCATCTAAGTGCTCTAAATAAAACTTTTAGAAAAAGATAAAATGATCCAATTCCGCTAGATCTGCTACAGAGGACAAACAGTGATTATTTTATTCTAGCCAAGTATGGAGTAGCAGCAGCAGGCTTAGCAATAGCATGGGAGAAAAGTTAAAGAAGTTAGGGCTCTTTAGCTTGGAGAAAAAACAATTGAGGGGTGACATGATAGAGGTTTACAAAATTATGCATGGGACAGAGAAGGTAGAAAGTGAAGTACTTTTCTCCCTTTCTCACAATACAAGAACTCGTGGGCACTCAATGAAATCAATGAGCAATATGCTTAGAACAGATAAAAGAAAGCACTTCTTCACCCAAAGAGTAATTAACACGTGGAATTCACTGCCACAGGAAGTGGTGGTGGCTACAAGCATAGACAGCTTCAAGAGGGGATTGGATAAACATATGGAGCAGACGTCCATCAGTGGCTATTAGCCACAAGGTATAGATGGAGCACTATGTCTGGGTCAGTGATGCTCTGTATTCCTGGTGCTTGGGGGGCAACAAGGGGAGGGCTTCTGGAACTCTGGCCCTGCTGGTGGACCTCCTGATGGTACCTGGGTTTAGCTACTATGGGATACAGGGTGTTGGACTGGATGGGCCATTGGCCTGATCCAACATGGCTTCTCTTATATTCTCATTAACATAATATATTCTCTCTCTCGGGCATGTTGGGCTGTTTTCAAACACCTCCTAAGGGATATCAAGGGCTGAGTTTTATTTCTACAAGCAAGGGACCATAGACTCATGAAGCTGCCTTATACTGAGTCAGACCATTGGTCCAGTCAGGTCCGTATGACTGGCGGGGTCTCTCCAGTGTCTCAAGCAGAGGTCTCTTACATCACCTAATTCCAGATTCTTTTAGCTGGGTATTGAACCTGTGACCTTCTGCCTGCCAAGCAGATGCTCCACCACTGAATCACAGCCTCACATGTACAGCTTTCTGCTTTACAGATACTTTTTGGTGCAGGAGCAACGCTATGAGCTCTGAACATTATCGTGGGTAGCTGTTTTCCAAAGAAACCTGGGCCATAAATGATACAGTTCTTTGGATACTGGCCCATATCCATCCCCTGTTTGCCTCCTGCAGTCTGCAAGGCAACAGGGTCTAAGTGTGTGGTCTCAGCCTGCAGTTGCTCGCTGCTGAAGGCAGCAGTACTCTGCACAGACTCACAGTTTGGCTGCTGTATTATCCATTAATTTCCATTAAGAAGAAAGAAGGCAAAAGGACACAGGCAGCGCTACAGTTCTCCCCCAAAAGACTGCAGCCTGAGGACGTCTTCTTCCTGCGTTAACAGGATCCTGCAGGGCCTGGGCTTCCAGTGAGGCCTCACCTCGCTCGCCCTTAAAGCATCAAGAGAGGTGGCAGCAAGACCCAGAGCGAAGCACACGGCTCCTGCTGCTAATTACAGAGCCTCGCAGTTGAACCCCAGGAAATTCTGGGCCTGCTCTACTTACCTCGAAATTGACGTGGCCGTTGGGAAGACGGTTGGCACAGCCTTCGTTGAGGAAGTAAATGTCCTTGATTAGCAGGCTGAAGAAGGGGATCACAATCTGAGGAGGGGGAAAGAAAAAAGGGATTCCAGATGCTGCAGTGGACAGGATCTTGGTAAAGACTGTGTGCGTGCATGAGCATGTGTGCCATCAAGCATAAAGCGCATGAGCATAAAGTGCCATGAAGTCACAGCCAACTTACGGCAACCCCATCATGGGAGTCTCAAGGCAAGAGACATTCAGAGGTGGTTTGCGTTCGTCTGCTTTTGCATGGCAACCCTGGACTGCCTTGGGGGTCTCCCATCCAAATACTAACTAGAGCCGATCCTGCTCAGCTTCCGAGATTATAGGGGGCATTGAGATACAAGCCATTCGCTATTTGGAAATGTAATTTGGCAAACTCTGCTTAGCTTCTGAGGTCTGACAAGATCGGGCTAGACTGGGCAATCCTGAGAAACTTCAAGTTGCGTGGTGCCTAGAAACTGTGTTTTCCAGAGAACGGAAGTTGGAATGGAAGAGGTCCGCACTGTTCGTGGAATGCATCGTGCTATTAAATAGGGGCAGCAGGTTTTTGACCTCTCAAACAAAACCCCATTTGACCACAGCCAACAGTGGAAGATGAGGGGTAGCGTCCAACCACTTTGTTTAGCAGAGTGGGAAGCCTTCCTCCTAATCAGTCTAACCAGCCTTCCGCTGGTGGAAGACCCACTTAAGAAGAAGAGTTGGTTTTGTACCCCACTCTTCACTACCTGAAGGTGTCTCGGAGTGGCTTCCAATCGCCTTCCCTTCCTCTCCCCACAACAGGCACCTCGTGAGGCAGGTGGGGCTGAGAGAGTTCTGAGAGAACAGTGACTGACCCACGGTCACCCAGCTGGCTGCATGTGGAGGACTGGGGAATCAAACCCGGTTCTCCAGATTAGAGTCCACCACTCTTAACCCCTACACCAGCTTAAGCTGGAAGAGGAAGATGCCCACCTTTGCTGAGCAGAGTGGTAGGATCCAAGCCAAAAAATTCACAACAGACACCAACACTGCAATACCACTTAAAAGCCTTAGACAGCCAGCATGGTGCAGTAGTTAAGAGCGTCAGACTAGGATCTGGGAGATCCAGGTTCAAATCTCCAGTCTACCGTGGAAGCTCACTGGGTGCCCTTTGGCCCAGTCACATGGCCTCAGCCTAACCTACCAGGCAGGGTTGCTGTGAAGATAAAATGGGAAAGGGCAGAATGCTGCAAGTTACTTTGGGTCTCGGAAAGTGGAGTGCAAAGGAAGCAAATAAATAAGTAGATCCAACCCCTGTCCCTAGAATCTCAGAGGATAAACAGAAATGCCTGTTTGGTCCAGGATTAACGCCGATAAACCGGATTCTGCTGCAGAGAATTTTAACCAGTTATAAAGACGTCTTCCAATTGCAGCAGGACTTGCTGGTCGAGGCAACAGTCCAGATGAAAGAACGGCAGCCCAGAAAAGCTCTTAAAATAAAGACATTTTATGGAGGGGGAAGGGAGTATCTGAACCCCCAGGATATCCCGCTCCTCTGAAAGACACCATAGAGAGTGCGGGTATTTCAGAGGGATTCTTTGGCCAAGGGGCAGCCTGCGCAAAGCCTGCTCTATTTGTTTTCATCTTTATGCTTTTTCATCCAAAGAGCTTCTGGCACTTTACAGTCAGCTCTATTTCTTTTTTTCCCCCTTTGCTTTTCTGGTTTTTTTGCAGGCACGCTTTAAGGAGTAGGAAAAATCCACTTGGAAATGGATTCTTTGTAAAATAACATGATTGTAGAAAGAGAACGTGAACAGGAAGAAAAGAAAGCAGCATTTCTATCGCCTGGCATAGGAAGGCTTCACAGAGGAAGACATAATTAGGACTCTGGATTTACTCTTCTGAATTACAACAATAAAGGAGAAAAGAAGGCTTTGAAGTTAGAGCAGAGACCATTTTGGGGATGACTTAAGACCACTAGCCTGATCTCATCATATCTTGTAAGCTAAGCGGGGTCGGCCCTGGTCAGTATTTGGATGGGAGACCAGCAAGGAAGCTCAGGGTCGCTATGCAGAGGCAGGCTATGGCCAACCACCTCTGAATGACATTTCGCTTCCCAACCCTACAGGCTCACTCTAAGTCAGCTGCAACTTGATGGCACTTCCGAACACCACAGTCAGTTTTGCCCATCCGAAGCTGCTACCAAACTTTGCAGGGTTTGCTGCTCATCAAGCCTAACATTTGACTTCGGCCTTTTCAAGACACCTAAACAGGACTTCCCGGCTTAAGCAGGCCCCGCTTGCTTGTGGATCTGAGCCAGAAAAACCTAAGAATATCCATGTCATGGCTCCCTTTGAACGAACGGGGCCAAATCTCATGCAAGGGGGCTTACGGCAGAGATGCAGAACCAAGCATCTGCACGTTTCCGAAGCTACGGGTTCACTTTTCAAATATTTAAATTTTGCTTGGTAAAGTTCCATTTTAGCTTGAAGCTGTAAGGTTAAGTTCTAGCCCACTGAAACTACCACAAAGCTGGGAACCTTGCGACACATTGGTCCTTTCCGCGCTTGGATCTCATCCCTGGTTTTATCAGAGTTCAACTCGCGACATGATACCTTGCATTTATCCCTGGCTATAACAGCATCCTTTCATCCCGAGACAAGTGTGGGGCGAAACTGGGGTGACCTCAATGTAATGTGGAAACAAAAAATACCCCGAGATAATTACAGGGGCGTCCTCGAGTGTAGTGCAGAATGTAAAAATACCCCGAGATAATTACAGGGGTGAAATCACGTGTAGTGTAGAATGTAGGTTCGAGGACAGGACTGAACCGGGATCTAAGGTCTAGTGCGGAAAGGACCATTAAGAGAAGGTGGGATGTGTCAAAGGCTTCATTCTGCTAACCAAGGAAACTTTTTGAAGGCATTTCCCTTTGACTGATCTAGACGCATCTGGCTCTTCTCCCTCAATGGGTACTCAAATGGCCGACACACATAAAGCTGCTTTAATCTGAATCAGACCATCCATTAAAGTCAATATGGTCTACTTAGACTAACAGTGGCTCTCCAGAGTTTCAGACGGAGGTCTTTTCGCATCACCGAATGTCTGGTCCTTTTAAACTGGAGATGCTGGGGACAGAACCTGGGACCTTCAGACTGCAAAGTAGAGGCTCTCCAAGAGCTACGGCCCCAACTCTGTTCTCCCTACTTCCATTTTAACCTCACAGCAACAACCTTGTGTGATAAGTCTGGCTGTCAGGGAACGACTGGCCCCCCACCATGACCTCCCAAGGCAGAGCGGGGATTCAAACCCAGGCTTCTTAGATCCTAATCTGACACTAACCATCATAATCACTTTTTTTTTTGCATTCCCTACTTCTGCATGAGAAGTTGTTGGATGTTCTACTAGGAGTGTGTTTGCACAGCTGCCACATTCTGGTATAAGCAGGACTACGTGTAAGTGATTATTGCTCGGAATGCAGCGAAACCAGGAGCATGGCATTAGGTGCAGGAGGCAACTGGCTGAGACTCTCCACTTGCATTTTTAAAAGCTATGCTTCCAGTCCTCTTGACTGCAAAGACAGGCCTGAAAGTTAGCGAGCACGCCCTGCTGAAATCAGGAGCCTGTCCGGTTGCGGACAGATTTCTTGTGGTCAGGGTGGGGGTTATTTTGTTTCGCCGCCATGTCACAGCTGACATATGGGCAACCCCATAGGGTTTTCACAGCAAGAGATGCTCAGAGGTGGTTTGCCATTGCCTGCCTCCGTGTCACGACCCTGGTATTCCTTGGAGGTCTCCCATCCAAATACTAGCCAGGGCTAACCCTGCTGAGCTTCAGAGATCTAACAAGACTTGGCTAGCCTGAGCTATCCAGGTCAGGGCTGGGCAGAGTATCAATACCCTGAAAAGGCTGGATCCAGCTTTTTCAATCAATCAATCTTCTCCGACTTCTATCTTTCTTACAGCCCCCTGCCCCACATGGCTTTTGTCCACGGAGGTCCCGTGATGCCCAGCATTGCCTTTTTGCGGACCCCTTCCAACCTTCCCCCCCAAGCCGGTTGGATCCAACCCACGGGCCCTCCCTATAACTAGCAAAACCAGAAACATGCAAAACAAGAGATGCAAATTAGCTGACTTTGCGTAATTTATACAGATTGGGGAACAGAGCTTTTCTTCATACAGAATTTGGATTACTAGGGTACAGACATGTAATATTTGGGTGCAGAACCCCCCGATGGCATAGGCTGGAGGGCAGCTTTTTCTAGGGCAAAAGCAGCGCTCGCCAAGCAATGGGATGCATTTCTTAAAAGTCTGTTTGTTTGAGCAGCCGAGGAGACGGACTTGGTGCACAGATCAACAAGCATTCTATGGCTGCTGCAGCGCTATTTACAACCCTTACCTTCTCTCTGTTGCTGTGAGCTGTCAAGGACCTTTGAGCCGCTCCACGGAGAGCCGTGCGGTAATTGTAGAAATTGCTGGAAGGATCCATTTGATGCTACATAGAGAGAAAGAGAGAGAAGGGTGGAAATGTAGATAACAAGCTTCACGCCACACATACCAAGAAACCTCGTTACCGATTCCTTAGAAGTCCAGCATTTAATTCAGCAGGACAAAGTCTGTTACCAAGCAGGAATCCAACTGTTTTAGGAGAAACACACAGGCAATAAGCAGAAGGGCTTATCAAGGCTGCAAGCCAGTAAGAAGAGTAACCTAATTTTGCTGCTGTTCTATCAGACTTCCGGTTACTGAAATTATTTTGAATGCAGGGGCTGGAACATCAAAATGTTTACACACAATGCCGGCATTCAGCAAACCTCTCCCTTAATGCTCCATTTTAATGACTGGCACAAAGAAAAAGTAGGTTATTAAAGTTTTCATGCGGACTAATAACTTTTCTCCTTATTTATACTGTAATGACATTAGTTCACCCCTCCCCCCCTTCAGCTGAAGCAACATTCAGGTACATAATAAACACAGAATTGCTACAGCAGGCAGGTATGTTTGCACAAAGGGTTTGGGCTGAATAACCCACTAGTCAAGGAGTTCCACTCTCCCACACCTATGCAGTCAGGCAAACAAGGTTTACCTCGAGGATATCAAACTTGGCCGTCTTGACTTTTGACCAGGTTTTCTTCAACCGAGAGACAGGACTCATGTTCATTCCAGCTTTTCGTTTGGAGGAGAGGAGGCAGAAGAAAGGATATGGAGATGAGAGAGGAAGAACACATGAATATTTGAACAGAGATCAAAAGAGAAAAAAAACACATTTAGTCCAGGGGTCCCCAGCCTGGTGCTCACGGGCACCATGGCACCAGCGAACACCTTTCCTGGTGCCCTCCAAGTGTTTGAGGAAAGTGGTTGGAGCCAGTAGGGCTTTTGCTCAGCAAGGCTTCTGACTGGTCACGGGTGATTTGATTGGCTTGCAATATGTTGCTCTGCCGCCACAGCACAACGACCTTTACTGTGTGACTCGAGGTTAGCTGTGGCAGCCATTTTGTGGCTGCACCCACCACGGCGTGCCAGAATTCCAAAGGTGCCCCCAGACTCAAAAAAGGCTGGGGGGGGGGCTGACTTAGTCATTAGGCTTCCCACCATACAGCGCCATCGGAGTACCACAGGAGTCTGCGAACCAAAAGGGCTGAGCTAACACAGTATACTATAAAAGTACAAACATTTATTTGATCTTTTACTTTGATGGAGATGACTCACATCCAGACCAATGAAATCTCTGATACAAGAATAATCTGAAGACTTGGCATGGCTATATCTATGGCCCAACATATATACCAGTAGCATAATTATAAACATACAAGGAAACAACATCTGGTTAGATATATATGTATACTAAAAACCTTTTATACGTGTATTTGGATGTGTGTCAGACCACTGAGGAAGGCCCAAAGGGGCCGAAACACGTTTGATCCTAAAGTTTTAAATTGTTTATCCGTCATATGTATTTGTATTTGAAAAGCTTTTATAGGTCTGATATTTAGACTCTTTCTTTTAATCATAGTATGTTTTAACATGTGTACACCTTAATAAATATTTGTACTTATATCTTGGGTTGAGTCCCGTCCCCCCTTTCCCCCCCCCGGTTTTTGTACCCCACGAGTCATCAGGTAGGGGATGGACCACAGCATTCTGGCTTCCCTACAAGACCGTGAGAAAGCCGCAGGACTGCCACTGAAAACAGCAGCCCATGTCTTTCTCCTCTGTCCATGGGCAACATCACATCACTGAACTGTGAGTTTTCCTGCCTAACAAATGGATGCAGTGTTAGCAGCGTTAGGGATGGAGAAAACTCTTAAGATTGCGATGTTATATTCTCTGTGTGGTAATACTGCAGGATGGGGAGGAGAAATAAGGTGAGACACACAGCTACAGTTTGGGGGGAGGGGGAGTCATGCGGCTTCTTAACATCTAGTTCTGGCCTGGGTTTGACAGAACCCATTTCCAAACTGAGTATCCTTTATACCAAGAACTTGGGGGGGAGGGGGAGAATCTATATAGGTCTTCCTAGTATACTCACAGATGATGGCCATTAAAGAGTTGAAGTTGCCAATGTTAAAACACTCCCGTGCCACATCGATGAAAAACTCGATCATCCTTGCTCTGTGTTTCTTCTTGACAGGCTGCCAGAGATAAAAAGACAGGAGGGGAAGGGATAATCAATTACCCTGCTTTAGGCTGGAGACTGATGGAAAGGTGCTATGTGGCATATTTAGCCACACGGCATACGTTCAACATCTCATTCCCACTGGGCATTTAAAGTGGCTATATATGC
The DNA here is from genome assembly GCA_029375565.1 of Gekko gecko. Taxonomy (NCBI): domain Eukaryota; kingdom Metazoa; phylum Chordata; class Lepidosauria; order Squamata; family Gekkonidae; genus Gekko; species Gekko gecko. The sequence continues at coordinate 111,464,904 of JAPDNY010000010.1, read as the reverse complement.
AGTGCTAGAATGCCACAGGTCTGTAGCCCAGGCTGGTGCTGAGCGGTGTGCCAAGGGTTTCCTTATAGTTCAGGAGTTCTTTACATTTCAGGACCTTGTCGTTCCATTTGTAAAAGAAAGATAAAGTTTTAAGAAGTAAATTCAATGTGTTATTGTTTTCTGAATAAGCTGTACTTTTAAAATATCAAACATGATCATTTTTATGCCAAGCCAATGTATGCACACTACATTTTATGCTCCCAAAGTAACAAAGTGACTTTCAGTCTGTAAAGAGTACTAATATTGCTTTTTTCAATTTTTCCAAAAATTTCCTTTTTTTTGGGGGGGGGGTCGGAAAAAGTTTTTTCCCCCCTATGGCTTCAAAATTTCCAGAAATTTTACATCTCTAGTCGAAACACAGACCATCCTCTGCACTCTGAAGTGTTATTGTCCCGAATATTACCACAATGCCCATCAACCTTCTCATTGTACGGCACACAGAGAATGGCTCTTAAGCCTAAGAAAAACTCCAAACACTGAAAATAGAGAAATGTTTTGTTACGCAAGCAGGGTAGAAAGCGAAAGCCTACTGCTCACCATGCAGATTTCTGTGGCCACCAAGTAGCTCAGTCTGTTGAACCATTCCACATACGCTTCCAGGTTCCGAGTCTTCTTCCGATCGCCATAGCAGCTCTATGAAGTTAGGGAAAAATGACAAGGTGTTAAATTCCCCAGGCCCTGTTTCTAGGGAAGGGGGAAATATTCTAACTGTGCCGTGGACTTAACCTGATGCTCCAAAGCGTCACTTAGAAGAGGTTCAGTTGCACGCTGAAGCAGAAGGTTTCACTAGCTAATACTTCATCTCACAAAGCTGCTGTTTGTGTTTGTGGCCCAGCTAGTTTGTTCGCCCTGTGGTTGAAACAAGCTGTCCCCCGATGTGGTGTGGCGGTTAAGAGTGGTGGACTCTAATCTGGAGAGCCGGGACTGATTCCTCGCTCCTCCACAGGAAGCCTGCTGGGTGACCTTGGGCCAGTCACAGTTCTCTTGGAACTCTCTCAGCCCACCTACCTCAGAAGGTGCATGTTGTGGGGAAAGGAAGAGAAGGCGATTGTAAGCTGCTCTGAGACTCCCCCGTGACATCCTTGGGCCACATCCCCCCTGTGCAACACTGGCTTCTACTTAGGAATGACAACTTCAGCTTGCTGAATTTATGGAGATTTGGGGGGAGTGCTGGGGAGAGTGGAACTTGGGGTGGGAAGGGAGCTCAGCAGGGGTGTGGTGCCACAGAGTTCACGCCCCAAAACTGCCACTTCCTCTAAGGGAAGCTGGTCTCTTTAGTCTGGAGGTCAGTTATAATTCCAGGGGAACACCAGGTTCCACCTGGAGGTTGGGAACCCTATTCCTAATGCAGAACCTGGTGGGAAACCTGGAGGAAGGAGCCTAGAGCCCATCTACTGCCACTGGCCAGCAGAGACTGGTATCCACACAATTGTGTTTTCATAAAATCATAAGAGTTGGAAGGGATCTCCAGGGTCATCTAGTCCAACCCCCTGGACAGTGCAGGAAATTCACAAATATCTCCCCCCACACCCCTCCAGTGACCCCTGTTTCATGCATCTTTCCTTCTACATTGCATCTTCATATGGGAGCTAAGCAGGCTCAGCCATGGTTAGTATTTGGATGGGAGACAACCAAGGAAGACCAAGGTTGCTATGCAAAAGAAGGCACCTCTGCTCCTCCGCTGCCTTGAAAACCCCATGAGGGGTCAACCAAATGTCAGTTAAAACCACACGGCAATTATTATGAAACTCTAATTCTTAACAAGCCCTCGATCCCTAGCAGCATCTTCCTGTCCCCATTTCTATTTAACTTCCTTGTAGTAGAACCCACGTAGTCCGACATGTTCATTCCTTTCCAGCCAAGTGGTGTTACTTTAAACGATATGCATGATCCAAGTCCAGCAAGATGCATGATCCAAGTCCAGGACTTAAAGATGAACAAGAGTTCCAGAGTACAAGTTTTCAAGAGTCAAACATATCTGATGCAGAGAGCTCCGACTCTCAAAAGCTCATACCCTGGAAGTCCTGCTGGTCTCTAAGGCGATGCCAGTCTCACACAACGGCTGTCCTACTGCAGACCAACATGGCTACACAATGTAACTGATTAATTGGAAACCAACACGTGCTTTAACATTTTCCCACAAACCCCTGCTGTTCACCTTATCGTTGTCCAGGGGATCCTTCTGTACGAACGCTTGGACAAATTCCTGTGGTCCAATGTAAGTGAGCCTCTCCTAAAGAATGAACGAAAGAGCGGTTCAGCAGCATATTCCGAGTTCAAAGTCTCACACACACAAAAACGACGCAAGAAAGAATGTAAGTGGAGACCCAGTGCGGTGCAGTGGTTAAGAGTGTCAGACTAGTAGCTGGAAGACCCCCGTTTCCTGCCATGGAAGCTCGCCGGGAGATACTGGGCCGGTCACATCTCCCTCATTGTGAGGATAAAATGGAGGAGAAGAAAATGGTGTAAGTCGCATTGGGTCCCCATTGGGGAGAAAGGAGCGGTATAAATGAATTAAATGAATAAGTCAGTTGTGAGGGAGCGGGAAGGAATGAGAGCATCTTGACTCACCAGCTCTATGTGGGTCAACTGCTGAGCCAGCATGTAGGGGTCACTGCAGACAGTGACGATGTCCCGCTGGATGGCCTGGGGTTTGGTCTTCAGCACCGTCAGCCTGTCCGTTGAGCTGGCATTGATCTTTGCAAGCACTTCTTCGTACTGGCTGAGCGAGGCCAGCTTCCGAATGAGGCTTTGGGTGACTTGCTGTACGTTTTTCCGGTACATCTGCCAAAAAGACAAAGACAACAACAAACATTTAGCATCTATGTAGTGTTCTGGATGGTCCCATAGTTTGCTGTAACCTGCTAAGATTGCTCCAATGGATTGGAAGAAGAACCCCAGTTGCCTTAATTGATCTCCTGGCAGAATATCTGCCCTGTGAAATTCTTTTTCCCACGGTCGATGTGAGATCTGTAAGGCAAAAGGAAACAATCGCAGCCCCAACAAAGTTATGTAATAGCCAGCATCAACAAAGCTTTGTGGTCACGGCAGTCTGAAAGTTCAATCTAAATTGGGCATCAACTTTTGAACTTTTTGTCTGCTTGAGCTGCCAAGCAAAACCTAATAGAAACAGTGCTCTTTTAAAAAAAAAATCAAACACAGAAATTAAAGCTGCAAAAGCCAAAAGGAAAACACTCTGTTTTTCCCCAGTAAAAGCCACAGACATAATTCTCCCTCTTCCTTTGGTTCAACCTCTTCCTCAAAGTCATATCAACATGGGGCTGTGTGGTTACTGGTTAATCTCCCAGGGCATGGGCTAATACCAACCAAAAAGGGTTTCTGAACAGTCTTGAAGCCATGATACACAGTGAGCAAACAGGGCATCGCACAACAGAACTTAGTTGAAGGGTCGTCCCTGAGCTGAAACAATTTAGTAGTGAGGCCTACAGGCTCGAGGGAGGCCTAGTGGCTCCAGGGAAGCCTGTACTAGAGTAGCTATCAGGGCCCACATTTCTCAGGTCACCCTTTGGGCCCTGTGATTGGCTAACAGGGGATTTGGAGAGAAAACCAGCAGAGGAGTAGAGGATGGTGTCTGGGAAGAAGGAATAAAAGGCCTTGCCCAAAGGGGGAGGGTGGTCTCTCCCAGGGAGCAGTGCTCATGAGGCTGCTGCAGAAGGAGGGACCCCTCATCCAAAACGGTTGAGTCAGCTTGAGACAACATACCTAGAGAAGGTTAGGGGCAGTATAGTCAAGACGTTTTAGGATTTCTTATTTTGCTGGTTTGCCTACTTTTACTGTGCTCATTTTTCCTACACATTATTGAATTACCATTATTGTTAAATCCCTTTAATAAAAATAGTCTGTTACTCTGCCTGGGTCCTCATGCCTCATTTGGTCAATTATAAGGGAAACCTACTGGAAAAGGAGTGTATAAAGGAGTCTTCCCAAGGAGACCCATGCCAGAGTGGTGGCAGCCATCAGAGAACCTTTCTAGATGCTGCCCGCAACAGGAGGGGAGAGGAGATACCAAGGGGTAGTCAGCTAGTTGGTTACTGGTGATTTTTTCCCCCTTTTAACCTTCTGGTTAAAGGGCTGGCTCAAAGTTTTTCTGCAGAATACCAAGGGACTGTGTGACAACTCAGGGGACTGTAATGGAGCAATGACTTTTAGTCATGATTTCAACAGAGAGATATAAAGAACAACATATAAGGCAAAATAGGTTCCAGAGGCCTTTCTGAAGAATCCAATAGACTGTCGCTGTGCCAAGTTGTTGAGTCTGGCCCCAATGAATGGTCAGTGCAAGGCAGCTGTACATAAAACATGCACAGAGATAATCTATTGTGGCATTACTGTTTTTGTTTTATAGCTCATTTTCTCGATCTCCAGGTAGGTAAAAGCAAACTTTTGCCTTTGTAAACAGGTGTTGTGCATCTAAATTATGCAGAGGCACATCACATCTCTTGATATACACATTAAAATAACAGAATAGGTGAATATGACCAACATATGCACTCATATGCAAATAACACTTGGTGGGGAACTGTGATTGGCTGCAGCTTCCCTGATAAGCGTATGCTTTATGGCAAACCCCAGTTTGCCTCTGCCTCATGTCTGAAACACCTATCAGATAAACAAACTGGGAAAACAAAAAGCATGGAGGCTGGGAACAAAGAATATAATTTTAGTAAAACTGCAGCTGTATTATCATACAAACAAGGAAGTTAAGATTTAGCATATTATTTGCCTACACATAGCCACTGGGAAGAGGATTCAAAATTCCCAGAATTGTTCCATCGCAGGGGGAAGGGAAATTCCCCCTGCTTCACAGAACACTGTTCCTTTCCAACGGATTTTTTGATGAGACAGACAACTTCTGCACAGAGAAATTTAAGATTTATTAATCCAGTCCTCCCTCCCCGACAGGCATACCCAGCTGACCTGCATTTGCAAGCATATATCTGACCCATTTCTGCATTACGTTTTTAGGCCTATATAAAATGGTTTTACAGGTTTCAAAACAACAACAATAAAAGTAGGCTGAGCAGCCCAGAAAGTTAATTAAGCTCAAGAAGTGTAAGAACTACAGTGCTTGGAGGAGCTTCAAGAGCCAACTTGGCTCAACCTTCACCTTGTTTCCAATATGGCACTTATTATGGGATGGCCTCGGGTTAGGGCTGGCGACCTCCAGGTGGCGCTTGGAGATCTCCCGCTATTCCAGTTGCTCTCCAGTCGACCAAGATCAGTTCCCCTGGAGAAAATGGCTGCTCTGGAGATTGGACTCTGTGGCATTGTAACTCCACTGAGGTCCCTGTCCTCCCGAAACCCTGCCCTCCCCAGGCTCCACCACCAAAATCTCTAGGTATTTCCCAACCCAGAGTTGGCCACCCTACCTCAGGTCCATCATCTTAATAACAATTCTGTGCTGTGAAGTCACAACCAACCCATGGTAGCTCCACCCATGAGGCGTTCCAGGTAAAGAGATGAGCAGTGGTGGTTTGCCATTGCCTGCCTCTGCAAAGCAACACCCCTTGGTGGCCTCTCATCCAAGTACTAACCACAGCCGAGCCTGCTTAGCTTCCATGCTCTAATGTGGTCAGGGCTAGTCAGAAGTATTCATGAGGCTTCATCATCTTACCATAACAGGGAACCAAGGATTACATTATGAACAGAGTGAGCGGCAATGAAGTAGAAACAAGGAGCCTGAACCTAAGAAAGAAAACTTGGTGGGTATCTTGGATTCTGCAATGCTGGTGTGCGGATCTGCAATGCAGCACATCAGAAGCAAGGTCACCAGAGTCTGCCTTTTATCCTTCCAAGAGAATTACTAGCCAATATAACTCATAATTTACGAGGCCCAGCGCTGTATTGCAACTGTTGGCTTGCCCAAGCGGTTTCTTTTCTCAAATGCAATCAAAGAGATCACTGATAAGAGATCAGAGTTCTTTCCCCCACCTGACTGTAAAGTGTAGCAGGGGCGTGGAAGCCTTTGGGCTGCTCTCTCAGTTGGTAAAACAGGTGATGAGGGGTGTGGGAAGAGGGAGAAGGCCTGGGTGACACCCATCACCTCACTCTGAATGCACCTGGCCTCTCCCCTTCTAACCCAGTTCCCTTGCCTTTCGTCTCTGCACTGCTCTATCACATTTATGGATGCCAGCCCCCAGACTACAGAGATGAGTTCCCCAGGAGAAAACTGGTGCTTTGGAAGGTGGACGCTATGGCATTGTACCCCACTGAGGCCCCTGTTCTCCCCAGGCTCCATCCCCAAATCTCCAGGAGTTTCCCTGGAGCTGGCAACCCTACTCCCCTGTACCCCCCCCTGACAGTGCCCCCCCAGGGAGGGGCTGGTAACCCTAATCACATTTCATGATGGTGGTGGAAAGTGTTTTCATGTCCTAGCCGCAGGGCTTTCAAGGCAAGAGACAAACAAAGACGGTTTGCCATTGCTTGCCTCTGCGCAGTGACTGTAGACTTCCTTGGAGGTCTCCCATCCAAGTACAAACCAGCATCAACCCTGCTTAGCTTCCAAGATCTGATGAGACTGAGCTAGCCTGTGCCATCATCCATGTCAGGGCATCCAATTTCATTGTCCTCAAACATTCCCCCAGAGACAGTCCTGTGTGTACCAGCAGAGAGGCCAAATGTCCTCTGTTTCCACTCTTCTCTTCTGAGACCTCTCCTCCAAAATGCTCAGGAACAGTACAAGTAGCTGAACTGGTTTTTAAAATTTTCTTCCCTGAAGACGCTTCCTGACAATATTTGAGTGACACATTGTCACTCAAGCAGCTGAGCTCTGCCAGCTGCCCCTGACAGAGTTGTGAGCTGCATTTCTCCTCATGGTAATTGTGTATAAATTTGCATGTATGAATGAGAATTCGCATATGAAAATTTCTGTCCTCTTTTTTTGGTCACTAGTAGAGATCAACCGTAGTATTCGGGTTGAGCCCTGAGAGGCCCGGAACAGGGCCCAAAGCGGACAACACTTCTCTGGCCAGTTCCTGCTTACCAAAGTGGCTGTTGCCATTTGAACATGTCCCGAAGCAGATCTAGAAAAAAGTATTCTGAAGTTTTAAGCAGCAGAGACCATGGAGAACAGCTGTCACTCAGGGTACGGTAGACAGACCAATGGTCTACAGTAGTGGCACTCACTCTGCAGCTCACAGACAGCCATATCCACAATTACCATCAACCAAAAGAGCCGTGTTTACTTCCATTCCTGGCATGAGGCCTGTGCCTCAGGGAGGCCTGCAACTTATCTGCCCTCCAGTCATAAGAACACAGGAACATGAGAACAGCCCTGCTGGAAAAGACCAAGGGTCCATCTAGTCCAGCATCCTGTCACACAGTGGCCTCAACCAATTCCTCTAGAGGGCCAACAGGGCACAGAGGCCAAGGCCTTCCCCTGATGTTGCCTCCTGGCTCTGGGATTCAGAGGTTTAGTGCTTCTGAATGTGGAAGTTCCCCTCAGTCACCATGGCTGGTAGCCACTGAGAGATCTTTCCTCCATGAATCTATCTAATCCCCTTTTAGAAGCTGTTTATTCCTGCGGCCATCGCTACATCACCTGGCAGCAAATTCCACATTTTAATCACTTTCTTCATAAAGAAATATTTCTTTTTATCTATCTTGAACCTACTGCCCATCAGTTTCACGCACCATTTCGAGGCAGGAACCACCTGCCCACCCTAAGCCTCATCAGGCAAGGGGCCTGAACACATGGGACAGGTGCCAAACTGGGGGAGGGGTGCTCAGAAGAGCCACAGGTGGCATGCCGAAGAGCCACCTGTGGCTCCCTAGCCACTGAGTGAGTATCATTGGTCTAAAACAACTTCTCATGTCCCCAGGCCCCCCAAACAGGTAAAGTTCCTAGCAGAACAACTTGTTCTACAGTGTCCTGAACACTTGCGGGAAGGATTTTCCAGGCTATTGTCTCTCTATCTGTGAGGTAATCTCCCAGAAAAATCAGTCCACAGTCTTTCCCAGACACAGAAACTCAAGTTTTAAAAGCAAAATTCTTCCCCTCAAGTAAGCTTTTATCAAAAAAAATATATCTAAACCCCTGCCACTAAGCCCCACTGTAGAGGGACCGAGGCACATTGCAAGGGTATCTCTCAGGACGTGCTGGCCACGGCTGTTCACGGTTCCCCTCAGCAACATTTTCACTTTACTCTGCATGCCTTCCCTTCCTCAAAAAAGAAGAAACAGCTGGTCTTTTACTCCATGGGGCCTTCAGGGACAATAAGAAAAGCATATGCTTCTGAATGGGCATAACCCACCCTGGGCCCCATGAATAGGGCAGGATATAAAGCCCAGCTTCATAAGCGACAGACATATCGAGGCATTTGCGTTTCCTCAGGCTATCTGACAGGCACCAGCTGGCGAACAGGTGGAGGGGCTGAAGGAGAACCAGGCAGCTGGGCTGGGGAGGGCGGGACAGAAGGTCGAAAGGAATGCCAGAAGCAGATCGAAGGAGGAGCACAGAAATCCGGGGGTGCAGGCAGGGAGCGCCCAGCAAAAAAGAAAAGGGAAAAATAAAACACACAAAAGGCTTCTAGTCTGGGATCTTGCAAAGGGAACTCAAAAGCACATCGACTGAGAAAGGCATCTTGTGCCCCGAAAGGGCAGCATCTCAGACACTTTTTATACCAAAGGCTCTCCCACCTCCGAGAATAAAGTCAGGGGCATGCTCCACTCTAATAGGTAGGGTCGCCAACATCCAGGCAGGGCCAGGAGATACCCCAGAATTCCAACTGGTCTCCAGACTACAGAGATCAGTTCCCCTGGGGAAAATGGCTGCTTTGGAGGGCGAACGCTATAGTATTATGCCCTGCTGATGGCCCTCCTCTCCTCAAATTGGGTTGCCAACCTCCAGGTGGTGGCTGGAGATCTATCACTTGAGAAAGGAACGCAACGAAGCTCAAACTACCCCATTCACATGTGCCACGCTTCTCCCTTCTGGGTGGGGCCGAGGAATGACCGGCAGCGCCCCCAGAAGGTTGGCCGGCCTGCCTTCCCTCGATCTCCCACTATCACAACTGATCTCTAGATGACTGACCAGTTTACCTGGAGAAAATGGCCGCTTTGGAAGTTGGGCTCTATGACCGTTTGTCCCAAACCCTTCCCTCCTCAGGCTCCACTCCCCAAATCTCCAGGTAATCCCCAACCTGGAGCTGGCAACCCTATCCCCAAACCCGACAGTCTCTACCCCAATTCTCCAGGAATTTCCCAACATGGAGTTGGCAACCCTGCTGATAAAGAGGCAAATCTATTTTCCTAGGATCAGCTCCTGGAACAATACAGAGAAATCTTCCTTAAAACTATAAGACACTTAATACCACTCCTCCTCAGCAACTACAGAGTGTGCTGTCTCACACACACTCACACACACACACACGCATTACCTGAACACTGACATGCCACAGTGGGTAGGGTGTCATGTCAGACTAGGATTCTGGGAGACCTCCATTCAAATCGCCACTCTGCTGTAGAAGCTCACTGGATGATCTTGGTCCAGACCTGCTCTCTCAGGCTAACCTACCTCACAGGATTGTTGTTGCGAAGATAAAATGGAGGAGGGCAAAACAATCTTTGGAGCTGCTTCGGGTCCCCATTGGGGAGAAAAGCAGTATATAAAATATATGCAAATGCATACTTTGTGGCACTCCTCAACACCCCTGTAAAGCAGGCCAATGTTAACACCCTCATATTGCACTCTTTACAACACTCCTGTGATGTAGGCCAATGTTAATACTCTCATATTGGGGGGGGGGTGTCTAGGAGATTATAACTTATCTAAGGCCTCCTAGTACATGCATGGCAGAAGTGACATTTGGAGTGGGCATCTTCACAAGAGCTATTACAGCTGAGGTTACTTCACCTGAATTGGTTACTTCACCTGCACTGGCACTGGGAGAAGGGGGCGGGGCGGGAAATCTCTTGCTGCCTTTTGGTATTAGTGTCCACACATATGCACGGAGATCAAGAGAGAGCATCTGGCATCACGTATGCAAATGATTCCAGGCAGCTGGAAACAGACTGAAACCCAACAAAATTATTCACACCCGTCCAAGAGACTCACCTCATCTCCACTGGCTATCCGATGGGTCAGTTCTTTTAAATTCCTCATCATTCGCTCATCTCGGAAATCGTACGGAAACGTCTCCGTCCACTCCGTCAACAGCTGCAGAATTTTGGGGGCAATTTTCCGTAACCGATTCTGAAGAGGGGGGAAAAATACTATTATAAAAGCAGTATTGCGAACCTCCAAATGTCAAAGTCATTATGGGATGGTGGTGGTGGGAAGTGTCGCCAATCATAGCCAATCTATGGCAACCCCGAACAGCTTTTAAGGCAAGAGACATTCAGAGGTAGTTTGCCATTCCCTGCTTCTGCATAGCGACCCCGGATTTCCTTGGTGGTCTCCCAGCCAGTGTTCCCTCTAAGCTGTGTGGGTGAGCGTCCACTCCTTAAGAACATAAGAGAAGCCAATGTTGAATCAGGCCAATGGCCCATCTAGTCCAACACTCTGTCACACAGCGGCCAAAATATACCAGGTGCCATCAGGAGGTCCAGCAGTGGGGCCAGGACACTAGAAGCCCTCCCACTGCTGCCCCCTCCAGCACCAAGAATAGAGTGCAGCACCTGCCCCAGACTGAGAGTTCCCATCTATTCCCTGTGGCTCATTAGCCACTGGTGGACTTCTGCTCCATATGTTTACCTAATTCCCTCTTGAAACTGTCCATGCTTGCAGCTGCCACCACCTCCTGTGGCAGTGAATTCCATATGTTAATCACTCTTTGGGTGAAGAAGTATTTCCTTTTACCTGTTCTAACCCGACTGCTCAGCAATTTCATAGACTTAACACAGGAGGTGTCACTCAGCAGCAATTTGGAGCCAGACACTGCCCATTGCCCATTTTAAGAGCACGGCAGTTATATTCTGCTCAGGATGCGAACTGCTCCACTCAGGGTGTGTGTGGGGGGGATTAGAGGGAACATTGCTCCCAACCTAGTACTAACCACGGCCAACTCCCTGCTTAGCTTCTGATATCTGATGAGATTGGGCCAGCCAGGGCTTCCCAGGTCAGGGCTCTTGGACTATGCACATGCATAAACATACATACCCTAATAGGTGTACATAAGATCACATGCCTACAACTGCTAGGTGACTGACAATCGGTTAAAATGGATTGTGGGGCAGATGTGACCATACGAAGAGGTGATCGTCTATAGCCTCCAGCTACAAGGAGAATCTGGAACAAAGTTGGAGTCCAGTGGCACCTTTAAGGCCAATAAAGTTTAATTCTGGGTGCAAGCTTTCGTGTGCATGCGCATTTCAGATCTGGGACCAGCTCCCATGGCTTCATTGAATACCACTCTCCTTGTGGGTGGACAGATCATCTCATTCTAGGATGCACCATCTCCCGTGTGGCCTCAAGATGCTGGAATGCCCGGGTCAAGAGCGTACCGAGAACAGACGGTCTGCTCAGCACATCCTCAGCATCAGGCTTCATCTTGAAGCGGTCATGTTGTGCATTCAAATACTGTTTCCTGCAGTTTGGGAAAGTCTAAGTTTAACAGTCTTGGCACTAGGACCATTTGAGATGGGGCCTTCCGAGAGTTAGGCCACTTTCAGTGCTGCAGCCTTGACGAAACAGGAATAAATGAAGAACTTGTAGATTTATCTGCTCTAAAGGATGTGGACTGGAAAGGGTGACCTTCTCACCTCCAAAAGCTGGTTCACACATGCTGGGACATCCCTTGATGATTCACGTTATTTTTGCACAGATATTTGTTTTTATTCACTTACTTGCCATCCTCCCTCCCACCTCTAGTGGGCAGCAGTCTGCACAGTGTTTTAATGCTACAGCAATATACCTACTGGTGCTGGAAAGTGGCGTCAAGTCACGGCTGACTTATGGCAACCCCGTAGGGTTTTCAAGGCAAGAGACTAACAGAGGTGATTTGCCTTTGCCTGCTTCTGCATAGCAGCCACGGACTTTGGTGGTCTCCCATCTAAATACTAACCAGGGCCGAGCCCACTTGGCTTCTGAGATCTGATGAGACTGGGCTAGCCTGGGCCATCCAGATATGGGCAATACACCTACTACTGATAGTTAAAAAAAATGGGAGAGAGCCCACTAGTGATAGAAAGCAGAAAAGAGCAAGAGTCCAGTGGCACCTGAAAGACTAACAAAATTTGTGGCAGGGGATGAGCTTTCGTGAGTCACTGCTCACTTCTTCAGATATCAGATTCACGATACCCTGCCACAAAATTTGTTAATCTTTAAGGTGCCACTGGATTCTTGCTCTTTTCTATTGCTACAGACTAACACAGCTACCCATCCTGCTCTATCTCAATGATAGGAAGGAGATAGAGGGTGGGGGGAGCGGCACCAGGCGTGGGCAGGGAGGTGTGGAAATCCAGCCACACTTTCCCCAAACTAGCTTTGGACACAATTCCTTTTTTAAAGGGAAAGACGGCACTGAAGCAAGTTTTGGAAAAGCTGCAGCAGAGCCAGGGAAAATCCAGAGGGGGTGGCACAGCCAGATGACAATGTTGTGCAGAAGCCCCAAAAAGACCTGCTGCAACGTGGGAGGCAACAGGCACCCTCAGTCAAGTGTGCAAGCTGGAAAAAAAAAAGAGGTCCAAGCGGATAGCAGGGAGGATACGAATGTTCTCCTCTGCGGTAGTCGGCCAGGGTTCCTGACTGAGCACAATTCCCAGCGGCTTCGTCTTCTCTCTCTGCCTCCTCTCTCTCTCCTTCTCGTAAATCAAGCTTGGTGCAACACTCAATTAAATTTATTAGCCGGCCCACTTACTTTATCCGCCGCTGGCTCCGCAAGCCTCTGCTGCTCGATGCACAGCTGGCAAACTTTCGCCATCAGCTCGTAGGGGTGCACAAAGAGCCGGGAGCTGAGCAGAAAGGTGAATATGTAGGTTCTCTGCAGGGGAAGGGAAACACAAATTAAGATTCTGCTCACCATTCAAAACCTACAGTGTGCTCCTCCTTTAGTGCAGCAACTGGTTGTGGTTTTCCAGGAGATGGCCCCTCTGCTGCAGAGGTAAGCATCCAAAATTCAATGGCTCCCAAATGCTCCCTCTAAGCCATGGAGTCTTGTGAGCAAAAATTCCACTTCGTGAGCTGCTGGCATTAAAGCTGTGAGCGAGCGATTTGGCTGCTGCATAAATCAGTTTGCTCTGGAGCCGTCCTTCCTGAGCTAAGACAAAAATGTGTGAGCCAGAGGCTAAAAAACTGTGAGCTAGCTCACACGAACTCAGCTTAGAGGGAGCACTGCTCCCAATGCCTCCGTTTGGATACCGCGCCCTAGTTAGGCAAGGTTGGAGAGCCATCAGGGCAGAGAGGTTGCCACCGATTTCGTCTTACAAGAGTGCGAGAATTCGCTTCTCGGGAACTGTTGAGGTGTGCGGTTTGAAAACTCCTCCCCTTGCCGAGTACTCGGAACTTTGTGGTAAATGGACTCTGGGCTTTGCTCCGGGCTCCGTGGGTGGCTTCCAGGGAGCCAGCGCAGTGTAGTGGTTAAAGTGTCAGACTGGGATCTGGGAGACCCAGGTTTGAATCCCCACTTATGCCATGGAAGTTCGCTGGGTGACCATAGGCCAGCCGCACTCTCTCAGCCTCACCTACTTCACTAGGTTGTTGTGAGGATAAAAGAATGTAACCAGCTTTGAACCTCCATTGGGGGCCTTCCTTCCAGACTTGGATCTACCACATTCTCTCCACCAGGACTATCCTTCTCCTTAGACCTGCTCAGAAATCAACTCCAGGGGACTAGGCAGAGAAATGCAGGAGTGCCGTTCACTCAAGCTGGGTACCACTTTTTGTTTGAGTTGACAGATCTAGGATTATTTTTTATTTTTTTTAAAAAATCACATGAACTCCCTCTTGGGGAATCTCTGAGCTGCACAGGAGAGACCAAGAAGCAGGTGACCCCACGTGCAGTGAGAAGCAGAGGCACACGTGTTCTTGAGCTTCTGGATCTCCACTGCATCTTCACCTTTCCCATAAAAGAAATATGAGTGCATAATGCTCCATGAAAGATTTGCTGCCGTGTGACAGTAAGTTCTGCTGAAATTTGAAAGTAAGTTCTGCTGAAATAAGAGAGGCAGCCAGACTGTATGCTCCCCTTTGCTCAGAGCACGAGTTTCTGGCAGCTCATAATGTTCCCCCTTCGATATGAAAGGGAACGTCACAGCCCTGAATTTCTCCCTGGCTATATATTCAAGCCAGAGAAGAACCCCCTTCCTGCCTCTCCTCAGGGATACAGCATTGGCAGGTGGTTGCTAGCCAGGCAGCCAATGGACAAGGCAAGACAGAGAGAGTTTTCCTGTTTCTTCCACTCAAGTGGGGCATCCCAAGGTCTACATTCCCCAGGGTGCCCTGGGCATACTGCAGACTCTTGCTCAGCGACATCCAAAGCACTTAAAAAGGGACAAGAAAATGCGGGGGGGGGGTTTAGAAAGGGACAGAGGAAGGATAAACTGCCTACTTTCCAACCAGTAGCTTTGCCAACCTCCAGGTGGTACCTGGAGATCTCCCTGGAGAAAATGGCTGCTTTGGAGGCTGGACTCTAAGGCATTACACCTTGCTTAGATCCCTCCCCTACACCCCCAAAATCTCCAGGAATTTCCCAGCCCAGAGCTGGCAATCCTACCCACTAGCCATAGTGGCCAGTGGCACGGCTACAAAATAAGTGGGAGAGAGGGGTGGGAAAGTGCACAGGAAAATTACTCTTTGGAGTCATTCAAAACTTGGAAGAGGGCTCAGACAAGGCAGAAGTATTTGTCATTACTTTGGCTTCCTTGAGCCCTGTTCTGATCCGACCTTAGAGGGACAACCCCATCTCTTTAGATGAAATCAATGGAATTTGCTTCCAAATAAAGGAGGCCAGGGATCTTCTTGCCAAGGGAATGTGCTGCTTCTGTATTCAGGGCATCAAGCACCGCTCTGGGCAGTGCCAGGAATACAGAATCCCACATTAGAAGAACGTAACAGAGAAGGAAGAACCGATTCTGTGGTGCCAATTCACCATCCCAAACGTCTACCAAAGTGGACAAAACTTTACCTTGAAGAGAGGTACCAAAACAAAATGTTCAGTTTTGCTGTTTTTATTTCCTGGCTAGACAACAAGGCAGCAGTTTGTAACTCATTTACTGCTACTCAGCTGTTGCTGAGTGACTTTCACGGGTGAGTGTGGATTCAGAAAATAGCTGGTCTGCAGCAGAACAGCTGGATTTGAGTCCAGTAGCACCTCAGAGACCTGCAGGAGTCTCAGGGGATCAGCTTTCAAGAGCCAAAATCTCACCGCTTCCACACATGCTAAATAATGCCGTTTCAGTCCAATTCAGTGACTGTTTGCAAGTGGATTTCGTCATTTCGCCCAGCAAAATCCAGTTGCAAAGTGGACTGAAAGTGGGTTGAAAGTGTGTTATTTATTTTAGGGGGTGTCTGAAATGAGCAGTGTCAGATATGAGCAGTGTTCCCTCTAAGCTGAGTTAGTGTGAGTTAGCTCACAGTTTTCTAGCCTCCGGCTCACACATTTTTGTCTTAGCTCAGAAAGGATGGCTCCAGAGCAAACTCATTTATGCAGTAACCAAATCACTTGCTCACAACTTTAATGCCAGTAGCTCACAAAGAAGAATTTTTGCACACAAGTCTCCACAACTTAGAGGGAGCATTGGATATGAGTATGGATTTGCTCCTGGAAACACATGTTTATATCCTGCTTACCTCCAGAAAATGTACCCAAAGTGGCTTATTGTGCCACTCTTTCCTCCATCTTACCATCACAACAACCACCTTGTGAGGTAGGCTTGGCTGAGAGATGGTGATGGGCCCAAGGCCACCATGCCAATTTCCATAGCAGCGGGGGGAATTCAAACCCCACACTGTCCCAAACTGTGCTGGCCCAGCAGCAAGCAGCCCGGTAGCCCATCCACTGGCTCCTGCCAATGGACCTCCCTGTTATGCCAAATGTTCCAAATCTATCCCACCAAACATACATTTCAGGACAAGTTGGTCCAGCAGTTTCTGCTCCAACCTGGCACACAATTTTGTAGTAATATTGCTATCAGCCAGCAGTGTCGTTTCATGATTTCAGTACTGGAATAAGTAAATGCCAGAGGATCATAGAATCATAGAGTTGGAAGGACCTCCAGGGTCATCTAGTCCAACAATCCCCGCTCTATCTGGGAATTAAGAACTCTACCCAATTTGATCCGCCTCACTATCTCAGCATGCTGGCAGTTCCAAAACTGAGGCAGCGCATTACAATGTATGATCGCACGGTGCAATGTGCTGCCAACAGCCCAGATGAAGGGCCGTTTCTGTAAGACACCCACAGAGATCAGCGCTTCTGTGACTGTCCTTTGGTAGTGGTCGATTCATTGTCCTGTACTTTTTTCTACTCTCCAAAATATGCAACAGCCGGAGAGAGATTTCTTTAAAGATGGCCATTCATAATACTTCAAGATCAAGATTACTTCTGAGTAGCCTCTGCAAAAGCTGCATTGTAGATGTGATAAACTTTGTTGTATAGTGTATGGCCTATGGGCTGTTAAAACTGAATAAACTTGACTTTGACTATCAGCAAGCCAATCACAGGACGGAAAATTCCACATGGCTTCAAGAGTTAGCAATTCCCTTGTGAGTTCTTGACTAGTACGTCATTGGGCCTATTACAGAGCTTTGCATCCAAAAATATCAAGCAGCCGTAAAACGTGGCATGGAAAAATCTGAAGTGACTGCAAATCGAGGTCATTTGAATAGTTAATCTTCAAGAAGCCACATACACAATATTCACGTTAAGGAATCTCGTACCACTGATTGCTCAGCACGTTACTGAAGACACGCAACTCAGATCAAACAAGAAATTGGTCACATGTGGACACCCCATTCTAAAAAGCGAGAATCACTGTGGCTGAAGGCATGCACAAGCAAGACACTAGAAACCCTGCCATGTGTGGCGTTTTCACAAATATAAGTTCTGTGTCAGAAAGCCACATGTAAATCGTCTGCAATCAACACATAAATCTGTTATGCGGTGAGAAGCGGCAACTAACCTTATATCTTTTTTTGAGAAAGTTACTACCTTGCTGGATCGGGGAATGCTGTAGACACAGGTTATCTTGATGTCAGTAAGGCTTTTGATAAGGCTCCACATAATATTCTTGTTGACAAGTTTGTAAAATGTGGTTTGGATACTAGGATGGTTAGGTGGATCAGTAAATGGTTGACAGATCGCACCCAAAGAGTGCTTGTGAATGGTTCCTCATCCTCTTGGAGAGGAGTGACAAGTGGAGTGTCTCAAGGTTCTGTCCTGGGACCTGTTTTTTTCCCTCATGAAGGAATAGAGGGAAGGCTTATTAAATCTGCAGATGATACTACATTGGAAGCGGTAGCAAATATGGACGAGACCATACTGCCAAGACAAGTCTTGTCCATCCTAGAACTGATAGGTGATATGATTCCCATCTTCAAGTACTTGAAGGGCTGTCATATAGAGGATGATACAGAGCTGTTTTCTGTTGCCCCAGAAGGTTGGACCAGAATCAATGGGTTGAAATTAAATCAAAAGAATTTTCAGATAAACATTAAGAAGAACTTCCTGACAGTTAGAACAGTTCCTCAGTGGAAAAGGCTTCCTTGGGAGGTGATGAGCTCTCCTTCTTTGGAGGTTTTTAAACAGAGGTTAGATGACCATCTGACAGCAATGCTAATTCTGTGAACTTAGATCTTGAGAGGGAGGGCAGGACGGGTTGCATCTTGTGGCCCTTTCTTACACACCCAGGGAAATGCTGGTCACCACTTTGGGGTTGGGAAGCAATTTTTCTCCAAGCCAGTTTGTCTGGGGATCCTGGAGGTATTTTGTCATCTTCTGGGCATGGAGCAGGGGTCACTGTGTGTGTGGAAGGTATTTGTGAATTTCCTGCATTGTGCAGGGGGTTGGACTAGATGACCCTGAAGGTCCTTTCCAACTCTATGATTCTATGAACTGTGTAAATATTCCCCAATATTTACACAGGTGAAAAAGGAGACCCAGGACAGTATGCAAAGGCCACATGTGGTTTTCCTACACAGAACCAGTATCTGTAAACTCAACCCAAAGTCAGCTTTACACGACTCTGGAAGGTTAATTCTCCTAAGCAAAACATCTGAGGAATGTCAAGGTGAAACTAGGAGAACTCTAGTAAGACTCAGATTGCCATATACAAAGTTGCCTTGTATGATGTGATCTTGCCCTTTGTCTCTCAAGAACCATTTCTTTTCCCCCTAACCATCATTAACACACACGGTATGCCACCAGTCTTGTTTTAACTTCCGTTCAAAGCCTCTCTAAACCATCTATGATAATCAAGAGTTTAAAGGGACCAAAAGTCGCCATATCTAACTCAGCCCCCTGCGGCACAATCAGCCGCCATCTAGTCATTTGAAAATCCATTTGTTCATGTTGCATATTTTTAGGCCATCTTTCCAATCAAAAACCCCTGCAAGTGGTTATTTACGTGATCCCCACCAGAATTTGCCACAAGGAATACAAATGCCCTGTGGTTCTAACCACGGTTGCACATGGAAGAACATCTCTCCCACCACAAGTACGCATATGCAGCCCAAATTTTGGGAAACGAACACCACCACACTCATGACCAGATATCACTGGAGTTATCCCATTACTGATTCTGCTGTCTATGATACAGCCTCAACTTTACTGATGAATAGGATAGACCAGGAGTCCCCAACCTGTGGGCACCTTTGGAATTCTGACAATGGATGGTTATCGTAACCACAAAATGGCTGCCTTGACAAGAGGTGGAGCCAATTACAATATCTCAGAGAGTGAGGTCACACATAACTCTAAGAGTAACTCTTAGCATTTCAGAAAGAAGCACTGTTTAAAAGGGTGTATTGGAACATGAACACAAAGCTTACCTTCAGTCACAGAGTGAAGATCTTTGTGTTGTGGCGGCACTTGCTGCTGAAGCAACAGTTTTTAAAAATCTGCACAGCCAATCAGATCACCAATGGCCAATCAGAAGCTCTGCTGGGCAAAAAAAACCCTTGGCCCCACCCATTTTCCAAAAACACTTGGTGGACACTGGACACCTAACGCTAACCCTGGCCTAGACTATACCAAAAGCACAAGTCAAAACAAGATTGAACTAATTGGTCACGAAAGAAGAGAGTGGACTTTTTTAGCCTCTCAATCCACAAGATGACTCTTTGTGAGCTTTTCTCAATAAAACTTTGATAGCCTGCAACACTGCTGGACGGCTCAGGGATTTAATAAATGGAAAAGTACAGAAAACGGCACTCAGTGGCCAAATTTGTTTTTAAGAGGCGCCCAATTCAAGCTTGACAAGAAAAACAGCTTACTGCAATGGCTGGCAGCTATTCACCATCCCCACAGGACAGGCCGTTCCCCATAAAACGCACAGCGCACCTTGCTGAGCTGGCCCAATTCAGCTCAGCCAAGCCAATTTAATTTGTAAATGGCCAAGACTTACATCAGGGTAGTAATCGACGGTGGGCACTAAGTGCTGGATGAGGGCTTCCAAGGATCCCGACAGCAAGTTGTTGTCATGGTAATACAGGCCTCCGCAGCTGTCTTCTTTCGACTGGTACAGGTTTCGGTTGTAACCGCTGCTGTCAAACATTGCGGCAAAGGGAGGCGTCTGAGGCATGTTTTCCTGAGGAAACACAGAATAACACTGCATTCAACATTTAATAAGTGAAATCCTTCTCAGTGTCCACAAGAATCCTTTGGGGAAGGCCCTGACCTGGACAGTCCAGGCAAGCCCGGTCTCGTCAGATCTTGGAAGCTAAGCAGGGCCGACCCTGGCAAGTTCTTGGAAGGGAGACTCCCAAGGAACACCAGGGCTGGGACGCAGAGGCAGGTAATATCAAAGTCTGTGGAACATCCTAGCCCCACTAGGGGTCACCAGAAGTTACCATGGCTTCCAGGCTCACAAGCGCACACACAAATAATAATTTTAAAAAAAATTAAAGAAGAATCCTTTGGGGGAAGGTCATATCACAGTTGTTTGGGATGTGGCTGGTCCACAGAGACTCACCGAGAGCTACATCAATAAACACAACAAGGTCCCCAAAAGGCTGATATCCAGGCTGTTTGGTGTAGTGGTTAAGTGCACGGACTCTAATCTGGGAGAACTGGGTTTGATTCCCCACTCCTCCACTTGCAGCTGGCTGGATGACCTTGGGCAAGCCATAGTTCACCAACCGTTCTTCCTGGGATTTTCCCACAGGCCGTATCGGGAAGAGGCCATGAATGCTGCAATGCATCCTGGGGAGAGGGGGCCAGATTTTCTATGCATGCCACAGAGCAACCCGTAAGTCACTAAAGACACACTGACATTCCTCACAAATTTTTCTTGCATTGCTTGTACAGTCCAGATGGGCCAGGCTAGGGCACTTATGCCAAAGGAAAGTCTTCATTTACTTCATCTGTACCCCACCTTCCTCCCCAATGGAGACCCAAAGCGGCTTACATTCTTCTCCTTTCTTCCATTTTAGCCTCACAACAACCCGGCGAAGCAGGTGAGGCTGAGAGGGTGCGGCTGGCCGATGGTCACCTGGCGAGTTTCCATGGCACAAGTGGGGATTCGAACCTGGGTCTCCCAGACCCTAGTCCAACACTCTTAGCCCACTATACCACACCTGCCTCTGGAGAAACAGATCCATAAAGAACTCTGTGCTGTTCTTTGCAGGCTCAGTGAGCAGCATGGGAATGTACCAGACGATAAAGAAGGGTCTTCTCTGCAGAGGCACCCTGCTTGCAGCACGCCCCTCCCCTTGAGACATAGAATGAGGGACAGCTTGTTCATCTTTTAGGCCCCACATACCCCCTTCTGCTTTCTTAGTCACTGGGATGCTTTGCCGCCACTTGTATTTTTGTAAAGGGGGAGGGAAGGCTTCCGTTGTCTTATCTGTAATCATAACTTCTATGCTCCTTACAGAGGCTTTGTGGGCACCATCCTACAGACAGGTCAGATCAACAGCTGCTCATACCAGATATTCTCTGCTATGCCCCCCCCCACCTCACCTGCCTGATGGAATTCAGGAAGGCTCTCACACAAGCATCATTCTGTTGTTGTTTTAATGCCCAAGAAAGTTTTGTCGATAATTTTTACTGTATTGCTGTTCCCATTCTGTAATCCTCCCGGAGGCTTCCTAAGAAAGGATGGCTATAAATGAAGTAAACAGATACTGTTCTTTAATATTTGATTCCTTTTCTTCGTAAGCTACCTTGAAGGGGGGAGGGGGGAAGCAGAATGCAAACTGCTTCAAAGACAAATGCCGGCTAACAAAAAAGAAAAAAGAAAATACAAGGAGAACGCTATTGTGACAGCTACCGAAGACTTTAAATTGGAAGCAGGAAGCCTCTCCATGTGAACACCCCCCCAAGTTAAAGGTAAAGGTTCCCTTGCTCGAAAGCCAGTCGAATCCACCTCTAGGGTTGCAGTGCTCATCTCCGTTTCAAAGCTGAAGAGCCAGCGCTGTCCGAAGACATTTCCGTGGTCATGTGGCCGGCATGACTAAACACCAAGGCGCACGGAACGCTGTTACCTTCCCACTGAAGTGGTACCTATTTATCTACTTGCAATTTCTTGCTTTCGAACTGCTAGGTTGGCAGGAGCTGGAACTAGAGACAGGAGCTCACCCCGTCATGCGGCACTCACAGGTCTTGAACTGCTGAACTACTGAACTTCCACAGCCTGCAGTTCAGCGTCTTAACCACTTGAGCCACCTTACAGTCACCTTAAACTGGAATGCATGGCCTCGGTTTATTAAAAAGAACCCAAAATCGTTTTCGTTAAGTTGCATCTTGACTGCAAAAGGAACGCAGTGCATTAAAAAGCATTATCCCGCTTTTTAGACTCCCCCATGCAATTAGGAAAGGGAGGAGACCCCAACTGCTGCTGGGCAATGCGTGCCAGCCAGCCGCACCGCTCAAGAGTGCTGGCACTCTGCGTGTGCCTGTGAAAAGCTTCAATAACCCCCGAGCCATCACAGAAAGGGCAGATGCCACTACTTCTCTCTCTCTCTCTCTCTCTCTCTCTCTCTGTACTGTGCATCAAATCCTCTTTGAGCAAAAGAAAGCCTTCTCTTTAAAAATAAATGCACGTGCCTCCTAGTCTGGGAAAACACCTGATCCTAAAGGCCCATCGACACAAGCTGTGGATAAGCAGGTTCTCTCCCTCCTTCCATCTGTGCATTCTGCCACCCCCAACAAAGCACCTCTCCCCCCCCCCTTCTAGGGGGAGATGAGAAGCTATTAAGTTATTAGCTGGATTCCGGGTGGACCAAAAAAGAAAACGCAGTGCGCACACGGCGAGCGGAGAGGCTTGCTTGCTTCTGGCAGCAGGTTGGGACAATGGAGGCATTCAAAGAGGCTTGCCCAAGACTAGAGGATTTGGAGAGCTCACAATGAAAGAGAGCAAAAACTTGCTGTTCAGGAGCTGGGAGGGGGTACAGCGAGCAGAGGCTCCCTGCCCTACATGACCCCCATCGCTAATCCCTCTTTTCAAGATGCCAAAGGAGATTTGCATCAAAATAAGGGGAGGGTGGATCCGTCACTCTGAGCAGCTGTTCAGGCCCCCCGGTTGGATTCCACTCCACACAGAGGGAAGGGGGAGCAGGGCGAAGAGGGGGGATTGGAATGGTCCACGTGCCGCTGCAGCACAAGGGAGGGAAAAGGTGCCGGGCTCCAGCAGGACAAGGAGCTCTTGTGACTGAAGCCTGGCAGGAGGGAGCTTGGCAGGTGACGCACACTGACAGCATGAGAATGCCACATGCCGCTCGGAAGGGAAGGGGGGAGGCTTTTGTCTTCACATCTGAGCATCAGGTCGACTGTCGGAAAGAGAATAAGAAGCCGATAGAAAGAAGCCAACTGGCCGCTTCTTAGGACTGACTGGACATCTTTCTTAGTCCCTTCTGTCTTCCAATTACCCCCAAAGAGCGCTTCCTGCCAACACTTCACGCCAAACTTTGCAGCCAGGGGAATGCCAGAATCTTCTTGCGGCACAAAGATAAAAGGTGGATGTTTGAGGAAGTCTGCACCACCACTCCTGGTTCCATTCCCCCCCCCATTTCTGTTTCGTCCTACCACTAATGTTTTGTATAGTTTCCTGTTCATTGGATTGCAGGCTTTTTAGAAAAGCATCAGCACTCAATATTAGGGATGGGCAAGAGCCGGGTAATGAGCCCAAATTTGGCACAAACTCGGCCCAGTCTGGAGCCCTGAACACTGACTGGACTTTTGCCCAGTTTGGATGTTCGGGCCATTTAAACCTAACAGCAGATGGGCGCACCCACCTGCAGTTAGGTTTAAACGTCTGGCAGCTATTTCAGCAGTCTGTTTTGCTCTCCCCCCCCAGCTTGGAAGCAAGGGGAAGCAAAACAAACAGGTTAAATGTCTGCCAGCCATTTAACCTTTCCCGGGTGATCCATCTGTTTCCTCCTCAAGAGAAAGGGGGATCCGAACTAACCAGTTTGGTCATTTTTGCTTGGTTCATTTTGGGGTTTAGTTCGGGACTGCCCTGAACCAAACCTGGATTTTTTGGTTTGTGCCCATCCCTATTTAATATGCTCTTGTGGTAGTGGAGAATGCCCTCAAGTCGAAGCCGACTTATGAAGACCCCCTGTAGGGTTTTCAAAGGAAGAGATTAACAGAGTTAGTTTGCCACTGCCTGTCTTTGCATATTGGCCCTAGATCAGGGATCCCCAATGTGGGGAAAATACCTTTTCCATTGCCCGCTACGTGTCTTTTAAAGGAGAGGTGGGACAGGTGCTCAGCAAGTTTTATAACTGGCAGTTGGAGATCTGATACGCCATGCAGATTTTTAAAAACACCGCTTCAGCAGCAGCTGCCATTACTTCATGACCACCACAGGACTGAATACATCACATTCAAATACTGGAGTATGAGTTTATTTAGACTATTGCCTACTTCAGCAATTGCAAGAGGGATTGTGACCTGCAAGCCCGGGAAATCAGCGTCTGATGAAGTGGGCAGCAGCCTAAAGAAGCTTATGCTTTGTAAAGGAAACATTCATCTTCAAAAGGTATAGCTGGATTTTCCGAATAAAAAAAGACTAACGTGGCCACACTTGAATAACAAGTTGGAACGCATTCCAAGGGGTTAGCTGGACTGCGGCAGCTGAAGCAGAGTTTTGTGATACATGAATGACTAGCCAATTTATTGTGGCAACAGCTTCTGAAGGTGAAGGCTTAGGTAGCCAACTGTGGGCTGGGCAATTCCTGGAGATTTAGGGGTACAGCCTGGGGAGGGGAAAGGACTTCACTGGTATAGAATGCCATAGAGGGCCCCCCCCCCACCAAGCTGGCATTTTCTCCAGGGGAATCTGTCATTTGTAATTCTGAGAGATCCACATGAAGGCCCCAAGCCAGGCCTACACAAGAAACGGCCCTTGATAGAAAGACATATTTTAGCAGTATCCAAAGATACATCCAGCCTAGGATTCTTAACCCGCCCCCCCCCCCCCGGCCAACAGCAAAGGGTAGGGTGGCCCGCTCCAGGTTGAGAAATCCCTGGAGATTTGGGGGTGGAGCCCGGGGAGGACAGAGACCTCAGCGGGGTACAATGCCATAGAGTCCACCCTCCCAAACACTCGTGTTCTCCAAGGGAACTGATATCTATAGTCTAGAGCTGAGCTGAAATTGCGGGAGATCCCCAGGCCCTACCTGGAAGATGGTATCCCTAACTCTAGCCATTTCAGTGGGATGCCACAATGTAAATGGGTATCTGGATGTGCATTTCCACATACCGCATGGGAGCATGCCTACTTTTGCACACACAGATTTCCCTTGCTAGATCTGGATGCTGGGGTCCCATTGACACAGCAGATACTATTCCAGTAGGTGGTGGGATGGCAGGGTTTGGGGAGGGGGAGAAGGACCTCTGCATGGTATAGTGCCATGGGGTCCACCCTCCAAAGCGGCCATTTTCTCCAGGGGAACTGATGTTGATTGTCTGTAAATCAATTATAATAGCAGGAGATCTCCAGATGCCACCTGGGGGTTGGCAACCCTGGGCAGCAATGGTTAGAATTACTGTATAAACAAGAACAAATCCATGCTGTGGCTTTTTTTTATTAGGACAAACCAAACCGACACAAAACTTTTAAGTAAACTTTCAAGCTCACCAGAAGCCCTCATCGGCTGGACAATACAAAATTTATGAAGGCTGAAGAATGGAAGGCAGAATCCCTCAGGCCACCATCTCAAGGTCTGATCTTACAGGCTTCCTTAGCCAGATGGCACCAGGGAGTCAGCCTCTTCACTTTGCTGGTGAGGTGCAGTTTAGGGTCACCTGACGGGTGGGGGATGGGGGTAAACAGACCGGGAGCGAGGAGGGAAGAAGCCAGAAATAAACACGATGTACCTACGCCACCCAGAAGTGATGTAGGCACATTGGGGGCAACACTCTGGTTTCTGGGCAAAACCACTATGGTAGAATTAGCTTCTAACCATAGAGTTTCCCCCCAAAACCAGAGCGTCACCTCCCCGACGTCACCGACGTGTCTACATCACTTCCGGGTGGTGTAGGCACATCCCGTTTATTTCCAGCTTTTTGCCTGCTTGAGGGGGGGGGGGGCTAATTCCCCTCAGCGGCAAAGAGGACCCAAAACCAAGGGACCCCTGCCCACACCAGGGGAGGGGTGTTTGGCAACCCTAGTGCAGTTGCAGCACAATCTCTGGGAGACCGTATTAGTGTCCACCCTAAAATCCTCTCTAATGCCCAGTAAGAATCACAGTTCCCTTGATGACTCAGGACCACAGGAAGCCCTTACAGGCCTTTCTGGCAAGCAGTGTGGTCTGGTCTGTCCCACAACATTATTGTGGGCCTGTAATGGAGTGGAAAGCTAGGGGAAGATGGCCCAGAGTCTTTACTTCAGACCGTGCCAAATGTTCAGGCCTGCTTGAGCAAGGGAGATGCAGGGCGTATTGCCCTAAAGTAGGGCTGCCAAACTCCAGGTGGTCAATGGAGATCTTCCGCTATTACAAATGATCTCCAGGCAACAGAGGTGAGTTCACCTGGGGGAAATGGCCACTTCGGAAGGTGAACTCTATAGCACGACACACCACTGAAGTCCCTCCCCACCCCAAACTCCACCTTCCTCTTGGCTCCACACCCCAAATCTCCAGGAATTTCCCACTCTGGAGCTGGCAAACCTACCCTAAGGAAAGCAGATATGGATGCTGAAAAAGGATAACTACAGACTTGCCTGGCGAAGGCCTCACCCACCACTCGCCAGGAAAGGAGAAAAACTGTACAGAGTCTACAGAGCTTATGCAAGACAACCGGACTCCAAAGGATGTTTGACAGCAGGAACAAGACTGGGTGTCATGTCTAACAGCCACATCCACCAAGGCAGAGCCCTGAGTCAAACCAAACCGAAGGCTGGGTACAAAGGAATCATTTGGTAATGCTCTACAAGGCTATTAATGGAGCAAAACTGAAAGTCAGTGAAACACCTTTTTGATATCACTTCACTTGCCAGGGAAAGCTCCTATTTTTATATATATATATATAGAGAGAGAGCTCCCGTCTCTAGTTCCAGCTCCTGCCAACCTAGCAGTTCGAAAGCAAGAAATTGCAAGTAGATAAATAGGTACCACTTCAGTGGGAAGGTAACAGCGTTCCGTGCACCTTGGTGTTTAGTCATGCTGGCCACATGACCACGGAAACGTCTTCGGACAGCGCTGGCTCTTCGGCTTTGAAACGGAGATGAGCACCGCAACCCTAGAGTCGGATTCAACTGGCTTTCGAGCAAGGGAACCTTTACCTATATATATATATATGAATGATACAGGCCAGTGCTTTGGCCCTCAGTGCCACAATAAAAATGAGCACGGAGAATCCGGCAGGGGTTCCCCAGCTCCCTGTTGCTGTTCTGCAGAAAGCCCATAGCCCTTCCCACGCAACATACCCTTTGAGAGCAGACATGCATAGGGGCAAACTCTGTTCCAGGCATGACCAGTGTTCCCTCTAAGCTGAGTTAGTGTGAGCTAGCTCACAATTTTTTGGCCTCCGGCTCACACGTTTTTGTCTTCGCGCAGGAAGGGATGGCCCCAGAACAAACTAATTTACGCAGCAGCCAAATCGCTCGCTCACAGCTTTAATGCCAGTCGCTCACAAAGTAGAATTTTTGCTCACAAGACTCCACAGCTTAGAGGGAGCGTTGGGCATGACACCTCCGAACCGAGGTGTGTAGACGCCTCTCGCCCCACGCCATTTAAACACGCAGGCATGACTCCAATGGTGCAGAGAGAAAGCCTGATACCTGTAGACTTGTGTTGGTGTGGGGCCACCACACACCTTCAAGCCAATGTGCACACGTCAAGGGCCAGCTTCCCGTGGCAATGCCACCTAGGGCCTCCAGGGGACACCTGGAGACCTCCTGCTATTACAACTGATGTCCAGACAACCAAGATCAGCTCCCCTGGAGAAACTGGATGCTTTGAATGCTGGACTCTATGGCATTATACCCTGCTGAGGCCCCTCCCTTCCCCAAATCCTGCCCTCCCCGGGCTCCACTCCCAAAATCTCCAAGGATTCCCCAACCCAGAGCCGGCAACCCTAATGCCACCCCGACCCTATGTCTTCAGTCTCCATAGCTCAGTTATCTCGAAAGGGCTCATGAGTGCCTATTCAAGAAGACAAATTGGGACTAGCAAAAAAATAAGAAAAAGGTCACAGGTAAGCCTTGGTATGTGATGGGTTGTGGGGTTTTTTGCCTTGCCTATTCCCCATTCTTTTATACTCGTGCATGCAATCCATGCTCTCTCAGTCACGCACAGATCCGTTTCTCACTGAAGCAGCAACCTCCTGGTCACAGAAAGCTGGACACCAAGGAAAGGGTTTTAAGTTAGCCTTTTGCCCAACATGCTTGTTCTCTATGTGAAGGTTGTGTTTTAACACCCCCGTATCGTGAGCATGCACATCCCCATACCTGCAGGGTGACGGAGTACAGCTGAGGCACAATTTGGCACTGGACAAACAGGGAACTCCTGTCAAAATGCTGCTGTTTTCTCGACACCCTTGACACCCCCAAATGAAGCTTAGTCTTGCATGGCCCAACAGCTTTTTTTCAACTTCTGGGCAGTTGGGGCAAGCAGGTACCCAGAGCAAGACTACGTGGAGCCCACGTATGCTGGACCATGGGGATTCAGCAACCACATGATGCGTCTCCAGGAACTGGTATTATTAGGTGCACAATCCGGAAGCCAAAGAATGCAAAATCCATTGCAAAATCTTTAAGGCAATGAAGACAGGCTCAGAAGGATATGGGCAATGGGTGGGGGCCGGGAGAAACCCAAGAGAATTCTGGAGAGCCAGGCTTGGAGGCAGGGAAGTGTTATGTATTGTCTATACATAAGTGACATGAGCTTGAAACTCTCCCCTATCTAAGCCTGGTATCGGAAACAGCAAAACCTGATTGGCTACTCTGCGTAGGAAACCAATCAGGATACTAGAAAAGGTCTGGAGGGAGACGAATTGATTGGTTGTTATGTTACTGTTCTGACTGGTTGTTAATGCATCAAGGGGCGTGGTTTTGCCAGCCTGGATAGTTTAAAAGAGAGCCTGCTGCTCTCCTGTTTTTGTGTTTGTTCCTATCTTGTTAATAAAGCTGAATCACTGTTATGAGCTGCTGCCTCAAGTCGCATACTTAACAGGAAGGATTTCTCTTGATCAGAGGTGGGGTGTTTCACAGTTCTGAAGAGTTAAGGGAAGCAGAATATATCACCCCCAAACACGCCAATTTTTGTTTGTCTGCCATCACGTCACAGCTGACTTATGGCGACCCCGTGCGGTTTCCCAGACAGGAGACATCCAGAGGCGGTTTGCCATCGCCTGCCTTCACCTCACGACCCAGATATTCCTTGGTGATCTCTCTTCCAAACACTGTCCAGGACTGACCCTGCTTCGCTTCTGAGATCTGTTGAGAGAGGGCTAGGCTGGGCTTTCCAGGTCAGGGCTACAAGCCAAGACACACGCTGATTTAATCTGCATGATCTTGGCCACAACTTTCAGCTTTGCTTGGCTCCATTTCCACCCTCTTCTCATGCAGAAAAGTGATGGGAAAGATCTGGCCCACAGCTGGGGTCCATAACAAAGGAATGCTAATTTCCCCAAACTACTCTGGGCAGTTTCCTCTAAGGACTATGGTCCGCTGATGGCTAACTTCCACCAGACCTTTGGGGAAAGGGAGCAGGAAGGTAAGTGAAGAAAGAGCAGATGGGGGGGAGGGGGGAGAGACTGGGAGAAGCAGAAAACCGTGAACTGGCTAAAGTGCTTTAAGATGCAGGGACTTCACCCAAGAATCGGATTTGGGGTGGCCAGTGGACTGCCATAAGGCCAGCATTGAAAGAGAACCAGCATAGAACCCATTGCCCTGGAGAGTCATTAACATGTGGAATTCACTGCCAGAGGATGTAGTGATGGCCCCAAGAACAAGCCATTTTAAAAGGGGATTAGATAGATACATGGAAGATAAATCTATCATGGTGCCTGAGGGGAACCTCCACATTCAGAGGCACTAATTCTCTGAATCCCAGAGCCAGGAGGCAACATGAGGGGAAGGTCTCGGTCGCTATGCCCTGTTGTTGGCCCGGTGGAGGAACTGGCTGGCCACTGTGTGAGTCAGGATGCTGGACCGGATGGAAAAGTGTTCTGGTCCAGCAGGGCTCTTCTGATGTTCTTTAATTCCCACCAGTCAGAGAAATGAGCAGCACTGAACAATGCAGAATTCCTTGCCCACCCCTGCTCCAGTGTGCTAAAACACCTAGACCAACACCCATTTATTCATACTACTCAGTTCACCTGTCTTCCATTTTAACCGCACAACAACCCAGTGAGGTAGGACTGAAAGAGTGTGACTGACCCAAGCACAGCTAGCAAACTCCCAGGGCAGAACAGGGATCTAGAGCCAGGCCTAACAGGTCCTAGTCTGACACACTAGTTACTACATTTGACTAGTTGGGGGGAGCTAGGACGGTGTAGGGGCAAGGGTGTCGGAGTAGGATCTGGGAGACCTGAGTTCGAATCCCCACTTGGCCACAGAAGCTCACTGAATGACTTCGGGCTAGTCGTACCCTCTCAGCCTAACCTTGTGAGGTCCTTGTGAGGACAAACTGGAGGAGAGGAAAAGAACGCAAGCCGCTTGGGGTTCCCATCAGGAGAAAGGCAGGATATAACTGAAGTGAGCAAAAGAAGCGAATACGGTTATTCCTGAATGCGACGCACGCGAGAACTTCTATGCTGCCTTATAAATGTCAAACAGACACACACAAAGATGAAGGCTTTGGGCCCTTGAGATGCAGCCAGCCTAATAAGGCACAGATTAGCAGACCCATAATTACTGAGGTGCTGACATGTTAAGATCCACTAAAGGCCCTGGAAGAGTTCAGCCTTCTGCCCATTCCACTGCAGCGGAAGGCACGGGTGATTTATGGAAGGAATTAACTTGAAGGGCAGGGACAACAGACCGAGACTAGTCTAAGCACACAATAAAATATTGCCCTCTCCTCTACGCAGCAGGCGGCATTTGAGGCCAAACCTGGGGCCTCACACCACCCCCCACGCCATTATTTACGATCAAGCAGCTGGAAGACAGGGAAAAAAAGCACTGTCAGACGGAGGGCCACAGGAATTTACTGCTTTAAAAGGGGATTAGATAGCTTCATGGAGGATAAAGGCTATGGGGAACCTCCACATTCAGAGGCACTAAGCCTCTGAATCCCAGAGTCACAAAGCAACATCAGGGGAAGGCCTCGAACTCTATGCCCTGCTGCTGGCTGTCCAGAGGAACTCGTTGGCCACTTGGTCTGATCCAGCAAAGCCTCTTTTTAAGTTCTTATGAACCCACAGAGGTGTTCCCAAGTGCATCAGAAGCATGCTTCAGAAGCTTCTAGTTGGCGTTTTTTTTGCAAGAATCCCCCAAACATTTGCTTACGGTTTTTGGTTGTTTTTATGATGAATTTTAATTGTATTTATATAAGCATTTTATGTAGGCTGCTCTGAACCTGCCTCTGCGGGGAGGGCGGGGTATAAATTGAACAAACAAACAAGTATCACATTTATCTATGAATCAACTCTCCTTTAGCCTATGCTGTGGTTTCAAACCCAAGCAGTCAACATGAGGGTGGCACAGTCAGGGCCCTTTTTCTTTTCTTTTTTAAAGAGGTACCAGAACTCTCAAGAAAGAAATGAAGTTTTCAGTCTGCATACTGAAAACCCATGAACTTTTAAACATTTAAAAAAGAATTTTATCGAAGAAGTTCTGGAACTCCATTTCAGTGTGTTCCCCAGGAAAAAAGCCCTGGGCATGGTATATAGCTTGATCTTGCCAGATCTCAGAAGCTAAGCAAGGTTGGGACTTGGGTGGGAGACTGCCAACTGAGGCTCTGCCAAGGAAGGCAACGGCAAACCATCTCTGCTTCTCACTTACCTTGAAAGCCCCTTGCTGGGACGGTCATGTTGGTTGAAAACTTGAGGATGTTTCACCAAGGATCCTTCAGCCATCGTATTAATATACGAGCCGACTCTCCTTTAGCCTACACAGTTGTTTTTAACCCTAGCTGTCAACCTACCTTGATGGTGGAAAAAGTGCCATCAAGTCACAACCAATTTAAGGTGACTTGATAGGGTTTTCAGGGAAAGAGACATTCGGAGATGGTTTGCCATTGTTTGCCTCTGCATTGCAACCCTGGTATCCGCTGGTGGTCTCCTATGCAAATACTAACTAGGGCCAACACTGCTTTGCTTCCAGGATCTGATGAGACTGGGCTAGCCTGGGCCATCCAGGTGCCTTAGGTAATATATTTAGGTAAGTAGAAACCATGCATCCCATCAGAAGCAGGATCTTAAGTTCACCCCTTCCTCCTCTCTGCATCCCTCAGGTAGCAGCTCTGGGAAACACCTTCTGCCCTGGGTCCTTGGGGAAATGTAACCTGCCAGCATCTAGAGTACTAGACGAGACAGATCAAGGGTCTGAGTCAGCATATATATAATTCAAATCAGCTGGGCAGCTGTTAAATGCCACAGGACAGAAGCACATCACAGTCTGTCACCTATTCCAAAAGGTCATTTGACTACGTGCTTGAGAAACAGAAATGAACTGCAAATGCACAGATATACCTCACATGGGCCCTTTTCAGAGACTTTAGGGGAGAGGCCATGGCTCAGTGGTAGAGCATCTGCTTGGCAATCAGAAGGTCCCAGGTTTAATTCCAAGCATTACCAGTTAAAAAGACCAGGCAGTAGGTGATGTGAAAGACCTCTGCCCGAGATCTTGCAGACCCCTGCCACCATTCTGAGCAGACGACACTGCCTATGATGGACCAAGAGTCTGATTCAGTGAAAGGCAGCTTCTCATGTTCACAAGATGTGGAATTTAGGGAGAAAACGCAAACAGCCATACAAAAGAATAACATTTGCCACTGAAAATGCATCTGGCAGGGGTTCATGGTACATCATGCTGTCTAATGCACATTTACAATGCACACACATAAACAGTTGTTCACACCTGACATTTGTACATCTATATGCAAAACATTTTACTACTCAATGTCCGAATGAGCTGCAGCTATTGAGCTAAGAAGGGAAAGCGCACGGTTTTCATAGTGTTTGGGAAACAGTGAGCGATAGAAGTGTGCAAATGCAGGTCCCGCCTGGCTCAAACGGAATCTCATCTGATTAAAAAGATGCTAATTTCTTCCAGTGGAACTCAGCTGCAGGCGTGGTGCTGGGGATTAGTTACCCCACCAGTATCTGCTGGATTATTTCAGATGCCGGCAGTTCTCATGCTGAACAGAAGGCACAACCTCATCCTAAGCCCACGGATCAAAGTTTCACAGTGCTCGAAACAATCACGCCTATAAAGTCAACAGACTTAAAAAAAAAAAAGTAGGAGATTTCTAAACAAACAAGAGGCAAAGTGTTCAGGAACAAGGGGCTGTTCATCTCCACTTGGGATATTTTTTGTGGGAAAGGGTACAAGTTTCACAGGGGGGGGGGAGAGGGAAGTGTTTGGAGATGAATAAGAGGTGTAAGTATGTCTGCACAAGGAGGTCAGAAGTTAAGACACCTACACATTTCATGGGAATGCTAGACAACACAATTCCTTCCAGCAAGTAAAGTGGAATAGCTCTGAGTCACTCTGGAACCTTGCAAAACATCTTGGGCTCTACTCGGCCAATTCTTGTTAAACACTAAATAGGACACCCATGCACCAAAGTCTCCAGTTCTTTATCTCACAGCAGTAACATGGAGAGAATTGAACAGCATCTTGTAGCTAGAGGGAAGACGCTTTCCATATGGTTGAGGGGAAGAGGCTGCCCTGATGAAGGATTCAGTATCACTCAATGGTCTCTGAGTCCTTTCACTGTCAGAATTTGGTTGGCTAAGAAGATACTTTGTGAATTGAAGACTCTAAAGTTTAAAAACCTCCAAGTGAATACCTCTCCCCCACAGTTATTCAGAAAGGTTACACTTGCCCAGACTTTAAATCCTGAATCTACTGTAAAATGTATTACCATTGCTACATGTAAAATGTATTACATCAATGTGACCACTGGGGCATTTTTAGAATAAACTAGATCTCAGGTGCAACAATGACCTTGCCACTTAAGTTACCTACATGGTCTATGTGCTCCAAAGGTATAAAGATCTGCTCAGCAAGGGGGTGCTGAATAGCTTGGATCCTTTGTCAAAGGCATATCCTTTCCCCACATTCTTCTGGAAGCCATTTTTTAATGTCGGCAAGTATTTCCCCTATGCCAACACACCTTGGGGAAGATTGCCTGTAACTCTCAGGTAAATGCAATGAAATCATAGGGACTGGCTATACCTCACTCAGAAGTAACCGCACCAAGACCAATGGTGCTTATTCCCAAGAGTGGACAGAACTGCTACCAAAAAAACTGAGATGCTTTGACAGGGTTTTGTTTGGAAAGGCTTCTCACTGAAATCAAAAGGACCTACTTTACAGATTACAGTGCCAATTCCTTAGTACTTCCCATACCTTAACTGTAGCATATGGCTACTGCATATATAAGGGAGGAGTGAAAGCTCTACTGCCCAAGCCCTGAAGCTTATAACCTTTTTTACTCTTTGGGACCTCACTGAAAAGGAGTACCCACATGTCTGGTAGGTTCCTATGCCTACCACACAGGGATCACTTTTCTAGGCAATCTACATGACCACCAGTACAACTTCCCTCTGCAGAAATCTGGCTCATGACCTTTAAGGGTTAAAATACCTTAACAAATTGATTCCTTTAAGCTCTGTTGCTGTAATTCAGTTAAATACAATACGTAATCAACATATCTAATCCTCAACATGACGGCCATCTGTGGATGCTTACACCTGGAGACTGGGGCCATGTACAGACAAGACCTATCTTTCTACAAAACTGGGGGGAAAGGTTTGCAGAAAAATCTGAACAACAACAAAAATTGCATCTCATTTCCCCTCCCCCACTATTTATTTATTATTTATTTGTTTCGATTTGTATCCTGCCCTCCCCGAAGGCTCAGGGCGGCTAACAATGGGCATAAATGCCAATTTAAACAACATAGAACAATATCAACAGATAAAATTATAAAATCAGACAATACAGCATCACAACAACATTTAAAACTAAGATGACGGTAGTGCGATGGGACAGGTTACCGAGGTGGGATATCGAAGGTGGAATAGCGGTAGCGGCAGGCTCCTACTCAAAAGCCTGGCGGAAGAAGCTCCATCTTCTTCCCCCTTCCAGAAAGCCACCATAACCTTCTCCCGTTTTCCCGCTTCCTTCTCCCTCTCAAAAAACATTCCTCTTGTCCGTCAACAACTGTATCACTTACCTATATATATATATCATTACAGGCTGTTTGGGGAGGAACAAACAATCACTGGTCTATTTCTCACTCGCCAGATCACTATCTTATGACCAGGTCACCACCTTCCCATGACCAAAACAAGGCAGTAGGTCAGTCGGTTCTCCCTCCCCACTCCACAGAGTCCTCTCTCTCTCTCCCCATCTCATCCTGCTCTGAGTTTTAGAGGGGCTTAGGCTGTGGGATGATGTCGCTACGTCTCTGAGCTTGGCAAAACAAGTCAAAACAAACTCCTTCACGCTGATTCAGAGCAATTTACTGGCACAATTGCACTCAGCCAGGCAGCCCCCGAGGTGTCATTTCTGACAATCGAAAGGTTTACGTTTCTCTCTGCTTTCTTCCCCCCACTCTTGGCTGCAAAGCGGAAGGAGCCGGTCGGGGTTCTTCCATAAAAGATGAGAATCCATGAAGTCCTCACTACAAAGGGGGGAAATTTTAAACAAGCTCCTTGGGGCTTTTAGATTTCTTTAGTTACCTGTATTTAATACAGCAGAAGAGAAGCTGGGACAGATCGGACCAATGTTTAGTGTGCTGTTACCAGAAGAAAGCCACCGAGGGCATCTCTGGAGGCTCATAACCAGGTCAACCGCTCTCCCCAAATGTGCGTCCCCAGAGGTACACTGCTGCCAGACATGGAGGTTCTAGAACGGACAGCTGCCGCCAGCCCACTCATCTGTCACGAATCTTCCCGGCCAGAGTTTTATTGGCTTTTCTTCTTCAATGACAAACTTTTAGACTGCAGCCACCAACAGAGACATTTGGCCGTAGATCCGCGGGACTCAATTCCAAGTCAACATTAAAGGCAAGGCTGCAACCCTATCCATTCTCATTCTCCACCGGGTGACCCATAAGCCGATTTAAGGCATATAAGTAAACTGGTCTTAGCACACGTGGCTTTGTACTCGGAGGGGAACGGGGGGGGGGGCAGGTGACCCTAAGCCGTGGCCGCGGGTGACCCTCGCGAGCAGCTCGGATTCTTGTCCGCATCTGAACCCCTATTTAACCTGCCTCTGTTTACAGAAACCGACCACCACCACCCTCCCCGGAATTACAACTCGGACCTCTCCGTACGTCGCCGCAATTACACGAAAGTGAAAACAGTCTCTTGAAAACAGGGCGGGAATCCCCGTTTGCTTTACAAGAATAGCAAGCCCAGTTTGGGAAAACAGCGATTCCATAGAAATGGGGGGGGCGGGGCGTGAAAGACTGACCCCCCCCCATGCAATCGAACCAGCTTCCCAGCTACACAGGCAGTGCGTCCCTGAGCCACAGAATCACA
The DNA here is from genome assembly GCA_029375565.1 of Gekko gecko. Classification (NCBI taxonomy): domain Eukaryota; kingdom Metazoa; phylum Chordata; class Lepidosauria; order Squamata; family Gekkonidae; genus Gekko; species Gekko gecko. The sequence continues at coordinate 111,428,641 of JAPDNY010000010.1, read as the reverse complement.
GATTGGAAAGGACCTCCAGGGGTCATCTAGTCCAACCCCTGCACAATGCAGGAAATTCACAAATACCTCCCCCCCCCCGCACACACTCCCGGTGACCCGTGCGCCATGCCCAGAAGATGGGGGGATCCCCCAGGATCCCCGGCCAAACTGGCCTGGAGAACCACTTTAGGCCAACTGAAACCAAGAGGCAAGCATTCCGGGTTGGCAAAGGGGGCGCAAGGTAGCCACGAACCGCACGCACGGGGGCCATCCCGGAATTACGGCTGGCGACAAGTGGCCTCCGGAGCAAGCCATTCGCGCGGCGCAAGCTGCGAGCAGACCTGAAGAAGCTTCTCAAGAGTAAAAGCGGCCGCCGGTCAAAACATGCCGCCCCCCTTCCCCAATCAATGCTCAGTTAGCCTGCCAAGTCAACGCACGCACGGGCGCAGGTAGGAGCCCGGAGGAAACAAAAGGGTCACCCAAGAAAAAAACTCACACCACTGACGGACGAGCTGGTTCACCTCCGCTCAGCTCCCGGAGGTCCCGGGAACTCGACCTCTCTCCTTCGCGCTCGAAGATCACGTCGGGAAAGAAAGTCCCCCGGCCGGCCGGTGCAGCACCAGCTCCGTGGCTCCTTCCCGGGGAAAACGGAACTCAGAGCAACCTGCAGCGCCCAGCGAAGCCACGCAAAACTGCCTGAAGCCCTTCTTGCAAAAAGCCCGAGCGCAACTCGGCGCACAGAGCTCAGCGCCGCCCTCTAGTGGCTCTCTTTTGAAGTCTCACGTTGCAATCAATTAGGAACCTGAAACCGGATCGATAGAGCGGCACGGCCGGCTTCTTCGCCTCGACTGATCGCCGACTTTTCTGGCCGCTCCGCTACTAGCGAACACGCCCCCCTTAAGGCTGGCCCTTCAGCTCCGCCTTTCCAGGATTCTCACCAATCGCGGGCCAGAGTCTCCCCGCCCACAAGCTGGGTGGTATGGCGGTGGGAGTGTAAGCAAGTAGGGAACAACCGCGCTGGGGAAGATTTAGTGCGTTTCTGCGCTGGCCACCACTTCTCCTCCCAGTTGTTTGCCATGAACACATGAAGCTGTTTTATATTGGGCCGTCTAAATCAGTACTGTCTACTTGGACTGACAGCGGCTCTCTAAGGTCTCAGGCAAAGGTCTTTCACATCAGCTACTGCCTGGTCCTTTGAACCAGCAGTGCAGGGGATTGAACCTGGGACCTTCTGCATGCCAAGCAGATGCTCACCCACTCAGCCACGCCCCCTCCCTAAGTGACACAGGACGAATGAGGATGGTGTGCAGTAGGTAACTCGCTGGGCCTCTGCTTTGCAGGGACAAGGTTCCCTGCTTCAGTCCCTGGCATCTCCCATTCAAAGGACCAGGCTTTGCATGTGGAATCTGACCTCCAAAACGTCCTATCCTTAACAAGTCTGGCAAACAAAAACTTGTGGCTTCCTTGACTGAGCCAATCCAGCTGAGGGTGGGTCTTCCTCTTTTCCTGCTGCCTTCTGTCTTTTTCAGTGAGTCTTGTCTTCTCAAATTGTAGGCAATGGCTCTGATCACAGGCAGAATTAGCAGCCCGAGAGGGATGAACGCTGGGCAGATTTTACGGGTGCAATCACACAGGAATATCTGGCAAGCGTCCCGCACCCGTCACCAACCCGTCTCGCCCCTCTGAAGAAGCAGAGTTAAAAAAAAATACCTGGGAAAGTGCAGTAGCGAATGGGTTTGCAACAGGCTGCAGACGGACATCTCCGTGTGATCGCACCAGTGCGCCCTCATTGCATCAGTGATCCCTCATTGAAGCGCACCGGAAACACGCGGCAAAGAATTGTGTCTGATCACGCAGTGGCGCATCAAATTAAGGTAAAGGTAAAGGCTTCCCTTGCTCGAAAGCCAGTCGAATCCGACTCTAGGGGTGCGGTGCTCATCTCCGTTTCCAAGCCGAAGAGCCAACGCTGTCCAAAGATGTTTCTGTGGTCACGTGGCCGGCATGAGTAGATGCTGAGGCACACAGAACGCTGTTCCCTTCCCACCGAAGTGGCACCTATTTATCTACTTGCAATTTCTTGCTTTCGAACTGGCCTCGCTTCCCCCCAGCGTTATCCGGCACGTGTGGCCGGGGCCAATGTCGACAAAGCTTCACCAGTGGTCTGACTCGAGTAAGGCATCTTCATGTGAGCTGGGAAGTAGGGTTGCCAGCCTCCAGGTGGGGCCTGGGGATCTCCCGCTTTTACAACTGATCTCCAGCTGACAGAGATCAGCTCCCCTGGAGAAAATGGCTGCTTTGGAGGATGGACTCTATGGCATTGGCCCATGCTGAGGCGCCTTCCCTCTCCAAACCCCACCCTCTCCTGGATCCACCCCCAAAGTCTCCAGGTATTTTCCAGGCCAGAGCTGGCAACCCTACTGGGAAGTCCTTGAATCTTGGTGCCAGCCAGTTGACCTTGGGCCTCGCACTCAGCTTCGCTGGCCTTGGAGGGCTGTTCTTCCTGCACTTTTCTACTTTTGTAACGCCATGTTCTGCTTTGCTTGACGTAGCATGCCTGATTCCCCCTCCCCACACACACTTTTTGCATCATTTCAAATGTTTGTAATGTATACCCTGTCGCATTGCTTCTTAGATGGCTTGTGCTGTTCTGCTGCCCTGTTTGACACTCGTCTGCCCTGCGTCCCAATCAGAAAGACGAGCTGTACATCCAGTTGATAAAAAGGAATACAGGTGACACCGCCCTGATCTCTGGGGAAGGAGGGTGGGATAAAAATGTGGTGGATGAACTAGGGTTGCCTACTCCAGGTTGGGGAATTCCTGGAGATTTGGGGGGGGTGGAGCCTGGGGAGGACGGGGTTTGGGAAGGGAAGGGATCTCGTGCCGCAGAGTCCACCTCCCAACGCTGCCATTTTTCTTCCAGGGACTAATCTCCGTAGTCTGGAGAGCACTTGTAATTCCAGGAGATCCCCAGGCCCCACCTGGAGGCTGGCAACCTTATGACTTAACTGACATTTCCCTCTCAAAAGCAGCTCCTCTGTTTATCATTCCCAGCTGAAGCGGAGAGCGAATGGCATGCCCAAGGCTGCAGGATGAGGCCATTTATCTGCTGTTTGCCTTACATGCTGGCGGCATTCCCTAATCCTGCAGCAAACAATGGGGACGAACCACTGGCATGAGTCCTTAAGCCGTTGTGTACATACTATGGTCACCAAGGAGTGGCACCCCAGTCAGAACTCTGAGGCACAGATCCATAGCGCAGACCAATGGCAGACACCAGCGTGTGTGTTTTCTGCAGGTTCCTTGTTGCTACTCTGGAATGTCTTCGGTATTTTGGGGGGTATTTCCCAAATACCTGAAGCAAGCAGCAACGACACGCAGAGTGACACGGCCAATTGTCTTGTTGCAACTTGGGGAAAGCCATTATCATTTATCTTCCGTTTGCTGTGTTCAAAACAGTTTAGAAATCCTGTGCTCAGTTTAGAAATCCTGTGCCTCCCCCAAATCTCTCCCCCTCCCCGAATTCCCTACAATTTCAGGACCTTGAGCAAATGGGTTTTTTTTCTAGCCTGCCCCCTTTCTTCCCTTCAGTTAACACAGAACTAACTGAAGGGGAAAATTCTAACCTTTCTCGAGCACAGCTAATCCTCCTCAGATAATTTTCAAAGGGTCTTTTTTTCTGTTGATTGGTTTACAAAATCCTGTTTTTTGCATACCTGGGCAGTTCGCCGAGTACACGGAGACCCGCACTTTTTCTGCATACAAGAGCCAGCAAGTTTGTTATTACATATTAGCAATATTTGCCCTGACCTGGTTAGCCCAGGCTAGCTTGATCTCGCCTGATCTTGGAAGCTAAGCAGGGTCGGCCCTGGTCAGTATTTGGATGGGAGACCACCAAGGAAGTCCTGGGTTGCTAGGCAGAGGTGGGCAATGGCAAGCCACCTCCGGACATCTCTTGCCTTGAAAAACCCTACAAGGTTGCAATACAGCTGCAACCTGATGGCAAAAAATAAAAATAAAGGGATAGTTACATGTAGGTTGTGAGGGAAACTAGCAGTGAGGTCCTACATAAATCATCCATAGCAGTAAGAAGGATTCAGTGTGACTTGAATGCTAATGTGTAAATATCACACACATCTCCCCAAGGGGACAAGGAAGGTTGCCAGTTTTTTCTCCTCCCAGGGTTCCCTTGCAAGATAAAACTCATAAGCACATAGACTTCATTTGCCAGGACCATCACGATGGACCACGGGTTGCTGAGGTATTTGTAAGCTCAGCCGAGGAAGCTTGCTGGGTGACCTTGGGCCAGTCACACACTCTCAGTCTAACAAAGAAGAAGAAGAGGTTGGATTTATACTACCCCACCCTTCGCTCTGGGTCTCAGAGCCGCTTACAGTCTCCTTTCCCTCCCCCTCCCCACAACAGACACCCTGTGAGGTAGGTGGGGCTGAGAGAGAGCTCTTTCAAGGATTGCTGTTGAGATGTAAGCTACTTTGGGTCCCCATTGGAAAGAAAGGTGAGATATTAAAAAAGTAAATAGGCAAATAAGTATGATGGTCTAGAGGCATAAACCTTTGCAATGACAGAGCCAACAAAAGGGAATGGGCTGAAATGGGTCTTTTTGGAAACCCATTGCTGTTAAAGCCAGAATAGATGATCCAGTAAGCAAGCTGGTAACCCAAGTCTTTAACAGGCAGAAACAAGAGGCAGTTTGGTGTAGTGGTTAAGAGCGGTGGACTCTAATCTGGAAAACCAGGTTCAATTCTCTGCTTCCCCACTTGAAGCTAGCTGGGTGACCTTAGGCAAGTCACAGCACTCTCAGCCTACAAATAAGCATAGCTCTCCCCCTAGCGGTGCCAAAAAAGAGCTACAGCTTTGGCAGCCAAACAATCCCTTCTAGGATCTCCTGGCTATTCCACACACAATGCCATACGATAATTAATTAATTAATTAGCAGGCAGAAATTTAGCACCTGCCACCTCTTCTGCCCTGGAAAAGGAGAGATAGGGGGGGGTAGCTAAATTTTTGCTGGGTTTTCAAAGAACAATGATAACTCTTGAACATGATGGCTTATGGGGTTCTTGTTACCTAGGGCAGCTGCCACCACCCTCTGGATAATGGCTCAGTCCTCACGATGAGAAATAAAGGAGTGACTTACTCAAGAGAGAATGAAGTTGTAGATAAAAGCTCCAAGTGTCATCCTTCTGCTGTGAATAAGGTGCACATCATGAGCTAACAATGCTGCCTAAGAACACAAGAAGAACCCTGCTGGATCAGACCAATGGTCCATCTATTCCAGCATCCAGTCTCATACACTGGTCAGCCAGTTCCTCTGGATGTTTCCTCCTGGCACTGGGATTCAGAAGTCGACTGTCTCTGAACATGGAGGTTCCTTTTAGTCACCCTGGCTAGCAGCCACTAATAGTCCTATCCTCCATGAATCCGTCTAAGCCCCTTTTAAAGCCGTCAATGCCTGTGGCCATCACTACATCCTCTGGCAGTGAATTTCACTCATTGTGTGAAGAAGTTGTTCCTTTTGTCCGTACTGAATCTACCGCCCATCAGCTTCATTAGGTGCCATCAAGTTCCAATATTTGGGGAAAGGGAGAAAAGGGACTCTGTCCACTCTCTCTCTGTGTATGTGTAAAATGCCCTCAAGACTCAGCCAATTTATGGCAACCCTGTCAGGTTTAACAAGGTAAGAGACATTCAGGGGTGGTTTGCCATTGTCTGCCTCTGCATCACACCCCTGGTATTCCTCGGAGGTCTCCCATCCAAGTACTAACCAGGGCTGACCCTGCTTAGCTTCCGAGATCTGATGAGATCAGACTATACCTTTCCTCCTCTCCACTCTCTCCATCCTGTGCATGATTTTAACTGCAAACAAATGCTGCAGTAATGCTGAATGGATTGGAATATCATTCTGCAGTTCCCTACTATTGGGTGGTAAGAAGTTCCAGAGATTGTGGGCTGGTTTCACTTCCTTGGGACGAGAGAGTGCACCAGGGGTGTCCAGCCTCTCTGCAATATTTACTAATATGCAAGCAGAGCAGAGGCAGATCCAGTCTTGGAAGCAGACAGCGCACTCCTCCTGCGTCAGATCCCCAAAGAAGATAACTATACCTCGAGGAGGTTTTGGCTAACTCACAGCATTCTCATGTTCCAAAACACTGACCTCGAGGGCCTGCCTTTCTTGGCGATGCTTCAGACTCAATCCGAGTAATGGATACAGCCCAGAGCGCCCAAGAGACAGTTCAGGAAAGAAGAAAATTAAAAGATGCTCTGGGAACGAGAGGGATGTAAGTAGATTCGAAGTCTGTGGCCAGAATCGTGTCGGTTCTGACTGTGGCACGGCACCCGGAACATTGCAGACGTCTTTATAAATATTAAATGATAGGGTGATGGTATATGAATAATGATTCCCCGAGCTATGCTGTCAAGGTGAAATGATTTACTTATTGTGTGTGTTCCTTTCTATGCAATGAAGCCGCTCGGTGTAATCTCCAGGATTGGGAGAAGGTGTGTTAAAAAGTATGTGTGAACACTACAGTTGCCAGTCCCCAGGTCCCAGTGGGGGTTCTCCTGGTTTTCAGGGCTTCTGCCTGCCACCAGCCAACAGGCCAGCGGGGGAAACCCTATCCCCATGTGACGTCCCCGATGCAATAACATCACCCAGAAGTGACATCATCACATCAATGGCGTCACAGAGGACACTCTGTTTTGAGGGCAAAACTCTGTGGTAAATTTGCCCTCAAACCAGAGTGTCACTATGTGACATCGCCAACATGATGATGTCAGTTCTGGATGACGTCACCATATCAGGGACATTGTACGATATCGCTGCCCCCTCCAGGAACGCCCCTCAAATCCCCCCCCCACTGATGACAGGGTAGGACCTGGCAACCCTAATGAGCACATGAAGCTGCTTTCCACTGAGTCTGACCCCTGGCCTACCAAGTATTGCCTGCTCTGATTGGCAGTAGGTCTCCAGGGTCTCAAGCTGAGGCCTTTCACGTCTCGTTTTTACTGGCCATTTTTATTAGCCTGTTTGGATTGCTTTTTAAAAATTTGCTCTTATTTATATGATTTTTAAAAATTTGTTTTTATCATTATTTGCTTTGCTGTGTTTTACTCTCTGGAGAGGCAGCATACACACTTTCCAAATAGATCAAGATGGGTAGCCGTGTTGGCCCTGACCTGAATAGCCCAGGAAAGCCCGATCTCGTCAGATCTCAGAAGCTAAGCAGTGTCAGCCCTGGCTAGTATTTGGATGGGCGACCTCCAAGGAATACCAGGGGTGTGACTCAGAGGCAGGCAATGGCAAACCTCCTCTGAAACAACTGCCTTAAAAAAACCAGTCTAGCTCACCACCTAGTGGTGCATGATGCTAAAAGAACTAGAACTTCCAACTGCCAGACAATCTTAGGATCTCCTGGCTATATGACACACACTGCCATACAATAATTAATTAATTAATTTAGTAGAAAAGAGCAAGAGTCCAGCAGCACCTTAAAGACTAACAACATTTGTAGCAGGGGATAAGCTTTCGTGAGTCACTGCTCCCTTCTTCAGATATCTGAAGCTCATATCCAGCCACAAATGTTGTTAGTCTTTAAGGAGCTACTGGACTCTTGCTCCTTTCTGCTTCCACAGACAGACTAACACGACCACCCAACTTGACCTGTCTCTGTGGAAGGCACCACAGTTAGCCATACAGAATGGAAATAAAATAAAAGTAAATAAATAACAACCTTACAGGTATCTCAGGTGTCTGGAGTGGTGAGCGGTGACTCACGTTAGCTCATTCCCTGCCATAAATCTTGTTATGTCTTTAAGGTGCTACTGGACTCTTGCTCTCTTCTACACTTTCCAAATAAATAAGTAAAAAATAAATACTACTGGATAGTTTTTACTCAACGTGCTGGGGATTGCACCTGGGACCTTCTGCATGCCAAGCAGCTGATTGTCTGTGAACCACATTCCCTCCAATCTGAATGAAGAAGGTGGTCATGTTGCAACTGAGAGATTCCTCCAGGGTTCCTAAATTTTAGGAAGCCAGACCTGGCAGGCTCCTCTTCTCCTCATGCCCTACTGAGACATTTCATCTCAGTAGAGTAGAGACATGATAGAGGTTTATAAGGTTATGCATGGGATAGAGCAGGTTGAGAAATAAGTACTTTTCTCCCTTTCTCACAATACAAGAACTCGAGGGCACTCCATGAAATTGCTGAGCAGTCGGGTTAGAACAGATAAAAGGAAGTACTTCTTCACCCAAAGAGTGATTAACGTACGGAATTCACTGTCACAGGAGGTGGTGGCAGCTGCAAGCATGGACAGTTTCAAGAGGGAATTAGATAAACATATGGAGCAGAGGTCCATCAGTGGCTATTAGCCACAGGGTATAAATAGGAACTCTCAGGTTGGGGCAAGTGATGCTCTGTATTCTTGGTGCTGGGGAGGGGGGGGCAGTAGTGGGAGTGCTTCTAGTGTCCTGGCCCCACTGCTGGACCTCCTGATGGCACCTGGTATTTTTGGCCACTGTGTGACAGAGTGTTGGACTAGATGGGCCATTGGCCTGATTCAACATTGGCTTCTCTTATGTTCTTATGTTCTTATCTCTCCCTGTCACTTGTCTGCTCCGCCATGTGGTACGCCAGGAATCCTGACCACCATAGCAAGTAGAGGAGGTGGTGGCAGCGAACAGAAGAAAAAGGGGGAGATGGGCAGATGTTTCCACTGCCTCATCCTGCTGTTTGTAAGAAACACGTCAGTACTGTAAGTTAGACTGAATTTTGATGATAGCAACAGGGCGAATTCACAATTAGGTAATAAAAATGAACCTGCCCCAAACCATTTACAGAGTTTCTGCTTGGAGTCCCCCCCCCCCCGTCGGCCCTATGGTTTTATCACAGTGTTTTGGGTTTTTTTTTAAAAAAAATCCTAGATCAGCCAGTGATGTCACTTCTAGATTTTACTGGGTGCCACCCTCCTTTTGCTCTTGGGGGTTGCAGGTTGAGGCCTGGCAGCAATAGGAGTCCCCAGTGTGGCACCCTTGGATGCTACGGTACCCCCACCCACCAACACCTTTCCCGTTGACCACCCAGCATTTTTAGAAAGTGGGCAGGGCCGGATGTTGCTTTTGTCCAATAGGGCTTCTTATTGGCACTTGCAGATCTGATTGGCTCTGCGGACTTTGGAAAACACTGCTTTGGTGAGCATCTGCCATGTCAACACTGCGTGACTGAGCTGTGAATATGTAAGAAAATATTTCAAAACTGTTTGCTCATTCTAAAAGGCATCCTGTTATAGACAGATAAGGTTGCCAGCTCTGGGCTGGGAAATACCTGGAGATTTTGAGGGGGAGCCTAGGGAGGGCGGGGTTTGGGGAGAAGAGGGACCCCAGCAGGGTACAATGCTGTAGAATCCATCCTTCAAAGAACAGGGAACTGTTCTTGGTTGTCTGGAAATCAATTGTAATAGCGGGAGATCTCCAGGTGCCGCCAGGAAGCGGGCAACCCTATAAACCGAGCTTTTGCCTAAAATGCTGAAGACGAGCAGCATTACCAGGGCTCTTTTTGTAGCAGGAACTCCTTTGCATATTAGGCTACACACCCCTGATGTAGCCAATCCTCCAATAGCTTACAGAGCTGTTCTTATAGGGGCTACTGTAAGCTCTCGGAGGATTGGCTACATCAGGGGTGCGTGGCCTGATATGCAAAGGAGTTCCTGCTACAAAAAGAGCCCTGAGCATTACTATTAGAGTTACACATAATCTCACTCCCTGACGTTTTGTGGCTGACTCCACCCCCTGCAGCGGCCATTTTGCAGTTGCGACAACCGTCCTGTGTCGGAATTCCAGAGGTGCCCACAGGCTCAAAAAGGCTGGGGACCCCCACACGAGTTTGTCTGGGACATTTCTATGAAGAACTACAAATAAAAGTCTGCAAGATGAACACGGAGACCACTCACAACAGCCGCCACTGGAGAGAAGAAGCTAACTAGTTATTATGCTAAGCGACAGAACACCTACAGTGCCTGAGAAAGACGTTCGCTCTCTTTAACCTCTGGTTGATACCGTCAAACCTACCGAGACCTTGAATTCAGTCATTTCCCACAGGAGGAACTTTGGCCACCCTGCTACAGGCAGACAGACACCTCTGAAGGGTGATTCAGAGGGTAGACTTCAGAGATTGCTCAAGTGCCCTCAGGCTCTCACAGGTGAGGTAATCTGAAAAAAGCTCTGCTGGGTGGACTATCCGCATCCAAATATGTATCAGGCAAGGCCTTCGGCGGAGGGAAATGAGGCGTACCGAGCGGCGATGTCAGCGTCTGAAGGGCAACAGCCAATCACGCGGCCTCCTCTGAGTTGCGATTCTGGAGAAACTACACAACGATCCACCAGGCAGCGCTGATGAAATACAGACATCTAAGTGAAAGGTGAGGAAGAGCCGACGTAGGGTTGCCAACCTCCAGGTGAGGCCTGGAGATCTCCCACTATTACGACTGGTCTCCAGACGGCAGTGATCAGTTCCCTGGAGAAAATGGCTGCTTTGGAGGGTGGACTCCACGGCATTGTATGCTGCTGAGGTCCCTCCCCCCCATACTCCCTCCTCAGGCTCCACCCCCAAAATCTCCAGATATTTCCCCACACAGAGCAGGCAACCTTGGAAGAATCATCGGATCATAGAGTTGGAAGGGGCGATACAGACCATCTAGTCCAACCCCCTGCCCAATGCAGGGCCAGCCTAAAGCATCTCTGACAAATATTCGTCCAGCCTGTTCTTGAAAGCTGCCAGTGAAGGAGAGCTCACCACCTCTCTAGGCAGCTGCTTCCACCTTTGAACCACTCGGACTGTGAAAAAGTCTTTCCTAATATCCAGCCGATACCTTTCTGGTAATTTAAACCAATTGCTTTGGGTCCTATCCTCTGCCGAGGACAGCCGAGGCACCTTCCATCTTGAACACATGACTTCCGAAGGACGTCAGCACAGAATGTTCATTTGCTCCTCTGACAGTTCCAGTTCTGGCTTTGGGAGCTCTGCCAATGGGCATTTGCCTCTCTTGAGCACCGTTGGTGTGATCTCCACCCACAAAAGCTTGCCACCCAGCCACTGAAACAGGCCGTTTCACTCACAGGCAGTCGGGGCTGATCTAAGACCAAATGGAAACCCATGTGAGGACAGCCTTTGGGAGCCTCCCCACTTTGTTCAGGTTTTGAACACCTCACTCTTTGATTCCAGCGGTACACTGGCTGCATTAATCTGCTGCAGCCAAGGCCGGCCCCAGGTGTCTGGGCACCTTAGGCAGGACAGCTTGGGGCGCCCACCCCACAGGGGATGCCAATCTCCCGGTGGGGCCTGGAGACCGGGGGCGGCAGTGGAGCACCAGTTTTCCTGGGCGCTCCACAGCTGTGGGGTCCCCAGGCAAGCCAGGGAAGAGGCGGGGGTTTAAACCCACGCCTCTTCCCTTTGAACCGAGCGCCGGCTTGCCTTTGAGCACCCACTGGGGCGCTCTTTGCTGGCAGTGCTGGCTGCCGTCCCGCCTTCTCTCTCCCCCAGCGGGAGAGAGAGGGTGGGAAAGCTCTGCCGCTGCCTCCTGAGCCCCGCTGGGGCGCTCCTTGCTGGCAGCGGTGGCGGGGAGGCAGCAGTGGCGGGGGGCTTTTCATGGGGGGCGGGGGGCAGTTTGGCACCCCTGCGGGCCTGGTGCCCTAGGCGAGCGCCTAGCTCGCCTAGTGGGTGAGCCGGCCCTGGCTGCAGCTATGATGCCCTATGCCCACCATAACAACAAAAATGCAGTAGTAAAATGTTTGACCAGGTTCAACTCAAGAGACAGGCAGAGAACGGAAAAGATGAATTTGTTTATAGGAACTTCCTGTGTGCTCCCCCCCAAAACAGAAACCTCAGCACCAAAACAAGTTTTTTTGATATTTGCATGAGGACTTTTCCTCTTTTCTAGAACTGTAACCAATTTCCTCTTTCTCTTCCTGCAGTGTAATCCTAAACAGATTTACACCCTTCTAAATCCCTTGAAATCAATAGGCTTAGAGGGTGGAACTCTGCTGAGGACAGCATGGCATGTCACTCTTGTTGGAAGAATGATGAGCGCAGAATAACTGGGAGGAACTCTGGGTTCCAGCTTTGGGGGAGGGGTGCGCTCCACAGTGGCAGCTGAGTAGCAGCAAAATTTCAATTCTGCAGTGTGTTAAGAATTTCACTGTCCAAAGGGGAAACTGTCTGGTAGTTTCATTTAAATCCTGCATTTGTTCCAGCTCCACTTTAACTGGGATTGCTGATGGCACCACAAATAAATTGCAAACTATTTAAGAACCACTTGATACTGGCCAAAAGCAAGGACTGGTCCTCAGAAGGGACCACTAAAGACAATGGTTTTATAACCTCTTGTGCACCTTAGGGAACACGTGTCCAATTAAGCAGCCTATTAAACAGGGGGAAAGTTTCAAATAATCTGATAGACTGCCATTAAAAGAAGGTTTTAAAAGGTTGGCAAAGAATCTCTTTGGAAAAGAAAACACTAAAATGAAACTTTTCCAAACTTTTGGCTATATGATCATTATGGACAATTAGAACTCTGTCCTCAGAAACTAGACTCATAGCAGGTTACAATGGTGAGATTAGATAGATGATTGACAGATGATAGACATGTAAATAAAGATATGGCAGAAATATCAAAAGCCCTCCAGAATAAGTCCAGCTTACATGTGGGGTTGTGGCACACTGGCAAAGCTTTTGCTTGGCATGCAGAAGGTCTCAGATTCTATCCCCAGCATCTCCAATTGAAAGGATGAGGTGATATGAAAGACCGCTGCCTGAGACCCTGGGGGGCCACAGCCAGGCTGAGTAGACAATACTGACTTCGATGCAGGAAGGGGGTGGGGAGATTGGATTTATACCCTGCTCTTCACTACCCAAAGGAGTCTCAGAGCGGCTTACAATCTCCTTCCCTTCCTGTCCCCACAACAAACACCCTGTGAAGTAGGTGGGGCTGAGAAAGCTCTGAGAGAACTGCTCTTGAGAGAACAGCTCTGAGAGAACTGTGGCTTGCCCAAGGTCACCCAGCAGCTGCATGTGGAGGCTTGGAGAATCAAACCCAGATTAGTCCGTGTTCCTAACCACTGCACCAAACTGGCTCTCTCTGGAGGGTTGCCAGTTCAGGGCTGAGAAATACACGGAGATTTGGGGAGGTGGACCCTGGGAAGGGTGGGGTTTGGAGGAGGGGAGGGACCCCAGCAGGGTATAATGCCATGGAGTCCACCCTCCAAAGCAGCCATTTTCTCCAGGGGAAGTGGGCTTGGTTGTCTGGAGATTAACTGTAATAGCAGAAGAGCTCCAGGTACAACCTGGAGGCTGGCAACCGTGGGGCTGACCTAGTGTGGCTAGTTTTATATTTGTCTGCTTGTAATAGATATCCCCCCCCCCAATAAATCAAGCTGTAGAAAAGGGCAAGAGTCCAGTAGCACCTTAAAGACTAACAAAATTTGTGATAGGGGATGAGCTTTTGTGAGTCACCTGCTCCTTTCTTCAGAACTGTGTTAGCCCTTCAGGTGCTGCTGAATTCTTGCTCCTTTCTCCAGCTTTTTTGTTGTTGTTCAGTCGCACAGCCGACGGCACCCCTGTTTTGAATAAATAAGGCTGCTGTTCTCAAAGAGCACAAGAAGAAGTTGCCTCTTACAGGGCCAGGCACTTGCTCTCTCAGATGGAAGCTGGACTTCCAGCAGAGCTGGGGGGTGGGGGTTAGCTGCCTTTTGCCTCTGTGGTTTCCTTTCGTGAATTCTGCAGATGGCTCCAGATCGTTTTCAACACCATATGTCTGCCAAAAAAAAAAAGCGGAAGCAGGAAGGCTGGGAAGGATTCTTGTACCTCTTTAGGGTTTGGTTTGTGGTGGACGTGGCCAGAGCCCACCCTTCCTTCCAGCCCTGCCCCCCACCATCTAAGACCTCGCCGTCTCTCCTCCCCCCACAACTTTCCCCGTTCTGTCTGACAGCCAAGCCCAAATGCTACCTGACAGACAGCAGCCATCACTTTATGAATGGTAAGTAATTCGCTGACAGGCCCCCATTTACCCTGACGTCTGCCAGCACTCACTGACACCCGAATAAGCATTAAGACATTAACAGTCTGCCACAGGTTTGAGAACATGAATAACCATATTCTGTGGACTCAGAAGGGGTGTGTGTGGCAATCCTGTAGCATCACCGAGAGCCAAGCGACTGCCATTTTACTCTCCCTCTGCTTGGGAGGCCCTGGATGGAGAGGGCTTTAACCGTTGTGTTTGAGATTCACCAAAAGATTAGCTGCTTATAAAATGTTCTCATTCCGAGCTAGGGTTCCCAGCAGTGTTCCCTCTAAGCTGAGTTAGTGTGAGCTAGCTCACAGTTTTTTTAGCCTCCGGCTCACACATTTTGTCTTGGCTCAGGAAAGATAGCTCCAGAGCAAACTAATTTATGCAGTAGCCAAATCACTTGCTCACAGCTATAATGTCAGTAGCTCACAAAGTAGAATTCTTGCCCACAAGACTCCACAGCTTAGAGGGAACATTGGTTCCCGGGCCTCCCGTTATGGCAGGAGACCTCCCAATGACAGGCCATTCTTACCACCGCTGCTCCGAGAGTGGAAGAAAGTAACCCCCATAGAGTTTCCATTGATTTTTATTGAGTTTCCTAATGAATCTCCCTGGAAGTGATGTCACTCCGTCACTGACTGTGCACCCCAAGTCCCCGCCCCCCCCAGACTCCTGCTGATTGACAGGCTGTGCTTGGCACTCCTATGGACCCAGGCTCACTACAACTCCACAAAGTGAGTTAGGCTGTGGGACAGTCACTTGCCAAGGCTAGTGATTGAAAGCCGTGCTTTTCCGCACCTGGGGCTATACCCCAAAATGAGGCTGCATGCGGGCAGGGGTGAGCAAAAGACCAAAGCAGATAAGATGGTGCCAGACCTGGGGCAAACCTACAGATTAGGTTGGACGTTCATGAGCAGATCTCCCAAAATGAATGGGGATTTTAAAAAGCAGTAGGGTTGGGAGTGGAAAGGCCTGAGTCAGGGTCCTAGCTAAGGTTGCCAACTAGGGGTTTGGAAATTCCTGAAGATTTGAGGGTGGAGTCTGGGGACGGAAGGGTTTTGGAGGGCAGGGACCTCAGTGGGGCACTTTTCTTCAGGAGAACTAATCACTGTTAAGAACATCAAAAGAGCCCTGGTGGATCAGACTGCTGGTCCATCTAGTCCAGCATCCTGTCTTACACAGTGGCCAACCAGTTCCTCTGGATGGCCAACAACAGGGCAAGGAGGCCGAGGCCTTCCCCTGATGGTGCCTCCTGGCTCTGGGATTCAGAGGATTAGTGCCTCTGAATTTGGAGGTTCCCCTCAGTCACCATGGCCACCAATAACCACTGATAGACATCCTCCATGAACCTATCTAAGCCCCTTCTAAATCTGTTTATCTCTGTGGCCATCACTGCATCCTCTGGCAGCGAATTTCACATTTTAATCACTGTTGTCTGGAGATCAGTTGTAATTCCAGAAGATATCCAGGCACCACCTGGAGGCTGGCAACCCTAGGCTCAGCACGGAAGCGGAATTCCCCCCTGACTTCTCTGTTAGCTCTACCAAGCCCGACTACTACTATTTATTTATTTAAAACACATCTGTACAGCCTCTCCACTGAAGTGGAGTGGCCCTGAGACAGCTGCAGCTCGACAGCACATTTTACCTTTTACGTAAAGGAAAGAGGGGGGCGGGGGGCTACCAGACCAACTTCACGAGTTGGAGGGGAGGGGCCATGGCTCAGTGGCAGAGCATCTGCTTCGCATGTAGAAGGTCCCAGGTTCAGTTCCTGGCATCTGGCAGGATCTGGCAGGTAGGTGATGTGAAAGGCCGCTGCCTGAGACCCTGGAGAGCCGCAGCCAGCCTGATTAGACAATGCTGACTTTGATGGATGAAGGGTCTGATTCAGTATAAGGCAGTATCATGTGTTCAAGAGTACTCGCAAGAGATCTGTACTTTCTCTGTTTTCACCTTAGTCTTCATGTTGCATAAGGAGAAGGGGGTTCTGGCAAATTCAACATTTCCCTGTCATAGAGCATCCCTTCCTGGGAAAACTTACAGGTGATATGAGCACATTCACACTCCACGAAAACTCCAAGGGATTTCCAAAGACATATCTAATCAAGATGTCTCTTGACTTTACTTACACGATGAAATTTCAAACTGAGGACGAGAGCCTTAACATTCCCGGGATCTGCTGCTCTTACATAGTTACGTTAATTCTCCTTGGATCCATTCCCTCTTTGCCTCCTTTTACACACAAGCCTACCTTTCCCACAGCTATCATAATGGCTGGGCCACCCGTAACATCGCTGTGCTCCAAGTTATGGTTTGTCTGGCCTTTGAACGCTGTGTGCTCTTTGAGGGTGGAAGCGACTGAAGTGCAGCCAGAAAGAACTTTCAGAAGGCCTGGAGATATTTAACAAACATCTGGGAGGAATATTAGATTTCCTGGAAGTAATGGAGAACAGAATTTGCTTCCTTACTTTGAGTTTTTGATATCCATCTGGGGATGTTTCCCCTTCCAGGTTGTGAACTTCAGTAGTCCTGCCAAGAGCCCCCTTCCGTGGGTCAGAAGTCACCTATGTCATTGGGTTGACCTCGGCCACACAGAAGTCCTTGTGTTGTGGAAAGGGTTCCTTTAATAAAAGGATGCCATGTGGGCATATTGGAGTCAGGTAAAAACTGCGTTGGCAAGGCTCTGTCCAAGTGGGTAATTAAGAAGGATTTCAAAGCCTAGAGGGAAATTCAAAGGCCGTTACCAGCAGCTTTCATTCACCTGCTTTTACTGCAGTTTAAGCTGTGCATGTCTGTCCTGCACTCAAGTAGGAAAGAGGCTAATCCCAGCGGCCTTGCACAAGCCATCCAGTCCTCATGTCCAACCAAACTCTCATGTTTCCGCAGTCGGGTTTTAAAATCTGGCTTTGCATGCAAAGAAAGGGCATGCTCACCGGCAGGGATTTCCAAAGCTACCAATTAAAGAGCTCTCAACTAGGGATGCCAGCCTCCAGGTGGGACCTGAGGATCCCCCGGAATTATAGCTCATTTCCAGACTACAGAGATCAGTTCCCCTGGAGAAAATGGATGCTTGGGAGGGTGGACTGTGTAGCATTGTACCGCACGGAGGTCCCTGTCTTCCCCAGGCTCCACCCCCAAATCTCTAGGAGTTTCCGAACCTGGATCTGGCACCCTGCCCCCATCGCCTGCCAGTGGCCAGGGGGACTTGGCAACCCTATCTCAAACTGAAGGAGAAGATCATCACGTTCAAAACTGCATTTTAAAAAGTGAACTGCACAGATTTGTGGCACAGGGAGCCAGAGAGAGGAAATTTTGGGGACACATTTGCCAGCAAATAATATCTGAGCTGAGATGTTGTTTCCCACTCATTGCCGGTATTTAAGCTATATTCATTTTCATTGTTCAAAAAAAGTTCCCTCCCTCCTCTTTTTGGAACCAAGCATATATACAATGCCACCCTAACCAGCATTATACCTTTGCTCCAGGGCTTTTCTTTTGGAGAAAAGAGGTGCCGGAACTCTCAAGAGGGAAATGAACGTTTCAACCTGTATACTGAAAACACATGAACTTTTGTTGAAGAGGTTCCAGAACTCTGTTCCAGTGCGTTCCTCCAGAAAAAACAACAACCTGCCTTTGCACATCCATTAATGTCCTGACCTGGATGGCCCTGCCTAACCCGATCTCATCAGACCTTGGAAGCTAAGCAGACCAGATCTTGGCCTGGGTAGTATCTGGATGGAAGGCCACCAAGGAAGTCCAAGGTTGCTTCGCAGAGGCCAGCAATGGCAAACCACCTCTGAATGTCTCTTGCCTACAAGGTCACTAGAAGCTGCCTGTGATGTCACAAGACTTTACATACATTTAGACAAATCCATTAAAGTCTGGGTTCGGGTGGGGTATGGTTGTCAACCCTAGGTGGGGAAATCCCTGGAGATTTGGGAGTAGAGCCTGGGGAGGGGGGTGTTTTGGGAGTGGACAATCTTCAGCTGGGTATAATGCCATAAGAGTTCACCACCCAAAACAGCCATTTCCCCCCAGGGAGATCAGTGGTAATTTCAGGAGATTTCCAGGCCCCACCTGGGGGTTGGCAACCCTGGATTGCTCCCAAAGCTCCTCCTTCCCCTTTGCAAAAATGCTAATACACAAACATTTGGGCACTGTCTAAATCATTTCTTTCCCTTTTCCGAATTCTTAAAAGACAAGGAATCATTTGGGCTGGGGTCTCTATATCTTTATTATCTGAGAATGTGGGGAAATGAAAATATCTCTAAAAGAGTGGGCACGGACGGCTCTTTTTAAATGTAGCCGACTTCTGCTGCGAAAATGACTTTGTGAAAGCGTTGCCCCCCACTGCGAGGTGATCCACGCAGCCAAAGCAATTTCATAATTATGAGGACGGCAGGTTTGATATTCAATTTTTAAAAGATCCACCCACCTGCACCAGTTTCTGAAGGTTAGACTAACATTCTTGTACACTTCCCCGATGCACGCCGCTCGCTGGCTTGATAGCACAGAAGCTTCCCATAGGCAGGAAGCCATGCAATTTATTAGCACTTATTTTGCTAGCTACAGCAGAGCCCCATAAGAATGCAAAGCAAGAATTAGCAGCAGCAGATAGGGCACAGAGGAAAGCAGGGTTCAGTCATGCCTGGGGGGTTAGCCCTCCCGTGCTTTAACCAGCCAATGTGACAAAAGACCGGTAGATGGTCACAGCTGAGTTGAAAGAAGTAGGTACCCACAATTCTTCACGGTGGGCGGTAGGGAACCATCAGCTGTCACTCTGTCCCCTTAGAGGCCTCTGCTGCTAAATTTGGGCTCCATTCAGGGTTACCAGGTCCCCCCTGGCCACTGGCCGAGGATAAGGCGGTAAGGGTCCCAGACCTGGGTTGGGAAAGTCCTGGAGATTTGGGGATGGAGCCTGGGGAGGACAGGGGCCTCAGTGGAGTACAGTGCCATACAGTCCACCCTCCACAGGATCCATTTTCTCCAGGGGAACTGCTCTCTGTAGTCTGGAGACGAGCTGTAATTCCAGGGTATCCCCCAGGTCCCGCTTGGAGGCTGGCATCCCTAGCTCGATTACGTATTATATCTTCTGTGATTATTTTAAGTCTTTTTTTCTCTTTTGCAGATGTAGCTGTCAGGGATGCTTTATCAAGGACAACAGCAGCGGCAGAAAGGTAAATAGACACTCCTGGGTTTGTCAGCCTCCAGGTGGGGCCTGGAGACCTCCCAGAATTACAACTGATCTCCAGACCATTGTATGGTGGTATACCCTGCTGAGATCCCGCCTGAGGCTTTACCCCCAGATCTCCAGGAATTTCCCAACTTAGAGCTGGCAGCCCTGCCTTCCTCCTTAGCCATTTCCTCACTGGAAAGTAAGCCACAGCGCTGCTTGTATTTATTTGTGTCCATTAACTTCATTGATACTCTGTTTTTCTCCCCAGATGGGAACCCAAAGCAGCTTACCTCATTCTCCTCTCCTCCATTTTATCCGCACAAGAACCCTGTGAGGTAGGCTAGGCCGAGTGTATAACTGGCCAGAGAACTCACCATGGCAGAGTGGGGACTTGAACTTGGAGTCTGACACTCTAACAGGATTGCCAGCCTCCAGGGAGTGGCTGGAGATCTCCCACTATTACAACTGACCTTCAGGTGAATGGTGGTAACCTTTGCATGTGTAGCTTGGGAGGTGTTCACTGCTCAACCACATTTTTGTTGAGCACATGGTACTGTGACATCATCAGGTCTCACCCTGTGACATCACCAGATCCTGCCCCATGAGTATCAGGTTTTGAGACAAGCCAGGAAGGAAATACACACTAATCTGAACTGCTGCAGAACGCTTATTGGCCAAGACTCGCATGCTACATTTTGGGCAAGGAAACGACTATGCAGCTCTAGTTTTAATTGTTTTTGTTGGTTTTTATTGGTTTTAAGATGCAATTTTATGATGCATGTTTTAATTTGTTAGCCACCTTGATGGCCCTGATGAGGGTATAAATTTTGCAAAATGAGATAAAATATCTTGAAACTAACAGGGGCATTTGTTATTTTTAGTACCATAGGCAACATTTACTATAGAGCCTCATAAGAACGTAAGACCATATGAAGAGCCCTCCTGGATCAGACCAGTGGTCCATTTTAGTCCAGCATCCTGTCTCACACAGTGGCCAACCAGTTCTTCTGGACAGGCAACAACAGGGCATAGAAGCTGAGGCCTTCCTCTGATGTTGCCTCCTGGCTCTGGGATTCAGAGGCTCAGTGCCTCTGAATGTAGAGGTACCCTTCAGTCACCGTGGCTCAGACCAGCTTACCATCTCCTTCCCTTCCCCTGCCTACAACAGACACCCTGCGAGGTAGGTGAGGCTGAGAGAACTCTGAGAGAACTGCTCTTGAGAGAACCGTGACTGACCTAAGGTCACCCAGCTGGCTGCATGTGAAGGAGTGGGGAATCAAACCCGGTTCTCCAGATTAGAGTCCGCCACTCTTAACCACTACCTCCAACTGGCTTAGCCAGTTCCTCTTTCTTAACGACACTTAAAAGTTCTGGGCCAGATCCAGCCAGGTTTTTTGCTTAGTCTCACCCAATTCTCTTCCTTCCGGCAGCCCTCATCCCACATGGCTCTTGTCCAGCACAGCCCTTTTTTTTGGGGGGGGGAGGTGAAAGGTAGGGTTGCCAACTCCACATTCAGAAATACCTGGAGATTTGAGGGTGAAGCCTGGGAGGGCTGGCTTTAGGAAGGGGAGGAACTTCAGAAGGGTATAATGCCATACAGCCCCTCTTCCAAAGCAGCCGTTTTCTCCAGGAGAAGGGGAATAAATGTTTTAACTAAACAGATAACAAATCAATAAGTTACCTATGTAAGTGTAGTCCATCTAGTCCAACCTCCTGCAAAGACAGGATATTCACAGCTACCTCCCTACCCCACTCCCCCAGCGACCCTGCTCTAGATCCAGAGGAAGGCAAAAAAACCCTTCCAGGGTCCCCAGGCCAAGTTCTGGGAGGAAAATTCCTTCCTGACTCCAAAGCAGTGATCGGCATCAACCTGGGCATATAAGAAAGGGCCGTGAAATCTGAGTACTGAATCATGCCTTCCTGCCCTCCCACTCATGATCTGCCTAAGGTCACAGAACCAGTGTTATCGTCTGGAGATAAACTATAATTCTGGGGGGTCTCCAGCCCCCACCTGGAGGTTGGCAAACGGAGTCAAAGGTGACCTTCCACATCCTTTGTCACCAGTAGTAGAACAGGTTGAACCCTATTCTCTGTTTAAACCCTGGATCATCAGAGGAGCTCACGGAATCCAGTGAATCACGGCAAGCAGCCTCCACAAAACAAAAGCCATGCGAAAAAACTGGCAAACGGAGTGGGGTGACTGTGGGTCAGATGACATCACTGCTTCCTCTTTCCGGCAGGAACGCTCCAAATCACACCCATAGGTGGCCCGCTTGCAAACAGTGGGTTTGCCAAGGGCCTCTGCTAATGAGCTGGCAGGGGAGGCTCATACGCTCAGCCTCTGCAAATGAGGGACGTAAACAGTGAGAGGGAGAGGGTGTTTCATCTCTTCTGGAGAACTATTAACGCTGCGCTCGTATTATCGCTCACGGTGACTAATGCCGCAGTGAGTAAGATTTCTATGATAGCCATTCAATTTGCTGTTTCTCCACGCTGATGGATTGCGTTACAGATAGAGTCGGCGGCGCTGACTGTTTTAATTTGTCTCTCGGAAGCTGGCCCAGAACATGCTCCCCCTTTGTGTGTGGTTTGGCACATCATCTCTGCCGTACACCTGCCCCCACATGCCTTTTAGGAATAAAGTTCCAAGCTGGACAGCTCCCAGCCACAGCCAAACCCCAGGATGAGATCCTAACTCCTAGCGACTTTTCTATTTCATTCAATGCTTACAGTCCAGAAATGATGCTCCCATGACTTGCCTTGTGACGTGCTTGTGTTAAGAAGACATTAATGAATACCCCAAACTAAGAAAAACGTTTGGGTGGGATAGATTCAGGTGGGTGGCCCTGTTGGTCTGAAGCAACAGAACAAAGTTTGAGTCCAGTGGCACCTTTAAGACCCACAGAGTTTAATTCTGGGTATAAGCTTTCATGTGCATGCGCATGGAAAGTGAGCATGCACATGAAAGCTTATACCCAGAATTAAGAAGAGAAGAAGAAGAAGAGATTGGATTTATACCCCACCCTTCACTCGGATTCTCAGAGCGGCTTATAAACCCCTTTCCATCCCCCCCCCAACAGACACCCTGTGAGGTAGGTGGAGCTTGAGAGAGCTCTCTCGAGAACTGCCCTTGAGAGAACAGCGCGGAGAGAACTTGTGACTGACCCAAGGTCATGCCAGCAGCTGCATGCGGAGGAGTGGGGAATCAAACCCGGTTCTCCCAGATTAGAATCCGTGCTCTCAACCACTACACTAAACTGGTTCTCATTCAAGCGTTCAAGGATCTTGCACAGGGTCCCCCAAAACCTGGAGCCAGCCCAGCTCTTCCTTGCATGGTGATACAGGAACACTGGATACTGAGGGATGGGTGAAGCGGCCCCTTGAAAACAGCCCAAAGGCCTCTGCCAAAGGGCCTTCTGGTGGTGGTGGTGGACAGTGCCGTCAAATTGCATCTGATTTATGGTGACCCTGCAGGGTTCTCGAGGCAAGAGGCATTCAGAGGTGGTTTGCCATGGCCTGGCTCTGCATAGCAGCCCTGGCATACTGTCACAGCCTCCCATCCAAAGTTTAGAAAAGGCCGATGCTGCTTGGCTTCCGAGATCTAATGAGCTCGGGCTCATCTGCGCCATCCAGGTCAGGGCAAAGGGCTCGTAGCCCACACTGAAAAGCTATACGGTGGCCAAACAATGTACATCGTCTACGGAGCCAGCAATCTGGAACTGACTTTGAACAGCTGATATTCAGATGGGTGGGAAGACTGGATGTGGTTTCCAGAAAAGGCCTGGCTCCAAGAAGTGCCTGGGAAGTTACCATGCTTGTTTTTCATGTGCTCTTCCTGAAAAACACTGTTCAAGCATAGCCCAAGGAAGTCTTATCAGATGTCCCTTACTTGAAAGAAATTTGTTTTTTAAAAAAATAAAAAGGCGTCCCATGTTATTTCTGAACTCTCCTGTTCCATGTGCAAAGGATGTATGCTGTACATGTGTAAAAAGTCAACAGCAATATTGTTAACCCTTTCGTGTTTTTCTCTCTCCAGAGTTTGGAACTGGCAGCCAGGCATGGATGCTTCCAGTAGCCTGGTTGGGAAAAGGAAAATATTTTGATTATGCAGTTCTTACCTGTTGGCAGCACCCTAACAAACCTTTCCTGTACTGCATTCCACACTCTTGACAATGGCAAGATTGCTTGAATTGCATCTATTTGCACCTAAGTATACATATTTAGATCCTAACAATAGGCAGGGGTGATGCTACGACCTGCCTCCAATAGCAGATTTTGGGATTATGACCATAACGGCCTTTGACTGCATCAGTCCATCTGTCTCAACAGGTGCACAGAAACATTTCCATATACTTTAATTGTCCCTATTTACTAGGGGAAATCCCAATTTTCTAGGAGGGAAGCTGGCATGGCATAGCCCAATCTCATCAGATCTTGGAAGCTAAGCAGGGTCGATACTTGGAAGGGAAACCACCAAGGAAGTCTCTGCAGAGGGAGGCAATGGCAGACCACCTCTGCTTATCATTTGCCTTGAAAACCCCTTGCTGGGGTCACCAGAAGCCCATTGCAACTTGATGGCACTTACATACATAAGATAGAGGGAAGGTGGCATGGTGTAGCCCGATCTCATCAGATCTTGGAAGCTAAGTAGGGTCGGTACTTGGAAGGGAGACCACCAAGGAAGGCTCTGCAGAGGGAGGCAATGGCAGACCACCTTTGCTTATCACTTGCCTTGAAAGCCCATTGCTGGGGTCACCAGAAGCCCATTGCAACTTGATGGTACTTACATACATAAGACAGAGGGAAGGTGGCATGGCGTAGCCTGATCTCATCAGATCTTCGAAGCTAAGCAGGGTCGGTACTTGGAAGGGAGACCACCAAGGAAGTCTCTGCAGAGGGAGGCACTGGCAAACCACCTCTGCTGCTCACTTGCCTTGAAAGCCCCTTGCTGGGATCGTCATAAGTCGCTTGTGACTCGATGGCACTTTACACACACAATCCCAATTTTCTAACACCCATCTTTCGTAAGTCACTGTCCTGATCTTGTTTCCATTTTGGCTAGGGTTGCCAACTCCAGTTTGATACATTGCTGGAGATTTGGGAGTGAAGCTCAGAGAGGGAAGGCAGAGTTTGGAGAAGAGAGGGACTTCATCTGGGTTTAATGCCATAGAGGCCACTCTATACCATTTTCTCCAGGGGAACTGATCCCTGTAGTCTGGAGATCAGCTGTAATTCTGGGAGATCACCAGGCCCCACCTGAAGGTTGGCAACCCCAATTTGGGTCAGTTAGGTGTTTCCTTCTTAATTGATTAGCACCCATTGCTTTATTTGTTGTTGTTCTGGGTTCAGCTCCTTCTACCGAGTCTCTAAACATTCAATCCTGTGGGGAGAGCAAATGTGAGTTCTGTCATGCCATCGTTCTGTCAGAGCTGTTCTCTCAAGGGCAGTTCCTGTCAGATCTCTCTCAGCCCCACCTACCTCACAGGGTGTCTGTTGTGGGGAGGGGAAGGGAAAGGAGTTTGTAAGCCACTTTGAGACTCCTTTGGGTAGTGAAGAGTGGGGTATAAATCCAATCTCCTCCTCCTCCTCCTTCTATGAGGAGATACCCACCTATGTGCACATGAACGCTAAGGCACCAAGAAATCATTGCTATTTCACACACTGCTGCTATTAAATTATATTTTTGAATTGTTGCCAACACATCATGGGACGATATTTTTCTAGTGTGTCTTTAACCAGAAGAACAAATAATCTCTCTGCTCTGAAATTGCCATGGGGGCACTAAAGAGCGGCCAATTGTCAATGCCCAAGTTTATGATAATATTTTATATTCTGTAATTATAGTTGTTTTTGTCGGGGGGGGGGAGGGTACTTTTTGGAATTTCTGCCTCAGGCTGCCAAATATCTCGGGCTCTGCCTGTTTAAACATTAACATCACATTCTAGTTACGAAAGGATGAGGCACCATCTGGACCGGTGTTTCCCAAGCTGTGGGTCGGGACCCAAAAGTGGGTTGCGAATCCTGCAAACGTGGGTCACAGGGTAGTCCTCCATAATGGCAGCTCCTCCCCTTTGCAAACCTCTCTTTCTTTAGTCCTCGCCAACTTCTCACATTCTCATCTCCCCCTCCTTTGTAACAATATTTTTTAAGGTATTTTTAAAACGTGAGCGTGTGTGGGCACCTGGAAGTCATGGCGACCTCTGGTGACTGACCCCTACTGGAGGCCTGGAGGATATTCAGAGAGGTGGTTGAATAGGGCCTGCCCCCACCTCCCGACTGCTGTTATTCCACAGAGGTCTCCCATCCAAGTACTTGCCAGAGTTAACCCTGCTTAGCTTCTGAGATCTGCCAAGATCAGGCTTGCCTGGGCTATCCAGGTCAGGGCTCTTGTAACAATATTGAAGGGGACAGGGCTCTTTTTATAGCAGGAACTCCTTTGCATATTAACCAATCCTCCAAGAGCTTACAGAGCTCTTCTTACAGCGGCTACTGTAAGCTCTTGGAGGATTGGCTACATTAGGGGTGTGTGGCCTAATATGCAAAGGAGTTCCTGCTACAAAAAGAGCCCTGGAGGGGGGAAAGGCCAACTAGTAACTTCACTGTAGTAGCTGAAAGAAGGAGGGAAAGGTTAGAGAGGAGGTGGGCGCTTAGTATGCGACAATGGCAAAACTAACATCTTCATTTACATAATAGACCAATTTCAGAATTCCAAGAGAAATGGAATGTATTTTTTAACTATATAGCTAAAAATTAGGACTAAACTGTTTCAAGTGGAGAATGATCGACAGAGTCAGGCCAGATACATTTAGAAAAATGAAATGTTAGCTATGAAGTAATGAGGAAAAGACAGAATAAAACTAAATAGAAGCGAAACATTTATCTAAGTTATATCTGTTTATCTAACATTTATATGTCTTATATATATAAGACTTATATAAAGAAGTCTTATGCAAGCAAAGTAATCTCTGATTGACAACTGTAATAAAGAGATCATTGTACTGTAGTTTGGTAGCGTATGCATGAAATAGATATAGTAGATGGAGCAGTTGCAGAAGATCATAGATGGCTGTCCATGTTCATGTTTATGCTTATGTCAGATGATTGTCTATGATAAATGTATGGTAGCAGTGTATTGCAGTAGTGTATATTTGTTTGTTTGTAAAATAATAAAAATTCATTAAAAAAATGAACTGAGGTGGGAGCTGTTCAGAAGGCCTGAGAAAAACCAGAGAAGCATAGGAAGCGGGGTGTGCGTGCCAGATCCCCACATTGCTTCACAGCCTTCTGCCTACTGTGGTAGAGGTAGTGCCCCAAGCCCCTTGCCAGCCACCTCTTCCCCGCCATCGACCATCTTGGCATATCCCCTCAACCCAGGGCCCCTTCGCAAGAACACCTCCTCAGATTCCAGCTCACAGACAAGAAGCTGCCTTGTGCTGAATCAGTCTGTATTGTCTACTCAGACCAGGGTCTCAGGCGGAGGTCTTTCACATCTCCTGCTGTCCGGTCCTTTTAACTGGAGATGCCGGGGATTGAACCTGTGACCTTCTGAGTGCCAAGCAGAGGCTCGGTCACTGAGCCACAGCCCCAGCGGGCAGAGGAGGAGGAGGAGGAGGAGGAGATGAACTCCCACTTGCTTGTCTGTAGGTTTCTCAAAACATCTGGTTGGGCACTGGAGAAAATAGAATGCAGGAACAGATGAGCGCCATGGTCATTGTTTGCCTAGGGTGCAAAAAAACACACCCTCGGGCCAGCCCTGGACAGGTCACCATGCAAAGTAAATTTGGACTTGTGGGTAGGTCCTCCCTGGCCACTGGCAGGGGAGGAGAGGAGGGTTGCCAGACTTGTGGGTAGGTCCCCCCTGGCCACTGGCAGGGGAGGAGAGGAGGGTTGCCAGATCCAGGATGGGAAACACCTGGAGATTTGGGGATGGAGCCGGGGAGGGGGGGACAGGGACCTCGGTGGGGTACACTGGTACAGAGTCCACACTCCAAAACATCCATTTTCTCCAGGGAAACTGATCTCTGTAGTCAGGAGTGGAGCTGTAATTCTGGGGGGTCCCCAGGTCCCACCTGGAGGCTGTTAACTCTGCCTGTGGGTCCTCGTACCAAACAGGTGGGAACCACTGATCTGGATGACCAAAGAATCCACATCACAGGTTATGTACTGCATGTCCTCACGGTGTAGCCATCTCTCTGTGTATTATACAGAAGGGGCGGAGGAATAGTACTGTTTATTGGACTGCCAACTTCCTGGGGGTGGGGGGTGGGGTAGAGATCTCCCAGAACGACAGCTGATCTTCAGGCTACCAGGATCTCCAGGCTAGTTGGTGGAATGGTGGCTTTGGAGGGTGGCTTCTTTGGCATTACACCCCACTGAGGTCCTTCCCCTCCCCAAACCCCTGCCTCTCCAAGCTCCACCCCCAGAGCTCCAGGAATTTCCCAACCTAGCATTGCAAACTTGCTATTGCAGGGAAAAGCCTTACTTGGGGAGGGGAAGTTGCTTTCCCAGCTCTTTGCAACAACTGCAGGGCTGTTTCATTTGTTAACTGGGGCTTTTTTCCGTGCAATCCTAAACAGATTTACACCCATCTAAATTCATGGAATTATAAATTGGCTTAAAATTGGACTGTTAATGGGCTGTAGTTCTGCAGACATGGTGGGGCAGGGTGGTTATATAGGATTTTCGAGTGTTTAGTTTGTTTTTAAAATAGGTATTATAAGGTGGCTTGAGCCTCAAAGGAAGGTTGGGGTGTAAGTATTTAAATGCCCTGACCCGGATGACCCAAGCTAGCCCGATCTCATCAGATCTGAGAGCCAGTTTAGTGTAGTGGTTAGAAGTGTGGACTCTAATCTGGGAGAACCGGGTTTGATTCCCCACTTCTCCGCATGCAGCTGCTGGTGTGATCTTGGGTCAGTCATAAGTTCTCTCAGAGCTATTCTCTCAGGAGCAATTCTCAAAAGAGCTCTCTCAGCCCCACCTACCTCACAGGGTGTCTGTTGTGGGGAGGGGAAGGGAAAGGAGTTTGTAAGCCTCTCTGAGACTTCTCATGAAGGGCAGGGTATAAATCCAATGTCCTCCTCCTCCTCCTCCTCTTCTACAGGGTCAGCCCTGGTTAATACTTGGATAGGAGACCACAACCACCCTGCACAGCACCAGGGTTGCTGTGCAGAGGCAGGCAATGGCAAACCACCTGTGAACCTCTCTTGCCTTGAAAACCCTTCAGCTGCAACTTCTTGGCGCTTTCCACCACCACCAATATTTAAATAAAAAGTACGGCTGTTCCGAGTAAAGCAGCTTTGAACTCCTTAAGATGCTAAAGTATCCTGCTGGCATGCTTCACCGCTGAGACTGTACAGTACGACCTGCAAAACCTGTGACCCACTGAGCTGAAAAGAACTCCTAATTTTTGCCGCAAACAACAGGCGGGCCACCAAATATCTTGCAGAGCTAAAAATGAGGGCCACTACCAGGCGATGGCCTTCTCAGAACCGAGCACTGGCCAATTCTCCAGCCGGCACGTCTCATCTCGTTCAGGCTTGATGAGACAACGAAACAGTCTTTGTAGAGTTCTAAGCCTTCCCCGGGTTCTGCAAGTGGCTATAAGTGCTCTTGGATTCAACATCACCTGTTGAAACCGGAAAACCAATTCCCGCAGCTACTGACTCCAACAAGTCAT
Organism: Gekko gecko; assembly: GCA_029375565.1. NCBI lineage: Eukaryota > Metazoa > Chordata > Lepidosauria > Squamata > Gekkonidae > Gekko > Gekko gecko. The sequence goes on along the minus strand of JAPDNY010000010.1, from coordinate 111,399,735 downwards.
CCCAACACACTGCACATTTCTTTTGATTCAGCAATATTGAAAAGTGTACAAGATGGTTTAAGGTGGGTGCCCCTGTAACAAAAAGCTTAAGAGGTCTTGCAGACGACAGTTTTGAAAATGGCCACGCGTGGCTCAGTGTGAGACCAAGAAGCCATGGCTAAGGGAATCGACTAGAGGAGAGACCACTGTCTGTCAAATAGCATGCCTTTCTCTTGCACACATGCTCCAAGGAGCGGCTGGACGGTGAGGAAAGGTCATTCTGTGGTTGGAGAGGATTTCTCAATGGCTCTTGGCTTCTCGCTTACTATGGTCCACTTCATGGCACTTGGCTTGTTTCCCTGCCCCTGGATTCTGCTGCTTACGGTCCTGGCCTTGATGCCAGCAATTCCTGTAATGCATGGTGTCACATAACTTCCTGACAGTTGTTCACAGCTCAGTAGGTCCCATACTCAGTAGATCCTGGGTCTGAAAAGGTTGAAGACCACTGGTTTAGAGCCCATTTTTTAAATGAAATAGGCACACTGTTACACATCCACACATGCACTCTGCCTAAGGACTGGATGAAGGTCATCACCAGGGCTTTTTTTGTAGAAAAAGCCCAGCAGGAACTCATTAGCATAACAGGCCACACCCAACAGCAGAAACTCATTAGCATATTAGGCCACACGCCTCATGTTACCAGAAGTGTGGTCATCCAGCCACACCCACCTTTTGCTTCTTATTGTTTACCTTGTTTGCTGTCAAAACCCGGGGCTCTTTTTGTAGCAGGAACTCCTTTGCATGTTAGGCCACATACCCCTCATGTAGCCAATCCTAATGAGTTTCTGCTGTTGGGTGTGGCCTGTTATGCTAATGAGTTCCTGCTGGGCGTGGCCAACTCGGGAGCCAGACGGAACTCCGTTCCTGTGCGTTCCTGTCCAAAAATAGCCCTGGTCATCACTATATTAGGGTCGTCAACCTCCAGGTGGCAGCTGGAGTTCTCTCAGAATCACAGTTGACCTCCTGGCTACAGTTTCCCTGGAGAAAATTGTTGTTCTGGAGGATGGACTTTATGGAATTACATTCCTTGCTGTCCTACACAGGCTTCACCCCCAAATCTCCAGGAATTTCCCAACCCAGAGCTGCCAACCCTATGTATACCAAGTTGAACATTGAGGTACGCACATCTCTTTGCCATGTCATACTTGTCGCGCCCTTCACATAACACAATTTCCCACCACTGCAATGTATTCATGTACGTTTGTGATTCAGCTGCAAGCACATTTCTGAAAACCACTTTCTAGCGGGTTTTATTGGGGAGTACAAGCGAGGCGGAAAGGGAAAGAAAAAAGGGAAAGAAGGCAACAAGCGGGGAGTCTGGTGTTGTTGTTTTCGTCTTTAAAGCTAATTGGCTGGAAAGTGGGGAGATGTGTTTACACCAGGAGGGGTTCTGTAGCCGAGGCTCCTGGCTCCTGGCTGAGAAACTAGGATACCGGCGTGTAGCAAACCGAAGACAGTTTGCCCACATCTCCTCCTGGCTTCCTTCATTAGTTTCTTCCTGCGTGGTTCCCACATCATTTATTAATAGATGAGACTGGAACCCGTGGAGAATAATTCTCTCCACTTCACGCCGGTGTTACAATTCAGATAGGAAGCCTCCCTCGGTAGAAGAAGGGGGGAAGGAAATGCCAGCGATAATTATGAGACTCCTGCCCCTCTCTCCGCTTTGTGGCACTGCCGTAACAATGCCTATTATTCCTGATACTGAGTTATTGAACAATTATTGTGGAATTTTCCCCCATTCTAAAAGGCACTTGTGCTTTGTTGTAATGCACCCATTTAACAAAGTGCTGGTGTGTCATGGGAGGAAATAACAAGGTACCGGGGTGGGGTGGGGATTGAGAAAAGAACTGCTATCCAAGGGCACTTATCGATAGACGAATGATTTGATTTTAAATGTCTTTTGCCAAAAAAACCCCCCATAACTGGATGTCTCCTTATTGTTCACTTACGTTGAATAAGAAGGGCTGAACTGTACAAAATGGGTTTGGTATTTTTCTCACCCGTGAATCCAGAAGCATGCATTCATTTTTATGAACCATTATGTCAAATAACCCTTTTAGTCTCAGCTCCCACAATGAGTAAAAACTGGGCAGCCTGGGCACACAGTTCCCAACCTCCAGGTTGCACCTGGAGATCTCTCACTATTACAATAGAGGGCCAGAGGGCCAAGATACCCCTGGAAAAAACGGCTGCTTTGGAGGGTTGAGTCTACGGCACTGTACCCTGCTGAGGCCCCTCCCCTCCCCAAACCCTGCCCTCTCTAGGCTCCACCCCCCATATATCCCGGTATTTGCCAGCACACACAAACACCCTATCTGCACTTCAGGAACAATAATCTATGAGGCCCTTTTATTCCTGAAAATAACATTAATTAACACAACTTATTTTTTTATATATGTGCATGTGTGTGTGTGTGTGTGTCCGCACATACACCTGGAAGTCATGACGACCTCTGGTGACTGACCCCTTATGGGTGGCCTAGAGGATATTCAGAGAGGTGGCTGAATAAAGCCTGCCCCCACCTCCCACCTCTGGTATTCCAAGGAGGTCTCCCATGCAACTACTTGCCAGAGTCGACTCTGCTTAGCTTCCGAGATCTGACAAGGTTGGGCTTGCCTGGGCTATCCCGGTGAGGGCAACATAACAACATATTGAAGGTCAATCCTAGTAGAGACAATGAGAGCCAGCGAGATGTAGTGATTAGAGTATCAGACTAGGGTCTGGGAGATGCAGGTACTAGCACACAGTCAGCCTAACCTACCTCACAGGGTTGTTGTGAGGATAAAACAGAGAAGAGCAATGTAAGCTGCTTTGGGTTTTCATTTTCTTTTCTTTTTGTCCCTCATAGGGTTTTCAAGATATGAGACATTCAGTGGGTGGTTTGCCATTGCTTGTCTCCAGGTCACAGCCCTGATATTCCTTGGAAGTCTCCCATCTGAATACTAGCCAGGGCCAACCCTGCTTAGCTTCCAAGACTGGATAAACATATGGAAGAGAGGTCCATCAGTGGCTATTAGCCACAAGGTATAGCTGGAACACTCTGTCTGGGAGAAATGATGTTCTGTATCCTTGGTGCTTGGGGAGCAACAGTGGGAGGGCTTCTGGAGTTCTGGCCTCGCTGGTGGACCTCCTGATGGCACCTGGGTTTTGACCATTGTGTGACACCGAATGCTGGAATGGATGGGCCATTGGCCTGATCCAAGAGGGCTTCTCTTATGTTCTTACGATCTGACAAGATTGGGCTACCCTATGCTATCCAGGACAGGGCCATTGATTTATCTACTCATGGTTTACTGTTACCTACCTATCCTTTTTTGCCTTTTGGGACTCATAACAGTGTCCGGAGGGGAGGGCAGGGTCCAAGTAAGGGTATGACACAGCTGAAGTTTTGATTAGTAAAACTGCATGGGGAATGGAAGGGTTTAACTCTGTCCCCTCCAGCATGGGAGATGGATGGGAAGATCTGATTAGGGGTCTCCCTCCCAGCATCCTGTTTAATTAGGCCCATAGGCTACAGTGAACTATGTCAGATGCATGGTTGCAAGCCTCAGATCAACGACAGCAGCAGCAGTCAACAAGCCAAGCTTCATGCCACTGCAGAAGGAGAAACAGATATCTTCCCCTAGAGCAGAGCTTCTGAGATGAGGGAAATTCCTTCAGCTCTAGATCTGAGGATCTCAACAGCAAGCACCCTTTGCCGAGAGCCCAATGACACGTTCCAAAAATATCAGAAGATAGATAAGGTTAATTGCTACTTCTAGGCTGGGAAATGTCTGGAGATTTGGGGGTGGACCTTGGGGAGGGCAGGGTTGGAGGAGGGACCTCATCAGGGTATAATATCACAGAGCCCACTCTCCGAAGCAGCCTTTTTCTCCAGGGGAACTGATGTCTGGAGAGCAGTTGTAATTCCAGAAGATCTCCAGGTAGGGTTGCCATCCTCCATGTGGTACCTGGAGATCTCCCGCTATTACAGGTGGTCTCCAGACGACCAAGATCAGTCCCCCTGGAGAACATGGCCACTGTGGAGGGTGGAGTCTATGGCATTGTACCCTGTTGCCTTCCCAAACCCCATCCACCCCGTGCTCCACCCCCAAATTTCCATGTATTTCCCAACCGAGAGCTGGTAACCCAATTTCCAGGTCCCATCTGGAGGTTGACAAGCCTATATGACAGAGTCCACTAAGGTCTGTGCTATTTCAGTATGCAAGAGGGAATTGCCTATGTGACTGGTCCCCCACATCAAAAACTCTCTGTTGAAAGAGTTAGCTTGTTATGGAGAAGGGCTGTATCTAGTCTTTTCCCTAACAGGATATTTTTTCTGTATGCAGGAAGATTGTGGCACGGTGGGACATTCCAATATGTGATTTCTTCCAGCTGCATTCTGATGGTGAGCATGGTTGCAAGCCTGGAGATCTCCCAGACTTGCAACTGATCTCCAGATGACAAAGATTAGTTCCCCTGGTGAAAATGGCTGTTTTGGAGGGTGGTCCCTAGGTTACTATACCCTGCTGAGGCCCCTCCTACTACCCTCTCCAGACTCCACCTCCAAATCCCCAGGGATTTCTCAACCCAAAGCTGGCAACCCTATTGAGTCACATCCGGAACGGAAGGATCTGAGAGGTGATTGGAGCTGTCTCTGGAACCCCAGCGAGGGCTGCCCCACATGAGATCTACAACTGCAGAGTTTGGTTCCTACTTTTCCAACAGGAAACTGGAAAGATGAAAGTAACCTCACATTCATCTCACTGCGTATTTTTCTGCTGGCGCTATTTGTCCTTGATTTCTTTTCTTACAGCATTGGAGCAGATGCCCACTTTATAAAGAACTCCAGCTGTTAATTATTCTCCAGGTTCATCGAGGAACTGGCAGTTTCAGTGGAGTCCATATTTTCCCTGAACAACACTTGGATTGTGCGAATATTATGCTTTTTGCAAACCCTGCTTTTTACTATTGTTGCACCTGGCCTCAGCTGGCTGCTTCCTCAGTTTTCAAGGACTCGTCACATGGGTGATCTGTCCAATCAGGGATCACTACAGTGGTATAGCATCATAATTCTATGTAACCAATCATAGTTGGCTACGTGATGCTGCGACTGAAGGCACAGCTGAACAGCTAGCATGGGGCAATGCTCTGAACGCTGGACTGGGATCTGCGAGATCCAGGTTCAAATCTCCACATGACCGTGAAGCGCAATAGATGACCTTGAGTCAGTCGCTTTCTCTCAGCATAACCAATCCCACAGGGTTCATGTGGAGGCAAAAAGGAAGAGCAAAGATTGACGCTCACCCCCTTGGAGCTCCTTATAGGAAGGGAAGGATAAAAATGTGATCAGTAGAGAGAGATGCCATCTTCATGTAGCTACGATCGCCACCACTGGGTCGGGAAATCCCTCGAGACTTTGAGGATGAAGCTTGGAAAGGGCAGGGTTTGGGGAGGGACCCCAGTGGAGTACAATACCATAGAGTCTACCCTCCAAAGCAGCCACTTTCTCCAGGGCAACTGATCTCTGTTGTCTGGAGATGAGTCTGGAGGCTGGCAACCCCGCATAGGGCTCTGAAATGGGAGCTTCCAGTACTGTTAAGATATTTGCCAAAAAAGGCTTTTGTGACCTGTGTGGAGTTGTACATCCGACTTATTTCATTGTGCTGAAATTCTGCCCAGCTTTTCACGCCCCAGCAATTTCCCCCCACACAAGAGAAAGAGACCAAGCATTCTACTTTGCAAAACCCAACAGATAACCTTCCCCGGTGACCTACTGGTAGCCACAAGGTTTATAAGAATGAAAGAAATGCATAATCCTCCTTTCTCTGTTCCCAGAAAGCAGGGGGTTTATTTTCCTTGCTTCTGAGTCAGACTGCTGAATTACCCCAAGAACAGTCTGAGCTCTTAAGAACAACACATAATGCAAAAGGTTATTAGAAAGGCCAAGGAAAACCAAACAGGCCAAAATAGCTTCCCTCCTTCTGAGTACAGCCACTTAATTCAAGGCTGACACATGCGGCACTTGGGTTTTCCCAGTCACTTGGACCTTTTCAAAGGACTGCGTTCATGAAAAGTCCTGAGACTGAGGCAGTGATGTCAGCTCACGCTTTTATCTGCTGTTAAGAACAAGACAACTAGCCGGCTCGCAGGCCGGCTTATATCCCAGAACAAACCCCACTCCCAGAACACACCCCACTCTAGCGATAGGCTATTTCTTGTGGACGAGAGTTCCATAGGTCCCGGCTGGGATCCCAGCCCTCTGATTGGCACGGGTTAGGATCCGCTCGGCCCACTGTCTCCCGGATTGAAGCTCGAAGGCTTCGCATGACCACGTTGGGGACCTAGCCTTGCACGTGGTCAGGTTTAGATACATTACAGTTCAAGTAGCAGTTTATCCTGTGGAAGTACGGGTGCCAACCTCCAGATAGTACCAGGAGATTCCCCAGAATTACAAGTCATCTCCAGATGACAGAGATCGGTTCCCCTGGAGAAAATGGCTGCTTTGGAGGGTGGACTCCGTGGCATTGTACCCCATGGAGGTCCCTCGCCTCCTCAAACCCTGCATTCCCCAGGCTCCACCTCCCAGATCTCCAGGAATCTCCCAAACTGGAGTTGGCAACCCTACTCACAAAGGCATGCTCTCTCTCTCTCTCTCTCTCTCTCTCTCTCTCTCTCTCTCTCTCTCCCCCACCTCTCTCCCCCCAAACTGATTTTACAACACATCAGAGCTTTTCACATGAAGACCACTTTCAAATGCTTCACATGGCAGCCGCATGTGGAAGCACTTTGTACACAGCAGCTCACACAATGAATGGGATCAAACGCTTCCTTCAATACCACCACAAAGTTTTCTTTTTTGGGCAACTGGGTTGTCACAGAGAAAATTGCCAGTCCTCACAGTGAGCCTCTCCCATGAACTGAGAGGAAGCGATTCCTGCCAAGTAATGCAATATGAAGTTCCACATGGCCAAGCAGTTCACAAATCCTCCTGTCCTCCCTCCTAACCCTCTTCAACTTCTCTGCATTGTCTTCCAAACCTACTCTGTATCTTTCAAGTATTCTTTCATAAGTCACGCTAAAGATACCTACATAATCTATAATGTATTTTTGCCACCCTGTGCAAATAATTAACATAGTGTGTAACTCAAGAAAGTGGAATTTGAACATGGAATGTTCTTTGGAACAGGGTTCTTTACTCTTAACGCTCTGACGAGTGCACATTTTCCTGGGATCTTCTAAGCAGACAATGAAATGCGGGGTCAGCCCAAGGAGCTTATATGCTTATCTGCTCAACAAGGCCGCTGTCACCATTTTTAGAGCAGAGAATGACATGAAGAAAGACAGTGTGTCTAACCATGATTCCACCGCAGCAGAAGCTGGAGCAGGGGAATGTGTTTTCTAAGCCTGCAGGCAGGGCTGGCCCGAGTTTTTTTTGCATCCTAGGCAGGGCTAACTTCTGCCCCCCCCCACATGCCCACCAATTACGGGGTTGCCAACCTCTAGGCGGGGCCGGGGGGTGCCAGGGGAAGAAGTCCCCCCGCAGCACAAAGCCGAAGGGGTCACTGGGGCCAGGAGGTGGAACGGCACCACAAGAGGTGCCTAAACAACCCCCGTCTTAAGGGAAAATGTATCTCCACCTCTAATCTGCCCAGTTGCTCTTTGCCTGCACGCCCTGCAACTGCAGGGCGCACCAGCAAGCCAGGGAAGGGGCGGCGGTTTAAACCCCCATCCCTTCCGTCTGAGCACCAGCTTGCCGAAGCGCCCTGCAGCTGTGGGGCGCACCGGTAAGCCAGGGAAGGAGTGGGGGGGGTTGGCGGGGGGTTTGGTGCCCCTAAGGGCCAGAGTGCTCTAGGCGAATGCCTAGTTCGCCTAGTGAGTGAGCTGGCCTTGCCTGCAAGGTCCTAACTTCGCCTGGGATCACAATGTAGGGAAAGAAGAGGCTTCCATCCCCTCCCCTGCCTTTTCTCTTTGGTGTAGGTAGTGGTTAAGTGCACAGACTCTAATCTGGGAGAACTGTGTTTGATTCCCCACTCCTCCACTTGCAGCTGCTGGATGACCTTGGGCAAGCCATAGTGCTCTCAGAGCTGTTCTCTCAAGGACAGTTCTGGAAAGAGCTCTCTCAGCCCCACCCACCTAGGGTGTCTGTTGTGGGGAGGGAAAGGGATTGTAAGCCACTCTGAGATTCCTTCGGGTAGTGAAGGGCAAGGGTATAAATCCAATCTCTTCTTCTTCCTGACCCAAAAGGGATCAAGGGACACCATTTGCGCTACATGGGAAGCTGAGTGCAGGGTTGCCACCTTCCATGTGGGGCCTGGATTTCTCCCAGAATTACAACAGACTACACAGATCAGTCTCCCTTTCTTCCCAATGGACACCCAAAAGCAGCTTACAACATTGTCCTCTTCTCCTCTGTTTTATCCTCACATAGGGTAGCCAACCTCTAGATAGTTGCTGGAGATCTTCTGGGATTACAATTGATCTCCAAGCAACAGAGAGATCGGTTCCTCTGGAGAAAATGGCTGCTTTGGAAGGTGGACTCTATTAATGTTAAATCCTATTGAAGCTGCTTCCCCCCAAGCCCCGCCTCCTCAGGCTCCACCCCTAAAATCTCTGGGTACTTCTCAACCTGGACCTGGCAACCCTACACATCAACAACTCTGTAAAGCAGGTTAGGCTGAGAGTGTAACCAGCCCAAGGTCACCCAGTGAGCATCCATGACGGGGGGAATTTGAACCTGGGTGTCTCAGATAGTCAGCTCCAACCACTGTACCACAGCAGCTCTAAGCAGTGATAATCCGCCATCACATAAAACCATGCTTTATTTCAACAAAGGTTAGTTTGTGAAACCAGCTCACAGACAATTGCTCAAATCCTGCTTTTGGCTGTACAAATGCGAGTTTCACTGCCTTCTCTCTGTAGCCTGCAACGAGCCAGGATTTGGCCAGAGGGTCTCAATCTAGTTGGCGGTGCAATCCAATGCAGAATTACTCCAGTCTAAACCCACCAACTTCAATGCACTTAGAATTAGAGTAACTCTACGTAGGATTGCACTGTTAAAACTAACTGTGGTTCATAAATTATCTTCAGATATCATGGACTGACAGGCCCAGCTAACCATAGTTAGTGAGGTGGCCTGCATCTGGACAATCAGGCTGATCACAGATAATTTAGTTAAAGCCCTGTTTTATGTGGTATCTCATAGATTCCTTGTTGAACTGAATCTCAGCTGTACGTGTACCAGAACTAATCCATGTGTTCTCTGTGTGCACATGTTTTTTGTTATTGGGCTACATGTGCACATGACAAAATAGACACCTATGCATACATTTGTGATGGTGCACAGGTAACTAAATGTACCCTCCATGTCCAGAAGTAGTATAGCTTTGAATATCAGCCACTGGCGACATCCATACACCAGGGGAGAGCAGTTGCCTTCGTGCTCTATTGGAGGCTTTTGGAAAATGATCTGATTGGCCACAGCTAGAAGAAGAAGTAGAAGAAAAAGAAGAGGAGGAGGAGGAGGTGGAGGAGATTGGATTGATACCCTGCCCTTCCTTACCTGAAGGAGTCTCAGAGTGATTTATAATCTCCTTTCCCTTCCCCTCCCTACAACAGACACCCTATGAGGTAGGTGGGACTGAGAGAGCTCTTTTGAGAACTGCTCGTGAGAGAACAGCTCTGAAGGAACTTGTGACTGACCCAAGGTCACGCCAGTTCTCCCAAATTAGAGTCTGTGCTCCTAATCACTACACCAAAAAGGATGTTGGACTGGATGAACCCTTGGTTTCATCCAATAGGAATCTTCTTAATCTGCGTTTGTCAGGGCTTGGGAGCTAAGCAAGGTTGGTCATGGTCAGTACTTGGATGAGAGACCACCAAGGAAGCCCAAGGTTGCTATGCAGAGGAAGGCAATGGCAAATCCTCTCTGCCCCTTTCTTGCCTTGAACACCCCATGGTTGGCATCATCATGAGCTGGTTGTGACTTAATGGCACATTTATTACATGGATAGTCCATGCTAGCCCGATCAGATCTCAGAAGCTAAGCAAGGTTGGCCCTGGTGAGAACTTCGAAAGGAGACTACCAAGGAAGTCCAGGGTTGCTACGCAGAGACAGGCAATGGCAAACCCCCCCCCCAAAATCCCTTGCTTTGAAAACGCTACAGACTTGCCCTAAATCGGTTGTAACTTGACAGTGCTTTACACATATACTTTGAAATTCTTGTAAAAATATTTGTCTTCTGTGAAGTTCCATATTTGAGTTGGGGGGGAAGGGAGAAAATGTTTCTTTTAACACCATGAAACACACAGCTTGTATCTTCCTTTATGAAGATAATGAGAAAACTTAACAAAGGAGTTTCTTTTTTAAACGGCCAATCGTTTTGTGCACTATTCCATAACTGCAATCAAGAACAGATTAATCTTATTAGTCTTCATGAAATGATATTAGCTTGCATTACAGGCATCAAATAGATTTTGATAACATCTCTTGGCTGGTGCCCTCCTCGAGACTGCAGTTTCATCACAGAGCTTTGGGGCTTTGCGATTTAATAAATGCATACCAAAAGCGAGATCATTAGTATTTGTGCAAATAAAATCTCATTATCTGCCGTGCATCTTTTCCCTAGGCATCGAGGTGAGGCCAGAATCAGAGAAACGATCCATGACCATGGCCTAAAGCCAAAATGAAAAAGTGGGGGGGGCCCCCCTACCAATTTGAAGAGACAAATTAGTACAGAGGGAAATAGAATCTTTAATAGTCTATAACCCCTATGAGTTTCACATGCAGCTTTGTCAGGGGGAATCTAATAAAATAATGAAATAGTAAAAATAGGACATGTTTTATACACAATTTAAAAATCGATAAAACACAGGACATTTTCACAGAGCATGTACAGAGTGCAACTCATAATAAATTGTTGTTATTAAGAAAACCAAAGCAACATTAACATATACTACATATTACATATTTACAAAGAATCAACAATTTAAAAAGTTTGTTAATTTGGACGCTAAAAAAAATCTTACTGACTTTTCAGATTCTTTTTTGTTCCATTCTCCCCTATGGGAACCCAAAGCGGCTTACCCCATTCTCCTCTCCTCCATTTTATCCTCACAACAACCCTGTGAGGTAGGTTAGGCTGAGAGAGCAGGACTGGTGTAAAGTCACTCTGTGAGCTTCCATGGCACAAGTGGGGATTCGAACCTACGTCTTCCAGATGCTAGTCTGACACTCTTAACCACCACACTGTGCTGGCTGTCTATGTCCTCACATCCCTGCTGAGTAGGGCTGTCAGCTCTGGGTTGGAAAATACCTGGAGATTTGAGGGGTGGAGTCTGAGGAGAGAGGGGTTTGGGTTTGGGGAGGGACTTCAGTGGGGTATATAGTCCACCTTCCATAGCGGCCATTTCCTCCTGGTGAACTGATTTCTGTTGCCTGGAGATCAGCTGTGATCCCAGATCTCCAGCCACCACCTGGAGGCTGGCAGCCCTACCGCTGAGGTCCTTCCCCTACCCACACTCTGCCCTCCCCAGGTACCACCACCAGATCTCCAGGAATTTCCCAAACCAAAGTTGGCAACCCAATATTTTTTTGGGGAGTGGAATGTCTATCCCTCACTGCATCCAGTCCAGGCCACCAGGCACTCAGGCTGTCTCTGCATGTCTAATCCTAAACCAAAGCTTTGCCTGTTTCTCATACCTGCAGCTTTCTTGTCACTCCGGTCCTGTTATTTGTTCTGGAATGCACACAAGCCCAGTCCACTCCAGTGTGCCCTTGAGCTGGCTGATCCAGGGCTTGTGCTTTGTTCCGTAAACACACGCTGGCTTTGTGCAGCATGAGGCCCGGCCAGAGCAATGTATCCGAAGCAATCTTTATGAAACCAGCAAGGACGGTGCCACGGAGGAAGGGGGGAGCAGACAGCACAGTTCTTGGAAAAGTAATAAATAAGAAGAAACATCACGGAAGAGAAACTCCTGACAAGCTGTCAGGTCTTTTTCTGTCCTTGATAAGAACAAATGGGACAGATGTGACAGATACATAAAAAGGGATGGTTTTGCTTTTCCGTTTTACAAGAGGGATTGCACACTCATTATGGGTTCTCCTACTTTGAAAGATCACAAATGCCATCATATCTCTTTATGCCGATCGCTTGAGCCGGGAGTGACATGGTTCTTGTCCCTATCCTGTGTAGAACATCAGGCGTGTTTGAAGAGACAAAATGATGCTCGGTGGCGCTGGGGCTGCCAGGTCTTGGGGTGGAGGGGATAAGGTTGCCAGATCCAAGTTGGGAAGCTCCAGGAAATATGGGGATGGAGCCTGGGGAGCACAGGGACCTCAGTGGGTTACAATGCCACACAGCGTCCTCCCTCCAAAGCATCCATTTTCTCCCAGGGCAACTGACCTCCGTAGTCCGGAGATGAGCTGTAATTTCAGGGGATCCCCAGTTTCCACCTGAAGGCTAGCATCCCTGCTTGGGCTCTATGGCATTGTACCCCACTGAGGTCCCTGTCCTCCCCAGGCTCCACCCCCAAATCTCCAGAAGTTTCTCAACCTGGATCTGGCAGCCCTACCCCCCCCTCGTCCCCCACCGGTGTCCAGGGGGTACCTGGCAACCCTAAGGCATCTCAGAATCCACGGTAAATCCACAGTAAACACGGGCTTCTCAGATTCCCTGACATGAAATTATGAGAGCATTTGTCTGGACAGCCGAATCGCCTCCCTTTCTATATTTGCTGAACCAGCTTTCTCTCCCCCTCCCAATGTACAGATGCACAGAGATTATTTTTTTAAAAAAATGGCTATTCCCATACCTTCCATTTCTTTTCCTCTAAAGTTGCCAGTCTCAGGATACCTAAATCCCCTTAACTTCCAGCATTTTAGCCACAGGCCTCTTCTCCCACCACCCCACAAACACACGTAGCTAAAGACAAATATTCCCATGTCTTCCATTTCTTCTTCTCTAAAGCTGCAAGCCCCAGGATACCAAAATCATCGTAACTTTAGTCCACTGTGTGTTTCAATGATCCACAGGTTGAAAGCAGGAACTTTAGGCAGAACTTCCAAAGACTCCAAGGAAATAATAAGGGAAGGCAGTGGAGGGATGCTTCTGTTTGGCAAGTAAATGTCCCAAAGTCCCTCTGTACAAGTATGGAGGATGAGACTGTACAGTTTAAGCCTAAGCAGCTTCATGATGCTGTCTGGCAGCCTGGGGGCACTGCCCCCTCTAGGAAATCCCAGCGGAGAGCTTGAGCCCCACGGCCCCCTTGTAGTTTACACCCCTGCACTACAGCACACTAGCTCTAAAAATCTGAAAACCAGTGGCTTATCAAATGTCCCTGTTAATACCAAATGAAACACACAAGTTCCTTGAAAGGGTGGGAGCAGAGGGGAAAATGTGACCCCATTATATTAACTCTATTGGAGATTTGTTTTAGATGATGTATTAGGTAAAATATGTATGCCCTCCAAGGATCAATTCAAGAAACATATTTTTGCATGCAGAATGTTATGTCCCAATTGATGGAACCACATGGACCAAATTTCCCTGTTATCAGTCAGCAAGACTGTTGCAACCAAGGGCATGTGGGCAAAATGCCCTTTCATAAATTCAAGGTCAGAGGAATTATACTGGGAAAATTCTCAGCTCCCTACTGCAGACAGCATCTGCTCTTTGAGCTTTTCCTCATTCTCAGCCAACCACCAAATGAGCTCTCAGAATGCAAATTGGGTACTCTAATAGCCAATTCTAATCCTGGCCTCTCGCTAACCCCCCTACAGCATATACCACAGCAGGTGGGATGGAGCAGCAGAATTAATATAGAATGATACAGAGAGAAATTCCGCTGCACTCCGAAGTCAGTGATTACTGGTCTTCAGAGGAGACAGCTGGTACTGTCTCCGGTTCCTCGAGAAGAAAAATAACCAAAGTGTTGAGATGACCTTTTACTGAACAGCTGCAATGGGTGTGAAAATATGGGAGCTTTCATGTAATCCAGAACTCTAGTTGTTGCAAGATTAAGTGTTTTGTATAACATGAAAGCCAGTGTACCTCTTTACCAACGCAAACTGATCCAAGGCTATTTCCACATGGCGATGATTCTTCATATAGCACTTGTTGCCACTGTGAATGTAGAGGCAACTGCAGAGGCAATGGAGCAGCCACACATCAGTTTCCCTTACACTTTCCTTGCCACAGCCTGCCGTGACTCCCACACAACCACAAGGTTTTTTAAAAATCAGCAACTGCAAGATCGGTATATATGTTATAACAATCTATTGCCACGATGCCACTAGCTCTTCTGAATTCCCAGCCTCCATTTAAAAAATCCCTAACCCTTTTTGTTATAGAGATATAAGGTCTTCACCTTTCCCCTTATATCCCTGAAACAAAAAGGGCTACATACTTACTTTTTTAAAAAAATGAATGTTGAAAATTCAGAGGAACTAGTTGATTGTGGCAATATATTATTATAATGTTAATGTGCTACAGTGATCTAGCGATTACCAGTCTTTTAAAAAGAAAAAGCCCTCTGGTGGTACAGAGAAAAGAATGGTAGCCATGGGGGCTGAGGTAAGGGAAATGGTGCCAGTGTGGATGGGACCTTCAAAAATGCACACCTTCCCATATACATGCTATGTTTTGTCTGACATCCTTTCAAAAGGATTGTGCCAAGACAGATTTGGGAAAGATCATATCCATGGTGTGGGGGGGCGGAATCCAGAAAGTGGATGATTAGGAGATGATGTTGTGTGGACCTTCCAAAAAATCTGGCACTGTTTTGGATGCCAAAGCAGGGCATATCTCTGTATGGAAGCAAACCAGGAAAAGAAAATTCCCTGTTAATTTGAACCTAGACAATCAATTTACGAGAACACCTGTCAGACAGGAAATATGAAATTTGGCAGGATTGTCTAACTAAACAGTTGGTTAGCACTAAGATCACAAAACAGCTTATGAAACCGGGTGTGACCCAGTACCCAGTTCAGTTCTTTTCAGTGGGCATTAAGTGCAATTAACTTTGTGCTGCCCCAACAACACAAGCAAGCCAAACAGTGGCTTGAGGGTTAGCAATATGACTAGGGTGCCAATAAAGCAACATGAAGCCAGAGATTGAGGGAAAGATGCCCCAAGACCTCTTGAAATGCTGCAGAAGATGGTGGGATGGATCAAGACAGGTAGCTGTGCTAGTCTGTCCGCAGCAGTAGAAAAGAGCAAGCGTCCAGGAGCACCTTAAAGACTAACACAACTTGAGGCAGGAGAGGAGCTTTTGTGAGTCACGGCTCACTTCTCATCTGAAGAACTGAGCAGTGACTCACGAAAGCTTATCCCCTGCCACAAATGTTGTTAGCCTTTAAGGTGCTACTGGACTCTTGTTCTTTTCTACAGTGGGATGGGACAGAGTGAAACTTCTTTGTTTTACCATTCCCCCTCCCCCTTGGGATATGACAAATAATCTTACTTCAGCACTCCTGTTATTTTGGAATAATGAAGAGACATAACATATGGATGTGGGTAAGTGCTTGGTCTTCATTTCCTGGAGCGTCAATTAAATCTGAGCAACAAAGGTTAATATTTGAGGTCAAATACCAGGGGCAAATAGAGGGCTGGGGAAAGGTCGATAGCAATGTACTCCCATTACTTCCAATTATGCAGGAAACAGAGTAACAGCTCCCCGGGGGGGAGTTCATTTGCTTGTCCCCTTCATCCCCAATCTCTTCACCAGACTCTGTTCAGACACATGCGCAGGGTAACCACCCCAGAGCAGTATCGATTGAGCGACAGAATGGCTAAACGGCACCATTCTCATGATGTCTCTCTCTTACACACGCACAAAAGGATTGGCTCAGTGCAAAGCATATGGGAGCTGATTTCGTAAGGTAGAAAAATCTACAGAGTCTGTTTTCCTGTGATATCTTAGGTGGCCCCCTGCCCCACCCCAGCCCATCACACTTCTGGGGGCCACCCAAGATCTCATGGGGAAAACAACCTCCCTTGATTTGTTTGCACCTTACGAGATCGGCCACAATAAGCCTCGCGCTGAATCAATCCAAGTCTTATTTAGTGGTGTGGTTCAGTTGCCAGCTTTGGGTTGGGGGAATACCTGGAAAGTTTAGGGGTGGAGCCTGGAGAGGGTGGGGGTTGGGGAGGGGAAGGGCCTCAGCAGGGTATAGGGTTGCTGGGTCTTACCATTGTTGCAGTGGGGGGAGGGGTCCCGGCCCCTCTCCAGGAGATCTTTGGCATGTGCGAGAAGCATGTGCACCACGATGATGTCACCCGGAAGTGATGTCAGGCTTGTTGGGGGTGGGGACACTATCATTCAAGGGCGGTTTCCCTTGAATGATAGAGCACCCCCCTGCAATGTGCCTGACACGATGACGTCACCTCTGGGTGACATCATCACGCTGGGCACATCGCCGCAATCCCAGCACTTTGGGGGTGGAGTTCTCCCCAGCAGCCAGATCCGGACTGGCAGGTAAGGGGCCTGTTGAACGGGCAAACCCCCGCCCTCCTCGGGGGACCTGGCAACCCTAGCAGGGTATCTTATATTCTAATAGTGAAGTTGGCTAATCTTTGGATAATTCAATCCGGTGACTGGAGCTGTGAACGAGAAGAAGAAGAAGAAGAAGAGAAGAGATTGGATTTATACCCCGCCCTTCACTGCCCAGAGGCGTCTCAGAGCGGCTTACAAACTCCTTTCCCTTCCCCTCCCCATAACAGACACCCTGTGAGGTAGGTGGGGCTGAGAGAACTTCTGACAGAAACTGTCCTTGAGAGAACAGCTGTGCCAGAGCTTGTGACTGACCCAAGGTCACATCAGCAGGTGCAAATGGAGGAGTGGGGAATCAAACCTGGTTCTCCCAGATAAGACAGATTTTTCTACAAACATGAAAAGGGCTCCAGATTTGCAGAAAAACGTGAAATCCAAACAAAAAAAATACACTGGGGGCTTTAAAAAATCCAAAAACAATAAAAGGAGCACTTGTAGCTTTAAGCAATTGATTTCTTCAGTGGCTGTTGCTAGGCAACCACTGTGTTTCAGACTGGGTTCTGTTAGTAAAAGGCAGGAGGAGGAAGCAGAACCCTTTCCAGGCCTATTTTGGGCTTTCAGGGAGAACTCATTAGGGCCAGGCCTGACTAGGCTTACCACTAGTTCCAGGTTGGAAAGTTCTCAGAGATTTTGTAGTAGAGTCATAGGAGGGCGGGGTTTGGGGAGGCCTCAGCCAGATACAATGCCATAGATTCCACCTTCTAAAACAGACATTTTCTCCAGGGGGACAGACCTGTGTCATCTGGAGTTCAGTTATAATTCTGGGAGTTCTCCAGGTCCCACCTGGAGGTTAGCAACCCTAGGCCTCACAGCAACCTCTGGGTGACCTGATACCACCCAGCTTGTATGACTCAACTAGGCTGGACTTCCTGCTACTGTTCAACAGCAGCCACCCTATGAAAGCCAGTGTGGTGTAGCAAAGCTTCAGATTAGGGTCTGGGAGACCCAAGTTCGAATCCCCATCACACTGTGGAAGCTCCCCGGGTGATTTTGGACTAGTCAGTAGATGAACAGAGGTAGTTTTGCCACTGCCTGCCTCTGTGTAACAACCCTAGACTTCCTGGGTGGTCTCCCATCTGAATACTAACCAGGGACATCCTTGCTTAGCTTCTGAGATTCGGTGAGATCAAGCTAGGACAGCGTTGCATTCTTAAGCAAATGGAATTTTATACCCCCTCCGTTGCATCAAGATTTGTGGTTGTAAATATGAGATACTGAAACAGGAGACAACAGGCGACAGAGCCCAGGCTGTTCCTAGGGCCTTAGCCAGATATTTTTTAACTGGGGAAGGAAATCACAAAACTGTTGTTCTGCTTTATATTCTTTATACTAAAGATGTGAAGTCTAACAGTATCTTACACTAGCATAATCTTTTGTGGACTGCAATCCACTTCATCAGATGCTTGCGGTGGGGTCTTCCCTGAGGAGATATTTATATATGCGTTTACAGGAGAAAACGGCAGGGGCCGTGAAATGCAGGAAGTACAGGACAAAATGTAATTATGCAAAATTCAAATGTAATCAAGAAAAGTCCAGAGACCATTCCCAACAGCAGTCACTGGCAATCTCCCTGGTTTGGCTAAACCAGGTAACGCTTGCAATACGCTGAATCAAAGTTGGTGCCAGCATACCGTGAGGTGGGGCAGCTGCCAGGGCCCAGAGTTTCTAGCGGGATCCACTGCCACCAACCACCTGCCCACGCACCTCCCCTGCCATCTGCTTGTGTGCCTTTCCCCCACCCCCTCACTTGCAAGTGCCGCCAAGGAGTTGTGAGTCAGAGTGGTGGGAGGAGGCACAGGCAGGTGGGAGGCAGGTCGGTGGGGGGAGGGAGGCGGGAACAGGGGCTAGTGGTGAGCAGAGGGGGGCCCTTGGCCTGCTCTGCCCAGGGCCCCCCTAAACCTGGAACCGGTCCTGCTTTGAGAAATCTTGAATACTGTTATGTATTGAGATTGAATCATTCCTGATTGAATCACCCCAGAGACTAGCTGAGCTTGAAGCACAAGAACAATAGCCTGCCAGGATTCTGAAAGTAACCAATCTAACAGCAATGTTATGTAAATAGCCTATCACTGGGAGTGGGGTGTGTTTGGGCGTGGCAATTGCATGCTATTGAACAGGGCGGAGGCTCTGGAGTCTTGTCTTGCTATTGCTGAAATCACAAATAACGTTGAGCTGATCACTAGACTTGAGCCTTGCTCT
This sequence comes from Gekko gecko, assembly GCA_029375565.1. Classification (NCBI taxonomy): domain Eukaryota; kingdom Metazoa; phylum Chordata; class Lepidosauria; order Squamata; family Gekkonidae; genus Gekko; species Gekko gecko. The sequence continues at coordinate 111,380,964 of JAPDNY010000010.1, read as the reverse complement.
CCCATGGAACCCCCACTATTTAACAAATATGATCCTTTTATTCATGCCAATGAACAGCTAGCTACCAAGAATGGCTTCCGCACACTGCAGATAGGGTAGAGTTCCACATCTTGTTGGCAATCACCTGCATTTATCTATTTATGACATTTATAGTCCACCTTTCCCACTGGGACTCAAGGCGGATTACAAAGAGTGAGTCAATACAACTGAATATGGTTGCCAGCTCTGGTTGGGAAATACCTGGAGACCTTGTGGGTGGAGCCTGAGGAGGGCGGGGCTGAGGACGGGAAGGACTTCAATGGGACGTAATGCCACAGAGTCCCCCTTCCAAAGCAGCCATTTTCTCTGTTGCCTGGAGATCAGTTGTAATCCCAGGAGATCTCCAGCCACCACCTGGAGGATGGCAACCAAACAATTGACAGGAGGGCCCATTCAATAAACAATGCAATAAGAATTAAGGTTTTAGAACTAACCAGAAATCTAAAAAACAGAACTGAAGCAAAGAAGAAGTATTAACATGAGACATTCAGTGATGTAAAAACTACACCGTAGGATCCTACTTACAGCAAACCATATGCAGTAGTATGGACCACAGTCCCTAATAATTGTTCCAAGTAGCATGTAAACCTGGATTAAGGAGCAGATGATCCCAGCAATAGACTGGGGCTTGGAAGGCAAACGGATGTGTGTCTGCTAACTGTGGCTGTCTATGCAATTAACTACTCAGCAGCTTAAAAAAATAGTCCAAAGAATTCATCTTCACCTGACAGGCTGGCAAGATTGATCTGTATGACTTGCACTATGCCAACACGTAGGGTTGTTGTCTTTTTTTAAAAATTGGCAGGAAAATGTACCATCTCATTGTCTGTTCCACAAAGGGTGCGCATTTGAGTGATTGTGAAACCAGAGAAATAATCATTTATCACGAGGTTATGTAAATCTCCGTCGCAAACACATTTCTTTTTATTTGCTTAGAGACGGCATGAATGAACACTCATTAAAGATACTAGAGGGCAAATTTATTATCTTATACAACAGGGATAAATCTTGCATGTAAATCGTGCATGAAAGATGTGAAATGGGCTACTAATGAAATAAAAAATAAAGGATTCGGAACTAGCAGCCCGGTAGCCCAGGCTAGCCTGATCTCAGAAGCTAAGCAGGGTTGTGCGACTTGACAGCACTTTACACACACTTGGTCCTTTGTTAGCAGAATAGTGGCAGACAGATTTTTAAATTAAAAAGGCTACCCCTCAGAATTAGGCTTGCCAGATTCTGATGAGGGGTGGGGGACTTCCCACCTGTGGTGGGCCCTTCCCTCTGCTGCTCAGCTAGGCGGTGAGAGAAAAATAAAGTAGAAAATGGGGGCCGATAGCCTGTGCTTTTACCAGTTCCTGTGCAACCAGAAATGACATCAGTTTGTTGCCAGGAATGCTCTAGTATTTGGGCAAAAACTCAAACCATAGAGTTTAGCCCAAGTGCTAGAGCAACCCGGGCAACACACTGACGTCACTTTCCAGTCACAGAGGAAGTGATGTCAGTCCATTGCCGGCAACGTCAGTACATTGCCAGCAAGGGCTCAGCCGCTTCGTTGAGTCCCCCACCAGTTGCTAGCCTTGTGCCGGCAAGCCTGCCAGACTCTACACTGATTTGCACCAGATTCCTGTGAATCAGTGTTTACAAGATACTTTGTAATGGTTAATGCAGCTATCAAGACTTCTCGTACCTGTATTATTACCTGCTGTAGATCAGGGTATGCATTTCTTCTGCCAACAGGGCAAGTTGCTTAGTGGATGTTTTAAGAGTGTGTTTTAAAATCTCACCAGGTTTTCACGATGGCGTTATCAGTTCTTTCCCTCCGCTTTATCTGTTTGTTTGCATGATGTTTTACTTTCTATAAGCCGTTCTTTGTGGTGGAAAAGGTGGGGTAGGAAGGGCCCCTCCTCCCACCCAATAATTAAAATAATAAATAAAACCATCCCGAAGCTTGCTCCATATTTATGGGTTTTTAAATGGCACAAAATCACCAATGAGACGGAGCACCCGAATGTGGGTCAATTTATTGTTATGTGAAAAACATCCACCAGGATGCTAATGACAATTGCATAATAAAAATCAAATCCCCCAGGGCTTCTCTGTTGACATCCACCGTCTCCTACATAATATTTTAGCAATAAACATTGCCTTTGTTTTTGGCAGGAAAATTGTTTTGCTTTTAGGGTTTGTAAGGGATTTTTTTTAAAAAAAGAACATTCTCATAATTAATGCCAGTGGACAAGACGTCCAGACAGAATGACCCAGGAGCAAATGGCTAACTCGAGTCCATATTGATGTTTGCCTTTTATTAATAATCTAGGGTTTTATTTTTAGAAAAGGAAATATAATTTTACTATTAATTTATATGAAAATGTCTTTCTGGGCAGTAGACCAAGCTCCAGTTATATTTCAGGCACTGTTATCAGTAACATAACCATCACGCAATATTCTAGTTATTTCGAAAGCCTTTGGGTAAACCTTTCCAGAGTGGGGCCCTTGAAATGTTATACCAGGATCGATTCATCTACTTCACTTATAACCCGCCTTTCTCTCCGAGGATGACCCAAAGCAGCTTTTAGGTTAGGCTGAGTGTGACTGGCCCAATGTCATCCATCCCTTCGCCATGGCAGAGTGAAGATTTGAATGTGGGTCCCCCGATCCGAGTCTGATACTCCTAAACATGGCAGGCAACCTCCCACCCCTACCATCCTGGTCCCCACCACTAGTTGAGGTAAGTGGGAGAAAAACCAGGGATGGAGATGGCATCAATCAATGCAGTGACATCACTTCCGGGTGAAGACTTGAAAATGATGCCATCACATCAGATGACACTCTAGTGATTCACCCAATTTCTGTGGTAGGGCCCAGAAATTTTGATTCATTAATCCTCCCTGTCGCCAGCCCACCCCTGTCCATGTTAAAGGGAATGGGGACTGTATCTTACCATCCCTTCTGGCACACTGTCTCTGCCTCTGTAGCCAGCAGACATTCATATGTTGTCATATCATCTGATTTGGCACAAGTAGGCTTGGTTTGAGTGGCAGAGATATCATTTGATTTAATCCAATATCTAACTGCCCTTAGTGTTGCCAGCTCTGGCTTTGGAAATTCCTGGAGATTTGGAAGCAGTGCCTGGTGGGGAGGGACTTACATTTCTCCTAGGCTCTATGGTGTACCATACAGTCCACATTCTGAAGCTGCCATTTCTTCCAGGGGACCTGATCTTTGTCATCGGGAGATCAGCTGTAATTCTGGGATGTCTCCAGGCCCCACCTGGAGATTGGCAGCCATTCTCAGCATGTTCACTTAATGCTCTAAATGTTCCCTTTAAGCTGTCAGTGTGAGCTAGCTCATGGTTTTTTAGCCTCCAGCTCACACATTGTTGTCTTAGCTCGGGAAGGATGGCTCCAGAGCAAGCTAATTTATGCAGCAGCCAAATCACTCGCTCACAACTTTAATGCCAGTCACTCAGAAAGTAGAATCTTTGCTCACAAGATTCCATAGCTTAGAGGGAGCATTGGCAGCAACTGATGCCCTCTGCCTTTTTGTTGCCCAGAACTGGTGTCACAATTACCATGGCTTTTTCTGATATTACACTAGTGTACCAGGTGAACGTACGGCATGGCTCCTCCCATTCCCCCCCCCACTGCCATATTCTGTAAACTGGTCCAATATTTTGCCCGGCTTAATGTTCCCCCTTTGCTCAATTATTTGGTCACTTCCTGATATGTCCAGTTAAATTTCACAAACTCATAGGCAAAAAGAGAGAGAAGAAGAAAGCCAGGAATCACACGGTTTTCTGAAACCAGGATGCAAACATTCACTTTCTCCTGAACCCTCTCCGTGCCCTGGGCACTTTAATTTTCTTTTGAGTGGTGGCGTTGGCTGCGTTCCACTCCACTCTGCTCAGAGTGACCAGCAGTAACCTTTGCCTCGCAAAACCTAAGCTGTCCACAAAGTATGCAAAAGTTTACAGATGAGCCCTTGGAACATTTTGCTACCAGGGATGGAAAAACACCACGGAGCAGAATCTGTTCTCGCTCTTCCCTGCTCTTCCAGAGAAAACTCAGCATCACTTCCGAAGAGACCCCAGGTCTGCCATCCTTCCTTTGGGGCAGATTTCAAGGCACATTTATACTCCAGGTCTTTCAGTCAGAGTTACAGGAAAAAGCTTTCAGGCTGGGCAACGGATGCCTCGGGTCCCTTGAAATGTAATTACTAAAATCTAATAGAAACACTTTCCGATACACAGCGATTTTTTAAAAAGCACTTAAGGCAGCCTTTGAGCTAGTTCCGTCTGTGTCATTCAGCCTCCGAAGAGTTAGTCAAAATATGGATATTCTCATCTCCATTTGGAGTTCTTATAAGTTACTTATCTGCAGCATAGCAGGTCTCCTCAGTACACATAAACACCCACGCTCCCACTTCTTGGATCATTCCCCATCGTACTCTGAGCTTCGAAACTAGGGTTGCCATCTCGGGGATGGGAAATTTCTAGAGGTTGGGGGGGGCAGAGCTTGGGGGGGCATGGTTTGGGGAGGGGAGGAACCTCAGCAGGCCGGCTTTTGTCAGATTATTAATTTGGAGTGCTCACCTCAGAGCCTTAAAATTCACCCTGAGAAAGCAGCTTCTTTTGCTCAGGCGACGATTCGTTTCCTAAATCCACCCCTTCCTTCTTGCCACCTGCTGTGTTATGACTCACAGAGATGTTGGCCTGAAAAATTTCTGCCCTAGCCTCAGCCTGGTGGAACATGCTCTCGTCTGAGATCAGGGCCCTGCGGGACTCACTAGGGTTCCACAGGGCCTGTAAGATGGAGCTGTTCCTGCAGGCCTTTGGATGAGGCAGCGGGCATCCAATAAAATCTTGCTTCCCTCCCCTGCTGAAGTGTACGATTTTTATGTGGCCCAGAGCAAGCAGAAGAAAATGGCACCAGCTTGAACTCTATGAATACGCATAGTGTGACCTGTTTTTAATTTATGTTTTAATTATTATGTAAACTATTTGATGAGGAGCTGCGGTGGCTCAAGTGGTTAAGACACTGAACTGCAGGCTGTGGAAGGTCAGTAGTTCAGCAGTTCGAGACCCGGGTGCCGCATGACAGGGTGAGCTCCTGTCTCTAGTTCTAGCTCCTGCCAACCTAGCAGTTCGAAAGCAAGAAATTGCAAGTAGATAAATAGGTACCACTTCGGTGGGAAGGTAACAGCGTTCCGTGCACCTTGGTGTTTAGTCATGCCGGCCACATGACCACGGAAATGTCTTCGGACAGCGCTGGCTCTTCGGCTTTGAAACGGAGATGAGCACCGCAACCCTAGAGTCGGATTCGACTGGCTTTCGAGCAAGGGAACCTTTACCTTTACCTTAAACTATTTGATATGCATTCGATTTTTTTGCAATGTATTAGACTTTGCTTGTGACCCACCCTGAGCCCTCTTGCAGGACGGGTGGGATATAAATTGAATTAATAATAAACAAACAAACAAACATAAGGCCAGTGACATCACTTCCCAGTCCTTCAATCTGCTTCTCCAGTCCTTCAAGCTGCTGTTCCTGTTCCTTAAGGTTGCCAGCTCTGAGTTGCAAAACTCGGGGAGATTTGGGGGTGGAGCCTGGGAAGGGCGGGGTCTAGGGAGGGGAGGGGAGGGTTACCTCAGTGGGATACAACACCATAAAGTTCACGCTCCAAAGTAGCCATTTCCTCCAGAGGAGGCTGCTATGGACGGTGGACTCCACCACTTTATACCCTGCTCCCCTCCCCATACTTCAACCTCCCCCAGGTTTTACCCCCCAAATATCTAGGAATTTCCCAACCAAGAGTTGACAACTGTAGTTATAGGTGAAGAAACAAAGACTTGCTTCAGGCAGGTGTGCCCAACGAGATTTTTTTACTTATTTTCTCTGAACAACAAACTTTGTCCCTAAGCTCCAGCCCCCATGACCCATCATCAGATGGCTGCTTTTGAATTTCTCCTCTCGGGTTGCCAGTTCTGGGTTGGAAAAATTTCTGGAGATTGGGGGGGGGCAGCCTGGAGAGGGTGGGGTTTGGTGAGGGGAGGGACTTCAGTAGGGTATCTTATATATATAAAACCCCTAACGCATTGGCACTTTCCAGCTCTCCCATTGGCTGTGCTGTGCGCTCCATCAGCCATTGGCTCATCAACCGCCACTCAAGAGTACTCGCATGCCATTGGCTGGGGGCTGGGTCTGCTCCTCTTCCTCAACCACTGTCGCCTCAGCCACTGTTCCTTGTTAGAATAAACTGACAAAATGGCTATATCTCCTGACAAAGATGATTCTACTAATGCTTGGCTCCTTGGGAGGGGAAGGGAAAGGAGATTGTAAGCCGCTCTGAGACTCCTTCGAGTAGTGAAATCCAGTATCTTCTTCTCTTCTTCTGTGACAGGCTGGCTACTGAGATGGGCCACCAGCTGTCAAACCATTCTCTTCTCCGCCTGCTGTGGGGCTAACTTTTCCCTCAGTGGCTGATGCTAGGCAACCAAGCTTGTTTCTGTCAGTAAAAAGGCAAAGGCCTTGGTGGGGTACTCATTGGGGCCAGTCCTGACTAGGGCTACCAGCTCTAGGTTGGGAAATTCTTGGAGATTTTGTGGTGGAGCCTATGGAAGCCAGAGTTTGAGGAGGAGAGAGGCCTCAGCGGAATAGAATGCCATAGACTCCACCCTCCAGAGCAGTTATTTTCTCCTGGGGAACCATTGCTGCCAATCTCCAGGGAGGTCTGGAGATCACTCAGAATTAAAACTGCTCTCCAGATGGCAGAGATCAGCTTCCCTAGAGAAAACGGCTGCTTTGTAGGGTGGACTTTGTGTCATTATACCCTGCTGAGGTTGCTTCCCTTCTGCTTGGGTTCCCACTGCAGAGAAAGACTACTTTTCTTAGGTAGAGGCTGCAGGTGTGTGTGGGATGGGGAGATGGAAAGCTGAAGTCAGAGGGGCAGATAGAGGTAGGATGATGGTTGGCTGGGAAGGAGCTAGGTTTGCCAACTCCAGGTTGGGAAATTCCTGGAGATTTGAGGGATGGAGCCTGGAGAGGGTAGGGTTTGAGGAGGGGTGGGACCTCAGACACATACAATGCCATAGAGTCCACCCTCCAAAGCAGCCATATCCTCCTGGGGAACCATTGTTGCCAATCTCCAGGGGAGGGCTGGAGATCACTCAGAATTACAGCTGCCCTTCAGATCATAGAATCATAGAGTTGGAAGGGACCTTGCAGGTCATATAGTCCAACCCCCTACACTCTGCAGAAGCATAGCCAAAAGGAGTCTCAGAGCAGCTTACAGATATTAGAGATCAGTTCATCTGGAAAAATGGTAAGCTTAGTGTCATTATACCCTGCTGAGGTCACCACAGCAATTTGACACTGAGTACCCAAGGCCAGGGCACCCGCCCAGAGCCTCTTTCTAGATCCTGTTGTATTTATTTCCACAACGGGCCTTATTCCTAGTCATTCCATAAAGACCCATTTCCAAAATAGCCATTTTCAGCAGCCCAGGGGAATTGATCTCTGTCATCAGGAGACCAGTTGTAATTCTGGGCGACCTCTGGCTACTACACGGACGTTGAATGACAGCCCTGCCTCAGAACTCTTCCATGTGAGGGCCTTTTAGTGGCCTTACTCTTCCCCAGTCAGCTAGAAACAGAATTCAAAGGGTGGCTCCACACAGCACTTAATATGTGGCCTTTGAAACCTCCATTAATGTGTATTCTCTGCAGGGATTTTATATTGAAGAACATTAGGGGCAATTACCAAACATCTGAAACCATATAGACAGTAACTGTATTTATATATGCACTAAGGTATGAATTATGGCATAATTCTATTACACTTGAGTTGCTCTGTTGTGCAGCCCAGACTGAAACTCCACTAATTGCCGGCATCGCCTCTCAAACTACTGTGAAACCCTAGCTTGGGAATCTTCTGCCTTGTGACCATAAAACCCAGCAACAAGTTCTACGGTGCCCATAAAATATCTTGAGAGATTACTGTTGGAATACAGCATGCTAGGAAATAGAAAACAACTGAAAGCCTTTGTGTTGAATCATGATACAGGACTGTGTGGGATGAAGAAGTAGGGTTGCCAGCCTCCAGGTGGTGGCTGGAGATCTCCAGCTTACAAGTGGTCTTCAAGTGGCAGAGATCAGTTAACCCGGAGAAAATGGCTGCTTTGGAAGGTGGACTCTATGGCGCCACACCCCAACAAAGTCCCTCCCCTCTCCAAACTCTGCCCTCCTCAGGCTCCAACCCCCAAATCTCAAGGTATTTCCCGGCCTGGAGTGCCAGCCCTACAAAGGAGGTTACTTTTCATTCATGATGCATAAAAGGTCACTCGCAGACTGACAGATTCATTGAAAAATGGTTATCATTCTTGTTTTATGTTCATAGAAGTGATGATATTGACGGACCTATTTCAATGGCAAATTCCTTTTGAGCCAATACTGTTATCAGTTAATTGGAAATGTCAAGAGCTAATTAAATCATGCTTAGTGTTGTATTTTGGATGATTAAAAGGGCCATCCTAAACTGGTCTACTGAGAATCCTGCTCAGGTCTATTTAATGGGGTTACTCTCTCAGGTAAGTGTTCTTAGGATTGCACTGTTATACTAATTCCTGACAAGACGGAGAACCAGTGTGATGTAGTGGTTAAAAGTGTTGGATTAGTATCTGGGGGCCCTGGGTTCGAATCCACACTCATGCCATGGAAACTTATTGGGCGACCTTGGGGCAGTCTCATTCTCTCAGCCTAACCTACCTCACAGAGTTGTTGTGAAGATAAAGTAAAGGAGAGGAGAATGATATAAGCCACCTTTGGTCCCCAGTGGGGAGAAAAGCAGGGTACAAATGAAATAAATAAATAACAATAAATGGAGATAATGCTGTCTGAGAAGCCTACAATTGTGAGAGCTGTGCTCCCCACCACTGCTGTGGTCCAGCTGATCCTCGCTGACTCAGTTAAGAGCCTGTGGGTTATACTGGATCCAGCATTATTACTGGAGACGCAAGCTAATACTGCTACAAAGAAATCTTTCTACCAGCTCCTATTGGCTTAGAATATTCCCCCATCTTGACTCAGCTGATCTGGCCATGTGGATCCATGCTGTGGTTACTTCAAGGCAGACTACTGTAATGCATTCTACATGGGTCTGCCCTTAAAGACAAGTAAGAAGCTCCAGTGAGTGCAGAACACCACAGCCTGGTTATTATTGGGTACTATTTAGGGATGGACACAAACCAGGGAAATGGTGGTTCGTTTGATTACACGAACCATGAACTTTCATGAACTTTTCCCATTTCCCAAACCGGTTTGTGTTTCATTCAGTTTGTGAGTTCAGGAGGTGGTAGAATAGCCCCCTCGAGTTAAGAGATGCCAAACTCACAGGGCACCTTCAGTAGACTCTCCTCTACCTGCCCTCCAAGATTGGTGAAGATTGGATATGGGATGTCTGAGTTATAGCTCCCCAAAGCAGGTGACCCCAGGAAAGCTCAGCTCTAGCCTCCCCTTAAATCAGCCACACAGCAAGCAATTCTTCCTAACTCACTCTCATACAATGACTAACTCCTCTCTTGTCCTGCTACAAAGTGAAAGCAGCTGAATCAGGGTGTGGTATACACACACACACATGCTCCTGTAGAGCAGAATGGGAGCTCTGTGGTTGACTCCTAGAGCTGCCAATCAAGCTATGGACAATTGCTATGGGTGTTTCTAGGGCTCTCCATAAGTCCAGCCCCAGCATTGCCTAGGGATTGATTGAATCAGCGCCAGCCTGTCTGAAGAACAAACAGCTCTAATGAACCAAACAAACCTCCACAGAAAAAAGGTGGTTCATTTTTGGATTTGGGAATGATGTGACCAAATGAACTGGTTCAGAACGAACCACAAACTGACCTGGTTCATGCTCAAACCGCAGTTCGTTTCTCAGTTTATGCCCATCCCTAATACCAGGTGAAACACACATCACACCCATTCTCCAGACACTCCATTGGTTACCAATCAACTATCAACTTCAATTCAAGGTTCCCATTACCACTTACAAAGCCCTTCATGGCCTACATACCTGCAGGACCACCTCTCCCACTGTGCTCCACTGCAACAGCTTTGCAGATCTCTGTGAAGCCTTCTAAAGGTGCCACCCTGCTAATGGGTAAGATTAGCAAGCTGCTCATTCTCGGGCACTCTCAGTGGTGGTTGCCATTCTGTGGAAAGGCCTGCCTAAGGAGATCAGGAAGGCTCCCACACTTCTGTCATTCTGCAAAATGTGTAAAACTGGAACATTCAAGAGGGCATTTTAAAAAAACCAGATTAGATATGAAGCTAGGGTTGCCAACTCTGGGAAATTCCTGCAGATCTGGGAGTGGTGCCTCAGGAGGGACTTCCATACCATACCATACCATACCATACCATACCATACCATACCATACCATACCATACCATACCATACCATACCATACCATACCATACCATACCATACCATACCATACCATACCATAGAGTCTGCACTCGGAAGCTGCCATTTCCTCCAGGGAAACTGTTCTCTGTCACCTGGAGATCAGCTGCAATTCCAGGAACTTTCCAGGCCCTACCTGGAGGCTGGCAAACCTAACTGCAGCAGAATGAACAGCCCAGAAGAGGACCTTTATCATGGAACTGGATTGTAGTCCACTGCATTGATTACTGCAGGGATCGCCTGCCTTTTACGGCCTTGTCCTAGACCCTGTAATCCACTTTCTGTATTGTATGTCTTACCTTAGATAGTTTGTTGTTTGCGTTGTTCTCTAATCCCATGCCCCTAATCCCATTGCATCATTCATGGGCTATTTTATGCTGTCTGATTGCACCGTTAGTATCCTTTAATCCACCCTGAGCCTCAGCAAGAAAGCCAGACTATAAATAAAGTAAATAATAAACAAACAATAGTACAGCTCTGTAGTGGGGTTGGTGGTGGACACTGCCGTCAAGTCGCAGCCAACTTGTGGTGACCCCACAAGGTTTTCAAGGCAAGGGACGAGCAGAGGTGGTTAGCCATTGCCTGCCTCTGCGTAAGGACCCTGGACTTCCTTGGTTTTCTCCATCAAAAGACTAACCAGGACGGGCCCTGCTTAGCTTCCAAGATCTGACAAGATTGGGTTAACCTGAGCTATCGAGGTCAGGGCAGATTGCAGCAAAGTTATTATTTATTAAAGTTTATATCCCACCCTATTCCACATGTGGGCTCAGGGCAGTGCGCAATATATAAATATACAATAAAATAGGAATAAACATATAATTAAAACCAAATTTAAAGCAATCAAAACAAGATGGCAACGAAGATAAAAACAACTCCAGGGCACTCCATAGCGCCTCCTGTGGGATGCTAGTCAATAGTCCTGCAGAACAGAGATCCTATTATTAATAGACCTGGCGTTACCCTTTTCTAAATCCATTTCTGTGTGAGAGACTGTCTTAATAAATTTTGTCTTTGTTTTTTTTTTAATCTTTGTTTTATCTGAAAAACATCTAAAAATACGCTTTTTAAAAAATATTGCCTTAGAAACTTCCTTATTTGGAAGATGAGATCTCTGGAGCACCTGTTCTACCTTGAAACCTTTAACAGGAAAACACTTCGTATACCATAGTTATACTGTATTTCCCCTTGTGTGGTGTAGTGGTTAAGAGCGGTGGACTCTAATCTGTAGAACTGGGTTTGATTCCCCCACTCCTCCATGTGAAGCCTGCTGGGTGACCTTGGGCCAGTCACAGCTCTCTCAAAGCTCTCTCAGTCCCACGTGCCTCACAAGGTACCTGTTGTGGGGAGAGGAAGGGAAGGCGATTGTAAGCCACTTTGAGACTCCTTAGGGTAGAGAAAAGCAGGGTATTAAAAACAACTCTTCTTTTCCATCGTTGCAAAGATTCCAGCCATAGCAATCCTAACCCAAATGTGTGAGTTTTATTTTTATATTAGACTGTAAAGCCGAGTAAAATTCCCTTTCGAGTGGGATTGCCAATGGAGCCATTTTCTTCTGTTACGACCAGGGCCGGCCCCAGGTGTCTGGGCGCCCTAGGCAGGACAGCCTGGGGCGGCCACCCCACTGGGGATGCCAACCTCCCGGTGGGGCCTGGAGATGGCCCAGCGCCGTTGTCCTGGGTGCCTCGCAGCTGCGAGGCGCCTAGGAGAGCCAGGGAAGGGGCGGGCTTAAAATGCCTGCCCCTTCCTTCCCAGTGGCGGTGCTGGCTTTTCTGGGCACCTCACAGCCACGAGGTGCCCAGGAAAGCCAGGGCTGCCGGTGCTGGGCGGGAAGGGGGCTTTCCACGGGGGGGGCGGGGGCATTTTGGCACCCCTGCAGGGCCGGCGCCCTAGGTGAGCGCCTAGCTCGCCTAGTGGGTGAGCCGGCCCTGGTCACGACAGTGAAGGATTCCCCCCCCCCCAACTCCCAGAGAAAAGGGCTGGTGTGAAAGTTTCCAGTTGGGGTTGAGAGCTCTGGGTTGGGAAATACCTGAAGATTTTGGGGGTGGAGCCTGGGGAGGAGAAGGACCTCAGCAGGGTACAAGGCCATAGAGGCTGCCTTCCGAAGCAGCCACTTTCTCCAGGGGAGCTAATATTGGTCATCTGGAGATCAATTGTACTAGCAGGAGATCTCCAGGTGGAACGTGGAGGTTGGCAACCCAATTTCCAACGCAGTTTGCAACACATGGATGGGCTCCTTGCTGAGAAACATAAAGTCCAATATTCTCATGGAGCTCTGGATTCTGGCCATCCTCATTTAAATGTACCATGTGAGATTCCAATGCGCTCATATCAGGCCCTAAAATGGAGAAGACGCATGACTACTTTCAAAGGATGCATCACTTTTTTATGGCAGATGGGAACCAAATGCATCGTCGGACAGCACAGCTCCCTTTGTTCTAATCCACGGTGTCTCAGAGGAAGGGAAGGCCATAAGCTTTTATCACACCCTCATGACCTTAACGGGTGGGCTCTAACGCAAGAATGGCGCCAGACCAAAAACTATCTAAGGGTGACTGACTCAGGCATTCTTCACAAGGACTTGTCAGAGTACACAGAGTATAGGAAAAGATACGATTCTGGAAAAGAAAAACCCAGTGGGAATTCCTCTGAACGGGGAACAGGAAACCTAGCCTGCCGTTCAGTTCCCAGTGGTGAGGCAAAGAAAAACTATTCTCCGCCAGTCAGACAAGCCATTCTGATCAAGAAATCTGATTGATAAAAGGCCCCTCGTTGCTTTAAGCATACGGTTTGTACCAGAGTAAGGCTGAACTAGTGTTCCCTATTTTTATATTCCCCCCCAAAAAAAACAACAACTATTAGTATTAGTATTATGGCATCAAGTTGGGTAGTCGAGAAAAACCCACCCTCCTCATGTTCCACCCCCCAAATCACAGAATCATAGAATGTTAAGAGTTGGAAGGGATCTTGCAGGTCATCTAGTCCAACCCCCTGCACTCTGCAGGAGCGTAGCCAAAAGATAGCCCTACAACATACCCGAAAGATGGTCATCCAGCCTCCGCTTGAAAACATCCAGCAAAGGAGCATCCACCACCTCCCAAGGCAGTCTGTTCCACTGCTCAACCACTCTTACAGTTTGGAAGTTTCTCCTGATATCTAGCCGGTAATGACTCCCTTGTAATTTCCACCCATTAGATCTAGTCTTGCAATCCGGAGCGAGAGAGAATAGATCTGCTCCATCTTCTACATGACAGCCCTTCAAATACTTGAAGACTGCAATCATGTCCCCTCTAAGTCTTCTCTTTCCCAGGCTAAACATACTCAGCTCTTTCAGCCTTTCCTTGTAAGACTTGGATTCCAAACCTCTCACCATCCTGGTTGCCCTCTTCTGGACACGCTCCAGCTTGTCAACATCCTTCCTAAAGTATGGTGCCCAAAACTGTACAGGTAAGGCCTGACCATAGCAGAACAGAGAGGAATTACCACCTTTCGTGATCTGGACACAATGCTTCTGTTAATCTCCAGGTCTTTCCTGGAGTTGGCAACCCTACTGCCAAGTCACAGCTGATTTATGGGGACCCTGTAGTGTTTTCAAGGCAAGAGATGTTCAGAGGTGGTTTGCCTCTGTCTGCCTCCACATCACGACCCTGGTATTCTTTGGTAGCCCCCCATCCAAATATTGATCAGGGCTGACGCTGCATAACTTCTGAAATCTGATGAGATTGGGCTAGCCTAGGCTATCCAGCTCAGGGCCCTTAAAACCATAGGACATCATAAAAACAGTAGACCTTTTTAGGCATTTCATTTGGGGGCAATTCACCTGTGCTTAAGGGGGCAAGTGTCACAATGCTTCTGATATGCAGTGACGCCGTTCTGTCTGTATGGGGAAACGTGTTTGTTTTCTGAATTCAGTATGCACAGATGCACACCTTGAAAAATGTAGCATTCCATTCACACTACCACAGTCTAAGAATATGTACATAACCTTTTCAGACATAATCAAGTATACAGGGAGTGATGCGGAAAGTGCACATGCGTGGTCAGATCCCCCCAAGTCCAAAAAAGATTAATGTTTTTTGCATTATTATTACAAATTTTAGGCAGTTTTATTGCATTTCTTATAATATATATTGCACTGTTTTGTATTGCGTTGCTTTTTACTTTTGCAGTCCACCTTGAGTTTCGGTGAGAAAGCAGACTATAAACGAAGCATACATAAAAGGCTTTGCAGGGATGGCCGAACATAAACATACTCAGAATTAGCTAATTATATTACTTTTAATGATCAGAATTACAACAGTTTCCAAAAGGGCACCATGGGACACTCCCCCCCCCCCAAGACAAGATAGCGGTCCCAGGTACACAGCAAAATATGACTTTGTGAATTATCTGAAGGAAAACAGATTCTCCCCCACCAAATCCTAGACTGATGAAAGACTAAATATGTCCCTGGAAGCACAGAATGTTGAGATTATAGTTAAGAATCTAAGAAGAGCCCTGCTGGATCAGACAAGTGGTCTATCTAGTCCAGCATCCTGTTTCACATGGTGGCCAAACAGTTGGCTTGGAGGGCCAACTAAGAGGCACTGAGTCATTCCCTCACACTGACTCCCAGCACTGGGATTCAAAGGTTTGCTGCCTCTGTAGATGGAGCTTTTCTTAACTTTCTGTGGCTCATAGTCGTAAATGGGCCTATCTCCCATGAATCTGTTTAACCTCCTTTATAAGGCATCTCTGCTCACTGTGTCCACTGGTAGTAAATGCCATAATTTAATTACACAGGTAGAAGCATTTCCTCTTGTCTGTCCGGAACCCGTTGCCATTGTCTTCGTTGGGTGCCCCTAAATTCTAGCATTATAGGAGAGGGAGGAAAAGTTCTCTCTATCCACTTTCTCCACTCCGTGCATAATGTTATAAACCTCTACCATGTTGAGGCAAGATCTCAGCAGATCTTGGAAGTGAAGCAGGGTTGGCCCTGGCTGGTGTTTGGATGGGAGACCTCCCAGGAATACCAGGGCTGCTATGCAGAGGCGGGCAATGACAAACCACCTTGGAACGTTTCTTGTCTTGAAGACCCCATGGGTTTGCCCTATGTTAGCTGAGATCTGATGGCCAAAAAAATCATGTTGAGAGACACCGAAAAATAAGGCAGGGTAAAGCCACCTTCTCAAATAATCCATGGCAGTTTATATAATCTTGGAAGGGAGAAGTTTTGGGACATGTGAAATTTCCAAGTTACCCCCCCCCCCGCACATGCACACATAATTTCTCTCCATCCCCTCCTCAGTTTGTTACTCCCTATGTCCCAAGTAGATCATAGGTAAAGGTAAAGGTTCCCTTGCTCGAAAGCCAGTCGAATCCGACTCTAGGGTTGCGGTGCTCATCTCCGTTTCAAAGCCGAAGAGCCAGCGCTGTCCGCAGATGTTTCCGTGGTCATGTAGCCAGCATGACTAAACACCAAGGCGCACAGAACGCTGTTACCTTCCCACCAAAGCAGTACCTATTTATCTACTTGCAATTTCTTGCTTTTGAACTGCTAGGTTGGCAGGAGCTGGAACTAGAGACGGGAGCTCACTCCGTCTTGCGGCACCTGGGTCTTGAACTGCTGAACTACTGACCTTCCACAGCCTGCAGTTCAGCGTCTTAACCACTTGAGCCACCGCAGCTCCTAAGTAGATCATGGGTACAAATAAAATATAAACCTGCGGACGTTAATTTTCTGCTACAGGTAACTTATCCAGATCCACCGTGCTGTGAGTAATTCAATCCAGCAGGCTGCTCCCTCAATTGATTTCAGTTCAACGCTGCGAGGATTCGTCAGTTTGTTACTGGGAGTTTTCTCCCATTGCACATGCGGCCTGTTAGACAGAAGTCGGATAGCTCTCTCACTCCCCGCGCCGGCTAGTGTACAGAAGAAAGAGGCATTGCTATTACAAATCTGTTAACATCCTGGCGGATGAGATACGGCTTGTCAGACTGAAAAGAAATCAATCTCATTTCATTTCAGCCCCGATTTCCCATCGGTGCCCCGCAGCCTTTGTGAAGATGTAAATCTATAATTAGCCTTGTTTGAATGACACCCACATTCTTTTGTGTCTCGTTTCTCTGTCCAGAATAACCTCAGTTGATCTCTGTTACGCTATACAATAATAAGCAATGCCAGCTACAGTCTACTGGCAACAGTCCACTGGCCCAGAAAATAGAGATTTTGTTAAGAAAGAGCACAGACGTTATTTGTGTATAAATCTTTTTTACGTTCATGGTTTTGGAGCACTGGATACTCTGAGTGGATTGTGCCCAATGTAGGAATATTCCAAGCTGGAACATAAAGCTATTTAACCCAGGAAGCTGCTAGGTTATGACTCAGAGTTCTGTTGGGAGTTCCAGATGCGATGTCCCCTGTCTCAGACCTCCCGACTGAGTGGCAAGAGTAGCTAGATAGGCACACTGACCTTTCTTCCTGTATCTACTCTTTTGCCACTGTCCTCTTTTAAATGCAGACTGTAATCTCAGGGACCAATTTCCCTTTCCTGCTTCTCTCTCACTCTGAATGAAGACTTGGGCTGATTTCCCACAAGCGCTACTCCGTGCTCACTCTTCCCTTTGCCCCGATGGTACATGTCAATTTCACACTAAGTGCTGCGCAGCCGCATTGCAGCTTCGCGCGATTTTCCCCACGTCTACTCAATCCTGTTTTTTGAAGATTGAGTAGACGTGCGGAAAAATCACACGAAGCTGCAGGGCAAAATGTGGCCCGCAGCACTTAGTATGAAATTGATACGTTCCATCGGAACAAAAGGAAGAGCGAGCGTGGAGCAATGCTTGTGGGAAATCGGCCTTGGTCTCTACTCTGCACACACCAAGAGAGGGACATGCGGTCCTCTCTTGGCACCATGAGGCAGATGGGCCTCTCGCCATCCACCTCCATCCTTTAGCTAGTAAGTTAGTAACCTATCAATCCCTCCTCTTTCCTATCCAAAGCGTACCTCTCAAATAATGAGAGTATTTCTCTTCTAAACTTGCAGAATGGCTCTGTGTAGTTTTGTCAGCTGAGGAACCTGGTAAAGTGACACTCCTACGTTTGTGGCTTTATTTAAGCACTCTGCTAACTAATGATGACTGGACTAACCACACCAGTTAACCTCAATAAGATCATCAGTGCACTTTTAGAAGAACCAATAAAGTGAGAGGCAAAGATCAGATGTCCCTTCTTCTCCTCTTAGGGTTGCCAACCTCTGGGAGGGGGTCTGGAGATCTCCAGGCAACATAGATTGGTTCCCCTGGAGAAAATGGCTGCTTTGGAGGATGGATTCTATGGCACCGTACCCCGCTGAGGTCCCCCCACCCTCCCCAAACCTTGCCTTCTCCAGGCTCCACTCCCAAAATCTCCAGGCTGCAAAGCTTCGGAGCCCTGGTCTGGATCTCTGCCCCTGATTACAGAGAATTTCTCAAACTGATGGAGCTTTTTACATTCCTGTAAATCCACATCTGAAAGCCTTTTACTTGACCCAGCCGATCAAGGTATTGATCAGCCTTCCACCTAATCCACTCTGCCGGTGATGCTAACCTCACAGACGGGAAGCCCATCCCATCCAACCGGGTTCTGCTGAGTCAATGAAATTTTTGCACAGTCCCTGCTTTTCTACCTTCATGAGGAAGGCATTTGCCGGGTGTTTGGAGGAAGAGCATGTAAAACCCGTTTCCTTTCCTCCGCCAAGGCAATTAGCCGCCACAATGCGAGATCCTTTGGTCCAGTTTGCGCTTCCTGTTTTGCCCGCAGCAGCTTCTTGCTTGTATCTTTTTGGCTCACATCCTAAGAGTCCTCCATGTAGCACAGGGTGGGGACCGTATCCTGTGGACAGCATCAGAAGGAGGGAGGGAGGGATGCTGCCTGCTGCAGCTGTAATAACACAAAACAGGGTGGGATTCTCCTAAGGCGGCATTCTGCAGACTCTGCTGGACTGAAGATCTATGTGGCTCACCAGGCAAGCGTGACCCTGCAGCCATATGATTTTCTGATTGTGCAGTTTCAGCACTCCACAGGGTTACCAACTCCAGGTTGGGAAATTCTTGGAGATTTAGAGAGGGCGGAGCCTGGGAACAGCAGAGTTTGGGGAAAGAAGGGAGCTCAGTGGAAATGGGATATTGTGGAGTCCACCTTCCAAAGTTGCCATTTTCTCCTGGGGGATTGATGTCTCTAGTCTGGAGATCAGTTGTAACTCTGGGAGAACTCCAGGCCCCACCCGGAGGTTGGAAACCCTAGCACCACATACCATTTCACTCCGTGGTGAAAGACTGTTTTTTGAGCATGCATGTCAAGGCAACTGGACGACCACTTTAGGAACGTTTAGCCATTATTAAGAATTTTATCCCATCATCCCTTCCAGTAATCCAGAGCAGCCTTACAAAGCGCTCTCCCTTTTTATCCATAGGATAATCACAGGCTGAGAAATAATGGCCTGGAACGCCCAGTAAAATTCATGGCAGAGTGGGCTACATTCGAACACAGACCCTGTCTGATTCCAACACACTGATCACAATACAACAGTGTTATTAATGAGTGATTGCTGCAGTGGTCAAAGGTCTCTCCCCACTCCCACCTAATAGGTTGTTTACAGTGAAATCACATTTCCTAGCTCTCAGTTTGGAAGTTGCTATATAATTGTAATTCCCCCCCCACACACACTATTACTTTTCTTGCAGTCAAATGAAATATATCTGCACTGGTCTGATGTTTACATCCCTTTGACATCATCGGTGACCTACGATACCCTTAGCTCATGCCACTAACCATCATTTATTACATTTTTTAAAATTCCACCCTTTCCCCAACAAGTTCAGGGCATGGACAAGTTTCCGCCATTTTATTCCTCACAACAATCCTGTGAGGCAGGCGGGGAGAAGGAGAAAGAATGACTCCGCCTGATCAGTTCCTGGATAGAAGACTGCCTTTGGCTGAATAAGGAAACCACCCAGAGTTCCCCCCCCCTGGAAGAAAAAGGGGCACTTAAGTGGAACAAATAAGCTCACTGAGCATGCTTCTGAGAGTAAGTATATCTCAGATACCACCTACCTCACAAGGCTGTTGTGAAGATAAATGAGTAAAGTATTCTAAGCACTTGGCAACATGATAAGGGCTGAAGAAATAATGCATAACAATTAGGTCTCTCCACAAAGAGTGCTTTGTGGATTCATTGCCTGTATTTTAACCAATTAATCAATCGATCCTATTCAATAAACTTGCAGGTTACAAATAAGTGAGATAACCAGGAGTTTAATAGACCACTTTCCGTTAGCGTGTCCGAATGCATGGCATTCTCTATTACACACGGACCGCAAACACTTGCCAAAAACGCAATCGTTGTTGGGTTGCAGTCCCACCGGCTAAAATGGGCAATCGCCAATGATTCATCTAATGCTCCTGCTGATTAGCCTAGTGATTTAAACTTACCATAACTGGTTCAATGGCACAGGACCTGCTTTGCACAATGAAGATCCCAGGTTAAATTCCTGGCATCTCCACTTTAAATGATGAGGCAGTGGCAGGTTAAATTAATTAATTAATTATCGTAGGGCAGTGAGTGTGGTATATAGCCAGGAGATCCTAAGACTGTCTGGCAGCCAGAAGTTCTAGCTCTTTTAGCGTTATGTACCACTAGGTGGTCAGCTAGACTTGTTTTTAAGGCAAGAGACATTTCAGAGGTCGTTCGCCATTGCCTGCCTCTACATCACGACCCTGGTATTCCTTGGAGGTCGCCCTTCCAAGTAGTAAGCCACGGTCGACCCTGCTTAGCTTCTGAGATCTGCCAGGATTGGGCTAGCCTAGGCTATCCAGGTCAGGCTAGCAGTGGTAGGTGATGTGAAAGATCCCTCCCTCCCTCCCTCTCTCTCTGAGACTCTGGAGAGCTACTACCAGTCAGAGTAGACAGTGCTGACTTTGAAAGATCCACAGTCTGACCCAATAGAATCAGCTTCATGTGTGTTTATTAACAACAACAACCCTAACCTGTAAAAACCCTAACCTGACATCAAAAGCTAAGCCAGGTCGGCCCTGGTTAGTACTTGGATGGGAGACCACCAAGGAAGTCCAGGGTTGCTACAGAGAGGCAGGCCATGGCAAACCACCTCTGATCGACTCTTGCCTTGAAAACCCTTCCAGGTTGCCATAAGTTGTCTGTGACTTGATTGCTACTTTCCGTTGGAGTGAGCAGCTCAGCATGCCTGGACACTGGAGGGTCTTACATCGCTCTAAGTGTGTAAAAGTGTTATCTTTTTTAATGGGATGCCCTCCTTTGTCATAACCTGGGAGCTGCCCTCTGACCCCTCCTTTATCTCTGTGCCCTTTGTTCTTCCCATTCTGCACATGGCTCTTCATGGAGTCACACGTCTCTACTGGTCTCTCCCATAGAAACAAAGCTCTCATATTTCCATACACATGATGCCGGATCAGCTGGCCACCTGCGATAGGGACAGTACTCTTTAGATTAGGTTTCTCTCTCTCCTTTCTCTCTCTCCTTTCGACTGCAGCTTGCACTCCATGAAATTGCTGAGCAGTCGGGTTAGAACAGATAAAAGGAAATACTTCTTCACCCAAAGAGTGATTAACATATGAAATTCACTGCCACAGGAGGTGGTGGCAGCTACAAGCATGGACAGTTTCAAGAGGGAATTAGATAAACATATGGAGCAGAAGTCCATCAGTGGCTATTAGCCACAGGGTATAGATGGGAACTCTCAGTCTGGGGCAGGTGATGCACTCTATTCTTGGTGCTGGAGGGGGCAGCAGTGGGAAGGCTTCTAGTGTCCTGGCCCCACTGCTGGACCTCCTGATGGCACCTGGTATATTTTGGCCGCTGTGTGACAAGAGTGTTGGACTAGATGGGCCATTGGCCTGATTCAACATTGCCTTCTCTTATGTTTATGTTCTCTTATGTTTATGTTCTTAACGTGAACTGAATCTACCTGAATAAATGTAAGCTTGACTTCTGCAACATACTGCTTGGGAGATTTATTTTCTGCACACAACATCATGCTCCTTTACTGGGCAAACTTGGCTATATTAACCAAATATCCCCATACTTTCCGCCACCAACCTGTAAATGCTTATAACAGCATACTGACTAAGATGGCGTAGGACAAAGCAGGCCTGAATTCCAAAGGAGCAGAGGAGGAGGAAGATCGGGGAAGAAAGCTACGTTTAATGCTTTCTACTCAGCCATCCTTCACTACAAAGATTATCATATATCAGAGAGGCTTATTAGAATAGATGTTGGAGCAGGATCAAAGGTAGAGCAGAGATATCCATTACCTCCATACCTGGCTCCTACACATAGGCTGATGCTTTACAGCGGCAGTGTGCAGTTATTGTGCTCGGGCTGACTGTGACCTTCAAGACTGGTACCTTGGCTCCTTGGGTGCCTGTCATAAAAAAAAACCCTACATACTCAGAAGCATTTTAAGGGGAAAGGATTGATTTGTTGCTAATT
The DNA here is from genome assembly GCA_029375565.1 of Gekko gecko. NCBI lineage: Eukaryota > Metazoa > Chordata > Lepidosauria > Squamata > Gekkonidae > Gekko > Gekko gecko. Next base: position 111,358,989 of record JAPDNY010000010.1, on the reverse strand, counting down.
ATTCCTTTCATGGAAGCCAGTGAAAAGTCAGGGCAGCTTTAATGCCCTTTTAAACTTGTTTGCCTTGTATTTAACTCATCTTACTTTCCTCTGCAGGTTCAAACCCACTCTCAGAATTACCTGGAGGACCCTGAGATCAAAGGGCCTGTAATTACCTCGGATTCCTTCTGAACTCAAGCCCCTCCCTCTCGGGCGCTGCTGATTGGAGAGATTAAAAGCCATTTGGAGAGATAACTCACAGTTAAGTACTGTCTAAAACCGTTTATAATATGTCATATTGACTCTAGTTACAATATAAAAAGGAATTATTGTTGCTTCCTATGAAGAAGGGCTTTAGTTGCTGCTTATTCTTATCACTGACAGCGCTTTTGGGACAAGAGCTGCATCCAGCAGAAAGGATTTACAATATACCGGCAACGTGTGCAACATGGTGTGTCTTTGGGTGTAGTACTGGGGAGGGGCCATGGCTCAGTGGTACAGCATCTGCTTGGTATGCAGCATGTCCCAGGTTCAATCCTCGGCATCTCCGATTCAAGGACCAGCAGCAAGTGAGGTGAAAGACATTCACTTGAGACCTGGAGAGCCGCTGACAGTCTGAGTAGACAATACTGACTCTGATGGACCGATGGTCTGATTCAGTATAAGGCAGCTTCAAATGTGCTCATGCTTGGCAGGCACTCCAGCAGTCCCTGTTCACCAGAGACAGCCCTTATTTTCCCCTTGATTAAACTGGAGTCCAGTGGCAATATAAAGACTAACAACACTTAGTGCAGCATAAGCTTTGGAGAGCCAGAGGTCAGCAGATGCCCGCCTGGCAGCCCTCAACAATCACCATTGCTGCAACTGTGCAAACCTGGAAGTGAAATCATCAAACTGGGGCCGCGTTCTAGGATTCCACTGAAACTCTATGGTGAAACCATCTCATTTTAGTGCACTACCAATCACATCGAGCGCACATACCATATTATGCCTGTTTTTTGCAGAGCTGGCCACTCCCGATTCAGACAAAAATTAATGGGTTCCCCCAGAGCTGTTTTTGGATGGATGGGTGGGTGGATCGAAAGAAAGGTGCCACTACTCATGCATAAGGTTGTTATGATTCCCACTAATTCCTCCTTCCCTCTGTAGAACCCCAATAGGTTGTTCCTGAGGATCCACTCTCTCTGTCTCTGGCTGAGTAGGGCAGGCTGGCACATGGGGATCTGGACTTGGGAGAGTCCCCAAATGGTGCTGGTACTGTGATGACTGTGAGAAAATCAAATCAATTTTCCCAAATCAAATTGGGCGGATTACTTTAGTATTTCTGTCGCTCTCTCACGTTGTGTCCAAACCCACCCTTAACCTCAAAACCTTCTCTTACTAGTAGTAGTCAAGTTAGTAGGTGTGGCCACTGATATTTCTAAGAAACTACACGTCACTTTTGTTTTGGTTTTGAGCCATCAGGCAGCAGAAAGTGCCTTAGAGAATCGTCTTTTGCCCATGAACTGTGAACAGTAGCTTGGGTAGTACAATGATTTATTTAGATACAGGTGAGTGGCCATCTTGGTCTGAAGCAACAGAACAAAGCTGGAGTCCAGTGGCATCTTTAAGACCAACAAAGTTTAATTCTGGGGATAAACTTTTGTGTGGTGCACACTTCTTATACCCAGATTTAAACTTTGTTGGTCTTAAAGGTGCCACTGGACTCAAACGTTGTTCTAATGATTTATTTAGCAGATCTTTTAACCTAAATAGCAGACACCCTGTTGACCTTTACAATTATTGCAAAATGTATGCACTTCATTTATACCCTTCTTTTTTTCACAACAAGGACCCAAAGCAGCTTACAATGTTCTCCCTGTCTTCATTTTCTGCTCACAACAACCCTGTGAGGTAGGTTAGGCTTGAGTGTATATGACTAGCCCAAGCAAGTTTCCAACCTGGGTATCCCAAAAACTCTCATCACTACACCACAAGGGCTCTAGATGAACGCAACCTACAGAGACAGAGTAGACTTCAGGCTGGGAAATTCCTGGAGATTTGGGGGTGGAGCCTGCGGAGGGGCAGGGTTCAGGGAGGGGAGGGACCTCAGCTGGATATAATGCCACAGAGTCCATTCTCTGAAGCTGACATTTTCTCCAGTGGAATTGATCTCTGCAGCCTGGAGATCAGTTGTAATTCTGAGAGATCTATAGGCTCTGGAGGGCAGTTTGGGCAGGAGGCGTCAGAATAGGCAGTCGCCCGCCAGTTGGCCAAAAGCCTGGAGTTAACAGCTCCATTTTACAGGCCCTGCGGAACTGTAATAAGTCCTGCAGGGCCCTGATCTCAATAAGAAGAAGCAACCCAAGCTGGAAATCCATGCTTGGGTAAGAAGCTGGAAGGAGACAAGTCTAGACTGTTTCACGCACGGCTATTTGGAGGCTGGGCAAGCAAGGAGAATTGGATTTGAATGCTGTTTGCTCAGACTGAACACCCAGGCCTGCTTCTGTCAAATTACTAACTTGGGGTGCTCAACTCAGCGCCTTAAAATTCACTCTGCTTCAGTCCTGGTTATGAGTAACACTGAGGAAGCAGCTTCCTCCACTCAGGCAATGATTCCTCCCCTAAGCCGTCTCTTCCTTCTTGCCACCTTCTGTTTTATGAATCACGGAAACGCAGAGCTGAAAAACAAGGCCAGGTCCGGGGGATTGCCTGCTCCAGTCTTTCAGACTGCTGCGCGTGTTCCCTAGGGTTGCCAGTTCCAAGTGGCAAAACTCCTGAAGATTTGGGGGTGGAGCTTGAAGAGAGTGGAGTTTAGGGAGGGAAGGGACATTGGTAGGATATAATCTAAGGCAGGGGTTTCGAACTCATTTGTTATGGAGGGCCAGATGTGACATAAATTGGACTTTGTCGGGCCGGGCAACGTGTGTCATAGAATGTAATGCCAGGAAGTGGAGATACAAACTTTATAAAAGACACAAACACACAAAAATATTTTTTTACTAAAAATAAAAACATGCCTGAAACATTAGCACTCTTGCAATATTTTGTTTATTTAACAGTCTCTGATAACTGACACTTCTTGCTGTGAATTACTGCATCAAAATGTCCGTGCTGTAGCAGTCTGGGAGGGGGAGGAGCCTCAACCCAGTGCAGGGAGCAGAAGCTTGCCTATCTATCTCTCCTGAGCGATTGAGAGAGTCTGGGAAAGCAAGCTATGACACCGCAGCAGCAGCAGAACTGGAGGAAGAAGCAGGAGACAGCCAGTCCCTTGCAGGCCTGATAGAAGCCTTCTGGGGGCCTGATCCGGCCCCCGGGCCACATGTTTGACACCCCTGGTCTAAGGTTTCCAACTTGGGGTTGGGAAATTCCTGGAGATTTAGGGGTGCAGCCTGGGTGAGGCAAGGTTTGGGGAGGGGAGGGACCTCAGTGGAATATAACACCATACAGTCCACCTTCCAAAGCAGCCATTTCCTCCAGGGAAACTGATCCCTGTAGTCTGAAGATGAACTGTAATCCTGGGAGGTCTCCAGGCCCCACCTGGAGGTTGGTAACCCTAAGTTGCCTCTCCCATTGAGTCTGCACATTTATTCACAACATTTTAAGCCTACTTTGCCCTACCAGGGACTTCCCCTTTCCTCTTCAGCACTGGCTGTCTCTCACCCCAACCTTGAGATAGGGATGTCTCATCACCACCAGGTAATAGCACTTCGTCTCTATTACTCTCCCCATCCCAGACTCTTCCGGTGCCCTGGGGCATTCCTTTCACAGCCCTCCTTCCTCTGGAACCAACAAAAAGGGGGGTAGCTTATTGCAGCTGGAAAATGGCAAGCGAAGAAAGGGTTAAAGAGTTCCGCTGCATATTGAAACAGCAGCTTCAGTGGCTGCATCTGGAGGAAAAGGCCTTTTTGTATGACCACAGAGCTAGGTGTAACATGTTGTTCTGCCCTCAGTTGGTTCTAACACAGGAACTAGGAAGCTACTACTGTGTAAGATCCTTTCTCGTGGTCCAAAGACCCTGGTTATCACTTGGATGGGAGACTGCTGAGGAAGCCCAGGGTTGCTGCTAAGCAGAGTAGGGTTGCCAGCTCCTATCTTGGAAATTTCTGGAGATTTGGAAGTGGAGCCTGGGGAGGGCAGGGCTTGGAGAAAGGATATTTATTTATTCATTTATTTGATTTATATACCGCCCTCCCTGCGGGTGGGCCCAGAGCGGTTCACAACAGTCTCAATACAATACCATTAAAACAATAATTAAAATAACAATTAAAACAGTAGAACCATAAAATACCGTGCAACAAGCTAGTTCTGCTCAGCAATACTGATATTAAGATCCAGGCCACCAATATCAATTCAGCAGTACCGATGTTAAGATCCAGGCTGCTGAGGGGGAGATAGCCAGGAGAGGACTGGGATGTTTGCCACTCCAACCAAAGGCCCGGTGGAAGAACTCAGTCTTGCAGGCCCTGCGGAAGTGTAATAGATCCCGCAGGGCCCTGACCTCGTATGGGAGCTCATTCCACCAGGTTGAGGCTAGTTGGACATCCCTGGGGCCAGGGACTGCTAGAAGATGTTGATTCATAGACCTCACTGTCCTCCGGGGCTCATATGGGGAGGGGTGGTCTCGAAGGTATGTTGGCCCCTGGCCATATAGGGCTTTAAAGGTAAGCACCAACACCTTGAAATGGATCTGGAATTCAATAGGCAGCTAGTGCAGTTCACACAGCACTGGGTGGATGTGAGCCCGCACAGGGATATAGACCATATTGCTACAGAGTCCACCTTCCAAAGCAGTCAGGGGAACTGATCTCTGCTGTTTGGAGAGCAGTTGTAATTCCCTGAGATTTCCAGGCCCCATCTGTTGGTTGGCAACCCTAACACAGAGTCAGGCAATGGCAAACCACCCCTGTTCATCTCTTGCCTTGAGAACCCTACAGGGCCACTATAAACTGGCTTCACCTTGACAGCACTTTCTGCCAAAAGAGCAGCCAGTATTTGGTCATGTTCTCTCTGTCGTCTTCACCATGGAGGTTGTAAACTACTTTGAGCAGCGATTTGACTCCCCCCCTCCCCGTTTACTTGTTACTCTGTGAAGTGCCATGAATATTATTGGCTCTACGTGAAGAGAAAGGACCGGGAAGAAAAACAACAGAACACTTTAAAAGAATGTTGTCTGGCAAAAGGAACCGTGTTCAATTACGTTTGTTTTCTCTCATTCTGCTTTAAGAAATTGGACATGAATGAGCACAGCCGAGTGAGAACAAGTAAGCACCGGCCCAAGTAAGCCTACTATTGAAACTCTCGGCTCCCCTTCCTTAGCCCTCTTCTGTTTTCCCTGAGCTTCCGAGTTCCACCATCAAGACAAAAACAAAGAAGCCGAACTAAGTCCAGGGGCTTGTGGTCTTGTTTAGCAAAGCTTGCCTGAACTTTTCCTCGGTTTGCACAGGCCCGGCTGTCCTGCAGCACATCACGCACTCTTCTGTGTACACCAAATTTGACTCTTTGGCGAGACGAGGTCAGCAGTAGGCAACTGCCAGTGCGGGTGCCCAGAGCGACATCTGAGTCCAGTAGCACCTTAGAGACCAAGAAGATGTTGGGGGTATAACGTTTTGAGAGTCAAAGTTCCCTTTATCATGAAGAAAGCTTTGACTCTCAAAAGTGTATACCCCCCAAATCTTGTTGGTTGCTGAAATGTTTCTGGACTCAAATCTAGCTCACCCCAGGCCTAGAGTTGCCAGCCTAGTGGCAGCCCCTAGAAGGAGGAAGCAGGGATGGGGACTAGGGTTGCCAGGTTCGATTTTCTCTCTGGGGTGGTGGTGGTTATGGGGCATTCCAGGAGGGGGCATGCCCATCCACAGAATGATGACATCGCTTTGCATGATGTCATCACGTCCCCACTTTCCCCCCTACCATTTAAAGGGAAACTTCCCTTTAAATGGTGTGGGGGCAACGAGGGCCAAGTGTGACTGCCATGCAAGAAGCAAAATCGTCTCTTGCAATGCAGGAGCCAATGTCCCCTTCCCCGCTTGGGAAAAGTGAGTGCCACACGCCCGATCTCCAAATGACATTGCATCTTGGAGAACTGGCATGTGGGCCCCAGTCCCTGCCAGCTGTGAGCACTTAAAGGGGTCCCTTTAAGTGCTTGCAGCCATCAGGCCCCGCACACCTGTTCTCTAAGTGGCAATGCATGGCAGTTGCACTTGGCCCTCACAGGGAGGTGATGATGTCATGCAGAGTGATGTCATCATGCTGGGGTGGCCATGCCCCCTCCCAGAACACCCCCTAATCCCCCACTGGGGAGAAAATTGGACCTGGCAACCCTAGTCCCCGCCCCTGTGGTCTCCTTCCAGGGGCTGGCACTAGGCTGGCAACCCTAGGCATGGGGTGAGCGAGATTTGAGTTCAGAAGCAGTGCCCCGGTCTCCGCCAGCTGCGTGCCTTTAAGTGCTCGCAGCCTTCGAGCCCTGCGTGCCCATTCTCCAAGCGGCATTGCTGTTTGGAGAACGGTTGTGCAGGACCCGGTCCCTGCTGGCTGCAAGCACTTAAAGGGGGCATCATGCAGGGGCACTCTAGCATTTAGGTAAAAAACTCTATTGTCACCATAGAGCTTTTACCCAAACAGTAGAGCATCCTCTGCACGATGTGCCCGGCGTGATGACATCACCTCTAGGTGACATAATTTTAAAAAGTACGTCGGGCGTGATGGGGCTGTTTGGGGGCGGGGCTCCCCCCGTTGGACAGCTTCCTGGTGGCAGATTGAGAGAGGTGGAAAATGGGGAAATCCCCGCCCCTATTAGGGGGTTGGTAACCCTGTTGTCAACTCTGAGGTAGGAAATTCCTGGAGATTTGCAGGTGGAGCCTGGGGAGGTGATGGACTGGGAAGAAGTGAAGAGAAGAGAAGAGAAGAAGAGATTGGATTTATACCCCACCCTTCACTACCTGAAGGAGTCTCAGAGAGGCTTACAATCTCCTTTCCCTTCCCCTCCCCACAACAGACACCCTGTGAGATAGGTGGGGCTGAGAGAGCTCTCCTGAGAACTGCCCTTGAGAGAACAGCTCTGACAGAACTTGTGACTGACCCAAGGTCGCACCAGCAGCTGCATGTGGAGGAGTGGGGAATCAAACCCAGTTCTCCCAGATTAGATTCCATTCACTTAACCACCGCTTAAGCCACCGCTGCTTCTGCGCCAAGAGGGCCCAGGCTTTCCAGGGCAAACAATACATCTAAAATACCGAACTCAAGTACTCTGGTTTTCTGGACTGAACTGCACATATGAGACATTTTTAAATGTCTTAAATCCTGCAACCTTAGTTTAGGGACAAAAACATTTAGTACTACACGGCTGCAGAGCCTCCTGTTTAAGCCCTGAAACTTCTGTATGAGTCACCGTTTATTATTCAGGATGACGTTTCGCATTCCCCACGCAAAGCCCACTGTCACCTGCTCAGCTTTATAAAGGGCACCTTCGGGTCTCCACGTGAGCAGAGCCTGCATAAGCAAGGCAAAGACACAATCAACCTTTGTGGCAAACAAAGGAACCCCAGTTTCTCGTGAAGAACAAACTACACAGCCTGTTTCCTCCTACGCCTTATACACATCTCGATAAATCACTGCAAACCCGGCAGGTTTAGCTATGCAGGAACCGTTCTGTGAAAGCAGGGACCATTTATTTCCTAATGAGTGTATTTTTCTCAATATAATAGCACATGTTGTTAAGGAGCTTTTTCTTTTCTTGGTGCATGTAGCAAAGTTAAAATAAAATGCATCTGACTTAGCAGCCAAGAGACAAAATGGTCACACTGCTGTTTGGCGGATACACACCCTTTTTCAAATAACCAGCTGTTGGAGTGTAGAAAAGTGGCAGGAAAGTTTCAAAGAAAGCGTTTGCAATCTCTTTGCCACATGGCATATTATGCTACAACCATGTGCAACATTGACATCAAGGATGTTGTACTCTAAAGCACTGGTGCTCACACACAACCCCCCACCAGCTTATGGAGAGCCACATTTGCAAATACTGTCAGCCAAAACAGCCATATTAACTTCCATCCCTAGCATGAGGCCTACATCGCAGGGAGGCTCTCAGTTTACCCATTCCTCTGTTGGTGGCTTTTTCAAAGTGGGAACTACCTGCTAATCACAAGCCCTACTGGGCAAGTGCCTTAGCCACATTCCTGAAACAGAGAACGGGTGTCACACTGGAGAACAATGTTCAAAAATCATTAAAAAATTATCTAGGGGAAACTGACCTGGATAGCCCAGGCAAGACCGATCTTGTGAGATCTCGGAAGCTAAGCAGGGTTGGCTCTGGCAAGTACTCAGATGGGAGACCTCCTTGGAATACTAGCAGTCAGGAGATGGGGGCAGGCTTTATTCAGCCACCTCTCTGAACATCCTCCAAGAGGGAACCCAGTTGCACCCAGGAGAGCCCTGGCATAAAGAGCCCAACAAAACACACACGTTGTACCAAGGCACTCAAACACTCATACCTTGAACAAAACTTTGTTGGTCTTAAAAGTGTTTGGTATTTCTCCCTTGCGATTGAGGCAGCCAAGCAAAGAAAGCTCTCCCTTGTTCCCTCCCTCTCTCCCTGCAGTAAGGAGCCTCAGCCAGTGGAAGGAAAGAAAGTCTTCCCTTTGTCTCCTGCAGCATGGCCAGGAAGCAAGCTCTGGCTGTTCCCTCCTTCCCCCTGGGAGGAGGAGGGGGAGGAGCCTCAGCCAGTTTTTTACCAGACTCTCTCAATTGCACAGGAGAGGCTTGCCTGTCTATCTTTCCTGTGTGATTGAGAGAGACTGGTAAAGGAAGCTGTGACATGGCAGCAGCAGCAGAACTGGAAAATGAAGCAGGAAACAGCCAGGGTCTTGCAGGCCGGAGTGGGGCCCTCCGAGGCCCTGATCCAGCCCGTGGGCCACATGTTTGACACTCCTGTTTTAATGGTTTTAGAATATCATTTTATAATATCTGTTTTAATTTATTAGCTGCCTTGTTGGTCCTTGCGAGGGGAGAAAGGCGGGATATACATTTTGTAAATAATAATAATAACAGCAACAATAACAACAACAATAATAACAACAGTGGCTCACTGGCAGAGCATCTGCTTGGTGTGCAGAAGGTCCCAGGTTCAATCCCCAGAATCTCCTTTTAAAAGGATCAGGTTGGAGGTGATGTGAAAGACCTCACCCTGAGACCCTGGATAGCATCTGCCATTCAGAGTAGACAATACTGATTTTGATGCACCAAGGGTCTGATTCAGTATAAAGCAGCTTCATGTGTTCATGATGGTAATGATGGTAAGCCAAAACCAAGTCCAAGTTCAGGCAGAGCTCCCTGAACAGGGTGCTGCTGGAGAGAAGGAACCATTCAGCTGCCTTAGAATCAATCAGTGCAAGATCCTATTGTTTAACCAATTAGTTAATTATAAGACTTCATTGCCAGGGATTAAATAAAACTACACCCAAGGTAAAAACAAACAAGGTGCATGTAGGCATACCAGATGTTCTACAGATGACTGGCACATATAATAATATGTCTTTTAGCAAGCCACGACATTTCCGGCACTTAATGTGGCTCTCTCTGCAATTATGAGGAATCCTACGACACTATTAGAGTGATCACATATTTTTAATACACTGCTCTTCCTTCTAGGAGTTCAGGACCACATGCATGGTCTTCCTCCTGCATTTTATCCCCAGAACCACACGGGGAAGAAGAGAACCTCTTTGGTGTAGAGGTTAGGTGCACAGACACTAATCTGGGAGAACTGGGTTTGATTCCTCACACCTCCACATGCAGCTGCTGGATGACCTTGGGCAAGCCATAGTTCTCTCAGAGCTGTTCTCTCAAGAGCAGTTCTCCAAAGAGCCCTCTCAGCCAGTGTTCCCTCTAAGCTGAGTTAGTGTGAGCTGGCTCACAGTTCTTTAGCATCCGGCTCACACATTTTTGTCTTTGCTCAGGAAGGAGGGCTCCAGAGCAAACTAATTTATGTAGCAGCCAAACCACTCGCTCACAAAGTAGAATTTTTGCTCACAGGACTCCACAGCTTAAAGGGAACATTGCTCTCAGCCCCACCTACATCACAGGGTGTCTCTTGGGAAAGGAAGGGAAGGAGATTGTAAGCTGCTCTGAGACTCCAAGTGAAGAGTGGGGTATAAATCCAATCTCTTCTTCTTCCTCTTCTAGATTAGGCAGAGAGAGAGTGCGCCTGAGCCAGGTCAGTGAGGCACATGGCCATCCTGGTTCAACACTCTAGCCTTCTAACACTCTCGGAATGTAACATTTCTCTCAGACAAGTGATGATGACATTGATTTTATATTTTTTGTTTGGGTATTTATACCCAGCCCTGACCTGGGTGGCTCAGGCAAGCCTGATCTCTCAGAGCTCAGAAGCCAAGCAGGGCTGGGCCCAAGTTAGTCTTTGAATGGGAGACCACTGAGGAAGTCCAGGGTCACTACACAGAGGCCAGAAAAGGCAAACGACATCTGAATCTACATCTGTTCCCTTGAAAACCCCATGGGGTTGTCATAAGTTGGTTGGCGACTTGATGGCTGGAAAAAAAAATTAAATACCCAGCGTGTCTCCCCAATGGCTTACCAGTTTGTATTTCATCCTCCATTTTATCCTCACAACAATCCTGTGAGGTAGTGAGCTGAAAGAGTGTGACTGGCCCAAGGTCACCCACTATTTTCCATGGAAGAAAAAGAAGAGTTGGATTTATACCCGGCCCTTCACTCAGAGTCTCAGAGCGGCTTACAATCTCCTTCCTTTCCTCTCTCCACAACAGACACCCTGTGAGGTAGGTGGGGCTGGGAGAACTCTGACTGAGAACTGTGACTGACCCAAGATCACCCAGCTGGCTGCATGTGGCTGAGAGGGGAATCAAACTCGGTTCTCTAGATTAGAGTCTGCTGCTCTTAACCACTACACCAAAAGAGTGGGGATTCAATTTCAGGTCACCTGGATACTAGTCTGACACTCTAACCACTGTTTTGAGGTAGGGTGACCAGAACTGTACACAGTATTCCAAATGAGACCGTGCCATCGATTTATACAGGGACATTATGATACTGTCTGATTTGTTTTCAGACCCCTTCTTAATAACCCCCAGTACAACACTGGCTATTTTATTGCAGTCGTACACTGAGTCGACATCTTCAGTGAGGTATCTACCATGACTCCAAGGTCTCTTTGCTGATCAGTCTCTGCCAGTTCGGATCCCATCGATGCATATTTATAATTAGGATTTTTGGCTCCAATGTGCATTACTTTGCACTTGCCAACGCCGAATCTCATTCGTCACATTGAGGCCGACTTGCCCAGTCTTGACAGATCCCTTTCGAGCGCCTCACACTCCTCCCTGGTTCTCACTGCCCAGAACAACTTAGTGTCATCCACAAATTTAGCCACTTCACTGCTTATTCCCAACTCCAATTCATTAATGAACAAGTTAAAAAGCAACAGATCTAGTACTGAGCCCTGCAGTACCCCACTTTTTACCACCTTCCACTGTGAAAACTGCCCATTTATACTCACTCTTGATTCCTTGTCAATTAACCAGTTTTTAATCTACTAGAGGATTTGTCCCCTTATCCTATGATTGCCTGTTGTCAGTTTGGTGTAGTTGTTAGGAGCACAGATTCTAACCTGGAGAACGGTGTTTGATTCCCCACTCCTCCACATGCAGCTGCTGGTGTGACCTTGGGTTCTCTTACAGCTGTTCTCTTAGAGCTGTTCTCTCAAGAGCAGCCCTCGAAAGAGCTCTCTCAGCCCCACCTACCTCACAGGGTGTCTGTTGTGGGGAGAGGAAAGGAAGGAGATTGTAAGCTGCTCTGAGCCTCCTTCAGGTAGTGAAGGCTGTGGTATAAATCCCGTCTCCTCTTCCTCCTCCTCCTTCTTTTTCTGACTTTTCTTAGGAGCCTTTGATGAGGAACTTTATCAAAAGTTTTCTGTAAGTCTAGGGCTGATTTCCCACAAGCCGCTGCTCTGTGCTCACTCTTCCCTTTACCCTGCAGCTTTGTGCGATTTGCTCTGCGACTACTCAATCCTGTTTTTTGAGGACTGAGTAGACTCAGGAAAAATCGCACGAAGCTGCGGGGCAAAATGCGGCCACGCAGCACTTAGTGTGAAATGGACATGTACCACTGGGGCAAAGAGAAGAGCAAGCGCGGAGCAGCAGCTTGTGGGAAATCAGCCTAGGTAAACAACATCTGCTGGGTCCCCCTTGACCACATGTTTGTTCACCCCTTCAAAGAACTCTAACAGGTTAGTGAGACAAGATCTTCGTGTACAGAATCCATGCTGATTCCTCCTCAATAGCTTTTGTTCATCCATGTGCTTACTAATACTATCTTTCATAATGAATTTATGAAACTTACCCAGTATTGATGTTAGACTGACCAGCCTGTAATTCCCTGGATCTCCTCTGGAGCCTTTTCCCCCCCAAAGATTGGGATTACATTAGCTACCTTCCAGTCCTCCGGAATGGAGGCAGATATTAGTGACAGATTACAACCCTCTGAGTTCCCCCTCCACCACCAAATTCTCCAGGATTTCCAAAATCTGGAGTTGGTAACCCTAAACCTAAGTCCTTGTGTTCCATGTTTTGCTCCTGTGCTGGCCTTGAATAGCTTTGCTACCCTTCCATGAGTTCATGTACTTCACTAGTGGCATTTTCTAGCCCACAATCTGCAGTAGTCCCCACAGAATCCTCTAAGGGGAGGTCCAGAATGTTAGAAGTTTGGGCTCCCTGCCCCAGGACAGTGTGTATCAGCCACAAGTGATAAAGCATTGTAATTATAGGGGAATGATTATGAAGGTTCAACTATATACTTAACAGTGCTCAAAGGTCTCTCCCATTACCAGCTAACAGGCAGAACACATGAGAGTTGAATGACCTATCAACATGTCCTTCGGAGTGATTAAAAAAACACCTCCTTTGCAGCTAAAGACCTGTCAAGGTATAATCACTGGCATTATTCATCAAATGAAAAGAGAGTGTTTTAATTTCCTCATTAATGGATAACCACCCATTGTTTTTCCCTCCCACTGCTGTGCAGCCAGTTGTAGATTTAAGGAGTCTAAAATGTATAAGTTTTTTTTAAAATTCCCCATTGGTACATGGCAGATGCTGAAATGGCAAGGAGTGATTAATTTAAAAAAAATGCAGAGGCATTGGGGACTCAATTCCAGCTGGAGCTCACCATCGCTTGATTGGAAGCTTTTCCTCTTAATCACAGGGAACTCTTGTGGGCAGTACAGGAGGAGATGAGCTAGGGCTGCCAGATCTGGGTTTGGAAATACCTGGAGATTTGGGGGTGGAGCCTGGCGACAGAGGGGGTTTAGGGAAGGTAGGGACAGCAGCAGCATACAGTGCCATAGACTCCACCCTCCGAAGCAGACATTTTCTCCAGGGGAAATGATTTACATAGTCTGGAGATGAGTTGCATATTTCCGAGTGGCTTCCTAATCCCACCTGGAGGTTGGCAACCTGAGACAGAGTGCTGAAAATTAGCCAAAGTGGGAGGCAGCTGTTCAGCAGTGTTGAAAATATTTGTCAAAAAAAAAGAACAGACCTGGGAGCACTATCATGTTGGGTCAAACTAGCTGATACTTTATCCCGGAGTCCACTACGGCGATCCAATACCATTTTAGAGCTTGGTTTTTAGCTATTCAAAGCACCGTGGAAGGCCCAATCCTGCTGGGAACTGTGGCATGGGAGGGTAAGGATGCCTCTTTCCCCCCAACATGGATGGTTTTTAAGAACTGAAATGCTCTTGAAAAGGGTGTCAGGGTGGGGAGGCCTGAGCCCCTCATCCCCTTGTCCCACAGCCCCCATCAGGATTGGGCCACCATAGTGTTAAAGGTTAAAAAAACAAGCTCTAAACTGGTGTGCTGCCTCCGTGGCAGACTCAGGGATGTGGTATCATCGAGTCTGTCCTGTAGTTGGGCCCTAAGATGTTGGGCACTCTGAGTCACAAACACTCCCCCCCCCGAGTACTCTGCTGCCATTTATAGCAGGGGGGGTAACATTGTTATGTGGCAAAACTGAGCAATGGAGCCTATGAAACACACCTCTCCATGCAAATAATATTCCCTGATTGTAGGGTTGCCAACTGCGGGTGGGGGTGGGGGTGGAGATCTCCCGCTATTACAACTGATCTCCAGACTACAGAGATCAATTTCCTGGAGAAAATGGCTGCTTTGGAGGGCGGGTGCTATGTCATTATACCCTGCTGAGGTCCCTCTCCTCCCCAAACCCTGCCCTCCCCAGGCTCCACCCCCTGCCCCATCTCCAGGTATTTCCCAACCAAGAGCTGGCAACCCCAGGCATGACACATTATGGATTACAGGAAACACTTGCACAAACTACACCATCGTATTTTTGAAGGAAAACAAGCTCGGCTCAGCCAGCAATGTGCTCAGTGCAATTACGTCACTTCCAGGTGACGTGATCGCCGTGCGTGAAAAGACTCCCAGACGAGACACAGGACTCCCCCGCTGCTTCCGAGGTAACACTTGGCAACTCTACGTGTATCTGTAAGCTGCAAACCTACGATGATGCAGCAGCGGCAGAACTGGAAGAAGAAGCGGAAGACAGCCAGTTCCACTGCGGGCCTTATAGAGGCCCTCTGGGGCCTGATCTGGCCCCCGGGCCGCATGTTTGACACCTCTGCACGAAACACTTGTTTCTCTGAATTATATAGGATGAGCAGCCTGATTTCACATACTTACCCAGAGGTAAATGCCACTGAGTTCAGGTAGGCGCCTTTGTGAAGCTTTCAATGAAAGCAAGAGATGCAATAGGTTTGGGCTAAAAGAGGCAGACTACAGATTGCCTAGGTCTGAATCCCCACTCTGCCATGGAAACTTGCTGGGTGACCTTGGGCTGGTGCATCCCCACTCTGCCATGGAAACTTGCTGGGTGACCTTGGGCCCATTCTCAGCCTAACCTACCTCACAGGGTTGTTGTGAAGACAGAATGGAGGGGAGGAGAATAATGAAAGCCACTTGGGGTCTTGATTGGGGGGAAATGGCAAGGTATAAATAAATAACTATGATTGTCAGGGTCCTCCACAGCCATGGCAGTCAGTAAGTGGGGGAAGAAAAGACAGAAGTATGGTATGTGCGTGTAAAGCTATTTTCCCAGGAGACCTATATGGTGTGTTAAGCAAAGAGTAAGCATCTGGAATAACTCAAAAGTCTAAGCCAGACACTGCTCATTCATTAATTCATTTAATTATGATATTTATAACCTGCCTGTCCCTTATGAGATACTGTTTAGCAGTTTACATAAATATGGCAGACATAGAACAATTACAGTAATGAAACCACATAAAACACAACAGTTGCTTGCTAAGAATAACAGGCCAGCCACTAAACAAAGACTCCCCAACTTTTTTGACCCTTTGGGCACCTTTAGAATTCTGAGACAGGGCAGTGGGCACAGTCACAAAATGTCTGGGAACAAGGTAATACATAACTGTAGCTCTGTTTAACAGGATGCCTTTTAATCTGCACATCCAGTCAGATGCCCGGCTTTGCAAACATCCTCCTAGCCCCTCCCACTTTCTAAAAGCACTTACCAGGAGCCAGGAAAGGTTTTGGCGGGTGCCTAGGTGTCCATGGGCAGTATGTTGAGTGTCACGGCTCCTGCTGAGCCTGAACCCACGGCCCCAGAGGCGGAGCTAAGTGCCGCTGGAGATGAGTTGCCGAGGCCAGAAAGTCCCGCACCTGACAGCACGGCAAGTTCAGAGGCTGCCCCAGCAACAGCTGAGGCAGATTCCCACCTGGTCTGCACTCCCCCCCCCCCCCGACTCTCCTCCTCCGGTTTCCCGTTTAAGAGAACAACACTGATGGGACATGGCAGCCCGGCGGCGAGAGGCATGCATGCGTGGAAGGCGCTCTTTCAGCCCTAAGTACTAGCATGAGCCGGGGCGTACTTGGGGCGCACTAATTGCCGGCAGCTTCAAGTGCTATTTAGTCCTCACTGGCACGCTGACAAATTGTGCCGGCAACTAGCCATTTTGACGAAGCTCTGCACCACCCCGCTCGTGTTCCTGCTTCCTGTCTTGATTTCCTCGGCTCCTTGACCTCGGCTCGTTCAACTCCGCTCGACCTTGAACTTTTGCCTCCCGGGCTCTTGACTCTTGGAACGCTGACCTCCTGACAATGCTAAGGGTTGGTGATTTGGCACTGGTTTCCCCGGTTGTTTTGACTTGCCTGGCTCCTGACTCTAGACTGTACCTTGACTACCCCGTTTGTCTTGCACCTTGAACTTGGTCTTCCCAGTGGTTGCTGGTTTGCCCAGCACAGACCCTGGACTGTGTTCTGACTGCCTGACACTTGCCTGGCCCCGTATCTTGGCTCGTGACATTGGGGACCCCTGCACTAAACCAATAAAACCAAGAATGACCACAACAGAGACAGCAGAATCAACAAAAAGTTCTCTGACATAAAGCTCTTATGAGTGGGCTTTCTTTGTTAAAACCAGCATATAAAATTGAGACCAGAAGCAAACGATCAATCGGTGTGGTTGTTCCAAAACAGATGTTATGTGATTGCATTTGTTCCAGCTAGGGAAAATGTTGCTAGATTTTGAATGAAGTGGGATTTATACACAGTCTTCAGGGGCAGCCCCATCATGAGTACATGGCAGTAGTCCAGCAGCACGGTTACAGCAGCATGGATTACCATAGTCAGCCAGTGGATGGAGAGAGGTGATACAGTTGAAGGACATACAACAGAGGCATCATTGTTCATTGTGTGTGCTGCCATTTCTCTAACCTGTCAGTTTTATAGGTTTTTGTAGTTCTTTGAATCCTGTAAAACATGTTTGACCAGAGATGACAGTTGGTTAAGAAACTTTGTGTGTGTTCACATATGCATCCATGCGTCATGAGGAACAGTGCATTTTGTCTGTCTCCATTATAAAAGGCCTGTTCTATACAAGGCCTTATACTTTTCCCATGTATTGGAAGGTGGATTAATTCAAGATGTGTGTGTTCTCTCTCTAGACACACCCCAGTGCAAACACACCCATGTAACATTCAAAAATCCCAGCTTTATAATAAGGGAGAATTCCATTCTTATGCTGGGAACCAATTAATTCAACACAGGGCATTTCTGTGTGGTATTATGATGTCAGTATCAGTCCCAAACTGCTTCAGTTTATCCCCTGGCTTCCATGTGTTTCTCTTCAGCCACTAGCTTTCACCTCACATTTTCCCTGATGGTTTTCTGCTTCTTTTGGGATGACTTTTACCTTGATTTGTTTCTGAGTCACATTTGTTCATGTGTGTAACGTTTCCCGCACTTTTGTTGGTTCCTCCCACTTTCCACTGACTGGACCGTGACTCGGAGACAACCCCGCCCTGTGGTCTTTTCCCCTTGCCTTGGTAAAAAGGAATTCTTAACTTTTGCTTCAGCAAATTTTCATGTATTTTTAAAACACTGGCCTGATAGCGATATATTACTATGAGAAAGTTCAGGAATGCTCATTGCTCTTTCCAGCCACTTAGCTTGCAGTCTGTGGCTTTGTGCCTGGCTCTCTTGATATGCCCCGACTTCCCCTTTCCTCTGCAGAAGGAATTTTGTGTAAGCAAGTATTTGAATTTTTAATACAATAACAAACTCAACGCTAGAGGTATATTGCTGTAAGATATGCTCGTGCCTTGATATCCTGCGCACCCCTCCTTTATTATGTTAATTTTTGTGGTAATTTGATATTTAATGTGTTTGGGGGGTACCTGTTACCACTGGAAGACAACTCTGGGTTGGAAAATTCCTGGAGATTTGGGGGTAGAGGCTGGGTAGGGTGGGATTAGGGGAACGAAGGGACCTCAGTAGGGTATAATAACATGGAGTCTGCCCTCCAAAGCAGCCATTTTCTCCAGGGGGAATGATTTAGGTAGGCTGGAGATCAATTGTAATTCCAGGAGATCTCCAGGTGCCACCTGGAAACTGGCAACCCTTGGTGGGGGACTGTCACAGAGCAGCTCTGCTGGCCCACTTCATTGTTCTTGGCCTGCTAGAGTACTTGCCGCTTGAAATCAATTGCCTAGGTGGGTGAACAACTGTCTGTTTTCATGCTGCTGGTCCACAGGAAAGCCTTTTAAAAGCAGGTTGCAGCCTCACATGTCCAAACATTGGGGTGAACCTTAGAGTGGAGGGCACTTCTCCAAAGAGACAATATGGCGATCCTCATGCATGTGCCTGCCTAGCTCCTCTTGCAGCAGTAGACTGATATATAAGCGCAATATATAGATGACAGATGATGGATTGATAGATGATAAATAGATAGATGTGTGTGTGTGAGAGAGAGAGACAGAGAGAAGGGTTGCCATTCCCCTGATGGGGTTGAGGTTTACCTGCTTTTGGGGGGCCCAATCCGCCACTGCCCAGGTGGCTGGCGAGGGAGCCCTGCCCCCAAAGATCCCTGTCTGTGCCAGTGGGACCAGCGCATGTTGCGTGGGGGACACTCTAATGGTTACCACAGAGTTTTTCTCAAAAGCTAGAGTGTCCCCCTGCAACGTGCCCTGCACAATGATGTCACTTCTTGTGACGTCATCATGGCGCACGCTCTAAAAACTCCTGAGCACAGAGAGGGACACCCTCCCAATGGCAGCCAGGTAAGAGCTGGCAACCCTAAGATAGATAGATAGATGACAGATGATAAATAGATGACAGACGGATGAAGAAGAAGAGGAGGAGGAGATTGGATTCCCTCGGCATCTCAGAGTGGCTTACAATCTCCTTTCCCTTCCCCTCCCCACAACAGACACCCCGTGAGGTAGGTGGGGCTGAGAGAGCTCTTTCGAGAACTGCTCCTGAGAGAACAGCTCTGAGAGAACTGTGACTAACCCAAGGTCACGCCAGCAGCTGCACGTGGAGGAGTGGGGAATCTAACCCAGTTCTCCCAGATTAGAGTCCATTCACTTAACCACTGCACCAAACTGGCTCTAGATAGATAGGCAGATATACCGAGGCGGTGCATGCACAACAAAAAAGGAGTGGTGGTGTAGGTGACGATGGCTGGTATTGACACCACCCTCACTCAGAAAATTAGGTTGGAGATGACAATTAATTTCCCCCCCTAGCGCAGCGAATTTGCTCTCTACATTTAAATAAAACATCCCTCTTTTTTTCAGGCCACAGCAGCTCCAAATTCCCTGCTCTTGTGGGGCCTTGCTCTGTGGTGGGAAATACCTGGAGATTTTGGGGGTGGAGACTGGGGAAAGCAGGGTTCGGGGAGGGACCTCGGCAGGGTATAATGCCTTAAGAGCCCACCTTCCAAAGCAGCCATTTTCTCCAGAGGAACTGATCTTGGTCATCTGGCGATAACTGCAATAACAGGAGATCTCAAATTTTACCTCTGTGGACAGTTGGCTGCCTCTAAATGAGCTGGTTTACCTCCTTCCCAAGTGGGATCTTACAGAAACAAACTTCAGCTCTCAAAGTTTAGCTTTCCCAAACTCCGTGCTTTAGGAAAATAAACCCACTCTCCAGGGCCTCCTGGGCCCAAAGGAAACCAGCCAGGACAGAGATCCCCACCCCACCCCCAGAGCACTAATCACTTTGTCTACCCATTTCCCAGTGTGGGCCTTATCTTTCACGTCTTCACATTTAGCAATTGCTATTCTTTTGCCTGATATCTTCTATTTACCCAGTGACTTCCCTCTGCTTGCTTTCTCTGGGTTTCCCTTTCACTAATGAAAGCATGGAGGTGGAAGTTGCAGGAAACAGTTATTAATTCAGGCTGGAGACAGAGTCTAGAAGGAGTCATGAAACAGACATCATGGCTGATGGCTAGACGACACCCACTGTGTGTTCGACACACAAGGGGAAGCTGCCGCTCTCTTCTTGGCCCAGAAGGCCAAAGGAGAAGCCCAATACCAGCTCCACCCAGCACTGCTTTATCTAATAAAATCTGACACAGGAGTCCTGAGTTGCCAATTCTGGGTTGGGAAATACCTGGAGATTTGGGGGGTGGAGCCTGGGGAGGAAGGGGTTTGGAGAAAGGACCTCAGCAGGATGCAATGTCAGAGTCTACTCTCCAAAGCATTCATTTTCTCCAGGGGAACTGATCTCTGTAGCCTCGAGATGATCTGTAATTCCAGGTGATCCCCAGGTCCCACCTGGAGGATTGATCCCTAGGGGGACATCATTGCCTGGCATTACACTACTTCCAGGGAAAACCACTCTAGGAATTGCCAGAACCTCTATGGTGAAGCCATCGTTTCCAGAGATTCCTAGAGCAGCACAACATGACTTTCAGGTTTTCCCCAGAACTGATGTAATGCTGTTGCATTACCTGTGATTTTTTTTCGCTCCCACCACCTGCCAGAGTGCCAATGGGCAATGGGAGCTGTGGGTGGGAGATCTCCCCCTCCAGTGGGTAAGTGGCACCCCTATCCATGACCCCACCCCACCTGATGTCCATGCATTCAGTCCAGTGAACCTCAGTATAAATGCCCAGGTGTATGCGAGTACACTCTTCCACCCAATCAGGAAGACTGCAAAAAGAAGAGTCCTGATTGTGTGATTACTTGAAGTGGTCTTCTACCAAGTTAGCCCAATATTGTCTACTGTAACTGGCGGCACCCCTCCAGGGTCTCAGAGAGAGGTCTTTCCGATCACCCGCCACCGGAGATACCAGGGATTGACCGTGGAACCTTCTGCATCCAAATTAGGTGCTCTGCCACTGAACCGTGGCCCTATGCCCCTAATCTCCTATATAGACACAGGAGTTTGCACACAGAGATTCACTGGGGCAGAAGGTGCAATCCTACTTCCCTTTATGCACAAACAAACAAATGGTGGAAGAGGGTTAATGAGTGGGAAGAAAGGGTGGCTGGAGTTCTCAGCAAACCCCTGGGAAGGTGATCTGGTCTCAGTTACCCACAATGCTCACTCAAAGCATTGCTCGCCAGCAAAACCCAATCACTAAGCTAGGCAGGTCGGTTGTTCACTGGCTTGTGGCTTGCAAGAATTCCCAATGAGATTCTGCTGCGTGCACGGTTTGTTTTAACCACCCACAGCCCAAATGCTGAGTTTCGGACTCTTGACATAAGCGGAACCTACAGACCGGGAACGGGTGCGTCTTGTCAGCATTGTTTGCGGTCTTGGCGGGACTAGACTGAGGATTCCAGTCCGCTCCAGATGATGCCTTCTCCCAGCCAGCTCTTGGTAAGCAGAAGGGAGCGCAGGCTGCAGAGAGTACAAAAGCAGAGCCCGAAGAACAGCAAATCTACTGGAGCGCTTCTAAAAAGAAATCCACAGCAAAGGGCTCCGGGCTATTTCCTCGCCCAGGCAATGGCATTTCGCTCAATGTTCTGCTTGTACAGAGCCCTTTTTCGTGATCAAAACAAGTGTGCCTAAAGTGCATTTTAATCTTTGGCTAGCAAAATGCCCAACCAATGGGGGGGCAGGGAAAGCTTCTATGTGCCCTCCCCCTCCTTCCCTCCTTCCCTCTTCCGCCATCTCTGCCCCTCTCAGCGCTTCCCACCAGCGCTCCCTCTAAGTCTTGTGAGCAAAAATTCTACTTTGTGAGCTCCTGGCATTAAAGTTGTGAGCAGGCGATTTGGCTGCTTCATAAATTAGTTTGCTCTGGAGCCCATCCTTCCTGAGCTAAGACAGAAATGTGTGAGCCGGAGGCTAAAAAACTGTGAGCTAGCTCGCATTACCTCAGCTTAGAGGGAACGCTGCTTCCCACACTCTCTATCAATCTGGGCAGAATGTTCAGTGGCAATAAATGTCCACTGGAAGATCAACTGGCAATAGTTTTATTAATTGTTATTGCTGTTGCTATTTTGCGGTCAAGTCACAGCCTACCTATGGTGACCACATAAGGATCTGAAGGCAAGAGATGAACAGAGGTGGTTTGCCATTGCCTGTCACTGGTCTTCCATCCAAATACTAACCAGGGCTGCCCCTGCTTAGCTATCCTGGGCTGTCTAGGTCATCTGTTAAACACAGGGTTGCCAGGTCCAATCTTGTCACCGGTGGGGGGCTTTGGGGGCATTCCAGGAGGGGGCAGGGATGTCCCCGACATGATGATGTCACACATAAGTGACATCATCACATTGGGGATGCAGCCCCTTGGCAGGTGCCAGTGGCACCCACTTGCAAAGACCATTTAACTTTAAATGGTTTCTGCAACTGGGTGCCGTGCACGCCTAAACAACAAGCAGCAAATTCACTGCTTTGAATTCAGGCACGGGTGGCCCCCATTCGCAAAAAAATAACAAACATTTAAAGTGAACTTTTAAATGCTTTTCTTTTGTGAGCGGGGGCCACCTGCACCTGAACTCCAAGCAGCGAATTCACCCCTTGGAGTTCAGGTGTGTGGCCAGTGGCTGCCCCTCTCCCTTCCCTCCTGCAAGATTTAAAGGGCCCTCCAGCTAACTGACAGGCCATGTGCTCCCACTGATCAGCTGGAGGGCCATTTAAATCTTGCAGGAGGGGAGGGTTGTGGGTGGAGCTTCCCCCATTGGCCAGCTGGCGGGCAGTGGGCAGAAGACCGTGAAATCGAGGGATCCCCCGCCCACCCTGGGAACTCTGGATAAACATTTGGTATGGAATTCTTGCTGCCACTCATCCAGTGTCTCCAGAATGTAGCCTGTCCCCGTGGAAGGGATGGAGAAGTAGACTTGCCATGAGGGCAGGCATTTTGGGGGTAGGGTTGCCAGGTACCCCCGGGTCACCAGCAGGGTGTGAGAGGGTAGGGCTGCCAGCTCCATGTTGGGAAATTCCTAGAGATTTAGGAATGAAGCCTGGGGAGGACAGGGATCTCAGTGGGGTACAGTGCCATAGAGTCCACCCTCCAAAGCAGCCATTTTAACCAGGGGAACTGATCTCTGTAGTGTGGAGACAGCTGTAATTCCAGGGGATCCCCAAGTCCCACCTGGAGGCTGGCAACCATATTGGGGGTGTGTGTAAAGCTCAACAGGAACATGACTGTACAACACCAAGAGTCTGTTGCCTCTCTGTTCTCATCATCATTTATACTCGACTTTTCTCCCCCATGGGGACCCAAAGTGATGTACAACATTCTCCTCTCCTCCATTTTATCTTCACAATAACCCTGTGACACAGGTTGGGCTGAGAGCATGTAACTGGGCCAAGGTCGCCCTGCAAGCTTCCATGGCAAAGTGGGGATTCGAACCTGGGTCTCTCAGATCCTGGTCTGACACTTTAACCACTACACCATGCCAGCTCCCTAGCACTACACGATTGCTGCTGCACTCAGTAGGGCAGAGGAGGAGCCACCTGCAATGAAGAGTGGCACCATTCCTTACTTTGGATTTGACTTGTAGTGGCACACTTGCTCGAAACAGGGTTGCCAACCTCCAGGTGGGGCCTGGAGTTCTCCCACAAGTACAACTGACCTCCAGCTGACCTATCAGCACCCCTTCAGAAAAAGGCGACTTTGGACAGTGGAAAATCAGAATACTTGGATGCAATGTTTTAGATATATTGTTTGCCCTGGAAAGCCTGGGCCCTCTTAGCTCAGAAGCAGGGGTGGCTTCTCAGTATGGTTGTCAGCCTCCAGGTGGGGCCTGGAGATCTCCTGGAATTAGAACTGGTCTCCAGCCTATAGATATCTGTTCCCCTGGAGAAAATGTCTGCTTTGGAGGGTGGACTCTATGGCATTATGCCCTCTCTCTCCCCTCCCCAAGCCCCATCCACACCAGGATCCACCCCCAAATCTCCAGAAGTTTCCCAGTCTGGAGTTTGCTACCCTATATTGATAGGTAACTCTTCTAGGCTGCTTGTGGCCAAAGTTAAGTGACACACCAATTTAGCTTGGCATTTCACTACAAAGGCCAACCTAGTGCTAAGGTCTTCAGTATTCCCAACGCTTCTGTCAGTTCACCCCTTGGCCATTTAGATCACAAGGCTCTAAGATGGTAAAAATGCTGGTCTATAAATGAGAAAGACAGACAGAACCTCAACCACAGACACAATAGCTGAGGTCAAGTTTCAAGCACACCTTGCCGGGTTGAATGCATCATTTCTCACTAGAGCTTGAAGTGTCACTCAAATTCTGAACAGGAATTTCTAAGGGGAACTTATTTGACATGGGTGTGTGAGTGCGACAGGGAAGAGTTGTGCAGAAGCACTTTCCTCTTGGTTTATTGCTGGAATTCTGGGTTGCCAGCCTGAGAAATTTTTTTTAAAATAAATGCTCATTGGACTGACAGTGTGACATCACTTCTGGTGGGGACCTGGAAGTGACATTATGTCTCTCTAGGAATTGCTGGAAACTCTATGGTAACTTTTTACAATTGTTTCTTTTTAGAAAATTATTGCCATTTCTGCAAACACTTAGCCTTTACTCCTTTCTCAGTGCATTATAGGTGCATGTGACCCCCAACATGCCGGAAAATTAATTAAAAAAAAAATCACTGGGCACTCTGAACATTGAACTCCCAGAGCTTGGTTGCATGGCAATACACCCCAGCTATTTGCTTTGCAGAGAAGTTTGCAGGACACGATGAGGAAGATCGCATACAGTTCCTTATAAACTTTGTGCCGCTGTGTCACCAACTCAGATTTCTCCTTAAATCTTCATTGCGGGCTGCTAAACTTTCAGATTCTAGCATTTCGTCACTATGGATTATCTATCTCCCTAGACGTTGCTTAATGGAAAAGGCTGCATTAGCCCAGAAATATTGCTGAAACTTTGTTTATTTCCTAAGCCTGGATGTTTCCCTTCCATCCAATGGCTCTATAAATAACCAGATGATCAGCAAAGTCATATAGTACTAAAATCACAATAATTAAAAAAATGTAATATAGAATTTCTACAAGATATACATAAAACCAGTGGAAGGCTAAGTTCTTATTACCTGAATGCCTTCCTAAACAAAAACTACAAAATCTACTTCTATTGTAAGTTCTACTGAGGTTAAAAAAATCTGAATTAGCCTCAAATTTGCAACCTCAAACTGTTCTTGCAAATTCATCACATGGGGTAGGCTTTCAGCTGGCTTCACAACTGAATGGCTGTAATACAGAAAGTTTTTGGCAGGACATTACAAAAACATGTCCTCCCCCCCCACCCAAGGGACTTTCCAGCAAAATTTAGCACCATTGACCAAGGAGCTCAAGCATCACTGTCAGACACCTCTCCTACTTTTTCTTCAAAAGCTTGATTCAGAGCTTGATTCCACAGTCCCTCTATGGCCTCTGGTTGACTAGTAGTTTTCTTAGATGGCCACTCTGAAAAGAAAATGTCAGTTCTAACCATGTGAAGCTACTCGGCTCAGCTAAGTTTGAAGTGTTCCTCTACCCTAAGAAATAGTGTTGCCAACCTCCAGGTGGCATCTGGAGATCGCCCACTGTTATAATCAATGCTCCCGCTAAGCTGTGGAGTCTTGTGAGCAAAAATTCTACTTTGTGAGCTACCGGCATTAAAGTTGTGAGCGAGCGATTGGGCTCCTGCATCAATTAGTTGGCTCTGGAGCCATCCTTCCTGAGCTGAGACAAAAATGTGTGAGCTGGAGGCTAAAAAACTGTGAGCTAGCTCATACTAACTCAGCTTAGAGGGAACAAGGGTTCTAATTGATCTCCAGACTACCAAGATCAGTTCCCTGGAGGAAATGGCGTATTTGGAGGGTGGACTCTAGGGCCCTGTACCCTTCTGAGGTTCCTTCCCTTTCCAAATCCCACCCTTCTGAGGCTCCACCCCCCAAGTCTCCGGGTACTTCCCAACCCAGAGCTGGTGACCCTACTAAGGAGACTTCCCCTAACCAAAGTGTTTCAAAGCAGCCACTTTTCGAGCCACTGATGTTTGAGGAACCCTCCTGAGGCTGGAGGAAAGGCTCCAAACTTTGCAGAGGAGAGTGCTTGGATCCACCCCTCTGTTTTTCTCCCAGTCCGAGTTTTACGTTAACAGGCCTGTGCTGAAGAACACAGAACATTATGTGCTCGGTTACTAAGTATAACCTCCCTCTTGCTCCCTTTTTTTTTTTTTGAATAAGGGATTGCAGCAAAGTTTCTTTTAAAGATCCCCCTTTGAACACTTGCCAAACATCTTCCTCGCGAAAGATCTCTGTTTATATGCTTCATTCTCATGAGTAATGTTTATGCTGGGCATGAACCATTCTCAGCTGTACACACACCCACCCTGAAATCTGCATTGCATAACTAAGCCTCCCAATGAACAAACCGGCCCGTTCCTGCTTCCTCTGCGAACAGCACCTTGCATCACACTAGCTGTTAGAAGCACAAGGAGCACAAAGAAGCCCACAGCCCTCACTTCCGGGTCCCCTTTGAAGGCTGCCGATTGATACAAAGGGGGGGGGAGATGCTCAGCCCCCCCCATGTCTCTATGAGTTAACTCCTGCTTGCCTGACAATAGCTGCTAATCAAACATCTCTTGTTCACTTGGAAACAGAAACGCCAGGCAATGATGTTCTGCCCCTCCCTTGTCCAACCCAAATAGACAGGATTGGGCCCTCTTCTGCATGGTTCCTGATGGCCTTTTGAGTTGGACCCCCCCCCCGGCTCCTTCCTCTGTGGGAGTTCAGGAATGTGCACTGCTAGCCTCCAAACCAGATAAGGTTCTCAAGGTTGCAAACCTCCAGGTGGCACCTGCGCTATTACAAGTGTTCTTCAGATGACCAAGACTTTGGGAGAAAATGGCTGCTTTGGAGGGTGGACTGTATGACATTCTATCCAATTGAAGTCCCTCCCCTCCCCAAACCTCATGCTCCTCAGGCTCCACAACCAAAATCTCCAGGAATTTTCCAATCTAGAGCTTGTTGGAAGTGAAGGACTTTCTGCTATCTCTTAGCTTCAGACTTCAGGGAGAGTCAGCGATAGTGATAGGGGGAGTCAGAGACAGAGAAAGACCAGGATACTGATCTATCCTTCTCTTCTATGCTCTGATACTATCGCTTTGATATGTAGATTGCTGCTTTCAGGGACACTGTCTTCCTTCCAGCTTCAAACTCTCCACACTGTGCCACCTCTTCTCCATCTTGGCACAACAGGAGCAGGACATGCTTTCCTGCATCTCTATCCATCCTAGTTAGTTAGACTAGATTAGAATCCTATTTTATATTCTAATCCCAGACTTTTTTTTTTCTGTGCGGATACCTATTCCCTCCAACAGGGGCCTCACTGTCCCCCAACAGCTTTTCCTACATAGTCAGTAGACTTCCTGGGTTTGTAGAAAAATCCGAAAAGTAAGGAAATCCCTTCAGGGACGGTTGAATTCCCCCCAAAAGCCTTTTGAAATGGCCTCTGCAGGGACCTGACTCCAGGCAGCAACGGTGAGAGATTAGAACGTTTGGGGGGGGAGGGAGAGGAGGCTTCTGACTGGCTCTGTCAGTCAAAGGATGGGGAAGGGCCCTTTCTTTCCAGGCCTCTTTCGGCCTGGGAGGGAGGGAGGAGGGAGGGAGGGGGGAGGGCGCCTTGGGGCCTGGCTGGGGGATTCCTAGAGGTTTTGGGGTGGAGTGCAAGGAGGGCAGGATTTGGGGAAGGGAGAGGCCTCAGCTGGGTATCATGCCACAGAATCCACCCTCCAAAGCAGCCATTTTCTCCAGGGAGACAGATCTCTGTTGTTCACAGATCTCTGGAGTTCACTCTCCAGCAGGCCCCACTTGGAGGTTGCCAACCCTAGGCCTGGCAGGGTTGCCAGGTCCCCCCACGGGCACTGGCAGGGGATGGGGTAGTGGGGCTGCCAGCTCCAGGTCTGGAAACTCCTGGAGATTTGGGGAAGGAGCCTGGGGAGGACAGGGACCTCAGTGGGGTACAATACCCTAGAGTCCACCCTCCAAAGCATCCATTTTCTCCAGGGGAAGTTATCTCAGTAGTCTGGAGCTGAGCAGTAATTCCAGGGGATCCCCAGATCCCACCTGGAGGCTGGCATCCCTAGGCAGCACCCTCTGGGTGACTTGATGCCACCTAATTTGCATGACTCAACTTGGCCTGGCTGCTTGCTGCTGTTCAGCAGCCACCCGATGAAAGCCAGCAGTGATGCAGCAGTTAGAGCCTCAGAGTAGGGTCTGCAAGACCCAGGTTCAGTTCCCCATATTGCGGTGGAAGCTGACTGGGTGATTTTGGACCAGTCACATACTTTCAGCCTAACCAACCTCACAGGGTTGTTGTGCAGATAAAAAGGAGGTGAGAATAATGTAAGCTGCTTTGGTCCCCACTGTGGAGAAAGACTGTAATTTTCCTTGGTAGAAGCTGTGGGGGAGGGGGTGGAGACAAAAAGCTGAAGACAGACAAAGGCAGATAAAGGTTAAGTTGGCTGTTGAGTGGGAAGGAAATAGGGTTGCCAACTCTGGATTGGGAAACTCCTGGACATTTAAGGGGTGGATCCTGGGGATGGTGGGGTTTGAGAAGGGGAGGAACTTCAGACCAGTATAATGCCACAGACTCCACCCTCCAAACCAGCCAATTCCTCCATGAGAACTACCATTGCCAGCCTCTGGGTGAGGGCTGGAGATCACCCAGCATTACAACTGTTGTCCAGGTGACAGAGATCAGTTCCCCTGGATAAAATGGGTGCTTTGGAGGGTTGAGTCCATGGCTCCACCCCCAGAAGGGAGAAGGAGTGTGAGATAGGTAAGGGTAGAGGGGAGGAAGCAAAGGTGTGAGGAATGGGATGACCATCCCGCAAGTTTCTTGCGGGTCTCCACTTGTCCCTACTAAATGGCTGCCTACCTGCCCAGGGCTTTCAGTTCCAGGTTGGGAAATTGCTGGAGATTTGGGGGGGGAGGTCTGGGGAGGGGGGTTGGGGAGGGGAGGGACTTCCATGGGGTTTAATGCTATACAGACCATCCTCCAGAGTAGCCATTTTCTCCAGGGGAACTGATCTCTGTCACCTGGGGATGCCTTCCTCCTCAGTACTGGATCGATTATATTACATGAACTAGTGTGTCTGGCAAGGTGTGATACAAATAGAAAAAACAAATAAATAAATAAAATACATTTTATCCCACCATTCTTCAAAAAAGTTCAGGGTGGTGTATGTGTCATTCCCTCCTCCATTCTGTCACTGCAAACAGCAGCCTTGTGAGCTAAGTTGGGTTAAGAGCCAAAATCACTCCGCAAGTTACATGGAGATTTGAGCCTGGATATCCCCAGTCCGGCTCTCTAACCATCGCCTGGCACTGGCCCTCGACCTTTTTCAGCAGGTGATTCCCCTGTTCTTGTAATGCTCCTGCCAGAGAAACACTACTTCCGGGAAAGTAGAGATCCTGCTTCCAGGGACAGTACAACTCTCAGTATTTCCACTACCTCTGGCAACAATTGTACGAAAACCGTGTACTAATTGTGCTAGAAAGCCATCGGTCTGGAAGGACGTCAAGGGGCCTCACTGGTTTCTTGCAACTCATGCCTTCATAGGCACCAGTATCCGGGGAAGCATCTCTGTTGCCTCTGAACCTTTCGTGCTACAATAAGGGCACATCTCTAAAGTATCCCTTGTTTGGGGAACTTTTTTTTTTTTAAATCAAAATTGGCAGTTCTAGCTGGCTGGCAGACAGCCTGGCTCCTCTCCCATCTCTCACGCTGGGCTTTTAAGGGCAGGCTGTGTTCTCAACACTTAATCTGCTAAATCGCCCAGCCAGCTAATTTATGCTGTAATTGACATGACACTTCTTCAAATGAAAGCGAATGGGAGGCGAGAAGGATGGGTCATCTGCAATGGGTCATCCATCTTCTCTTCCCAGCACAGGCTTTGGCCAGGGCAGTCTTTGGCAAAACTCCTTGAACAAACACTACACACACACATACATACAACATGTCCAGCTTTACGGTGTGGGATGATATAAGGCTCCATGCCCTGACCAAGCAGAGGATGGTAAGGGAGTGAGTTCAGTCTGAACTTCCCGCATAATAAGATAAAGCAGGGGGAGTTGCTTTGTTTTCCCAAGCTTGCAGCCTGAGCTTGTCTTCCTGATTGGGGTGGGTGGGTGGGTGGGCTGGGAGAAAGCAGACAAGTCCTTGTAAACCAGAGGAGTCAGAGTGAGGGTTGGTGTATGGGAAGACTTATGGAACAAAAGGAACAGACAAATTACAGTTCTGAAGGGCCACTACAGGGAAGCAGTTGGGAGAGCCAGGCTGGAAAGACGTCTTTAAGAGAGATGAAAGGCGGCATGGCAAAACCCATAGTTTCCATGCACATTACAGTCAGTATTCCCTCTAAACTGTGGAGTCTTGTGAGCGAAAATTCTACTTTGTGAGCTACTGGCATTAAAGTTGTGAGCGAGCGATTTGTCTGCTGCATAAATTAGTTTGCTCTGGAGCTGTCTTTCCTGAGCTATGGCAACGTGTGAGCTGGAGGCTAAAAAATGTGAACTGGCTCACACTAACTCAGCTTAGAGGGAACACCGATTACAGTGTTCTACTCATTACTATATGCTCCTGCATAAGTTTTGAAGCACCACAAAAACCTGTAAAACCATTTTTTAAAAAATCAGAGGCAGTAGGTTGACGGCACTTCCGCACTCCACTTCTATTACCTTCCTGGCTACATTCCATCACCAGGATGAGTTTGTGCAACAAATTCTGATTTCTCTGTCAAGCACAGGTAGTAAACCCTGTTTGTGCCCAAGTATCAGTTTGTCTGCTTCTCATCCTGTCTCCTCCTCCCAGTAGGAAAGACAAGACAATGCCAGAGTAGCCAGGCTGGATTAGACCAATGGTCCATCTAGTCAGGTGCCACTAGGAAGCCTATGAGATGGCCTGCAGACAACAGATCTCACCTGGTGACTGCTCCCCAGGAACTAACTATTGGAGGCATTCTGTCTCAGAACCAGGAGATCCCATTCGGCTATCATGGCTAATAGCCAATGATAAATCTCTCCTCCATAAATCTGCCCAATCCCTTTAAATAAGCCAGTAACCACCACTGCATCTTGTGATAGTGAGTTCCACAAGTCAACTACCATTGTAGAAAACCACATGTCATTGTCATATAGCCAACTCCAAGCCCACAATGGACGGCGCAATTTAAACAGATTTCAATGTGTGAATTCAGATGTAGCAACAAAGCCCAGTGAGCACAAAAGGTAGTTAACAAATCAGCTACAAACCCTAGTTTGAAATCCTGGTTTGATGCCAACCAAGAAACCAGCTTAAGAACATAAGAGAAGCCAATGTTGAAACAGGCCAATGGCCCATCTAGTCCAACACTCTGTCACACAGTGGCCAAAAATACCAGGTGCCATCAGGAGGTCCAGCTCTGGGGCCAGGACACTAGAAGCCCTCCCACTGCTGCCCCCCCCCAGCACCAAGAATAGAGTGCATCACCTGCCCCAGACTGAGAGTTCCTATCTATACCTTGTGGCTAAAAGCCACTGATGGACTTCTGCTCCATATGTTTATCTAATTACCTCTTGAAACTGTCCATGCTTGTAGCTGCCACCACCTCCTGTGGCAGTGAATTCCATATGTTAATCACTCTTTGGATGAAAAAGTACTTCCTTTTATCTGTTCTAACCTGACTGCTCAGCAATTTCATGGAGTGCCCACGAGTTCTTGTATTGTGAGAAAGGGAGAAAAGTACTTCTTTCTCAACCTACTCAATCCCATTCATAATCTTATAAACCTCGATCATGTCACCCCTCAGCCGTTGTTTCTCCAAGCTAAAGAGCCCCAAGCGTTTTAACCTTTCTTCATAGGGAAGGTGTTCCAACCCTTTTATCATTCTAGTTACCCTTCTCTGCAATTTTTCCAATGCTATAATATCCTTTTTGAGGTGTTGCGACCAGAACTGTACACAGTATTCCAAATGAGGTCGCACCAATGATTTATATGGGGCATGATGATACTGGCTGATTTGTTTTCAATTCCCTTCCTAATAACCCCCAGCATAGCATTGGCCTTCTTTATTGCAATTACACACTGTCTAGACATTTGCATTGAGTTATCTACTACGACTACAAGATCTCTCTGTTGGTCAGTCTCTGCCAGTTCAGACCCCATCAATGTGCATTTATATTTAGGATTTTTGGCTCCAATGTGCATCACTTTGCACTTGGCCATATTGAACCCCATTTGCCACGCTGACGCCCACTCACCCATCCTCGACAGATCCCTTTGGAGTGCCTCACAATCCTCCCTGGTTTTCACCACCCGGAACAACTTTGTGTCATCTGCAAATTTAGCCACTTCACTGCTTACTCCCAATTCCAAATCATTAATAAACAAGTTAAAAAGCATCGGAACGAGTACTGATCCCTGTTGTACCCCACTGCTTACCACCCTCCACTGAGAAAGTTTCCCATTTATACTCACTCTCTGTTTCCTATTTATAAGCCAGTTTTTGATCCACAAGAGGACTTGTCCTTTTATCCCATGACTATTGAGCTTACTTAGGAGCCTTTGATGAGGAACTTTATCAAAAGCTTTCTGGAAGTCAAGGTAAACAATATCTATTGGGTCCCCCTTGTCCACATGTTTGTTCACTCCCTCAAAGAACACTAACAGGTGAGACAAGATCTTCCCTTATAGAACCCATGCTGAGTCTGCCTCAATAGTTTTTGTTCATCAGTGTGCCTACTAATTCTTTCCTTAATAACAGTTTCCACCAATTTACCCAATATCAGTGTCAGACTGACTGGCCTGTAATTTCCTGGATCTCTCCTGGAGCCCTTTTTAAAGATGGGAATGACATTAGCTACCTTCCAGTCCGCAGAGTTTAAAGAAAGATTACATATTTTTGTCAGGAGATCCACAAGTTCACATTTGAGTTCTTTCAGAACTCTCGGATGAATGCCACCTGGGCCTGGTGATTTATTAGTTTTTAAATTGTCCATCAGTCATAGGACTTCCTCTCTTGTCAACTCAATCTGATTCAGGTCTTTCAAACCCCCTCCTGGAGTGGGCTAGCACTTCTCATCTTCCACAGTGAAGACAGAGGCAAAAAATGCATTCAGCTTCTCAGCCATTTCCCTGTCATCCTTCAGTATTCATATGCTTGTTGGGGCATCTGCATTTAAATACAGCTGCCAAACAGGGCTTGGTCAAACCATAATTTATAAACCATGTTTTAATGTGGTATATGGATCCATCCTTGAAAGAATCTGTTGTACTAGACAAAACTTTAGGAGGAGTTCCATAAATAGAACTCCCAGTGGGTTTTCTCTCTAAAAATCGGGAGTCATAAGAACATAAGAGAACATAAGAGAAGCCAATGTTGAATCAGGCCAATGGCCCATCTAGTCCAACACTCTGTCACACAGCGGCCAAAATATACCAGGTGCCATCAGGAGGTCCAGCAGTGGGGCCAGGACACTAGAAGCCCTCCCATTGCTGCCCCCCAGCACCAAGAATAGAGTGCATCACCTGTCCCAGACTGAGAGTCTTGATTGACATTGGGACAACAGCATGCACGTGTATGCATGTGGTTTAAAACACCCCCTCCCCACAGACTGTTTTGCCAATCTGGCCCTGGGGAGTTGCTATTTACCCAGTTAGAATAAATACAAGGTACTTGCATCAGGGCTTGTATGTTTGCAGATTGCAAACAGCTGCTCCACAGGGCCTTTTCATATCATAAAATAGCACAGGGGAAGGTTGGACCACCCACTCCCACATTTTAGTACTGATCTGAATTGGGGGTTCCATATGCTTTACTTTTAGAGAAAGAGGAAATTGCTGGGCACTCTGTTCATAGAACATCTAGCATCTTGTGAATTTGAGTTCTGAGACTGGTTATATGCTACAGTTGATGGTGAAATGAACCACTATAGACAATGGAAAAGGCAAGTGTGGAGGAATGCCCCTCATCCAGGAGTTCTCCCCATTATTGCATTCATTGGTACTGTACTTTGTCCATGACCAGAAACTCGTAGCTGGTCGAAGGGAGGGAGTTGAAGGAAGGAGACATCAAACTCCAGGTACAGAGCACTCAAGTTCTTGGTTACGTTAATGATCCTGGCCAAAGCAGGACAATGGTTTACCTTCTCATGACCTTGCCAGGTAATGCTGAACTTTAAACTACTGCAATTTCAAGTAAAACTGGCCTGTACTAATTAAACACTGTTTCAGATAAGTTCTGAGTGCAGGGAGAGGGGACTGCATGTTTTCACCTTTACTTTGTTCCCTTGCTCAGCCCAAATGCTTGAACAGAACATGTGTACTATTTTTATTCAATTATTAAACTTTCTTATATTTTGAATGCTTTGAGCCTGATTTCTGAAAAAACACCATGCCTATTCAATTTTGCTACCTGAATTGTGGCAACAGGGATGGGCATCGGGTAAGCCCACCATCCCTGGATCCCGTTATCCCAAATTTGCATAGCTGCTATAGATCACTCCTGCATTAACTTGGGGGGCAAAGTGGCCAGATGCAGCAAGTAATCAGTACCTTTAAATGGCAATGCAGGTACTGAGTGCTAAACATGAGACCTGGTTTAGCTGGAGATACCATCGTTAGTGGCAGCGGGTGGTTTTTGGCACCCCGGGGAAGGGGCAGTGTCAGCAGACGGAGACTTGAGATGGCTGCGGGGTTCTCCAACTTCCCAGGCACCAACCATAAAGAACAGGAGGGGCTTGTGAGTCTGCTCCTTCACAGAAGGATGTAAATCTTTTAAGAACAACAACAAAAAAGTTTATCAGAGCTGCTCTTGCAAACAGGACATTCATATTGCTGTTCTACTACAGCAACTGCTCACTCAGGACCTGGGTGGTTTCTGTAGTAAACCCAGAACAACTATTGCCTATACTCAGCCTAGACCTGCTAAGCCCTGCTTCCTGAATGGTGGCAAAGTCACTATACTGTAGCTTAACCTACCTGACAGTTCTGATGTGAAGATAAAATCGAACAAGTCTACATCTGCCCCCCCCCCACGCTCTTTGGAGAAAGGTGACAAATAAATTGGAGGGGAGGAGATTGTGCCTAATCCTACCTTCTCTGTGGCTTCATGAAATTCAAATGCGCTGTTAGCTAAAGTCCTCCAGTATTTGGTAAAGGAAACAAACACACTTTGAGGAAGAACAGCCTTTCCATGGGGAAGCACATTTTTAATGCATAAAGCTACGGAGAGGTGCTTCAAGTAACTGTGCCTTCATGGGTTAAATCAGCACTTGCAAGGAGGAGGGTTTGTCTGGTTGTGCTCCAACTGTGCCCTTCCCTTTATGTCAGCTTCCAGCAGCTTTTAAACCTGGCAGCAAAGAAATGTCGCCTGCATTTTATCTATTTCAAAACAATTTTTAGCTGCCTTTCTACATTACGGAACTTAAGGTGGCTTACAATGTAAATAACACAATGTAAAAAAACACATAAAAGACCACAATTTAAAATTTCAGTTAGGATTAGCCATAAATAAAAACCAGATTACTCGTATGGAGGTGATCAAGGAGCATCAGTGGCTCTTATTTGACCTTTTTGACAGGTCTATTTTCTTTAAAGCCTTCTTTACCATTGTCCTTGTTGCTGAGTGGGCTTTTTGGATTCATTTTAAATTCAGGGTGGCGTGGGTTTTTCATCATCCTAATAGGACGATAAAGGAGTACATTCATTTTAAAAAATAAGGAAACCATTTTTTTTAAAAATAAGGAAACTAAAGTTCCATTCAGAAGAGGCCACGTTTCACAGCAATTGTTCCCTACATCAGTATTTTATATGTGCCTTTATTTTTGTCATTGAGTTCAGTTGGTCACTTTTTGCCGATGATTTGTTTGCCTGTGTACATACGCTGTATTGTTAAACGTATATTTATACAGTATTTACATGTACAACATATGTTATTTATAATACACTGTAATATATGCACCTGGTTTGTTAATTGCTGGCAAAAAAATGTGTCTTCCCCTGCCCTCATCTTATGTTTGATGACATGCCACTGCTTTCAGGGACAAAATGCTGTCTACTCAGTCTTGGCTCAAATGACAGTTTCTGTACGTTGCTTGGAAGACCTTGCTTGGAAGATCCCCTCTCCTGTCACCGCAATGGCCTCGGACAGCTGGCGAGCCAGCGTGAGGCGATGAAGTCAGCCATTAAATGGAACTTCCAGGCAAAGCTTGAAAAACCGTCTACTCAGGTCAGAGCACACCGCCAGGCTCTGAGGCGTATCTGTGTAGCTTCACAGCACTCCTCTGGCAAATTCAGAGCATATTTTGAGGGCAGGAGTCAGATATAGGAAAGGAGGGAAATAATCGGCATGGCTGTTTCTTGAGGTAACATTCTGGACATTGTGAATGGAGTAGAAGTCCTATTGACCTCAACGTCTTCAACAGAAACTGCCTTATCTGAAAGTACCAAAAACATAATTCTTCCTCAAAGGAGTTCCGGATGGTGAACGTGGTCCCTCCATTTTATCTTTGTAACAAACCCTGAGATGGAGATGAGGCTGACAGGGAATTATTGGACTAAAGTTACCTCATGATTATGGCTGCATTCAGTCCTCACAAGTCTCCTGTTTACTACTGATGGGTATGAACTTGGCTTATTTTGCAGTGTTTCTCTCTTCCCCTTGCATGTGGAGCATGACTGAAAGCTTTGCGCTCTGGGAAACCTCAGTCCAGCTCCAATTCACTAAGACGTTCGAATGCAAGCATCTGGGCGAACTGGTGTTTGTTTCCTCCCCACAAAGGGGGGGATTGGGATTTAACCATTGTTTAGGATATCAGTTTATGAGAGAGGAACAAAATCCAGTTTGCTCAGGAACCAGAATTCAGACTTCATAGCAAACTGGACTCGGTTTGAGGCTTCCCAAAGCACAAAGCTTTCTATCACGTGCCATACATGAGACAAGAAGGGAAGCTTGGACAAGCCATATTCATGCCCACCAGTAACAAACGACAGATATTGTGAAGTCTGAATACAGCCATAGCCATGAGCAATGTTCCCTCTAAGCTGTGGGTTCTTGTGAGCAAAAATTCTACTTTGTGAGCTACTGGCCTTAATGTTGTAAGCCAGCAATTTGGCTACTGCATAAATTAGTTTGCTCTGGAGCCATCCTTCCCGAGCTAAGACAAAAATGTGTGAGTTGGAGACTAAAAAACTGTGAGCTGGCTCACACTAACTCAGCTTAGAGGGAACACTGGCCATGAGCTGATCTCTGTCCAGTTAGTCTCCCTCAGCCTTGTCTCCATCATAGGGTTTGTTATAAAAAGTAAAATGGAGGTCGAGGGACCCTTTCCCAAAGCACAAACTGGGATGCTTTCAATCTTTGCTCAGGATGGGACAGGAAGAAGGGAATGCATAAGCAGAGCAAATAAGTCATGTTTGTGCTCATCAGAAACAGAAGTTTGCCACAATGTCTGAATTCAGCAAAAGTAGAGACTGGAAACTGGATCTCCCCAAGCCGACTCCAGTACATTAACTGTTACACCATGGGTCTCTAAGACCCCTCCCCACACTCTGCTACAGAATTCTATGCACTGAAACATTTCTACTTTGCTTGAAAAAATTAATGAGTCTTCAGTGACTCGGCTTCTTCCAAATAACTACTTTATTGCCAAATTTCTCGTTATACAAGATCGATGTAAGAGGCGTGGCGATACCTCTGAACTCAAGTTTTTTGGTGTTGTTTTTTAAAAACTTTCTATTATGAAAAGACATTATTAAAGAAATTATGTATTGGCACTAACAGGCCACAATCATGAATAAATATAGTAACTGTATATGTTCAGCCTGGGCGTCCATTATCCATGCCTGGTATTCTACATATGTACAATGCCTCCTTTCTCCTTCCTCCAATGCCCTTTTTGTCCGAGCAAACAAAATGTAAGAAGGGGGGGGGGGTAATGCCCTCAGGAAACCACCCACAAAAGCTGCCACGGCACTAATGCTTTGCATGTCATCAGGGCGACCTGCGCTGACGTTAAATCAAAGAAAGGGCAGATTTACATGTTGCCGAAGAATGGATTATTCAAGCTCAAATAAAAGCCAAACTCGCGGACATATTTTCCTTGACTGCACAAAGTACTGTTGACTCGAAAAGCAATTTTCATGCTTCATAAAGTCCCTGGTGGGCTGGCCATCCCACAGCCTGCAGACCAGAGCAGCTGCTATTTTGTGCACATAAAAAATAGGGATGCCAGTCTCCAGCTGGTAGCTGGAGATTTCCTGGAGTTACAACTGGCCTCCAGGCAACAGAGATCAGTTCCTCTGGAGGAAATGGTAGCTTGGAAGGGCAGACTCAACAGAATCATCTCCCCACTGTGCACCCTCCCCTTTCCAAATTCTGCCTTCCCCAGGCTCTGCCTCCAAGTCTCCAGGAGCAAGAAATTTATAACACCTCCAAATTTGACCAACTGCACCAGCATCACAATCTTCTCTGTGTCTGCTACTACACTACTCTCTGATCCACATTCTTTTGGAGGGCAAAGAGCATCAGCTCCAGGGCTTGAGGGAGCCTTTGGGCCAGACATCTCTTTCCTTACCTGGCAAGAAATGAAAAAGTCGGAGTACGGTGGCACTTTTAAGACCAACAAGCTTTTATTCAAAGTGTAAGCTTTTGTGTGCAAAGCACACTTTTTCAGACAAACTGGATTGATTCCGACTTGTCTGAAGAAGTATGCTCTGCACACGAAAGCTTAAACTTTGAATAAAACTTTGTTGGTCTTAAAGGTGCCACTGGACTCCAACTTTGTTTTGCTGCTTCAGACCAACATGGCTCCCCACCTGGATTTTCCTGGAAAGAAATCATTTATGAAAGCCTGGAATCTCTCATGATTTTCTGTCCTTCGCCAGTTCCGATGGCCAAGTGGCAACAGTTGGCATTGGTGCGCAGGTGAATCTTTGGGCCCTGGGAAATGTTGAGCCATGTCATCCACTGCACCAGCTGGGAGAGGGGCAAAAACTCCATGTTAATTGAGCGGGACTCGCTTTCAGGTAAATGTGTATAGAATCAGACTGCAGATTACATCAGTGCCTGCTGGGTGACCATGCACACATATTCATGACCAGTGCTTTTTTTTAAAAAAGGAGGTGCCAGTAATTATACATAATATGTTGTCGAAGGCTTTCATGGCCGGGGTTCATTAGTTCTTGCAGATTTTCCAGACTGTATGGCCGTGGACATTTTGCCAGCAGCTGTGACTGGCATCCTCAGAGGTATAACACATAAAGATGGAGTATAAAAGGATTCCTTATTTAGCTAAACACTGTGCATGTAATCAAAATCAAGTTGACTCGGTCTTCCATATTCTCCTACACTGTCCTGAATACGATGAGATACGTCTTACTCTTTTAGATCCAATTTTATTTAATATGATAGGCTGCCCAGATACTTTAAAGGTGCACCATCTCCTGAATGATTTGTCACCAGAAAAAACTGGAAATGTAGCCTCATTTTTAAGTTTGGTAATCAAGGATTGATTGCACAATGTATAGATGCATATGACTGATTCCTCCTGTAACCTAACATATGCCAATAAAGGTCTGTGTATGTGTGTGTGAGTATTCTCAAAGTACTCCATCTTTCTGTGTTATACCTCTGAGGATGGCAGTCACAGCTGCTGGCAAAACATCAGGTACTACAATGCCAAGACCACAGCCACACAGCCCAGAAAATCTATGACAACTGATTATACATAATGCTGTACCAATTTCCACCAATCCCCCTCATCAAGGACCCGGGAGAGCCGCCCCCCCCCCCCCAGTGCCGGTACTCAGTACTAGTGGGCTCCAAAAACAAAGCCCTGCTCATGACACATATATCCTTTGTCCAGTTAATAAAACAGAGAAACTCATCAACATCAGAGCCACTGATGAATCAAAATTCTATGCATACAGAATCAACTCCTCTTACCAATTTGTCCCTGGAGAAATCTTCAGTTTTTACAAGTGTATAAGAAGTTAATTGGAGATTTTTTTTAAAAAAAAAATTCCAAGCCTGGCTCCTACTATAAAAGGTGATGGACTGAGTTTTTTAATCTCGAAATTGCTTTTTTTTTTTTGGCTTCCCCTGTATGCTCACGATATTATAATGATGCTAAGTGGTAACGCTGCAGTCCGCATTATAATTGCCCAAGATTCTGCTGACATGGCAATAAACTGTAATGAAGCTTCAGTTATTCCTGAAAAACTGGAAGAGGATTTTAGGGGGAAACTCTTGATCTATTACCCAGTGCATTTTATAATAACAGGGATGTTTAATATGTGGGTTTGTGCTACGTTTCGCATCAGAAGAGACTCGGGATGGATCTGTACATGCAGCGGTGAAGTGGCAGTGCCCAGAGGCAATGAAGAACGGGCTACACTGCTTCAATCTACAGACAGATGTTCTACCATCTTCACTGGGATAAAGCCGTCATCAAAAGTTAACAGTTGGGCAGCTGTTCTGAGTAGGCTTACCAACCTCAAGGTGGGGGGTCTGGAGATTTCTCAGGATTACAATTTATTTCCAGACTGCAGAGATCAGTTCTCCAGGAGAAAATGGTAGCTTTGGAAGGCAGTTTCTATGGCATCAGATCTCAGCCAGTTTGATGTAGTGGTTAAGTGTGCAGACTCTAATCCGGGAGAACCGGGTTTGATTCCCCACTCCTCCACTTGCAGCTGCTGGATGACCTTGGGCAAGCCGTAGTTCTGACAAGAGCTGTCCTTGAAAGGGCAGTTCTCGAAAGAGCTCTCTCACAGGGTGTCTGTTGTGGGAAGGGGAAGGGAAAGGAGTTTGTAAGCTGCTCTGAGACTCTGAGTGAATCCAAGCTTCTCCTCCTCCTCTTCTTTTTCTTCCTGCTCTCTCCAAAAGCTACCCTCCCCATGCACCATCTCCTAATCTCCAGGAATTTCCTAAACTGGAGTTGGCAACTGGGTTGGGAAATACCTGGAAATTTGGGGGGGTGGAACCTGGGGAGGACGGGGTTTGGGGAAGGGGAGGATCCTCAGGGGGCTATAATGCCATAGAGTCCACCCTACAAAGTAGCCATTTTCTCCAGGGGAACAGATCTTGGACATCTGGCGATGAATTGTTATTCCAGGAGATCTCCAGACCCCCACCTGGAAGCTGACAAACCTACGGCTGACTTGGCTACAGTAAGGAGAGAAGGCTTTGAAACGCGAGGCCGGGCTCCGATGCAGCGTGCAAGAAAGAACCCAGAGGCAGTGATGCTTGAGTAACACATGCCCCTTGGGTTCCAATTTGATTTGGGAAATCCACTCAGCTCCGCCTCGTCTGCTTGCTTGGCTGAGCCAGCCCTGTTCAAATAAATGAATGACGTGCTATGGTGGGGAGGACCAGCTGTGGCGACTGGCGAGTGGCCTGCTCTGTAAAACTGGCAGTCCCGGCCTGCTGCCAGGCTTCACTGACGTTGGGCCTGTGGCTTAGAGTCCACTGGGGCTGAGCGCTGCCAAGAAAAGCAGGGGGCTGAGGGACAGACACCGAAAGAGGCAAGGGAGGGAACACAAAGAACCAGCTCAGGACATGGGAAAACATGCAGCGTATACAAACACACAGTCCAGCCCGAAAGCTGAGCTTATAAACCACTGCAGGATCTGAACACTGCTGTGTAAAAATGTAAAAGCACAGTAGTAGAAGAAGTGGAGGAGGAGGAGGAGTTGGGGTCAACAGCATCCAGGTGGGGTCTGGAGCTCTCCCAGAATTAGAACTGATCCCCAGACTACAGAGATCAGTTCCCCTGGAGAAAACGGATGCTCCTGGAGTTACAACTGGTCTTCCGATTGGTGGTGGAGTGTGCCTCACAGCTGACTTATGGCGACCCCTCATGGGGTTTTCGAGGCAAGAGACATTCAGAGGTGGTTTGCCA
The DNA here is from genome assembly GCA_029375565.1 of Gekko gecko. Lineage (NCBI taxonomy): Eukaryota > Metazoa > Chordata > Lepidosauria > Squamata > Gekkonidae > Gekko > Gekko gecko. The sequence goes on along the minus strand of JAPDNY010000010.1, from coordinate 111,317,355 downwards.
TTGCCTGCTTCTGTGTAGTGACCCTGGTATTCCTTGGAGGTCTCCCATCCAAATACCAGACAGGGCCGACCAATGTTCCCTCTAAGCTGTGGAGTCTTGTGAGCAAACCTTCTCCTTTGTGAGCTACTGGCATTAGAGTTGTGAGTGAGCCATTTGGCTACTGCATAAATTAGTTTGGCCTGCAACCATCCTTCCTGAGCTAAGACTAAAATCTATGAGCCAGAGGCTAAAAAATGGTGAGCTAACTCACACTAACTCAGTTTAGAGGGAACACTGGGGCTGACCCTGCTTGGTTTCTGAGATCTGACAAGCGTGGGCTAGCCTGGGTATCCAGGGCAGGGCAAGATCTTCAGATTACACGGATCGATTTCCCTGGAGAAGATGGCTGCTTTGGAGGGTGGACTTTGTGGCTTTATAGCTTGTTAAGGTCCCTCCCCTCCCTAAACCCCGCCTTCCCCAGGCTCCACCCCCAAATCCCCAGGGAGCTGGCGATCATCGCTGTAGTCACAGGGTTCCATACTTCTTTTTTAAAAAAAATAAACGTAAGAAAAAAGACAGATCCCTGCCCCAAGGAACTTACAGTCTAAACGTCAGCCGTAGGGGAGACAACAGGGAGAGATTAGGAAAGCTTGAGGCAAAGAGAACAAAGATGGCATAGGAAAAGGTGTCACCAATCACACCTCAGCTTCACTTCGGTTGGGATGAGAACAAAATGGATGGAGTCAAAGTTGTTATGGAAGGAGTGGTTTTTGCAGTGAGATTTTGAAGGAAACGGGTAGAGTGTGCAGACTACAGGTGAAGGTGCCAAAGCAGGGAAGGAGAACAGACACAGATGTTTCAAGGACAGGTTGCCAGCTCTGGGTGGGGGAAATATCTGGAGATTTGGGGGAGGGTAAAGTCTGGGCAAGGCGGGGTTTGGGGAGGACAGGAACCTCAGCAGGGTACAATGCCACAGAGTCCACCCTTGAACGCAGCCATTTTTTCCCCAAGGGAACTGATCTCTGTCATCTGGAGATGAATTGTAATAATGGGGATCTCCAGGCCCCACCTGCAGGTTGGCAAGAATATTCAAGAAGCAGGAGACGTTGGGGTCAACCATGGCAGGGAGAGAGGGGCTTCACTTCCAGCAGAGGCAGTTTGAGCAAGTGAGAAATATAGCGTGCAGGATTCCCTGGAGAACTTTAAAGGATTCCGGGCTGAGTGCCAGCATGGTGAATCGGTTAGCACTCTTTGTCGCGAGGGGAATGTTTTAGAGTAATCCAGTCTTCTTGCTGCTCCTCGTTGGTTTCAGTGCCAATGCTAAAACGCAACGGGGCAATGTGGGGCGCGTGGTGAAACAATAAGGGATGACACAAGCCCCCAGGCTTAGCACATAGGTTTGAAAGTGTCTCCCAGAATAGGCCCAGATACCATGCCCTTACAAAACGATATGCCATAAATTCAGGCCATGCATTGTTCACTCTTCAGACATGAAGCAACTACCTATCTGCATCAATACAACAGTATGTTCTAAACATTTCTTGGAATTCACTGAGTTGCTTAAGAGTCTGAGTGTTGATATGTAACAGTTCGTTGTGTCTGTATAAGGGCATCCTGCAAAACGCTAGACTACTATTTAGCAAGATACTAATTTTAAAGTAAGTATATAAGGATATGGAAAAAAGCGTATGTTTAAACAAGGGTTCACTACATTCCCCTCCCCTCTCGTAGCATAAACCCAACTCCCCCCCAGCTTAACACTGCATCAAAAAACATGCCCATCAGCAATTTGAACATCGATGGGGATATCTGTTTTTCTGGAGGCCCAAGTTCAAATGCTGCAATGCCACGGAAGCTCGCAGGGTGTTCTTGGGCCAGTCACACACTCTCAGCCTAGCCTACCTCACAGAGTTGCTGTGAGGATAAAATGGAGCAGGTGAGACTGTTACAACCTACTTTGGGTCCTATTGCGGAGAAACAGGGGAGTACAAATTAAATGAATAAAAGATGCACAAGCCGCAAGGTTAAAAAACTGCTGACCTAATGCTCAACAGAGGGACTCCACGAGAGTAGGAAACCCCTTGAGACCTGCAGACTCAAGATTCCTTTTGATTGTGAGTAGTTAGCCTGTTGTTGGCCATCTAGCCCAGTGTGGAGTACTGCTGGGAGAGTTCTCCAGATCCTAGGGTTCCCAAGTACTTACTGCGTGGGAGCGGGGGATGCATGCTTCCCGGCCGGACCAGTCCTCCTGGTAACGCACCATGCCGATGCCAGGAAGTGACACTAGGCGACGCTCTGGCAATGGGGCTGAAAACTCGATGGTACCATCGAGTTTCCAGCCGCATTGCCAGAGCGTTGCCTAGTGCCCCTCCCTGGCGATGGCATGGTGCTCCGCGCCTGTCCTTCCCCTGGGGACAGTCCTGCGAGGACGTATGCATCCCCTGCTGGCACGTGGTACGTTCTTGGCAAGCCTACCAGATCCCTAGACAGTATCTTCCCAAACTGTGTTCCATATGAGCCTTCTTAACTGGAGATGCCATGGACATCCCGCAGGCAAAGAGCTCCCGCTGAACTCTTTCCCTTGTGACTTCTGTGCCAGGAGGAAGCGACAACAAAATTGCTTGGTGCTCCAGCTGCCCCCATTAAAAAGCAGCCTGCACCCCCTCTCCTTCCCAGATTATGCATGAAAGGGAAACTTCTGTTTGATTTCCTTGTGAAGTCGGCTTGCCGCCGCATGCCCCTCTGTCCGCCTCTTTGGCTCAATGGGAGGCTGGATCGCTGGAGGTGCTTAACAGGTTAGCGTAGCCACATTCAGAGGCACAAAAGAGGAGCTATCAGACAGCTGGCCTTGGAGAAAGGAGATCAGAGGGAATCAGGACGGCCAAGGCAGGAATCACAGAGGAGGGAGGAGGATTCCTCTACAAGCCAGGACTGCTCCTTAACCAATCTGCCTGGGGGTGAGAGAGAAATATCACAAGAGGAACATAAATCAGCAAACACCTGTTGCGTGGGATCAGGAAAATCCTGCGTACAGTATCAAAGTTGCTTTGTTCTTTTCCCTTTGCTCCAGCAGTAAAAGAAATGGGCACCTCAGCTTGTAGCAAAAGAATAATTGCCTTGCCGGGTCAGGCCAACGTCTATCTAGTCCAACAGCAGCTAGTCTAGTGCCTCCAGATATAGGGCTGCCAGCCTCCAAGTGGGGCCTGGAGATTGCCCAGAATTATTGATCTCCCGACTACAGGGATCAGTTCCCCTGGAGAAAATGGCAGCTTTGAAGGGTGGACTTGATGACATTATAGCTCTCCGAGGTCTCTCTCTTCCCCAAACCCATAGCCAGTTTGGTGCAGTGGTTAAGTGTGAGGGCTCTAATTGGATTTGATTCCCCACACCTCCACTCGCAGCTGCTGGATGACCTTGGGCAAGCCATAGTTCTGTCAGAGCTGTTCTCTCAAGGACAGTTCTGGAAAGAGCTCCCTCAGCTCCACCTACCTCACAGGGTGTCTGTTGCGGGGAGGGGAAGGGAAAGGAGTTTGTAAGCTGCTCTGAGACTCCGAGTGAAGGGTGGGGTATAAATCCAATCTCTCTCCTCTCCTCTCCTCTCCCTCTCCTCTCCTCTCCTCTCCTCTCCTCTCCTCTCCTCTCCTCGATCAATTTCCAAATCTTTAGGCATTTCCCAACTTAGAGTTTGCAACCCTATGAGGCTCACATAGGGGTTACCATCCTCCTGATGGGGGCAGGGTTTTTCCAACTTTCAGGGGCCCCAATCTGCCACCAGCCAGCTGGCCGGCGGAGGAGCCCCACCCCCAAAGAGCCCCATCATGCCCAATGTGCCCATCACAATGATGTCACCTGGAGGTGATGTCATTGTGCCGGGCATGTCATGTGGGGGATGCTCTAGCATTTGGGTAAAAACTCTATGGTGACCAGAAGACCCCGGGAGCCAGGCTGGAGCCCCCCGCCAGGACAACCTCACAAGCATGCCAGCATGGTGCCTGCCATCTCCTGCAGTCTGTTTCCAGTCCCCCTCCATCAGGGATGCAGCAATTTAGAATGTTGGACTTGGACCAAAGAGGCCTGGGTTCAAGTTTCTGCTTACTCACGGGGCAATAATGGATTAGCCCCCCCACCCTGAGGGACCTGACATCCTTGGCCTAACCTGTTTTACAAGGTTGTTGTAAAGATAAAATTGTGCTGGTATAAGCACATACGGAAACTGAAAATATAACAAATAAATAAAATATTCAGAAGAGAAGATGTAGGAGTGGGATACAATACCTTAAGCTCCTACGAGGAGAGTCAGGATTTATATAAAAGTGATATGATGCCAAGATTTCTCAGAACCACACAAAGATCACTGCAAAATTCAGTGCAAGAAATCTTACATTTTTACAGTGTGTTTCTGAGCAACTGGGGTGGCTGTCCATCCCTTCTTTGTTTTTCCAATGGGTATATTTTTTATTTAATCCTTGGCAATGGAGTTTTATAATTACCTAATTGCAGTAGAAAAGAGCAAGAGTCCAGCAGCACCTGAAAGACTAACAGAATTTGTGGCAGGGGAGGAGCTTTCGTGAGTCATGAAGTGAGCAGTGTGTCACGAAAGGTCCTCCCCTGCCACAAATTTTGTTAGTCTTTCAGGTGCTGCTGGACTCTGACTCTTCTCTACTGCTACAGACAGACTAACACGGCTACTCACCTTGATCACTTACCTAATTGGTTAAGCAATGAAATCTTGCACTGACTGAGTCTAATGCGATTGGATGGTCCATGCTCTACTGCAGCACCCCAAGCAGGGAGCTTTGTGCTTGAACTTGGACTTGGTTCTAGCTCTCTCTCTCTCTCTCTCTCTCTCTCTCTCTGTCCCTCTCCTAGAGATGCCAATTTTGGATTGGGAAATTCCTGGAGATTTGGGAGTGGAGCCTGGGGTGTGATGCCACACAGTGAGGTGTGATGCCACAGAGCCCAGCCCCCAAAGCAGCCATTTTCTCTAGGGGTCTGGAGATCAATTGTAATTTGGGGAGATTTCCAGGTCCCACTTGGAAGCTGGCACCCCACCTGCCTTCATCTCCCTCCTCAAAGCCCACCTGTTCTGTGAGGGATTTAGCTTAACCCCTTCAGTCCTCGTTCCCAGGTGTCAGCACATTTAAGGATGTGCAAATGCATGTGTTCACGTTCTACCCCTTGCTGGCCTTCTCTTGCCTTTGTCTCCCACTGTTGTCTCCCTGTGTTGATTTTAAATGGCAATGTCCCTGGTGTTGCTGGAATCTCTGGACTTGGTACTGCCAGGGAACCACGGGAAAATTGCAGAGTGCTCAAAGGCTTTAACGCAGCAGAGCTCGGGGGCTAGGTGTGGCAACAGATTTACAAAGTTACACGGAGTGAGCAGTCAGTTCTAAAACTAATAAGTAACTTTTATTAAAGGAAATACGTGCTTGAGAGGTGCAGGTAAGAGATAGATATAGATCACCTATTCTAACTAACTAGATGGTGTTGGATGCTGGACGCATGTCCAGCCTCCATGGTGCAAGACGGAGATCAGGCACCTTCTTTGTGTGTCTGCGAGAGAGAAGAGGAGTGTGAGAGCGGAAGCAGAGGGAAATTGCCCCTAAGAGCAGCATTCTACTTCAAATGAAAGGATCAGATAGCAGGAAGGAAAGGATGCTCTGGGTGTCCTGACCTCTCTATCTGTCTAAACTCTCTGGTGCCATCTGCTCAAGTTTGAGACAGGAGACAGTGCCAAGTCCTCCACTTCTAACAGGTGTCAAGGACCTGCCCATTTATGAAATACTGTGAAGCCCCAGGTACAGTGATGGTATCGTTCTTGTTATTTATTTTATATACGTTAGCATAATAGAGGGGCTGTTCACTTTGGCAGGGGATTACCCCTGCCTTTCATTGCTCTCTGGACCCTGTAGATTTCCAAGCCAAGACAGGAACAGAGGTAGGTTGTCATTGCCTGCAATCTGGACTTCCTTGGTGGTTTCCCATCCAAGCATGAGCCTGGGCTGACCCAGCTGATCTTCCGCTGTCTGTCCCTCAGCCTCCTGCTTTTCCTGGCAGCCCTCAGCCCCAGTGGACTCTAAGCCCTAGGCACAACATCAGCACTTGGAGATTGGGGAGGGGGTAGCCTGAAGAGGGCCAGGTTTGGGGAGGGAAGAAACCTCAGTGAAGTATGTCATGGAGTCCACCCTCCAAAGCAGCCAGGGGGACTGATCTATGTAGCCTGGAGCTCAGTTTTAATTCCAGGCTACACCCCCCAAATCTCCAGGAATTACCCAACCTGGAGCTGGCAACCCTAGGCCCAGTGACGGGCAATACAACCCCATGGAATGGAGACAGGCTATCTGGAAGGAAGCAAGAGAGGCCAACATACCGAATTGGGAAGGTTGAAAGTAGTTGGAGGAAGGGAAAGGTCAAGAGGTTGAGCTGGGGGGCTGGCAGGCCCGATTCCTAGCCTGGCCAGCCAGGGAGTGGGACTTGTTCTGGGTCAAGGGAAAATGACAGGAGGAAGCCAACAGAGAAAGGAGTAAGAGGAGGGGCATGTTCTGGGATCAAAGATTATGGCAACAGCTGGACTGCAGGAAAAGATGAAGGATGAAGGAGGGGGGTGTTTGGGAGAGGCATGCTCTTTGCAGAGCGGAAGCTACAATGGGCGCTCAAGGGTGGAGGGAAGCAATGAAAATGAATGACACATCAGCCTTTTTCAGGCACTACAGCTGTGAATACCAGGAGACTATAATGGGCAAAGAGATCCTCCTAGGGATGCCAGCCTCCAGGTAGGACCTGGGGATCCCCTGGAATTAACGCTCATCTCCAGACTACAAAGATCATGGGTGCTTTGGAGGGTGGACTCTTTGGCACTGAACCCCACTGAGGTCCCTGTCCTTTCCTGGCTCCATTCCCAAATCTCCAGGAGTCTCCCAACCAGGATCTGACAACCCTACCCCACCTCATCCCCTGCCGGTGGCCAGGGAGGACCTAGGAACCTGATACGTGTGGTTTCTGTGTTTTGTGAACACACAAGTTTACCATGCGTACATAGCTCCACTGGGCAAGTTGACTACCGGATTTATCAAGGTCAGGAGGGAGGGAGGGAGGAAAGAAACAGCATTTTCTTTAAGCACAGTAATTTTTTTCTTTAACTCTTTTCAGGTGTTACACTTGTGCGTACTTGGAGTGTGATCCTCCTGTTCAGCATTCCGTGCACCTTGGCATTTAGTCAGGCCGGCCACATGACCATGGAAAAATCTTCGGACAGCGCTGGCTCTTTGGCTTGGAAATGGAGATGACCACTGCCCCCTAGAGTCGGATTTGACTGGCTTTCGAGCGAGGGAAACCTTTACCTTTACTTATGAATGTGGCAATGGGCACATATTTATGTGCACACAGCCTCGGTACATATGAATGCGAATCTTGAAGAATCCAGTGGTCAACTTGTTGAAACATCCAAGGAACACTTTCAGACATGAGGCTTGGCTGCACATGCTTCTTGCTTTCTCTTGCTGCTCTTGTCTTCTGCATCTGGCTGCAAATAGTGGCAAACCAGACTGTTATCCCAGGAGTAGCCTTGTTTACGTGACTAAAGGCCCTGGCCCCTCTTCTCTTTCTATTTTAGAAAAAAAAATATGCAAAGAAAACAAAAACAGAAAAATGGAACTCAAAACACAGGCTTGAGAAGAAGGTCTGAACTCTGAGCCAATCCTGTCTTGCTGCCAAACCACACATGAAGAGGAGAAAGGCTATTTATCCTCCAGGGCTGGGCAGCAATTTAGCTGTCTCGAAAAACAGTAGCTCTGCACACCCGAAAACAAACAGAGAAGCGTTCTGGGTCTGCGAAGCTCGCATCACAATCTTTCACCCTTTCCTCCGCAGGCCACCGCGGTGCTGAGTCACTTCCCAAAAACAAGCTGAAAATGTTTCTTTTTTTTGGGGGGGCGCGATTTCATTTTAATTAGTTCAAGGCATTTTACTGAAATCTGAGTAGCATCGCTAAGACCTTGCCTTGGAAAGTGGTGGGGCTGCTTGCACAGGGGGGAGGGGGCTTCTCAAGTGTAACAGGTTCCTGTTCACTCGGGGTTCCTCCAACATACCATGCTGTGTTCACTTCTCAGATTTTTGCCATGCAATCACATGAGCACAGGGAGGGGCTCCAGCTTTGCACGCAGGTCACCCCAGGTTCAATTTCTGGTATCTATCATTAAAAGATGGAGCCGCGGCTCAGTGGCCGAGCACCTGCCTGCCATGCAGAAGGTCCTGGGTTCAATCCTACAGGGTTCAATCCTACAGCTCTGTGTGGGGAAATACCTGGAGATTTTAGGTTAGAGCCTATTGGGTAAAATGTATAAAAAATATTGTCTGCCTTGGAAGCATAGAAGCGTTACACAGTGTCCCTGATCCTCCATGTTTAATTCCAGTGGTAACAAGAGAAAGAAATTTTACTTACAAAAACAGACGCACATCTTATATGACATATTCATGGAGGCACATTTGATTTATCGTGAATAGATTAACTTCAAAACAGTTAACTCGCTACGGCTCCAAGCTGAGGTAAGAGAGAGAAGAAGAAAGGTCCTATATAAGATGAAACGGGAGGCAAGCAAAGGCCAAAGAGGCTCAATATCTAACTGAGGAGAGGCTTGGGGCCAACTGTCCAAGAGTACCTGAGTGAGAGAATTCTCTTGACCCCCTCCCTCCCAGAATCCTTTGCACGCAGAGTTACAGTGTACAACAGAGCCTGGAGAGGGCAGGGTTTGAGAAGGGGATGGACCTCAGCAGGGTATAATGCCACAAGAGGCCACCCTCCAAAGCAGCCATTTCCTCTGGGGAAACTGACCTTGGTTGTCTGAAGAACAACTAATAATGGGAAATCTCCAGGTGCTACCTGGAGGCTGGCAACCCTAAATCCCTGGCATCTCCAGTTAAAAGGATTGGGGAGCAGATGATGCGAAAGATGTTCTCCTGAGACCAGGGCTATTTTGGGGCAGGAACGCACAGGAACGGAGTTCTGGCTGGCTCCCAAGTTGGCCACGCCCAGCAGGAACTCATTAGCATAGCAGCCCACACCCAACAGCAGGAACTCATTAGGATTGGCTATATGAGGGGTGTGTGGCCTAACATGCAAAGGAGTTCCTGCTCCAAAAAAAGCCCTGGGTTTTGACAACAAACAAGGTAAACAGAATAAGAAGCAAAAGGTGGGTGGGGCTGGATGACCACACTTCTGGTAGCATGGGGGTGTGGCCTAACATGCCAATAAGCTGTGCTGTCAGGGGTGTGGCCTAATAAGCTAATGAGTTTCTGCTGTTGGGTGTGGCCTATTATGCTAATGAGTTCCTGCTGGGCTTTTTCTACAAAAAGAGCCCTGCCTGAGACACTGCAGAGACACTGGTAGTCTGAGCAGACAATACAGACCTTAACAGAGAATGATGCTTTTGCAGCAGGCAAGTGCTTGATTGCCCTCCTGCTCAGAAGCCCCCAAACCCTTTCACTCTTGGTGTTTATCACCCCATAAAGTCTGAAGAAGCTTTGAATTCCACATAGCATTGGAGAGTCCCTTTGCAACAACCCATTTAATATCCATGGTTTGCTTTTCGGCAGGCAATTTGCACCAGGTTAGCCCTTGTGTTCCCTCTTTTCCATGAGAGGCACCGGTGAGATTTGAGTCACTTATTCAGCTTCCCTTGCACTGCTTTTGTGAAAGTCTGATTGGTTTTGCACGAAAATGCAGAATTGGGCACACGCAAGACATTTAAGCATTCCAGCCAATGCCTCTGTCTACGTCTGATCCTGCCCTTCCCAAGGAGACTCAGAACAGCACACATTGGTTGCCTTCTCCCTCGTTTGGTAATCCTCATTGGAGCCCTGTGAGGTAGACTAAACACTGGGAAGAACTTTCTGACAGTGGTTCCTCAGTGGAAAAGGCTTCCTTGGGAGCTGGTGGGCTCTCCTTTTTTGGAGGTTTTTAAGCAGAGGCTAGATGGCCATCTGTCAGCAACGCTGTTTCTATGAATTTAGGCAGACAGTGAGAAAGAGAACAGGAAGGAATGACCCAGTTCTTAGCTCTCATGGCCCTTTCTTACATGCCCAGGGTAATCCTGATTAACACTTTGGGGTCAGGAAGGAATCTTCCTCCAGGGATCCTGGAGGTTTTTAACCTCCCTATGCCCATAGAGCAGGAGTCACTGGGGGAGTGGGGGGAAGGCAGTTGTGAATTTCCTGTGTTGCGCAGGAGGTTGGATTAGGTGAGCCTTGAGATACCTTCCAGCTCTATGTTGCTATGTTTTCTATGTTCTGTGTTTTTTAGGCTGGGCTGAGAGAGACAGACAGACAGACAGAGACAGAGACTGGCTTGGGTCTAGGGTTCCCATTCCCCGCTGGCACGTGGTAAGTACCTGGCAGCCCTGCTTGGATCCAACACAGTGATTCTGCAGACAGAAGGATTTTTGCCTGCAAAGCACTTTATTCAAGTAGATCCAGTTCACATTCAGGTTGCAGCCAAAGGATAGAATGAAGCCTAATCTAAAGAGTACTTCCCTTATCACAGATGGCCAGCTTGTCCAACATCATGTGTGTGGAAGTATGAGGGCACTCTCTACAGGAGAGATCTGCAGAGGCAAGTGTCCCCATGGAAGGCCATGTAGAGAGAGTGAGAGGACTAAGCTAGAGGAGAGTCAGAGGGCAGCTTAAGACAAAGAGATGCATCTCGTTCAAGGAGGTAACACCTATACATACTTAGAGTGATGTAGCAGCCCCTGATGTCCAGGCACGCTGAGTTGTTCACTCCAACATCCTCAGTCTAACAACTACACCAACTGGGCTGTGTATTAATGTACAAATTTACATTGGCATTCCAGCCCTAATTGGAACATGAGATATAAGGCATTCATGGTTGAAAATGCCTTTAACCCAGATGAGTCAGATATGCAAACCACAGGGGGGATTTTTTTTTTAAGTTTTATAATTTAAGGACAGGACAGACTTTTCTATAAATAAAACTGAGGCTACTATACAAAGAAGATTCAACAGTATTTTCCCCCCAGGGGCCAATGCAAGCGATAACATTTAAGTTGTTTCAAGCATACTCAGAACTCACATGGCTTCGAAACAGAGGGCCTGCCTGGAAATTCGTAAGGACAGGGTTGTTTGCTTCTATATTTATCTGCATCATGATTTTCCACAATCTTCTTTCTCCCACGCAGTGGGAAGATCTGGCTAGCCTATAGGGTTGGTTTCCCTTGGAGATGAGCAACGGAGACTCATGAAATGTAGCATATGTGCAGGCTGCGCAGCTGCTGCATTCTGGGTACAAGAGCAAGCAGACAGGTAAGAAGTACTAGAAAATGGCCACGTCCTGTTGGCCGGCATCCACCGAGCAGGCACACAAACGCAGTTTCCAGGCACCAAAATTCAGTTTCAAGGGCCAAGATCACACTCACAGCTACAAATCCAAAGGGCAATCCAAGAGCAAGACAACAAAGGTACAGGCCAGGGACCAAGACAGCAATCCAGAGCAGAGGTAGCAAGGTTAGGCTTGCCAGGCTCCAGGTGGGGCCTGGAGATTCCCCGTTTTTATAACTGATATCCAGCTGACAGAGATCAGCTCCCCTTGGAGAAAATGGCTGCTTTGAAGGGTGGACTCTAATGCTTCCTCTAAGCTGTGGAGTCTTGTGAACAAAAATTCTACTTTGTGAGCAACTGGCATTAAAGTTGTGAGTGAGCGATTTGGCTGCTGCATGAATTAGTTTGCTCTGGAGCCATCCTTTCCTGAGCTAAGACAAAAATGTGTGAGCCAGAGGCTAAAAAACCATGAGCTAGCTCACACTAACTCAGCTTAGAGGGAACACTGGTGGCCTCTATGGTGTTGTACCATGCTGAAGCCCCTCCCCTCTCCCAGATCCACCCCAAAAGTCTCCAGGTATTTTCCAACCCAGACCTGGCCTAAGCAAGATCCATGACAATCAAATAAATTACTTCCACACAGCCACTTCCTCCTCTGTTGCTTTCAAGCACCAGGCTGCTTAGCAACCAGTATGACATCAAGCACATGCTGGCTGCCACAGTCCTGCTCCTGCAAAGGACTCATCCTCACTGTTGGTGTTGGGCCTGTTCTGTGCTGCCAGGTGAGCATTACACCTTCTGTCTTGCAGGTCTCTCCTTATTCTCCTCCTACGACGTTCCCAAGGCTCTGGTGATAGAGGGGGTGAACTGACTGGCAACCGGCTCTCTGTTGCCAGTTGAGGTCTGGGAGGCTAAGGGGCTAGTGGGCTGGTTCCTGGCTGAAGATCTGTCTGGCCGCTCAGAGACTTCCCCCTCCTGACACACCTCTGCCGCTGGCTGTGGGTTGGGGTCAGGTCTGCTGGCTGACTTTTCCTCAGAGGAGTCCTCAGTGTCCCTTTGCTCTGCTGGGCTCGACTGGTCTACAGCAGACCAGCAGTTTGAAAGGCCGAACTCTCTCCTTGCCAGCCGAGTTAAAACCAGAATGACAACTTTAAACTCAGCCTACGCACACGGTGAGGACAAAATGACTTTTCAGGCCCTTAGCCTAGGATGCTGGGATTGGATTCACCAGAAGGCAGTCCTGAGTTGGCACAGGGAGCTGTTTATCATCTTGTTCTCCTCTAAGGATGGTATGCATAGGGTTGCCACCATCGGTTTTGTCCTCCTAACCACCCTGTGAGATAGTTTAAGTTGAGAGGATCAGTATGCCCAAGATTACTCCCAGTGAGCATAATGTCTGAGAGCCAAATTACAAGTTACTACATATGCGCATCCACTCGTGGCCAGATTGCAGCAACAAGTTCCCAGTGGAACTTTAAAAGCGCAGAGGAAGCCCCATTCAAACTGGGACCATGGAGTTGAGGGAGTCTCCTGTCTTCCCCTTCATACATTTTCCCCAAGCAGAAATAGCATGAGGGGCATTATTTGCCCCATTAGGAGGGCTCCACATAGGGTTGCTGGCAGTGGCTGGCAACCAGCAGGAGGGGGGGGGGGGCAGCATCACCAGAGAAAAATTAAAAAGAAAACAAAGGTCTTGTCTTCCTGCAGGAAGTTCTTACCATAGAATTTTTAATGATTCCTACAGCTACATTCTGTCACTTCCAGGTAGGTCTAGGGATCACCAATAACTCTATGGTAAGAACCTCCTGTAAGTTGCCTTATTTTCATTTTTAATTCTTCTGCCACTGCTGCTACCAGTGGTAGTGGGCAACAAGACAGGAGGGCAGGGAATGCATGGAATGCTTGCATATGCAGCCCCCCCAAAGGAGCAAATAACACCCCCTCAGGTGCTATTTTGGTTTGGGAAGGCAAGAGACCTTCTCTCTCCACACCATGGTCCCAGTCCAATTCAGGTCCCCACAGTACTTTTAAATGGAGTTCCCACTGGTAACTTGCAACTCCAATATGGCTGCAAGCTATGTTCCCTCTAAGCCGAGTTAGTGTGAGCTAGCTCACAGTTTTTTAGCCTCCAGCTCACACATTTTTGTCTTAGCTCAGGAAACATGGCTCCAGAGCAAACTAGTTTATGCAGCAGCCAAATTGCTCACTCACAACTTTAATGCCAGTAACTCACAAAGTAGAATTTTTGCTCACAAGACTCCACAGCTTAGAGGGAACATACATGTGGTGAACTCACGTATTTCATAACATGCAGTTTGATCCTGAGCGGACATTTGAACCCAAGCCCCCTTTGTCCTGTACTCTAACCACCCTGTTTCACAGGACGTCAAGGTAATCAGTACAGGAGGAATGTGGCTATTTGCAACCCTGGCTGGGTGAAATAAATATGTTTCCTTAGCAGCTTTGGCTTCAACCAAGCCCTATGCTACTATATTATCGCAGAGGGGAAACAGTAAGAATAGTATTCTATGACTATCCAACTGACACCAACAGTTACCTTCAGTTGTTATTATGAAAGGGTGGGTGGTAGAAAGACATAAGGAGGAAGAGAGGAGATGTCTTTCCAATGTGACCCTCAGAGCTCAACTTCCCGCACTGAGTCACATTTTCTGACCGACCTCTTCCTATGTATTGCAATTAGAAACAAAAGTGCTGATGGCCCCTGGATGACTTTTACGCTGCCTCTACACATCTGTTCCGAGGATATGCAGCAAACTCCAAAGAACGAAGGAAATTCTTTCTTAAAGGGAAACTGGCATATATCCAGATTGCTGCTTCCCAAACTCCCGGAAGCTGGAGGAAAACTTTTCCATGGACACATTGGAAGCATCAGAGCAAAGTTTGGAAGCATGTGCCACTTCTACAGCCCCAAGAGGCTAAATTTTATCTGTATCCAAAAGAAAGCATCGTCCACGTGCCATGTCACTGTATCAGTCGCTGTTCTTAGTGTGCCTCTTGACTAGAATGCACCAGACCCAGAGCAGTAACTCGTACAGAGATTCACCAGGCAGGCTTCAGTGTGAACAGGCTTTTTTCTTTGTGTATTTATTAGGAATGACTGAGAACTGAAAACAGTTCTCTCTTTTATATGTATTTTGTATTTTCACACTTCCTGTCTCAACAAACCCACTGCCACTGGTGAAGGATTCTCTCTGCCTACTATAGGCTTAAGATTGCCAGCTGTGGGTTAGGAAATACCTGGAGATTTTGGGGGTGGGGCATGGGGGGTGGGGTTTGGGGTAGGACCACGGTGGGGTATGATGCCATAGAGTCCACCCTCCAAACCTGCCATTTTTGCCAGGGGAACTGATCTTAGTTGTCTGGAGATCAATTTTAATAGCGGGAGACCTCCAGGTGCCACCTGGAAGATGGCAACTCTATGATGGATTCCTTTTATATATATATATTATATAAGTATTTTATTGATTTTGCATTACTACAGGATACGGGGAAAGGTTACTAAATCCCTACTTCTAAAACCTATGGGAAATAGGGAAGGAAGACTAATACAACATACTCTACAAGGATGGGGAAAGGAAACTAAACCCTAACTCTAAACAAACTACTGGATATAGGGAGGGGAAGACTAACACGGTGACATGATCTGGTTACATATATGTCATTGTCACCTAATGTTACAAAGTTATTATTGCTTATAAAAAAATTAACAAAAAAATAATAAAGAGTTGCATAAACTGACTAGTTAGCAAAAACTGCATTATCAACAACTAGGAAGGGCAGCCCGTTGTGGACTTGACACAATGGGTGCTAGACAGGCCCCCCCCGCGAATAAGGTGGTGGAGGCAGGCATACTGGGCGGCCGTTGGGGAAGGAGCTCACCTGCTGTCCGCGGCCTCTGCCATCCCCCTTGCTGAGATGCCTCTCTCCGGGGCCCCCACGTCCTCCTGGCACTGGCCCAGGCCTCGCTCCTCACCCAGCACCATTGCCTGGCAGCGCAGCCTCCCTTCCCCAGCTCCTGGCAGCGGCATTTGCTCGCAGCGTTCGCCTCTCGCCTCCCAGCCAATGGCACACCAGCAGCCTTGAGTGGCAGCTGGCGGGCCAATGGCTGACAGCGCGCATTTTTCTCTGCTCCCCATAGGCCAGTGGGGAAGCGAAAACCCAATTATTATAAGGAGAGATTATCTTAGCCTTAGGTTCTTTTCTTCTTGCGTTTCTTTTTTCCTCAGGGTTTGGGAGCAGCTGCTCCTTTCTCTGACTCCGATGTATCTGAAGAACTAAAGAGTTTTGGCCTACTGCTTGCTGAATCCTGTGAGTAGGATTCTTCTTCCTCTTCTTCCTCCTCATCCTTTTTAGGTTTCTTATCTTTGTTGTGTTGCTTTAAATTACAATATTGATCCACAAACTTTTTAGCCTTAGGAACAGTGTCAATATTATACTTTCTGTCTTCATATTTGAAACTCAGTCCTTTGGGAAATAGCCACCTTTCTTCTGTAGAGAGAGAGTAAGCTCCCTGTAGAGTCTCTTCTGCTTTCTAACTTCAAAGGGGATATCCTTCAAGATTTTTATCTCTTCGGCCCCGTTCACACCGAGCATTTGCCCCGCTGAAGGCATGGGAACCCCGCGGACTTTCTGTGCGCGATCATACGAGCACATCTGGGAGGCGTAGCGCTCCCGTGGCCAACCCGTGACTTCCCTCCGAAAACGCTGAGTAAAAAACTACTAGGGTCGAAGTACTAGTTTCCGGAAACCCCGGGGCAAAGGCCGGCGTCTGATCGCGGGAGCGCCAGTATCCCGTGGCTTCCGATGCCGGCCCATGTCCCGGGGTTTCCGGATGTTGTAAGTTTCCATGGGATGCGCACCAATGCTGAATGAGGCACGCACATATGCAAGACACCGGCAGCGGCCCGCCCCCCCCGGCACATGCGCACTTCGCAACAGCGCAGCTTGCATGGTCTGCTGTGCCACTTTTTTGCCGCGCTGCAGCAGCGTGGTGTGATCGGCACTTGGGGCTGGAGCGTGGCAACCCGGTGGCCCATGTGATCGGGCTGCCATGCCTTATTTTGCTCCGGGGCGAACTGCCACGCCTCCCCCCCGTGTTTTCTGGCCCATATGACCGGGGCCTTCATTCTTGATTTTTAAGGGGTTCCCCTGTGTAGATTTCAGCACCAGATCTCTGGTAGACCTTCTTGGGAATTTCAAACATATTTCTCCCGGGAGTTTATTTTTTTTAATAAAGTATGGATAAGTCCTGTAAGCCCAGTCTATCTCCTTCAATAAATCTTCCTGTTTGTAATCCATTATTGGAGCCAAAGTCCCTGCTAAGAGAGCCTTTAAGTCTTTGTTCTTTTCTTCTGGGATCCCTTGGAAATGTAGGATGTACAAGGATCTTTCCAGCTGGAGCTGTATTAGTTGAGTTTTATTGGAGGATCTCTCTTTTTCTGCTTCATCCACTCTTTTATTGATACTCTCAGTCTGTTTTTTTCATTTTTTTTAAGGTCTTCTCGGTTACTGAAGTCCTTCTGTCCATTTGAGTCATCTGCTTTTGCATATTATCCATTTTAACATTGAGGTTAGACAACTGCTCCATTAGGGGGCTCAGTGCATTTGCCAACAGTGTAGACATATCTACAGCTACTTCCTGGTTGTGAGAGGGAGTCATTGGTAGGCTATTTCCGGTTGACATTTTTTTCTCCAGACCCGGCTTCTGCCCTGTCCCAGCCATAATATCAATAAGAAGTAAGTTTCCCAAAACAGAGTGAAACACGCAGAACTTAATCCGCTTTCCATTATTATGCAGCTTTTGTTTTCGCTAATCCTCTAATGCATTTAGCTTAATTCAAAGTTTTTTAGTTCCATTTTAAAACCGCCTTGCTTTAGATGGGGGGGGGGCGTGAATTCTTGAGCTTCTCCCACCCCCCTGCCGCTTTGCCCTTAGGCGCTTCTAATTGCTGCCAAGGCTCTTTTGTTCACTTAAATCACCTGAGCATTGCTTAACTCACACTTTGAAGCCTTGGAAGTCTTTTAGAAGCCTTTCAAAACTTTTGATCATGTCCGCTGGTCCAGCAGTTATCTCTCGGCGCCATGCTGGCTCTGCGGTGATGGGACCTTTCAGAGATAAAGGTGAGCCTCAATTCCTTGGCCGTCGCCTTCGAAGAGGCTCTCCTCAGCTCTCCAGGCTGAGGGTCTCCTACAGAGACCCCGGGAGGTCCTGGGACACACTCGGACCCTTCCCGTCAGCCAAGTCTCGGCGCAACCCCATCAGAGCAAGATGGGGATGCGACCGAGCAGTGAAATGCTTAAACCGGAAACCCGCTGGATTCCTTTTCAATGCCACAGCCTGGCCAGGCTTCTGAGTAGGGTTGCCAGGTGATCTCCTGGAATTACAACTGATATCCAGACTGCTAAGCTCAGTTCCCCTGGAGAAAGGGGTTCCTCTAGAGAGTGGAGTCTATAGCAGGGGTATCAAACTCGTTTGTTATGAGGGCCGGATCTGACATAAATGAGACCTTGTTGAGCTGGGCCATGTGTGTTATAAAACATAATGCCAGGCAGCAGAGATATAAACTTTATAAAGGATACAAACACAAAGGGTTTTGGGTTTTTTTTACTTAAAATCATGCTTAAAACGTGAGCACTCTTGCTATATTTTGTTTAACAGTGTCTGATAACTGACACCTCTTGCTCTGAATTATTGCATCAAAATGTCTGTGCTGTTACAATCTCGAGTATGCTGTTCAGGTGTGTATCTGTAAGCTGCAAACCTACGATGACGCAGCAGCAGCAGAACTGGAAGAAGAAGCAGAAGACAGCCAGTTCCACTGTGGGCCTGATAAAAGCCCTCCGGGGGCCTGATCCGCCCCCTGGGCCACATGTTTGACACCCCTGGTCTATAGCATTATCATAACCAGCTGAGGTCCCTTTCCTCCACAAAGCCTGCTCTGCCCAGACTTCACCCCCTAATCTCCAGGCATTTTTCAAAACTAAGTTGGTAACCCTACTTCTGAAGCAAGGGTAAACTGACCACAGCAATCCCCTTTCTTTCACAACAAAAGTCTAATTTTAAAAAACGACCTGGTCATTTTTATTGTTGATAGGGATGAGCAAATGTTCCCAGTTTTATTTCTTTCCACTATTCATTTCTTTCAGCAGTTTCAGGTCGCCGCTCTTCACTGTCGGCTTTGGTAGATTTGTTTTGTATTGGATGCACGCAGTGCGGTTTTTATATGCAATTTGCACAGTATTTATAAGTACAATACACTTCATTTTTACATATAACGTGCAGCGCTGATTCACCGATGCATAAATAACTTTGAAAAATGTGCACGTGTGATGGGGGAAGATTTCACACAAGGAAAAAGGAGATGGTAGTAAAGCAAGAAATCACAAGTTTGATTCATGCAAAGGTGGAGCAAAAGCAAAATGGGGGGTTTGGGGGGCAGAGGCAGCAAAGATGAGAAATTCAAAATCATTCTGAATTACAGCTGCAACTTATACAAATTCAACAGCAGATTTAACCCACACTTGACTTGATTTAAATATGCTGCTGCTGAAGACATCCCCCCCACCACAAAAAAGTGTGACTTTGTGCCTGGTCAGCATCTTGTTTAAATTGTAGTGTGATCCATGCACACTATATTGATGGAAAGTGCCATCAGTACACAGAGTATTTTATGTCAGGGATGCTCTAGGGCTGATCCTGCACTGAGCAGGGGGTTGGTGGCCCGTATGGCCCCTTCCAGCTCTGTGATTCTATGATTCTGTGTGCACAGGGTAACTGTGAACCTGCAAAGTCTGTTACTTACTTTGGTGATGTTGCGTTTAAATCAGGTCTTATCGAGAGGTTGTGGGCAATGTTCCCTCTAAGCTGTGGAGTCTTGTGAGCAAAAATTCTACTTTGTGAGCTACTGGCATTAAAGTTGTGAGTGAACAATTTGGATACTGCATAAATTAGTTTGTGCTGGAGCCATCGTTCCTGAGCTAAGACAAAATTGTGTGAGCCGGAGGGTAAAAAAGCTGTGAGCTAGCTCACACTAACTCAGCTTAGAGGGAACACTGGTTGTGGGGGTGGTGCTAGTGGAAGCGAATATGGTTGCCAACTTACAGTTTACGCCTGGAGATCTCCTGGAATGGCAACTGAACTCCAGATTACGGAGACCAGTTCCACTAGAGGAAATGTTGCTTTGGAGGGTGAACTCTATGGCATTATACCCTGCTGAGGTCTCCAGGTTCCACACACCCCCGCCCAAACCTTCAGCAGTTTCCCAAGCTGGAGTTGGCAACCCTAAGGCAAGTTGCAAATAAGCACAAATAACACAAAGGTTAGGTTCTACCAGATTTCTCCTTAGCAAAAAAGGGAGAGGAGGTTCCCTTTTCCACCTGTAAGGAGGCTATGCTGAGATCATGGGATTTGCATGTGGGATGGGGGTTGTAATAATCCATATGGGATGGGGGTTGTAATAAGGAGGGAAATTGGGGTAATGAGCAACCCCTACACACAATATCTCGCTAGATCCATCCCAAAGAAAATATTCAACAATCTTTCCAAGAGAAAAAGGCTGAGTTCAGACTGGCAATTTGCCCCGCTATAGCCACGTTTCAGCCACATTTCAGCCACGTTTCCCAAGTAGATTAAAGGGGGCGTTCACACAGGCACATCTGCCTGGCGTTCCCCACCCGTAGGAAACGTGTGCTGTTCCGTTTCGCTCCCAGGATTAAAAGATACCTGTTGAAAGTGGTAGCAAATCCCAGAGAGTGCCTTCATCCTGCTGCATTCCGCTTCCCGAAAGTGTGAACGCTCAGCCAAAAAGCCGGGAGCAACCCACATTGCGCATAAGAAAGCAGCGATATGATTGGCTGTGCTCCACTCTACCGCCCAATGCAGTGCTGGCGCAATGGGATCCTCCCCAAATCAGCTGGATGCCTATGTGTGTATGAGCGGATGAGCACATATGTGCTCATGCGCACACAGGCATCCAGCCGATTTACCAGGAAAAAGCCATTTATAGCCATGCCTCCAGGCCAGCAGTCTGAACCCTCCCGTGCGCCTCCTCCCGTTATGCTCCCACATCAGTTGGCGCAGTGTGGCTGGGAAAACCTGGAACAGTTTGTTCCGTGGCTTTTTTGCCACGCCTGGCTCCCGCTTCAAACTGCCAGTCTGAACTCAGCCAAAATGAGAGCAAATAAGAGCAAAGATTACCAGGGAGAGCGGCTTTCTCTGGTAAACAGAGACAGCTGGAGCACCTGTATGCATCTGTACATGGGTACACCCATGGTAGTATGCACATCAGGTCTTGGATCATACAACATCCAAGGGACATGCACAAGTCTCTACGGCAAGGCATGGCGGGCTATTCCTTAAGGAGATGCAGTTCTCTCTCCCTCCCAACATACTAACATGTAGGGCTGTCAGCCTCCACGTAGCTGCTGGAGCTCTCCCAGAATGACAACTGGTTTTGTGAAAACAGACATCAGTTCCCCTGGAGGTCATGGCTGCTTTGGAAGGTGAACTGTATGGAATTACGCCCTGCTGAGACTCCTCCCTTCCCCAAACCCCGCCATCCCCAGACTCCACTCCCCAAATCTCCAGGTATTTCCCAACCCAGAGCTGGTAACCTTTGACCATATGAATATGCAAAAATAAATAAAAATAAACAAACAATAAAAAGTCCAGGGGCACCTTAAAGACTAATCACATCTATTCCAATATGAGCTTTCTTGAGTCACGGCTCATTTTGCTGAACCTAGAAAAACACTGTCGGATTTTTCAGCACGACAATTCTAATGATAAACAATTTAATGGTCAAAGGCACTGAACCGAAGGTAAATAAATAGGGCACGCTATAAAATCTAAGGCAGAATCGTAAAAAATGAAATTGATCTATCCAAACTTCCCATCTGAATGTTAATTGTATTCAACACTGAAGCTAATCGCACTCCCAGCGTCAATGGAATGATTTGTCTTTACCAATATGCTGCACTTATACTTGACAGCAGGAATGATAGAACCATGCCTCGGCTAGAAATGCCTCCCCTCTGCCCACGCATCAAAGCAACAGCTGCTATTGGTGCTGCCGCCTGGCACGGATGAAAAGCCCTTCTGGGGCACAGCATCATATATGGTAATGGGGAAGGGCATAGAAAAGCAGACAGGCTACAATCAGCCTCTTGTGCCATATTTTCTGAGTCTGTTGGTTCTCTGAATCAGGGGTCCTCAATATGGTGCCCATGGGCGCCATAGTGTCTGGGCACCCCTTTCCTGGTGACCACCAAGTGTTTTTAGAAAGTGAGTGGGGCCTAGTGGGACCCTTGCCCAGCAGGCTTCTGATTGGCCACTGGAGACCTGATTGGATGTGCAGATTGAAATAACTGTTTCAGCAGCAGCTGCCACCACACAGTTTTTTATTCACTCTCCTCTTTTCCTGTGAATTTTTAAAATTACCACTGTTATCCCCTGCACTTTGGTCTTCTCTGTGTGGTTGGCCCTGTCTCCTGCAGCAGCCATTTTATGGCTGGCTCCACCTCTGGCAGCAGCCATATTGTGGCTGGCTCCACCTCTTGCGGCAGCCATTTTGTAGTTGTGCCCACCTGCTACTACAACTGATCCAGGTGACAGAGAACAGTTAACCTGGAGAATAATAATAATTATCATATGGCATTGTAATATAGCCAGGGTATCCTAAGATTGTCTGGCAGCCTCAGGTTCCAGCTCTTTAGCATTATGCACCACTAGATGGCGAGCTAGACTTATTTTTTGGGCTGAGAGAGCTCTAAAAGAGCTGTGACTGACCCAAGGTCACCCAGCTGGCTTCATGTGAATGGGTGCAGAATTGTATCTGGTTCTCCAGATTAGAGTCCATCACTTTTAACCACTACTCCACACTGGTTCTCTCACCTGGAGAACTTGGTGGCTTTGGCAGTTGGAATCTATGGCATTTTGCCCCAAGCTCCACCCTCCAGAGGCTCCACCCACAAAAATCTCCAGGTATTTCACAATCCAGAGCTGAACCACCAAGGCCCCACGTGTGGATCACCTTCCTCACACAGGAGACTGGAGTTTCCTCAAGAGTCCCTGTTTGATGCTGCATCTGTCACTAAAATCCAGCTCTTGGGCATGTTGTCAGCCCCATAGCTACATGATTTTTGTTGTGGGGGGAACTGGGGGGCATGATGTCACTTCTGATGTCACAAAAGTAATAAAATAGAAGAGCCGGAGAAGAGCTGGCTCCCTGCCAATGGAATAGGGAACAAGCGGACCCCTCTCCGGGCCAGGGCTGGGCAGTTATTACAGATTCAAAAGCCTTGAGCCATCAAGTGTGTGTGCCTGGGGGGGCAGTGCACTGTGCACTGGAAGGAGAAGCTGGGAGCCTGTCAATGCCACACACCCCTTTCTCTTCACCTCCAACCACTCTAGATGCCTCCACATCCCTTACCCCATGTACTTTTATCTTTCCCTTCCAATGAACAGAGGGGGGCGGGGGGGGAGAAGGCGATGAAATGAAAACCTAGCCCGGAGAGGCTGTTGATAAGTACAAACTGAAAATGTCCCCAAGCTGGGTCAGCAGGAGAGAAAGTGAACCAGATTTCCCACCTCCTTACTTGGCTCCTTGGCTGGTGCTATGGAGCTGGAGCTGGAGCTTGTCTGTGTCGTGGGCCAATTCGCCTCTCTGAAGCCCCTTAAAGGCAGCTCACCTGCCTTGCTCACTCTCCCCCCCACACTTGCTTCCTCCCAGCCTCCCCTCTCCACTGGGGGCACTGCAGATTTGGGAGGGAGCGCTGCCCCCACTGTCCCTGCCTAGCCACAGCCCTGCATGTTGTCACAGGGTTGCCATCCTCCAGGTGGGGACTGGAGATCTCCTGGAATTAGACTGGATCTCCTGGTGACAGAGAGAAGTTCTCCTGGAGACAATGGCTGCTTTGGACTCTATGGCATTATGCCCTGCCCCCCCCCCAAAACCTCTCCCTCCCCAGGCTCCACCCCCACCCCAAATCTCCAGGTATTTTCCAACCCAAAGCTGGCAAGCCTATGTCACCAGGACCACCAACATTATCCTCCTTCTTCACCCTCTTTTCACTGGGCTCCTATAGTTTCACCCATGCCTCTGTTCTGGCCCAATCTTGCCGTCTGTTGTGACAGATCGACAGGCTGCAGTATCTGGCCAGAAAACTGTGTCAATGCAACAGGAAACAAGCTGACCCCTCTCCGGGCCAGGGCTGGGCAGTTATTGCAGATTCAAAAGCCCTGAGCCATGAAGTTTCCACCTTTCCCCTCGGGAGAATACCCCATGCTGTAACACAGCTGACGGTCATCCTCCTGAGTTCCCACCCCTGCCTCCCTTGAGATTCCTTCTGCTTAACTTCCAGCCCTGCTTGGAACATTCTGAACCATTCCATAAATGCCTCGCTCTTTCCGTTTCGGTACAAGATGTTTTCTTGCCAGAGGTTCTGATTTCCTCCAGAGGGTAAGAATGAAATCACATGCACATGACAAAACTCATGAAAGCCGAAACGCTGCTGCTTGTTTGACCACCGTTTGGTTTGGAAACTTGAATGTGATGGTATGGGAAATCGCCTTTGTGGGGTTTTTTTTACAGGTGCATGCCCACAGTCGGAAAGCACTTTTGCGCAGCACACACAAATCAGATCTTCATCTCTGTCCATCTTTAGTTAGCTAGTGTTCTTCTAATCCTACTTTCCAACCAAAAGTCCTCAGCGCAGTTCTCAACAGCTTATAAAATCAAGAGCAAATTAACGGAAACTTATCTTTAGAAGCTCAATGTAATACACAGTTTAAGAAGAGCAATTCCAGTTTCAATGGAACTCAAAGGCCTTCTAGAAAGACACATCTTTAGGTTAGTCTGGAATGTCTCCAGGAGGAGGGAGGGAACCAGATGCCAGGGCCGCCTCCAGGTGTCTGGGCGCCCTAGGCAGGAAGCCTGGGGCGCCCCCCACTGGGGATGCCAACCTCCCGGTGGGGCCTGGAGACTGGGGGGCAGCGGCGGAGCGCCGGCTGTCCTGGGGGCTCCGCGGCTGCGAGACCCCCAGGAAAGCCGGGAAGGGGGTGGGGGGTCTAGCCGCCGCCCCCTCCCTCCCAGCGCCAGCTGTCCTGGGGGCTCCGCGGCTGCAGGACCCCCAGGAAAGCTGGGAAGGGGGCGGGGGGGGTCTAGCCGCTGCCCCCTCCTTCCCAGCGCCGGCTGTCCTGGGGGCTTCATGGCTGCAGGACCCCCAGGAAAGCCGGGAAGGGGGCAGGGGGGTCTAGCCACCACCCCCTCCCTCTCAGCACCGGCTGTCCTGGGGGCTCCGCGGCTGCGGGAACCCCAGGAAAGCCGGGAAGGGGGCGGGGGGTCTAGCCGCCACCCCCTCCCTCCCAGTGCCGGCTGTCCTGGGAGCTCCGCAGCTGCAGGAACCCCAGGAAAGCCGGGAAGGGGGCGGGGGATCTAGCCGCCGTCCCCTCCCTCCCAGCACCGGCTGTCCTGGGGGCTCCGTGGCTGCGGGGCCCCCAGGAAAGCCGGGAAGGGGGCGGGGGTCTAGTGGTGGTGGCTGTGGCAGGCGCCTGGTTAGGGCGGTGGGGGGGCACTTTTTGGGGGGGAGTGGGGCGCCATTTGGCGCCCCTGAGTCCGGGGCGCCGTAGGCGATCACCTAGTTCACCCAATGGGCAATCTGGCCCTGCAGATGTGCCTCAAGTGACAGGACCATGCATGCATCTTAGAGCCTGGGATGTAGACTTTTGATAATCTAGAGAACTAGCTCTACCAAGTCAGTGGGAAATGATGGGCTACCTGAGTAGGTGGAGTAGATGGAGAGGACACAGAGGCTGGGAAAACAGCTGAGCCCTCTATTTAACCATTTGATCTGTACCTCTGAGGCACTCTTCACTAGGAGCAGCAGACCACAGATCAGGGACAACCCTGCATGGTGCAATTATGGGCTAAATGTCCTGGGTGGCTAACTTGCCTGTCAGGCACATACCTTCTGGGTCCTCTTTCCCCTTTCCTCTCTCCTATCTCACAGGAAACTGAAACTAAACTAAAAGCAGAATGTGGTGCAAGGGTTGTCAGGCACAGCCTAGAAAAAAGCAGGAGGCCAGAGGGACAGGAACATGGGGAGGTGACATCATGCCTCTCTAGGAATTGCTGGAAAAATCTATGGTAAAAACTATAGAGTTTCTGGTGAACTCTAGAGAAAACCACTTCCAGGTTTCCCCAGAAGTGATGTCATACCATCAGGCCAACTGTCATACCTGGTACCACTGCTGGACCTCCTGATGGTACCTGGTATTTTTGGCCACTGTGTGACAGATTGTTGGCCTACATGGGCCATTGGCCTGATTCAACACTGGCTTCTCTTACGTTCTTATGTTCTTATGACCGTTTTTTCTTTGCTTGAGAAACAGGAGCTGAGGTGGGGGGCTGGTAACCCTAGCTGGAAGCAGATGTTGATTGTGGTACCACAAGAGCTGATAGAGCTGTTTAGGATCCAAAGATTAATGGAAATTTTATTCAGATTAGTTAACCCTGAAGCTAACAAACAGGGCATGGTCAGCTTATGTTATTTATCAAATTTATGATTAGATATTATGATTAGTTATTATCTAAATACACACCCTTACAAAATATGGTACTCTGCAGGTACAGACCTCTAGAGGTCTACCCAAAAAACTAGACATATCTTGCTAAATGAGAAGGGCACATATAAAAAAGGTTATCATTTGTCCCTTTTAAAATATGTCTCTGCTCAAAATATGGATGAACCTGGATATCTGTTTTTTTAGAAATTAAGAAATCATATACAGCCAGTTTGGTGTAGTGCTTAAGAGCGTGGACTCTTATCTGGGAGAACCGGGTTTGATTTCCCACTCCTCCATATGTAGCTGCTGGTATGACCTTGGGTCAGTCACAAGTTCTCTCCAAGCTGTTCTCTCAGAGCTCTCTCAGTCCCCCCCCCCCACCTCACAGGGTGTCTGTTGTGGGGACAGGAAGGGAAAGGAGATTGTAAACTGCTCTGAGACTCCACGTGAAGGGCGGGGTATAAATCCAATCCAATCTCTTCTCTTCTTCTTCTAATATTTTCATGTGAAATGAAGCATTGCAGAGCATTCTGGAAACTTAATGTAAAAAAGGAAGGAACAAACAAACATAAAACCCTACCTTTGTCTCAGAAAATTACCAAAAACTATCTACCTGGATCTAAAACCTTGGCAATTTTATGGGGGCAAAGTTTAAGGATCTCTTTTTAATTGGCTGAGTTTAAGATGCAATAAACCTGAGGCCGTTTTTAAATGCAGTTCTTAAAAACAAAATCACAGCTCTGTGAGCAAGCTGTGAGTTGATTTTCAGTCCAGTGGGATTCTGAAATGATAGACATTAAACCAGCTCTGAAACAAGGCCCTCTTAGAGATGGAGACCTGGGACGTCCCCCTGGGGATGTGCTACCCGGCGCCACAGTAATTACTAGGAGCAGATTCAAGCCCTCCCACCAGCTGAGCTGCTTTCTGCATCTTTCGTCTCCACGTTCTCCTCACTCCACAACCAGCAGAAAACTTTTTGGGCATCTGTAAACATATTTTAAAAAGAATGCAGCAGCTCTGGACATGAAAGTTAGGGCAAAGGGTTACACCAAACCAATTGCCTTTAGATACCAAGTACTTCACCCAGGTCTTTTTGGTATACCAAAGGTCTTTCTTCGGTCTGCCTTTCAACTAGGGTTGTCAGCTCTGGGCTGTGAAATACCTGGAGATTTTGGGGGTGGAGCCTGGAGAGGATGGGGTATGGGGACAGGAGGGACCTCAGAAGGGCATAATGTCCACCCTCAAAAGCAGCCATTTTCTCCAGAAGAAATTATCTGTGTCGTCTGGAGATCCATTGTCATAGTGGGAGATCTCCAAGTGCCACCTGGAGGTTGGCAACCCCACCTTCAACTAATTATTTTTTTAAAAAACCTTCTGAGATAATCTGTTAATATTTGTTTTGTTCCTAACCAGGACTGAGTTCCCAATATATGCTCCCTTTGATTCACATGTACAGAAGCTGACACTCTGCACATTTAAACCACATGGAAACTCCCTTCAGTACTAGAAACTCTAGGGCAGGATAGTAAGGTGCCATCCCTGGGATGACAAATTCCTGGAGATTTGGGAGTGGAGCCTCAAGAGGGCAGGGTTTGGAGAGGGGAGCGACCTCAGGGGGGTATAACAACGCTATCGAGTCCACCTTCTAAAGCAACCATTTCCTTCAGAATTACTGATTGCTGTAGTCTGGGGACCAGTTGTAATTCCGGGAAACTTCCAGGCCCCACCTGGAAGTTGGCATTAGCCATTGTTATAGGCCTTCTTAGCAATGTCTATTCTGTCCATTGCTATGCTGACAATGCATATCCAGGAATCTGAACCCAGGCACAAAGCCGGTAGTCTTTCCACAGGACCTCAAACTGATTTCCCCAACATTTATTTATTTACTTCATTTATAACACCTTTCTCCCCCACAGGGGCCCACAGAGAGGTATGTCTGTCTCCTCTCCTCCATTTGACCTTCACAACAACAGACCTGTGAGGTAGGTTAGTCTGACAGAGTGTGATCGGCCCAAGGTCATGCAGGCAGCGTCCCTGGCTGAGAGAGGATTCAAACCACAGGAGGTGGTGGAGGCTAGAAGCATGGACAGCTTCAAGAGGGAATTAGATAAACATATGGAGCAGCGGTCCATCAGTGGCTATCAGCCACAGGGTATAGATAGGGACTCTCAGGCTGGGGCAAGTGATGCTCTGTATTCTTGGTGCTTGGGTGGGGTCAACAGTGGGAGGTCTTCTAGTGTCCTGGCCCCACTGCTGGACCTCCTGATGGCACCTGGTATTTTTGGCCACTGTGTGACAGAGTGTTGGACTGGATGGGCCATTGGCCCGATCCAACACTGACTTCTTTTATGTTCTTATGTTAAACCTGGGTCTCCCAGATCTTAGTCGGGCACTCTGACCACTAGACCAGACTGGCGCTTATGCTTTCAAGCCCACTTTTGCAGCCATAAGGGCTAGAACTGGGGAACATGCATGTTATTCGCTGTTATACTTACAGGGGTAGATCTGAGATCTTTGTCACATTGGTTGCACCTTAAGCTGCATTATTCACGATATTGATGCAGCCCAGGTCGGTAGTCAAACCACTTGCCTGGTTAAAGTAATCCCTGATTTCTAATTTCAACATTCATTCAGCATCAGCTTCCAGCTATTCCTTTTCAAACGGCCTCTTCTTGCTCAATGATTCTCCAGCACTTCCTCCCAATAAAGGTTTTTTATACACAGGATAATCACATTTCCTCTTTTTAATAAACCAGACACACTGTCATCCTTAATACTCCCAACATAAGGCTCACTGTACTAGAAAAACCCTGTTATTATGAAAAACCAGAACACAGGATAAAGCGTTCCTTGGATTTCAGCTGTACAAGCTGGGAGGAGGGAAAGTCTTCGCTAAAATTATACTCTTCTTATATTTGTGCAGTAATATTAAAAGACAGACGCTGTTTGGAGTATACTATGAGAAAACTCAGTACGTGCCTTCCAACCAGTTTAGAAAACTCTTCAGTTTACAAAAAAAGATGTTGGGGGACGGGACAGGACAGGATAGAGGTTTATAAAATTCACAAAGACAGTTCACAAAGAGAAACGTTTCTCCCTCTCCCAAAATGCTAGAACTCGAGGGCATCCAATGAAACTAATGGGCAGTAGGTTCAGGATGGACAACAGGAAATACTTCTTTACACAGTGATTAAAATGTGGAATTCATTGCCAGAAGGTATAGTGATGGCCACGGGCACAGTCTGCTTTACAAGGGGATTACAAGGGGAGGATATGTCTATCCATGGTGACTGAGGGGAACCTCCATATTCAGAGGCAGTCAACCTCTGAGGCTCTGGTCACACTGCAACTGACATGCGCTTTGTTCCCGGTTTATTTAAATCGGGAACATTTTTATTCGCATTGGGCTGTCTGCATGCAGCCAGCCCCTCTTTCCCAGCACCCGCTTGCCTGCTGCTGCGCCATCCTTCCAGGCAATCCTGCCGGCCACGGGGAGGCTTGGGCGGCTGCTGCTCCTGCTGACACTTTGGGGGGGGGGTGCTGCTGCCGCCGCCGCCATTGACCCACGAAAATAGGCTCCGCCATCTCCACCATCCTCCTTGCCGGCCCCATCCAGGCTGCTGTAGCCCCCACCTCTCGTTCCCGCCTCCAGGGCCATCGTTGTGTGTTTTTTTTTTAAAAAAAAGCTTCTGGTTTGAGCGCTTGATTAACATGCGCTTAATAAATCCGTTATTAAACTTTAAATGGATTTATTAAGCGCATGTTTGCTCAAGCGCTCAAACCAGAAGCTTTAAAAAAAAACAAAAAACAACCCCAAGAACGTTCAGACGGCCCTAATCGCAATCCTTGCGAGAGAGGGGCTGTCCACATAGGCGAAATCGCACAATCAAAGCGGAAGTGCCAGGAAAACACTAGTTTTTCCAGGGGTCAGGAAAACCCGGAAGCATTGCACATGTAAGCCCACTTTGCAGCGGGAGGCGGATTGGCGCATGTGAACGTGAAACTGACATGCGCAAGTAAACAGCAGCGAATCCCGATCAAAACAGCAGTGTGACCGGACCCTGAATCGCAGAGCCATGACGCAACACCAGGGGAAGGCCTCTGCCTCTACGCCTTGTTGGCCCTGCAGAGGAACTGGTTGGCCACTCTGCGAGACAGGATGCTGGATCTGGTGGACCACTGGTCTGATCTAGCAGGGCTCTTCTGATGTTCCTAAACAGTGTATTCAGCATGAAATGTTGTATTCTTTCAGAAAAAACAGCCTCAAACTGCATCAAAAAAACCATTATGAGGATAGCAAGGGCGCCAACTATGGCTTGGGAAATTTCTGGAGATTTAGGGGTGGTGTTCGGGAGGGCAGATTTTGGGGAAGGAGCTCAGCAAGGATGTCGTTTCGTAGAGTTCAGGACTGCACGGAGCAGCATTATGCACAACGTTGCTAACTATTCGTTTCAGAAAGATTTGCCAATGACCAGGGCAAGGAACAAGAACTAAGGACATCAGGGCTGGAGCCATGGAAATTTCTGAGGGGTTGGGATGCAGCCAGTGCAGAATCTGGCCATGTGAAGTCAAG
Organism: Gekko gecko; assembly: GCA_029375565.1. Taxonomy (NCBI): domain Eukaryota; kingdom Metazoa; phylum Chordata; class Lepidosauria; order Squamata; family Gekkonidae; genus Gekko; species Gekko gecko. The sequence goes on along the minus strand of JAPDNY010000010.1, from coordinate 111,286,888 downwards.
ACAAAATCTGCCATATTATAAATGTTGTTTAGTGCTATATGGATTATACAGAGTTTTCAGACCCTACTGGATTAGGATTGCCAGGTCCTACCTTGTTACTAGTGGGGGGGGATTTGGGGGGCATTCCTGGAGGGGGAGGGGCATCACACAATATCCCCACTGCAATAACTTCACCCGGAAGTGACATCATCACATTGGTGACGTCACATGGCAACGCCCTGGGTTGAGGGTACTCTATGGTTTGAGGGCAAATTTATCGTAAGAGTTTTGCCCTTAAACTAGAGTGTCTCCAGCGACATCACCCTTATGATGTCACTTCCGGGTTACCCAGAATCCTAGAACACAGAGTTGGAAGGGGCCATACAGGCCATCTAGTCCACCCCCCTGCTCAATGCACAATCAGTCTCTAGAGCATCCCTGACAAGTGTTTGTCCTGCTTAAAGCACGTCAGGGACATCACAGTTTGAGGGTGAGGTTTCCCTTGCCAACCAGCTGGCTGGTGGCAGGCAGAAACCCCAAAACTGGGGGAACCCCTGCCCTTACCAGGGGACTGGCAACTCTATGCTGGTTAGCTTGAGCTTGTCAAATCTTGGAAGGTAAGCAGGCTTGGCCTTGGTTAGTACTTGGATAGGAGCAGGGCTTTTTTTGTAGAAAAAGCCCAGCAGGAACTCATTAGCATAATAGGCCACATCCCTGACAGCACAGCTCGTTAGCATATTAGGCCACACCCCCATGTTACCAGAAGTGTGGTCATCCAGCCACACCCACCTTTTGCTTCTTATTCTGTTTACCTTGTTTGTTGTCAAAACCCAGGGCTTTTTTGGAGCAGGAACTCCTTTGCATGTTAGGCCACACACCCCTAATGTAGCCAATCCTGATGAGTTTCTGCTGTTGGGTGTGGCCTGTTATGCTAATGAGTTCCTGCTGGGCATGGCCAACTTGGGAGCCAGCTGGAACTCCGTTCCTGTGTGTTCCTGCTAAAAAATAGCCCTGGATAGGAGACAGGGAAGTCCAGGGTTGCTACATGAGGCAGGCAATGGCAAATCACCTCTCTTCGCCTCTTGCCTTGAAAACCCTCTAAGGTTGCCATAAGTTGGCTGCAACTTCAGGGCACTTTCTACCACCACTGGTCACCAGACAAAATGTTGCTTCACTGATCAAAATACTGGCCTCTGGCAATCCTAAATCTGCAGGCAACTGAACTCCCCGCAGGATTGTTTCTCTGTGGCTCTGACTACTTAGCATCCTGTCTTCTCCCATTCAAACTCTCCCTGTTGTTCTTTTCTTCCTCTGCATGTCCCTGGAGTCCATTATAGAGTTCTGCTGGAGCTAAACTGACACTATGCAAATAGATTCAAGTGGGTAGCTGCATTGGTTTGAAGCTGTATTGGTTTAAAGTCCAGTGGCACCTTTAAGACCAACAGAGTTGAATTCAAGGTATAAGTTTTCACGTGTACACACACGCTTCTTCAGATACATAGAAATCGAAGTTGCCAGTCCACACATATAGGTAGAAGGTGAACGGCAAATTAGCATACAGCATAATGGAGATGTTTAACAGATGCAAGAACCAAACAGGAATAACAAGCTTTGTTTATGTGGTCACAATTTGTTTGGATTTAATTTCGGGGGGGGGGGCCTAGCGAAGCAAATAAATATATCAGAATTGGAGATTGATGTGTAAATGTACCCTTCTTAATTGTGGAATGCAGAGAGTAAATTACCTGACACCCTGTTGTTATGCTCCATCCAACATGGAGGTAACTAACATCACCCCACCTCAAAGAAAAGGATGCTGTTGGTTACCCTTCCCCAGCACTGTTCCCTCAGTCTATATTCATATGTGCTTTTAAGGGCAAAATAGCACATCTGGAGTTCCAACCGTGAAGCACCTGCATCATGTGCAGCTTTGGACTGCACACATATTTCTCCAGACTCAGGCACGCGTGAAAAACAAAAGGCTTCCGAATGGACACCATTTGTCTTGCTGGCTTAGAAACTTTGCAGGTTTGGGTCAGTCCTCCATTTCCGAAGGCTCACCTTTTTCTCTGTGTGGATTTCAAGAGAGGATATGTGATTGTAGCCTTCACGTTCCCTCTTGGGACTCAGGAGTGCTTCAGCTGAGGCGGGCTGTGCTCTTAGGTTTGTTTTGCAGCCTTTTCCAAGGACACTAGGACGCCAGGGGACATGGGGAACTGTGGATGTCATGTGTAAAGGGGAACAGCATCTTGCTAGCAATGAAAACAAAAGGCCACCTGATAGAATGGGCCATCTCACCCCACAGGTGCAAAACCATGCGCTGGGCTTGCCTGCTTTGTTTTGCTGATGGGGCCGAAAAGGGACAGGACAGGAAATCCTTCTTCCTTTTCTTTTTCCCTCTGGAGGAACAGACTCTTTAGTGCTCTCTTGATTGCTGCAGGGCTTCTTGCTTGAGGAAACACAACATTGTGTAGCTTTGACTCAAGCCAGGGTAGGGTAGCGGTCCAAATGTCAGGCTACTCAGGTAGCGGTCCGAATGTCAGGGAGACTCAGGTTCAAATCCCCACACTGCCGTGAAGCTTGCTGGGCGGCCTTCGGCCATTCACACTCTCTCCTTCTAACCTACCTCACCACGTTGCTGGAAGGATAAAATGGGAAAGGGAGGCCCTGGTGTAAGCTCCATAGAGGATGAAAATGTAGTAGATAAATGTAATGCTTTTGATAAGAACATAAGAACATAAGAGAAGCCAATGTTGAATCAGGCCAATGGCCCATCTAGTCCAACACTCTGTCATACAGCGGCCAAAATATACCAGGTGCCATCAGGAGGTCCAGCAGTGGGGCCAGGACACTAGAAGCCCTCCCACTGCTGCCCCCTCCAGCACCAAGAATAGAGTGCATCACCTGCCCCCGACTGAGAGTTCCCATCTATACCCTGTGGCTAATAGCCACTGATGGACTTCTGCTCCATATGTTTATCTAATTCCCTCTTGAAACTGTCCATGCTTGTAGCTGCCACCACCTCCTGTGGCAGTGAATTCCATATGTTAATCACTCTTTGGGTGAAGAAGTATTTCCTTTTATCTGTTCTAACCCGACTGCTCAGCAATTTCATGGAGTGCCCACGAGTTCTTGTATTGTGAGAAAGGGAGAAAAGTACTTCTTTCTCAACCTGCTCAATCCCATTCATAATCTTATAAACCTCAATCATGTCACCCCTCAGCCATCGCTTCTCCAAGCTAAAGAGCCCCAAGCATCATAGGGAAGGTGTTCCAACCCTTTTATCATTCTAGTTGCCCTTCTCTGCACTTTTTCCAATGCTATAATATCCTTTTTGAGATGTGGTGACCAGAACTGTACACAGTATTCCAAATGAGGTCGCACCAATGATTTATACAGGGGCATGATGATACTGGCTGATTTGTTTTCAATTCCCTTCCTAATAATCCCCAGCATAGCATTGGCCTTCTTTACTGCAGCTACACACTGTGTAGACATTTTCATTGAGTTATCTACTACGACTCCAAGATCTCTCTCTTGGTCCGTCTCTGCCAGTTCAGACCCCATCAACGTGTATTTATAGTTAGGATTTTTGGCTCCAATGTGCATCACTTTGCACTTGGCCACATTGAACCCCATTTGCCACGTTGACGCCCACTCACCCATCCTCGACAGATCCCTTTGGAGTGCCTCACACTCCTCCCTGGTTTTCACCACCCGGAACAACTTCGTGTCATCTGCAAATTTAGCCACTTCACTGCTTACTCCCAATTCCTAATAATTAATAAACAAGTTAAAAAGCATCGGACCGAGTACTGATTCCTGTGGTACCCCACTGCTTACCACCCTCCACTGGGAAAGTTTCCCATTTATACTCACTCTCTGTTTCCTATTTATAAGCCAGTTTTTGATGGTCTGCAGCACTTCATATCTCCGTAATTGTCACAGTGACCTTCTAAAAGGGGTGGCCAACGCGGCTGAAGACAAACATCCTGTCCCTTTAATACAGGCTTAATTAGTGGAAATGGGCAGCTGAAGCCTTTTATGGTGTGGAGGTAAATAACTTCACCTGGTAAATACCGGCCCATTAAGCCTCTCTTAAAGAGACACGACTCTCCTTTTCTCCAGCCAGTTGGCAATTGTAGTCGTCGTAAATTAACAGAGCACCTTTTATCGCCTTCCTATTTTTTTAATTATGTTATTTAAGGTCCACCTTTCTCACTGGGTCTCGAGGCAGATTACACGAGGCACTCATATTTATATTATATTACAAGAGGTGGGATCCGTGATACTCACGGGGGGGGGGAGTATTCCGGCCCACCAAGCTTCCCCCTCCCTCCCCCCCAGCAGCGGTGGCAGCAGCAGTAAGGCCAGCTGGCCCACAAAGCTTCCCCTTCCCAGCAGTAGCGGTGGTGGCGGCAGCGAGGCCAGCTGGCCTGCCAAGCTTCACCCTCCCTCCCCAGCAGTGGCGGCGGCGAGGCTGGCCGGCCCACCAAGCTTCCCCCTTCCTACCTCCCGAGCAGCAGCAGCAGTAGTGCTGCGGCGAGGCCGGCCGGCCGCAAAGCCTCCCCCTTCCTCCCTCCCCAGCAGCAGCAGCGGAGGTGAGGCCGGCCGGCTGGCCAAGCTTCTCCCTTCCTAGCAGCAGTGGGGGCAGCAGTGGTGAGGCCGGCTGGCCGGCGCGCCAAACTTCCCCCTTCCTTCCTCCCAAGCAGCAGCAGCAGTAGCGTGGCGGCAGCAAGGCCGGCCCGCCCGCCAAGCTTCACCCTCCCTCCCCAGCAGCGGCGACGAGGCTGGCTGACCCGCCAAGCCTCCCCTTTCCTCCCTCCCCAGCAGCAACGGTGGAGGCAAGGCCAGCCAGCCTGCCAAGCTTCCCCCTTCCTTCCTCCCCCTGCAGCAGTGGCAGCGAGGTCAACTGGCCCACCAAGCCTTCTGCCACCCTCCCATCCCCTGTGGTGGTGGCGGCAGCCGTGGCGAGGCAGTTTTCAGAGCGTTCCCTGCGCATGCATTTAGATATCCGCACACAGGGGGCCACTCGGGAATTAGATATCTAGATATTTATGCTCTCAGGTTCCCAAAACGAGCCTACTTCTCTGAAAGAGAGAAAACTGGGGTGGTGGGACCAACAACGTCTTCCCATCAGCAAAATCAGCACCTGGTATAGTATTTACAAAACTTAACCATAAGTGTTTCGACTGCAAGATGTTTCCTTGGGCTCCGACCTTCCCCAGAGCCTCACAGGGCACAGCTGCACTCCAAAAACAGGCCTGGGACACCTGCCTGAATTCCTTTCCCTCCTGGTTGGGAAGAGCTCAAGGAAGTCTCTCAGTTCATTGTCAGTGGAATGCATTCCAGTGAGCTCCTGAAGTTCCTACAGGCATTCATCCTCCTTGGGCCCTTTGCATGCAAAGCAGAAATGGTTGCCAACCTCCAGGTGGTGGCTGGAGATCGGCTGATATTGCATCTGATCTCCAGGCTACAGATCAATTCCCCTGGAGAAAATGGCTGCTTTGGAGAGTAGACTCTGACATTGTATCCTGATGAGGTCCCTCCCCTCCCTCCCTCCCCTCCCCAAACCCTGCCCTCCCCAATGCTCCACCCCCCAAATCTCCAGGAATTTCCCAACCTAGAGCTGGCAACCTTAAAAGCAGTTGCTTCACTGCTGGTCCAAGACCCCCACACTTCTTGCTTATTTGCGCAATGAGACACATGGATGCTGATGTTGCTATTTGGACCAGAAATACCCAGATGTAGAAATATTTGAAGACTGGTGTTATATCAAGAGAATTTAATTCACACCAAGAAATTAATCTGGCTATCTTGCTGGTTCTTGTGATTTGTTGTGACTTTTATGGTGTGAGTTAGATATGACTGTGCTAATTATGGTCATAAGCCCCTGATTAAGGCTTTCTGCCAAAATGTGTTTGGCATTATGTTTCACCGTATTTGCCCGCGTGTGTTACTTAATTGTATGTGTACAACTGTTTCCTCTTTGGGATCTGTTTATATATTCAATTACTGGTGTTATGTTTTGTGCACACAATGGAATTTGTTCAACTATGTATTGCATCATACCACTTTTCTCTGTTTCTTTGTGCTTTCAGTTGTTTTTGGTTTACCCTGTAGTTTGATCAAATTCTAATAAGACAAGAGTCAATGAAAAAGACAATCATGCTAAGAAAAGTGGAAGGCAGCAGGAAAAGAGGAAAACCCAACATGAGATGGATTTAGGGTTGCCAGATCCTTACTGTCTGCTGGTCGGGGACTACAGGCTGCTCCCCTGGATCTTCTGGCACACATGATGACACCACCCAGAAGTGACATCATTGCACTGGGCACATTGTGCAGGGGACACTCTATGGTCACCATAGAGTTTTTAGCCAAATGCTAGAGCGTCCCCTGCACAACGTGCCCAGCTTGATGACATCACCTCCAGGTTGATTTTTTTTATCCTGCTTTCCTAATAGTTATTGTGATTCCCTTTACTGATTTTTTTTTAAAAAAGGACTTAACTACAGACCTCTCAAGTCTCTAGTATGCCATGTCAAATCTATTGAAAAACGTCTACGGGGGGTATCTTTTGCTGTGCTTTCCCTTGGTTCCCCATCTGTAAAATGAGAATAATGACAATCACTCGAGCTTTGTTACACGAGGCATGCATCCGTTGATAAGCCCTCCAAAGCCTCTCGAGCAATCAGTCTTTCAAATAAATTCCTCAAAGTTACTAATTCAGGAACATTCTTACTAGTCTACTCACCCATGTGAACTTATCTTTGTTATTTATTTCTGTCCACTCTTGTGTGCGCGTGGTATTCTGGACCAGCCTCTCACTCGCCCCAGGCAACCAGGCAATTTACCAACATGGGAACTGTAATAAGACAATACCCACTTTATGGTTACATTCAAGAGGCCTAGAACCTGAGCAGGCAGGCTTGTGCTGAACAACTGGCAATTCTTGGTCCTGTTGTCTTAAGTGGCTGAAAAAATCTATGCAGTCATTAAAACCATCAGCGCAAACTGTCGGGCTCTTGTGGGCACAGAGTCCCACTCTCCATTCCCAAGAAAGCATTTTTTTCTGTGCAGCTGCCTAAGCAAGCCTTGTCCATTTTTAAAGAACAAGTCCAAGCACCAGCTGATTAATGACTCCCTGGAAACTGCCCAGGTTTCTTTTTCAAGCAAACATAGGGGAACAGATAAGGTTGCTTAAGAGATTGGTTTAAGCAGAGGATGTATCCAGGGTTGCAGCTCACCTTGCTATAGTTTGGTGTAGTGGTTAGGAGCATGGACTCTAATCTAGGAGAACCGGGTTTGATTCCCCACTTCTCTACATGCAACTGCTGGTGTGACCTGGGGTCAGTTACAAGTTCTTTCAGAGCTGTTCTCTCAAGAGCAGTTCTCTCAAGAGCTCTCAGCCCCACCTACCTCACAGGATGTCTGTTGTGGGGAGGGGAAGGGAAAGGAGATTGTAAGCTGCCCTGAGACTCCTTCTTCTCCTTCTGTGGAGCTTCAAGGCTCCAGGTGGGGCCTCAAGATCTCCCAGAATTAGAACCAATGTCCAGGTGACAGAGATCAGTTCTCCTGGGGAAAATTGATGCTCTGGAGGGTAGACTCTATGGTATTATATCCTGCTGATGTCTCTCCTCTTTCCAAACTCTGCCCTCTCCTGGCTCCACCCCCAGGATTTCCCCACCCTGGAGTTGGCAACTCTATCTTGCTCACTAAAAAAGGGGCTACCACATTTTCTGGTGGAGGCTTTACTGGGAGATCCATTATTTACTTAGAACCACTTCAGTTCCCATTACAAAAAATGTTTTTAGCCCCTGTGAATCTCCAGTGATGTCTACTGCTTACAAACAGTTCTTTGTTAAGTTCACAAGCATTTATCTATTTACTTAAATAAAGTGCTCTCAAGTCGCAGCCAACTTACAGCAACCCCAGCAAGGGGCTGTCAAGGCAAGTGAGAAGCAGAGGTAGTTTGCTGTTACCTTCCTCTGCAGAGTCTTCCTGGCTGGTCTCCCTTCCAAGTACCGGCCCTGCTTAGCTTCCGAGATCTAAGCAGATTGGGTTAGCTATACCATGCTGCCTTCCCTTGACTTAAATAAATAACACTCTTGAATTACCCTAAATCCCACTTAAGCATCTCCCCCCCCAATAGTGACATGCTAAAGGGGCAATTTTCAGAGTGGCGCATCCATGATCAGGGTCATAGCAGCTGTGAACTTTCCATTCTGAGCCCGGAATCCTGTGTAGACACAGTTCTGCGGATCAGCAGAATGGAGTTTTATCTATTGACATTTTTATTTCACTCCTCCCTTTCCTCTCAGATGCTCAGGGAGGATACATAGTTCTCCACTCCTCCAATTTATCCCCACAACAATCCTGTAAGGTAGGTTTAGCTGAGAAAGTGACTAACCCAGTACTGTGCAGAGGATTTTTCCTGCTGAGCAGGGATTTGAACCTGGGTGTCCCTGGTCATAGTCCAAGAACTCTGTTACACAGGCTCTCCGGGGGCAGGAAGGGGGGACCACACTAGTTGATTCACTTTTTAAGCTAAAAATAAAATGATATGCTAAAAAGAAGGCCTCATTCTTTCAAAGAAAGTTCTCATGAAACAAATTCAAGGACTGTGGTGTTGTTGTTGTTTTAAAAAAATTGGGGCTGGTGAGCAATTCAAGCAGAGCAGAGCACCCCTTGCTTGGGGAGGCAAGGCAGCATGGTATATTCAGATCTCAGAAGCTAAGCAGAGTCGGTACTTGGATGGGAGACCACCAAGGAAGACTCTGCAGAGGAAGGCAATGGCAAACCACTTCTGCTTCTCATGTGGCTTGAAAGCCCCTTGCTGGGGTTCCCACAAGTCAGCTGCAACTTGATGGCACTACACAGACACACACACACACTGCACCCCTCTGGTCCAGTCCTGCCTACAGCCCTAGATGAAAATCCCAGTCCCAAACTCACACAGTTTGAAGCACAGCATCTCCAAAGTAGCTGTGATGTAGTTTCACGCAGCCTGCTATTAAGAGTCAACAAAGGACGTGCTGCAGCCAAAAATCATCCATCACCATTTAGAGCTGCACATGTAGAATTTTCATGTAAAATTCTGCATTACAGTAAAGATGAATAATTGCCCTTGCGCTTGGAACCTCTCCCCCATATCCCCCACCCCCACAGAAATTAAGATCCACACCAGATGCCCAGCTCCAAGTTCTTCAAGGTCAAAATGACCACAGAAAGGAGGAGGGTGTTTGTTTTGTTTGTTTTTAGTGGTTGCTCCAGGATTGCGGAATGGTCTACTGGAAGACACTCTCCAAACCGTATCCCCAGTGATCTGCAAGGCTTCCCCCCCCCAAAAAAGAGCTGCTGCTGAGTAAACAGAGCTATGCCATCAGCTGACCAAACAGGGTGCCAGGCTTTAATAATTCAGCAAATGACTTATGGCAACCTCCTCCTGGGGGTTTTCAAGACAGTAGATGAGCAGAGATGGTTTGCCCTTGCCTGCCTCTGCGTGGCAACCTTAGGCTTCCTTGGTGATCTCCCATCCAAGTAGTAACCAGGGCTGACCATGCTTAGCTTCTGAGCTCTGGAAAGATTGGGCTAGCCTGGGCTATTCAGCCTGCCGGGCTTTAAAGGGCACCAAACTGGAAAGACATGAATTTCTCTTCTGCATTTTTAAATTTGGTGTAGTGGTTAAGTGCATGGACTCTTATCTGGGAGAACCGGGTTTGATTCCCCGCTCCTCCACTTGTACCTGCTGATGTGACCTTGGGTCAGTCACAAGCTCTGCCACAGCTGTTCTCTCAAGGACAGTTTGTGTTAGAGTTCTCTCAGCCCCACCTACCTCACAGGGTGTCTGTTGTGGGGAGGGGAAGGGAAAGGAGTTTGTAAGCCGCTCTGAGACGCCTGTGGGCAGTGAAGGGCGGGGTATAAATCCAATCTCTTCTTCTTCTTCTTCTAAATGTAGATATATATTCTCACTGTTAAATGGAAGTATTAAATATCAAAGTTCATAATTCTCTGCAATGAATATGGGAGGGCACCAAACTCATACTTAAACTTTCTGGCCAGTCCAAAGCCCATGTCAGGTGTGGCCACCTCCAGAGCGACCGCTTGCCCAAAGCATGATGCCCTCCAATAAGTGTACCAGGACCTTTCCCCCATGCATGATGCTGAAGTCAGAGAAACCAGAATCCCCTCCTCGTACCAGCACTACCAAATGGTGGAAGTCTGTAGCCCCCCAGATGTGCCATTGCTAAGCCCAGTATGCATTTTGTTGCCCAGGACATCCTGTCTCTTATTTAAATGATGTGTAGAGGATGGAGGGGGATGTGGAAAATGGATGCCCCCTCCCACTGGAATTCCCCAATCAAAGGGAACTGCTCCTGCCATTGGAAGTTGCAGTAGAAATTTCAGTTACAGGAAAATTCACAGAAGATTTGAGGGTTCCTTTTCAGGTGAGAGAGCTGTGGGATTTCAAGGGAAGCCAAAAGAATTTTGATAAGATGAGTGAGATTTCTCAGGAGAACATAAAAAGAACCCTGCTGGACCAGATCGGCGGTCCATCTAGTCCAGCATCCTGTCTCACACAGTGGTCAACCAGTTCCTCTGAACGGCCAACAGCAGGGCATAGAGGCCAAGGCCTTCCCCTGATAAGAACATCAGAAGTGCCCTGCTGGACCAGACTGGTGGCCCATCTGCTCCAGTATTGTGTCTCACACAGTGGCCAACCAGTTCCTCTGGATGGCCAACAACATGGCACAGAGATTGAGGACTTCCTCTGATGTTGCCTCCTGGCCCTGGGATTCAGAGGTGTACTGCCTCGGAATATGCAGATTCCCTTCAGTCACCATGGCTATTAGCCACTGATAGAGCTGTCCTCCAGGAATCTGTTTCATCCCCTTTTAAAGCTGTCTATGCCTATGTAGGGAGCTGCGGTGGCTCAAGTGGTTAAGACGCTGAACTGCAGGCTGTGGAAGGTCAGTAGTTCAGCAGTTCAAGACCCAGGTGCCGCAAGACGGAGTGAGCTCCCATCTCTAGTTCCAGCTCCTGCCAACCTAGCAGTTCGAAAGCAAGAAATTGCAAGTAGATAAATAAGTACCACTTCGGTGGGAAGGTAACAGCGTTCCGTGTGCCTTGGTGTTTAGTCATGCCGGCCACATGACCGCGGAAACGTCTTTGGACAGCGCTGGCTCTTCGGCTTTGAAATGGAGATGAGCACCGCAACCCTAGAGTCGGATTCGACTGGCTTTCGAGCAAGGGAACCTTTTATGCCTATGTAGAGCAACCTACATCTCAGAAGCATTTAATGGCAAAGGCAGCCTTGTGCCTATTTGATATACCAGTAAGAGAGGTTTTCCTCCTCCCTTAGCAAGCAATGCCTCCTTCTGGCATCTGCAGTCACACTTTAAATAAACTATCCACTAAAACACATCTCTAGTTGGATGTGATCACGGGCACGACTATTCTTTCCAGAATAACATGTTCATGCCACAAGGCAGGATGGCAGAAGGCATTTTTTAGGCAATGGACTCCCCCTGCTGTAGGGAAACTGCTTCCACCACCAAACGTTCCCTGAAAATGATTCAAAATCTATTCCCATGGTGTGGTTTCATTTGAATGAGATAAGGGGCCGGATCTGGCTAGCCCGATCTAATCACATCTCAGAAGCTAAGCAGAGACAGCCCTGATGTATACTTGGGTGGGAGACCTTCCAGGAGTATCAGGGTCATGGTGAGGAGGCAGGCAGTGGCAAACTACCCCAGAACATCTCTTGTCTTCAAATCAGGGTCACCTTAGCTGTGACTTAATGGCAAAGGCAAGAAAGGGGGGCAGATTGAGTCCTTGGCATCCCTACCTGAAGGATCTGAAAAAGCAGGGCTGGGAAAGATCTCTGCAGGGTACCTGCAGCTGTTGCTGAATGCTGCTTACTTCAGCATAAGCGTGCCTAGGATCGCAGCCTTATCACTTCCATCATGCCAAGCAGCTAGGACTTTAACGCTGTGGCAGGCGGAAGAGAAGAACAGAACGGAGAAGCAAAATGTTGCCATGCTCCGGTGTGTGGCTCTGGTAGCAGTTGCGGGGAAAGATTTTTCTCTCCTTGAGATCTTTGGGTCAACTGGGTGGAGCTAAGTTCTGACCCCTCCCTCTCTTAAATGCTTTACCTGCCCTCCCCAAGCTAAGTTTTGGTGCTTTCAGTTAATTGGGGCTTACTCCCTAGTAAGGATACTTGGGAATGCTGCCCAACAGTTCAGTCCTCTTCTTAGGATTGCACTGTGTACAGAGTGCTGCTTACAGCAGGGGTCCCCAACCTTTTTGAGCCTGCCCGGCACCTCTGGAATTCTGACACGGGGTGGTGTGGGTACAATAACAAAATGGCTGCCACGGGAGGTGGAGTCAATCATAAAATGGCCACCACGGGAGGTGGAGCAAACCATAAAATGTCAACGACCGAAGTTATATGTAATTTTAAGACCACCTCTTCAAGATTTCAGGCAGAAGTGCTGTTTAAAAGGATGCCTTTCAATCTGCACAGCCAGTCAGAAGCCCTGCTGAATAAAAGCCCCCCCTAGCCCCAACCACTTTCTAAAAGCATTTGGAGGGGGCACCAGGAAAGGTACTGGCAGGCACCATGATGCCCATGGGCACCACATTGGGGACCCCTGCTTTACAGCATCACTCCTTTTTTTGGGGGGGAAGGGTTGCTGCTACCAACAAACTCTCTGGAATTAGACTGGAGTGAAATCGGACCACCCCCTCCTCCCAAAACGAAATTTCATAGGGGCACTTGCCAACAAATACCTAACATCACACACACACACTCCTTCTGGCAGCTTCCCAGAGAAGGAAAGAAACCACTCCTTTTAGATGCCACATGGGAATTTTGCAGAAGAGGTCCAAAGAGAGCGCCAGATGGGTCAGACCACTAATCAGAAAGGCTTCAGCCAAAGCACCTGTTATCGCCCAGAAGGCTGGGTGCTGAGAGAGGAACATTTCTCATTCCCCCTCCACACACAGCTGGCCAATCTCGCTCCTTTCAAACGCAGAATCTTAAAAGATGTCAGCCTCACGTACCTGATGCAGCCTAGAGAAAGGCCCTTCCAGATGCAATTTCTGAGGGAGCAGGCTGTGCCCCCACTCTGTACGTCCAGTAAGTAAGAAGTTGGGTGTTTGTGTGGTCAGAGAAGTCAACGGGAACAGAGAGCAATAAAGAAGGGCAGCCGGAGTGATTTCACACTGGCGGGACAACGGCAATTATATTTTGAAGCTCAGAATTAGTCAGTTTTCCAAACTGCAATCTCAATAGCCTTTAATTTATTGGTGTTTATAGTGCTGTACGTTACAAATTTCTGCAGTAGTCATGAATAAGAAGGCGGCCTGAGGGGGAAATCTACAGAAGGAAAGGCAGGGAAGAACCTCAAGGGGAAGGTCAAAGGCCCATTAAAAATCTTCAGAAAACTAAGAAATCTGCATGTCTGGATAATATAACAAAACTCAGAGGTGGAAGGGAACCCCAGTATAAGTAATGGATCTAAATACAAGCCCACAAAGCTCTGTATGCACAGAGAAAAAAAGATATTACTTACTAATAAGAACATAAGAGAAGCCATGTTGGATCAGGCCAATGGCCCATCCAGTCCAATACTCTGTGCTACACAGTGGCCAAAAACCAGATGCCATCAGGAGGTCCACCAGTGGGGCCAGAACTCCAGAAGCCCTCCCACTGTGGCCCTTCAAGCACCAAGAAGACAGAGCATCACCTGCCCCAGACTGAGAGTTCCTGTCTATACCTTGCGGCTAATAGCCACTGATGGACCTCTGCTCCATATGTTTATCCAGTTCCCTCTTGAAACTATGTTTGTAGCTGGCATCACTTCCTGTGGCAGTGAATTCCACATGTTAATTACTCTTTGGGTAACAAAGTACTTCCTTTTATCTGTTCTAAACTTACTATTCACTAATTTCATTGAGTGCCCATGAGTTCTTGCATTGTGAGAAAGGGAGAAAAGTACCTCTTCCTCTATCTTCTCTGTCCCATGCATAATTTTGTAAAACTCTATTATGCCACCCCTCAACCATCATTTTTCCAAGCTAAAGACACCTAACCTCTTTAACATTTCTTCATAGGGAAGGTGTTCCATCCCCTTAATCATTTTAGTTGCCCATTTCTGCAGCATCTCCAATGCTATAATATCTTTTTTGAGGTGCGGTGACCAGAACTGTACACAATATTCCAAAGGAGGCTGCACCATCGATTTATGCAGAAGAAGCACTGTGATACTGGCTGATTTGTTTTCATTCCCCTTCCTCATAATCCCCGGCATAATATTCTCATTTGTATGGCACTGATTGGGTGTATAAATCATATCACATGCTTCTGTCACCCTTGAGACTTGCCCTGTTGTCCTTCAACTGCAGATGTAAGACGGGAGCACACAAAGACAGACTGAGCTCCTGCAGGCCACATACTGAGACCACGGACGAGGTGAGCTATGGACTCAACGTTTCCCAGTTCAAACTATGATATGTCATGGGGAGGGGCTGTGGCTTACTGGTAGAGCTGCTGGGCATGCAGAAGGTTTCTGGTTCAACCCCCAGCATCACCAGTTTAAAAGATCCGATAGCAGGTTGTGTGAAAGAACTCATCCAGAGACCCTGTCCATCAGAGCTGACAATAATGTGTTGTCAAAGGCTTTCACAGCCGGAGTTCATTAGTTGCTGTAGATTTTCTGGGTTGTGTGGCCGTGGTCTTGGCATTGTAGGACCTGACGTTTCGCCAGTAGCTGTGACTGGCATCCTCAGAGGTATAACTTTCTGACTCAGTCACAGCTACTGGTGAAACGTCAGATCCTACAATGCCAAGACCACGGCCACACAACCCAGAAAATCTACAGCAACTGACAATAATGATTTTGATGGACCAACAGCCTGATTCCATATAAGACAGCTTCATGTATATTCACCTCTCTACTATAGGTGGGGACCCACAAACAATTGAAACTATGAGTTACACTTCCCCTTACAAACTCAAATCCCGAACACTAGCTCAGTGGTAGACAAACTTGCTTCACGTAAGAGCCACATAGAATAAACATCAGACGTTTGAGAGTCACAAGACATGAACGGATATGACATGTTTTTATTGGAAAATATGCAGATTTGCTTTCTATTGCCATTAAATGAGACTGCCAAAAATAATAACAAAAGGGGTAAAAGCAGATACTGATACTGATATTTATTTGTCCAATGATATTTGTTTGCTAATGATATTTAGCGTCCCCAGCCGCCCTGCCGGGAGCCACACAATATGTGTGAAAGAGCCACGTGTGCCTCCCGAGCCACAGTTTGGCCACCCCTGCTCTAGCTTAATCCTGGAGAAGGTTCCCAATTAAGGTTGGGAGATTCCTGGAGATCGGGGGGTGGGGACAAGAGCCTGGGGAGAGGAGGGAGCTCAGCAGGGATGTGATGCTTATCAAATGACCCTCGAAACTGGCCATTTCCCCCAAGGGAACTGGTCTCTGTAGTCTGGAGGTTAATTGTAATTTTGGGAGAACTCCAGGCCCCACCTGGAGGTTGAAAGCCCTGTTCCCAACTGCTACTGGTGCAGTGGCGGATGATAGAGAACTGAGCAGGAAGGCACAGTTCCTCCTTTCTGGCCATGATCAGTCTGAGCTGTGACCCGGAGGGGGGGGGAGATTTCCATCCCAAAGGTAGTTGTAGAAGTTTCCAAAACCTAGTTCTGCGCAAGTGCCAAGCTCATCAGTGGGCTCTTCCACATTTTCATTTTTATTGCTTGTGTGTTTCCATTGGTTCAGTTTTCTTCTTTTCTGCACATGGTTTACACCCTCTAGTGGTTGATTTGATGTTATATCACCGTATGTCCAGCATATTTCCTTGCAGATTTAAAGTGCAGGGAAATATGCTGGACATGCAGTGTTGTAGTATTGAATTGACCACTAGAGGGAGCAAAACACATGCAGAAAAGGGGGGAAATGGTGCAATAGGGGCACAAGCAATGAACAAGGGAATGCAGAATAACCCAGTGTGACGCACACAGTAAACAAACCACAGTTTGTCAATCAGATGTAACAGCAAAACTGTGCTTTGTTCTGTTGTTGAAGGCTTTCATGGCTGGAGTTCATTAGCTGCTGTAGATTTTCCGGGTTGTGTGCCTGTGGTCTTGGCATTGTAGGACCTGGTGTTTTGCCAGTAGCTGTGACTGGCATCCTCAGAGGTATAACACAGAAAGATGCTTTGTTCTGTTCCCAAGTGGCATATCTACAGAAGAGGGAGTGGGAAGGAGTCCTATTAAGGCCCCCTTTTGAAATGATTTCTTGTTGCATCTGAATGAAGCCTTTCTCACTTTTTCTTCCTCCCTATGGGGCAGCCTTGGGGACAGACAATTCCCAGTCTGCAAGATTGGGGGGGAAGGAATTTTACATTAAGCAGTCACAACTGGAGAATAAACAGGTCCAACCATATTAGGATCAAAACAGGGAAGAACAATTTGCCTATTCTCTGCCATGCTTTAATCCTCATCCCCAACAGCCAAGAGATGTTAAAAAACCATCTGCAGACAGTCCACAGAGGCATCCATAACAAAATCATTTGGCACAGGATGACTCCAGTTAGCCCCATCAGAGGTGCGTGCGGTTCCACTGGAAAAGAAGGTATTTATCTGAAAAAACAGTTCCTCTGGCAAAAGGATTGAGATTCAGCAATTAATAGATGCCCTGAGGCTACTACCAGCCTGCTAGGATCAAGCCTCAACACTGATGCTTCTTGCTCCCCAGGTTAAATTATACCACAGTTCATTCCTCATATAAGCATTATCTTTTCCACACAAAAAAAGTCTTCCTCCTCCCAGGAAATGCATCGCTCATTTTGGCCGGGAGCAAAACTGGGAGGAAGTATTAAGTGGAAAGCAAGAATAATTCCCTATCCGCAAATTGACTGCAAATTGCAGTAAAACTCATTTCCCCCTCCGCCTTGCGGGGAATCTTTATGAAGGGCAAAGGCCTTGTGCTGAAGGCATCCAGGCCTTTTCCAGATACTCTGTTGTTCTTTATCAGGAGTAGCCAGGGTTGCCAACATCCAGGTGGGAGCCAGAGATCTCCCAGAATTACAGCTGATTTCCAGACCACAGAAATCACTTCCCCTGGAGGAAATAGCTGTTTTGGAGGGTGGCCAAACTCCCTCCCCTCCCCAGTCACCACCCCCAAATCTCCAGGAATTTCCCAACCCAGTTGGGTACAGTAGGGATAGCTCTAGTTTTCTGGTACCTCTTTTTGATAAATCACTGTCAGTGCTTTTGCCTTCATTCTGAGGCTGCTTTGTTAAAATTTTGTTAGCCTGAGTTGCTAAGTAGTTGTGCCTCTTCAGGTTCAGCTCCCTTTTGAGGGTCTTTGGAAGTTAAATCCCAGTGGTAACATGAGTGTCTGTATGTCAGTGTTTACTGGCTGTACCGCACATGTATGTGAATGCTGCATGAATGTTAGGACACTCCTAGAAATATCCCACCAGGTTGCCATTGCTCTTACTGGTAAGGATAATTTTGAACTGTTGATAATGTGTAGGACCTGTTTCTCCAGCACAGGAGTTCTCAATAGGGTGCCCATGGATGCCATGGCACCTTTCCTGGTGCCCACCAAGAGATTTTAGTAGGGTTGCCAGTGGGGGGGAGAAGCTCCATGTTCTGGAGTCACATTCCAAAGAGTTTTAAGGTTGAATGCTAGAGCGCCCCCCAACGACACGCCCGGTGTGCTGACGTCACTTCCAGGTGATGTCATCATGTCAGGTACGTTGGCCCGATTCAGGCACTTTGGGGACAGAGTTCCCTCCAGTGGCTGGATCCAGGTTGGCAGGTTGGGGGACCCTTGAGCAGGCAAACCTCATCCCTAGATTTTAGGAAGTGGGCGGGGCCATGTGGGGATCTTGCCCAGTAGGGCTTCTGATTGGCCACTGAAGATAAGATTGGTTCTGCAGGTTAAAATAACGTTGAGTCAGCTGCAGCTGCCACCACAGTGCTGGTTTTATTCTCTTTTACTGCTTTTTCCCAGTGTATGTTTAGAATTACCTCTCTTCTCTCCTGCAATTGAACTTGCTATGTGTGGTTGGCTCCGCCTCCTGTAGCAGCCATTTTGTAGTTGTGCCCAGTGTCGGAATTTCAAAGGTGCCTGCAGGGTCAAGAAGTTGGGGACCCCTGTTCTAGTATATGTTTAACCTAGGAGAGGACGTAACACACTGGTTTTTAAAACAGAGGAGCAGAGACTACTACAAAAGGAAACAGGATTTCCCAACCTTTTTGAGCATGAGAGGAACTCTCAGCTCTGCTTTCTTTTTGTCCTGTTCCAGTTTGCTTCCCCTGTCTGAGGCTCAGTAGATCCCTCTTTTATAGGATCTTCTGCAAAGTTCCTGGAGAACAGAAATCTGCCAAATTAAGCCACCATGTTTCCTCGATCAGTTGTTATCTTCTGTTCAGTGCTGTCAGATTATGAATTTGGAATCTTCGTCTGAGGCCCTGAAAATCTTCACGTTTCGTTCAGAACTCTTGATCAAAGTCCAGTTTCCTTCCAGGCTTACAGCATAATTCAGAATTCAGAGGCCTTAAGTAGCCTGTGCTTTTCTTAAGTTTTTACTTCTGCGTGAATATTCTCTGCTAAGGTAACTAGGGAAGACACACATTATTTGCACCAAGCTATGAACTTCCGGAAATGCTTTAACAGAACTTGACTGCACAGCTCGCCATCGCTCATGCAATATTGTACACTAGCACTTTATTAATGTTTTATAAATGTTCTGTTTTTACTTGGTTTAATTTTATGTAAGCCACCCTGAACCTGCTTTGGCGAGGAGGGTGGGTGATAAATCAAACAAACAAATAAATAAATATTTGAGGATGCTTCCTACCACTCCAGCTTTCTCTTTCTTTCTTTCTTTCTTTCTTTCTTTCTTTCTTTCTTTCTTTCTTTCTTTCTTTCTTTCTTTCGTTCGTTCGTTCGTTCGTTCTTTCGTTCTTTCGTTCTTTCGTTCTTTCGTTCTTTCGTTCTTCCTCCCTCCCTCCCTCTCCCTCTCTCTCATTCTCTCTCAAAATGACCTTTTCTTTAGCTGATGTCTCATACTAGTATTTTTCACAGTGATTATTTCTGACAATGCTAGTCATAATCTGCTGTTCTTCCACTCACACAATGCTTCACCCTTGAGCAGACAGATGTATCTTTTTCAGCCCTTGAACAGACATGTTCATGGTTTCCTCTACTCAAGATACAGAATAATTCAGAAAAATATGGCATCAAGAACCATCTTTTAATGATCCCTCTTGGGTGAAAGATTGCATTCATTTCGCAGGACAATGTGGGAGAGGGGACTTTATTGTTATTGTTAAGAACATAAGAGCAGCCAATGCTGGATCAGGCCAATGGCCCATCCAGTCCAACAGTCTGTCACACAGTGGCCAAAAATACCAGGTGCCATTAGGAGGTCCACTACTAGAATCACTCCTACTGTTGCCCCCCCCAAGCACCATGAATACAGAGCATCACTTGCCCCAGACCGAGAGTTCCTATCTATACCTTGTGGCTAATAGCCACTGATGGACCTGTGCTCCATATGTTTATCCAATTCCCTCTTGAAGCTGTCCATGTTTGTAGCTGCCACCAACTCCCGTGGCAGTGAATTCCATGTGTTAATCACCCTTTTACTTCCTTTTATCCATTCTAACCTGACTGCCCATGAGTTCTTGTATTGTGAGAAAGGGAGAAAAGTACTTCTCTGTCCCATGCATAATCTTGTAAACCTCGATCATGTCACCCCTCAGCCATCGTTTCTCCAAGCTAAATAGCCCCAAGTGCTTTAACCTTTCTTCATAGGGACAGTGTCCCAAGTCCCAAGTCTTTTATCACTCTAGGTGACCTTTTCTGCACTTTTTCTAATGCTATAATATCCTTTCTGAGGTGTAGTGACCAGATTCGCACAGAGTATTCCCCTCTCTTCCTTTTATCTTCACAATAGCCCTGTGAGGTAGGTTAAGCTAAGAACGTGTGACTGGCCCAAGGTCATCCAGCAAGCATTTATGGCAGTGTGGGGATTCGAACCTGGTTCTCCCAGATACTAGGTCAGATACTCTAGCTCAGAGGTATCAAAATCATTTGGTATGAGGGTTGCATCTGACACAAATGTCACTTTGTTGGGCTGGGCCACATGTGCCATAAAATGTAATGCCAGGTACCAGAGATATAAACTTTATAAAGGATGTGGGGAAACCCAATTAACGATATTATTTTTTACTCAAAATACAAGCGTGCTTAAAACATTAACACTGTTACAGTATCTCCCTGATGCCCAGCCTCCCACTTCCACTGCCAGTTATGTATTAGCACTGGGGCAGGATACAGGGACATAATGCGCAGTCCATCATTTGGCAATAAAGGTAATCTGTTGCTTGCGGGCTGAAGAAGAGCCCTGGATAGGCCAGTTCCAGCCCACAGGCCATATGTTTGACCTCTGCTCAAGCACACTGGCTCTTGTAGCTTCTCATTTACACAGGAAAGTACATGAACAGCCGCACGAACATGAAGAGAATCTGGGGTCTCTGAAGAATGGAAGTTAGCTGAATTTGAACCAGTATCACATAAATCTGCCACCTGGGTGAGAGTCGCCAACCTCCCGGTGGGGCCTGGGGATTTCCTGCTATCACAACTGATTTCTAGACTATAAAGATCAGTTCCCCTGGAGAAAATGGCTGCTTTGGAGGATGGACTCTGCGGCACTGTACCCTGGTGAGGCCCCTCCCTTCCCCAAACCCCGGCCTCCCCAGGCTTCCCCCTCGAAATCTAACTTGGGATCAGGAAGGAGATGTGTTCCTCCAGAGTATGCTGTCCATGTTTGTGGCGCTTTGTTTTACGATAAGAGTGCGTCATCAATAGTTTCATACTTGATTGGTTACTGGTGATCATATGATTGTTCCCTCAGGGGCCCTAACATTGGGAAGATTTTTTTCCCCAATTGAGAAATACCACTAATGATAACACACCAACCAGACAATGTGGGGCTGACCAGTATTTCTTGGCGTTTATGTGTATGCAGAGAGGAAACTGCTTACGCACTTGCAGTATAGCCACCAAAGATGAATCAGGTGCAGCCGGCTGGAAGAAAGAACCTTGCAGGGCTCTAAGGGGCTGCTTTGGAGAGAACCAATGCTGCCTTATCGAATAAGACTGTCTGGACACCTGCCTGCTCCTCCATGCTCAACAAGTGCATTTAGAAATTACAAAACCACTAGGAGCAATCCAATATGAGCATTGACATGTGCCGAAGTAAACATGCCTAGTAAAAGGTAAAGGCTCCCTTGCTCGAAAGCCAGTCGAATCCGACTCTAGGGTTAAGGTGCTCATCTCCGTTTCAAAGCCGAAGAGCCAGTGCTGTCCAAAGACATTTCCATGGTCTTGTGGCCGGCATGACTAAACACCGAGGCCCACGGAACGCTGTTACCTTCCCACCGAAGTGGTACCTATTTATCTACTTGCAATTTCTTGCTTTCGAACTGCTAGGTCGGCAGGAGCTGGAACTAGAGATGGGAGCTCACTCCGTCATGCGGCACTCTTGGGTCTCGAACTGCTGAACAGTAGTCTTTTATCCATGAGAAATTTAGATCCTATAGGACTATACCAGGAACTCTGCACAGCTCGGTAAAGTGGGACGCACATGACAACTGTTTACTTTCTTGCTGCTATTTTGCTGGTGTTGGCTAAGGTTGATATGTGCTACAGAAAAGGCAGTCAAGAAATATAATCAATATTTCTGGCAGTCAATATGGCCCCATCAGCGGATACTTAAACCTGCAGATCAGGGCCATGTAGATGGAAGGGTTTTCCCCCCCCAGAAAACTTGGGGAACCCCACAGGCTTGCAGAAAAATCTGAAACCCAGGAGGGAAAGGAAGGGGGCTTAAATCCCTCCCACAACAGAGGAGTGTTAGTTTGAATGTGTGCACGTATGGGTTGGAGTTGCTGCCTCATGGTGGAGGCAGGAGTCCTAGAGATGAGTAAGGAAGGGGGCAGCAGGCAGAAGGGAGGGCAGGAAAGCAGAAAGTGGGGTAAGTGGTTGTGCAACCAACAGAATACAGCTTCTTAGCCATTATTTTAGGAGACCATCACAAAGATTTACTTGGAGTTTACCACGCGCCTTACTGTACTCATCCTTGAGAACAGAAGTCATTAATGGAAGCAAGAGGATATCTTTTATAGGCCTTCATTCTCATTTTATTTCCCTTAACAGAAGGTGGTCCAATAAAACCACAGAAATGGTCGAAGCAGTCTCTGAACAGCTGGTTACTGAATTGGGAGGATGCGAGGAGGATCAAGCGTATCCTCTTTCAAAGGAGAAACCAGAACCCTGCACTGGAAACAGATCCTACAACCCAACTTTTTGGAGCAGATATCAACGCATATCTTTTTTTTTTCCTTTCAAAAATGAAACTTTCTCCCCAGATTGTATAACAAGCTAAACAATTACACAGGGAAGTATAGCAAAGAGGCTGACAAATGCAACGAAAGTCAGGGAAACGGCATAGAAATCAACATTTCTGTAAATAACTGTCTTCAGAAATCAATATCCCACATGAACACATGAGGCGGCCTTGAATCAGACCACCGGTCCATCCAGTACTGTCTATTCAGGGTCTCAGGCAGCGGCCTTTCACATCACCAACTGCCTGGTTCTTTTAACAGGAGATGCCGGGAATTGAACCTGGGACTTTCTGCATGCCAAGCAGACACTCTGCCACTGAGCTACAGCCCCTCCCCAGGAAGGCTCCCACATTCCTGGCTTTCCACAAACTATGCAAAACCAAATTGTTCAAGCGGGCTTTTCTATGCAGCAATAGGCTAGCACTGTATGAAATTATTCCAGAATTACTTGGACAAACGATTAGGGACTGTGGTCTATGCTACTGTGCACAGCGTGTTGTAAGGTGGATCCCTCCTATGTCATTTTTGCATCATTGCTTGTGCCATGGTAATGCTTCTGCTTTGCTTCAGTTTTGTTTTTAGATTTCTGGCGGGTTCTACAACCCTAGCCCTATTGCATTGCTTATTAAATATCCCATCCTATTGATTGCATTAACTCACTCTGCACAATCTGCTTTGAGTCCGAGTGAGAAAAGTGAACTGTCAAGAATGTGTCCTGGATTGTTCAGGCTAGCCCAGTCATGTCAATCTTCAAAGCTAAGGAGGGCTGCCCCTGGGTAGTATTTCAACGGGAGATTGCCAAGAAAGCCCAGGGTTGCTACAGGGACGCGGGCAATGGTAAACTACCTCTGCTTGTCTCTTGCCTTGAAACCCTGTGGGGTGCCATAAGTCAGATGCAATGCGATGGCACTTCCCACCAAGATGATAAATAGTGTATATAAATATGCAGCAAGCAGACTGAAGTGTGGGCATGCACTCACAGAGAAGACTATACTTTAGGCAGTGGAATCTCTATCTTCATTCTGAGGGGATGCAGTTCATTTTACCCCCTCAAATTTGCACTGCCTCATTTTGCTACATATGTTAAGAGAGAGAGAGAGAGAGAGAGAGAGAGAGAGAGAGAGAGAGAGAGAGAGAGAGAGAGAGAGAGAGAGAGAGAGAGATTGTGCAACCAGCATAGCTGATTTTGCTATAAATGAAGATGGGTAGTGTGTTAATCTGTCTGCGGCAGTAGAAAAAAATAAAGAGTCCAGTAGCACCCTTAAGACTAACAAAATCTGGGGCAGGGGATAGGATCCTTCAGAACTGAGAATCAAGTCTTCTTCTGAAGAAGTGAGCAGTGAAAGCCCCCACCTTGCCACAAATGTTGTTAGTCTTCCAAGTGCTACTGGGCTCTTGCTCTCTCCTGCTGCTAACTTTGCTAGAGTTCAGAGTGGCTCACATTTCTGACAGGTGAAGCACACCTTTTTTTCCCCTGAACTAAAACTTGAGACACTCTTGACTCTCATAGCTGATCAGATTTAGCTTTAAAATGTGTAAAAGAGATGTCAGTGTACTCTCAGAAGACCCCCCCCCCCATGTGCGTCTTTGCAAGGTACTAACAGGGTGATGAGGTGGGCCTAGTGCTGGGCTAGGATCTGGGAGACCCAAGTTTGAACTCCCACCTTCCCAGGGAAACTTGCTGGGTGACCTGGGGCCAGTCACGCTCCCTCTCTCGCCCTAGCCTACCTCGTAGGGTTGATCTTTGGAGAGCAAAATGGAGGAGAGGAGAACGATGTTGTCAACTACGTTGGGTCCCCATTGTGAACAAAGGTAGGGTAGAATAATGATAATTATCATATGGCACTGTGTGGAGTATAGCCAGGAGATCCTAAGATTGTCTGGCAGTCAGAAGTTCTAGCTTTTTAACACTATGCACCACTAGGTGGCAAGTTAGACTTTGGCTTTTTTTAGGCAAGAGATGTTTCAGAGGTGGTTTGCCCATTGCATGATTACTGCCTCTGAGGGCAGGCCATACTGCATCATCTCATCATGGGAGTGATAGTAACTGATACGGAGACATGACAGAACTACCCTGAGCAGCATGCAGAGATGCAGCAGGCAGCCTCTTCTCTAGATGGCGTTCACAGGTGCTGTACATGTTTTACTTGAATGGATTTGTCATGATGGGCTCTCAGCTCTCCGGCAGCATACTGTGACAGTTAATGGGATGCGTTTTAAAAAATCACAATGAAACAATCTTGGTTGGTTCTTTGTTGTTGTTGTTTTCAATTTAGTTTTGCATGTTTCTTTCTTAACCAAACCCCAAACCCCTGGGCATTTGCCAGGAGAGGTCAATGCTGTTGCATGATTTGGCTGGCGGAAGACTCCTGTGGTTGGAGCAAATGGCAGAAATCTCTCTGCCTCCGAGATCATCTTTCTTCAGCCTGTGCAGGCCACCTCTGTTCACAGCTGCCTCCCGCCACCTCCCTGGCGTGCCTGCAAGGGGTTTGCGCCAAGCTGATAAACAGTCGGCTAATTGTTCCAGACAGCCAAATCTCTTAAGGAAGTTCACCTATCAGTCAGGAGGCAGAGACCTAAATTTTAAAGCATATACCCAGCCTGGAACTTTTCCAGGAGGGCTGGCTTGTCAAATCGAAACCTCCTTGCCATCATCTGGCGTTTGTAGAATGCTTTGATGCCAGAGAAGAAAGTGGCAGGCGAGGAAGTGCTGGGAAAACTTTCTTCCTGACTGACAGCTGGTGCTGTCAGGGTTCATGACTGCAGGGGGGTGCACCAGACCTTCTGGCAAAGCTGGCACAAGTGAGTGTGGGGGGAGAAACGGAGTACCAGGGCCCACCTGTCAGCCATCGTTCGGGGGACAACAAAGAGAGCCCACAGCGTCTTTGTTTTCATCTGCTGTGTTTAGATCTTCTTTTCACAGCGGGTTCTCAGATCGTTACAATAGTCCCCAACCCCCTTGCTGGACGACACATGAAAGAATGTGTTTGAAGTGCTAAATGCTTTGGCTGCTGTTGAGAGGCCATAGTTCAGGAACTAGGGTTGCCAACTCTGGGCTGGGGAATTTCTGGAGATTTGGAGGACAGAACCTGGGGAGGGTGGGGTTTGGGGAGGGGAGGGACTTGAGAGGAGTGCGATGTCATGCAGTCCATCCCCCAAAGCTGCCATTTTCTCCAGGGGAACTGATATTTGTTGCCTGGAGATCAGCCGTAGTTCCAGGAGATCTCCAGGCCCCATCTGGAGCTTGGCAACCCTATCACTGACTTGGGCCGTGGCTGATATGTGCAAGATCTCAGGTTCAACCTCTGAAGGTTCTCGTTAGTAAGACTTTGATTAGATAGGCTGGGAAAGGCCCCAATTTGAGGGTGAAGCTACACAAGATGTTGAGAGATCCATCAGTGGCTCTCCCAGCATTTTAAAAAGTTGTGAATAGCAGCCGTGGAGGGGAGCCGAGTATGGGGACTCCCTATGCCATTTTCTTGGCCATTTTCCCCCAGAGTGATTTGCCTTTGGGTGAAAATATGCATTTAATACAGAGGCAACCTTGTATGTATCCTGGGTGGGCAACCAGCAGCTCCAGAGGTAGATATGAGACAGAGAAAACAGTGTAGGGAAGCGGTTAAATTCCCCCAGGTCATGGCACTAATTTTAATCTGGGTACCTTGCAGTGACTGTTTACTCTGGGAGATCCAATCACAGTCTCTCCCCTGGTTTCGGCCCTTAAACACTGGAGGGGTCCAGGGGGGGTTATATCATAAGAACATAAGTACATAAGGGAAGCCAATGTTGGATCTGGCCAATGGCCCATCTAGTCCAACACTCTGTCACACAGTGGCCAAAAATACCAGGTGCCATCAGGAGGTCCAGCAGTGGGGCCAGTGCTACGTAGAGTTGCTCCTCAGTGCCTGACAATTGGCGGGAGGGCTGGTGGGGGCAGTGTCCTAGGAGAAAAATTAAAAAGACAGGAAGTTCTGACCACAGAGTTTCTGGCAGTTCCTAGAGCTACCTTCGATATTTCAAGGTAGCTCTAGGAATCACCAGGAGCTCTGAGTCCAGAACTTCTTGTAAGTAGACTAGACCTTATTTGTCTTTTTAAATTTTTCTCTCCAGAACAATCACACACACCAGTTTGGCCCCAATTTCCACAAGCTGATCAGGTGGGCATCAGAGCTCAAAGGTTGAAATTACCTGAAAGTCTCCTGCCATAAGGGAGCAAATGGGAACTCCAGCTTCAGGTGAAAAAGGTCTTTCCACAAAGTCTCCTCTGAATTCTGTGAAAGTAGACTTCTTTGATGATGCCTTTGGGTATTCAGTAGTTATTCAAATACTTGCAGAAATGTCATGAGTTTGATCCTGCAGAGGATTTCCATGGATGGAAAGGGGTGATTTTTACCAGTTTCCCCCTTCTTCCAATCCCCCCTTCATGCTGTTTTGGGGAGGGGGGTACCCGGGCCAGTGGAGAAGCATGGGAGGCATTGGGGGCTGTAGTGTGGGGGACAAGAAAGTTAATACTCCATGGGCAGAAATCCTTCCATCAGCAGATACTTTCAGCAGGATCTGAGCCTGTTATTTGCATTTGACATCTGATGGTGTTTGGTTTCATTTTTCAAAAATATTTGACAGAGTTTAACAGCTGACACTCAACGGCATTTCACATTTGGCAGTATTTTATTACTGGCATTTAAGATTTGCCCGTATTTGATAGCTGATGCACCATGGCGTTTTGTGCTTGTTGGTATTTTAGAGTCGGCTTGCGTGAACACCTACTGTCACTGATAGCTGCCTTGCTATGGCATCCAGCCCTTGATAATTCACAAGCTGAGCTATCCAGTCTCTACTGTTTCAGTGTGGGGAAGGGGAACCCTCCCAAATAGGGGGCCAAGGCAAATTAAACAGAGACTGTGTGTAAGTTGATTCAAAATGCAGGGCTAAGCCAAAATTACTCATTTTGAGGAATTGTTTTCAGCAGTGCTCAAAGACCACCACCCCCTGGGGTAGCATTTCAACAGCTGTTGCAAAAAAAAAAAAGTTGGCCTCTTTTGTTTCTATTGGCCTCTCTTGCCTTTCATTTGCTGATGTTTCTGACATCCTCATGGCAGGCTCTGATCTACTTTTCTCTACATGATCTGTGAGAACAGTAGCTCAACCAAATATGTAATTCAGGAAAGATGCATTATCCCTAGGGTTGCCAGCCCCTAGGTGGGGCCTGGAGATCTCCCAGAAATGCAAATCGTCTCCAGCCGACAGAGATCAGTTCTCCTGGAGAAAATGACTGCTGTGGAGGGTGAACTCTATGCCATTATACTCCACTGAGGTCTCATCTCTCCCCCAAACCCACTGTCCCCAGGCTCCACCCCCTCATCTCCAGGAATTTCCCAACCTGAAGTTGATAAACCTAAGTAACCCCCCCCCAAAACAGGACATCAATCAAAGAGATCAGTAATGATGCACAAATCTGTACCCTGTGTGCTCCCAGGGACGAATGAGGAACACATAGTTGGAGTCCAGAGAGTTGGATAAATATCTGTTTATTGCAATAATCAGGAAAATACAGGGCTGGATACCTTGGCACCTAGTAACACTAAGCTGTATTCTGCCCCAACCAGAAAGGGCAGTTAGTCTTATACCCCAAATGACATCATAACAGTTTACATAACGAAATCCCTAATTGGCATCCAACAGGTATCATCATCAGAGCATCATTTGAGCTGGCACCTCTCTATTGGCATACGCCTTCATTGATCATAAGTGTCAGTAATTATATCTCGCTGGGGCCTCCTTTTAGCATCATTCCTGACTTGTTTACTTCAACCTAGAAATGGGGAGTTTCCTGATGCATAAAACTTAGCTCTTGGCAGACTTCCTGGGGCCAGATGCCCTGCTCTGTAAAGAAAGATATTGTTTTGGGAACATTCAGAGTCTTTCCATCTCATAACTTTGTTTTCGGATGTCCTTCAGCTGGGGAGCTTATAATTTCAAAATGTACATTCCATTCCATTAATTCTTGTTGTGGACTGTTTCCCACGAGGAGGCAATCATCATACATATCAATTCAATTTGCGGACCAAATTGGGGTGGAGGCGGATGTGCAGTATCTTGCAACAATTCACAAATGAAAGAGGGCAGCACTAAAGCACCTTGAACTCAGCTATCCTGGACAGTGAAAAGCATTTAGCATGTTGATGGCAAAATTGTGAAAAATCACATGGTGTGATATTTGGTGGTGGTGGTAAGTGGCTGTCAAGTCGCAGCTGACTTATGGTCACCCCATGGGTTTTTCCAGGCAAGAGACAGAGGTGGTTTGCCATTGCCTGACTCTGCGTAGCAACCTTTGATTTCCTCGGTGGTCTCTCATCCAAGTACTAACCAGGGCCAGGCCAGAAGATCTGATGAGACTGGGCTAGCCTGGGCCATCCAGGTCGGGGTGCTGCAATATTTATCATGTGCTGTTTTTTTAAATCCCCAAGGCATTGCAACTGGAAATGTAGCCTGTTGTGAAAAGGCAGTGTAACCTCCTTCTCAACATGCTGGCTTCTGGTGTCTCAGGAGGGTTTTTAAAAAATATGTATGTACGGTCACATCCAGCATGGTGTAGTGAGCATTGTACTAATTTCTGGACTAGGATCTTGGAGACTTGTGTTTGAATTTCCAACCTACCATGGAAACTCGCTGGGTAAGTTTCACATTTTCTCAGCCTAACTACTTCACAGGGCTGTTGTAAAGGTGAAAATGGAAGAAGAGAGAACAATGTTGGAAGCATCTTGGGGTTCTCATAGGAGAAAAAGGGGGGGTATACATATCTAAATAAATAAAATTCACACATGGCTGCCTGTCTAGTGTAATGGCTGGAGATCTCCTGCTATTACAACTGATCTTCAGAAGATAGATTTCAGTTCACTTGGAGAAAATGGTAGCTTTGGAAAGTGGACTCGTTATACCGTATCTAAGTCCCTCCTCTCCCCAAACCTCGCCCTTTCCAGGCTCCACCTCCCAAATCTCCAGGTATTTCCCACCATGGAGCTGGCACCCCTAGTTTTGAGACAGTTCTTGGAGTGTGAAAAGCTACACCGATAATTATGAAACAGCATGAAAACAACTCATTGTTCTGTATTTTTGCATGAAATAGAAGGTGAAACCTTAGCCTTGTTTGTTCAGAGCCTAATGACAATTAGAAGCCTTTGATTTTAGCATATTTAGCTGCTCAGGCTATCTTTCTCAAGGGGTACCTTTTATATATAAAAGTAAACATAAATATTTTTATATTGTATTCATATTTGCATTTGCAAAATGATGCCCACGCAGTAGGTTCTGCCATTTGCAACCCCATAGTCTGCTTTTTTCCTGTCAAGTGATTATACAATATTGTGCCCAAGAATCGGCAATAAACCAGGGGGAGACCCTGATACTCTTTACCATTTTACATAAATTGCAGTAAAAGGTGGGGGGGTTAGCCTGTTAAAGTGATGAAAAAAAAATTAAAGGGAAAACAACGGCCCATTAGTCATAAATAACTTTTGCAGTGATGGGAGGGGGGTGTGCCTTTAACTCCTTATTTGCCAAGACTAGAGTATGGATGGGACAGCAACTAGGTCGGGAGCCATTCCACACAATCCATTCAGGAGAACTGCACACTTCTTCCTCATTCATTGCACAGCATTCACATGCATCATTATTATTTATTACAAGCGGGGGCCTGTGAAACTTGACGGGTGTGTGTGTGTGTGGAATCCCAACTCTTCCCCACATCGCTGTCCGGCACGACTCCAAGCCCAAGCCCCACCCCTCACCTTAGAGCCCATCTGCAGTGACTGCAGTTTCTGGGAGCCACTCCAAGCCCAGAATGGCTCCTGGGTTCCCTGCTCCCGGGGTCCCGGGCTCCATGGCTGCCACCAGTGCTGCCACCAGGCTCCACTGCTGCCACAGCAGCCACCACCACTGGGCCCCTCTCCAGCTTCCCAACTTTATTTAAGTGGAGGGGGGGGGCCCTTTAAACTCCATAATGTATTTTTTTAAATTTCAGATTGTTCTGCAAACCTATGCGCCCCCCTCCCCCCAGTTTGCAGAAAAATCTTTTTGGGTAAGTTTGGCCCCTGTCTGCAGGTTTATATATCTGCAGATGGGGGCCACACTTGAGAAGCAGATATCTAGACACGTGACACACTGCAGGGTACTATGAGCAAAAAGTTAGTTCTCTCTGTTGAGGACTTCTGCTTTCAAATCTGAAAGTGAAAAAAAACCCAGGAGGGAAAACTAACAAGAGACTCTATATCTGCATGTCGTGTCAGGACCATAGCAAGGGCAGGCCCACATACGAACTGTTTTTTTGGGGGAAAGGATATTGAAATGTGTGTCCTGATAGCTTCTGTTTAAAGAACGGAAGCCTGGTTTTAGAAACAAAACATTCTACAATTAAAAATAAAAAAAAACACTTGCAGTTCTCAAACTCTACACACCAGGATTCCAGATATACTCACTGAAGATCCCCCTGGTTTCACGTGGATATTCTTGCAGTGTAGTAGTTATGGTGTTGAACCAGAATCTGGGAGACCTAGGTTCAAATCCCCACTCTGCCATGGAAGCTTGTGCATGACTTTGGATCAGTCACACCCTCTCAGCCTAACCTACCATGCAGGGTTGTTGTGAGGAGAATTACACATGCTAATTTGTGTCCCACATTGTGGAGAAAAGTGAGACAATAAATAAGTATGGGGAGAAAGGCAGGATACAAATGCAATAAAATAAAATAAACCACAATGCTTTTGAAAGTGGAAGTGAGGGCGTCAAGAACAGCGGGCTAATTAACAGGAGTTTCAAGTTATCTGAAGAAGGCAGTTTTTTATAAGAAGTTTTTATCCAACTTATAGAAGCCATTTTACCATAGTTTTAGCTAGGGCTTTTTTTGTAGAAAAAGCCCAGCAGGAATTTATTATCATAACAGGCCACACCCAACGCCAGAAATGCATTAGCATATTAGGCCACACCCCTGACAGCATAGCTCATTAGCATATTAGGTCACATCCCCATGTTACCAGAAGTGTGGTCATCCAGCCACACCCACCTTTTGCTTCTTATTCTGTTTACCTTGTTTGTTGTCAAAACCCAGGGCTTTTTTGTAGCAGGAACTCCTTTGCATGTTAGGCCACACACCCAATGTAGCCAATCCTAATGAGTTTCTCCTGTTGGGTGTGGCCTATTGTGCTAATGAGTTCCTGCTGGGCGTGGCCAACTTGGGAGCCAGCTGGAACTCTGTTCCTGTATGTTCCTGCCCAAAAATAGCCCTGGTTTTAGCCCAAAAACCAGAACATTCCTGTAGCGTCACAACCTGATGATGTCACTGCTGGTACATGCTGGAAGTGAAGTGGCCATATCACCAGCAACATAGCTGGGGCCTCCCTCCCACTCCTGGTCATTCCCCCCACATCCCTCGAGGCTTGCCATGAAGGTCCTGGCAACCCTAACAACTTACCTGTTTCCAACATTTGGAAGCCATAGACATTGACAGCAGCCAAAAGAATCTTAGGTTTGGCAACAGAATCTTAGCCATATCTATACTGATTTCTCTGAAGCCCCCATCTGGGAATATATCAGGCCCACCTTTCAAGGAATGGTGGCTGTGTCTCTGGGATCCACATGTTTCCATCCATTCTTATTCCAACTTTCCTCCAAGACATTCAGGGCAGTTGCAGGATTTACCCCTCCATTGTAGTCTCACAACAGCCTTGGGAACGAGGTTGGGCTAAGAACGTGCATTGTACACCAGGTCGACTGGTGAAGTTCACGGCAGAGTTTATACTGTGCTTTTCTCCCCAGTGGGAACCAAAAACAGCTTGCAACACCATTCAGCACTCCTCCATTTTATCTTCACAACATCCCTGTGAGGCAGGTTAGGCTGAGAGAGAGAGAGTGGCCCAAGGTCACCCAGTGAACTTCCATGGAAGCTCCCAAGCCCCAGTTTGACACTCTTGGCTACTGCACAATACTGTCTCTCATTTGATTTGAACCCAGTCCTGATGTGATCATATTTTGTTATCAGCTTACTGATTGAAATTGTTTTTAATCATACTTGCAAATCCACATTGGGTCCCAGTGAGAAAGGCAGAATAAATGAACGAACGAACAAACAAATGAATAATAACCCTGCTCCAACAATCCAACCAATACACCACGTTAGTTTACAGTTACATATATATAGCATGTGTTTCCATCAGTTTATCAGCTAGCAGCTTATGCAAAACATGTTCTCTATTTTGGTTGGAGAAAATTTCTAGCAAATGACTAATTTCCACTTGCTGACCATTTAAAACATGGGTTCTTACTGTTGCATTTCTTTGTGGAAAACATTAATAAAATGTAGTCATGTTTGAGGTTTGGATAAAAATGGTCTTCCTGTTTTTATATTAGGAAACTGTATTTCTCAAGTGTTCGGATAGAAGGATACTTGATACAAGCATTACATAGAATAGATTCTCTTTCACCTTCTCTTGTACACAATGAAGAGCAGATTCTGCAATGTGCAACTTTGTGCTGAGACACAAATGCAGTTGTGTCTTTATCACTGAAGCAGATTAGTGAACGGGCCTTCCTTTTCTCAGTCACACAGCAGAATTGGACAATAAGTTCACAGTAATTTGCAACACTGCTGGAAGGGACAATAAAACCGATTTACCTGTAATCATCCAGGACAGCACCATGTTCTAACAAAAATTTATCATTCCGGGTGATGTTCCTCTGCCCACCCAAGCTTCATATTTTACACACATTTTAGCGTTTCGACAGACTGGAGTTTTGGGGTCTATTCCAGGTCAATCTTCTGACAACACCAAAGAGAAGAGAAAGCTATCACACAGGGCGCTGGTCAACAGCTCATTTTCAACGAGGGCTAGAAACTGGATTGAACAGGTCTGAATGGCCATGAACACTGGTTTTGTGCACTAGGGTTGCCAGCTCTGGATGGGGAAATACCCAGAGATTTTGGGGGTGGAGCCTGAGGAGGATGGTGTTTGGGGAGGAGAAGGATTTCAATGGGTCTATAGCACCATAGAGTCCAACTTCCAAAGTGGCCATTTTCTCCAGGGGAACTGATCTTTGTTGCCTGGAGATCAGTTGTAACTCCAGTAGATCTCCAGCTACCACCTGGAGGTTGGCAAGCCTACACACTGATGCACACGGCAATAGTATCTTCAGGCCCTCCCTCCCTCTGTTTGAATGGCAACATAAGTGCAGACAGTAGTCTGTAGGCACCTTAGTCATTCTCAAGCCCTGAACCACATAAACGTGTGGGTATGGACAGTTTCATCAGAGTCATGCCAGCAGGATGATATCACTTCCCAGTTTTGTGTTGGTCCTGATGAACATTGCAGAAGAGCTGCACATTTTCCTCCCTGCCAGCCAGTCAAGTGGTGGCAGTGAATGGCGGTCCAGGCTGGGAAGGGGTCCCACTATAGCAGGGGACTTGTCTATTACAGTTCCGCAGGGCCTATAAAACGGAGCTATTCCACCAGGCCTTTGGCTGAGGTGGCGGACATCCGATCGATCTGGCCCCTCCTGCTGAGGTGGCCCTTTGAGTCTGATGGCGACGGTTCTACCATGCTGGGAACCCAGGCCATATATGCCTCTATCTGCCTCGGATACCATACGTTTTGGAAATGCCATCTTGTGATTTAGTCAGGGCTTTTAAACTGTTTCATTCTTTATTCAGTATATTGTGTGTTGTAACCCACCCTGAGCCCACGTGGGGAGGGTGGGATTAAAATCAAATAAATAAATAAAATCTAATGAAACCTGAATGGTCAATATATGGGAGCCAGCCCAGGAAGTCCTTGTCTCTTCCCCTCCCCTCCCTACTTACAAGCCGCTTGGAAATGAAAGACTGGTGCATTTCCAAAAACCCACAGCTTGTCCTTCCCAATAAATCAGACAAATTGCCAGAAATCCTCCAGCTTTGCTTTTCTTTCTTTGAGCAAGAAAGTCCCTTCCACGGCTAGTACGATACCTCTTTACATGTTACAGAGAATGCAGACTGAATCCAAGGTCCCCACCCTGTGTCTACGGTCACTTGAAGATTCTCCTCAGCTCCTGTGCACACAGTGCTCAATTCAGATAGTGTGGCGCTCCAGGAGAAGGAGTTTCATCCTCCCCTCTGAGACAACTCCTCAACCAAGAATGATTGTGGGGTACTAAGGTTGCCAATTCTGGGTTGAAAATTTTCTGGGGATATGGTGGCAGAGTATGGGGAGGGCAGAATTTAGGACCTCACACTCATGGGAATTGAGGAGAACATGTAAGTCAGGCATGACTGTTACACAGACGCAACCTGTATACTCCAATTTATTTATTTATAAGTGGGGGCCTGTGAAACTTGACAGGGGGGTGGAATAGCAAGCCTGAGGACACAGAGGGCACTGCTGGGGACTGTACTTAGAGTTGCCAACATCTAGGTAGGGTTTGGGTATCTCCTGGAATCAGAATTTATCTCCAGGCAACAGAGATTAGATCCCCAGGAGAAAATGGCTACTTTGGAGGGTGGGCTCTATGCCGTTATGCCCCATGGAGGTCCCACCCATCCCCAAACCCCTCCTCCCCAGGCTCCTCCCCCCAATCTCCAGGTATTTCCCAACCCAGAGTTGACAACCCTAGTTGGACCGGATAGGCACCAGTTGCCTGGCTCTACATAAGAGATGCTGTAGTAGATACTGAAAAGCTTGTTTGTACACAGAGAGATGACACATCTGGAAATTCATTTCTGCTCCTCCTTTTGAATGTAGCTCCTCTGGCATAGCAGGATCTCGAAAGGTATGCTTGCTGTCGCAACACCATTGTCCGAGGTTGCTTTGTGGTGCTATTTAAATGTCAGTGCATTTCTGCACTGAAAGACTCTTTCCTGGATACAGTTTAAAGGTCAGCGGGAATGGGGAAGTGATGGCCAAGCAGTGGTGACATGATAATAAAACAGCAAGAAAAAAATCGAAGAATAATAGGGTTCAGTAAGCACCGAGCGATAACTCACAATATCGTTCTTTGAACATTATTTGGCTTAGCGAAATGCAGCATGACAAGGAGCGTGTATGTGTGTGCGGAGAGGATGTGTGTAGACTGCAGAGCCTTGGGTGGGTGATTCCGTGTGTCTCCGAGTGCACATGGCCCCTATGAGGTACTGGTCAGCAGAACCGACTGCCCCCATCTGAGTTCCCATTTGGTCCCTGCTGCAATGCTGTCCCCAAGTGCAGTTCTTTGCTTGTATTTCTCCATAGGGATGAACAGCAGCCATTCAATTATATGAGAGAACGGAAAGGGAGGCATCTCAAACAAAACAGGGATCCCAGAGAACGGAGCCAGCTGCCATCAGAGAGCCAGTGTGGTAGCGGTTAGAGTGCTGGACTAGGACCTGGGAGGCCCAGGTTCAAATCCCTACTCTACTGTGAAATTTTGCTGGGTGATCTTGGGTCAGCCACACACACTCAGTCTAACTGAC
This sequence comes from Gekko gecko, assembly GCA_029375565.1. Taxonomy (NCBI): domain Eukaryota; kingdom Metazoa; phylum Chordata; class Lepidosauria; order Squamata; family Gekkonidae; genus Gekko; species Gekko gecko. Next base: position 111,250,982 of record JAPDNY010000010.1, on the reverse strand, counting down.
CTCACAGGGCTGTTGTGAGAAGAACGGAATCACTCCCCAGGGCTGTTTCAGCTCTAAAGGGCACAGGAGAGAGGCAGAAACCTCTCCTCCTCCTGCTGCCCCTTGCTGCAATTCTAATCTGAATCAGGCCCCTGTAGTGCTTTACATGGAGCTGCCACCATGGACTCGTAGCTGAAGTATAGCTGTAAGTCCCCGTGGTGAATGCTGTAAGTCCCTGTGGTGAATGCGTATAAAACATTATGTGTGATTTGGCCTTAAGATTTCTGGTGATCACAGGCACTGCCCCAGCACTTCAGTCCTTATCTATTTTATGATTAGCAGTAAGCAACAAAAAAAATCATAATAAACCCATAGTGACTCAAATTGGGGAGGAGCTGTATGATCCAAAGAAAGAGTAAATGCTTTGCATGCAGAGGAACCCAGGGTCAGTCTGTGGTATCTCCAGTTAAACAGCATTGCTGAAGACCTTTCTCTGCCTGAAACAAATAATACAAACAGGGGAGGGGGCCATGGCTCCATGGCAGAGCATCTGCTTGGCATGCAGAAGGCCCTGGGTCCAATCCCTGGCATCTCCAGTTAAAAGGACCAGGCAGTAGGTGATGTGAAAGACCTCTGTCTGGGACCCTGGAGAGCTGCTGCCAGTCACAGTAGACAATACTTATCTAGATGGACTAAGGGTCTGATTCAATATAAAGCAGCTGTGTGTGTGTGTGTGTGTGTGTGTGTGTGTGTGTGAGAGAGAGAGAGAGATGAGAGAGAGAGAGAGAGAGAGAGAGACAGAGACAGAGAGAGACAGAGAGAGAGACAGAGAGAGAGACAGAGAGAGAGAGAGACAGAGACAGAGACAGAGACAGAGACAGAGACAGAGAGAGAGAGTAGAGAGAGAGAGAGAGAGAGAGAGAGAGAGAGAGAGAGAGCCTCCTTGGAGGCCTGCCTTCAGTCACAGTAGAAAATACTCTATGGACAATACTCTATGGACAATGTTCTGACTCCCTGAATGTCAGCTTCCTACTTTTGTAAAGCATACATACTTGCTTAGTTTGCCAATGTTATATAGGTTACAGGTCTCTGCCCTTGCTGCTTGAAGAATCATGAGCTTTTCCCCCTCCATCACCATCCTTTTTTATTACCGTTTCAGTAAGCAACATAAAAGAGAAACCCAGCATAACATAAAGAGCCAATAGAAAAATATAAGACAAAAGGGTTAAGGCTAGGGTTTTAAGACAACATACACCCAGCCCTGCCCTCAGATGGCAAAGGTGGAGGAAGCAGGAGAAATTGGACTGAAATCGATGAGTTGATTTCAGCTGGCATTCTAATTGGACCCCATCTTTTATTTATTTTTATGAGTATTGTGTGTATGTGTGTGTGCTCGCGCGCATGTGCGTGCATGTATGTATGTGCCTGGAAGTCGTGGTTGACTTCTGGCGACCTCTAGTGGGGTTTGGACATTTCAGAGAAGTGGCTTGCTCTTGTCTGCCTCTGTGTCCCGTCCCTGGTATTCCTCGGAGGTCTCCCCTAATTGGACCCCATCTTCAATGTATTTCTTTTCTGCAGACAAATCGAACCAAATCCATAGTGCAGTCCTAAGGAAGTTACACCCTTTTCACTCCACTGAAGTAAAAAGGCTGAGAAGGGTGTATAAGTCTGTTGAGGACTGTACTGCTCGGGTGCTATTTTACATAGGAGCATTCAAAATATCCTGACACTGTGGAGTAACTTCCAGCTGTGGCAGACAATGCTTCCAGAAGACAGAAGGGCTGCGGTCTTCCAGACACAGTCCTGGCAAATGTTGCTGTATTTATAGGGCCCACACTATGCCCCAGCCCTCCTGTGCTAGCAGTGGGCCCAATGCCTAGGCTGAATGGAGTTGAAGCAGACCCAGGAGCTGAGGCTGCAGATGAAAAACATCACCTTCCCTTGAAGATGTAGGTTTGGAAGCCCAGAATCCCAAATCTGAACTGAGGAGGCTAAGCATTCTTTCAGGGGGAAATAATAATCAGAGTTCTATCTTGCTTCACACAGCCCTGAGGAATCACCCTTAATCTTGTTTCATTAGATTCATCTGAAAGCTTACAGCTCACAGTTCCCAGATGTTTGTTTGTGGAACCTCCAATCTGCTTCAGGGACAACCTGCTTTTATTTTATTTTGCTGTCAAGTCAAAGCTGACTGATGGCAGCGCCGTTGGGTTTTCAAGGCAAGAGGCCAAACAGAGGTGATTTGCCATTGCCTGCCTCTGGGTGCGTTCAGACGCCCCGTTTGAACTGCTTTCGGCACTCTTCAGTAGCGGATTTTATGTGCACATTAACACACCCAACATCTGCACACCGTCCCCAGCCGTCGCTTTCCGGATCAACCACCCTTTAAAACGGAGTATTTTGATACCAGGTCCCCAAGTGGTGTTTTCCTGATTCTCCGCTTCCAGACGCACTTTTCTGACGTCTGATCGCTCCTGTGGTGTCGAGCCACTTCCGGGTGCTTCAACCCTCTCCCCTCTGGAAAGCTGCCGCGGAAGCCCAAGGCTTCTGCTTTTTGTCTGCCATTTTTTTATGCCTTGGTGGTGTGCGCATAGGTGGAGCTCCGCTCCTAAGTTAATAAAACCAAAGTTTATATGGTGTTATAAGGGGTTTTAGCGTTTAGACGAGTTCAGGATCTCACAGAGGCCAGTTTCAGTGTAAAAGTTTAAAGGGGAGCGTTCATTTAAAGTTTAAAGGGAAGTTTGGAAATTGCTGTTCTGCGCACACGCAAAAATTTTAGTTCTACAGATGGCCGCCTGTGCGCATGCGCAAACTGAGAGAGAGAGAAAAAAACATCGACATACGCTCCCACGTGTGGACGGTGAGGAGTGATGTGGCTGCGCAGCGATCCAGAACAAGGAGGTGAGTGTGATTGCGATTCTCTGCATTAAAAAAGAATGCATTGGGACTGGAGCAATTTAAACTACTTCCAGCACACCGTCTGAATGCACCCAAAGTGTAGCAACCCTGGACTTCCTAGGTGGTCTCCCATCTAAGTACTAACCAGGGCCAACCCTGCTTAGCATGGCAAGTTATTAATTAAGCTTTGTGAAAGTTATTAGCCTAAGTGGCAACTGAGAAAAAGTCAGCCATTGGGGCTCAGTCCATTTAAGGAACTTTAGAGAAAGAAGAATGGTACCTGTCTGGAACCATGATGCTTATGTACCTATCTGAAGCTATTACTCTTATGACACTATACTGAAACTGTTACACTGTTATCAATGAACTCCATGTTTAAGAAAAACAACTGTTTTATTTAAAGGATCCCCTTTTACCTCAGAGACACCCCCATGTGCTGCCCATTCCACCATTCTACAAGTTTTAACTAAGCCATTCTTTTCTTTGAGTCCAACTAAGAATTCTAAGGCAAGAGCCTTTGGTGGCAACAAAACTAAGTAGGAAACACTAAGGAAGGCAAGGAGGCAGCATAACACATATCCGCATAACACGTCACCTCAGAACACTACAGACTTTACAGTTGTTATAAGGGGTTATTATAACCCCTTATAACTTATGTACAGGGCTTTGTTTGTAGAAAAAGCCCAGCAGGAACTCATTAGCATAATAGATCACACCCAACAGGAGAAACTCATTAGCATATTAGGCCACACCCATGACTGCACCACTTATTAGCCTATTAGGCCACACACCCATGTTACCAGAAGTGTGGTCATCCAGCCACGCTCACCTTTTGCTTCTTATTCTGTTTACCTCGTTTGTTGTCAAAACCCAGGCCTTTTTTTGTAGCAGGAACTCCTTTGCATGTTAGGCCACACACCCCTAATGTAGCCAGTCTTAATGAGTTTCTGCTGTTGGGTGTGGTCTGTTATACTAATGAGTTCCTGCTGGGCGTGGCCAACTTGGGAGCCAGCCAGAACTCCGTTCCTGTGCATTCCTGCCCCAAAATAGCCCTGCTTATGCAACTGTTACAAGAGGTCTCAGAAAAGAGCTAAAACGTTATAGGTTACAATCCACCATTACAATCTTTAAAAAAGAAAAACAGATGTCCAATGCCGTTGATGTCCAAAGCCATTGAACAACAGTAAACTCAAAAATGGTGCTGTTCACTCTGGTAGCTCCCAAGCTGATGGGCTTCGACTGTCTTCCAGTACTTTGCCAGAACAAAATAATTAGGGAGAATTTGCACAAAGGCATCTATTTCCCACAGATAGGTGGGAAGAGAAAACACGGTTCTGATAATTAAGATCAATTCTACCACCCATGCGGAAAGGTTAATGAAAAACTCAGAGTGTCGGCCAAGAGGGGTTTTGTAAAGAGCTGGGGAAAATCTTTGATGCTAGATTTCTGTAGAAAGGAATAATTATGCACCTGTTGCAATTCATTCGCAATTTAGCACCACAAAGTGAGACTCCCTTATGAAATTACCAACTACACCCGTACAGATGTGCCTCAGAGCTTTGGGGAAAGGGCTGGTGTCACTGCTGGGCAGGACGAGATGTTGTGCTGGGGGTGGTGTGGTGGCTCAGTGGCAGAGCATCTGCTTGGCATGCAGAAAGTCCCAGGTCCAATCCTCAGCATCTCCAGTTAAAAGGACCCGGCAGCAGGTGACGTGAAAGACCTCAGCCTGAGACCCTGGAGAGCTGCTGCAAATCTGAGTACACAGTACTGACTTTGACGGACCAAAGGTCTGAATCAGTATAATGCAGCTTCATGCTTTCTGTTGTGTTCCAGTTTGCTCCCATCCTCCTCAACTGCAAAGCTTTGCAGACATTTCCCCAGCGCCAACAAAGATTTAGTGTTACTCAGAGATGGGGGGGACTGGTGTTTTTAACTTTCCACATGAATGCCACCCACCTTGCCTTTTATTGGGATTATTTTTCATTCCTACAGCTCTTTTACTCTGCCAAAACGCTTTACAGCAATAGCCTTCAAACTGCGCACGGGGGAATTCTGAGGATCCTCACCCGCTTACAATAGGCTCTTCGGTGAGTTTCCCTGAAGGTTCAAGTCTCTGTTGGAAATGCTGCGCTTAACCTTTAAAGCTGTAAACAGCTTGGGATCAGAGCGCTCATCTGCCAGCTCCTACTGGTATTACGAGGCTGCCCGTGCTTTGAGATCGGCTACCAATGCAGCGTTCTGAATAACGCCGGCAGGACTAACACTCACTGCAACATGCCCAGCTTCACATGGTCTGCCATGTTTCCCCACTCCAGCTCATGCATTTATCGGCCAAAACACTAGTTGAGTCTGAAGAACTCAAGAGATGTACTTGTATGTGTGAACTTGGCACAAATGTGTATGAAACATGAATCTGCATGAGCAGAAAATATGAGTTTGGTTGGATTCTGATGAGAATTTCTGCAAGAACAGAGGTGGGGGGAGGTTGATTGTTGAAAATTGCCTCTGCTCATTTAAGACAGGTCTCCAATTTGACCCTGGTGATGTTCTTGGGGGGGGCGGTGTCCCCTGTCTCCCAGGAGTAGCCTTTTGTGGAGATCAATGTCTGTAGTGGAAGGCGAGCGGCAGGAAATTTCCATTCCACTAATGAAAGTGCCTTTCCAAGTGCCATCTGTTAGTGGATGTTATTGTTAGGCTCCAGCCCGCAAGTCTCACCCTTTCTCTGGCATCAGCATCATCTGTAGATTAAGAATGATGCTTTATGTAGAATTCAAGGGATAAAACAGTTGTGCTCCAATGCCTTCCTCCTCTTCCTCCTGCTTTTTAAAAAAGATGTTTGGGGGATTTTTTTTTCCTGATCTTTGTTTTTAACACATAACACCAGCCTGTCAGCAAGGATAGTTAAAGCTGTTGGTGTATATAAGTAGTGGGGCAACTGGAGCCCCCCAATGTCCTCACTCCCCCCACACATACAAGAAGAAGAAAAAGAGGAGGAGGAGGAGGAGATTGGATTTATACCCTGCCCTTCACTTGGAGTCTCAGAGCAGCTTACAATCTCCCTCCCTCCCTCTCCCCACAACAGACAACCTGTGAGGCAGGTGGGGCCGAGAAAGCTATCTGAGAACTGCCCTTGAGAGAACTGCTCTGAGAGAACTGTGGCTTGCCCAAGGTCACCCAGCAGCTGCACGTGGAGGAGTGGGGAATCAAACCTGGTTCTTCCACATTAGAACCCGTGTTCCTAACCACTACACCAAACTGGCTCTCTACACGAATGGTCCCCGCCCCAAAAAATATTACTGTAGGAAATGTGGAGCATCCACAACAGCAGGCAGAACAACGTGGATAAATAAACCAGCGAGCAGGGTCAGTCCCAGGTTTTGGGGGGCCCAGGCATGGAGTGCCAAGGGCTCCCCTCTGCCTATCACTAGCCCCCGGTTCACACTTCCCCTCCTCCTCACACGCCACCCACCTGCCTGTGCCGCCTCCCACCACCTGCACTCACACAGCTACCTTCACTGCCTACAGCCCTGGCAACTGGGTGGGAGGACCCCACCAGAATCCCTGGCCCCTGTTAGCTGCCCCACTTCAGGGTATTGATGCTGGCTTTGCCAGAGAGGAGCAGGGCAATGGCTGCCCGATTTCCCCTCTCTCCTCTGTAGCTGAACAGAGGGAACCCACTATCTGCTGCAGCCTCCGGGGCCCACCCTCACTTGGGCTGGCACAGGAACCCCAATCCTGCTCCTCCTTCCCCCCGGCTCATTTGCTCCATACACCTGGAGAGAAACAGAGCCACTGGCGGTGAGGGTTCATATCAGCCCTCGGAGGAAGACTGGCAGCAAAGAGCTGCGGAAAGAGGCACTTGGGGGTGGATGGAGGTGGGAGACAGGGTATGTTTCCGCAGCCACTCTCATTGGTCAGTGCAGCAGGAAGAAGAGCGGCAGGAGTGTACGCCCAGGAAAGGCACCTGGCCACTCTCAGAGAAGCTCCACCTAGACCGATTTCACACAAGAGCTGTGCCCCCATCATGCCTCCCTTTGCCCCGTTTCTATTGGTCAATTTCCCACTCAAAGCTGCACAGCCGCATTTTGGCCCGCAGCTTCGCCCGATTTCCCCGCGGTTTCGTGATCTTGTGTATTGAGGATCACGAAACCGCAGGGAAAATCAGGCGAAGCCACAGGTCAAAATGCGGCCACGCGGCTTCGAGTGGGAAATTGACCAATAGAAACGGGGCAAAGAGAGGCATAAAGGGGGCGCAGCTCTTGTGTGAAATCAGTCCTAGAGTTTTTCACGCAGCTAATGAATTAATTCTGTCTGATTAAACGGCCAAATACACCAAGCGTGAGCTCATGAGGCTGCTTTTTGGCACTTTGCTTACAAATGCTTGTAAGTTCCAGTTCCACTAGAGTACAGAAGTGCAAGAGAGTAAAAGAGGGATTCCTTAAAATAAATTGGGGGTAGGGCGGGATGGGGGTCCCTGACAGCATGAAATGGAGCAGAAGATGGGCCCATAGCTACAGTGGGGCCTCTCAGAGCCTGGCCGCCCAACTTACTGCCAAGCCCCCCCCCGACTTCCCATCCAGCCCAGGCCCCTCAACAGCGAGAGGAAGAGAACAGGGTCCTTGCATTTGTTTTGCATTTGGTTGAGAGGTCTGTGGGCTGACAATCTGGGAACGGAGGATGCATTGTTTATTCTGGATGAAGAGTGTGTGTGTGTGCCTGCCCCACAAGAAAATTTTTTGCATAATAAGTGCCCTGTAAGAAAAAAATTTGCCCCACAAACCAAAAAAGTCCTGGCTATGGTCCTGAGCAGAATGGCATAGACCTGAGCAGGCTGAAGTCAGGAAGTGATTAGTTATGAGATCAACTACCGTGCTGACCCGTGGGAAAAGTTTGGTCCCGTGGCACAACATGTTGCTTATTGTTTGCTTATGTACCGTCTTTCTTCCCAGTGGGAACCCAAAGCAGTTTACATCATTCTCCTCTCCTCCATTTTATCTTCACAACGACCCTGTGATGTAGGTTAGGCTGAGAGTATGTGACTGGCCCAGGGTCACCCAGTGAGCTTCCAGGGCAGATTTGGGGATTTGAGCCCAGGTCTTCGGAATACTACACTGAGACTCTTCTTAACCACTATACTAACAGTGACTCTGTGGTTAGTACTGATGTATTAGTAGTTAGAGTGCGGGATTAAGATCTGGGAGACCCAGGTTTGAATCCCCACTTTGCCATGGAAGCTCACGGCACTTGCCCTCCCTCAGCCCAGCCTATCATACAGGGTTGCTGTTGTGAGAATAAAATGCGGGAGGGATAAATGATGTTGTAAGTCCCCAACTGGGAAGAGAAACAAGATACCAAAACAAAGAACTCCTGAACAAACCCGCTTAGAATTGAATTTGTGGCAATGGGACTGTCGTGAGAATATCAGATGGGTCAACAGCCATAATCCTGCTTCCAGCGAACTACGGAAGGGTAATCCTTCTGCAATGAGAAAGGTCTCTCCCATGAAGCCATCTTTGTTCTCTGTTGTATATTAAGGATGAATCGCCCCTACCCTAGCCCTGGGGTCGGGTTGAGCTTGCGTCCACAAAACAATTGTTGGCTAGGATCCTAGAATGGACCAATACAGAAACAATGTAATGTAAATAGCCTATCGTTGGGAATGGGAGTGTTTGGGGTGTGGTTTTTTGCATGCTTAAAAACCAGGCTTCTGCCGGGGATTTTGTCTTCCTTCTCCTTGCTGAAATCACTAATAAAGTAGGTCACTGTATTTGGGGTCTGTTCATCCATGGAACCCACTATTTAACATCCTCTTTGCTGTTTACCCTTTATATTTTTGAGCATACCCTTAAAGCATCCTGTGCATATAACTAGGACTCTGCTCTGTAAACCCTTTGGCTTCCCCCTCCTCTGCCTTCCCACCCCCCAAGTAATAGGTATCTGGGCATCAGGGTCTACGTAGCCAGGTCTGCGTCTCTGCTGATCACCCTTTTCCTGCCACTGAGACCCACAAGTCCTTGGCTTCCCTATGCCAAGCCTCGGCTTTACAGAGTCGACAACCTCCAGGTGGGGGGCTGGAGATCTCCCAGAACTACAATTCATCTCTAGACCACAGAGATCAGTCCCCTTGGAGGAAACGGCTGCTTTGGGTGGGCTCTATGGCATTATAACCCTCAGAAGTCCCTCCCCAAACTCTACCCTCCTCAGGCTCCACCCCTAAATCTCCAGGAATCTCCCAGTGCGGATGCAGGAAAACTACCCCAACACCTTGTGACCTGGATGTCACCTAAGAACGGAATTGTCTGGATGCTTTTGACAGAAATGAAAATGATCCGCCGGGGCAGCCTTTTCTTCCTTGGCCGTGCAGCCAGCTCTTAAACCAAATTAAGTGCCAATGAATCTGAGCTGCAATTAAAAGTGGCACTAGACAACTTATTTCGAAGGAACTGTCCCCCGTCGAAATGATGAAGCTGTTACTGATGTGCATTTAATGTCGTAAAGGAGCAACAATCAAACACTTGACAGGGGGGGGAGATCTCGGCACAGAAAGAGAAAAGCCACCAGACTTTTATTTTCTGTCTAATAAAGATTTCCCTGGCTGTTTCTTTGTGTATTACATTAGAGAATCAACCATGAAAAAGAGGCCTTTAACGAAAGGCTTGAACGAAATGACAGTTTAGGAGAACACAAGGTGATACTTGGTACATGAGACCAAAAGTACATCTATGGCTGTGGGGGATGGGAAATATTTGCCTTGCTATGGGGCCCCAACTGCACTGAATGCCACAAGTGGAGCCCCTCCACTCCAAGGAGAGTGCCAACTCAGTTTATGGTAATAGGGAAACCAGGTCTCCCACTTCAGCATAGGACTGCTAGCCCTGGGTTGGGAAATTCCTGGAGATTTGGGGGTGAACCTGAGGAAGATGGGCTTTGGGGAGGCGAGAGACTTCAGCTGGGTATAACGCTACAGGCTCCACCCCGCCAAAGCAGCCATTTTCTCCAGGGGAACCGATCCCTGTTGCTTGGAGATCAATTGTAATTCCAGAAGAGCTCCAGAACTCACCTGGAGGTTTGCAACCCTACTTCAGTAGAAGATCTCCTGCATTCCACCACCACCACCACCACTGAACTGCGCAGTGGAGTGAAAATGCTGAAGAAATGGGGGTCTGGTGATCAGCAGCACACCAATGCAGTGATGTCACTTTTGGAACGACCAAGGTGATGCAATGACATCACTTCTGGATCATGCCAGAAGTGGGATCACTGCATTGGCAACATGCTGGAAAGGTAAGTCCAACCCCCCATGATCTCCCACTGATTGCCAGCTATGTGATAATTAATTCCATGAGTAAACTATGCACTGTTGAAAGTAATGTTACATTTTCTCTGTCCTAAACCCACTACCAGCTGGACACTATATTTTAGGCAGAGCTGCCCAGTGACATCCACCACTGGTGCTAGTCAAACCAGGTATACTTCTACACGGTAAGCTATAAATTGAGGGCTTTTCCATAATCTCATTTTCTCTGCTTGTGTTTCCTGTTGCTTGGGGGGAGTGTTCTGTTTTGCATGTGTTTTGCTCCCTCTAGTGGTTGATTTTATATTACATCGTTTTGTGTCTAGCATGAAAACCTGTAGTTTAAATCTGCAAGGAGATATGTCAGACATACAGCAATGTATTATCAATTTGACCACCAAAGGGAGCAAAACACAAGCAGAACAGGAAAAAAAACCCCTGAAGCAACAGGAACACACAAGTGAGGAAAATGAGAACACAGAAAAGCTAAGAAAGGTAGTCACAGCTGCTTGGCCTTTTACACAAGATGCGTACAACAAGTCTCAAGATCATGGCCTGAAAAACTTCCCTTACAGTTTTGCATTATTTGGATTAGCAAAAAGCATCACATGGCTCTTGTCTGGGGATTTTGCTTTGGACCAATGTGGCTACCTGCAACAGCTGATCGCGAATCCGTAATTTGCGGCGGGGTGTGTCTTGAAAAGCAGGACATAAATATTTGAAATAAATGAATAAAACATGGATGGAGCACAAGCTTGCAAACCCATGTCCTCACTTTTTCATACTTGGGGTTTTTCAGATGCAAATATATACCTTATATGTAAAACTTATGTTTGTTTTGTCGGATGCTGCTTATGCCCGTCATCATATATAAACCATCTAGCACTAGCACTTTGTAATGTTTTTTATATTTATACTGCTTATGATTTTATCTATATTTGTTTTAGCTGTTTATTATTCCATGTAAGCCTCCCTGAGCCTGCCACGGCGGGGAGGGCAGAGTAGAAATTAAATAAATAAAAATGAGAAAGTAATATGATGATTAGGAGATAAACACTGGCTCAGAGCCTTAGACCAGGATAACAGCCTCTCTCAGGTGAAAGCAGGGATGCCGTCATTGCCCTGGATAAATGCTCTTAGCAACCTGGGAGGGACCCCAGCACCACACCCAGAGGTTTAACTGGTAGCAGCCCAAAGCTTGAAGCATCCTGATCCTAAGGAGCTATGATCATTTATTGCCTACCACGTTTTTATCTCGCCTTTCCTCCAAGGAGCTGGGGCAGCATGAAGGGTTCTGCTTCCCCCTGTGAGGTGGAAACAGAACAAAGGTCAGACCCTTACGGCAGAGTGGGGATTTGGATGGAGATCTCCCAAGGTCCTTGTCTGACACTCTAACCACGACACCACACTGACTAGAAAACACACAAGAGATTAGGGAAATGCCTCCTGACTTTTTTTTTCCAAAAGAAAAGCAACTGTAGGAGGCTGCAAAGGTTATCAGACAAACAGCTGTGGGGAGGTAACTGATAAATAATAATAATAATCATATGGCATTGTGTGTAGTATAGCCAGGAGATGCTAAGATTGTCTGGCAGCCAAGAGTTCTAACTCTTTTAGCGCTATGCACCCCTAGGTGGCGAGCTAGACTTGTTTTTAAGGCAAGAGACGTCTCAGAGGTGGTTTGCCATTGCCTGCTTCTGCATCACGCCCCTGGTATTCCTTGGAGGTCTCCCATCCAAATACTAGGCAGGGCTGACCCTGGTTAGCTTCTGAGATCTGACGAGATCGGGCTAGACCAGGCTATCCAGGTCAGGGCTGGTATCTGATGAAGACAGCTTTGACTCTCAAAAGCTCGTCCCCCCCAAAAAATCTTGCTGATCTCTAAGGCCCTACCAGACTTAAATCTGACTGTTCTATTGCAGATCAACATGGCTACCCCCTGAAACTGTGGGGTGGGTCTGTTTAACCCCTCCTCCTCCAACTGTTTCTCTATTCAACACTCCCCCCCCCCGCTTTAACATCAGTGGGGAAAAGATTCCATATCTTTCCCCCTGTAGGTGGAAAAATGCCTGGAGGGGGATATTTTGCATGAGAAAAAAAGGAAGAGCAGAAAGAGTCCAGCAGTCTCCGCCTGCCCTTGGCTGTTTCTCTGTAGACTCCCAGACAGGGCCGGCTCGCCCACTAGGCGAGCTAGGCGCTCGCCTAGAGCACGCCGGCCACAGGGGCGCCAAACTGCGCCCCCCTGCAAAAGCCCCCCCTCCCCACCGCCTCCCTGCTGCCGCGGAAGAGGGCCCCAGTGGGGCGCAGGAGGCGACAGCGGAGCTTCCCCGCCCTGAGCGCCTTCCTCCCTCCAGAAGCCGGCGCTGGGAGGGAAGGGGCGTGGGTTAGAACCCCTGCCCCTTCCCTCCCAACGCCGGCTTCCGGAGGGAGGAGGGCGCTCAGGGCTCCGAGGGAAGGGGCGCTCAGTCAGCCCCCTCCCTTCCCCTCCCCTTCAGGAACCCGCTGACTGCTGTGTTGGAGCAGCTGCGTGGGAGGAGAGAGCCCGGAGTGGCGCCCCCCCCGCCAGAAAGCCTACCCGGAGAGGGGCCGCGGGGTCGGGTCGCCCCCCACCCAAGGCAAGGGGAAAGCTGCCTGGCCGCCGGTGGAACTCTGTGCCAACTCAGAGGCACTGTCCCTCACCCTCGGTGGTGGGCGCAACTCCATCAAGCTGCTCTGAGCCGGGGGGGGAGGGGCGCCGCCACCGAGAAGCCACTGGCCACAGACTGACCGGCCGCTCCCGAGCCCAGCCAAGCCATTGCTAGAGGTGCACAGGAGGGAGGGAGGCGGGGACAGACCGCGCGGCTGCAGGGCTGGGCTGGGCTGGGCTGGGCAGGACGTGCGCACGGAGCACCGGTCTCCGGGCCCTGGAACTGAGTGCCGGGGCAGGGGGCGGGGGGTGCTGCTCCATGCGTGCCTTGCTCCGTCTTCCCCCCTTGACGGTCCTTCCAAGCTTCTCTCCCCCCCCCAACGCCCACCGCTGCTGCCGCTTTCACGGGCTCCTCCTCCTCTGGCAGCGGCGGGCTCCAGGCAGAGGAGAGGTTCCCGGGCTGGGCCGCAGGGTGGGCAGGCGGCGCGGCTTCTCTCCCCCTCCCCGGCCCTCCCAAGCTGCAGCCCAGCTCTCAACCCCCGATACTGGGGGGGGGGGCGCCAGACAGAGCCCCGCCTAGGGCGCAAAGAACCCTAGGGCCGGCCCTGCTCCCAGAGCTGCTTTGAGAGAATGTTACGTGTATCTTTCATGTTTGCACCTTAATGCACATGCATGTTCTTTTGTTTGTTTGTTTTTGCTATCGAGTCATAGCCAATTCATGGCGACCCCGTAGGGTTTTCAAGGCAAGAGATGTTCAGAGGTGGTTTGCCATTGCCTGCCTCTGCCTAGCAGCCCTGGTCTTCCTTGGCAGTCTCCCATCCAAATACTAACCAGGGCTGGCCCTGCTTAGCTTCCAAGATCTGGCAAGATCCAGCTGTCCTGGGGCCATCCAGATCAGAGCACACACTGAAAATATTTCAGAGAGCATCCTTCTCAATCTCTGGAAAAAAAGACAAAACAGCGGCAACGATTCATTTGGACAGGTACACAAGAAAATGAGGCTGTTTATTGCAAACAGGGACAATTAAAACGTATGCAATAGATAACAGAGTTAAGTAAAGCCGCCGTATATCGCTCAGCATATGGAATGACTTTTGCAATTGCTACTTTGGTATGGCATGATCTCTCCTCGAGGCAGGAGAGATGGCTTAATATTCACTACCCAGAAACTAGGATTACGACGGGAGGCCTGCACAGATTAAAATACTGTGAATTCGTCAACAGCGTATTAATATTGCGGCATTTACCATTATTTAATGCAGTAAATACGTGTTGGGGGGCGTTTTTTCTTTCTTAGAATCAGTCGAGCAATCCAAAACTGCTGGTTGCCACCAGAAGCCGGCTCAGTGTGGAGAGATTGCAAGGAAAAAAAATATTAATGAGCCTTAGCGGAGCATCTCTGGTAAAGAAAGCCTCCAGCTTAAACGGCTAGATAGCCGCCCGTCTGTTCCTACACAGGAGCTTACAATGGTTTCTAGCAGCCCTCCAGACACCACTGTTAGCTGGTATAAAGGTCTTTGGAAACTGCAAGGCAAATATGATGAAATCTTCCCGGGGGGGTGGGTGGGATACAGAAGACGACCAAGACTTGGTGTGTGTTGAAAACGAGCCATAAATGCTAATCGCTTGCCAGCGATTTACAGAAATCCACCCGTTAAATATATTCCTTCTTGTCGGGGGCTTTTGTGGACATTAACGACTAAGCTCTTCATTTCCAATTGTAATCAGAGGCATCGGAGCCGCGAACACACAGATGGGATGATATTAAGACCTGCCAAGCTTGAAGCAATCTATAAAAGCTCGCTCTCCTCCCTTGCCATAAAAAATATCCCCCTTCCGATATTAACATCCTTCTCGAGGCCAATTTGATCCCTTCTTATTAAAACGCACCGTGACAATGTCCTTTCTACCGGTATGTGCTGCGGAGAAAATAAATTGGTGACAGAAGGAAGGGAAATTTCAGGCCTAGATTTTAGAATATCAGAAGTACCCTACTTAGGGTTGCCAGTGTCCAGCTGGTGGCTTGAGATCTCCTGGGATTTCAACTGGTCTCCAGGCGACAGAGATTAGTTTACCTGGGGAAAATGGCTGCTTTGGAAGGTGAGCTGTATGGCAATATACCCCACTGAAGTCCCCTCCCCCAACTCCACCCCATCTCAGGCTTTAGCCCCCAAATCTTCAGGTATTTCCCAGCCTGGAGCTGGCGACTCTAGCCCCACTGGATCATCTCTAAGGTCAGTCCAGCAACCTCTTTCCCACAGTGGCCAACCAGTTGCCCTAGAGGGTCAACAAACGTGGCAGAGAGGACAAGGCGTTTCCCCCCCAACATTGCCTATTAGCACTGGCATTCAGAGGGCCCCTGCTTCTATACACAGAAGTTCCATTAGGTTATCAGAGTCACTGATGGATCTGTCCTCCAAGAATCTGTTGAATCCTTTTTCAAGCTAACTAAAGTAGCAGCCTGTGTTGCCAATGTTCCCCCTAAGCTCTGGAGTCTTGTGAGCAAGAATTCTACTTTGTGAGCTACTGGCATTAAAGTTGTGAGTGAGTAATTTGGCTACTGCATAAATTAGTTTGCTCTGGAGCCATCCTTCCTGAGCTAAGACAAAAATGTGCGAGCCGGAGGCTGACTCAGCTTAGTGGGAACACTGGTGCTGATCTGGATGGCCCTCACTGGCACGATCTCACGAGCTCTCAGAAGCTAAGCAGGATCATCCCTGGACAGTACGTGGATGGGAAGTACGCAGGCAGGCAATGGCAAACTACCTCGGTTCATCTCTTGCCTTGGAAACCCTACAGAGTTGCCATAAGTCTGCTCTGATGTGGTGGTTCTTTCTACCACCAAAGTAGCAGCCGGCATTGCATCCTATGGTGGCAAAGTCACAGAAGTTAGTTGCTCTTGGAGTCTAGAAGTACTTCCTCTTGTCTGCTCTGAATCTTCCCCGCATCGAGCTAATCCAGTCTCCCAAAAGTATGCCATAACCTGGATAGCCCAGGCTAGCCACATCTTATCACATCTCAGAAGCTGAGCAGGGTCAGCCCTGGCTAGTATTTGCATGGGAGACCTCCAAGGAATATCAGGGCCATGGCGGCAGGCAATGGCAAACCAACTCTGAATGCCTCTGGCCTTGAAAACCCCACCAGGGGTCGCCATAGGTCAGTTGTGACTTGATGGCACTTTCCACTATCCCAAAGCATAGTGTTATGGGAATGGGGGATTTCGCCCCCTCTCCATCTGATTTTTCTACCACATATGTAATTTTATAAGCCTCTGTCATACTCCCCCTTCTCTAAACAGAAAAGCTCCAAACTCACCAGTTTGACTGCCCTGTTCTAGCTCTACAATATGCTTTTCTGAGATATGGTGAGCAGAGATAATTTACAGCTTAATTAAAAAAAAATTCATTGTGAGAAGGAAAATCCGACTGCATTATTTCCTTTTATTATTAATAGTAGTAACACAGCAGGAACAACAGCAACAAAAGCCTCATAAAACAGGCAAGTGTCGATAAACCACAGCCATGATTAAAACTGAAGTGCCACCTGATTAATCAACTAAAATTCAGTTGATTAATCTACTAGTTATACTGGTTCAAGTTTGCAAGCCCTGCTCTCCCACTGAGCCCCCAGAGATATCTACCAAAGTAGCCCCAGACTTAATATCCACTCATTCCCACATAATGTACTGACAGACAGTCTAGCTAAGCAGGAGGCGGAAACCTGTACTTTAATTTTATTTATGTAGATACTTATATCCATTAGAACATCACTCTTCCCTTCTCCTTTTTATCCTCACTATAACAACCTGTGAGGTGGGCTAGGCTGAGAGAAGAGAGTGACCGGCCCGAGGTCCTGCAAGACGGAGCTGTCCCACCTGGCATTCAATTAGGAACCGCCCCGGGGGGAGATTGTCCTGTCCCCTGAAATTCGTAAAGCAGCCCGAGCCACTCGTAAAGTATCAGATCAGGATCAACCACTAGGATGGCACGGAAGTCTGAGCGCCATCTCAAATGTAATGTTAAATTGTTATCTGGTAATTAGATAATTATTGTTACTACCTTTTAATGTTGTGACTGTTATATGGTTTTATGATTATTATACTGTTTATTGTTGTTTTTATGCTGTTGTGAGCCGGCCATGGCTGGGAGGGTGGGGTATAAATGTAATAAATAAATAAATAAATAGCTCACCCAGCGAGCTTCCATGGCAGAGTGGGGATTTGAACCTGGGTCTCCCAGCACCCTGACCGCTACACCACACTGTTTCTCGCATTCTCCTTTCAAAATCAAAGAAAGAGTGCATGCAGCACTGAAAGCTAAAGAGAACTGAAAGGACCACGTTGTTCAGGGTGGGCTGAGTCTTGCTGAGTTCTACCATGAGGACACTGTGCCTTTAAGTAGGTGGTGTTTAACGTCATATAGATCCTTAGAGGGTCAGAGCGGATGAGGAGTGTCATGGGTGAAGCAGCAAGTCAATTTTGCTCTTTCTAATACAGATTTCTAAGTTACGTACATAGTTAATAACATTTCTCTTTTGTTTATACTGCCTCCTGGATCCTGAAAGTTATTCATAAAGAATGTGACACTACTGCTTTTTGTTTCTTTCTGTGATTCAAGGTCCGGAAGAGCACTCCTGCAGCGAGTGGTTTCAAACCTGGTGGTGTTTTTAATTAGGGTTGCCAACTGACCTGAAACAAAAAGTTGTTCTCTCTTGCTCCTCTGCATAGAAACTCAATCTGCAGAAAGCAGCACATGGTACTACTCAGGGCATGGAAAGACACATTATCACCGGCAGATCAGACTGCAGTAAAAGGCAAAGCAGCAGTCTGTTAAAAAAAAGTTGGCTACTGTAATTAGTACTACGTCTGTTTTTGTTCCAAGTTCAAAAGACATTGTAGTTACATTGGCAAAAGACCTAGCTTTAACACATCGATGTAGTTCCGCTGCAGACACTTTGCTTAGTCTGTCTCCGCTCACATGGTGGCAGCAATTGAGAAACGGTCTCATTTAGGTAGCCTGGAATTCTTCCCCTAAGCCTGACATAAGACACCGCTGAAAGCCAGTCCACTTTCCTCTTAGTGATTCCCCAGCCTTCCTTAAAAACAATTGCATTGCAAACCCCACCTTCCAAGCACTGGAGGGCATTACTTAGCATTCCCCCCAGGAGGTGGCCTGCGGGAGATGTCTGGGCCTCTACAGTTTTGAAGCGCTCAGCACATTATTTTTTAATTGCTTTCTCTGCTGGGGATCTGTTTTGTCAGTTTCCATGGCGCATACAATACTGGACGGCGCTAGTGAATATCTTGCATGGGATGACTTTATCGCTAGATGTTTACGTTTCCCCTTTTCTTAAAAGGTTTATTCTGCAAAAACTGCTGATAAAAAAGATGTCATCTTGCCACTGTTCCTCTTCTTTTCCTGCCACTTTCTCTGCATTTAACCTCAAAGGACAACCCGGCAAGCAAAGTCTTTTTTCCCCCCAGAAAGGCCACAATGGGTGTGGTGGCAGCGAATTTTGCAACCTCCTTGCTTTCCCTTTTTTGCAGTGCCTATATTGGTACTCCATTTTTAAAAAGAGAGAGATCAGGCCTGGAATCCTGGATTTCTAGCTACCCAGTTTGGTGTAGTGGTTAAGAGTGAGGGCTCTAATCTGGGAGAACCGGGTTTGAGTCCCCACTTCTCCACATGCAGCTGCTGATGTGACCTTGGGTCAGTTTTAAGTTATTTCAGAGCTGTCCTCTCAAGGGCAGTTGTCAAGAGAACTCTCTCAGCTCCACCTACCTCACAGGGTGTCTGTTGTGTGAAGGAGAAAGGAAAGGGATTGTAAACCGCTCTGAGACTCCTTCGCGTAGTGAAGGACAGAGTATAAATCCAATCTCTTCCTCCTCTTCCTCCTCCTCCTGCTATTTATTTGTTTATTTTATAGCTTCCCCTCCCCTGTACAGCAGGGCTCACAGCGGGTGACAACAGTACTCATATAAACACTATTCACAACTTTAAAACTATTAAAACAACTTACAATGCTACTAGCAGCTGATAATACATTTTGATTGGATCCGGTGCTGATAAATTCCTCCTCACATCTAAAGCTGTGAAAGCAATTTATATATGTCCCAAGGCCAGTCCTGGGCAAGGCCTGAGGTGGCAACTGCCTGCCAAGAAGGGTTTTGTACATGGCATGCCCCAGTGGCCACAAACCAAAAAGGCTAGAAGCTGATAAATGAACTCCTAGAAAGTGCCAAGAAACAGTGTTTGCCTTAGGAGTCAGCCACTGGACTGTGTAGGAAGCCCTGAATCAGAGAGTAACAGAGATGTTGCTATTAATCCGGCAAAGGCAATGCCATGTCAGCTACAACAGGGGATCAGGCAGGAAAAGGGTGGTGGCTGGGGGGGGGGAGAGCAAGTCAAGGGTGTGGGAAGACCTTTAAACCACAGCACAGCTGTTTTGATAGTCAGCTGAAAAAACTTTCCATGACAGCTACCATGGAATATCACTGTGGCTGAACTACATGTTACACTTGGTTTGATTTTGGAGGGGGAGAACAGTCGGGGGTAGAAGGGTTCTTGGGCTTTTCCTTCCCTTTCAGCTTTCCCACTGAAATATGTCACATGCACCCAGCTGTGCAAAACTTCCAGGTATCCACACACGCCCCAAGCAGTAAAAGTGGTGCGGTATTCTTCAGCAGAAAACACAAAACGAGAGGAAACAGACCCTCTTTCCCTCTCCCATATCAATCACTGCCTCCAAAAAGAAGTCTCAGCTGCTGTGTTTGGGGTCAAAATGTGGCCACGCAGCTTCAAGTGGGAAATGGACCAATGGAAACGGGGCAAAGGGAGGCGTGACGGTGGCGCAGCTCCTTGTGAGAAATCGGTTCCGATGTGCCTCTTCAGCTCTGCATTGCAGAGAAAGATCACACTGGCCAAATGATCTTTCAAGAACACTTGTCCGCCATTACTGAACTCCTTACTGAAAAATTAGGATAAGGTTTTGATGAACCTGTGGGATCCCCCCGGAACAGGCTTTTTGCATCAGAACATCTAATCCAGAATTCTTGAACCAGCAACCCCTTAAGACCCACAGTGGCTCTGCCACGCCTTGTGTTGTTCTCACCCTGGCAACCATTTTTCTTCATCAGTGGCACAGTAACCTGTTGGTCTGCTGGTGGTTATGTTTTTAATTGCAGCACTTAACACACGACCTGACCGGGATGGCCCAGAGAAGCCCAATCTCATCAGATCTCGGAAGATAAGGGGAGTCTGCCCTGGTTAGTACTTGGATGGGGGACCTCTGTGGAATACCAGAGTCATGACATGGAGGCAGCCCATGGCAAACCACCTCTGAACTTCTCTTCTCTTGAAAACCCCATGGGGTTGCCATAAGTTGGCTGCAACTTAACACAAAATGTTAAGTGGTCGGCAGCAACAGGGCCAGGCCTGAAAAGACTGCATAGGGGAGCGTCATCAGTGAGTTGGAGCCCCAAATAGTGCTTGGCATAAGGCCCTCATTTCCCAGTAATAAAAGTTCCAAGACTAGGGTTGCCAACCTTCTGGTGAGGCCTGGAGATCTCCCACTTTTACAACTGATTTCCAGACAGCAAAAATCAATTCCCCTGCAGAAAATCGCTGCGTAGGAGAATGGACTTGCTAGCATTATACCCCATACCATGAGGTCCCTCCCCAAACCATGACCTACCTTAGGCTTCACCTCCAAGATCTCCAGAAATTTCCCAACCCAGAGCTGGCAACCCTATCCAAGACTTGTACTGTCGCTCGTGGACACTTCTGCTAGCAAGCCTTCCAGGTTGCTGCTCATCCTACGTGGCAGCAAGGCAATAGATCAAAGATTTACTGCAGTTGAGTGATGGTTGGCACAAGAAAATGAACACTCTGCATGAATATTCATGACACGGGGCCTATCAGATAGACCAATTTTCATTTCAAAATTATAAAAATAGGCTGTCAGGAGGACGGCACTGTATCCTCCAACCCTAAAGTGCACAGGTTATAAATTCATTGCTAAGACGTACATTCTCACCAACATTTGGGACCTCATCATTATGCGGCACCATAAAAGTACAAAGGTCAGAACACTAATAGGCAGCTTAATCAGCAAATTATGCAAATGCATTCAAATCAAATACGCTACGCTGCCTTCAGAATGAGCAACGTATGCAGTTCGCTTGGCAAATTAAAGGACATTTCTCAACTCTTTGGTCACTAAAAAGTAATCCAAATGAAAGCCCATTTCCATTGGTGAATCCAATGTAGCCAGGACCATTTCTGAAGTTCAAGAGCACTGAGGCACTAACTGTATCCTACATACCTCACAACAGAAACCCTTCTCTCAATGCAGTTCAGTTACAATGAGTGAAATCATTAGCTCAGAGCCAAACCAAGCTTCTCAGCAGCAGGATGGACATTTTCTGCTTCCCGCTTCCCACTTCAGCCCATCTTTCCCCATATATACTTGTGTGCCAGTCACAATAATCAAGCTGGTTATTTTGGGCCATTCCCCCATCTGGGGCTGCCAGTTCCTCCTCTATTATTCCTCATTTGTGGCACTCACTGCTGCAGGAGATCAAGCAGGCTTCCTCCCTGAAGATGATTTTAGGGAGCTTTTCTACTTAGACAATAAAGTTGCACTGTACGAAAATGATTCACAAAGTTGCTTAGATAAATTATTAGGGACTGTGGTCTATATACAACCGTGTTTAGCTTGCTGAAACTAGGATCCTACGATGTAACTTTTGCATTGTTTAATGCAGTGTTTTTCAACCTTTTTGTGCAAAGGCACACTTTTTTCATGAAAAAAATCACGAGGCACACCACCATTAGAAAACGTTAAAAAATTTAACTCTGTGATCCGAAGCGCATGTTACGGATGAAATTGGAATTTTTCCCCGGCACACCAGACAATATCTCACGCACACTAGTGTGCAGCACAGTGGTTGAAAAACGCTGGTTTAATGTGTCGTGTTAAGACCTATGCTTTGCTTCAGTTCTGCTTGTAGATTTCTGGTTGGTTCTACAACCCTAATCCTACTGTACTGTTTATTGAACTTCCCATCCTGTCAATTGTATGGGCTCACTCTGTGTAATCCACCTCCAGTCCAAATGAGAAAGGCCAAATAAATGCTGTAAATTAATGGAAAAATAAAAATTAAAAAGAGGAGCAAGACACAGTGGTTTTCCAGAACTCTTATTTGATGCTTAGGTTTTGTTGAGATGCACTATCAAGTTGAATGTCTTTCTTTTTCAAAACATTTTATTTGGTGCTATTTTATTGAGGTGTTTGATAGAAACTATGGCTCTGCTGCTGTAAGCCACTTTGCGTCCATTAGCAGAGAACAGTGGGGTGCAAATTTCTTAAATCCCTAGAGCGCAGGGCTGGAGAATGGAGAACGCTTCACCTATTAGGGTTGCCAGGTCTTACCTGGCTACCAGCGGGGATCCTGGTCCCAGTCCTGGAGTTTTTCGTTGCAGGGAACATTCTATCATTTAAGGAAAAACTCTGTGGTCTTTCCTTAAACGATCGAGTGTCCCTCCCTGCAATGTGTTTGGCACGATGACGTCACCTCCAGGTAATGCCATTGTGCCAGGCATGTTGGCACACACAAGGCTCTTTGGGGCTGGGTTCCCACCGCTGGCCGGATCAGGGCCAGTGGATCAGGGGCCACAAAAGTGGATAAACTCCTGTCCTGTCAGGAGAATGGGAATGCTATCACCTATGAATTTTTGCCTGTCACTCAGCATTTCAAGGCCTCTGTTAGGGCTGCCAGCTCTGAGTTGGGAAATTCCTGGAAACTTGGAGGCAGAGCCTGGGGAGGGCAGAGTTTGGGAAGAGAGCTTAGCATAAATGTGATGCCAAACAATCTGCCTGCCAAAGCTGCCATTTTCTCCAAGGAAACTCATCCCTGTTGTCTAGAGATCAATGGTAATTTCAGGAATTGTTCCAGAGGGAATTTTTATTAATGGAATTTTGTGCAGTTGTAATGTTTGTGGAAATTTTCTAGGTAACTTTTATCATTGGTTTCTTATTGTATTGTTTTAATTTTTATTTGTAATCTACCTTGAGTTTCTGGGACAAAAGCAGAGCAGGGTTACCAGGTCCACCCGGACCACCAGCCTGGGGGGGAGGGGTTAAGGTTGCCAACTCCAGGTTGGGAAACTCCTGGAGATTTGGGGGTGGCGCCTGGGAAGGACCGGGACCCTAGTTGGGTATGATGCCACAGAGTCCACCCTCCAAAGCTTCTATTTCGCCAGGGGAACTGATCTCTGTCATCTGGAGATATGCTGAATTCCATGTCCCACCTGGAGACAGGTACCTCAAAGCAGAACATATAATTGGAGCAAATAAATGAATAAATAATGCTGGCATCTACATACCCATTTTCTGGAGCAGCAAAAGCATACTTGGAGCCATCTCATTTCTCCAGTTTTTCAGACTAGCTACATCACAGCTTCAAATTTTGGTTCAAACCATGGCGAGAGAGAATCCTTCAAAACTGAACCAGAATCTAGGAGGGGTCTAAAAGCACTTAACTGCTGACAGAACAAGAAGTCAGATACATATACTCCTTTTGTAAAAAACTATATGGACATCTTGCAAGCAAAGGCCTGAAGCATTAGCAAAACACACAGCGGACACGACAAACCATAACTGCGACACTCAGCTCAGTTCAGTGGCATAACTAAGCACTTTACAGGAGAAAAGAAAAAATTGCAGCTTCATTTTATCCTGTGTAATCCACTTATTGTCAGCTTTAAAATTGCCCACACTCTTGGACTAAGTCTGCAGCCTGGCAAGATTCTGAAATGACTGGCAGTTCTCATTTTAAAAAAAGAAACTTCCATTTTGTAGCATCCCCCAGTTCCATACAAGCATTTGACAGCAATTCTATTGCTCTGTGCTCATGCGCAGCAGAACAGAAACCTTGTCGAACTGTTAATCGATCCAAGACACCTTTCCCAAGCCATCGCAGAAGTTTTGAAGGGTGCAGTAAAGTTGCTAGCTCCAGGCTGAGACGTTCCTGGAGATTTGGGCATGGGACCTGGGAGGGATTTGGAGAAGGGAAGGACTTCAGCAGTGATGTCATGCCAAAGCGTCCCTTCTCCATTATACCCCATAAGTACCTACAGGGTATAAGAGGGCTGAATAAATTTGGCAAAACCCATTTTTTTCCGGAATCCCAATATCAGTATGATACCAATATTATTCAGGTTCAGTAGACCAATAACATTTGTTTTGCACACTCCTATTATGTATATATTTATATATTTGTAACTTTTGTTTCTCAGCCATGTGGGCCCAAAGTTTTTGTGGTTGTTGCTGTTGTTCAGTTGCACAGTTGAGTCCGACTCTTTGCGACCCTATGACGCACATCACGCCAGGCCCTCTTGTCCTCCATCATCCTTCGGAGTTTGCTCAACTTCATGTTCATTGCATCGATAACACTGTCTAACAGTCTCATCCTTTGTCGTCCCCTTCTTCTTTGACTTTCAATCTTTCCCAGCATCAGGGTCTTCTCCAGTGAGTGCTCCCTTCTCATTTGGTGGCCAAAGTATTTGAGCTTCAGCTTCAGTATCTGGCCTTCCAGGGAGCAGTCAGAATCAATTTCTTTTAGGATTGACTGATTTGATCTCCTTGTAGTCCAAGGGACTCTTAAGAGTCTTCTCCAGCACCATAATTCGAAAGCATCTATTCTTCAGCAGTCGGCCTTCCTTATGGTACAACTCTCGCAGACATACATTACTACTGGAAATACCATTGCTTTGACCATATGAACTTTTGTTGGCAGGGTGATGTCTGTACTTTTTATTATGCTGTCTAGGTTTGCCATCACTTTCCTCCCAAGGAGCAGACGTCTTTTAATTTCATGGCTGCAGTCACCGTCTGCGGTGATCTTGGATCCCAGGAACATGAAGTCTGTCACAGGTTCCGTGACTTCCTCTTCTATTTGCCAAGGAGTGATGGGGCTGGATGCCATGATCTTAGTTTTTTTTGATGTTGAGTTTCAAGCCAACTTTTGTGCTCTCCTCTTTCATCTTATGCAAGAGGCTCTTGAGGTCCCCTTCACTTTCTGACATTAGAGTGGTATCATCTGCATATTTGAGGTTGTTGATGTTGGGCCCAAAGTAGCTTACATCATTCTCCTGTCCTCCATGTTATTGTCACATAACAACCCTGTGAGGTAGGTTAGGCTGACTGTGCAACTGGCCCAAGGTTACCCAGCAAGCCTCCATGACAGAGCAGGGATTCTAACCTGGGTCTCTCAGATCTTAGGCTGAAATTTTAACCACTGCACCATGCTGACTCTCTGCACCAAGGAAATGCCCTTACATCTTCTGCTGCTGCAGCCACACAGCCTATCCCAACATCAATGCATTATGCCAGTTATTTAGTTATTAAATATGTGTAAGGTTAGAAACAGATTAGTGCTAACTGCTTAAAAATTAATTTCAGGAAGAGTTGGCAACCTAAGTCAATTGCAATACATTGCAGCCAAAGTTTTCCTCCGAGAAAGAGAGTTAAAGCAACTGCTGTGTTTCACTTTCTTGGTCTGGTTGTGCTATGTTGGGGTAAAAAGAACAACTTTTCAATGTTTTCACCTCCAAACATTGTTTAAGATTCACTTCTCAAATTAGCTGGCTTCTTCCTTGTTGCCATGGGTTACCATCTCCTCTGGAGTTATAGGTTCAGGTACAAAAAGTACCACCAATAGAGGTATGACTGCCCCCATCCACTTCCCTCCCTCAGAGGCAAGGTTTCTTTCCCTTTACTGACTGAGGCACCCTAGTAATATGAAGAAATCTGGCTGTCCCACCCTGTCACAGTACAATATTTTGGCTATTAGATCAGCCCAGGAACCTGAGGAAATGATCGGGAGCCCACTTTAACTTAAACAACTTAAATGGCACTTGAGGCATTTTGAAATTCAAAAATATCAAAATATTTAATATAACATAGAGGGGAAAGATCAGGTGAAATCAGCAGTTGACAATTTCTGAGGTAAAATCAGTACATGCACAGACATAGTTCTTATACTAATGAGCGTTACTTAAGTTTTTCACAGTGACTTAAATGTTTATGTTGAGAGGCTTTTGTTCCAGTGTTTTCCCAAATATTCCAGTACACTTTCTTTGAGTATTCTCTGACACTGTTTCCAGAAGGCTGGTACACTCTTTCCAGTACCCAAACCTCTTCTTTTGAAATACCAATACTCGTCTTGAGTTTTTAGCTGACTCTTCAGATCTCTAAAGGCAGTTTCTAACCACAACAGACCAGGGATCTTTGCACTCTTCAGAGTTAACTCTCTGTTTGACTGGGTATGGAAATTTTCCTCTCACTAGAAGATCTATCCCCTTTCTTTGGTCCGAATGGGAATCTTTGCCTACTTCCCAAACTTCCTTGCCAACTTTCCCCCAATTTTCCTGTCTGTGTTAAACTGTTCTCAGTCAGGGCTGAATTCTGAAACTGTTAGTACTCGAGTCTTCTCAGCTAGGGCTGAAATCAGACTGAATTCTCCTCAGAAGTCGTCCTCTGCTTAGCTGATGATAATCAATCAGATATTTTGGAACAGCCCATCACTCAAGGCTCTCTGACGCTCTGATGAATTTACCCTTCACAATCCTGTGTTTCAAACTTTTAAAAGTGCTGTCTATCACAAAGCGCAAAAGAGGAAGAAACATATATGGATTCCAGTAAAAATGGCCTTTTAAGATATATGAGGCTTCCAATTTTGTTCCTTTTCCGCCCCAAAGACATGGTTATTTTTCTTTTTATAATCCTTTCCATGTGTTTCTGCAACATGAAGCAGAGTATGGCTAAGGCTAAGCACTGATTTCATGGAGTATACTATGGGACAGTAGAGGTGGAGAGCTATCAACAAGACACTGGGCAAAGCAACAGCAATAATTAGATCTACCAGCAGCCACACTGAAATCCTCCATTGGCAATAAGGCATTTGGTGGACATTCTATTCTTTGTTTTCATGGTGGGGAAAAAACCTTATTAATGTTCATTTTATATGTGAAAAGGAGGTTTATTGGGTCCACTGTGTGAATGAGAACAACTGTTGGAAATTACTCCAACCAGGGAATTAGGGTTGCCAGCTCCCCCTTGGCCACCAGCGGGGAATGGTGGGGGGGGTAGGAAATGGTTGCCAGATCTTGGTTGGGAAACTCCTAGAGATTTGGGGATGGAGCCTGGGAGCAAAGGGACCTCAGTGGGGTACAATACCATAGAGTTCACTCTCCAAAGCATCCATTTTCTCCAGGGCAACTGATCTCTGTAGTCTGGAGATGAGGTGTAATTCCGGGGGATCCCCAGGTCCCGCCTGGAGGCTGGCATCCCTATGGGGAATAGAAGCAGAGGTAGAAGAGTTTCCTGTGCTCGTCTTTCCTAGTTAAAAGACCAGAAACCCATGAATATAATAATGAAGAATTTATAAAAATAACTTGTAAATTTTTATCAAGTGTTCCAATCTGAATGAGGAATATTATACAAAACATATTTGGTGTCAGTTCAATACTGAAAACACCTCCAAGTCCCAACAAATTTCCTATCTGAGTCAGTCCTTCTCAGTGAAGCAATAAGGTCCGATGTTGATGGAGACAAGGCGATCCTGTTAACAGGGCACTGGTAATATCCCGTTTCCACAGTTCTTCTTCAGGAACAGGTACTACAACCAAACCTAATTAATCCACATTGCATTTAATCTTGCTTCCTAGTTTGGTCTGATAAAACAGCTCCAAAATTTTCAAAGAATTCTGTGGAGGTGTTTTCAATATTGAACTGACACCAGAGATATTTTGTAAAATATTCTTCGTTCAGATTGGAATATTTGATAAAAATTTACAAGTTATTTTTATAAGTTCTTTGTTATTATAGTCACGGGTTTCTGGTCTTTTGTTAGTTTTTCCATACCGTGAATCTCCACTTTTTGCTTTGGTACCTTTTTCCTGGCTAGCAAATGCTGTATTTCTCTGGTTCCTCCTGTGTCAGTGGGTTTGTGAGGCCTTAGCACCGTAACACATGCTAATACACTCAGGCCCACAGCAGCGTAAATGGAGCGAAATTGAAAATTCAATAAATGTCAACAGGCAGGCTTCCCTCTGCTACGCTGTAATTGCTTCCGAAGTCGGGGTGGGGTGGGGGGAGAGCTGCCGGATGTACACCATGAATGGTCATCAGCTCTTACAGGTGCCTGCTCTGAAGGATGGAGACCTCTCACTGCCAAGCTTTTTTTAATTAACGGGTTGTTACCACAGCTCCTGTTGCCGGTTCGGATGTCTTAGTTTGTGCCCTGATCTTCCTTCATGCAAGTCTCCCTTAACTCGCCAGGTTTTTGACTTTATGGCTGCTGACAGAACTGACTGCTCTGAGGGAAAACACACACACAGACACACACTTCATTCTCACTTGTGAGGCTGGCTGCTGTCAAATCCACTAGATACAGGGTCTGTCTGTGTGTGGGTCTTTTTTTTGCTTTTCAGACACGAAGATGTCGACCTCTTTAGTCACCTACCCCTACACACAGTTCAAAAGCTTTTCCTGATTTTCAGGGGATGAGGAAACTCTGGGGAAAAACCCATGTATTTTTTTAAAAACATCTCTCATTTTTGTGGGTTCAGTTTAGGGTTCCCAGGTCCCTCCTGGCCTCCTGGCAACCAGCAGGGTGGGGTGGGGGGCTTACCAGCACCTACCCTTGCCTGAAATTAATCCAACAGAGATCCAGAAATCATCTTGTAGTGCTAAGCCCACCCACGCAACTTTAAGATGGGACATTTGTCTTCTACTGTTCTGGAGCAAAGAAGAGTTTGGAATGGCTGACTTCTGTGGGCAATGATGTGCAGAAGGGTTAGGGTTAAATCCTCTCAACTCCCCCCCCCCGTGCTTTTAAATAACATTTCTACATATGCCCCAAGAACCAATCTCCAGACTACAAAGATCAGTTCATCTGGAGAAAATGGCCACTTTGGACAGTGAACTCCATGGCACCATCCATCCCAGGATCCACCCCCAAAATCTCCAGATATTTCCCAACCCAGAACTGGCAATGCTATCAGCAGGAGACAAGGGGGCAGGAACACTGGGGACAGCGGGAGGCATCATCATGATGACACTTCTGGGGGAAACTTTGAAGTGACATCACGCTTCTCTAGGAATCACCGGAATCTCTATGGTAAAAACCATATTTCCCAGCAACTCCTAGAGAGGACCAATGCCACTTTTGGGTTTCCTGTAGAAGAGAGGTCATGCTGTTGGGCCAACAGCGATTTTTTTGCTTCTTTTTCCCCTGACACTGCTCAACCATTTGGGGGGGGAGGGGATGGGAACTGGATAGCCTTATTTAGACAGAATTTATGAATCCCTGGTAAAATCCACTGTGCAACCAAACATACCAGATCTCATTTGAAAAGAGATGGCTATCATTCAATGCCTTTGGAACCTGCTTGTGACATGGTCTTAAATAATTACCACTCCAAACTCCTGATTATCTCAGGAATTTGACAATAATAAGACTTCATTCATGCTCAGAGCCTTACCGATCCTTGCCATTTCCAAACCAGAAACAACCAATTTAAATTATATGAAATGGGGCATAGATCCATCTCAGATTTATGGCATTGTTATTTGGTTTTCCTTCTAGACAAATTATTCTCTTTTATTGCTATTTCCATTTCTTTAGGCTCTTTTCTTGTAAACAAAAGCTTCACTCTGGCTTTGCTGTGCTCCTGGCCAGACGGAAAATCAAGCAATTATGACCAGTTAAGATTCTCGTCCCTTCCCTGAAAGTTTCTTACTGCCTAATTAATGGGAAGCACATTGTCTGTAAATCAGGAGGCTTCATCCCCCATTAGGTATTTAAAGTTGAGTAATTAAATCCGTTTGTTGGTTGGCCGTCAAGCTGGCTACCTTTTTGCCAATACATCTTTAACTTCTGTTAATTAGCAAAGCAAAGAAACAGACAGCTGTAGCCCTGGAAACGTTGGCAAGGGACAAAGTTACTTTGTCCATTCATTAAAATTCAGACTAGTCTGGTTCCTGGGGTTTAAAGCCTTAGAGCGCACTACAGATCCATGCCTGCAGCTGGGAGTCTCAGACATAGCAGTAGCCAAGAATGCTTTATCAGTGCCATCTCTGGGATTGTATTCTTTCTTTGGATCTGGCCACTATATTCCTGATACCTTTGGAAATTCAAAGCCGAAACCAGGCTCTGTGTATGCTGTGATTTTGCAGAAACTCAGAAAAGCCGAAATATACTGGCTGCAAAACTGAGCTTCCTACAACTCTCCATTTGTCAGAGAGAGGGAAGCATCCGGGCACCCCTCCGTCCTAGCTCCAGCTAAAGTTTGAACTTCCAGCTTCCATGGACATGATTACCAGCAGAAAGATCAGAAAGGAGCCTGGGATCCCTCTCCTGAGTCTGTACCCAGATCAGAATGCCCTGCTGGCCATCAAGTCACAGCTAACGTATGGTGGTGACCATGCAGGGTTTTCAGGGCAAGAGACAAAGGCTGAGATCATATGCACAATTAGAAAGGACATAGGGGTGGATTTAAAGGGCGCGATCAGACAACAACATCTGGGAAGCACCCCACAACCGTCAGTAACCCGTTCTGCTCCGCTGCAGAAGCGGAGTTAAAAGACACCAGGGAAAATCCTGTAGTAAACAGGTTACGACAGGCCACGGACAGACTTTCCCCTGTCTGATCGCTCCAGCGCACTCTCATGGCATCGGGACAGTCTGATCAGGCCATCCCGACTCTGTGCCGTTTTGTTCCCCCCCTTCGCTGTATGCGCATCATTGCAAACTCCACAGGGAGCCCTCGGTGCAGAGGTGCAATTCATCGATCCCTCATTTAAGCACATGGAGGGGAAGGCACAACCCCTCCCACTCACCTGCAGTTGCGTCTGATCACACACTGACAGACTGTGCCCACAGCTTCAAAGGGAGGTGTGATCGTGCAACTGCGGGGCAAATTCCTCCAAAGGAAATAGCCTTGCTTCCCCCCTGCTTTTTCTGGCGCGTGTGACCGCAACCAAACAGAAGTGGTTTGCCACTGCCTGCCACTCCATAGCAACCCGGGACTTCCTTGGTGGTCTGCCATCCACATATGAACCCGGGCCGACCCAGCTTAGCTTCTGAGATCTGACAAGATTCCAAGACATCCAAGACAGGGCAATGAACTTCAATAGTCGTGTTAAATTTTAATCCAGTTTATGTCAATAGGTGTTTTTGGACATCCTTTTCCAATTTTTAGTTTTATTTTTAAAAGCGTCCTGGCCCCCAATCTAAATTAGATCTGGCAGGGGCTGGCTTTTGATGTATTTTGTACAATACCTAGTTTATAGGATACTGCACAAATAAACATCTTAAAAGTAAGTGTCTAGTCCATGTCATCGTAAAGATAAGCCTCAGCAATTCTAGTGAAATCTCAGAAGCCAAATAACTGGCTGAATTAAGATTTCAGAGAGCAGAGCTCCAACATATCTCTTCCTCTTTATGACTAGTGGTGTAGCAATAACTAGGGTTGCCAGATCCCCCCGGCCACCAGTGGGGGATGGGGTAAGGTTGCCAGTTCAAGGTTGGGAAACTCCTAGAGATTTGGGGATGGACAGGGACCTCAGTGAGCTACAATACCACAGAGCCCACCCTCCAAAGCACCCATTTTCTCCAGAGGAACTGATCTATATAGTATGGAAATGAGCTGCAATTCCAGGGGATCCCTAGGTCCCACCTGTAGCCTGGCATCTAGGGATGCCAGACTTCCTGGTGCAGGCGGGGGTTCCCCAGTTTCTAGCACTTCCCCCTGGTTCCAGACAGCTGGCCGGTGGGGAAGAATTACCCCCCAAACAAGCAAGAAATACACACAATGTGCCTACATTACCCGGAAGTGATATAGACATGTTGGTGACGTTGCAGGTTGGTGCTCTGGTTTTTGTGCACAACTCTATGGTAGAATTAGCTTCAAACCATAGAGTTTTCCTCAAAACCAAAGCATCCCCCTGACATCATCGATGTGCCTATGTCACTTCCGGGTGACATAGGCACATCATGTTTATTTCCAGCCCCCAGGTGATGTAGGCACATTGCATTGTTCTGGCTCCTGGTAAGTCCCCCCCCAATCCCCTGTCCATGAGTCCTACTGACCAGGGAACCTGACTGGCATCCCTGGCAATAACACATGGTAGAATAACTGATACAGATGGGCGTCATTTTCCTAACTGATACTGGTTGCAGAATCCAGCTCCTGACAATTCCAAGAGCTATCTGGAAGTGACAAGGGTAGCTCTAGCAACTGCCAGAACTCTATGGTAATCTTACCATATTGTTACTACCCTTGTCACCCTAGAGCTACCCTTGTCACTTCCAGATAGCACCAACGTTCCCGTGAAGCTGAGTTCATGTGAGCTTAGCTCACAGTTTTTTAGCCTCCGGCTCACACATTTTTGTCTTCGCTCAAGAAGGATGGCTCCAGAGCAAACTAATCACTCCAGAGCAGACCAAATTGCTCGCTCACAGCTTTAATGCCAGTAGCTCACAAAGTAGAATTTTTGCTCACAAGACTCCACAGCTTAGAGGGAGCAATGGATAGCACTAGGTATCACCAGGAACTCTATGGTCAGAACTTCCAGTAAGTAGCTGAGGCCTACTTTTTCTTTCTCTTGGGACACTGACCCCACAAACCCTCCAGCCATTTGCCAAGAACTGCCTGGAAACCCTACCCCTTTTACCATTCAATTTAAACATGAATTTGAACTTCAGCAATGAGCAAGTGACCATGTTGAGTTCCAGGCCATGGAAAGTCTCACTTGTATACCTCTCCAAAGCAAAAGGTATAGAAACATAGAGCTGGAAGGAACCCCAAGGATCATCTAGTCAGGAAATCCACAGCTGCCTCGCCCCACACACTTCCCTAGTGACCCTGTTCTAAGCCTAAAGGAAGGCGAAAACCCTCAAAGGATCCCTGGGCCAATCTGGCCTGGAGGAAAATTCCTTCCTGGCCCCATAACGGCAATCAGCATACCCTGTGTGTATAAGAAAGGGCCAGGAAGGAGCCTGGCTCCAGTTTGTTTGTCTTCTGGCTTAGGTGGTAAATTCAAACTAGGGTTGAGATATTACCTCTCAGACTTGTTAAAAATTCTACATTGTTATAAATTCCAAGCACGAGACAAATTGGATTGAAATGGCCTCATGTCTGCAATACGTTGGCTTCTATTCAGGTCTGTGGGGCGCATTTGTACCTACAACTGGAACATGCTGCTGTATCTACCAGACGGTTATCTGAATGCACAGCCAAGAGCTCCTCCAGCATGCTCAGGTAATTAGGGACAATTTGGCTGAAACCATTAGGGTGACAGCTTTTCTAAGCCCTCCCCCTCCAAGCCATTTGCACTATTTATTCCCTTTTTTGCATGCGTTCATACAGTGCCACGAGGCATCAAATCTAGATACTCTCAAAGTCTGTCATAACAATGACAAAGTCCACCGAGCGACAGGCTGACAGAATAAAGACAAAGCTCAGACTAGAATTTCAAGCAGTCTGGGTGAGATGATGTTGTCAAGAGAGAGGCGCTAAGGAAATCAAGATGCCGTGTCAGAAATAACAAAAGCTTTTCCCTTTGTGCATTCTTAGCTGGGAGGAAACGGATCAGAATTGAGCTGTAATTAAGTCAAGCGATAGCCCCCTGAACCCCTCAAATTCAGTAGAAAAATGTATTCATTTGAAAGAAATGTTGGGCCCCAGAGAGACACAAAATGACACAACTCTTGCTTCAGAGTAGAGTTGCCAACCTCCAGGTGGGACCTGGGGATCCCCCAGAATTACACCATCTCCAGACTACAGAGAAAATAGAAATAAAAGTGTTGGAGGGTGGACTCTAGGGCATTGAGGTCCCTGTACTCCCCAGGCTCCATCCCCAAATCTCTAGAAGTTTCCCAACCTATATCTGGCAACCCTTACCACCCCATCTCCCACCAGTAGCCAGGGAGGAGTTGGCAACCCTACTCAAGCATCTGTCTTCCAATTTCATTTCTGCCCGTTCCTTAACTGTGTTAAAGCCTAAGGCAGACTGAATCAGGAAGAAGTTTTAAAAATGTTTCCCTTGCTGTCACTTTTCTCTCCTCAGCCTTCCCGCAATCCCTTGCATTTCCTCCTCTGTGCTGCCACCACCTTGCCCACAACTTTCTGACCCTCGCCCTCCCACTGTCGGCACCTCTTCTTTCTCTGCCACATTCCTTGCTCTCCCATTGCCATCTTCTCCTCCTCCTTGCCATCCCCCCACATTGGCTGGAACCACCACCATTTCAAAAATGTTTATGGGGCTTCTAAGCAACCCCCCACCCCAAAATGGCACTATACAATCTCATAGCATCACAAGATCATTTTTCCCCCTGTATGTTAAAATCTCTGCACAAACTCAGTTTAGTGAGGCTTTAACGCCCTCTTCCCTTTTGTTGTCTACCTTTCAGATTTTTTTGGCAAACGTAGGGGCTCCCCCAAGTTTGCAGAAAAATCCCCCGTATCCATTGTGTGAATGTTTTGATCTGCACTCTGGGGCCAAGTTCAGAATTAGATGTATAGATAGCTAGACTCGCTGGTAGCATCTTAAAGACCAACAAGATTTTGGGGAGATAAGCAAAAGCTTATCCCCCCCAAAAATCTTGTTCTCTAAGGTGCTACCAGATTCCAGTCTAGCTGTTCTGCTCCAGACCAGCACAGCTACCCCCTGAAGCTAGATGTATCGATATTAGCCTTCCTGTGTTAAGAATTATGAAGGTAATGTATGTGATGTCCTTGGAACACCTAAAATGCTCAGTGTTGGAGGGCATAGCTCAGTGTGCATAAGGATGTAAATTCAACACCCAGCACCTCTGTCTAGAAGAGCTTGGAAAGGTGTTGGAGAGCAGGTACGGAATGTCTTCAGCTGCTTTATATTCAGGCAGATGAACCAGTTGACTGATCCAGCACGAGGCAGTTTCATACACTGATAAGTCTGAGCTATGTGCATTCCTGTTGAGAGCAGGTACACATGGCCTGGTTTTCACTTCTATGCGTCTGGCCATTGTCCAGCACTCAACAAACAGGCAGTTAAACCTCATGCCAGAAAACCCTGCAACTTGGGTCCTAAGTATGTTTTCCGCTGCTGAATGCACTTCCAACCAGCAAAAAAGGGGGAGACGATTTTCACTGATTCTCTGCTCCCACTATAGACCCCCAGAGGCCTCCAAGTAGTTATTGGAAGTTCATCAGCCCTTAAGAGTATAATTTCATGGGGCACAACAGGCTGCAGCAGGACTGAGGAGCTCACAAATGTCACTTCTGTGAGAGTTATTTACATTCATACTAAACAGTGTCCACATTTGCTGGTGGTTATCATGGGCGAATGTCTTCCCAGATATTGACTCTTTTGATGACCTTTATACTTAGGGCTAGAAAGGGCCCGTCAAGTCCCATGAGATAGTGGTGCTGTTCGGATTTTAGCACCATCAGTAGTTAACGTAGACAAGCAATGAATCAGATTATTATGTTTTTACTGTCTTATATATATCTTACTTTGCTTCATTGATGTTTTATACGATTGTGCTGTATATCGCCCTGAGCCTGGTTCTACTGGGGAGGGCAGTCGATAAATTTAATAAATAAATAAACTTCTGGCGACTCCATAGGGTTTTTAAGGTGAGAAATGAACAGTGGTGGTTTGCCATTGCCTGCCACTGCATAGCAACACTGGGCTTCTTTGGTGGTCTCCAATCCAAGAACTAACCAGGGCCCAACCCTGCTTATCTTCTAGGGTTGCCAAGTACATCTTCGCCCGCAGCGGGGGACTTTGGAGGCCGTTCCTGGAGGGGGCGGGGCATCCCTGACGTGATGACGTCACATTGGGGATGTCCGCTCCCCAGCCGCGCGCCCCTTGCGCACGGGGAAATGCTCTGCAGAGAGCTGGCATTTCCCCACTCACCCGAATGCCAGCTCCATTTAAGCACAGGCAGTCTTCCCTGTGCGGAGATTGGGCTTGCAAGGAAACGCCAGCTTCCTGCACTGCCCCTTTAAGAGCAGTTTCCAGGCACCCCAATCTCCGCTCGAGATCCAGCATGTGGGGAAGGCTGCCTTTGCAGCTGGCGTTCAGGTGAGCGGGGAACGCGGGCTCTTTGCATTTAAAGGGAGCCCTTCAAGAGAGAAGGGAGAGGGGTGGCTGGGGGTGTTGGGGCTTGGGGGTGGGGCTTCCCCCACCAGCCATTTGGCCGTTGGCGGATAGAACCCCCCCAAAGCGGGGGACCCCCGCCAAACCAGGGGTTTGGCAACCCTATTAGCTTCTGAGATCTGTCAAGATCAGGCTAGCCTGGGCCATCCAGAGCAGGGCCCTTTACTCTTACAGAATTTATCATTTGGAGACACTTCTTTATGTTTAACAGGAAACTGGCAGCTTGTGAACTTCTCCTAAGATCACATGACATTAGTTCATTCTAAAACAAGATTTAGAGAGACTGCTATCATAAGATGTGGGGGGTTGATATTTTTTTTTGAGGGGTGCCATCAAGTCATAGTTGACATGGGGACCTGTGGGCCTTTCCAGCAAGAGATGAACAGAGGTGGTTTGCCATTGCCTGCCTCTGCGCAGAGGCCCTGGACTTCCTTGAAGGTCTCCCATCCAAATACTAACCAAGGCCAACCCCAGTTAGCTGAGTTACTTAGTATTTATATTAAAGTTGTTTTAAGCCATTCCTCATGCTGGAAGTCTTTATTAGTGCAGCCAGATACCACCCTCTGCCATTTCTCTGCCTTTCCTTTGGCCTTCAGACAGAAAAGGGTCATTTGCCGCTAGCTGTTTTCCCTCACCTCTGTTGTCATCGCTGGTCCTTCCAGAGAGAAGTGAGTTCATTGACAGCTTGAGAGCTCTACTTTCTACACCCCATGTAAACTCGCTGCCTGACAAGCTTTCCATTTTCCCATCAAGACGTGAACATTTAATTTTTCTTTTTGCAAATGCTCACCAGACGTGCTCCAGATTCTACACAAATGCTTTATCCCATCACCTTCAGAATAAGACATTCAGAACTTCCCATTCTAGGTCATTCTTTGTTTCGCTTTCATTATGTTTTCTTCAACCCCATCCCGCTCCGTACATTATTGCTCTGAGACCAAAGAGTGTTTCTCCCCCACCCCTTCTTCCTGACGATTCCTGTCAGCAGGGAAACAGGACAATCAACTAGGGCCCTCTGTTCTTTAATCACTTTTACCTTAGGTCTGTCCTTGAGGTTTTAAAAGGATTCCATATCAAAGTCTTACAAAGGGGGTTTTCCCCCCCAAACAATTAAAGCTGTTTGAGTTAGGTAAAGGTAAAGGTTCCCTTGCTCAAAAGCCAGTCTAATCTAGGGTTGCGGTACTCATCCCCGTTTCAAAGCCGAAGAGCCAGCGCTGCCTGAAGACATTTCCGTGGTCATGTGGCCAGCTTGACTAAACACCAAGGCGTAGGCCCCGTGTAATCCCATACAAATATGCGGGGTGCCTTCAGCCACTCATGGAAGTTCAGACAGTTGCACAACATGTGATGGTCGAAAGTGTCATCTAGTCACAGCTGACTTATGGGGATCCCATAAGGTTTTCAAAGCAAGAGATGTTCGGCGGTGGTTTTGCCACTGCCTGCCTCTCCGGAGCAATCTTGGACTTCCTTGGTGGACTCCCATTCAAGTACTAACCAGAGCTGACCCTGCTTAGTTTCTGATGAGATCGGGCTCACCTGGGTGCAGAAAGCCAAAATTGGCTAAAACACTTCCACAGCATGTCAGAAGCCAAGGTTTGATATACACGTAGTCCAATAAACACAGATCACTATAAAAATGGAAAACAGGTCTGGATCCTGGACTGCTGGGAAGGCCGCTGTGTGTGGCCAGGGTGGAAAGAGTCAGAGGGGAAACAAACCTGCAGGAGATGGAAGGATTACCTGCCTTCCTTTCACCTGCCATTTCTCCACTCAAAATTGTGCCCTCCATTTTTCTAAAGAAAAGTAGTGGTGGCCAGGGCTGAAACATGGTTGCCAGCTCCAGGTTGGGAAATTCCTGGAGATTTAGGGGTAGAGTATGGGGTGGTCAGGGGCTGGGGAAGACAAGGACCTCAGCAAGGTAGAATACCAGAAATCCCATCCTCCAAAACAACCATTTTCTCTAAGGCAGGGGTCCTCAAACTTTTTAAACAGGGGGCCAGTTCACTGTCCCTCAGACCATTGGAGGGCCGCCGCGTTCGCCCCTCCCCCCCACCAGCCTGCTCGCCCCGCCACCGTGTTCGCCCCCTCCCCCCACCAGCCTGCTCGCCCTGCCGCCGCATTCGCCCCCTCCCCTCCACCAGCCTGCTCGCCCCACCGCCGCGTTCGCCCCCTCCCCCCACCAGCCTGCTCGCCCCGCCGCCGCGTTCGCTCCCTCCCCCCCACCAGCCTGCTCGCCCCGCCGCTGCGTTCGCTCCCTCCCCCCACCAGCCTGCTCGCCCTGCTGCCGCGTTCGCCCCCTCCCCCACGACCAGCCTGCTCGCCCCTTCCTCCTCCTCAGCTCCTGGGCACTCTTGCCGCCCAGGGCTGCTGGAGGAAGAAAGAGGCCGCGAGGGGGGGCGGCTTTGAGGGGGCGAGGGCGGCAATTTGCCGCCCCTAAGAGCCCGCCGCCCTAGTGAGCGAGCCGGCAGTGCCTCTCCCAATGGGGCTACTCGGGAGGAGGAGCCCGGCAGGTGGGCGGGGGGTGCTGCTGCTGCGCTCCCCGGGGAGGAGGCGGCTCCGGGCGGGGGGGGGCGGGCATAAACACTCGGCGGGCCGCATAAATGTCCTCAGCGGGCCGCATGTGGCCCGCGGGCCATAGTTTGAGGACCCCTGCTCTAAGGGAACTGATCTTTGTAGTCTGGAGATCTCCAGGCCCCACCTGGAGTTGTAATTCTAGGACATCTCCAGGCCCCACCTGGAGGCTGGCTGTCCTGGACTGAAGACACGAGATGGAAGTGGGATGGGAACATACATAAACACACAAGAAGCTGCCTTCTATTGAATCAGACCCTTGGTCCATCACGGTCAATATTGTCTAAGCAGACTGGCAGCAGCTCTCCAGGGTCTCAGGCTGAGGTCTCTGATATTTCCTACTGCCTAGTTCTTTTAACAGGAGATGCCAGGAATTGAACCTGGGGCATTCTGCATGCCAGACAGAGGCTCTTCCACTAAGCCACAGCCCCTTCTCAATTGTGTAGCAATTCCAATTGAGATGTTTGTTCCAAGAAATGATAAGCACCAAGTTAAGTAGATCAGAGTTGGACAAATCCCAGGCACCAGTTCACCATGGTGCCTAGAAATTTCATTGTGTCACCTAGTATTAGAAAATCAAAATATGAAATCCTGAAGACTGAATCCTTGGACTCAGTCCTAGAACCAAAGAGAATTCATCAAGGCCTGAAGTAGGTATGCACTTGTAGAGTCTTTCAGGATCAGTCATATCTCTAGTAATGGTCACCAGTAGCTTATATAAGGGTGCGGTCACACCGGTAGGTAATCACACTTTGTCCCTGCTTT
Organism: Gekko gecko; assembly: GCA_029375565.1. Lineage (NCBI taxonomy): Eukaryota > Metazoa > Chordata > Lepidosauria > Squamata > Gekkonidae > Gekko > Gekko gecko. The sequence goes on along the minus strand of JAPDNY010000010.1, from coordinate 111,211,638 downwards.
GTTTAAATTGGGAACATTTTTCTTCGGGTTGGGCTGACTAGATGCAGCTGACCCCTCTCTTCCAGCACCCGCTCGTCTGCTGCTGTGCCGTCCTTCCAGGTGATCCTGCTGGCCACGGGGCAGGCTTGGGTGGCTGCCGCTCCTGCCGCCGCTGTGGGGGGTGGTGCTGTTGCTGCCGCTGCTGCCATTACCCCACGAAAAAAGGCTCTGCCGTCTCCGCCATCCTCCTTGCCGGCCCCTGTCCAGGCTGCCGGAGCCCCCGACTCTCGTTCCCACCTCCAGGGCCGTCTTTGTGCATTTTTTTTTTTAAAAAGCTTCCGGTTTGAGTGCTTGAGCAAACTTACGCTTAATAAATCCATTATTAAACATTAAATGGATTTATTAAGCGCATGTTTATGCAAGCGCTCAAACCGGAAGCTTTAAAAGAACACACACACACACAAAGAGCGGTCAGATGACCCTAATCGCAATCATTGCAAAAGATGGCTGTCCAGATGGATGAAATTGCGCATTCAAAGCGCAAATGCCAGGGAAATACCTGATTTTCCAGGGGGCAGGAAAACCCGGGAGCATTGCGGGAGTGAGCCAGCTTCGGCGCAGGAGGCGGATCGACACATGTGAACATGAAATTTACATGCGCGAGGGAACAGCGGTGAACCCCGATCAAAAGGTCCGTGTGACTACACCCTAAGTTCTCTTATCATCTACATTCACTCCTAGTTTGAATTAACACCATATTGATAAAGAACCTCTACAGAGAATTAACTAATGGAGCCAGAGGCACAAGGGGCTTTCAGGAAACCGAAGATCTAAATGGAAAATTGCCCTCAAATCCCCCCTTTAAGTGTATAGTCACTTAAAAGCCATGAGGATTTGTTTCTTACAAGCTGAATTGCTACAAGGAATCACGGTGAAGGAGGAGATTGGAGGGGGGGACGGCAATTTCCACCCAGCTGACAATTCCCTACAGGATCCTATAACTGTGCAATCCTATGGACCCTTTAAATTTATAAGGCTGCCTTATCCTGCATTAGGATGACACTGTACATTCTCTGAGGCTCAGGCAGACTAATTACCCCAACCCTCCTTCTTTTCCTTTCGCTGCCTCTCAGCTGATCTCAATAGTCTATGCTCCAGAAGCATATTCATTCCCCAGCAGGCTGTTTTTTTGTTTCTTTCTCACTCTTTCTGCTTTGACTTGTAAAACCAGATCTTTTTCTAAATCTGGGGATCCTCCTTCCTGACTAGAGAATGTGGAGGCACCAGACCAGCTTGTCTGGACCGGCCTGCTAATTTCATGACTGTCATGAGAGCCAGCTACAGTGGCTATTGCCTATGGAGATTCCTATTATATTGTCTCTGCCCCCACTCTATGAATGCTTATCATTCTGTCCTGTTCTGAGAGATGATCGATTCACACAGCACTGAAATCATTGTGCGGCAGCACATAAGTGCGGAGAAAAAAGACTCTAAGCCATTGTGAGATATGATGGTTTAACAGCTCTCTCTCTCCCCCCCTCCCCCCTATATATACAGGGCTATTTTGGGGCAGGAATGCACAGGAATGGTGTTCCGGCTGGCTCCCAAGTTGGCCACACCCAGCAGGAACTCATTAGCATAATAGGCCACACTCAACAGCAGAATCTCATTAGGATTGGCTACATTAGGGATGTGTGGCCTAGCATGCAAAGGAGTTCCTGCTACAAAAAAAGCCCTGGATTTTGACAACAAACAGGGTAAACAGGATAAGAAGCAAAAGGTAGGTGTGGCTGGATGACCACATGTCTGGTAACATGGGGGTGTGGCCTAATAGGCTAACGAGCTGTGCTGTCAAGGGTGTGGCCTAGTTTGGTGTAGTGGTTAAGTGTGCGGACTCTAATCTGGGAGAACCGGGTTTGATTCCCCACTCCTCCACTTGCACCTGCTGATGTGACCTTGGGTCAGTCACAAGCTCTGGCACAGCTGTCCTTGAAAAAGAGCAGTTTCTGTCAGAAGTTCTCTCAGCCCCACCTACCTCCCAGGGTGTCTGTTGTGGGGAGGGGAATGGAAAGGAGTTTGTAAGCCACTCTGAGACGCCTTTGGGCAGTGAAGGGCGGGGTATAAACCCAATCTCTTCTTCTATGCTAATGAGTTTCTCTGAAGGGTGTGGCCTATTATGCTACTGAGTTCCTGCTGGACTTTTTCTACAAAAAAGCCCTGTATATACACACACACACACATATATATATACACACACACACACACATATATATATGGGAGGGAAGGCAGCATGGTATAGCCTGATCTCATCAGATCTTGGAAGCTAAGCATGGTCAGTACTTGGAATGGAGACTGCCAAGGAAGATTCTGCAGGAGAAGGCAATGGCCAACCACCTCTGCTTCTCATTTCCCTTGAAAGCCCCTTGCTGGGGTCACCGTAAGTCCATTGAGACTTTGCAGCACTTACATACATAAGATAGATGGAGGAGGGAAGGTGGCATGGCATAGCTTGATCTTGTCTGATCTTGGAAGCTAAGAAGGGTCAGTACTTGGAAGGGAGACAGCCAAGGAAGGCAATGGCAAACCACCTCTGCTTCTCACTTGCCTTCAAAGTCCATTGCTGGGTTCACCATAAGTCGGCTGTGACTTAATGGCACTTTACACACACACACAGCACAGCCATGCAGAGACCGTGAATACTTGGCACAGAAACACATCACGTTTCCAGATAAAAACCAAGTTAAACAAACATTTTGTTATCTGCCATTGGATTCATCTTGCTAGAGGCAGCTCCTGAGCGAAGCGCTCTTGGAATCCAGAATTAAAACCTGCCCACCGCATCTACTCAAAGATCAAGCGCTAGTGTGGAATATTAAGCAAACAGCCATTAGCGTTATTGTTTGGAAGGAGATATGTTTAAACAGACAAGAAGGGCTTGCGGGGAATTGACGAGACAGCTACAGCTTTCTGTGTCCCATTATACACCGTGTGGTTCCAATAATCTCTTTTCCTGAACGAAGATTACCCTGTCTGGGCAAGTGAAATATCTTCCGTGTAAATTAAAAACAAACCTTCAATTCCACAGGGTAGGAGGCTCACACCGAGCGCTCTTCGCAAACACCTGTGTCCCTGATATTACCTGCCAGACAGGGCAGAGGGAGCTGGTGCTGAGGTTTTGTTCAAATACATAAAAGGTGTCATGAATATTTTATGGAAATTCTAGGGAAATATTTTGCCAGCGTCGCTATGCAGCCTCCTTGAAACTCACAGTGCATTCCAACCCAGAATATGTTATGTCACTTGTACTCTTCCACAGATGTTTGGTACCATTAGCATCGCTCTGTCAAACATAACGTCAGGTGACAGATACAGGGCAGACACAAGATAGGTGAGAGGAGAAGAGAGCTGAAGGTCTGTGTTTTGATTTGGAGGGGCCGACACGACGTTCCAGTTCAGCAGGCCTGAATGTCCCAATATGTATTCATTGTTCTTTTTCAATGTGTAATAAAAGATATGACAGAAATCCCATACTGCACATAGGGGGGAAATATGTGCACATACACAACTTGCTTCCATATTTTTATTACAGTATCTTGGATAATCATATGTCCCTGTACACTGATTACAGTCCTCTGGTTGTTCCTCCACTTAAGATTGCCCACGTGGCCTCTTCTAGAGTCCTTTTGTTTTCAAACATGGCTTGCAATTTGTGGAATGGGCTCCCCAACAGAGTGTGGAGGGAACCACCCTTAGACATTTTTAGGAGGTGCTGTAAGGCCATTTTATTTGCTAGGACTTTTAATGGAGTCAAAGCTACAGGCATTTTTTTGCGGGGTGGTGGTGGTAATGCAGTTTTATGTAGGGATGCCAGCAGTTTCATAGCAACCCCGCTTGGCAATCAAAGCTACCATGTTGAACACTCACAATCAGACAATCAGACCATGAGCCAATCAAGGATCTGTTCAGCTGCCAAACAAGGTTGCAGCTGCCTGTTGGTCAGAAGCCAAATCTCCTGATCAGCTGGGAGTCAGGTTCTGACCTCTTGGCCCTTCCCTTGTTGTGTTGTGTTGGGACACATGAAAGTTTAGGGTTGCCAGGCTCCCCCCTTGCCACTAGCACGGGTGAGGGGATAAGGTTGCCAGCTCTAAAGCTGGGATATCCTGGAGATTTGGGGGTGGAGCCTGTGAAGGACAGGGACTTCAGTAGGGTACAATGCCACAGATTTTACCCTCCAAAGCATCCATCCAATAGCAAGTTCGCCTGCAAGGTGGGATACAAATTGACAGTAATAAATAAATAAACCCATTTGTTCACGGGGAACTGATCTCTGCAGTCTGGAGATGAGGTGCAATTTTGGGAGATCCCCAGGTCTCACCTGGAGGCTGGCATCCTTTGGAAAGTTTCAGGCATAATTAGAAGCCAACTCACAGATGTGAGGGGAAAGGATGTCTTATCAATGTCCTGCCCTTAGAGAAATCGCTATACCCTGAAGTTGGAGATCAGAAGTTGATTGTGTCTAATCTCTCTATTGCAAAAGGAAGAAGAGAAAAAAATGTTTCCCTTCCCTCCCTTCCATTTCAGTACAAAAGGAATAACAGAAACAATCTTTCAGGTATGCTGTATCTTTTGGCTACGCTCCTGCAGAGTGCAGGGGGATGGACTAGATGACCTGCAAGGTCCCTTCCAACTCTAACATTCTATTATTTCTCTTCTTTCATCTGCAGTCCAAGCTTGGAGTGGGGAGAAGAGAAGTGATTTGTTTCTTGCTCTCTACCCCAAACTGAGAACTTGGGCTGCAGAGAACAGTAGTGATCTCCTTTTCTTTACAGTCCAAATGGACAGCTTGGGGTGGGGAGACGAGAAGAGGAATCAGCTGGGCTTTGGATCACACACATATCGCCAAATCAGCAGCATTTCAGCAAAGCTGGGACGCAGCAGTTTTTCCTAGATGGAAGAACAGAATCTGACTCCCAGAGGTTCCATCATCAGCTGGGAGTCAGCTTCGGATGGCGGCAAGTAGCCTGTTCCTGCAAACCAACTGTCAGACTCGGGTTCGCCTTTCCCTTTGTACTCTGTACCTGTGATATTATCAACCTGCTTATTGTAATCCGCACCCCCATTCCCTTTCCCCTTGCTTTCGCCAGCTATAGCAAATGCATCCAGCTGTCCACTTATCGCTCACCCTCACTGACATTCCTGGTGGGAAAGAGTGAACCTGTGGGAGGGGAAGTGACTGTGTGAATGCCTGTAGACTAGGGAGGCAATGCTGGTAACCATTTTCCCAAGCAGCACCTCAGGAACTGTCACATGAGAGTGTCCTTGAAGTTGATAGGACTTTTGAATGGCTAGATGAACCATTGTATTTGTCTGGGTTCTTAGGATTGCTTATAGTTATGAATGTGTGACGTAAGTGTGGAATGTGGGGTTTAGCTATACACAGGGTCCCTGCCTTTGCTCCCCAGTCCTGACAAAGAAGTCACATTTGCAGGATCTCAAAACTCTTCAATAAACTTTCACTAAAGAAAGACTGTGTGGAGTGTGAGTTGACTGGGAACCTGACACTGACGTGAACAGGTTGCAAACACAATTTGCAACCTTTACAATTTGTCAGTTGATCGACTGCTTGTATTGCCACTGGCAAACAGGATGTCAGCTGAACTGCTAGCTGTTTGAGCAACCCTATATCCAACTGGTTTTCAGAAAAACAGAACTGGGCTTCAGGGGTGGGAGCTACTTCTAAACCCCCTTCTCAAGAAGGAAACCAACCCGGAGAGAAAAATCTGTTTTGAATAGCATCACAATTCTGCGTTGGCTTGCCAGATTTCTGTAAGGCTAGATGGGAAAGAGGGGAATGGACTCATTCATTTGAGAAGAAAATTTTATGACTTTTTAAACAGCCTAAGAAATGAAAATAATCTTTCATGGAATATCTTCCAAATGTAGAGATGAGCACGGCACAAAACCGGAAAGAAATTGTGCCACGTGTAAAACAGTATAAAGTCAACTGCTTTCTCAATCCATTGCAAGTGTTAAGTGGTTGATTAAAATGACACATTAAAACTTGGGCCTGAAAGAAGGAATTAGGTTTCTCAGCACAGGACAGCCTTGGACACTTCAGCCTTTAAAAATGTGCCATTACCAAGCTTTTGCCATCATAAATACACCCATTACCATTCATTTAAGCCAAATGCCTATTTCCAAGTGGCTGGTATGATTCCCACCCGGACATAACTATCAGAACACCTATTTGGTTCCTCACTCCATTGTCATTACTTTGCTATTATGCTGTAAAAAGGGAATAAAACCTTGGAACGATGTTATCAAACACAACTGAGGGATGAATATTACTTTGATTGCACTAGCAAATTGCATGTTCTTTTGGAGGGGGGTGTCTAGTCCTTTGGAAACAGAGATGGCAAGCCGAGAAGAAACGTAGCATAATCCACTCCATGCCCACTAACAGCAAATTGAAAGAGATTTTACCTTTGTTTGACCCAGCATTATACAAGCTTCCAGTGTCTTCTATTCTATTATTTAATTACAGCAGCTAACACCCTTCAAATCGCTATCCGCCCAGTGGCTGAGCAACAACCTTTTAGCATTGGATGAGCGAAGTTTGAAAATGAAAAGATTTCACTTACTCTTCTGCAGTCAAATAGAGACTTCTCATTGGCCAAGGAGCTGAATGGTGAAGTCTGGAAAACAGAATACAAAATACCTGGTTCACTTTAAATGTTATTATGACAACCAAAAAGGCAGAATGTATACAACTTCATTAGGCAACGTAGCAAAAAGATCAAGATTCCACGGACAAAAATTGCAATGATTTTTCGTATCACAGGAGCCGCCTACTCACGTGAATTCCTGGCTCTAAAATTAAACTGGTTGTGCAAGGAGACTACTCGTGTGAGCAAGGTTTCTTCCTTTCTTTTGATGCAGAACAGCTACTAGCATCTTGCCAGAAATGCCCAGTGCAACCTGTGGGAGGACTTTACTGGCAGGTTACATATTGTAGGGCTCTGGGAGATGTACAATAGCATTAAAAATAATAGCCAGGTAAAACAATAAATCATATTAAATTACATTATAAAAGACAGATGACTAATAGCAATACTTATAATTAGTTATTCCAGTACTACATTCCCATATTACAGACTGCTGGCTGCTTCGCGGGCAGGGGGAAGAGATCGAAATGAACAAGGAAAACTGAGGAGGGTGTCAGCTGATATAAAAAACATCGCGGTCCTCAACCAAAAGCCTGGTGGAACATCTCTACCTTGCAGACCCTGTGGAATTGCATCTGGTCCCGCAGGGCCCTTATGGTATTTGGCAGAGAGTTCCTCAAGGTTGGGGCCAGGACCAAAAAGGCCCTGGCCCTGGTCGAGGACAGCCAGATATCCTTAAGTGTTGCTGGCGACACACTGATGTCACTCCCTGTGTGCCCAGAAGTAACATCACAGCTTTGCTAGGGAACACTCGGGAACTTGAGCAAAAATCTGTGGTTCAACCACACAGTTTTACTCAAAATCAAAGCATCCCCTCAGCAGTGATGTCAGCACACGAAGATGTTGCAGACGTTCCCTATTTTCCTATGTTTTCCCCCTGCCGGTCAGCTGAGTGACAGCAAGAAAGTGCCTGCTGGCAGCAGGAGATCTCCCAACTCCAGGAGATCTCCCACAAGCCTGGGAAGGATTGTGTACCAGGAGAGGAAGTGGATCCCTGATGATATGCTGAAGAGACTGTAGGTAGACTTGCCAGCCCTCAGGTCCAGGTGGAGGATCCCCCGGTTTCAGGGGCTTCTCCCCACCACAGACCCACTGCCTGGGGGGGGAACCCTGCCCCTAAACAGGGACATCACCACGAGACATCTCTGATGTGATGACATCAACCAGAAGTGACATCACCATCAGGGACATCACACAGGGATGCTCTGGTATTTGGGCAAACTCTGGGGTTTGAGGGTGAAAAAACCATAGAGTTCCACACAGATACCATAGCATCCCCAATGCAATGAAGTCACTTCCAAGTGCACAATATCTCCACCCATCCCAGAACACCCCCCAGATCCCCCCACCGGAGCAACAAGGGGACCTGGCAATCCCTAGCTGTAGGTGAAGTCAAAGCGGCATTCTGTGTTTGTGTCTGCTGAGCACGTCTGCTAGAAGATGACTTCTGAGGACCCATCTGGCCTTGCTGATCTGTCTGTTCACTTTGCAGGATTTCCATCAAGCATTCCCAATGACAGGACCCGCCTATGGAAGTGAAGAAACAGACTAAGAAGGCCAGAAGACAAGGCAATTCAAGCTCTGGCTCACAAAAGTTGCTAGTCTTTAAGAGACTGTTTATTGTTTCGTATGCTATAGACTAATACGGCTCTGCTCTGGAATTTACCAAATACTAGGATGCTATTCAATTCAGCAAAGCTGAGGACAGTAGAGACAAAAGCCAGAGACAAAGGGTGTGTGTGGGGGAATGCACATGGATGCCTTCTGCAAGGAAAGATTCCCAGGGACTGAGCTGCAGGCTGGGTTTTTATGGCTCAGACTCGAGTAATTGTCTATATGGAAACCGAACATTTTCAATGAAGGATCAGGTTGCTCTAAGAAGTCAAAGAGAAATGAAACATTTCTGAGGTCACCTCTTCCCATGTCTTCATTCTGGGCACGCATTGCATTTGCACATTAAACCCATGCCAACGGCTCCATGTGCATTCAAGGGAAAGCAAAGCCACATGTAAAGCTCGATGACAAACAACCTGAAAGCATTCTTTGCAAAACAGCCTGCAGGAGGCAAGTCTCCGAACAAGCACGCCAATAAAAGCAGCCTTAAGTAGTTTGGCTTTGGTGCCGAAAACATCGACGCTCTGCTGCTCTGAAAACTTCTGGCAAGCCTTGAAATAGTAAAATCCCTTGCTTAGCTCTGCCTGGTATCAAACACAGCATATTTATGCTTACGCGTGTGTCTCTTCCTGACATTTTGCAAGGGCACAACTGCTCCATAATGGAGCCCCTATGGACCTTTCCATCAAAATAGTGTTGCCATGTCCGTCCTGGAAACTGGCTGGATATGGTGAGGGGACTTACCAGGAGCAGCAGGGAGGCCCATCCAATCTGCAGCAATGAGTCTGCATCACTACCCATGTGACCTGGAAGTGACACTTCACTTCCGGGATGCTGGGGCAACACTCTGGTATATGGGCAAAAACTCTGTGGTAAATTTGACTTCTACCATAGAGTTTTTGTCCAAATACCAGAGCGTCTCCCCGATGTCCCAGAAGCGATAGCATCACTTCTGGGTCATGTGGGATGCACCTAGACATATTGCTGCACCTGGGAGGGTTTTCCTTTTTTCAGGGTAGGCTGATTGGCAGCAGGGATGTAGGCCTGGAACCAGGGGACCCCCACCTTCACCAGGGGGGTCTGGCATCCCTAGATCAAAATGGTGTCCTTGGTCACAAGGCTAGCATCAGAGATTACCATCAATGGACATCTGCTGAGGTCTGCAGTATGGCACTTCTCTTCTGAGAGATGTGGCCCTTTCCCAACCGCCAGGATATGGGCGATGGATGGTGCAGGGGCCTTCAGAATGATCATCCATTTTGTGGTGGGAGAAGGAGGCAAGAGAACATGGTTCTCTTATACAAAAGTTGCACTCTATTCCTTCAGATCTTTCTCTGACCAGAGGTCCAGGTAATATTGGGAGCTCTCAGAGTAGAGAAGGACAGGAAGAGAGAAGAGATCGGATTTATACCCCATCCTTCACTACCCAAAGGAGTTTCAGAGTGGCTTACAATCTCCTTTCCCTTCCCCTCCGCACAACAGACACCCTGCATGTGGAGGAGTGAGGAATCAAACCAAGGTTAGAGTCTGCGTTCCTAACCACTACACCATGCTGGCTCTCTCCGTTGGAGGGCATTAGCCTAGGGACCTCCAAAACTTTGAAACAACCCTGTCCGGTTAAATGTCACCTCAGCCATAGATGGTGGTGGAAAGTGCCATTTTACCATGACCCCATAGAGTTTTCAAGGCAACAAACGTTCAGAGATGGTTTTGCCATTGCCTGCCTCTGCAACCCTGGATTTCCTTGGTAATCTCCCATCCAAGTTCTAACCTGGGCTGACCCTGCTTAGCTTCTGAGATCTGACAAGATTGAGCTAGCCAGGGCCATCCAGGTCAGGGCTGTAACTATTGATGCCGTGGTTGGCCTTAGGCAAGCCACCATTTTCTCACTTTGAGCCCCTGCCATCTGCAGTTACCAGGATAATTATATTTGCCTACCTTACTTGGCTACAAGAATTACCGTGAAGCCCTAGAAACATACGATATGTGCTATATTAAAGCTGTTATTCAATCACAGCCCATAAAGAAACAGGTAACGCTGAGAGTGTTTCCCTGAGAAGTGGTAATGCGGGAAATATTAATCGTGCAGAGAGCTAACAAAATGTGCCAGCGGGATTCATATCGCTGACTAACAGTGCTCGTCTGCCGTCCATTTAGTTAATGAACATTTGGAGAACTCTCAGATAATTACAGAGAGAAAGCGGATGGGCTGAAATGCAAACCGTCAATAAGATCACATCCACTTACTTCTTCATTTAATGTTAAACACATCTAAACGCTCCACTTAATTGTTGGACAATATTTACTCAGCGGAGAGGAACCTGCAGGCTTAGGAGGGAATTGGCTTTTATGTCCAAACTTTGAAAAAACCCTATGAATTAAAAAAAAAAAAATCTAGGCCAGCCATATTTTGGTGCTTTGTATTGGAAATTCTAATGTCATCTTTCCTTTCTTCCTAAGGTGCAAAATTCTCATTCCTTCCAGTGAGGCATATACAGAACCTCCTGGTGGATTGTGCCCCATTGGTTGGCTCTGTGTCTCTCCAATTTTAATTGCCACCAAAATCTACTGCCTTCTCATAGTCAGGCTGCCTCCAATTACATCAGCATCTACATGTTTAAGGAAAATTCAGTTGTACTTTTTGGACTAACTGCAGGGTTGTTGTTTTTTTTAGAGACAATGAGCTTTGGTAGGCCATAACCCGGGGTCCCCAACATTATGCCCAAGGGAACCACGGTGCCCGCCAACACCTTTTGTGATGCTTCCCAAGCGTTTTTAGAAAGTGGCCAGGGCAAAGCTCCTTTAGCAGAGCACTTAGATTCTGGGCAAAACTCTATGGTAAAATCGGCATCAAACCATAGAGTTTTGCCCAAAATCCAGAGTGTCACCCCCCGCTGTCACCAACATACCAATGTCACTTCCAAGTGACATAAGGCAAGTTGTGTGCAACATCACTGTTTGTGGGGATTTCCTCCCGCCAGCCAACTGACTGACAGTGGGCAATAGCCCACAAAATTGGGAGATCCCCTGCCCCCACCGGGCAAATGGCAACCGTAGTTGGTTTTATGCTCTCCTCTTTCCCAATGTATTAAAAAAAATTACTCCTCTTGTCCCCTGTATTTTAGCTTCCTCCCTCTGTCTGTGTGTGTGTGTCTCCTCCTGCTGCAGTAGCCATTGTGTGGTTGTGCCCACCACCTTGTGTCAGAAGGTGCCCACGGACTCAAAAAGGTTGGGGATCCCTGACTTGCTTCATCAGAAGCTAGTGAAAGTGTAGCCTCCAAGCTCACACCACACATTTTATTCAGTGAAACGGCAACATTTTGAAAAGAAGATCAAAAGGAGAGGGTCCACACTGATCCCTGAAGCATTTCAGGAATGCTAGTCCCATGATGACACTTGTGCATTGATTATATATTTGTAGCAGTCACTCCAGCATACTGCCAACAACCCCCTTCTTACATTAAAATCCATATTACGGTCACCCTAGGAATGGAAGGTTACAACTTCACTCTAAAGAATTGCCTCCAGCTACTGCTTAAAAAATAGCTTTACTGCTTGCTGTAGATGCAAAGCATAACATTGAGAAGACAAAATACAACCCCACTTTGAGCCACAAAGATTAAGAGCGTGCAAACTGAAACAACAGGGCTCCAGGTGGAACCTGGGGATCCTCTGGAATTACAGCTCATCCCCAGACTACAGAGATCAGTTCCCCTGGAGAAAAATCGATGCTTTGGAGGGTGGACTCTATGGCATTATACCTCACTGAGGTCCTGGTCCTCCCCAGGCTCCATCCTCAAATCTCCAAGTGCTTCCCAACTTGGAGCTGGCCACCCTACCCCTCACCCCCCACTGGAGACCTGGGGGGAGCTGGCAACCCTACTTTGACCAGGCTCTAAGGGTCATCAAATAGGGCTGCCGGCTCTGGGTTAGGAAATACCTGGAAATTTTGGGGGTGGAGCCTGGGGAAGGCGGAGTTTGGGGAGGGGAAGGACCTCAGCAGGCTATAATGCCATAGAGTCCACCCTCCAAAGCAGCCATCTTCTCCAGGGGAACTGATCTTGATATCTGGAGATCCAGGTGGTGGTTGGCAAACAAGGATTCTGCTATGGCAGTCAAAGAAGCTGTGCGGTGTACTCCTGGAACTCAGTTGGGAGTTACCCCTCTTTATTATCGTGTTCAATATAGGCCATATTCATGCATGTATACTGACCACTCGGTGATGGCTGTATGAAACAACAGGGTGTGCATCAGAGAACATCAGAGACCACAAGCTCGCATGCATCAGAGAACATCAGAGACCACAAGCTCGCATGGTTGCCAACTGGGAAATGCCTGGATATTTGGCTATGCAGCCTGGGGAAGGACCTCAGTGAAGTATAAGGCCATAGAGTCTGCCCTCCAAAGCAGCCCTTTTCTCCAGGGCAGCTGACCTCTGTAGTCTGGAGGTCAGCTGTAATTCCAGGAGATCTCCATATCCCACCTGGAGCTTGGCAACCCTATATAATGCTAGACACTGCGTTTTTGTTGTCACCTGAGATCACAAGGTACAGCACATACTCTGGGATCCAGCACATACTGGTACAGGGTACAGCATATACCACATTTAGACAACATCTGAGAAGCCTCCACACACCTTGAGTTCATGCACTCCCTCCTTCCCTCATGCCCAGTTCACGGTCTGAAGACTTCCTGGGTTATATAACCAACTACAAGGTTGCAATAATGCCACAGCTCCCAGTACCAAAACAGTTCATAACTTTATTAGAACATAGGCAAGACCTCATCTGGACCCTACTAGGACGTAACCAACCACAGCCAGCAACCAACATAACAGACAAAAAGTAGGTGCAAAAACTATTGATGTATAAAAAGAAAAGCCTAAATACTAATGGAATGTACTCCTGATTATTGTTTGTGTGTTTTGTATGTTGTCTTTTTGTGTGTTGTTGACTCTGTGTTGGAAAATAAGAAAAATATTTTCTTTTTAAAAAAGTGAACCTAAAGCAAAGCCTTTTTCCTTTAGAAGGGCATGCTAAAAATAACAGTTCAATAAGGGAATGCCACAAGATTCACAGCTCCCCACAATATAACAAGGGTTGTTTTAATAACAACAACCAAAGACAACACAATTTTACACAGGCAGTACCTTACATCCCTGATGTTGCTGGGAGCTCCTTAAGGCAACAACTACAACCCAGGACCTTGTTCCGCAGCACCCTCTTTGCCCTGGCCTATGGTGACGATTCCCTGAGAGAGGGTTGCCAACCTCCAGGTGGGGCCTGGAAATCTCCAGACAACAGAGATCAGTTTCTCCAGAGAACATGGCTGTTTTGGAGGATGGACCCTATGACATTATACCCCGTTGTGTCCCATTCCTAAAAAAACCCTCCCCATCCCAGGTTCCACCCCGAAATCTCCAGGAATTTCCCAGTCTGGAGGTGGCAACCCTATTTAGTCTGTTGAGACATGCTTGCCAGGCCTAATAATTAGGTAAACCTTGTGCTCATACTACTCTCCCTTAGGTGGTAAGAATAGCAAAAGATAGCCCTGGATACAGCTGTAAGATTAATCAATCCAAAGCAACCACTAAATATATATCTAGGGCCAACAGAACAGCCACCCAACAACAGTATTCCTAGGTCTCCTCGAGATTCTTGCACGTTTACATCACATGTACACAGTCCAGATGTGTTGATGTATTAATATTCAATTTGTCTATTAGCCCCAGAACTTCTTTGGACACCTCTTTTTGACTCAGCTAGCCTTGGTCAGGAATATAAATGCAATTTTCCATAAGCTTGTTGGCTTCTCCTGCTCTATTTGAAAACATTTTGGAAAGTGTCTATAGGCCACAGGATCTCCAGGGACAAACTGGAACAGCTACAGAATATGTTCAGAGCCCGTCCCCGTCCCCCACTTCCCCTGCCTGCCGGCCAGCTGCCTCTCTGGAGCAAGTCAGAGGTCAAATGCAACCACTGCTCAACTCAATGCCTCACCTGTCCCTGCTGCCATCTGCAGCTGCCTTCCCAGGGTGGTTAGCTGGAAGCCTCCTCTGCTGACCAGAAGGTTGACCTGCCTGTTTCTGCTACCATAGTAGCCTCACAGCAATGCCATAGAGGGAGCCAGAGGCTAGCCAGCCACTCAGCTGACTGCCTCCCCGTCACTGCAAGCATCAGCATGCAGTGCCAGCAGTAGCTGTGGGAGCCTTGCAGTTGATCAGTGCAGCGGCCCCCCACTGTCCAGTATTCACTGCCAAAAATGGAAGGAGTGTGTTATGCAGCGACACAGTGGGAGGGTGAAGTGTGCCCTCCCTGCCAGCACAAGGCCCCCTTCCCAATCCTGGGGCAGTTGCCCCAGCTGCCTCATACTGACCCCATGCTGCCTTCAAAAGGGCTAGGGGGACTGCAGTGAATAGTCCTACAGCTACCCATTCCAGGCTGTGCCCTCAAACCCTGTCTCTTTCCGAGCCAAGTGGGTGGCACTGTAGGGGTCAAGCTGACAAGGCCAGAAGGGCTGGATTCCCCACCCTCAAGTATCTTACACTTCTCACTGGACGAAACCAATGGGCCAATGTTAGCTGATAACAGGCAGAAACTTGTCTAACCCACTATGAACATTGAACCTCCTGTAAATGTTCATGGTGAGTTCCATAGCAAAATACTGGCGGAGATGCACCATCAGTTGTGGAATTATTCAACTGCCTAATGTGAGATATGTTGCAGGGTATTTTGTATAATGGCTTTACTATTGATTCATCCGGAGATCTTTTTGTTCCCTGTATGGATTTATGCTCAAGGACTTAATGCATAGTTGAAATAGGCAAAGATAGCAGTACCCACTCCGAGTGCAAATGAAATTTCACCCTTCAATCAATAGCAGACCAGACATTAGTGACTTTACTCACAAACACAAAACACCATGTCATTTTAATCAGTCATGCCTGGATGTGTCCACAATAGCTCTTGATGGATAATAGGCAATTTGTCAGCACAGGGGAGGTGTGGTGGTGGGTTTACAGATCATTCTCCTATACAAACTGCCATATTTCTGCTAAAAATCAAAATGGAAAATCCTATTAAATCAGAAATTAAGCTAGGCGCTTTCAGGGTCACATCCTGTGCAAAATGTCCAAGAGTGTGTTTAGGTCTTGTTCCTGATGGCATACAAGGGAAATAAAAAGCTAGACTACATATAAACCATCCGGCTTTTCAATCCTCAGATCTATCGGGGTTCCTGTGGGATAATTAACCCATGCTAGCCTGATCTCCTCAGATCTCGGAAGCTAAGCAGGGTCAACCCTGGCTAGTAAATGGATAGGAGACCTCCAAGGAATACCAGGGTCATGACGTGGGGGCAGGCAACGGGCAAACCACCTCTGAACGTCTCTTGCCTGGAAAACCCCATGGGGTTGCCTTGCCATAAGTCAGCTGTGATTTATTTATTTATTGGATTTATATCCCGCCCTTCCACATGGGCTCAGGGTGGCGAACAAGAGGCAAAAAGCCATACATTGCCAATGAAACATGGAGGCAAATGACATATAAAATACTTAAAAACATAAATAATCAACTACCAATAAAACAGTTAGAACAGTAGAAAACAGAACATATAATCACAGTTAAGACCGGTCACTCAACACTCAACACTCTGGCAGCGTGTTTGCCCCTGCTCCAATGATGTCCCACCAAAGTTGTAATCTCATTTGCCAGCACTTTCCACCACCACCAAAGAATTGTGGTCCTACATATGGGAGATGAGGGTAAGAACAAGAAGGGGAGGTTTTTATACCCTGCTCTCCTCTAACCTAAGGAGTCTCAAAGCAGCTTACAATCGCCTTCCCTCCCCCTCCCCCTAAATGGCACCTTGTGAGGTAGGTGGGGCTGAGAGAGCTCTGAGAGAACTGTGATTGGCCCAAGGTCACCCAGCAGGCTTCCCGTGGAGGAGCGAGGAATCAAACCCAGCTGTCTGCATTAGAGTCCACCGCTCTTAACCCCTAGACCATACTGGCTCTCACACTGGCACAACCCACAACTCTTGCTAATAAATACCTGTATTTTCAAGTTACATTTCCTATCTAATTTTTCAGACAAACATCCTGTTTGCAGTCTTATCATGAGAGTGCTTTGGTGGATACTAAACTTCAGATCTCCAGGTGATGCAGAAATAGTTTATTTTGGGGTGCACTTTTGAGTTAGACAAATGTCACATTATCGGGTGCTTCTAATTGTCAAGAGTCAAGACACTTATGACTATACAGTTAATATCACACTGTCATCACTGGAAGCAGGAGGTCCTCCAGTTATTTCTGGGTATACATTTTCCATACCACATCAAAAAAAAGAGCACCTTTATCCAACGGTTGACATAGTAAAAGAAGGGTCATTCTGCAATGACCTTAGCAACAGATTACATATGGATCTGATTTCTGCCCTGCCTCTTGATCCAGAAAGATCTCCAAGGCAGCTTTGTGGAATGATGAAATAGTTTAATTTTCAGATGCCTCCATGCTCCTCTGATACAGATCATCTCTGGTGCAGAATTCCACCCCAAGTCCAGTACTCATTAAGTTCAGGTCATTCCGCTCCCCTACCATCGGGTCTCACTTCCCTGACAAATGACAATCAGGTAGTCAGTTGCCAGGCTGTGTGCCCTTTATTCCCTTTTCCTTAGGACTGCTGGCCTTTTCACTAACCCAAGACAAAGACGAAAGCAAATGTTGAGCAATGGCAATTGATGGTCCATTGTCCAGCTGCATGCTCCCTACTCTATCCCTTCCAGGCTGAAGCAGGCCAATGTTGGGGGGGAGTTCTGAGGACCCTGTTCACTTTGAGGTAGGGTTGCCATCCTCTCAAGGTGGTGGGCAAGCTCCTGCCCCTAGGCACTGGACACCACCAGGCCTCTTCAGTCCAGGAGGAGCAAGGTGAAAGGAGCAACTCTGCAATATTATGATGTCATTTCCAGTTTTTGCCTGGAAAAGACATCATAACACTCTAGGAATCACACATCTCTATGCTGAAAAACCACAGAGATGAGCAAATTCCTAGAATGCCATGACATCACTCCCATGTACAAACCAGAAGTGACATCATGAACAAAGGCTCCCACTGGTTGCCAGCATTCAGCATTCACTCAGGGGGCTCAGGAAGTCAGGTAACTCATACAGTTTACTTTCATATAATGTTAAGGTTGAGTCTAGGAGGTTGAAGAGGGACCCAGAGAGAACCTTCGTCTGGGCCCCCTTGCCAGGAGCTTGGTTTCTCCCTCTCCAGCTATTTCTTTTAACCTAACTGCAGTTAACAAGGCTATCAAGAGGAGAGGCGCTATGGACAAAATTCTTGCATCCCCAGTCACCCTGGGAGCTTGAAGTGCTTGGTAAGGCACTGCTAGGTGTGGCTATACACATCCCCTTTATTGATGGGGAGGGGAGGAGAAAACTGAGTGAGACTTTGGCCCACTCACTCTCTGGCTCTACTTAATCCATCTCACATGCTTGTTATGTGGGAAAAATGAATGGGTGCATACACTGAACTGGGCTCCATGAAAGGAGAGTGGGATATCAACATGAAAAGATTGAACAAAGAAGTATAGATACCCAGACACATAGAACCATTAATGCTAAGGGCAAGTCAGGTGATTTGTCTTCGTATTATATTTGGACTGGGCCTGCAAGGCATGAAGGCGGCCTAGGGGTGGAATCTTTGTATGGGGTCCCAGAGTGGTTCTCAGCACCCCTTCTTATTGATCCTCATATTTTAAACGCACTACACTACTTACCACATTTAGCTGTTTAAGTCATCCATACTGTCATGATTTTACACCCCCGTGAGCTGGTTTCCAGCATCACTTTGATATAATGTGATGATTATATATTTAAAGCATGTTTCTTCAACCAGTATGTGCAGGAAAGCAGAAACAATCCAAGTTATGTTGATCAGATAGGTAGACTCAGATGTTACATTACAACCATTCTGTGTTATAATGCATTTTAATGACGGCACTCCTGTTACGGTGGGAAATATTAAGAGCGGCTAGGGTGCAATATAGTAATAATGCTGTACTGATACGATAGCTATTATACTGCATCGTGCTAGCGATACGACGCATCCTGTCAAACTAACAGGCAAGGACATAATGAAGCAGCAAAGATGTATGCACACGCACAGAATCGGAAGCCCAAGCAACACTCAAGGCTAGCGGCTATTTCGGCCACAAGCTAGACAGTGTGTTTACACATAGTTGCATATTGCACTATTATCCACTATAATATGGATAATCATGTATAAATACACACACATAAAATCATCTTGGCGTGGGAGACATTTAGGATTGCCAACCTCCAGGTGGGGCCTGGAGATCTCCTGCCATTACAAATTATCTCCAGACAATAGAGATCAGTTCCCCTGGAGAAAATGGTTACTTTGGACGATAGACTCTGTGGCATTCTACCCTGCTGAGGCCCCTCCCCTCCCTAAGCCCTGCCCTCACCAGACTCCACCCCCCAAATCTCCAGGTATTTCCCAACGCATAGCTGGCAACCTTAGGGACATTGAGTGATAATGTTGCATAGCTGGTGGGAGCTAATGCATTAAAGGCTCACCGGCCTAGTTCTCCATTTAAAGCATTTCTACCCTGCCTTATTTCCTTGGACTGTGGCAAACTGCAGCTCCAGACAACAGGTTGAGACCAGGGGAAGCACTGGGGTAGGGTTAAGCCCCCCCCCCACACCTTACCTCTGACCTAAACATCCTCCCCTCCTAGCTGTTTTTTAGTTTTACAAAAAGAGAAAGAGAGAGATCGTCATCACAGATCTCCCAGGTCACATCTAATTTGGTCTTTCATAGGTAATCCCTACAGGGTGGAGTATGAAGGACAATGAGCTAAAAGATTATACCTTCGTGGGGTTGGCTAAAAATTAGAAGCAATGCTGATGGTCTGCAACGGCCCCCACGATATTATACTTCAAAGGGTGGTCTCTATGGCATCACAACACCCACTCAGCTCTCTTCCCTTCCTTGGGGAGGGGCTGTGGCTCAGTGGTAGAGCACCTGCTTAGCATATGGACAATCCCAGTTTCAATCCCTGGCATCTCCAGTTAAAATGATCTGGCAGTAGGTGATGTGAAAGACTTCAGCTTGAGCCCCTGGGGAGCCTCTGCCAGTCTGAGTAGACAATACTGACTTTGATGGACCAAAGGTCTGATTCTGTATAAGGCAGCTTCATGTGTTCATGTGTTTCCAGGCTCTGACCCCCAATCTCCAGGTATTTCCCAAACTGGAGTTGATAAGTCTACTTCCACTGAAGAGTGGGGATTTGAACCTGGGTCTCCCAGATCCTAGTCTGACACTCTAATGACTTCACCGTACCGGCTCTCATAATCTGAAGCAGGATCAACAATAGCACTACCTGCTTTTAGGAGTCTGCTTGCTTCCGATATGGTTTGCTTAACTTGTTGGTGAGATCTCCAGAGCACAGCATAAGGAATGGCCCGGAGCTCTTGTAACATTGCTAGTTAGTTAGTCCATGTGCAAATTTACCATCTCACCCAGCCATCGGTAGACAAAACCCTGTCTTTGCTTGACTTCCAGGCTCTATAAGAAGAAACCCGTTGCTCTGAGTTCCACCAGATCACCAAAGCTTTATTTGCAAATAAACAGACATGCTTCTGAGGAAGTGGGCTCCAGTCCACTAAAGCCTGTGCTTTGTAAATCTGTTACCAAGATGACACAAGACTCGTTTTGTTGTTGGTGGTGCTGTTTTACAAAAATACTGTAATAATGTATGCACTCGCTTTCTGTCTCCCTCATTAAAACAGAACCTGTAAAGACTTCCCTGCTCAGGGAAGTGGGGTGAGCCATACCTCCTTCTGCGAAAATGTGCAAGAGGTGAACACGCAAGAGCAAAGCAGTCTACTAATAAACCCAATTAGCTTCTCTTTGTCTGGCATGACTGACAAGGTATTACCGCTGTAACAGAATGGATTGTTAAAAATAAACCCTCTTTCAGCCGAACACCTTCTGTTGCAGAGTAAACCTTCCAATGTTTTTTTTTTAAAAAAACTTCCAATTTTTGATCCCACGCATAGGTCTGCCACTTCTTGGGGTCAGTCCCATACAAATTAATTTGACAGCATTCACACATGTCTTACAGCCACCAAAGTTTCTGAATGTTTAAAACCTTAATGCAGTTCTGTTAGCTGATGCTGTGCTTGTTAGATGGCTCTTTGTATAGAAAGTTATCAATTTACACTGTGTAATCCACTTTGAATTGCAGTAAGAAAGACGGACTATAAATACAGTACAGAAATAAGTAAAATCAGTTCACCATATCGGTATGGTCTTTTGAGGGGCATTAGATCAATTCCCCCCCCACATTTATGAACAACACAGAATAAGGGTCATATTGCCCCCAAAACAGCTGTAGCATTTGAAGACCCAGATTTTGTGCAGGAAGAAAACCCAAAACAAACCAGAAATGAAATTTGGCCGTAACTTTGTCAGAAGTGACAGAGCTCTCTGCCTATCTACCAAGAACAACTGATAGTTTTTGCCTGGTCTGAAAGATTCACAGAGTTATACTCTTCTAAGTCCCCTGGCTAAAATGGACATAGAGGTGTGTAACTCTATCCAGGAATGCACTATAAATATCTTAAAATCATACAAGGGCACTAAAAACCACATAAATGGGGTAGTGAAAATCAGTTGCAGAGGGTCTAAAAATCTTGAGAAAATAAAAATGAGAGCGACAATTCCTCAGCAGATCTACAGAGAATCCTTCTCAGGTCTGTTCAGTGGGGATTACTCCCTGTTCCCCTAAAAGACTTGATGCCTGGCATGTGTGGAGAGGGAATTCCAAAGTGAAGGTGCCACCACTGAGAAGGCTCTGTCTCTGGTGCAGAGCTAGGGCTGCCAACCTTCAGATGGGGCTTGGAGATCTCCAGAAATTACATCATCTCCAGATGACAGAGATCACTTCACTTGGAAAAAATGGCTGTTATGGAGGATAGCCTCTATGGCATCATACCTCTGCTCCCACTGAGGTCCCTTGCTTCCCCTGGCTCCACCCCCAAATCTCCAGGCATTTTTCAAACCTGAGTTTGCAGACACTAGCACAGACCCACCAAGCTTAAGAACATGGGCAAACCCAGAACACGATCTCCAATGAAAACTTCAGTTTGCTGGCAGGTAAATGTATCAGAAGACATATTCAGTTGTTGGTCCCTATAGGGCCTCAGCAAATTTGGCTCCTGAATTCCATTCTCAAATAATTGCACCGCTTGGGAACAGTGACCATAATGTCATTGAGTTTAACATTTGTACAGATAGGGAGTTGCCCAAAAAGACTGACGTAACCACTTTTAACTTTAAAAGGGGTAACTTCTCTGGTATGAGGAGACATGTGAGGAAGAAATTGAAAGGAAGAGTGGAGAAGGTCAAAACCATTGGGGAAGCTTGGAGACTATTTAAAAAGACAATCCTAGAAGCTCAGAAAAAATATATACCGCAGGTTAGGTAAGGCACAAATAGGTATAGAAAAAAGCCTGCATGGTTAACAAAGTAATGGAAGCTGTAAAAGGTAAGAAGGATTCCTTTAAGCGGTGGAAAGCTAGTGAGGTTGATAAAAGGGAACGCAGACTACGGCAAATAAAACGCAAGTCTGTGATCAGGCAAGCAAAAAGGGAATATGAGGAGCATATCGCAAAAAACATAAAGGCCAACAATAAAACTTTCTTCAAATACATTAGAAGTAGGAAGCCAGCCAGGGAGGCAGTGGGGCCCTTGGATGACCAAGGGGTAAAAGGAGTAGTGAAGGATGATAGGGAAATGGCTGAGAAGCTGAATGCATTTTTTGCCTCTGTCTTCACTGTGGAAGAGGAAAAGTGCTTGCCCACTCCAGAAGCACCAATTTCGGGTGGGGGTTTGAAAGACCTGAATCAGATTGCGGTGATAAGAGAGGAAGTCCTCCGACTGATGGACAATTTAAAAACTAATAAATCACCAGAGTCGGATGGCATTCATCCGAGAGTTCTGAAAGAACTCAAATGTGGATCTCTTGACAAAAATATGTAATCTTTCTTTAAAATCTGCCTCCATTCCTGAGGACTGGAAGGTAGCTAATGTCACTCCCAGCTTTAAAAAGGGCTCCAGGGGAGATCCAGGAAATTACAGGCCAGTCAGTCTGACATCGATACCGGGTAAGTTGGTGGAAACTGTTATTAAGGAAGGAATTAGTAGGCACATTGATGAACAAAAACTTTTGAGGCAGACTCAGCATCGGTTCTGTAAGGGAAGATCTTGTCTCACTAACCTGTTAGTGTTTTTTGAGGGAGTGAACAAACATGTGGACGAGGGGGACCCAATAGATATTATTTACCTTGACTTCTGGAAAGCTTTTGATACGGTTCCTCATCAAAGGCTCCTAAGTCAGCTCAATAGTCATGGGATAAAAGGACAAGTCCTCTTGTGGATCAAAAAATGGCTTATAAATAGGAAACAGAGAGTGAGTATATATGGGAAACTTTCTCAGTGGAGGGTGGTAAGCAGTGGGGTACCACAGGGATCAGTACTCGGTCCGATGCTTTTTAACTTGTTTATTAACGATTTGGAATTGGCAGTAAGCAGTGAAGTGGCTAAATTTACAGATGACACAAAGTTGTTCAGGGTGGTGAAAACCAGGGAGGATTGTGAGGCACTCCAAAAGGATCTGTCGGGGATGGGTGAGTGGGCGTCAACGTGGCAAATGGGGTTCAATGTGGCCAAGTGCAAAGTGATGCACATTGGAGCCAAAAATTCTAAATATAACTACACGTTGATGGGGTCTGAACTGGCAGAGACTGACCAAGAGAGAGATCTTGGAGTCGTAGTGGATAACTCAATTAAAATGTCTAGACAGTGTGTAGCTGCAATAAAGAAGGCCAACGCTATGCTGGGGATTATTAGGAAGGGAATTGAAAACAAATCAGCCAGTATCATAATGCCCCTGTATAAATCATTGGTGCGACCTCATTTGGAATACTGTGTACAGTTCTGGTCACCACATCTCAAAAAGGATATTATAGCATTGGAAAAAGTGCAGAGAAGGGCAACTAGAATGATAAAAGGGTTGGAACACCTTCCCTATGAAGAAAGGTTAAAACGCTTGGGGCTCTTTAGCTTGGAGAAACGACGGCTGAGGGGTGACATGATCAAGGTTTATAAGATTATGAATGGGATTGAGCAGGTTGAGAAAGAAGTGCTTTTCTCCCTTTCTCACAATACAAGAACTCGTGGGCACTCCATGAAATTGCTGAGCAGTCAGGTTAGAACAGATAAAAGGAAATACTTCTTCACCCAAAGAGTGATTAACATATGGAATTCACTGCCACAGGAGGTGGTGGCAGCTACAAGCATGGACAGTTTCAAGAGGGAATTAGATAAACATATGGAGCAGAAGTCCATCAGTGGCTATTAGTCACAGGGTATAGATGGGAATTCTCAGTCTGGGGCAGGTGGTGCACTCTATTCTTGGTGCTGGAGGGGGCAGCAGTGGGAGGGCTTCTAGTGTCCTGGCCCCAGTGCTGGACCTCCTGATGGCACGTGGTATATTTTGGCCGCTGTGTGACAGAGTGTTGGACTAGATGGGCCATTGGCCTGATTCAACATTGGCTTCTCTTATGTTCTTATGTTCTTAATAGGAAATCATTTGGGTCAATGAGAGGAATGATCAACTCTTCCCTTGCCTGTTGATTTTCCCTTACAAACAGCACTTATAGGCCATATTGCAAATAAGCTTGAGGGAAATTATAACTCCTCAACAATACAAACTAAAGGTTTAATTAAAACAGGGGGGAAAGCTGAGAACTAGTATGTTGTTGCGACTGTTATGCTATTAAAATGCTATAACTGATCTTTATACTATTGATATGTTATAGAGATGTTTTAAAAAGCCTTCCAATGGAGGAGAAGGAAATGGGGGGGGGGCACGGCAAGGAAATTGTGGGGGAAACTGCTGTGTAGATGCTCTGTTGCTGCTGTGAATGCCTCTGCATTGACAGCAGCACCAAGAACTATATACAAAATCAACTCCTTGTTGAACAAGCCCACATTTTTCTGCATATCTAGGACACACTCTGAGATGATAGGGACCCCCCTCCTTGTCCGTGGATGTTCCAGTTCTGCAGTTTTCATCATTCCTAAAGGAGTCAGCAAGGCTCCGATCACACGCGCCAGTAGATCCAACATAGGTGCGAATGCCCGACGGATCTAAAGGGCGCGATCAGACAGCAATATCTGGGAAGCGTCCCACAGTCATCGGCAACCTGTGCTGCTCTGCCATGGAAGCGGAGTTAAAAGACATCGGGGAAAGTCTTTCCCCTGTCTGATCGCTCAAGTGCACTCTCATGCCGTCGGGATGGTCTGAACCCAGCTCGGGGCCAGTTTCCCCTCCCCCCTTCACAGTATGTGCATCATTGCATACCCATACGAGCCCTCGGTGTGGAGGTGCAATTCGTTGTTTATGCACATGTGAAACAAACAGCAAAAATAGAGACCCACCCGCAGTTGCGTCTGATCACACTGTGACGGGCTGTGCCCGCAGCTTCAAAGGTGTGATCTTGCAAATGCGGGCCGAATTACTCCAGAGGGAATAGCCTTGCTTCCCCTCCACTTCAACTGGTGTGTGTGACAGCTGTCCAAGTTTACCACTTGATATAATAATTAAATTAAAGCCTATCCTCCACACACACACATTTCACACATGAATACACACCTGAAACTGTCTTATACCGAGTCAGACAATCATTCCATCAAGGCAAATATCGTCTACTCAGACTGGCAGTGGCTCCCCAGGGTTTCAGGCTGAGGTCTTTTGCATCACCTACTGCCTGATCCTTTTAACTGGAGATGCTGGGGATTGAACCTAGGACTTTCAGCAGCAAAGCAGAGGCACTTCCACTGAGCCACAGCCCCTGCCCAAGACCGTGTTTATAGAGGTAGATTTAGTTTTTTGTCTGGACTAGGGTTTCTACAGGTCACTCTCTTCATTTGATGGGAGGAAGATTTCTTCTCCATACTTACTCAAGAACTAAAAGTAAAGATAGAGAAGAATCTTTGCACACTGACTCTCACATCTGAGACATCTGAGAAAGATGCTGAAATCAGAGCATTGGGATTGATGGAGGAATTCATGAACATACCTTCTGCTTGGTGTTTTGCTTCAGGCCAATATGGGACTGGCTTCTGGACTGTGAAACAAGTGAGAGAGAAAAAGACACAGTCCATGATTTCGATAAGGAAGAAAATAAGCTTTTTAAAAAGTTGCAATGATTTTTTTAAAAATTAGGAAACTTCATTTTGGCAGTGTTAATTCCTTCTGGGTCATGGCAAGAAGTGTCTTATATGGAAACAGTATATACGATGAAAGCTGGAAAGTGGTGTCAGATGTAAAAGAGTTAATTCTAGGGATGGGCACGAACCGGCTGACAAAATAAAGCCTGTGATAAATTTTGGCTGGTTTGTGTTTTGCGAAGCAATGTTTGCGAACTGAAGAATTGCCACGAACTTTCACGAACTTTGATGCAGTTCATGGTGGTTTGTGAAGAGGAAAAAGCACAGGTTTACACCCCTCCTTTCTGCTCCCCATGAAAAGCCGCAGGGAGCAGTAAGCAGGGGTTTAAACTTTAAATGGCTCATAAACCAGTATGAATGGTTCAGTTTGCAAACTGGTGCAGTTCATGCCCATCCCTATTTAATGCTGAGCTATGGTATTGCACTGCCTAAAGCAGGGGTGTCAAACATGCGGCCTGGGGGCCAGATCAGGCCCACAGGCAGCTTCCATCAGGCCCGCAGTGGAACTGGATGTCTTCTGCTTCTTCTTCCAGTTATGCTGCTTCTGCGTCATCGTAGGTTTGCAGCTTACAGAGACACACCTGAACAGCATACTCAAGATTGCAACAGCACAGACACTTTGATGCAATGATTGAGAGCAAGAGGTATCAATTTTCAGACACTGTTAAATAAACAAAATATTGCAAGAGTGCTAATGTTTTAAACATGTTTTTATTTTAAGTTTAAAAAAACCTTTTGTGTTTATGTCCTTTATAAAGTTTATATCTCCACTACCTGGCATTACATTTTATGACACACATGGCCCGGCCCAACAAGGTCTCACTGATGTCAGATCCGGCCCTCATAACAAATGAGTTCAACACCCCTGGCCGAAAGCATTTTGCAGGGATGGTTTCTTATAGGATGCTCAGGCCTGCAAAAAAGGAA
Source organism: Gekko gecko (assembly GCA_029375565.1). Classification (NCBI taxonomy): domain Eukaryota; kingdom Metazoa; phylum Chordata; class Lepidosauria; order Squamata; family Gekkonidae; genus Gekko; species Gekko gecko. The sequence continues at coordinate 111,185,069 of JAPDNY010000010.1, read as the reverse complement.
GAGGCCATGAACTTTGTGAAACTGGTTCATATCATGCATAGCAGTAACAATTCTGGCTGCCAAGCTGTTTAGGTATCTAGTACCTTCCACTAAAATGTACAATACAGTTTCCAAGCATATGTGTTGGATCCAACCATCTTTTTCAGTGGTGGAAAAGGGAGGATGGGGTTCCCTTTGACCACCAAAAAGGGTATCCTCAGGATTATGGGACTTGCATGGACAATAGCATTCCAAGCTGTTTTTAAAAAGCCTCCCCATGATGGCCAATATTTATGCAAACTGTTCCTTAAATTCATTATCAGCGTTGTATCCTTCCCTTTCTCTAAAAAAATCAAGGTGGCGTTTCCCAGTGTCCCGGCTCCTGCTGACTCCAAGCACACGGCTCCAGCAGAGGAGCTAAGTGCTCCTGGGATGAGTTCCCGATACCTGGAAATCCTGCACCTGACAGCACTGAGAGTTCAGAGGCTGCTCCAGCAACAGCTGAGGCAGATTCCTGCCGGGTCAGCACTCCTCCCGATTCGCCTCCACCGGTTTCCCATTTGAGAGAACAGTGCCGATGGGACATGGCAGCCCGGCAGTGAGAGGCACGCATGCACAACAGACGCTCTTTCAGTCCCGAGTATTAGCAGGAGCTGGGATGTGCTTGGGGTGTGTTAATTGCCAGCAGCTTAGTGAGCTATTTAGCCCTCGCACTCATATCGTGCCAGCAACTAGTCACTTTGATGAAGCTTTGCACCTCCTCGCTCGTGTTCCTGGTTCCTGGTTCCTGTCTCGATGTCCTCAGCTCCTTGACCTCGGCTTGCACGACTATGCTTAGACCTGCACCTTGAACCTTTGACTCCCTGACTCTTGGGAACTCTGGCTTACTGACAACTCTGACGGTTTGTGCTTTGGACTGTACCCTGACCACCCCGCTTTGCCTTGAGCTTTGGACTTGGTTTTCCCAGTTGGTTGGTTTGCCTGGCTCTTGACCCCAGACTGTGCCTTGACTTCCTCGCTCCTGCCTGGCCCCGCACCCCAATCCGTGACACCCCCACATCCGACAACCCTATGAAACAGGTTAGGTTAAGAGATATCTGATGGTTCAAGATCACCTAGTGAAATCTGTGCTTCCCTCCCCTGACCCCAATTTTCCATTGCATGATACTGTTCAGAATTTTCTGGTGATTCCTAGAGGTACTCTTTGTCACTTTCATTTTTTAAACCAGATTTTACATAGCATAGCATGCAACACTGAGGCCCCCCATGACCTACCACAGCCCTCCCACTGGTTGCCAGGCACCGTCTGGCACCGCCTAGCACTACCTGGCAACCTACCCCCTCAAAAATCTTTATCTAGTATTGTGGTTCAAGAGCAAAGTAAAAACCAAAATAGGATGCATTGTTCCTTAGGAGGAGGTGCCAGTGTCCACTCCTACTGACTTGGCTACAATGAGAGATGGCTTTGAGATACCAGGCAGAGTTTGGATGCCAGGTATGGGCCTGACCACATAGACAGAAATGTTAGAGTAACACACACCCTTAGTATCCAGCCTGTTTTGAAGAAACCATCAGCCTTGGCCTGATCTGTCTACTTGGTAAGGCCGGTTCTGCCCCTAACAGCAAAAGAAACTGGCACACTTGGTGGGTGGAACCACCTATGATTGTTGTTGCATGCTGGTAACATAAGGCACTGCTGTGTACTATTGAGATGACACCTAGGCCACACCCACTGGGGGGCAGCTGTACTGGTTGGGTAGCCAGGCCCTCTCTGGGGGTGGAGGATCCCCTACTCCACAGTCCATCCCCCTGGTGCAGAACAGCTGGCCATCTGGGGACTTACAAGGAGGAAAACTGGGGCTAGGCCTGTGTTGTCTACAACTTGGCGATATCAGTTCTGGCACACAGTGACATCATCATATCTCCAGCAACACAGGGATGCTCTGGTACTTGGGCAAAAATTCTATGGTAAAAATGAATTCTACCATAGAATTTTTGCCCAGATACCAGAGCTCTCTCCAAATTGCCAACAACGTGATAACGTCACTTCCAGCACAAATCAGCAGTGACATTGCTCCATTGCCGGCAACACAGGCCTAGATCTAGTTTTCCTGCCAGTAAGTCCCCCCATCCCTGCTGGTTGCCTGGGGGTACCTGGCAACCTTAGACTGTAGCAAGTGCAGGAAAGACAGATAACCACTACTGCGCATGTCTTTTTTTTTCCATCAAGAGAGGAAAGAGTTTAACTCTCCCCTCCCATAACGTGAGGGGAGCTGCATTTTAGAGCTAAATCACATCAGGATTAATTGTGGATCCTCATCATTGTCTTAGATCCCACACCTTCCTTCTGCTTGCACAGCACTGCCCTCCCTTGCAGAAGGAGTGCTCCACTGTGATGTACTCTCCTCTGGTACAACTCACACGGGTCCAGAGCCCTGCATGGGTAGCAAACACTTGATGCTAAAGGGACACTCTCGCAACAGAGCACCATCTCTACAAAGGAGTATAATGTCACACAGACCGAAGAATTTGCAGGATCCAAGGGATTATGCAACCTTTCTACCATAAAAGGTAGATATTTTTCAATCATTTAGTTGACTGTCATCGTTTTACCAGTGTGGGGCTCCTGGGACTTTGCTTCAAGCACTGGAATAATATTTCATTCTTTTGTCAGAAAGCTCAGAGAACTTTGGAAAGTGGTTTCCCATACCACCACCACCACCACCACCACCACCACCATCATCTCCATCCCTTCTTAGGTCTGGCTGTGCCAGAGCATCAATTGTTCTTTGATCGCTGGCGGGGTTGCTAGGACGATTTAGGGTTGGGAAATTTGGGGGCAGAGACTGGAGAGGGCAGAGTTTGGTTGGGGGAGAAAACTCAGGAGGGATGTGATGTCATAAGTCTACTCTCCAAAGCAGCCATTTCCTCCAGGGGAACAGATGCCTGTCGTCTGGAGATCAGTTGGAATTCTGGGAAGATCTCCAGGCCCCACCTGAAGGTTGGCAACACTGCCTGAGATCCGGTAGTGCCCTCTGGGGGCAGGGGATCATATCTGGAGTCTATTGCATCTTGAAACCACGAACCCAATCACTGTTTCTTTATGCAGGTCGCTTTATTTACCAGTCCAGGCTCCTGAAGAGGTGGTTCACTTCATCCTACCTCAGGGTTACACTGGGTCACATAGGAGAAGAGCCACAAGGCTGCAACCTGTCTCCTATTTGTTCCTTCTTCTCCTGCCAGCTCCCTCCCATCCCCCCTTTGTCCCTTTCTACAGCCCCCGCTTTGTACCTGGCCCTTGAACTAAGGTCCACCCTCCTCTTCTCTGTTCCCTGCCCTGCCTCCAAACACGTGGGCCCAGAGAGCCATTGTTCTCCCACCCAGGCTTGCTCATAGGATTACCAGGCCTTCCCTGGCCATCGATAGGTGTGTGGTGTAGGGTTTCCAGATCCAGGTTGGGAAACTCCTGGAGATCTGGGGATGGAGCTGGGGGAGGACAGGGACCTCTGTGGGGTACAATACCATAGAGTCCTCCAAGGCAGCCATTTTCTCCAGGGGAACTTGTTAAATAGTGGGTTCCATGGGTGAACAGACTCCCAGTCTAGTGATCAGCTCCACTTTATTCAGTGCGTTCAGCAAGAACAAAACTGTAGACCAGAGCCTCAGCTTGGTTATATTGCATGCAGTGGCTACACCCCAACACACCCCACTCCCAACAATAGGCTATTTACAAAACTTTACATCTTAATTGGTTACTGCCAGAATCCTGTTGGTCTATTGTTATTCGGCTCCAAGCTCACCTTGTCTCTGGCAGCACAGTCCTGCAATGTTTCAGTCCTAATATATAACAGAACTGGTCTCTGTAGTCTGGAGATGAGCTGTAACTCCAGGGTATCCCCATATCCAACCTGGAGGCTGGCATCCCTATTTGCTCACTGCCTTCATATTCTTTGAGTGTCCTTTGAGCCAAGTTGCCAAGGCTATCCTGACTGCACCTTTCTGCCCATGGTCCTACCTTGCCCCACCCAGGTGAGTCTTGCAGCTGGGCCCAAGTCCTTCTACCCTACCAGGCAGTTTGTTTGTGGGTAGCCCAGGGCTTTTTTTGTAGAAAAAGCCCAGCAGGAACTCATTAGCATAATAGGCCACACACAACAGCAGAAACTCATTAGCATATTAGGCCACACCCCCATGTTACCAGAAGTGTAGTCATCCAGCCACACCCACCTTTTGCTTCTTATTCTGCTTACCTTGTTTGTTGACCAGGACTTTTTTGGAGCAGGAGCTCCTTTGCATGTTAGGCCACACAACCCTCATGTAGCCAATCCTAATGAGTTTCTGCTGTTGGGTGTGGCCTATTATGCTAATGAGTTCCTGCTGGGCATGGCCAACTCGGGAGCCAGCTGGAACTCCGTTCCTGTGCGTTCCCGCCCAAAAATAGCCCTGGGGTAGCCTGCCACACGTTGCTGAAAATGATATGGCAGGATCCTCCCCCAAAGCAGCTTCTTCTCTTGCATTCATGCAGACAATGCGTACAACCTTCAAACACGTGCCCCCCGTTCAGGATCACTTTCTCAGCATCTGGGCTATTTCTTATTCTCAGTCTGCTCAGCCTCCTTCTCCTGTCTCATCGTGCAATAATTTATAATGTGCAAACACATCAGCCCAGGGTTTGTTTAGAGACGCTTGACACTCTGCTGAGTTTTAAGAAAGGAACGCATTAAACCGGGATGCATCTTTAAAGTTGCTGCTAAGTGTTTACAGCTGAAGAAACCGACATCGGGCCAATAAATAAATAAGGAGTTTGCTCCGCATGTGATTTCTTTGTTTATTAAAGAACTGAGCTGGCTGGCTGGCTGTGGGAAGAGAAGTATCTGTGCAAACGGAGAGCTACAGAGTTTTCGCCCACACCATTTATGGGCCTTGGGACAGATTACAGCTTTAAAATCAAAGATTAACAAAAATTTGTGGCAAGCTTTGAGCTTTTGTGAGTCACTACTCACTTCTTCAGATATGTGAAGCAGTAAGCAGTGACTCACGAAAGCTCCTCCCCTGCTACAAATTTTGTTAGTCTTTCAGGTCCTACTAGACTCCTGCTGTTTTCTACTGCTACAGACTGACTAACATGGCTACCCATCTTGATGAGTCAAAGTGTAAGCTAAACATGAGCCGCATGTAAACTGTGATAAAGCAGGACAACAGGGTTGCACTTACCTGTAAGTGCTGTTCATCGGGTGGTCACCTGTGCGGTCCCGCATGGGTAGGCCTACTGTGGAGGGATTTTATGAAGCTTAGAAACACCCGGGGTGGGGGAGGTAAGGGCCCTTACCTCATTTCCCTACTGCCCCCACCAGATTGAGATTGAGTGTTTGGAGCTAATCAAGAGCTCACAGCATGGCAGGAGGGAGGGATTTGTGCCTGTACAGGTGACCTTGATGAAAAGCGTTACAGGTAAGCACAACCCCATTTTCATTGTTGTAATAAGTATGCAGTCCCACATAGGATAGGTCATGGGCATGGATGAGGATGAGTTGACAGAGCCTGCAGAAACCACAGCTGGCCCCTCTGAAGCAGCAGAGGAGGAGAGCTGGCAAGTGCCTGTAACAGCAGTCTTCACACCTGGCCCAAATAAGAAGGAAGAACTGCAAGCGGAAAGTCCTCCTGACTCACCCCCAGGTGTGACTCATTTAAGGGAGCAACTGTGACAAAACTTAGCTAGCAGGCGAAGAGAGGCCAGGCTACCAGGGAGCCGCTCAGCCAGCCCAGAGTTCCAACAGGAGCCTGGCCAATAGTGCAGCTGGCTAACTGGTAGCAGCATTTAATGCCACACTCTGGACAGTACCCTTTGTGGAAGCAATGAGTCAGTTTTGTGCTGCTTGCAGCCACTTCAGCTTGGCTCTTGTACCTAGACCTTTGGACCCCTGGCTTTGAACTTGGCTCTACATTCCTGGCTCCTGACGCCGGTTTGGCTTTGGACTGTTTCTGGTTTGTGATTTGGACTTGGCTCTGTGTTTCTGGCTCCTGACCCCGGCTTGGCTTTTTGGACTTTGCACTGTCTTTTTGGCTCATTCTAGACTCCCTTTGACTGGCATCCCAGCCCATGACAGGATATTAGTAACCTGACTTACCTATCTGAGGAAGGTAGGCATGAGCTCTCTGTTGAAGAGAGACTGTAGGACTGCTCTTGCCACTGCTGCTTCTCTTGTGGTATCTATGTCCATGGTGGGGTTGCCAGCTCAGGATTGGGAAATACCTGGAGATTTTTTTTGGGGGGGGTAGAGTCTGGGGAGAAGGTTCGAGGAAGGGAGAGACCTCAGCTGGCTATAATGCCATAGAGTCCACCCTTCAAAGCAGCCAATTTCTCCAGGAGGAGTGATCTTGATCATCTGGAGATCAGTTGTAATAGTGGGAGATCTCCAGGTGCCACCTGGAACTTGGCAACCCTAGTCAATTGAGTAACGCTCTGTGAAGGTGAATGAGGATGACCATGTTGCAACCTTGCAGACAAAATCAATAAAAAGACCACAGCAGAAAGCAGCAGAGATGGACTGAGTTCAAGTGGAGTGAGCACCGAGCTGCAGCAGACTGTCCTGTTAATCCCTCCCCCTTCCCGATGTCGTCTTTCTTTCTCCAGCTCACTGAGTATGGTAGGGAAAGTTTACCATGACGCTTAAGGTGGATCTGAAATGCAGCCATGACCATTAGCAGCAGGGAGCAAAGCTACCAGGAACCATGGGATATGTAGTTCTCAGGGTTCTCAGATATTGTGGTTTATACAACATGGTTCTTGGCAGCTGGTGCTCACTACTTTGAGGTTTCAGCAGGCGCTGCCGACTCATGCACACTTTCTAGCCCTTATGGCTATGCATTTTTTTAAAATGAAAGCTGAAGAAACCTTAAGACACCAATCCAACACTCTATACCCATCATCATGGTACTGCACAGTCCTGCATGTGCACGGAGAGCTTTTTTGAAGCTCAGTAATGCCCGAGGGCACCCCACCCCCCTCTCTCATTCAGTTCCCCCTTTTGCAGCACGATATAGAGAAGGCAGAGGGCCCTTCCCTCAGTACTTTCTCTGCCTCTGCTGAGAGAGGTTCATTCTAAGAAGCTCCATCTTTGACCAGCAAAACTGCCAATGCTTCTATCTCATTCCTGCCTCCTCAGAAATACAGCACAAAAAGTGCTCTGCAAAAAATGTGGGCCTGTGGGTCAAAAAGTCCCCACGCAGGTGACCATAAGAAATCTCTCCTGTGCCTTGGTGAGGAGCACAGTGTTTTGCGCTGCTCCATTCATCATCAGTTTACCCCCAAGGCAAGACATGATAGAGCTTCCCAGCTAAATGCGGTGCTCTGGGGAAACGCTTCTTCTGGCACTGCACAGGAAAAAGTGCCAAGAACTATGCTCTCTTCCAATTCTAATACGGAGATCCAATCCTCATTGATTTCAGTGGTTCTGAGACCAAATCCGACTACCTTAGATCCAATATTTCACAATACAGAATTAATGGCAGTCTTCTCTTCCCAGTTATTGGAGGGATAATATATGGTCATTCCCAGGAGTCATTTCTGTGGCGGGGAGTGTCCCCCTAAACAGAATGTCCCTGGTTAACCAGTTACTTCTTTTTATGTAGTAGCAAAGAATAACAGTCCAGCAGCACTATCAAAATTTGTGGCAGGGTATAGCCTTTTGGGAGCTGCGGTGGCTCAAGTGGTTAAGACACTGAACTGCAGGCTGTGGAAGGTCGGATTCAACTGGCTTTCGAGCAAGGGAACCTTTACCTATAGCCTTTTGTGAGTCACTGTGTGCTCACTTCTTCAAACATCTATGCTGAGGTGTGCATATTGCCTTCTTTCTTACACTGATCCTGCCAGAGTGGGAAAAAATGGATATCACCCTTCTTTCTCTGTTAGACCACATGAGTCATGAGTCACCAGCAGATTGTGAGGTCTGCCAATGCTCAGGGTGGGGAGTGGGGAAGAAAAAAAAATAGCAATATATGCTAGGGAGAAGATAATGTGTCTTCTGAATTGCATGGGACCCCAGAAATACAATCCAATGTTAAGAGCTGCCACCACCCTCCATTAATCTTGTCCTTGCCCACCCCTCCTCTCCCTCTGGTCTACTCTCAGCCCTCCTTTCATGAACTGGAAAACATCTGGCAGAGTTAACAAGATAAGGATCAGTAAATAGTAATGAATTTTTGTGGCATGGCTGGGAAAAGACTGGAGCTGAACTAATGAGTTGTCATTTTAATTATTTAAAACACATTAAAACTTTCAGCAACGGGAGGGCAGGCGAGACAGAAGCGCTATATTCACAGGGACTTCCTGGCTCAGCAGCTGCGGACAGACAGCAGCGATGTGCAGTGTGCCATAAGCTCTGCTGATTTGGCACTCACAATGGGAAATTTCACAAAGGGCAGACGGGAGGTGAGAGGAAACGGTGGGACATAAATGTTATCCTGGTGTGTCAAGTGAAGAGATGACCTTTTCTCTGTGTGTAATTTGATTGCTTCTTAATAAACAGCCCTGTTGAAGGAGTCCTCTCTAATTTTTGTTCAGTGGAAAGCAACTGTGATGGCTACTGAGCTAGAACACACCTTCTCCCTTCCATGCTCAGGGCAAACTGGAAAAGCAGTTGAAGTAAGCCTAAGTAGGTCTACTCAGAAGTAAGTCCCCTGTTGCTTACTGCCTTGGGTGCCCTATTTGGGTCAAAAGGGAGCATATGGATGTTTAAAATAAAATAAAATGGGTCTTACTCCCAGGAACTGTCCTTGGGTGGATTGCACCCTTTGGACTGCAGTGAGCTAGTGAATCTGAAACCAGTCTGACTTTTGCAGCTAAAACTGGAAAAAGAGCTTTGGAAAACTCTGAGCAGATGCTGTTTGCTTTTGAGGAAAACTGTTTAAAGACTTTTAGTCTGGAAGCTTCCGACTTCTCCATTGCCCATGTTTGTAAACGGATATCACAAAAGCAACATAAATCTCACATGCTTTATACCCCTTGGCAATGATAGAGAAGCCAGCATCCGTAATCATGATTTTAATTCCCCTAAACGAATAGCAGGGAGGGAAGGTGGCATGGTATGGCCTGATCCTGTCAGTTCTCTGAAGCTCAGCACTGTCGGTCCTTGGAAGGGAGACCAGGCAAGGAAGACTCTATAGAGGAAGGCAATGGCAAACCGTCTTTGCTTCCCACTGGCCTTTAAAACCCCTTGCTGGGGTCACCATAATTTGGCTGTGACTTGATGGCACTCCTGTCTGTCTGTCTGTCTGTCTATCTATCACTTGCCTTGACAGCCCCTTGCTGGTGTTGCCATAAGACAGTTGTGACTTGACGGCACTTACAAAGGTAAATGAATAGTCCTAACTAGCCCCATCTTGTCAGAGCTTGGAAGCTAAGCAGGGTTAGTGGCCTGGGTTAGTGCCTGGATGGGAGACCACCAAAGAAGTCCAGGGTCGCTACACAGAAGCAGGCAATGGCAAATCACCTCTCTTCATCTCTTACCTTGAAAACCCCATGGTCCCATGGTCACCATGAGTCAGTTGTGATTTGATGGTGCACAATTATTAAATGTAGTGATTTCTCACTAGCACCAAAAACCAGCTCACAAAGACCTGTATGCACTGACCGACAATCTGGAGATCAGTTATAATGGAGGTCTCCAGGGCCCACCACTCAAAATCTTTTTCAGTGGTCACTTACATACAGATTGTTTGCTCTGGGATGGCTGATTTTGTGAAATACCCCCCCACACACACACACACACTTCCTTATAGCATCATGGTGCTTTCATGGACCTCCTGGATTTTCCCCAGTGTTTTGGAAAAGATCACAGCAAAGGTAGGATGGCTACCAAGTTGGCAGGACAGTCAGAATGGTCCCAGTCCCACCCATACGGGTGCCATTTTTCCTGCCCCAAGAGCATAAGGGGTGGTGTGGGGAGGAAAAATGGCCTTCAGGGGGACTGGTGCAAAAACAATGGAGGGAAACCATCAGTGGATAGAACTGACCAATCCTTCAGTAGAGGCAAACTATTTCACTACAGTAAATTCTGGTTTATAATATAGGCTGCCATATTCTGAATTGATTTATTATAACATTTACACTTTGCCTTTCCTTGTGGTTCAAGGTGGCAAAGAAGAAGAATTTGCTACTTGACCCCCAAATTCTGTGCAGCAAATTGAGTGAGAGCAGGTGGCCTAAGGCAAAATTTGAACCCAGGACCCCTTGTCTCACAGTTCATTTGCTGTCCCAGTATGGTAGCTCAGTATGTTAAAGAGATTCGGGACAAGAAACAACCTCTCCCCCAATGATGAAGCATTCCCTGGAGTTGACATTTCCAAAAGGTCCTAAGGTTTCTGACGGACGGCAGCATAGGTTTTATTAATGAGAAATAATGATTGTTGGTTACTCTGGAGTATGCGGGCATTCATCACCTTATGAAAGCCTGCAGGTCCTTCAGAAATTAACATCCCAGAGTGCACCATCCTAATGGGTATTGATGGCCCTTTAATTAGTTTCCCAATAAAGTCCATATGCTCTTGTCACCCCTGGGTCAGCAGGGAAAATATCAAGAGGGAAGAAAACAGGAAAGAGATAAGAATCCAAGCCCTACTGGGGATCTAGCAGGGAACCAGAGGCTAATCTGCTTGAGCCAACATAGGTAATTCAATCAGATGAAGCCCCAGGGTTGACTTTTGGCACTCAACAGAACCTAATGTGCCACACCTCAATAAAGTCATTCCATTTCAGGGTTATCATGTTTTCTAAGTATGCAAAATTTTGCAGATTTGCATGCTCTCTGCAATGTGGCTGTGGACAAATAGGGGGCATTCACTAGCTAGGGCCTGTAGCAAGGAATCCTCCCAGACTTTTCTTCCCTGCTTTCTCCTATGCCGGTCACTGTCTTTGTAGGATGAATGCGCTTCCTGTTTTTACAGAAGAATGTTAGATACTCAGTCTAAATGTGTGCCGAAGTGGCATCAGCTAACAGTGCAGTCTTATGCAAAGTTTCATTCTTCTAAGTCAATTGAAATCAATGGGCTTAGAAGAGTGGTAACTCTGTTTAGGACTGCACTGGTGTTGGGTATTGACCCGACCATGTGCGCGATCCGGCTTCAGCCGGTCCACACGTGGTCATGCAAAGAGCAGGAGCTTCACTCCACCAGAACAATAGACGGTCAGATCCTAGTTCCCCTTCCAAACGGAAGAGTAGGATCCTAGAGTTAACCTAATCACTGTAAATAGACCTATCACGAGTGTTGGGGTGTGTTTGGGGGTGGTTTGGTTTCGGGAAATAAAGCCGGCCTGCGAGCTGGCTTCTGTGTCTTGTTCTTCACCTAATAAAAGTATGAGAGCTGAAATCACTAGTAAGTCTCAGCACTTTTCAACTGTAAAGCACCATAAATAGTTTAATGTTTTCTAATCATCTGGGCTTTTAGTTTTAATGTAGCTCTTACTTATCTTGTTTTAATTTGTTGCCTTTTAATTTTTCAATCCGAGCCTGTTTATTTTATTGAGCCTCTAATTACTGACTTGTTAAAAACTTTGTTCAGAAGCTCTCACGAGGGTGTTTTCTTTCTTTTTTTGCCAATGAAGCAAGATAGCAACTTTTTATTACAGTATTAAAGAAACACACCACTGGAATAAAATGCTTTCTTTAGGGGATGAGGAATAGGGATGGGCATGAACTAGTTGATGAACCAAAGTTAGTCATGAATTCTGGCCGGTTCGCAGTTTGCAAAGCGATGTTCTCAAACTCAATCACCACGAACTTCCATGAATTTTGATGCAGTTCATGGTGGTTCTGCTCTTTCTGCTCTTCACAAAAAACAGCTGAGTGGTACGGAGCTCCCCACTGCTCAGCTGTTTGGTTTAAGTGGCTCACAGCGATTTAAACCACTGCTTTCTGCTCCCTGAAAAAAGCCACAGGGAGCAGAAAACAGGGGTTTCCAAACAGCTGAGTGGTGAGAACCATAAGAACATAAGAGAAGCCAATGTTGAATCAGGCCAATGGCCCATCTAGTCCAACACTCTGTCACACAGCGGCAAAAATAAACCACGTGCCATCAGGAGGTCCAGCAGTGGGGCCAGGACACTAGAAGCCCTCCCACTGCTGCCCCCTCCAGCACCAAGAATAGAGTGCATCACCTGCCCCAGACTTAGAATTCCTATCTATACCCTGTGGCTAATAGCCACTGATGGATTTCTGCTCCATATGTTTATCTAATTCCCTCTTGAAACTGTCCATGCTTGTAGCTGCCACCACCTCCTGTGGCAGTGAATTCCATATGTTAATCACTCTTTGCCACCACACAGCTGTTTAGAAACCCTTCACTTTCTGCTCCCCATGAAAACCCATGGGGAGCCAAAAACAGGGGTGTAAACTTTAAATGGGTCATGAATGGATATGAACTGGTTCGGTTTGCGAATCAGTGTATCAGTTTACAGTTTGTTGCTGTAGATTTTCCGGGTTGTGTGGCCGTGGTCTTGGCATTGTAGGACCTGACATTTTGCCAGTAACTGTGACTGGCATCCTCAGAGGTATAACACAGAAAGATGTAGTACTCTCTGTGTCAAGGTGAGAAGAAAAATGGTAGGCAGGTAATTTATATCTACTCCAGAAGGTAGGGTAGGGCTGAGTCATTATCTTGTAGGAGTTCCCCAGGCTATGAACATGCTAATGGAGGAGCTTTCCTGAGGAGGTTCTTTTGTATATGGACTGTTTCCTGAGGAGGTTTCCCATTTTCCTGAGGAGGTTCATTTGTATGTGGATTGGCTGTTAAAATTCTAATCTTATCTGTGGTGCTTTTGTCAGATGTAGAGCCTTTTGTGTTTTTCAGGACAGGAAACCATGCCCTATTTATTTTTAAACTCTCTTCTTTCCTGTTGAAATTGTGTTTATGTTTCTGAATTTCAATGCCTTCTTTGTGTAATCTGACATGGTAATTGGAAGTGTTGTCCAGCTTTTCAGTGTCTTGGAACAAAATACTGTGTCCTATTCATGTTCTTTTATTCTGCGGACTTGGCCAACCTGAAAAATCAGCAGTGGCTGAATATAGCCTATGTTGTGTCAAACAGGACACAATCCGGAAAATCTAATCTAAGCAACTAATGAACTCTGGCCGTGAAAGCCTTTGACAACATAATTTACAGTTTGGTTCATGGTTCAGACACGAACCACGAACTGAACCCCCTTAAATGTGGTTTGTGCTCATCCCTACTGAGGAACTCATTAATTAGTACATCTAAGTTGTTACTAGGATTTGGGTTGCCATCCCTTGTGGGGGAGGACATGGAGATGTCCCGGAATTGCAACTGATCTCCAGATGACACTGATCAACTCACCCGGAGAAAATGGCGGCTCTGGAGGGTGAAGTCTATGGCATTATACCCTGCTGAGGTCCCTCCTCTCCCCAAACCCAATCCTCCCCATGCTCCATTCCCATATCTACAGGAATTTCTCAACCCAAAGTTGGCAACCCTAACTAAGGCTCCATTCAGATATCATGGTGAACTGCAGTTAAATAAACATTTGGAAAACTTGTCTGGCTCCTGCCTGCCTCCCCTTCTTTAACAGGAGGGATTTGTTTGAAAACATACCAGCTCCAATTTGCCATGAGGTCCAAATGCAGATTCTTCAGTCAACTGGGGTTCCTTTGCTTGCACAAGCAAGGATTCTAGACCAATGTTCCCTCGAAGCTGCGGAGTCCTGTGAGCAAAAATTCTACTTTGTGAGCTACTGACATTAAAGTCGTGAGCGGGAGATTTGGCTATTGCATAAATTAGTTTGCTGTGGAGCCATCCTTCCTGAGCTAAGACAAAAATGGGTGAGCTGGAAGCTAAAAAACTGAGCTAGCTCACACTAACTCAGCTTAGAGGGAACACTGTTCTAAACTTTATCTTGTGAGTGGAAGAAAGCTCCAATGTACCCAAGTGCTTGCATTTGAGCACCATAGCTAATCGGCAGTTTGATCAGATAGGGAAGTTATGCGCAGGGCTCATTTCCTGCAGGAGCGCACAGGAGCGAAGCTCCGGCAGTAAGGAGCTCAGGGGGCGGGTACATGCAGCAAGCCCCACCCCCTACCCTCAGCAGCCCCCCCTCACCTTTCCTGGCCCACTGGCTGACCCAGCGGAGTGCTGCCACGAGCTGGCCCTTGAGCTGCTCCACCACTGCGTGGGCCATGGCACCCAGCCTGCCCGGGCTCTGCCCATCTTCATGCCGGCCCTGGTGCAGCGCCTCTGCAAGGTGGGCCCCGGCGACTCCTGCGATGCCTGCGAGGAGCTCCACCCCAGCCTCCTGTGCCTACTTGGCCTCCTCCTGCGCCTCTGCCTCGCCACTGCCCTGGCTCCCTACTTGCTCAAGGCCATGCACATCCTACGCGCCGCCCTCCTTGACCCACGAGCAGCCACACACTTTCCTGCACTTGTTGGCCATCCAAAAGAGTCCAGTGTTTATTCAGGTACAAGCTCTCCCTCCTCTGTGACCAAGATTTATTCAGGTACAAGCTCTCCCTCCTCTGTGACCAAGATTTATTCAGGTACAAGCTCTCCCTCCTCTGTGACCAAGATTTATTCAGGTACAAGCTCTCCCTCCTCTGTGCGGGAAGATCTGCACCTCCCCCCATAGCTAGCAATCCAAAAGCATCCAGTGGAGCCCGAGCGGTGGGTGTTGCCTTCTGACACACTTCCGGTGATGTCAGGAGGTGTGGCATATGCAAATAAGTTATGCTAATGAGTTATACTAATGAGCTCCTGCACCTCTTTTTCCACCAAATGACCCCTGGTTATGCATCATGTTCCCTGTGCTAGAGGAGGGGAAAGGTGCCAGAGGGAGCAAGCAGTACATAAAACAAGCTGGGCTTATGCTAGAGGCTGACAAAGCATCACTTTCATTATCACTTGCTGTGAAGTCTGAACACAGCCCTTGTTGTATCAATGACCCATCTGAATTCCTAGTGCATCCACATGTGAAAAGAGCGTTATTATAATAGGGTTGCCAGCCTCTACCTGGGCCTGGAGATCTCCCAGTATTAGAACTGATCTCCAGACAACAGAAATCAGTTCCCCTGGAAAAAATGGCTGCTTGGGATGGCAGACTCTGTGGCATTACACGTCGCTACTCCCCAAACCATGCCCTCCCCAGGATCCACCCTCCAAATCTCCAGGAACTTCCCAGTTGGTGTTGGCAACCCTATGCATGTGCCCTGTAGGATCTTTATATCCTGGCTTCTTTCACCTAAATTACTTTCTCTTCTATTGATTTTTCTTCCTTTTTACTATTCATATTCTCAGTGCATCATGTGAAAAATTCTAATAGCCATCTCGAAAAAAAAAGGAGAGAGAGCAGCACTTCCCTTCCCCACTGCCACCCCACAACAAACTTGTCTCATCAGAAGTGGATCTTCTGTCCATGTGCCTTTCATGTGCCTTTCAACGGAGATCACCATGCCTACTCAGAAAAGGAAAAAGTTTGATAGGAGCAAGGCAAA
The DNA here is from genome assembly GCA_029375565.1 of Gekko gecko. Lineage (NCBI taxonomy): Eukaryota > Metazoa > Chordata > Lepidosauria > Squamata > Gekkonidae > Gekko > Gekko gecko. The sequence goes on along the minus strand of JAPDNY010000010.1, from coordinate 111,169,598 downwards.
ACGATTTTGCTAGGTGGAAATTATTTTTGCGAGGCAAAATGATTTCGTTGCATTTTCTAGACTGAAAATAGGCCATTTAAAAAAGTTACAATTAGGTTAATGGGATGCTAATTTTTTTAGAATAACTTAATCCTGTTAACCGAACCCAATGATCCCATTTCTTGGTCTGGCAGCTGATGCAATCTGCCACTGCTACACTGAGGGTTGCCTGTTTCTCGGAGATCCTCCCAGAATCACAGCTGATTTCCAGATAACAGAGATCTGTTCCCCTGGAGAAAATGGCTGCTTCGAAGGGTGGACTTTACTGGGTTGGGAAATACCTGGAAATTTTGAGGGTACAGACTGGGATAGGAAGGGTTGGCAAAGTGGAGGGATCTCAGCAAGGTATAATGCCATATAATCCACCCTCCAAAGCTGGGGAACTGATCTCTGTCGCCTGGATACCTATATACTAATAGCCAAGACACCCCCTCTGTGCGGATATCTAAATCCACACATCAGGGGCACTTGGGGGGGGGGGCAAAGAGATTTTCCTACACTTGGGACAGTCCCCAAGTATGCAGAAAAATCTGAAAAGTTGAAAAAATAAATACGGGGGGATACTTAAATCTCCCCAAAAGAATGTTCCCTGTGCATGCGCAGAGAATGCTCTGGCCATTGCGGAGGAGGCTCAGTGGGCCTGGTGGCTGGAAGCTGCTCAGAACTCTCCATCGGTGCCCGGGGGGAGCAGGAGAAGGCCTGGTGGCTGGGAGCTGCTCAGGCCTCTCTGCCAGTGCCCGGCGGGAGCGGGAGAAGGCCTGGCAGCTGGGAGTCACTCAGGTCTCGCTGCCAGTGCCCGGTGGGGGGGAGAGAAGGCTCTGTGGGCCCGGTGGCTGGGAGCGTGGGGGTGGATGGGGAGAAGGATTGGCAGGTCCAGCAGCTGAGAGCCATATGGGCCTTGCCTTCGGTGCCAGGGGGAGGTGTTGGGAGAAATGATGGGCCTGGACCTTGCTGCCAGTGCGGGAATGGGGTGGGGGAGAAGGCTAACCTGCAGCTGCTTCCTCCTCCACCACATAGAGCTCCTTCTCCCCTCCTACGAGAATCATGAGTCCCCGCTTCTTGTCAGTTCTAATTCCAGGACATCTCCAGGCCCCACCTGGCGGTTGGCAGCCCTGACACTACAGCATCACATCCCTGCTTAGTTCCCTTCCTTCCCCCCAACTCTGCCCTGCTCAGGCTTCTCCCCAGAAATTTTAGTCCCAATCAATATGCTGAAGACCATATGCTCTAGGCTGCCTGTTGCCTGTGAGAAGCAAATATCCTCCCCATCTCCTCCTATGCATAGCCGTGAGGAAGACCACCATGAAGAGTGCAGGCATGCGGACACTAGTGCCTGCATGAGATTAAGAGGCAGCCGCCTGGCTTGGCTTAAACAGCACACACATGTCTCCATTGTTATTTTTTAATAGCAGGCCACTGGCAGCAGCCGAAAAGAACAGGAAGGCCGCCAAATGATTGAGGCTGAGCCCTTTTGGGTCAAAGGATCTGGCTGCTGAGTAACAACAGACGATGAGGAAGCTGGAGACTGATTCGATTTGCAAAGAACACTGCTCAGACAGGAAATGCAAGACACCCTTCAGGCCGGCAATTGACTTGGTCTGGTGACCCAGCCAGGGCTGGCCCAAGGTTTTTGACACCCTGGCAAGGTATGACCTTAGCATCCATCTGGTTCAGGATTCCATTTTCTACAGTGGCTAAGCAGATGGCTTTGAGAAACCAACAAGGGTTGGAACACCTTCCCTATGAAGAAAGGTTAAAATGCTTGGGGCTCTTTAGCTTGGAGAAACGACGGCTGAGGGGTGACATGATCGAGGTTTATAATAAGATTATGAATGGGATTGAGCAGGTTGAGAAAGAAGTACTTTTCTCCCTTTCTCACAATACAAGAACTCGTGGGCACTCTATGAAATTGCTGAGCAGTCGGGTTAGAACAGATAAAAGGAAATACTTCTTCACCCAAAGAGTGATTAACATATGGAATTCACTGCCACAGGAGGTCGTGGCAGCTGCAAGCATGGACAGTTTCAAGAGGAAATTAGATAAACATATGGAGCAGAAGTCCACCAGTGGCTATTAGCCACAGGGTATAGAATGGGAACTCTCAGTCTGGGGCAGGTGATGCACTCTATTCTTGGTGCTGGAGGGGGCAGCAGTGGGAGGGCTTCTGGTGCCCTGGCCCCACTGCTGGACCTCCTGATGGCACCTGGTATATTTTGGCCGCTGTGTGACAGAGTGTTGGACTAGATGGGCCATTGGCCTGATTCAACATTGGCTTCTCTTATGTTCTTATGTTCTTATGTTAACAAACACTGCACAAAGGTCGCAGGCTGCCCCCATTGTGAACCTCAACCAAGCGGCATCCCGACATACAGACGTTGCATATGGGGGTTAGACTACAGCCTCAGACCACCCTCTCCTTCTCCATTATTCCCTCAAATCCCCCTAATAACCATCAGGACACATTTTACACAATCAACAAGTATATACAGTGAATACAAAATACCAACTAATGTGTGACACGGAAGATACTTTTTCCAGGGTCGGTTCTTGGTTTCCAAAATACAAAAGAGCATTGGAAAGGGGCGGCCATTACAGAGGGCTGGCCTGTAACTCACTTTCAGAGGCTTCGTGAGTCAGGATCCACTTTTGAGTCCCTACCCACAGGTTGGGAAACACTGTTCTAGAGCATCGGTTTCGAACAGTGTTCCTTGGGAGCTTATAGGGGATTCTGCCAAAGAGAAGATCACATTTCAGGAAATGAATGACAGGCTCAAACTTAGAACATAAGAACATAAGAGAAGCCAATGTTGAATCAGGCCAATGGCCCATCTAGTCCAACACTCTGTCACACAGCGGCCAAAATATACCAGGTGCCATCAGGAGGTCCAGCAGTGGGGCCAGGGCACCAGAAGCCCTCCCACTGCTGCCCCCTCCAGCACCAAGAATAGAGTGCATCACCTGCCCCAGACTGAGAGTTCTCATTCTATACCCTGTGGCTAATAGCCACTGGTGGACTTCTGCTCCATATGTTTATCTAATTTCCTCTTGAAACTGTCCATGCTTGCAGCTGCCACGACCTCCTGTGGCAGTGAATTCCATATGTTAATCACTCTTTGGGTGAAGAAGTATTTCCTTTTATCTGTTCTAACCCGACTGCTCAGCAATTTCATAGAGTGCCCACGAGTTCTTGTATTGTGAGAAAGGGAGAAAAGTACTTCTTTCTCAATCTGCTCAATCCCATTCATAATCTTATAAACCTCGATCATGTCACCCCTCAGCCGTCGTTTCTCCAAGCTAAAGAGCCCCAAGCATTTTAACCTTTCTTCATAGGGAAGGTGTTCCAACCCTTTTATCATTCTAGTTGCCCTTCTCTGCACTTTTTCCAATGCTTCCTTTGCAAGGTGAAGGTGTAGGGCAGAGTGAAGGTGAAGATGTAGGGCAGACAACGAAAACCACTAGATGTAGCCAGCGTGTCTCTTATGAGCTGCATGTGTGACCCTAAGTCCAGTGGGGCAGTTAAAGAGTTAGAGTATTCCTTATAAGGAAGAAAAGGCGCAATCTTCCCTGAGGGATAGGAGGGCCTTAGGGTTGCTAGGTCCTGGCGATCTCCCACTATTACAATTGATCTCCAGATGGTCAAGATTTGTTCCTCTGGAGAAAATGGCTGCTTGGGTGGACTACGTGGCAATAGATCCTCCCGTCCCTAGACGAGGTGCCACAGCTGAAAAAGCTCAGTCTCTGGTCTCCACCCTTCTCACCTCTGAAGGCAGGAGTGGGTCACAGAGAGCAGGGCCTGAGAGGAGGTTCTTAACTGGTGGTCTGGACAGTATGAGAGGAGGTGGTCTTTTGAGTACCCTGGCCCCAAGCCATTTGGGGCCTTCTAGGTAAAAAACAGAACTTTCAATTCAGCTTGGAAAAACAGGAGAGCCGCTGCAAATTTTTCAGCAAGGGGGTGATAATGATAACTCTACCTCCTGCCCCCAACAGTAGCCTGGCTGCCACATTATGGACCAACTGGAATTTCCAAACAGGTTTCAAAACCCACACCCTGAGGATAATGGTAACAAACCTTGCACATACAGACACCCTTCTAAACGCTCTTGGACTTGAAATAAAATATACAAGGACTGGTCGCAACAAAGAAATTCTGCAGTAATGTCCCCAACAGGAGATTGTAGTTTCAGTCTGCACATCACAATGTGGTCTGGGTCCTACCTCCAACTATTTAAGGGGAAGTTTCTTGATAAATTAAATCAGGGATTCCCAAGCTTTTTGAGGCTGTGAGCACACTGCTGGAATTTTGAGAGGAGGTGAGCAGCAGCAGCATCCCAAAATGGCTTCCACATGAGGTGAAACCAAAGAAAAATGGCTGCCTTCAGAGGTTAGAGCCAAGGGTTAGGTTGCCTTGCTTGGCAAAAGAAGGGGAATAAAAATACATGAAGGAAAGACTGGAGGGAGGGAGTAAGAGAAGAGGAGATAAAAAAGAAAGATAGCCTGAAGGGGGAACGAAACCACGAGCCAGTGTGCTTACCAGTCTTCTTGATCCTCCAATGGCTGCTGCTGCTATTGCAGCTGTGAAAAGCCCTTTCATTTGCCAATGAAAGCCAATTAAAAAGCCCTTCCTAACAACAGGCTAACCCACTTTTTGAGAAGCTCAGCAGGGGGCAGATGAAGTACTGGAGGGTGCCATACATTGAGGAAACCTGGGTTAAAATGAATAAAGTACCAAGCTGGCTATGACTGCAATCCCCTGTATATCATAATACATGGCGCTGCCTTTATGGAATCAGGGCATTTAGTTCATCCAGCTTAGTGTTAGCTTCTTTGACTGGAAGTGACTTTCAGACAAAGAAGCATTTTCCCTCAGCAACTGCTATCTGACAGCTTTGGACTAGAGATGCCAAGAAGCTTTCCCGTGCAAAGCTGGTGCTCTGTCATTGAGCCTCAACCATTTCCATTGATCTCAATAGGATTTACACCCAAGCACAGAATGTAACAGTACTGATGCTACGGGAATACATGGCCATAACTGCTAGGGGAAAATATTACTGGAATATTACATATTTTCCAAACATTAACCCATTCAGAGAAGATTCCATTTGATACAGGAGCATTTTGAGCTTTCTGCTAGGCACTTTTCTGCATCTGTTCTGTTTAGGGTTATCAGTTGAGCTTTGCCCCCAGTGAGGGATTTGGGGGGCGTTCCTGGGGTGGGCATCCCCAAAGTGATGACATCATGTTGGGGACATCCTGGCTCCAAGCCCTGCCCCCACTGGGCCCTTTCGCCTGACTGCATTACCCTTTAAGTGCAGGCAGCTGGTGGGACCCAAGCGCATGGCTCTTTCACCCCAGCTGCCTGCAGTTAAAAGGTTCCCTTTAAGTGCAGGCAGCCGGAGGGACCCGCAAACACGATCTCCGAGCTACCTCAAGAGAGTGGGAGGGCTGGGGGTGTTGGGGCTTGGGGACAGGGGACAGGGGACTCCTACCAAACCGGGAGGTCTGGCAACCCTAGTTCTGTTGCATTTTGTGTAGTGGTTAGAGTTTTGGACTTGGGAAGACTGGGTTAAATTCCCCATTTTGCCATGGTCTTTAGCTCTGTCAAAATCTCTCAGCCTAACCAATTGTCACAGAGTTGTCGTTGGAGGAGAGGGTAAGTGGAGGAGAGGGTAATGATGCGAAAAGCTGCTTTGGGTCCCCAATCAAGGAAAAAATGGGATTTAAAAAAACAAAATAAAACAAACCCGAGAATCTTCCCAGTTTCTGATGCAAGGCAGAAAAAATAGATCAGTAATTACGCAAAATAGCTCTTCAAACTAAAGGTACTCTAAAGCTGAATACCCAACAGAAGCAGAAACTAGCATTATTTTAACAAAGCTGCTTCTTGCCCTTGTGTTTGTGCAGTTGTACTGATCGGAAATTAAGAACATAAGAGGAGCCCTGCTGGATCAGACTAGTGGGCCATCCAGTATTCCCTCTAAGCTGAGTTAGTGTGAGCTAGCTCACAGTTTTTTAGCTTCCAGCTCACACATTTTTGTCTTAGCTCAGGAAGGATGGCTCCAGAGTAAACTATGTTATGCAGTAGCCAAATCACTCACTCACAACTTTAATGCCAGTAGCTTACAAAGTAGAATTTTTGCTCACAAGAAAACTCCACAGCTTAAAAGGCGCATCCATCTAGTCCAGCATCCTGTCTCACACAATGGCCAAGCAATTCCTTTGGATGGCCAAGATCAGGGCCTAGACACTAAGCCCTTCCCCTGATGTTGCCTCCAGGCTCTGGGATTCAGAGGATTAGTGCCTCTGAATGTGGAGGTTCCCCTCAGCCACCATGGCTAGTAGCCATTGATAGACATCCCCCATGAATCTGACTAAACCCCTTTTAAAGTTATCTATGCCTGTAGTCATCGTTACCCTCTCTGGCAGCCAATTCTACATTTTAATCACTCCTTGTGTAAAGAAGTATTTATTTTTGCCCATAAGCTTCATTGGATGCCCTCAAGTTCCAGTATTTTGAGAGAAGGAGAAAAGTTCTCTTTGTGAACTCTCTCCGCACCACGCATAATTTCATAAACCTCTATTATCCCCCCCCCCCAGTCATCTCTTTTCTAGACAGAAAAGTCATAGCCTTTCCTCATACTATGAAAAGTGGAATCAGAAAGGCTGGGAGAGTTTGTATAGCAGAATGTCACAGTTAAAAATCTATTTATAATGCACCTCATTCTCTGCTGTAGATTCCACGGCACTTTGAAAGGGATGCAAAAGAATAAACTAAATGGAAAGGAAAACAGCTCCACTCCTTCAATGCATGTGATATCTTTAACTATGCAAGGATGGGATCTTCTCCCAGGAAGCATTTGAAAAGATGTTACCCATTTTTTATATAGGGTTTTCGGAATTATTCATACAAAACTGCATGTTGTCATTTGGAACATCACACATTTGTTTTAACCCTGAGCAGCTTGAGTTGAAATTTTGGGGACACTGTTTAATCCTGAACAGCTTGAGTTGGAATTTCAGGGACACTAAATTCCACTCAGGGAATGGACCACAACAGAGGCAAGCATGAGCCTTGGAAAAAATAAACTGCCATTTTGTATTTTCTCTGCCACTGCTTACTGCTCCCTGGAGCTGGAAGCACTGACTGGCCCTGAGCAGCATTGACTTCCCCAGCCCTAATTCTGCCAATATATATTATGGACAGTGACGTTATCTCACGGATTTCCTTTCTTAGGCTGTACTACAAGCAACAGCCGTAGTGGAATCTCTTCTGTTGAGAGAAAGCACACCTCAGCCTCTGACTGACCAAGGAAAGGAAAGGATGGGGTGCAAAGAACCGACAGTAACTCAGCTGGCCTAGTTGGAGAAAGGATGGGGCAACCGCCTGCCCTGTCCTCCTTGTCCTTTAGTACCTGAGAGGGGGTGGGGGAATCTGCTTGCTTGAGAAGGAGTCTACACTCACTTGCCCTCTTCCCTCCAAATGTATGGGGTAGAACCTGCCACCATTCAAAGTTAATTGCCCTTTCTTGCCATCAGCAGTTTGAGGCACTGACTGTAGAGTCCTCCATTATGCTGTTTGACTTATAAATAAACTCTGTTTATGTTTAAGAGGAAACTTGTTATGTCCTGAGCTTGAATTCATCCCCATTGACAGGCTGGTATCCAGAATGGCGATACCTGATTGGCTACTCTGCGTAACAGGCCAATCAGGATACAAGGATTGTACGAGAGAGAAGAAAACTGATTGGACTTTATCTGAGCAATGCTATTGGTTGTTACCAGATGTGGGCATGGCTATGCTAGCCCGCACTGTTTAAATAAGAGCCTGTTGCTCTATGTTGTCTGTTCTGAGCGGTTCTGAGCTGTTAAATCACTACCATTAAAGCTGAATCACTTGTTGGAACGCTGCCTTAAGTGTCATACTTATCAAAACTACTGTTTTATTTAGAGTAAAGGATCCCCTTTTACCTCTGGGCCACCCCATGAGGAGGAGGAGGAGGAGGAGACTGGATGCTAAGGAAGGCAAGGAAGCAGCATAACATATGTCACATCAGAACACTACAGAGGTGCCTTTACAGAGGTTACATATAAAGGGGTCTTAGGTCCTTTCCGCACTTAGATCTCATCCCTGGTTTTATCAGAGTTCAACTCGCGACACAATACCTTGCATTTATCCCTGGTTATAACAGCATCCGTTTATCTCAGGGCAAGTGTGGGATGAAACCGGGGTGACCTCAATGTAATGTAGGAACAAAAAATACCCTGAGATAATTACAGGGGCGTACTCAAGTGTAGTGTAGAATGCAAGTTCTGGGATAGGGTTGAACCAGGATTTAAGGTCAAGTATAGACAGGACCTTAGAGAAACAGTAAAACATTACAGTTTCTTTCTGACCTATCCTGAAACTGGGTTTAGATCCCCACTTGCCATATCTTCAACTGTTGCAGCCCTAACTCAGGAGGATACCCAAAAAGCAATCTGTTTTGTCTTTGCCTGGCAGGTGGGCAAACGGTCATCTGCATCCTACCTATTTGTCTCCATAAAGGGAAACCATCTCCTCTCTGCATTAAATTCTAGGAGTTTATTGTTTCATTCCTAGGATGACCTATTGGAGGCCAGTGTCTCGTATATTAAACAAGATATCTTCCATTTCCTTATCACAAACAAGTTGACAAATATATGGGCGTGTCCTCATACCTTTCTGTGTAATGCCAGATTTGTTTTTACTAGGGTATTCTTAGAATTGAGCTCATTCTGGCTTTTTTGTTCAACTTGGGTATGAGTTATTTGTTCAGCTTGAATATGAATTATTTGTATGCTACAAAATAATTTGTATGCTACAGATAACTTATTTTTATTTATTTATTAAAATTATTTCTATCCTGCCTTATCTTCTCAGACTGTAGGATACCCAGTGATTGAAGACATTTTAGCTCATCTGAACAATATAACTGGACTGCCTCCTCCCATATTATCCAGCCTGTCAGTTAAGATCTGCCTCGCAAGCCCTGCTGTCTGTGCCCCCACTTTCAGAGGTGAGGTGGATGGCAACCAAAGACAGGGCTTTTTCATTAGTGGAACCTCACTTATGGAATGTCATTCCCCTTGAAGCTCACCTGGCACCTACTTTGCTTTCATTTAGGCACCAAGCAAAAAACTTTCTGTTCACCCAGGCTTTTAATTAAGGGGATGATTTTCTAACATGACTTTAGCCTGGAAACTATTGTTTTATGTTCCCTGTGGTCTGTTTTTATGATCTATGTTTTTATGCTGGACTGGGAGTTTTATAATGCTGGAATATAATATATTTTAGTCTTTTGTTGTTATTATTTTTATTCTGTAAACTGCCTTCCTGGAGAGAGGCAGCATAAAAATGTTCTAAATCGATATGTTTTATGAAAACCTCAGCACCTTCTTCAGGTTTTGACAGAAGTGTAAGATAACTTACATATTAATAAAAGCTACCACACCTTGTTGGAAGAAAAGGCCATCTCTGAAACCTGCCATTCCGTATTACAGAAACACAACAGGATCAGAGGAGCCTCAACAACACAGAATGTATGCACTCAGATTTAATTTGATGCCCTATTGACACCAAACTCAATTAATCATCTAAAGCATGAGTTGACTGCTAAAAGCTTGCCACCAACTACTTACAGGCCCAACTAGATGAGATCTGGGAAGGGATCTGATTAGAATTTTTTTAAAAAATAAATTGCACAGGGGTGCCAATTTGGATCAGAGATGTGAAGCAGATGGGAGGGGAAGGCTAAATTCTCCCCCATGGAATTTTGCCTACCATGATAACATCTCCCCGTATACATGCATGCTGTTAGCTCTGGAAGACAGACAAAAAGAGAGTGCCTGACTTTTCCCCCTTCCAGGACTAATAACACTTTAGCAGAATGTATGGTTTTGATCAATAAAACTGCAGGGGAAGGGGGTTATATGAAAGGGTTAACACTACTTCCCATGGTTCCAATCTGATCCAGGGGACACCCATTCCCACTGTTGCTGTTTACCTTGAAAAATGCTGGGCAGGTCCATTCACAGATCTGCAGAATTATGTGTAGCTATGTAAGTGATTTTCTCTGCACGGACAACAGCAGTTAAACAAGGAAGTTTGAGGATGCAGAAATGGATGGGGGGCAAGTCTTAAGCTCTTTACCCTCAAGTGGTTAAGAGCGAAAAAAGAGGCCAGCATGAGTCTGGGAAGCACAAATTTCCTGTCACGTGATAGGGTTACTCAGCTGTCCCTGGCAAGGGGCAGGAGAGTCAGGGGTAGGAACATAGGAGGGATTGTGCAACATCCTGTGCGCCACTATGTCACTTATGGGAAAAACCTGGAAGTGACATAGAGGAGCCCTAGGAATCACCTAGGTAAAACCATAGAGTGGCTGGTGATTCCCAGAGTTACCCTACATCGCTTCCAGGTTTTCCCCAAAAGTGCCATAATGGCACAAAGGAAGCTGATGTTTGTTTTTGCTACTTCTGCTTAGAGTAGCAACGGGCAAGGACAGCTGCCAGTGGTCAGTAGTAAGCATTCCTAATACTTGCTTTGTGTCATTCCCCAAACAAACATGAGGACTTCGTAATGTGAAGATTGGTTCCCAGCAATGTCCTGTCTGGATACTGTGCTTTCATTGCGTTATAGCGATAATTCACAACTGGATTTTCCGCGGTAGAGAAGATTATCCAGTTGCCAATACAGCAACAAAGGGCACTGTCTAAGGGGGGGGTGTATGAATGCGGCCCTAGTTTGCCTGAGAGCAGTCATGTGAATAAGTCAGGGGTGTTGATGTATGGCATTGCTGTAGGGCAGCAGGGGAGGGAGGGCTTCCATATTAGAGAAGAAAGCACGGCTGCATGGCTTCCTTCCAGCATTCTGTGCCTCGACATGGGGAGGGTCTGCAAATGCCATATCTGGGTCACTATTCCACCTCACCACAGGGAACAAAAATTGCTCTGGCTGTCACTTCTGTGCACATTAAAAATAAAAAAGCCACAGACTTCAGCTCTCCCTCTGGATATCTGGATGACATGGGGCTGAATTTTCTCTCTCTCTCTTGCTTAGACATTCAGAATCCAGGGAAGGGATTAGAGCTACTGGAAAGTTCACTTTAAGGTCAGGAGACACAGGCTGTCAAGGAGCAGAAGCAACACGGATTTTAAAAGCCTCTAATGTATGTAGATAGTCTTTGATATCAGGAGAACCCTCCGCTCCCCCAGCTTCATTCCACAGCGTTGTGAAAGCCGCACAGCTGGTAGGCAGCGAGGAAAGGAGATAAGGCAGACCCTTCCAGAAGAGTAAAACCTTCCTTGGGGAATTATGGCGAAGGTTGTGTATACACTAATATTCAACAACAGTGGTGGGGGGAGGGACACAGGGTTCAATCCAAACCTCAACTACAATTGCCAGCTCCAAGTTGGGAAATAACTGGAGATTTTGGCGATGGAGCCAGAGGAGGGCGGGGTTTGAAGAAGGTGGGACTTCAGTGGGATAGAAAGCCCCAGAGTCCACCTTCCAAAGGATCGATTTTCTCTAGGTGAACGGGTCTAGGTCACCTAGAGATCAGTTGCAATCCCAGGAAATCTCTGGCCACACCTGGAGGTTGGCAACTGTTGTTTCCAGGCATGTACCAGGAGGAGAGGGATCCATGATTTCTATGGGTTTTCTCTTCAAGCTGCATCATGGCATGATCCATCCCACAGGGTAGTTTCAGGAGCGTAGCCTTGTTGGTCTGCAGTAGAATGGCTAGATCTGAGTCCAGAAGTACCTTATAAACCAACAAGATTTTCAGGGCAGGAAGCTTTTACTCTTGAAAAATTTTTACCCTCCCCCACAAAAAAAATCTTGTTAGTCTCTAGGGCTTGAATCTAGCTGACCCACAGGAGTAGCTTTTGGGGAAGTGCAGGTAGCTGCAGGAAAAAAATCAGCAGGGGGGAAAGATGCTAGCAGCTCTCGGGATCCATCCACAAAACGAGGTAGCAGAGAAATCACCTTCTTGACTGTCCAACGAGGTCTCCTGCCTGAATCTCCCACTATCGTATCTAGACTGATCCTAAACTTTCCAGCTTTCATTTGTCAAGGGTCATGTTTCTAGTCCTTACACTGTGAAGTTATAGGGCTGTCAGCCAGTATGTAGGTGATGCCTACAGAAATCACACAGGTCAGATGTCAGTGCCTGAGACCAAGACTTAGGGTCCTCCTCTTGCCCTCCCCACAGTGGCGGACCGACAGTTTTGGGACCCTGAAGCTTAAACTGTTATGGGCCCCCCCTTCTCAACCAGAAACAATTGGGCAACATCCGACAAGGTCCAGAGGGCCTTGCTGCCCTTGCAAGGACCTCGAGGCCCAAATGGCGGAGAATGGAGTGGTGGGGTGGAGCCTTTGAAAATGGGCCATACAGTGCACCACTTCCCACCAGCAATGAGGTCTGGGTAACCACTGTTATCTTCTTCAATGGGGTTGTTCCATGGCAGATCACCACAATTTTTTTAAAAAATTTAACCACTACATCTCAGATTTTGATTCAAGTTGCTGTACTGGGTTATCTCACATATCAAAGTCACTTGCGTGAATAAAAATTTCTAGGCTACGCCTTATAGTTTTCGAGTTATGACCATTTACAGGGACATTCTGAGGCCATATGAAATGGGTATTAAATATTCAAAGGTCAATATTAAGTACTTCAACCCATTGGCTTATGATTACGCGATGTAACAATGGGCCAAAAGGACTTCAAGTGCAATCCTATGCAGAATTACTCCGGCCTAAATTAAACAGCAGGGGTGTACTTTTCTTTTCACACAAGCCTATTGAAGAGAAGACACTTATCAAAACATTTGTAGAAGTAATCCTCTCCGTATACATCCATTCTGAGACCAGGGCAGCTGCTCTCAGGCGTTCGAGGAGAGCAAAGAGCAAGGACTGTTATCTTAAACTTGCCTACTGTTGTGGCTGTAGAGGATAAAGAGATGGACTTGTGCATATTTTAATAGCGCTTGCTTGAAAAGCACTTATGACTGGCTGATGTTCCAAGTGCCAGGAATGTAAGTCAACCCTGCCTTCAGAATGGCAGCTGAGACAAGTCCTCTCTAGCAACACAGAAACAGTCTGAGTGGATTTTGCTGGTGGAAAGTGCTGTCAAGTCGCAGCAGATTTATGGCGACCCTGTGGGGTTTTCAAGACAGGAGACATTCAGAGGTGGTTTGCTATTGCCTGGCTCCACGTCACAACCCTGGTACTCCTTGGAGGCCTCCCGTCCAAATATTAGTCTCAGGGCCAACCCTGCTTAGCTTCCGAGATCTGACAAGATCAGGCAATCCTGGGCTATCTAGTTCAGGGCTGAATGGATTCTAGCAAAGGAGAAGTGATCTTGAGCACCAGTTCAGATGCTGCCCAAACTGACATTCGTGTGGCAGAGAAGTGGCAGGAACCCCTCACCTCCACCACACAGATAATGTGTGACCAGGCGCATTTATGCGGATGTCTCATTCACCAATGCCTTGTTGATTTTCAACTAATAATAATATTAATGAATGTGTGCAATTACTACCCCAATTTTTCCCCATAGAGAAAGTGCACAAACGGTGCTTCCATCACTTGCATTCCCCACCCAAACTTTCACATTACATCACTTGCACAGCAAAGGGTGGCAGGCTCTTCATCTTGTACCGTGTGGATTTGAAGAGGGTTTTCTTAGGCTCAGTGGAACATAACTAGTGAGCAACCAGATACAATAGTCCAAATATTTAGCATCACAGGGTTTGTATGACATAAAAAATACACACACACAGCAGCCTACAAATATAAGGTGGGAGGAAAAGGGGGATTGATATGAGGCAGGGAATTTGAACTTCAGTAAACAGAAGTGACCTCATAGGAAGGGGAGGAGTTGGGGGACCTATGTTATGTCACATCCATGAAATCCCTCCGCTCCCCCAACTCTGCCATCCTCAGGCAAACTTTACTTGTAGCATATTTAAGGCCTACAAGTTTTTGTTCGAGCATGAACTTTTTGCTGAGTAGAATGGGGCTCCGATAAGTCCTTAAGACACAAACTTCTGTTTATTTTTTTGCTGCGGTAGACTACCGTGGTTGGCGGTGGAAAGTGCTGTGAAGTCTCAGCAGGCTTATGGCAACTTCATAGGGTTTTCAAGGCAATTACCTAACTCTGTGTAGCAACCCTGGGTTTTCTTGGTGGTCTCCCATCTAAATACCAACCAGAGTCAACCTTGCTTAGCTTCCAAGTCTGATGAGATCAGATTAGCCTGGGCCATCCGTGTCTGGCCAGACTAATGGGGGTACCCCCACCTAAACATAAAGTATTTTCATCAACAATAACAGCAGCTCCAGCTCCGAGCAGAACATTTTTCTAAAACCCCACCAATGTTAATGATAAGCACATGCTCAGATCTCTCTGACGGAATTTAACAGGACTTCAATGTGCTCAGCTTTGGCGGGATCATGCCTATGGTTATGATGAGGCTGCTGGCAGCCCAAGAAGGATGAGCACATTTCCCCACTCCTGGTTAACTACAGTTTTAAGATTATTAACTCATCTTTTCTCTCCTTAGATGAAATACCTTGCTAAGCCTCTAAGTGCCAGGCACCCAGGGAGAGATGTCATAGAGCTTGCAGTGGAATTTGCAGCTGCAACAGGGCTCAGGCAGGCAAGCTGCTCTGCCAACAGCACGACACTTCATTTCAATAAAAACTTCAGATGCCCAAATCCAGGATTTGAAAAGCCCAGCAGATATCCCTGAATTGCTTATGCTTTAGGAATTATTCTGGCCATGCAAGAGTCGAAAGGAAAAGTCACCATGATAAATCCCCGCATTGTACAGTTTAAGAGACCTGGTCTTTTCAATGATTCATAAATATTGATATATTTACATCACATGGCATATTCCTTTTGCAGGCTCAGGGTGGTTGATATTCGAGGATAAAATAGGGTCGCTGTACTCCTCCCACCCAGAAGAAGGGGAGAGCACTTGCTTTGCACATAGGAGATCTCATGTTCAGTCCATGGTAAAAGGTAAAGGTTCCCTTGCTCGAAAGCCAGTCGAATCCGACTCTAGGGTTGCAGTGCTCATCTCCGTTTCAAAGCCGAAGAGCCAGTGCTGTCCGAAGACGTTTCCGTGGTCATGTGGCCGGCATGACTAAATACCAAGCCGCACGGAATGCTGTTACCTTCCCACCGAAGTGGTACCTATTTATCTACTTGCAATTTCTTGCTTTCGAACTGCTAGGTTGGCAGGAGCTGGAACTAGAGACGGGAGCTCACCCCGTCATGCGGCACCCGGGTCTCGAACTGCTGAACTACTGACCTTCCACAGCCTGCAGTTCAGCGTCTTAACCACTTGAGCCACCGCAGCTCCATTTATAAGCAGTCCATGGTATTTCAAGATAAAAGGGCCTAAGGTAATAAGGGGAAAATCCTGCCTGGGCAGAGGTCTGACTGAACATCTAGGTCCATCTTGAGGGCATATCTCACATTTTCATCCCACCCTTCCTCTAAGGTAGGCTGAGAGAGCACAGCTAGACCAAGGTGAGCTTCATAGCTGTGTGTGAACTTGAGTTGGGTCTTCCCCACCACAACACTGCACTTCCCATGGTATTCCTTTTCTAGATGCATATGGACCACTAAACAACAAAGAGGACCAGCATCCATGGGATGCACCGGTTCCTTCCATGATTAGTGCTGTCATGAAAAGAAAATCTTGGTAGTACAGCATTCAGGTTCTTTTCCTGGGGCAACTCCTCTCTTGCTGTATCAAAAATGTGTAGATGAAGCCTTGGGACACTTGCAAAAGTCCCCTCTCTTGTCTCAAATGGCAATGTGAACAAATTTGCATCTCAGTAACCCACCTTCCGCTAAAATACCTTCATAGAACTAAGCAAACATTTGGCTTTCTCCCAGGAGGAATGCATTAAGGCTGTGCTCCCGCAACAGAATCTGACAGGTTTTAAAGCTACCACTTCCAGTGCAAAGGGAATCCGGATTTGATGCGTAGGGTCTTGAAGGCTTAAATCTCTTCCCTTCCCATGTGGCCCTGATCCAAATCACAGCTTTACGCACATGGAATTTACCTTTTACTGACTGATGGAGACCTGTTATCTTTATCTTGTTTGTTTTGACCCTGAATAAATTGGTATTATTCAGGTCGCCATTTTAAGCACCCTTAAAAGGTGAATTCCACTGAATTAAATGAGACCTGGTTCCACGTAAACAAGCATAGGGTCAGGATAACTTAACAATTTTGACAACATTTCAGTGGCCATTCCCTACATCAGCGCCCGATTGGTGCATTTCTTTATGCTTGGTTTTGGTTGGGCCACTGTAGCTTTTGTGACAAATCATAGGATTGTAGAATTGGAAGGGGCCATCCAGGCCATCCAGTCCGACCCCCTGCCCAGTGCAGGATCAGCCTAGAGCATCCCTGACAAGTGTTTGCCCAGCCACTGCTTAAAGACTGCCACTGAGGGAGAGCTCACCACCTCCTTAGGTAGCTGATTCCACTGCTGAGCTAATCTTACTGTAAAAAAAGTTCTTCCTAATATCCAGATGGTACTTTCCCACCCTTAATTTAAATGCAATTATTGTGAGTCCTATCCTCTGCTGCCAACAGGAACAGCTCCCTGCCCTCCTCTAAGTGACATCCCTTCAAATAGTTAAAGAAAGCAATCATGCCCCCCCCCATCTCCTCTTCTCTAGACTGAACATTCCCAAGTCCCTTAGCCTTTCATTGTAGGGCTTGGTCTCCAGGCACCTGGTCATCTTCATTGCTCTCTTCTGCACCTCCTAAATGTGTACCTTTAACCTAGGTCAGTGTTTTAGACTGCATTAGTCCACTCCAGGCCTTCCTGTGGTCTGAAGCAGAGTGAAAAGAAATTGTTGTCACTATGTCTTCACACAGAGAAAAACTCTGATATATTAACCTGCGCTTCTTATTGTGATGAAGGGCACCATAGTCCGCGCCTCCCCCCCCGACATGTGTCAATGGCCTGGCTGCACTTCAACAATTTCCCAAACATTGACTAAAAAGCACTACTTAGGCATTAAAAAAATTCAGAGGCACCTTTCTAAAAAAGAAAACTAGCACGTAGCATCTACTTTGAAATAACCAAGCACAAAAAAAGCACCTTGAAATGCAGAGTAGCCTACTGAAATCAGCAGAGAATGTTTTTGTCTACTGTGATTCCATTTTTTTCTTTTAAGTATGCCTCCATTTTGCACTGAGCTATCGAAATGAAACTGGTCCAGGGTACCATCGGCATGGCTTTTGCAACACTGACTGAACACTGCCATTTATTAACATTTCACTTCTTTGCTAGGGCTCATACTTTAATACACCAAGCTATCAACTTGTCCAACTGGATAGGTAAGAGAGACTAAAAAAACCCAATTCGGATCTGATAATGGGGCACATTTCAAAGGCTGGATGCAATTTATTTTCCACGCGAATGCTGTGCCCAATTTTTCCTGCCCTTTTCCCTTGACCCGCAATGTGCTTCACTCCCATCTCATTTATCCCAAGTTGCGACAGTATTTCATTTCTAACCATGGGTAAAAAGCAAAAGTCTTCTGGCTGACACCGCGCCAATTACATCTCTATCCCTTCCAACAAGCCTCCAGGTTATGCTATCAAAATTGATCAAGAACAGATTTATAGGTGACGTTTTCTCTTCCCCATACTCTTTCCTTTTTTTGCTGCCACTAAATCAACTTGATATCCAACCTTGTCTTTGACACGCTGTTAGCACAAAGCTGAGTTGGGGACACTTCAGAGCACCACGTAAAATAGCTCAGAACATGCAAAGTCAATGTGGTGCTCAAGTAGCTGTACGATTGCCAGGCCCAGCTTGGTAACCTGCAGGAGACCATGGAAGGGGGACACAGGGGGTAGTTGTCAGTGATGGCCCTGGACCCAACCTGGTGGAACTCTCTGTCTCTATCTGGTGAAATCAAACAGTTCATGGTCCATTTCCACAAGGCATGCAAGACAGAGATGTTCCACCAGGCGTATGGCTGGGGACACTGATGGCTAGAAAGATGACCAGGCCTAGAGTTGCCATCACCCCAATGGGGGTGGGGGTTCCCCCGATTTCAGGGCCCCCAATCCACCACCAGCCAGCTGGCCGGTGGGAGAGCCCTGCCCCCAAAGAACTCTACCGTGCCCGACACAATGACCGCACCCAGAGGTGATGTCATCGCACCAGGCATGTCATGCAGGGGACACTCTAGTATTCAGCTAAAAACTCTGTGGAGACCAGGAGCCCCCTGCCGGCAGATAGTAGGCAACTGGCAACCTTAACCAGGCCTTCCCAGTGTTGGACTGTGAATTTCACTGTACTGGCTGCCCCCTTAGTTATCCACCTCTGAAGGTTGTCTAGGGTGCCATCTGATACAACATGATTGATGGATATCTATCTATCTATCTATCTATCTATCTATCTATCTATCTATCTATCTATCATCTATCTATCTATCATCTATCTATCATCTATCTATCTATCATCTATCTATCTATCTATCTATCTATCTATCTATCTATCTATCTATCTATCTATCTATCTATCTATCTATCTACTGCTCATACGGGTATCACCTTAAGCAGAAACCAGAACCAAAGAAAATATTTTAAAAGACCTTAGTATTATTTCTCTTATATTTGATTATTGTGCCTATGAATTTTGCCACTGAGAGGGTGACATGATCATTGGTATCCAATAGTAGCCATGACACCTGGGCTCACATATTTAGCAGTTCCATATCTTTAAATAAAGGGGTGACTAAATTAGCCCTCAGCTCATCAAATATAGGGCACTCCATAATCATATGTTCAATGGTTTCAATTGTATGATATGAATATCTGCATTTTCTATTAGAGTATGATGTTTTATTATATCTGCCCTCCAAAACTGCCAAGGGAAGAACGTCCAGTCCTGCCAAAGTAAAAGCTCTGCTTAGTTTTGGGACTGTCAGTTGATAAAAATATTTTGGCAATTGCATCGGGAGGGCGATTCCCAAATGGAGTGTCGAACATACCCTGCGTTGATTCATAAGTTTTTAACTGTAAAGTTGATTTTAAATTATGATGTTGATTTTATTGTTATTTAATTGTTGGAAGCTGCCTTGAGCCCTGCTTGGCGGGAAAAGGAGCGGGATAAAAATCTAATAAATAATTAAACAAATATAATGCCACAGAACCCACCCTCCAAAGCTGCCTCCTTTCTCCGGGGGAACTCTCTCTGTAGTCTGGAGACTCTCTCTGTAATCCGGAGGCCAGCTGCAATTCCACGAGAATTCCAGACCTGCCCTGGAGACTGATAATAAGGGCTGGCTGTTTTGGTGCAACTCACAGATTTGGTAACCCTTTCTAAGCATTTTTTTCATGGGAGATACTAAATACCATCTTGGCAGCCAGAAAGGTTAATGCCATATTTGTTATGAGCCACTTTCACAGTTTCTGAAGTTGGAAGAAGGCCGTTTAGGCCAGAATGATAGGCTGAGTGGAGTGATAGGGCTTGTTAAGGCCACATACTGGATTCGCAGCTGAAGCGACATTTGAGCCAGGGACCATGGCTCACAGCAATAGCTATTATGCTATATCAGCTGTCATCTGGAGCAGAAAGGTTGAACATCAGGAAGCATGCGCTAATCAAACATGGCTGTGCACATTTCTAGAAACAGACATTAATTAAATAGCCAAAGAGCTCACAAACTGAGCAAACATCAATTAAGGGATTCCATCAAAAGCCTAATTAGAGAAGTCATTAAACTCTCCAGCCCTCCTAAAGAAACACCTCCTTTAAATCAGTCCCACCAATAAATGCACAGGTCTTTGGGCTAAGATTTGATTGCATGTGGCTCCTGATGGTGCTCCATATGGTCTCACTGACAGCTGAATCTTATTCTTCACAAAAATAGGCTGAGAAGATGCATAACTGCAGATGAACTACTGAAGACCAAAGTCACCTATTTGGGACATAAGCAATTGTTTGCCTGGCTCAGAGCAGAAGTTTACCTAATCCACTCCCCCTTCTCCAATTTAATGCCCCAGGAAAATCCAAGCAGTTTGTGATGGAGATAGCCTCCTCTATTGTCATTTGCAGCACTTGGCAATCAGAGGTATACTGGTGCCATTTGTGGTGAGTGTGTTGTAGTGGCTAGACAGTATCAGACCAAAAACTTTTGAATTTGGGGTTCAAATTCCCATCCAGCCATGAAACTCACCAGGTAACCTTGAGCCAGTCACTTGCAGCCTCATCTGCCTCACAAGGGTATCACCATGGTCACTGCAGAAAGCTGTTTGGGAAGGGGCCATAGCTCAGTGGTGGAGCATGGGTTTGGCCCTCAGAAGGTCCCAGGTTCAGACCCTGGCATCTCCAGCTAAAAGGATCAGGTAGGAAGTGATATGAAACACCTCTGCTTGAGACCTTGGAGAGCAGCTGCCAGTCAGAGTAGGCAGAATTGACCTTGATGGATCAATGGTCTGATTCAATATAAGGCAGAAGAAACATGTATGCTGGCCTGAGCTCCTTCAGAAAAAGGTAGGATATAGATTTGATAGACAGCCATCATGGCTCATAGAAGTCTATCATTCCAGCTAATGGTCATTATCACATATCATGACATATGTTAATTCTCCACTAGATCAGTTTGTCCTGAATCTACTACCAGCTGATTTCACCAGATGCACAACGGTGCTACTTCTTTCCAACTGCTCATTCACAAATTTATAAACTCCCCCCCCCCGCACCAAAAGCACAATCTGTCATTTTTCTTATATACTCAGACTCCCAAATTATACAATGTGGCTGCATCCATACATCGTTGGATACTTTGCTATTGTTGCATTACAGCTGTCATTCACAACTGGATTTTCCTGATTTGGACAAGACAATCTAGTTACATGCAGCACTGCAGTACATGTGCAGGCCCCCCCCCCCATACACACCAGTAAACAGTGTTCCTCCCGGGCCACTATGGGTCATGGAAAAGCCATGGGGGAAAACACAGAAGCTCCTTTTCCCTGCATGTCACAGACCCAATCTGAATCAAGGCCCTGTGCACTTGAGAAATGAGTTTCTAACGGAAAACTTTAAACTGATATCTGACTAAAAGTCCCTGTGGAAGACAAGCATAAAACATAGTGTAGTTAGGGAAAGGGAACTAAGGGGTCACATCAAAGGTTTCAAGGAAAAGATGGCTTTTGAAGGGGAATGAAGCAGGTCAAAGTTGTTTGGCTACTCCAAGCAGTATAGGAGAAAGGGCAGAGCCATTTGCGGGACCAGAAGATCTTTGGATGGCAGAGTAGGGTTGCCAACTCTGGGTTTGGAAATACCTGGAGATTTTGGGGGTAGAGCCTGGGGAAGGCAAGGGTGAGGAATGGAGGGACCTCATTGGCATATAATGCCAGACAGTCTACCCTCCAAAGCAGCCATTTTCTCCAAGGGAACTGATCTCTGTTGTCTAGAAATAAATTGTAATAGCAGGGGATCTCCAGGCAGGACCTGGAGGTTAGCAACCCATGTGAGGGTGGTGGACCTAGAGAAGGAAAAGTCATAAGGAGGGATATATCATGATATGAGAGCTGATAAGAGGAAAGCCCAGGCTTTGTGTCTGCTCTACAGGACAGATGGTGACATCTGTCAAGGGATATTAGCCCTTTTCAGACGTTTGTTTTTGGTACTCCAACCATGCAAAATAGGAGTACACACTACACATAATCCTCATGAGATACGTGGTCACCAATTCCTGTGAGTGGGGCAATGTGCATATTTTCCAAGCATGCAAAAATTTGGTATATGAAAATGGAACCTTGTTTCTTTTAGGGAATGCTGTCATATGTACCAAAGCTGCAGGAGCACGGAAAACACACATGTTGCTCCATTCACACAAAATGGCAACCACGTATATCAGAAGGAGGTGCATGGCATGCACTCCCAGTTATGTGTAATGGGAGTGCCAATATCTAATGTATGAAAAGGACTAATTAATAATTAATTAATTATCACATGACAGTGGGTGTAGTGTAGCCAGGAGATCTGATTGTCTGCCAGTCTGAAACTCTAGCACTTTTTGTGTTGAGCTAGGTTTATTTTTGGAGCTGAGAGAACTGTGACTGACCGAAGTTCATCCAGCTGGCTTCAAGTGGAGGAGTGGAGAATTGAACCCAGTTCTCCAGAGTAGAGTCCACTGCTCTTCACCACTACACCAAACTGACTCTCTCTCTGAAAAAGTCTATCATGACTTATTGAAAGCTAACATACTGCCTCAGTCTGCAACAACTGCAAAGCAGGCAACCCTAAGAGTGGTGGATCTCTAGAGAAGATAATTCACATCTAGTTTCATAGTGAAAATCCTCCCCAAACATTTATTTTCTCTCTATTACCCAATTTATGTCTCCAACAGGCTGAGGTGTTCTGCTATCTCAGGCTTGGGAAGAAGCAGTTAAGAGCATCAAGGAAGAGATGACCCAGTCTTGCACCACCATTGAGCTAAGGTGACCAGGTCTGGGTTGGAAAATGCCTGGAGATTTTGGGGTAGAGCCTGGAGAGGGTGGGGCTTGGGAAGGGACTTGAGTGGGGTATAGTCCAGCTATAGAGACCACCTTCCAAAGAGGTCATTTTCTCCAGGGGAACTGATCTCTGTCACCTTACCTAGAGATCAGTTGAAATCCCATAAGCAATGGCAACCCTTCTCTTGGCAGAGCCATGCTTTTGTCAAACCAGACTAGGCCCAACCTTCATCTGTGGCCTTAAAATTCTCCAATGAGGGGCATTTTCATGCCCGTAGCTACAGTGGGGCATTTTGGGGCCTGGCCCCCAACTTCCTGCCAATGCCCCCCAACTTCCATCCGGCCCTCACCCCCTCCCTGGCTCTCTGGGCCGCCCAGAGGACTACCAACTATCTGAGCCACCCAGTGGACTCCCCACTGCCTCCCGTTCCCCAAGTGTGGCTTGCTTCCCTGTGTAGTGTGAATGCTACAAAAGTGAGTTTTTAAAATTTTTATTTTATTTTGTGACATCAGTGCCTCCTGACTTATTTAAAGGCCTCCCGAGTTATAAAATCCTGGCTATTTTAGCATTTTAGTAATTGCTAACAAAATATTAGTAGGGTCTTCTCTATTTCCATGAACTTTGTATTCCAATCTTATTTTTTAAGCCATTTTCAACAGTTATTTGAAAAAGCAGGATATAGATCTATCTATCTATCTATCTATCTATCTATCTATCTATCTATCTATCTATCTATCTATCTATCTATCTATCTATCATCTATCTATCATCTATCTATCTATCTGAATCATTTAAATTAAGTGATGATGTTATGCAAGTCCCTCTTAGCTGATGTAAGTCAAATATTATCATCATAAAAATCTACCAGGCAGAGGGTCAGCACAAGTGAATGGTAGGGTTGCATTCTGTTTTTTTTCTAGATGTTGAAAGCTGGTTCAGCAATATGTCGAGCTGAGGACATTAATGAAGATGGAGAATTCTCCAGCAAGCCAGAAATTAGATTCAGCACATAATTTTTCAGGACTTGACCATGGTCAACCTTTCAAAAGAAGAATCTCCACATATTAAGACAGGGTTTGATTGTTTCCCCCTATATTACACGTTTTATCTAGAAGCAAGAGAGCCTTAAATTGCTTTTCTACTATCTGTCTGTCTGTCTGTCTCTCTTTCTCTCACATACACACACACACAAAATATTGCCAACCTCCAGGTGGGACCTAGAGATCTCCTGTAAATACTAATCTCCAGATTACAATGAGTAGTTCTCCTGAAGAAAACAGCAGCTTTGGATGGTAGACTCTACCCTACTGAAGTCCCTCTCCTCCCCAAGCCCCACCCTCCCCCAAGACTCCACCCCCAAATCTTCAGGAATTTCCCAACACAGACTTG
This sequence comes from Gekko gecko, assembly GCA_029375565.1. Taxonomy (NCBI): domain Eukaryota; kingdom Metazoa; phylum Chordata; class Lepidosauria; order Squamata; family Gekkonidae; genus Gekko; species Gekko gecko. The sequence continues at coordinate 111,145,642 of JAPDNY010000010.1, read as the reverse complement.
CCAACCCTACTATACATGTTCAGACATTAATATTTCCACACTATTCATTAAACCACCACCCCGCACACAAGTCTCCAACCGTGGAACAGCTATGTTTCCCAGTGGGAGCGCCTAACCTGCAACTTATGTGCCTCCTTTACAGTGAAACAGAGCACATGTGATGGACATGGAGCAGCCATTGAAAACAGCAGCCCCATATTGAGTTTGCCTTTCCCCTCCCTAGTGAAACTTCCCTATGTCTATTGTCTATCATAATCATAATGTATTTTTATCATCTCCTGGCAATGATTTCCCATGAGTCAGGGAAGTAAACAGGGTGACGGTCAAGACATGGGTAAATTTCACACATGTGTCAGAGAAGGAGGAACAACCTTGACTTGGGGCTTCCCTTTTCATCAGCAACCTCCTTCATCAGCAACCTCCTTCATCATGTCTAGTTCTAAGACTGCAGGTGAGGAAATGGCCTGTGGAAAATGAGCCACCACAGCCCAATGCATTCTGGGTAGGACGCCCTCCTCCTTCAGGAGCAACTCAATTTATCCTCACAAAGTAGTCTCTCTTTTTCTCTTTTCTATGTATCGATTTGTTTTAAACCATTTATTCCCTGCCTCTCCAAAGCTCAAGGTGTCTTCCCACAAAATTAAAACAAAACAAGTTAAAACGTAATAATCAATAAACGCAATAAAGTCAAGAAGAATGGCAGCAAAGCAGGGCCACAAGGGATACTCAGCAGCCACAGGCCCTCAAGAAGAGGAAGGCTTTACATTCTGTCAAAAACACGGGAAAAGTGGACCGCTCTATATCTCAGGGAGGAGGTGGTCATTTCACACCCTCAGGAGGCAAAGCTTTATTCCTCCAAACAGCAAAGAATGCCAGGAACAGTCTCACAGATGATAACTGGTCTTAGATAAGGAGAATAGCCTCCTGCTATTACAGTTGATCTCCAGATGACCAACAACAGTTTCCCTGGAGAAAATGGCTGCTCTAGAGGGTGGACACTATGGCATTATATGTTGCTGAGGCCCCTCCTCACCCCACCCCAAACCCCGCCCTCCCCAGGCTCCACCCACAAAATCTCCAGGTATTTCCCAACCCGGAACTGGCAACCTTAGCACTGGCAGTTCAACAAGGGGTGCCACCCCCTACCAGTGGGCAGTGGGGACCTGACTACCTTACACCTGAGTAGGGACGCCAACTCAAGGCTGGCAACCAGCAGGAGATTGGGAGTTTGCTGGAGAGGTAATGACTTTGTTGATGATGTGTAGACATCACTTTTGGAGCAGCCAGACATGATGTCATCGTGTTGCCAGAGATGATGTAGAGTGTTGTACAAGGCTATTGCCCACCTCCCTTTTTGCTCCCAAGCAAGGATGGGAGCCAGAGGCTGGCAGAGGGAGATTGCCCACCATAGAGCATGAACAACTTGGCTCATGGTGTTTCAAGACACAAAGATCTCCTCATTGTGGCACTCTAGGAATTTCCCCTAATCCGTGTGGTAAAGAAAACAGAGAATAAGGGAGACAGCCTAGAGCATCACCAGAAGTGACATCACTCTCCCCAAACTCCATCCTACTCAGGCACCAGCCTCAAAATGTCTTGGCATTTGCTGACGCAGGTTTGGGATTCCTAGCATTACCAGGATGTCCAACCAAACTGAAACTTTAGCTCACAAATATTCCAATTGGGGGGGTGGGACTGAACAGTTTGGTGGCCACGGAATCCAGCTCAGTAAGGCTCCTAACTCTCGTGACAATATGCGAATCTCCACCCCCAAGCACCATCCTATGACTCTAATTTACAAGTACTACGGTCCTTTTTTGGTTCTTATCTTCGAGATTGCACGTGTTCATAGTAGCAAGAACGCATGTATTTGTTCAGCCCATTCACTGGACTATTCACATTCAGTAAGTTTATATTTCAAAGAAACAGCATTCCAATTGAAACACCGGGGTTTCTCATGTTATAGATTGTATCAGCCAGATATGTCTCTTTTTTAAAACCCGGAATTAGGTACAAAAAGGAAGGTACATTTCAGAAAGCATCTAAAGACTGTTTGAATAGTCCTTTCTTATAGTGCATAAGATTTTGCCCTGTTCCAGTAATGGTATTTAATGTATAAGTAATCTTTCTTCCAACACCAAAAAAATCATTAAAGCAGCTTCAAATGCTCTCAGCTGAAAAGAAATAGATTTAGCATTTCTTCCAGATAAAAGTAAGTACATTAGAGGACATTAGTTAATTAAATTAAAAAGGCCAAGTTACTAAATAAACATTTGTTTTGCTAGAGAACAACCTGAAGCAAACAGGTCTGGCCATGTAATCTGCCCAGGCTGCTCCCAAACAGGAGATCTTTCTTCACAGGGACATCAGGAAACCTCTGCATTAAAGAGGAACATCCAAAGGTCGTCTTGCCCAATCAAGGCCTGACTCATCTGGCTCCCATTCCCTCCCCCTTCATTCCAGATAGGGCTGCCAAACACCCAGTGAGGATGAAGGACCCCCACCACAAAGAAATGGTCATTGACCATGGTGTGACATCACTTCTACGTGACACCACTAAAACCTAGAAGTGATGTCAGTCCTCTCCAGAAATCACCATACCATAAGTCTTTACCAATTCCTAGAGGAAGAGGGGCATAATGGAGGGTTGCCAGCTCCAGCTTAGGATATACCTGGAGATTTGGGGGGTGGACCCAGAGGACGGCGAGGTTTCGGGAGGGGAAGGACTTCAGAATGCCATAGAGTCCACCTTCCAAAGCAGCCATTTGCTCCAGGGGAACTAGTCTCTGTCACCTGGAGATCAACTGTAATCTCAGGAGATCTTCAGGCACTACCTGGAGCTGGGCAACTCAAGAAGAAGAAGAAGAAGAAGAAGAAGAAGAAGAAGAAGAAGAAGAAGAAGAAGAAGAAGAAGAAGAAGAAGAAGAAGAAGAAGAAGAAGAAGAAGAAGAAGAAGAAGAAGAAGAAGAAGAAGAAATGCCATACAATCTGCCCTCCAAACCAGATGTTTTCTCCAGTAGAATTGATCTCTGTAGTCTAGAGATCAGTTGTAACTTCAAGAGGTCTCCAGGCCCCACCTAGAGGTAGGTTTGCCAGGTCTTACCTCCTTGCTGGCAGGGGGTGGGAGAGAGCTCTCCGGGACTGGGGGGTGGGGCAACGATATGATGACAACATGTAGAAGGGACGTCATCACACCGAGGATGTTGTGTGGTGACACTCTGGTATTTTGGGCAAAATTCTATGGTAACCAGAGAGTCACTACTCAATACGAACTGGGGAAGGCACTATCATATGCAAAAGCTATATATCGTAAGAACTACACCTAGAGATTTGCCCACTTATAGAAAGCTTTCAAGCCTATTGAAGGGCTAGTCCCAGATAGTATACTGCATAGCAACATAGAGAATGTTCTGTTCATCTGCAAACTAGGATTCAAACATATAATGGTGGCTGGTAATCACTTCTGATGAAGTTTTCCATTGAAACGAAGCTGAAACCGGACTCTTCGTAAAATTGTTGATACTGTTGGATTGTAGACTGTTGGAAAACTAAATTCTTGATACTGTTGGAGTGTAAACTCTATAATATTGTATGTTCTACAAACTCTATAATATTGTATGTTCTACAAATATATGTCTTGTTGCACATTTGATGTGTTTATTTTTCTAATATATAGCTTTTGCATATGATAGCGACTTCCCCAGTTTGTGTTTATTGATTCCTATATACTGGGAGGTTTTTGCTGTGCTGTTATTTGGACCATCACGTTGGGGACATCGCGCCAGGTCGTGGCTGTTGGGGGTGGGGCTTCCCCCACCAGCCAGCTGGCTGGCAGCAGACTCCCACCTGGGGGCTTGGCAACCCCACCTAGAGGCTGGCGACCCTACAGCACTTCTTTCCTTCTGCCTGCCCCTTCGGGACATCATTGTCAGCTGACATTTCCAGTTTTGGTGCTTGTTACTTTAATCGTCATCTAAAACCTAAGGAGGAAAGAAATGTTTCATCTCTGCAGGGATTTGCAGTGTAAAAATCCATCCTACGGGCATCAGCAAACATGGATCCATCTCATTCCCTTTATAGGCCTCCTTTCCAAGATAATGTTGGTGGAGGGGGAAGCTCAAGCTGCAAAGCAACAAACGAAAGAGAGATACGATTCCAATCCAAAGAGCGGCTTCATCAGAGACCTGGAAGCTTGCAGTGCAGCCTAACCCAGTGTTTTTCAACCACTGTGCCGTGGCACACTAGTGTGCCGTGAGATATTGTCTGGTGTGCCGTGGGAAAAATTCCAATTTCATCCCTAACATATGAACAATTATAAAATAAAGTATTATTATTTCATAATAAAGTAATTATAAAATAATTTATTTGTGTTTATTTGATTCCTATTCAAGAGAATTACTTTATATATAGTCAATATAGGCACAGAGTTAATTTTTTTAACATTTTCTAATGGTGGTGTGCCTCGTGATTTTTTCATGAAAAAGTGTGTCTTTGCACAAAAAGGTTGAAAAACACTGGCCTAACCCATTCTTTGCTCACACATCTTCTACTGCCAAGGTGATTAAAACATATTTAACTTTCCAGCAGACTTGGTTACCAAATTAATATTTGCATATCAAGATCATAGCACTGGAAGGGAACAGCGGCTGGCTCTGGCACCAGATGGTCCTATAATTGTCAGAGGAGATATGATGCTGTTGAAATGTTAAAACCTGAGCAGGTTATTTAGGACTGCAGGTTGCATGAGAGCCCAGCCATCCAGCCCAAATAATGAATGCAAATTGAATCAGAATTCTTTTTTTTGCTCTTACCATTTCTAGGGATGCCTTTGTATGAGCCCCTCAGCTCTACCTAGTGTTGGCAGTCCCCAGCTGGCAATCCTTGGGCATTGATGGGGACAGAGAGTAGAGTTGCCATGTCTGGGCTGGAAAATTCCTGAAGATTTTGGAGTGGAGTATGGAGTTTGGGGAGGGACCTCAGCAGGGTATAGTGTCATAGAGTCCACTGACCAAAGCAGCTATTTTCTCCAGGTGGATTGGTTAGAGTCTCAGGTTTGAATCCCCACTCTGCTGTTGAAGCTTGCTGGGTGACCTGGGACCAGTCACAGATACTCAGCTTAACCTACCTCACAGGTTTGTTGTGAGGATAAAATGGAGGAAAGGGGGATTTGTTTTGGGTCCCCACTGGGGAAAAAGATGAGGTATAAATGAAGTAATAAATGAGTTTCATGGCAGAGGGAGGATTTGAACCTGGCTCTCCCGGTTCCTAATCCAACACACATGAAGCTGCCTTACACTAAATCAGACCCTTGGTCCATCAGCGTTCAATATTGTCTACTCAGATTGGCAGCCGCTCTCTGGGGTCTCAGGCAGAGAGGTCTTTCACACCTGATCCTTTTAACTGGAGATGCCAGGGATTGAACCCGGGACATTCTGCATGCCAAGCAGATGCTCTACCATTGAGCCACAGCCCCTGCTCCTTTAAACACTATACCATACTGACAAAATCTATCCCTCTCCCACCATTTTCTAATCAGTTTTAAAAAATCCCATATCATTATGCTCTCAGCCCTGAAGCACTATACTGAAATATGGTTTCATACCTGCCAAAAAATCAAGACCCTCATGCATCACCTTTTGGCCAAGTGGTCCCAGAACTCCTTTGGTGCCACAGGAGCCAAAAGAAGAAATGATTTTGCTTTAAGTGTTTTCCACTGGTAGGGATTGAACCTGTGATATTCTGCATTTGAACCATGAGCCTTGCAAATGAACTAAGGCCTTTTTAAGCTATGCCAGTTCATACTTTACAAAGCCTTCCCAGGGCTATCTTCTTCCTTCTGAAATCCATGGTTGTTTCATAATGGATTTCCTTGGAGATGAGATTGCTACCATTATTCAGGTTGGAGTGAGTGACTCAGTATGCCTGGACATTGGGGGGTGCCACATCACTCTAGGTGTGTACAAGTATTATCTGCTTGAATGAGATGCCTCTCCTCATCTTAACCTGGGAGCTGCACTCTGACAACCCCTCTCTCACTTTGTCCTCTCACTCTCTGCACATGGCCTTCCATGGAGACACAAGTCTCTGCTGGTCTCTCCTGGTGAGACAGTGCCCTCATACTCCCACATACATGATGCTGGACCAGCTGGCCATTTGTGATTTGGAAAGCACTCTTCAAGTTCGGCTTCTCTCTCTTCATTTGACCGCAACGTGAATGTGAACTGGATCTACTTGAGTAGATGTAAGTTTACCCTTTTTTGCAACAGACTTCTTGGGAGATTTATTTACTGCACTCAGTATCACACTTCTATGACTGGGCAAAAGCTCTGCTATATTAACCAAATATCCCCATTATTCATGTTAGGCTATTTAGAAGTGGCAGGTATTTACAGCGGGATGAATTAATCTTACCTTAAAGCCCAGATGAGAAGGACTGAACTTTATTCACAGCAAACCAGATTGTGTGCAATGTCATGTGTAGTTTTAATTAGAGCATTTTCCTCAGAGACCTGCAGTTGGAGGTTAAGGGAAGAAAAGCCAAGCGGCTATCAAGAAGTTTAAAACTATTATATGAGTGCCCTGTGGTCCCTTCTCTTTACCCACCGCTGAACGATCTATTTTTAGAACCCCTGTAAGTCCAAAAAAAACCTGTTCAAAAGGTCCACCTTTCTGATGGGACTCTTTTGCTTTCACAGCTACACTACGGAAAGAAATTCAATGGGTAAGGGTTTTTCCCAGCATGCAGTTGTAAAGCAGCTAGGCACCCCTGCTAGAATAAGAAAAGATGGCATCTGACCCAATTTGCAGATTCTTCACGGAAGAAAGCTGTTTTCAGACATGAGGATTGTGCAGGCCAGAAGCCTGCCAGCCACAGGTATCAGTATAGCTGCCAGCTCTAGGTTGGGAAATACCTGGAAATTTGGGGGTGGAGCCTGGGAAGAGCAGGGTTTGGGGATGGGAGGAGGGGAGGGAGGGACCTTAGCAAGATGTAATGCCATACAGTCCATCCTCCAAAGCAGCCATTTGGTTCTGGGGAACTGATCTCTGTCTCCGGGAGGTCAGTTTTAATCCCAGGAGATCTCCAGCCACCGCCTTACAATTGCCAGTTCTGGGTTGGGAAAATAGCTGTAGACTTTTGGGGTGGAGCTTGGGGATGACGGGGTTTAGGGAGGGAAGGGACCGCAGCAGGACATAATGTGATAGAATCCATCCTCCGAAGCAGCCATTTTCTCCAGGGGGATTGATCCTGTTTGTCTGGAAATCAGTTGTAAAAGCGGGAGACCTCCAGATGCTGCCTGGAGGTTGCCAAACCTTAGGTACTAGGAACATGTGTGATCCTCCCAATATATAAGGTTGTCATATTGTCTGAAAGGGGCGGTGCTAGGTGTGTCAACTTGTGTTTGGGAAATTCCTGGAGATGTCAGGATCTAAGCTGAGTTAGTGTGAGCCAGCCCACAGTTCTTTAGCCTCCGGCTCACACATCTTTGTCTTGCTCAGGAAGGATGGTTCCAGAGCAAACTAATTTATGCAGTAGCCAAAAATCGCTTGCTCACAACTTTAATGCCAGTAGCGCATGAAGTAGAATTTTTGCTCACAAGACTCCACAGCTTAGAGGGAACATTGGTCAAGATGGAGCTTGGGGAAGGCATGGTTTGGGAAAGGAAGGTTCCTCAGGAGGGCATAATGCCATACAGTCCACCATCCAAAGCAGACATCTTTTCCCAGGGGAACTGGTCTTTGTAGTTTGGAGATCAGCTGTAATTCTGAGAGATCTCCAGACCCTGCGTGGAGGCTGGTAAGCCTACTGTTATGTACTGATCTAGGACAGCACCGGTAATGGACCCTGCCCCTTGTGTTGAGTTCCAGGTGTGACTGAACCCTGTATCAGACTTTTTGTGCAAACTTGTGTGCCAGTGTTATATAAAGAAATACAAATATTGCAAGACTGCCATCCGTATAGGGATAAATAACAGTCGTTCATGTAAGGATGATTTTTGTCAAAAAGCACGGCTGGGATTACCGATCATGATTCAGAAGTGAGAGACTTGCCACCTTAACCCAAGTTTAAGGAATTTCTTAAAAGTTGGTAGCAAGACTAACTTTGCAACTGAGCCTTCAAGTCATTGGAAAGGGAGCTTAGGAGAAACAAAGAGTTGGGCAGGTGAGGCTTAGCCATCTGCTAGAAGGGAAGGGGGAACCCTTCTGTCCTTTCAATAGAGTCTTAAGGAGATTTTATTTACAAGTGATGCTATTTAGCTCCATGCCATGAAAAACTTTAGCAGCTCATTTCCATACATTAAGCCTCTATTAAATGATCGAGGTTTTTCCTCCAGGCCTGTTCTCAACCTAACTGTGTATTATTTTAGGCTGATGTCATATGGATGTCATTGTCCAAGTTTCCACTCTCCAAAAACTAGACACATCGTTCCTTGGTAGTTACAAACCATCTCTTGCATCTTCCTGCCTCTGAGTTCTCCGTTTTGCACATCTCTCCCCGAAAACCGCATGGTTTGGGGAAACCCAAAGAAATGTCTGAAACACACGGAGAGACAAAGGCAGCTTTCATCTGACACAAAAAGCAATGCCATATGAAGAAGATATCAAATGGAATTAGAGGCCTCCACTAATTTGCTCTCTGTTCTTTGAGTACCGAATGCTTCCGACACTCACTTGACAAATGTTGAAATCCCCAGGCTGGAGGAGACAGACACTGCCAGAGGAGCCAGCTAATTTTAGCTACCGCCAGGAGCCGATCGGCCGTTGCTGTGTTTTGATGGGACTTTTCAGCGGCAGTGTGTTTCTTTCAACGATTAGAAACTTGCAGGGCACAGGGGGCTAGCCAAAAGGGTGGAAGGGGGAAATCCACCTCAATATATTTTGAAGGAATACTATTTTTTTTTAAAAAAAAAAGAATTGTTCATCAGCAAATATCCTATGGGGAGTTAAAAACTAGCCATGACTTCAGTTCTTTTTCATTTAGCTATTTACACCCCATCTCCAAAGAAGGAGAGCCTATCACCTCACAAGGAAGCCTGTTCCACTGAGGAACCACTCTAAATTTCAGGAAGTCCTTCCTAACTTATAGCCGAAAACTGTTTTGATTTAATTTCAACCCGTTGGTTCTGGTCCGACCTGCTGGGGCAAAAGAAAACAACTCCGCACCATCCTCTCTATGACAGCCCTTCAAGTACTCGAAGATGGTCATCAGATCATCTCTCTTCTCCAGGCTCAATACCTGAGTAGCTGCTCAACACTACACCTTTTCAGCACCTCTCCTCAGCTACTCCCCCCCCATGAGTTGCTTCTAAATTAATTGATATCAGCCCTCATCCTGAACTAGTAAAGGTAAAGGTTTCCCTTGCTTGAAAGCCAGTCAGATCCAACTCTAGAGATGCAGTGCTCATTTCCGTTTCCAAGCTGAAGAGCCAGCACTGTCCAAAGACATTTCCGTGGTCATGTGGCCAGCATGACTAGATGCTGAGGCGCACGGAATGCTGTTACCTTCCCACCAAAGTGGTACCTATTTATCTTGCTTTTGAACTGCTAGTTTAGCAGGAGCTGGGACCAGAGACAGGAGCTCACTCCGTCATGCGGCACTCGGGTCTCGAACTGCTGAACTACTGACCTTCCGGTCTGCAGCCCAGCATCTTAACCACTTGAGCCATCCTGAATTACCCCCCCCCAAAAAAAAAGGGCGGTGCAGACTATTTCCTTAAAGTCATGTTTAATTTGCGCTGCCCGATCCACCACCCACCAAGGTTTTGCCCCCATACTTGATTTTGGTGCCAGAAACATAGGATGCAACAGCAAAAGCAAGGAATTCCTCTGAGCACCCAAATAGTTCTTTCCCCTCCCAGGTGGAGATTTCCACTTCCACAGATCTGGAAGTAAAGAGTACAACCCCCATAGCAGAAAGGCTTGAGCTACATCTTGGGTCATTTTACAAACTGACTGCAACTCAGTGGGCTTAACTAGATTAGATGCAAGAGATCCAGGAGCTCTCCACGTCCTTAGCCCAATCTGAACTGAGGCTGCAGTTAGGAGAAAGGAGAGTCTTTAATCACCCCATACAATTTCTGGGAGAGCCCCCAAAATCTGTTAGCTTGGATATGGGAAAAAGATGAATTATCTATTCCACCAAGGCTAATAGAACCCAACTGTTCCCCAAATGATTATCTGGAATGACACAAGGAGGGCAAAGGGTTAACTCTCATCGCTGTGATGCCCTAGTTCAAATCCTTCCTTGCAGCTGCTTTTAAATGAAATCAAGGACACTGTGAATGCACTCCCCCCCCAATACCCTGTATGCAGCTACACAAACTATCCAGTTAAGGATGATCTTTCCCCAGAATGATTTCTTTGGATCAGTATTTTGTCCTTTATATCCCTTGCATGAAAAAAAAATTCAGCAATTTTATATACCTCCCACAAAACAAGGTGCTGTAGTGTCCTTTGCACACTAGGGATGCCAGTCTCCAAGTGGGACCAGAGGATCCCCTGAAGCTCATCTCCAGACTACAGAGATCAGCTCCCCTGGAGAAAATAGATGCTTTGGAGGGTGGACTCTGTGGCATTGTACCCTACTGTCCTCCCCAGGCTCCATCTCCAAATCTCCCAGTGGAGTCTTCTCCAGCCTGGATCTGGTCAGCAATCCCCTATCCCCTCTATCTCAGAGTGGCTTACAAACTCCTTTCCCTTCCCCTCCCCACAACAGACACCCTGTGAGGTAGGTGGGGCTGAGAGAGCTCTTTCAAGAACAGCTCTGACAGAACTATGACTTGCCCAGGGTCATCCAGCAGCTGCAAGTGGAGGAGTGGGGAATCAAACCCGGTTCTCCCAGATTAGAGTCTGTACACTTAACCACTACACCAAACTGGCAACCGTGGACATCCCATCCAAGTATTAACAAGGACCAATCATATGCAACAAACATGAAATTAAGCAAACTCCTGAGCACAATGGAAGACAGGAGGGCTTGGCGTGACGTGGTCCATGGGGTTGCGGAGAGTCGGACTCGACTGTGTGACTGAACAACAACAACAACAATCATACTTAGCTTGTGAGATTTGAAAAGATCAGACTAGCCTGGGCCATGCAGGTCAGGGATCCCCTTAACATATAGCAATAAAAACCAAGAGTAACATCAATTGAAAAAGCCTTAGAAGTTGGCTTGAAAATCATGCATTTTAACAGAAAATCCAACAGGATCAGCACAGAAACAGTCACATTATCTGCAATTCCCAAGCTAGAAATCTCATGTCCTCTCCTCTACCACCACCAACAACCCCCCTCCCTGAACTTTATAAAAAATAATAGAATCAGAGAATGTTAGAGTTGGAAGGGACCTTGCAGGTCATCTAGTCCAACCCCCTGCAGGAGCATAGCCGAAAGATAGCTCTACATACCTACAACATACCCGAAAGATGGCTGTCCAGTCTTCGCTTGAAAACGTCCAGCGAAGGAGCATCCACCACCTCCCGAGGCAGGCTGTTCCACTGCTCAATCACTCTTACAGTTAGGAAGTTTCTTCTGATATCTTGCCAGTAACGACTCCCTTGTAATTTCCACCCATTAGATCTAGTCTTGCAATCCGGAGCAAGAGAGAATACATCTGCTCCATCTTCTACATGACAGCCCTTCAAATACTTGAAGACTGCAATCATGTTTTAAAAAGTGGGTGAAAATCATTTTCACTCACTTTCTAAAAAAAGCCAGAGCTTTCTGGGGAGCAGAAGTCCATCAGTGGCTATTAGCCACAAGGAATAGATAGGGACTCGGGGGCAAGTGATGCTCTATATTCTTGGTGCTTGGAGGGGCAACAGTGGGAGGGCTTCTAATGTCCTGGCCCCACTGCTGGACCTCCTGATGGCACCTGGTATTTTTGGCCACTGTGTGACAGAGTGCTGAACTGGATGGACCTCTGGTCTGATCCAACATTGGCTTCTCTTATGTTCTTATGAGGGGACCACCACCAAGAAGTCCTTGTACCACACAGTCATTACTTGAGCAAAGCCCACCCCACCAGAAGATCAGTGTACTGGGAGAGGGGGGGAGATAAGATCAAACAGGAGGAAATTACTGCCCAAGGTCAGTTGGACTATCAAGCCAACAATACAATCCACATAAAACCTTTTAGTAGGACCAACCTAGGGTGTGCAAGTTTTCAGCTTCTCCAGTACTACATGGTATTGTGCTAGGGTGGCTGTTCTACCAACTGAGAGGACTCACACAGCCTTCTATGATTTTGGGGAACCAGGTTTGTTTTAAACTATAAAACCTCAGTTAACCTGGTGTTCTTAAGGAATGGGTTGGCTGCCCTGAGGTAAGTTTTGTGGTGCACAAGTAGAATATGGAGATCACTGAAGCAGGATTTGTATATAAACAACACAGAAGATTTTTTAAATTTACATTCGGGTTTCAAAGAACAGATCAGCAGCACAGGTCTCCAGGTAGTCAAAGGAGAAACCTGGCTGAGGCACATAAATTAAGCGACTTATGGCTTCAGAATGCGGTCTGAATTTTCTCCAGTTCTTTCAGGCATAAAACAGGAATTTACTATCTGGTCACTGGGTTGCATCCTCTCACATACACAGGATGCCACCCACACCAGCCTTCCTGTTCCCAAGAGTCAGACTAAATGGTACAAGCTCTGCTTATTACCAAAGACAAGTCTAACAGTCAAGTACAAGGACATCCGTCTAGCCTCGACCAGGGCCCCCACCTGGTGGAACATGATCCCTACTGAGATCAGGGCCCTGCGGGATCTTACTCAATTTCGCAGGGCCTGCAAGATGGAGCTGTTCTGCCAGGCTTTTGGCTGAGGCAGTGGGCGTCCACACATGGCCTCCCCGAGGTTGCTGTCTCCCACCCACTGGTAACCAGCCATACCTACTTACATCAGTGGGCCAGATCCTCCCTATGGCAAACTATGATTATTGATTTTATATGTTTATAATGTGTTTAAAACTTTTATTGTATTTATGGATATGTTGTAACCTGCCCTGAGCCCGTTTACGGGATGGGCAGGATATAAATGCAATCAGTCAATCAATAAAATACTCTGTTCTGTCCCAGAAGCAGAGCCAAATCAGTCTATGCCACACTGCCAAGCAGAACGACACCTTCACTCTCTCTGCTCTTTGGCTGAACCAGACCTGAGCTCCACCTGCCCTCCCTCTCTGAGGCTGAACTCAACCCTCTCTCCCCTACTGTGCTTCCCTCCAGCCTTCCAGCCTCTTCTGAAAAGTGGTTGGATGTTGGAGCTGCACTCCCATAGGCTCAGCTGAGTGGCTGTCTTCCCCTTCAGGGGCAGGCCAAGCCTCCTGCCCATCACAGTTGCCAACTCTGGATTGGGAAATCCTTGGAGATTTGGGGGTACAGCCTGGGGAGAGTGGGGTTTAGGGTGGGAAAAGGACCTCAGAGGGGTATACTGTTATAGAGTCCACCTTTCAAAGCAGCAGTTTTCTCCTAGGGAATTGATCTCTGTGGTCTGGAGACCAGATGTCATTCCTGGAGATCCCCAGGCCCTGACTGGAGGTTGGCAACCCTGTGTGTTGGTGCTTTTTCCCCAGCCTTTATTTCTTTCTAACTAAAACAAATAGCTTTTCAGCCATTCAGAGTTTTAAAGGTTAACACCCAGCACTTTGTGCTCAGAAATAAACTGAGACCCAGCCTGGCTGTTCCCCCACAGATACTTCCACAACCCCCCTAATAATTCCATTAGACTCTTGTGCCTAACCACCCCCCTCCTTTCATAGCACTAAATTACTTCCTCCTGGGGGAGGGGGGGAGAAACAAATGTGCACATTTCATGCAAATCGTTGCATTTGGTTGTCTTGATTACTATGAATGGGTCTGTAATGAAGGATTTTGTCTAATGTTGCACCGGATGGGGTGGTTGGGGTTTAATAAAAGAATATCCACGGAGAGCTGAGAATCTCTTTCCAGTCTCTGGAATTTACCTATCAGAATTCAAGGGAAATGACTCCCTCCATCAGGAGGGTATTTCTATAAAAGGAATGAGGCAGTAGTTTAGTGAAATGGAGGGTACTTTATAATGGTAGCAGGATTGTAGCCTATCTCACTGTTTCTGTATGTATTACCTTCTTCTTACTACGTGGTTTTCTGGTTTTTGTAATTCTGTTTTTGCAGTGTTTATGATACATCACATCTGATACTTTTTTGGCATTGTTTCTTAATGCTTTTTTTTTTAATCCGAGCCCAATTGCATTGTTTGAGAGGGAAGGTGGCATGTATAGCCTGATCTTGTCAGATCTTGGAAGCTAAGGGAGACCACCAAGGAAGACTCTGCAGAGGAAGGCACTGGCAAACCACCTCACTTGCCTTGAGAGCCCCTTGTTGGGGTCACCATACGTTGGCTGCAACTTGACAGTACTTTACACACATGTGCACACACACACACACACACACACACAGACTGCGTCGTTTGGATATCTCATGGTGCTTGACAGCATTGTCTTAAGCTGTGTAATTGTGGCACTTTAAAGATGAACAAACCATTAGGACATTAATTTTTGCTGATAAGCATCCACTTCATCAGATGCAGAGGGGATTCTACTCTATGAAAGAGTCTTATGTGTGTGCATGTAAAGTACTGTCAAGTTGCAGCTGATTTACGGCGACCCCAGCAAGGGACTTTCAAGGCAAGTGGTTAAGCAAGGGTGGTTTAGCATTGCCTTCCTCTGCAGAGTCTTCCTTGGTGGTCTCCCCTTCCAAGTACTGACCCTGCTTAGTTTCTGAGATCTGACTGCCGCCTTCCCTCCCACGAATGGGTCTTACGCCGTAAAAATTCATTAGTCTTTAAACTGGCACAAGACCCTTGTTTTGTTTTATTGTAACAGACCAGGCTACTATCTGGAGCTGCGCAGCAGCCAGTTTAAACTGAGAAGCAAAGGAGAAGCTGGGAGTTTCTAGCTGCTGTTAGCCAAAATTATGGTGCAGCCTACTAGGGGTGGGTCTTGTACCGCCTGCTGTATGGAAAACTTATGCATGATCAGCAGCTGTGCTCTCTGATTAAGGGGCTGCATTTGTTTCCACTATTCTTTGTTTGCTTATTTGTAAACACAATAAATGTCATGAAGACACCAGGGGCTGCAGTTCATTTGCAATGTGAACAAGCGACCCCCCCCCTCAACTTCACACAACATTCCCCTTCCTCTCGCACCACGCTGAGACGAAATATTTCCTCAGCCAGGGTTAAAACAGGGTATAAAACAGGGATGCATAAGCCCATGAGTGGCTATTAGCCACAGGGTATAGATGGAACACTCAGTCTGGGGCAGTGATGCTCTGGATACTTGGTGCTGGGGGGGGGGCAACAGTGGAAGGGCTTCCGTTGTTCTGGCCCCACTGGGGGACCATTCTGTGCTTTCTTTTCATACCAAGCTATCACCCATCAGCAGGGGCAAGGAGTCATCTTCTCCAAACCCAGATGGGTCCCTGGCCGGAGCCATTTTCCTACAATTACAGTACACTGAGGAGATACCTACAGTCATTGAGAAGCATTGCCATTTCTTTTGTCGTGGACTCCTGTTTTGTGCCACTTTAGGCTAAGTGCATAGGACAGAACCCTTCACATTCCATGTGCGTTACAATATTGTCCAAAAAAGGATACTGAGATGTTAATACAGTTGGTAGTGAAAAGGGACAATGACAGGTGAAGCTGCTAGATTCAAGTCCAGTAGCACCTTAGAGACCCAGAAGATTCCTGGGCTCTAAGCTTTCAAGAGTCAGAGCTCCCTTCGTTGGATAAGTGGAGCTACAGTACTCATGGCCGGATTCAGGAGAGTCCACGGGGCTTGGCTGAAGCACAGAATCAAACTTCCGATGCTGCCTGCCT
Source organism: Gekko gecko (assembly GCA_029375565.1). Classification (NCBI taxonomy): domain Eukaryota; kingdom Metazoa; phylum Chordata; class Lepidosauria; order Squamata; family Gekkonidae; genus Gekko; species Gekko gecko. The sequence continues at coordinate 111,129,783 of JAPDNY010000010.1, read as the reverse complement.
CTCCATGCAGCACCACTGCTTGCCCCTCAGCCCAGAAGGCTGGAGGAAAAGCCATTCCAAAGCAGCAAAGGATGCAGATGTTCTGCAGAGCAAACCAGAAACCCCAGTGTGGGGTTGTGGTTAGGGCACTGGACCTTGGGCCAGTCCAGAGGCAGAGTGGCCATTTGCTCTACCTGGGGATACCCCAGGGGCCTGCTGCACTAAGCTCTGCCCACCCTACAGAGAAGGAGTGCAGATACCACTGGCACAGGATGAAGTTGGAGGCCACCTTGCCTATCCACCCTACAGAGAAGGAGTGCAGATACCACTGGCACAGGATGAAGTTGGAGGCCACCTTGCCTATCCACCCTACAGAGAAGGAGTGCAGATACCACTGGCACAGGATGAAGTTGGAGGCCACCTTGCCTATCCACCCTACAGAGAAGGAGTGCAGATACCACTGGCACAGGATGAAGCTGGAGGCCACCTTGCCTATCCACCCTACAGAGAAGGAGTGCAGATACCACTGGCACAGGATGAAGTTGGAGGCCACCTTGCCTATCCACCCTACAGAGAAGGAGTGCAGATACCACTGGCACAGGATGAAGCTGGAGGCCACCTTGCCTATCCAGGATGCCAGCCTCCAGTTGGGACCTGGGGATCCCCCGGAATTACAGCTCACCTCCACACTACAGAGATCAATTCCCTTGGAGAAAATGGATCCTTTGCAGGGTGGGCTCTAGGGCACTGTATCCCACTGAGGTCCCTGTCCTCCCCAGGCGCCACCCACAAATCTCCAGGAGTTTCCCAACCTGGAGCTGGCATCCCTACCCCCCATTCCCTGCCAGTGGCTAGGGAGGACCTGGCAACCCTAGTGCCTATACTCTGCCTCACCCAGGCCAACAAAGAAGAACATGGGCACAGAGGTGCCTGGCTTTATCCTGCTGGCTCAAGCATGGCACAGCTGGTGAGAAGGACCATGGGCACAGAAGCATGTGTCCTCACAGTGTGTCAGCTGAGACACGGTTTGTCTGAAGAGAAGCACAGCCAGTGCCCACCTTTGCCCTGTTGGCTCATGCAGTGTGTAGCCAACGAAGAGGACCTCCCTGCTCTTTAGCTGGACCTCCCTTCCCACGCCAGGTGAGGAGAGGCATAGCTGTAGGAGGGGGAGCATGGCCAGTCTCTAGGAACGTTTTGGCCTCCCGAGTTCTGAAATAATCTCCTCCTGGCCATTTCGGCTAGGAAAATGGCGAGGGGGTGGGAGAGTAGGGGCCCCTCCTCCCCTACACCATGGTCAGGAGCGAACTTGGGCCGCCGTGGTCCTTTCAAAAGCAGTTCCCCACCACTGCCACATGGCCACTGGGGAAAGCATGTTGGGTCCAGGTTTCCCAGACACAGCTCATTGAAAAACATAAAACGTAGCCCCAATTAACCCACGGGCACTAGGACTAGCAAGAACCATCCCCCCCCTTCACTTTTGCATTTCTGGAGTGAAACTCAAGCATGAGGCTTAAAACTAATTTTGTAAGAAACCCAGCTCTGCACTTGACTGCGCAAGGCGTTCGCCGCATTGTTAACTGCAAGCCCCCTTGTTGAACTGCAGACGCCGACTAGGATCAATGCCATTAGCATCATCCAAAACTAACAGACCGACTGTGCCATGCTTCAGCCAGCAGGGTAAAACCAGACTAATAAGTGGCAGTTACCCAACAGTCTGCCGATCTCACAGAGCGGGACTTCCCCTTCTTCCCCTTCCTGCTTCAGCCTCCCTCCCCCACCCCCCAATTATGTCCCTGGGGGTCAGCAGACACCCGGGAAGAGCACATGGGAGAATGGGGTTCTGCAGTGGGAGGGGGCGATGAAGAACAGATATCACAGCTCCCCCTCTTCTGAAGACCTATCAGGTCATAAGTCTCCAGAAGTATATAGCTGATTAATCACTACTGCTTACTATAATTATATTCCACCTTTCCTCCAAGGGATTTGGGGGTAGGAGGATTTTCTTTCTTCTTTACAGCAAGGTGAGGTGAATTGCTCCCAGACAGAGACATGTGACTAACTCAAGTAAACCTCCATTGACAAAGGATGGAGCAGGCACTTGAACCTGAGTCCTTCTTGTCCAAAACTAGCACTTTATTCACCACCCCACATGGGGCATATCTTGCACTCAATGCCCTTCTTCCGCATTTGGGGCTAAGCGCTGAATTTGCCATCCCTATATTTTGGACCTGGATTCCTGACAAGGTACAACACTGACTGACTAGGTGAAGCCTAAGGGGACAGATACTACTACTACTACTTCTCCTCCTCCTCCTCCTCCTCTTCTTGGCTAGCATTCTGAATCGAGGAGACCTTCCTTGCCAGCTTTTCAGCTTGCTTCTCATTCCTGAACGCAACTCACAGAAGCTCTGCCAAAGCAGACTGACATTTTCTTGGGCTGAGCACAGGTGCCTCATTCACGAAACTCTATTCTGGCTGCCAATGCTTAGCAAGCATCTTTGCCATGGAAAGCATCTTTGCATCCTCCTCTAATCCTGCCAGAGTTAAACCTCTCCCTTCAATCATATGTTTGGCTTCGACATACACCCCATTTACTCTGAGTCGCTCTCCGGATCCGAAACCAGTCATGACTCCCTTTGGAGAACCAGTGGACTTTCAAAACCGAGACCCTCTCCCCAGAAGAATGAGTGCCCTTGTGTGCTTTCCACCTGCAACGGGATGGATGAATTCTCGAAAGGGGCACAGAGGAAATACTTGTATGCTGCAAAAAGCGATGGATTTCCCAGCAAGTGCTGCAAAGGTCAAAAGCCTGCAATTAAACTTCTGCCGATGGACAGCGAAGGTGTTCCTCTCTGGAATGGAAAGCAGGCAGCTCTTCTGGCTTTGAGAACCACAGATAGGGAGACGACCGGTCTATCTCCCCTGTCCACTCCCTGTCTCTCTCTGCCCCACCCATTAGATGGCTTCCTGACCTAGGATGACGGACTGTGGTACCAAGCAACCCAGAGCGTCTTTGAGGCATTTGAAGGCAATGCCAGACTGACCAGAGGTTATCCGATTCTCACCTCTCCTCCCCAGCATGCAAGCCAAGGCACATGAGCCGCCGGATCCCTGGCACTTACCTCGAACATTGGGGAGTGTCTCTTGCGTGGCAATGTGCAGCCCAGGAGCTCTGCAAGAAACTTTGCCATATACAAGCAGGGAGGAAGACTTCTCGCCTAGAGATCTTGCTGTCACCGTGCCAGGTTAAAAGACATAAACGTGTATATCCTTTGAAGCTTAGCAGAGAGATTCTTCCTTACGGTAAAGCTGGGGCTGTTCCTTCCAGGAGGGAAGGATCTCGTTTACCCGATCTCATTCTGCCCCAGCATTCTGCAAGGGAGGCGAGGATCCCCTTTTCGGCAGCTGACAACGCAGGCGGCTCTGAAAGAAGGGTCAGAAAGAAACCAGGTTCAATCCACGGCACGGGAGGCTTGGGCTCTCTGATGCTCGCTTCCAGCCTTGTTCCCGATGAATGTCACTAGTACCAGTGTAAAAGGGAAGGGGCCCCGCAAGGGGGAGGCAAGAGGGACAACATTGCAGAACACGGAGGCAAGCCGGTGGAGGGGCGCGTGTGCGCAGGAAACGCACAGGGCAAGTTGACTCTGCATCCCGAGGTGATTTTTTAACTGGAAACAGGACAGCAGAATCCCAGCCGTGCCAGGCTTCTGTTTAAAGGAGAGGGCTGAAATCACTCCGAAGGTTAACGAGAGCAGTTGGCTTTCCCCACATTTCAGCTTGCAGAGTACAGAAATGCGGCCATCTCTAGATAAAAGGTAAAGGTAAAGGTTCTGTTGCTCAAAAGCCAGTCGAATCAGACTCTAGGGTTGCGGTGCTCATATCTGTTTCAAAGCCAAAGAGCCAGCGCTGTCCGAAGACGTTTCTGTGGTCATGTGGCCGGCATGACTAAACACCAAGGCGCACGGAATGCTGTTACCTTTCCACTGAAGTGCTACCTATTTATCTACTTGCAGCTTCTTACTTTCAAACCGCTAGGTTGGCAGGAGCTGGAACTAGAGACAGGACCTCACTCCGTCATGCGGCACTCTCAGGTCTCGAACTGCTGAACTACTGACCTTCCACAGCCTGCAGTTCAGCGTCTTAACCACTTGAGCCACCGCAGCTCCCTAGATAACAACACAGTTAAATGCACAATTGGGATCCTAAAAAGTATTATTGCCTTAATGGGCACAGTTCTTTCCAGGATCCCATGTTCATGGGTTGCCCTGACCCGGAAAACCTAGGCTAGTCCAATCCTGTCAGATCTCGAAAGCTAAAAGCCCTGGGTGCTAACACTTGGGGGGGAGGCCGCCAAGGAAGTCCAGGGCTGTGACACAGAGAAAGGCCATGGCGAACCACCTCTGGACGTCTCTTGCCTTAGAAACCCTATCGCGGGGGCCAGGTTTGAAGTCCCACCCTATCCTGGACTGGCTTGAGTCAGTCTCTTTCTTTCAGGCTAACCTACCTCACAGAGTCGTCATTGTGAGGATACAATGGAGGAGGGGAAAGGGAATCAGAGAACTGGAAGGGACCTCTAGGGTCATCGAGTCCCACCCCCTGCACAACGCAGGAAAATTTACAACTCCCTCCCGCAACCACCTCCAGTGACCCCTGCTCCATGCCCAGAAGAGGGCAAAAAAGAAACAAACCAAACTGGCCTGGAGAAAAATGGCTTCCTGACCCCAAAGTGGCGATCAACATTTCCCTGGGCATGTAAGAAACGGCCACAAGAACTAAGCACCGAGGCAACACAACCCTTCCTGTCCTCCCTCTCATGATCTGCCTACGCTCACAGAATCCGCATTGCTGTCAGATGGCCATCTAGCCTCTGCTTAAAAAACCACCACCTCCCAAGGAAGCCTGTTCCACTGCTGTTGTAGGCTGTTTTGGGGAGAAAAGTGGGTACAAATATCTAAATAAATAAAAGAGCTTGAATAGAATAAAAGCGCTTACGTGGTCCTCCCCTCTTCCAGTTCATCTCTGGAACAACCCTGTGAGGCAGGTAGGTTAGGCTGTGACTGGTCCCAGGGCACACAGTGAGTTCTTGGCATGAGAAGAATTTAAACCCGGCTCTCCCCAGGCCTACTTCAACACTCTCCCACCGCTACGCTGTGCAGGATCAGAACTTCAGACAGGAAAGCAAAACTACAATAGAACTTTTCATACAATCTTTTCTCCTCCCCCTGCCAGTGTACACAATAAATGAACAACGATTACTCTTTATTTAGAAGACCTGAATCCCTTTGGGGAGGGGACACACACAAATGGAACATAAAGTGGCTCACAACATGAAACTAAGACGTTATAAAATGATAACTCTGGTTTTTCTAAAAAGTCTAATAGAATAGGTAAAGGTAAAGGTTTCCCTTGCTCGAAAGCCAGTCGAATCCAACTCTAGAGATGCGGTGCTCATCTCAGTTTCCAAGCTGAAGAGCCAGTGCTGTCCGAAGACGTTTCCGTGGTCATGTGGCTGGCATGACTAGATGCCGAGGCGCACGGAACGCTGTTACCTTCCCACCAAAGTGGTACCTATTTATCTACTTGCGATTTCTTGCTTTCAAACTGCTAGGTTGGCAGGAGCTGGGGCCAGAGATGGGAGCTCACTCTGTCATGCGGCACTCGGGTCTCGAACTGCTGAACTACCAACCTTCCGGTCTGCAGTTCAGCGTCTTAACCACTTGAGTCACCGCAGCCCCAGCACCAAATAGAACAGCCGGCACAAAAACAATATAAACAGCCATATAACTTTCAAACTCGAAACTTCTCATGTAAGATAAATAACATTCCTCTTGGCATTATTTTTTAATTTACTTTTTAAAATTTAGATTATATGTAGTTTGCCTTTCATGTTGAGACTCAAAGTGGATTACATAGTGTAAGTCAAACACCATGAACAGGTTGGGACATCCAGGGAACAGTACAATAGGGGATGGCTTACAGAATCTGAAAACAAACAGAAATCTAAAACAGAGTTGAAACAAAGCACAGGCATGTGTGGAAACTTAGTCTGGAGCATACTTACAGTGATAGGCAGCAGTACAGCAGTTATACTTCTGCTGCAGAGATACTGGTTTTTTTTTTAAGAATTCCAATATTGGGAGGAGGGGGCTTATACCAATGGTCAATTCAAAGCCTCTGTGTCTGATAAACTTGGCTCTCATTAACCATGATTGCTCATGACTGGCCAGATTAACTAGCTTGTATTTCAAAAGTACAGAACACTTCCTTCAGAGACGGCCAACAAACCTTGCTTTTCTCACTTCTCATGAGTCTCGATTGTTGGCTTGATGACAAAACCTATGCCTCTTCACTCCTTTCACATTGCCTAGTTAACAGTTACCCATCCAAATTGCACACCTTTAAATATTTGGTCAACCACAGGGATCTAACTCAGAACTGGTATCTGTCCTGATATAAGGAATAGTTCATTAGCATGGAGACTGGAAACCTCATCTTTAGACTAACTTGTGTAGTAGTCTTTTCAAAAGCCCTGCTTCTTGCAGTTTCTTTCATTTTTTTATTGTTGCATGTTAAGATACTGATAGGGATGCTCTGGCACCCACCGGTTCGGCTCATATCTCAGGGCCAAACTAGATATGACAGCATCCCTGGGTCCTACTGAAATGCCCCGTTCCCCCACGGGCACTTCAGCATTTGAAAAGGTATGGGAGGGAAACAAGAGCACCTCAGCTAGCCATGTTGTGAGCCAATCAGGATCAGGCCATTGCAGCATTTTAAAACCACTTTAAAATGGCAGTAGTGGACCCATGGATGCCTTCCATCAAGTCTGGCTCTCACTCACCCATCATGAGCAAGGAGCTGATTGTTCAATGAGCAGTTCAAACCTGTTTGCTAGGCTGCTTTCTGTAAAGGTAAAGGTTCCCTTGCTCGAAAGTCAGTCGAATCTGACTCTAGGGTTGCAGTGCTCATCTCCGTTTCAAAGCCAAAGAGCCAGCACTGTCTGAAGACATTTCCGTGGTCATGTGGCCGGCATGACTAAACACCAAGGCACACGGAACGCTGTTACCTTCCCACCAAAGTGGTACCTATTTATCTACTTGCAATTTCTTGCTTTCGAACTGCTAGGTTAGCAGGAGCTGGAACTAGAGACGGGAGCTCACTCCATCATGTGGCACCCAGGTCTTGAACTGCTGAACTACTGACCTTCCACAGCCTGCAGTTCAGCGTCTTAACCATTTGAGCCACCGCTAATCCTGTGCATGCATGCTGCCTTTGCTTTCTTCCGACTATTTTGAGAGTAATCAAACACAGGTCATATAAAATGAACTGAGAGCCATTTTTTCCTTTAAAGCAAATCTGTCCATCTTGCATGCATCTGTGCCCGTCTGATCAACATAGGTATGGACCTACAGAAGTCTGCGCATGCGTGTTTCCGCACAGCCGCATGGCAGTAGTAGTTTTCCACATGCACACACCCTGGGCAACATTCAGCTACCTTACCCAAGTGTCCTAAGGGGAAATTGATTTCACCTTCTGTGTAGATGAAAGAAGGGAACTGAAACTCCACCATTACACCTACTGCACAGCTGCAAAGCTGCTCAGCGCAGTTTTCAAGTCAGGCATTGAACAACAAAGGCAAGTGTTCGTTCACCTGCCAAATACAGTCATTGCAAAGCTGTCCACATCCCTAGATGCTGATTGGTCCATTTCAAGGAACAGGTGATCCCCCTTTCCTCACATCCCAAAACTTTTTGTCTATAAAAGGCAAAAGCTGAAGATACCCAATATGAGGCAGATTCCTATTTCTCTCTTCTCGAACCGAGAACATCAACTTGGGGGCCAGGGCAGATGTCAGCGTCCTGTGAGGTGGGGCAACTGCCAGGGCCCAGGGCTTCTGGCAGGGCCCACTGCTGTTGAGCCCCCTATTCACTGATTTGCTAGTGCTCCACCATCCTCCCAGCTACTCACATTGCCCAGGGCCACTGGGGAAAGGGCCACAGGCAGCAATGAGCCTTGGCAGTGGAGAGCTCACAAGCGGGCAGGGCAAGGACACACAGGCAGGTGGGAATCATGTGGGTAGGTGGGAGAGAAGGAGGGCATGTTTGGAGGCCGGGTGGTGGATAGAAGAGTGGGAACTGGGAGCTCTCTGCCTGGGGCCCCTCGAAACCTGGAACTGGCCCTATTTAGGGCAATGGAAGCCGTGCCTTCTGGCTCAAACAGGCTGTGATTCTTAGAATGCCATACTGTATGCTGTATTTCAAACCCTACCAGTAAGGAGCCTGCCCATGGGGTAAAAACATATTTAGAAATATCTTATTTTATTTTATGGGTTTGGATTCCAAAAGCATAGGCATTCTAATAATAAAACTATTTGTATAACTTTATGGATTTGTGCCTTGTGCACCTACATGTACCCTATATGCATTATTATGTCATCCACTAGTAGAAGAACATTTTGATTTTATAGGAGAAACTGAGGCATGCCTGCAGGCCAAGAGAATAACAAAAGGGGAAAAAATAACAGGGCATACCTGTTTTGGAGTGGCAGCGGCAATTATTTTCATTTTTTTGTGATTTAAAAGCAAAATCGCAGGGACATGAACATCTGAGCATGCAAAGCTAGGGAAAACCCTTGTCTGGCTGCAGATTCTCAAGGGTGCTTACAACCTTCTAGTCTGGGGTTCCCCAAAGTGGTGCCCAAGGGCACCATGCCGCCCACTAGTCCTTCCCTTGGAGCCCACTGAGCTTTTCAGAAAATGTGTGGGGCCATTGTAAGGCAGGGTTTGTTATCGGTTGCCCTCATCCCAATGAAAAAGTTTTCCACTGGAGAATCAGGAGGACTGTTAAGCACCTTCGTCCATTTGTGGGCCCATTTCCCCTTCAGGATTTCCTTCTTCCCAAGAGGTATGAGTAGGGAGGTATTCCATTCAACTCTGCTTCCTGCGGCAGCCATTTTGGGCTTTGCTCTTCTCTCTCTCTCCTGTGGCAGCCATTTTAGGGGGGCGCTCACCACCCCCTCTCAGAATTCCATATGTGCCCACAGGCTCCAAAAGATTGGGGGACTCCTAACCTTTTCAGGACAGCCCTACAAGCCTCTATCCAAATACATTGTGGCACAATATCCAATAGGCCATGTTTGAGAGGAGAGAGCTGCGGCAGTGTGAGGCCATCCATGTTGCTTTTTTCTCTCCTACCCTTTTTTTTTAACCCGAGAAAGATCCCATCAGTTTGCCAGGAAGGGATTCCCACAGGGAGCCAAAATTCATTAAGCTCCCCTTCAAAATCCAGACAAGCTTCTCGTTCATTTCACCACGACAGTCAGCCCACAGATTTCAAGGCGTGTCTGACTGAAGGCCATCTTCTGCCACTCTGCTTTGTCGGCCTGTTTCCTGGAGCAGAGGGAGACCATTGACAGAGCAATAAATTTAGGGGCTTATAGAAAGGGAAGCCATGAGGCCAGAAGCCATGTAACGCAAGCGGTTGCGAGAAAAATACAGTCTGCTGAGTCAGTTTTCTTCCATGGAGCTGCGCGGGGGGAGAGGGAGAAGACAAATCCTGACTTAAGAGATCATAAATGCTGGAAGAGAGAATGCGGCTCATCTACAACCGACAGCAGGAAGCAAGACCTTCAATCCGACATGCAGGAGAGTCTTTGAGAGGTCCTGAGTCTCATACTTTCTGGGGAAAGTAGGCATCCTGCTCTCATTATGCTTACATCCAGGGCTTTTTTTGTAGAAAAAGCCCAGCAGGAACTCATTAGCATAATAGGCCACACCCAACAACACAGCTTATTGGCATATTAGGCCACACCCCCATGCCACCAGAAGTGTGGTCATCCAGCCACACCCACCTTTTGCTTCTGATTCTGTTTACCTTGTTTGTTGTCAAAACCCAGGGCTTTTTTTGTAGCAGGAACTCCTTTGCATGTTAGGCTACACACCCTTAATGTGGCCAGTCCTAACCAGCTTCTGCTGTTGGGTGTGGGCTGCTATGCTAATAAGTTCCTGCTGGGTGTGGCCAACTGGGAAACCAGCCGGAACTGGTTCCTGTGCGTTCCTGCCCCAAAATAGCCCTGCTTACATCAAAAGATACTTAGTCTAAATGCCTCCTAACCATACACAAAGAGCCTCAGAATAGGGACCTAGTTTCCACACTGGCATCTAACTAGCTAGGCAGCTAAAAACTCCACTGGAACTCTTCCTGATCCAAGCCAGAATCCTCTGCAAAATTTTGTTACATTTTCAATCCTTACCCCTGTTAAAATGCCTTGGTCTAAACAAGGGGTCGCCAACATGGTGGGCACCATGGCACCTGCAGAAACTTTTCATGGTGTCTGCCAAGTGGTTTTAGAAAGTGGGATGAGGCTTCTGCATAGCTATTGGAGATCTGATTGACTTCAGATTTTTAAAACTCTTACTCTTGCAGCATCCTCCATTACAGCACAAGGGAGGTTAGTTGAAGAAGGTGGGGGAGGGAGTGCCAGCCTCAGCAGCCTGCTAGAGGCGATCTGGTGTATTCTGGTGCTTTGCAAAGTGACTCTATGTGCCCTGGGAGGTCAGTTGAAGAAGGGGGGGAGCGCTGGCCTCAACAGTGTGCTAGAGGTGATCTGGTGTGTTCTGGTGCTTTGCAAAGTGACTCTATGTGCCCTTAAGCCTGGGAGGTTAAGTAACACAAATATGTTCCATATAAATATAAATAAGTTTAATATAAATATATGGCTTGTAATACAAATGATAATAGTTTATATGTTGTTTGTATGTTTATACACTGAAATACATTTTTTAAAAAAATGTCAGCCCACTCACAGTTTTAATGCTTGCGCCACTTTTGGCTCACAGGGTAAAATTTCTGCTTATGAGACTGCGCACCTTAGAGGGAACATTGCTGCTGACCCCAGCTGACATGAGCTTCTAGCAGGTCAGCTGATCACATGCCTCAGTCACATGACACTACTACAGATCAGCTACCCCACCTAAACCCATCAAGCCAGCCTTCCCACCATAAGCTTGATGGAAAAGTGTTTGCACAAGATCCTTAGGCTGTGTTGAATAACTCTAACACCTGCTTCCTCTAAATCAGGGCTCCCCAATGTGTTATACAAATAACAATGGTGCTTTCAAACCCCTTTTCTGGTGCCCACCAAGTATTTTTAGGAAGTGGGTGGAGCCAGTTAGAACTTTTGCTAAGCAAGGATTCTCATTGACTACTGGAGATTAGATTAGCTGTGCAGATTTTTTAAAATGCTGTTATGGCACCAGCTGCCATCACAGCACAAGGATCTACACTGTTTTACTTAAGATAATCTGTGGCAATCATTTTGTCATTGGCTTCGCCTGCTGCAGCAGCCATTTTGTGGCAATCATTTTATTGCTTGCACCCACTATGCCATGTCAGAATTCCAAATGTGCTCACTGGTTCAAAAAGGTTGGAGATCCCTGCTCTAAATATCCCACCACATAGTGTTAGCAGTTGGACCCCCTTCTCCCGCTGAGGAGCAACTTAAGGCAAAAGCACCCCTCTGTACGTCACCCTAAAACCATAAGTGTAGGGCACTGCTTGGGCCAAAATGGATGCCAGGCAGGCAGAGGCCTGGGAAATCAGTTTCAAAACATGAGTAAAAGAGGCTGACTGGCTGCTTCCCCATCCTTATTTTGGAGACATGCACAGCTCAGAACAATAGGTCACCCAGGATCTATTGATATACTCAGGAATAATCCCTTCAGTACCCAAGCCCAGCTTTGCCTTCACCCATCCTTGATTAAGCACCACTCAAGCAACACTTAAATCTATTCACCTTCCCCTTCACCCTTCTTGCCCAGTGCTCGTAGGGCCATCAAACCTCTCCCACCTCTTTGTCTATCTCCAGTAGAAAGATCAGTTCATTGTCCTCTGGCAGTAAGTCATCCTGCCTCAGGATATGTTTTGCCCCATAAATACATCACCCTGCTGCCCCAGCAGTGTATATGTGTTCTTAGACCCCCCTCACACACCCACTTGCATGTGGTTCCTCTCTTGCTTTCCAAAATGCTGGCCATTTCCTCTTTGACATGCTGCTTCCACGGACTTCTTCAAGATTGGTAAATATCACCCATCCTTCCAAAACTGTCCCCTTTCCTCCCTGATCTTCTTAGTTAGCTCTTGTATGTGTTTGCTGTGTGCACCCTCGTTTTATCCTGTTTTCGGGGGGGGTCCAATAAAAACCTTTCCCATAAATAACAGCCTGGTTATTTCCAGGAGTTCCCATATGGACGATCTGAGTATACATAGGTGGAGATCCTAGTAACCCGTCTCTCACTCCATCTCCAAGCTAATTCCCCAAACTAAGTGGAGACTGCCACTCATCCAGTTTTAATATGAAGCCATAATAATGGTTTGTTCCATATGCAGAAAGGGGGAAAGATTGCTACCAGTAAGTATTTGCAGTTTCCCCAAGACATTTACTAACTCTTGCTTGAGGTCTGGTTCACACATGTAATGGTATGAAAATCCCGAGCAGACTGACTTCTAGATGATCCACTGAAATAAACCATCTTGAATAATTATCTTCAGCACCTTATGTTTTAGTAGTGAATTGTTTTATATGATTTTATATGGGTTTAATTGTATTAACACACTGATTGTGAGCTGCCCTAAGCCTGCATTGCGGGGAGGGCAGGGTATATATGTGATTAATAAAAATAAAATAAATAAATTCGAGATATGCGGATGACACCACATTACTGGCAGAAAACCATGAAGACTTGAAACAACTACAGATGAGGGTCAAATCAGAAAGTGCCAAAGCAGGATTACAGCTGAACACCAAGAAAGAAAAAGTAATGACAGCTGGGGAATTACACAACTTTAAGGGTGACGATGAAGAAATTGAAACTGTTCAAGATTTCCTATTACTTGGCTCCATCAAAAGGGAGACTGCAACCAAGAAATCAAAAGTAAATTGAGACTGGGAAGGGCAGCTGATGACCAAGATCAAGATAATTCATACCATGGTATTCTCCATTACTACATACAGGTGTGAAAGTTGGACAGTGAAGAAAGCAGACAGGAAGAAAGTTGATTCCTTTGAAATGTGGTGTTGGAGGGGAGTTTTATAGATACCATGCATGGCCAAAAGGAAAAAGAAATGGGTTCTAGATCACAAGAACATACGAGAAGCCTTGCTGGATCAGCCAATGGCCCATCCAATCCAACACCTTGTCTCACACAACGGCCAAAACCCAGATGCCATCAGGAGGCCCAGCAATGGGCCAGAACTCCAGAAGCCCTCCCACTGTTGCCCCCCAAGCACCAGGAATCCAGAGCATCACTGCCCCAGACATAGTGTTTCATCTATACCTTGTGGCTTATAGCCACTGATGGACCTCTGCTCCATAAGTTTATCCAATCCCCTCTTGAAGCTGTCCATGCTTGTAGCCACCACCCCTTCTTGTGGCAGTGAATTACAAGTGTTAATGAACTCTCCCTAATAGCTAAAATTATTAAACTGATGCTATTGTACTATGTTCATATTATGAGAGGACAACAGTCACTGGAAAAGAAAGTAACACTAGGAAAAGCTGAAAGCAGTAGGAAAAGAGGAAGACCCAGCATGAGATGGATTGGCTCAATCATGGAAGCCACGGTACTCGATTTGCAAGAACTGAACAAGGCTGTTAATGATAGGACATTAAGGAGATCATTAAATCTTACAGTCGCCGTAAGTCAGAAGCAACTTGATGGCACCAAAAATACACACACACACAGAGGGGTATGAAGTGGTAGAATGTGCCATTTTGGACTGCAGGTAGTGCTTTCCAGCTTACAATGTTCCTTTGCATGTATACACACACACATAAAACCTCCATGCAGATGGAGAAACAGCACAACAAGAATGGTTCTACACCATCCCCCTTTCCTTGCTCTGAATGTTGTATGTGTGTGTTTTTTTAATTTGCAGGGGATTTTTCCATAGAGAATCAGTCCTAAGATTGTGCCTAGGGAAGCTAACCTCTAGGTAGGACCTGGAGATCTCCCAGAATTACAACCGGTCTCCGAACAACAGAGATAAGTTCCCCTGGAGAAAATAACTGCTTTGAAGGGTGGATTCTATGGTAATACATTTGGAGGCTCTACCTCCAGATCTCCAGGAATTTCTCAACCCAGAACTGGCAAACCTAAGTTCCACTGACACCATCACTTATTTGGGAGATGGAGAATGATAGAAAAAAAGAAATTAAGACCTCAAGGAGAGGCCCTCCTTACTGCCCTGTGAATCAAAGAAGCTCGTTTGGTGGGAACATGAAAGAAAGGGCCTTTTCAGTGGCAGCCCCACGATTATGGAACAACCTTCCCAGGGAGGTGTGCCTGGCTGCCTTGCTTTCAATCTTTAGGAGGCAGTTGAAGACTGTTTGATTTAGGACTGCATTTGATGAAGTTACTAGCAGTCCTGAATAGTTCTTTGATATTTTATGTATTTTATGTAGGCTATTTTTTTATCTATATTGTAAGCTGCCTTTCCACAAGAAAGACAGATATATAATAATTGCTTTAAATAAATATCATTTATTAAAAATACAGGAGCCTGTCTTCACCCTAGAGGGGTGAGGAAAGCAGATATACATGGTAAGCAATAGAACAAAGTTTGAGTCCAGTGACACCTTTAAGACCAACAGAGTTTTATTCAAGGTATAAGCTTTCGTGTGCAAGCACACTTCTTCAGATACAGAGAAAGAGAATTTCCTCAACCATTACATATAGAAAGATAGAGAGAGGGTGGGGGGTTTAGTTGCCAGGAAGGACCAATTAGGGACAAGACAAAGAAAAAAAATTGGGAATTACCAGTTCATACATCTAGGTAGGGTGAGCAGTAAATCATCATGCAGTGACAGGGTTGCCAGCCTCCATGTGGTGGCTGGAGCTTTCCTGCAAGTGATCTCCAGGCAATAGAGATCAGTTCACCTGGAGAACATAAGAACATAAGAACATAAGAGAAGCCAATGTTGAATCAGGCCAATGGCCCATCTAGTCCAACACTCTGTCACACAGCGGCCAAAATATACCAGGTGCCATCCGGAGGTCCAGCAGTGGGGCCAGGGCACCAGAAGCCCTCCCACTGCTGCCCCCTCCAGCACCAAGAATAGAGTGCATCACCTGCCCCAGACTGAGAGTTCCCATCCATACCCTGTGGCTAATAGCCACTGGTGGACTTCTGCTCCATATGTTTATCTAATTTCCTCTTGAAACTGTCCATGCTTGCAGCTGCCACGACCTCCTGTGGCAGTGAATTCCATATGTTAATCACTCTTTGGGTGAAGAAGTATTTCCTTTTATCTGTTTTAACCCGACTGCTCAGCAATTTCATAGAGTGCCCACGAGTTCTTGTATTGTGAGAAAGGGAGAAAAGTACTTCTTTCTCAACCTGCTCAATCCCATTCATAATCTTATAAACCTCGATCATGTCACCCCTCAGCCGTCGTTTCTCCAAGCTAAAGAGCCCCAAGCATTTTAACCTTTCTTCATAGGGAAGGTGTTCCAACCCTTTTATCATTCTAGTTGCCCTTCTCTGCACTTTTTCCAATGCTATAATATCCTTTTTGAGATGTGGTGACCAGAACTGTACACAGTATTCCAAATGAGGTCGCACCAATGATTTATACAGGGGCATGATGATACTGGCTGATTTGTTATCAATTCCCTTCCTAATAATCCCCAGCATAGCGTTGGCCTTCTTTATTGCAGCTACACATTGTGTAGACATTTTCAGCGAGTTATCCACTACGACTCCAAGATCTCTCTCTTGGTCAGTCTCTGCCAGATCAGACCCCATCAATGTGTATTTATATTTAGGATTTTTGGCTCCAATGTGCATCACTTTGCACTTGGCCACATTGAACCCCATTTGCCACGTTGACGCCCACTCACCCATCCTCAACAGATCCCTTTGGAGTGCCTCACAATCCTCCCTGGTTTTCACCACCCTGAACAACTTCGTGTCATCTGCAAATTTAGCCACATCACTGCTTACTCCCAATTCCAAATTGTTAATAAACAAGTTAAAAAGCATCGGACCGAGTACTGATCCCTGTGGTACCCCACTGCTTACCACCCTCCACTGAGAAAGTTTCCCATTTATACTCACTCTCTGTTTCCTATTTAGAAGCCAGTTTTTGATCCACAAGAGGACTTGTCCTTTTATCCCATGACTATTGAGCTTACTTAGGAGCCTTTGATGAGGAACTGTATCAAAAGCTTTCCGGAAGTCAAGGTAAATAATATCTATTGGGTCCCCCTTGTCCACATGTTTGTTCACTCCCTCAAAAAACACTAACAGGTTAGTGAGACAAGATCTTCCTTTACAGAACCCATGCTGAGTCTGCCTCAATAGTTTTTGTTCATCAATGTGCCTACTAATTCTTTCCTTAATAACAGTTTCCACCAATTTACCCGGTATCGATGTCAGACTGACTGGCCTGTAATTTCCTGGATCTCCCCTGGAGCCCTTTTTAAAGATTGGAGTGACATTAGCTACCTTCCAGTCCTCAGGAATGGAGGCAGATTTTAAAGAAAGATTACATATTTTTGTCAGGAGATCCACAAGTTCACATTTGAGTTCTTTCAGAACTCTCGGATGAATGCCATCCGGGCCTGGTGATTTATTAGTTTTTAAATTGTCCATCAGTCGGAGGACTTCCTCTCTTGTCACCGCAATCTGATTCAGGTCTTTCAAACCCCCTCCCGAAATCGGTGCTTCTGGAGTGGGCAAACACTTCTTCTCTTCCACAGTGAAGACAGAGGCAAAAAATGCATTCAGCTTCTCAGCCATTTCCCTATCATCCTTCACTACTCCTTTTATCCCTTGGTCATCCAAGGGCCCCACTGCCTCCCTGGCTGGCTTCCTACTTCTAATGTATTTGAAGAAAGTTTTATTGTTGGTCTTTATGTTTTTTGCGATATGCTCCTCATATTCCCTTTTTGCTTGCCTGATCACAGACTTGCATTTTATTTGCCATAGTCTGTGTTCCCTTTTATCAACCTCACTAAGACTAGCTTTCCACCGCTTAAAGGAATCCTTCTTACCTTTTACAGCTTCCATTACTTTATTTGTTAACCATGCAGGCTTTTTTCTATACCTATTTGTACCTTTCCTAACCTGCGGTATATATTTTTTCTGAGCTTCTAGGATTGTCTTTTTAAATAGTCTCCAAGCTTCCCCAATGGTTTTGACCTTCTCCACTCTTCCTTTCAATTTCTTCCTCACATGTCCCCTCATACCAGAGAAGTTACCCCTTTTAAAGTTAAAAGTGGTTGCGTCAGTCTTTTTGGGCAACTCCCTATCTGTACAAATGTTAAACTCAATGACATTATGGTCACTGTTCCCAAGTGGTGCAATCACTTTTACATCTCTCACCAGGTCTTGGGTGTTACTTAGGACCAAATCCAGGATCGCCTCTCCCCTGGTAGGATCTGTGACCATCTGTTCCACAGCACAGTCATTGAGAGTGTCTAAGAACGCAATCTCTTTTTCCTGACTAGAACTCATATTGACCCAATCAATGTGTGGGTAGTTAAAGTCGCCTATTACAACACAGTTATTTCGTCTAGCCGCTATCTTTAATTCATTCATCATTTTATAATCCTCCTCTATCTTTTGATCTGGTGGGCGATAACAAACTCCCACTGTTAAGCCTCCTTTTGGACCCACTATTTCAACCCATAGCATTTCCAGAAGCGAATCCAATTCTCTTACCCTCTCAATCTTACTGGACGGTACACCCTCTCTGACATACAGAGCCACCCCACCTCCAACCCTTTCCCCCTATCCCTCCGATATAATTTATAACCAGGAATCACCGTATCCCACTGATTTTCCTCATCCCACCAAGTTTCTGAAATACCCACAATGTCTATTTCCCCCCCAACACCAAGCATTCCAACTCCCCGATTTTACCTCGGAGACTTCTAGCATTTGTGTATAAACACTTATAGTTTCCCACGTTTGTTAAGCCCACAGCCTTCCTCTTGCTGCCTCGAGACCTTGCCAGGCAGTTCCTATCATTAGCCACAGTCTCAGTGGACAATTGTAATCCATTTCCTTGTACAAAAGTAATAGCTACCCCTTCATCTCTTTGAGATGAGCCATCCCGAACCAGAGACTTTTCATCTCCTGTCGGCTTTCCCCCATTATTCAGTTTAAAAACTGCTCTGCCACCTTTTTGATTTTGAGCGCCAGCAGCCTGGTTCCTTCTCGGGACAAGTGGAGACCGTCCCTTTTGTACAGCTCCCTCTTGTCCCAAAAAGCATCCCAGTGCCTAACAAACTTGAACCCTTCCCCCCTACACCACCGTCTCATCCACGCATTGAGACTCCTGATCTGTGCCTGTCTCTCCGGCCCTGCGCGTGGAACAGGTAGCACTTCCGAGAAGGCTACCTTGGAGGTCCTGGCCTTGAGTTTCCTGCCCAGCAGCCTAAATTTCTCCTCCAGGACCTCACGACTGCATTTCCCCACATCGTTGGTGCCGACGTGCACCACGACCACTGGCTCCTCCCCAGCACTATCTACCAGCCTATCTAAAAAAGTCACTTTGGAAGGTAGACTTTATGGCATTAGACCCCATGGAAGTCCCTCCTCTCCCCAACCCCCCAGGTATTTCCCAACCTGGAGCTGGCAACCTTATTTACAAGTTCTGCAAGTTGGACTTAGGGTTGTCAGGTCCCCCTGTCCATTGGCAGGGGATGGGGGGGTAGGGTTGCCAGATCCAGGCTGGGAAACTTCTGGAGATATGGAGATGGAGCCTGGGGAGGACAAGGGCATCAGTGAGGTAACAATGCCATAGAATCCACCCTCCAAAGTATTTACTTTCTCCATGGGAACTGATCTCTGTAGTGTAGAAATGAGCTGTAATTCCAGGGGATCCCCAGGTCCCACCTGGAGGCTGGCATCCCTAGACTTGGACTAGTGGTTTATATGACATACAAAAGAATCTGTCTCAGGACTGTCTCATGTTAGAGGCAGCAGCTCTCCAGGGTCTTTCCCAAAGCAGAAATGGTCTTTCCCAACAAGCATTACTTGCTCCTGTAACTAAGCACTGAACTTGGGACTTTCTGCGCACTGTTCATATGTGCTACCACTAAGCTATGGCTACCCCCGTTCAAATTCTCTGCGATCCTTGGAGGAACAAGAAACGAAGGCCAGAAGCCTGCTCTCGCCTAGGACTGTTAATGGATGTGGTCTGTCATGAGGAAAGCCCTCTCTTTATGCAAATACCTGTGACATTAATAAGCCAGCCAAGCTGAGAAATAACATTTCTTCTCTAATTTCCTCTAACGTTATAATACTGATTTAGATAGCACTTTACAGCTTCAAAGCACTTTATGGGTATTAACTAATTAAACCTCTCACCACCCCTCTGAGGTAGGTAATGTGTGTTGAAAGAAATAATTTGAACTTTTCTGACACATTGATAGCTTCCAAATTAACTATTCAGAAAAGGGAGGTAGGCACAGTCGCAGACAGCTCATGAAGGCCTGTGCTCAGGGTGCCACTGCGGTAGTGAATAATTCAGAAATCTTTAGCATACATTTTTATAAATCAGTGGTACAAGCTCACCTGGAAGAGAAGGAGCGAACACTACCCTCTCCCTGTCCAAAATCCTACAACAGAGAAGAAAGAAGGGTATCTTTACAGGGGAAGAGCACTAGAATAACTTATGTGGAAGGACAGATTAAAAAGATAAAGATCCAGGAGTTGAAGATATTATTACTTGCCAAAGGAACAGAAGGACCACTGATACTTTGTAATGTAAGCCTCTTGGGTTTTTTTGGAACCAAGTAAAAGTCCTGTTGGATTAGATGTTATCTCATATGAGTAAAACAGTCTACTAATTTTGAATGAAACCAGTTTCAAAAACTTAAAATAGATGTCTCATGAAAGAAGTATTAGAACTTCCAATCTAAAAGCTGCTACTATTACAAGAAAGAGACTTTCTACTTTTATTCCATATTATGGAACAACAATGCAATCCAGCTAACTGAAACGTAATAAGGGTACCCTTATGCTCAAACCTGTTGATTACAATTGTCCCCCACAAATTAAACAACTTAAAGCCTTAACTGATAAATCTTCCAATGAAACCAATTAAAAATGGAAAGAATTATTGCAGAGTCTTGCAAATCGCATTAGGGATGCCAGTCCCAGGTGGGGGTGGGGTCCCCTGATTTCATGCCCGCTGGTGGGGGAAGCCTGGCAGGGGAAGACCTGCCCCCAAAAGCGACAACCGGCAGCTTAAAAGGGGAGTCAAGAATGGTACCGTCAGCACTTTTCCAATCATACGCCTTTCTGCTTGCCCAGTCCTGCTGTATACCACCTAGGTCATGGTGAGTCTTTCAAGAGCATCCCCATGAGCCTTTGGGAAACATGCAAATAATTTGCATAATTTTGCATGTTTCCCAAAGGCTCATGGGGATGCTTTTGAAAGACCCACCATGACTTAGGTGGTATATAGCAGGACTGGGCTAGCAGACGGGGGGTTGTTGGAGGTGTTTTGAAGGTACCACTCTTGACTGCCCTTCTGGGGGGGGGGTACTCCTGAATTCCAGTGGCAAATTCACCACTTGAAGTTCAGGCATGTATGGCCCTCACTTCTTGCAAACAGCATTCAAAGGGTCCCCTTAAATTCTGTTTGCAAGAAGTGGGTGGGGTAAATTCGCCACTTGGAGTTCAGGCATGCAAGGCGCTGGTCCCCAATGTGATGATGTCACTTCTGTGTGATGTCATCATGTTGGTGATGTCCCCTTCCCCTCCAGGAATGCCCCCCAATGCCCCCTCCCAGCAAGGAGGAAGGACCTGGTAACCCTATATCATAACCAACTCAGGGCTAGATTACAGCAGCAGAAATCATGGAATATCTTCTAGCCTAATTGACACCATCAGCAGATGAGTTAGCAAAACTGTTCCTGATTCTATATCATTTCCAACTGCACATGAGGTAACAGGACAAGGGAAACAGCCCTTCCTGAGAGCAAGATGATCTTAGGAATTCACCTGTCTAGGGGCTTTTTGCATGTTTTTTTGAGGGGAGGGGAGAGATCTGTCCCCATACTTCATTGGTTTACCCCAATTTCCACACATTTTTGTGCCTTTAGTTTTTGCTTCTATTTTTTATTTTGGTTTTTTTTTTCCCTGGTTCTTTTGAGACCATTTGTACCATGATCTTTTCTGGAAGCCGATTTTGAGTCTCTTTTTCCTTGTGTGCAATGTTTCTTCTCCCCACTCTGAAGATGACTGGTTTCACTTTTTTTAAAATGGCACTAAAATATATGATATATAGATATACTGCTGTGATGGTAGGTTAAGCAGATTCTTTGAATCCCCAGCTTTCTTTCTTTTTTTACAAAAAGGAATTCTCTGTTCCCTTGTAGAGATATGCCTTTTTCCTTATATCTTTGTGAGGAAAAGTGCTAGAGAAATACTTTTCTTAAAAAAAATGAAAGCTGGGAATTCAAAGAACCTGCATATCTGATCATTACAATGGTATATTGATATTTTAGTGCCTTCTTAAAAATGCAGCCATAATATTGATATATTAATATAAAGATGTGCAAAAAATAAAAAGGATAAAAAAGAAGGGGTGCCGTGATGGTACTGATGATGCCACTAGTGATGCCACAAATGATGACAGCACCCTTCCTTGGAAATCCTGGTTCTTGAAGGCATGCGCGGAAGAAAACAAACTGAGTCTGCAAGTGTGAAAATGCAGAGGGAGAGCAGACAAGTTCAAACTAGTTCAATGCTTGTGGATCGACTGTCCCCAAAAATCAGGAGTACCTCAAGAGTGCAGAAAGTCCATAATTTTGGATCCAACCCAGAATCCAAAAATACCCTAATCAGCTACCAGTTCAGTATTTTCAGCATGGAAGAACTTGTTTCCAGAATTTGTACTTTAGTTACTCTGGGAACCAATGGCAGTATTAGGGTGCGGTCACATGGACCTTTTGATCGGGGTTCGCCACTGTTTCTTCGTGCATGTAAATTTCACATTCACATGTGCCAATCTGCCTCCCGCACGGAAGCGGGCTCACTCCTGCAATGCTCCCGGGTTTTCCTGCCCCCTGGAAAATCAGGCATTTCCCTGGCACTTGCACTTTGAATGCGCGATTTCGCCCATCTGGACAGCCATTTTTCGCAATGATTGAGATTAGGGCCGTGTTTTGTTTTTTTTAAAGCTTCCGGTTTGAGCGCTTGCATAAACATGCGCTTAATAAATCCATTTAATGTTTAATAATGGGTTTATTAAGCGCATGTTTGCTCAAGTGCTCAAACCAGAAGCTTTTTTAAAAAAAGAATGCACAAAGACGGCCCTGGAGGTGGGAACGAGAGGCGGGTGCTCTGGCAGCCTGGACAGGGCTGGCAAGGAGGATGGCGGAGACGGCGGAGCCTTTTTGTGTGGGGCAATGGCGGCAGCAGCAGCGGCGGCACCACCCCCCACAGCAGTGGCAGGAGCAGCAGCCACCCGAGCCTGCCCTGTGGCCGGCAGGATCGCCTGGAGGGACGGCACAGCGACAGGTGAGCGGGTGCTGGAAGAGAGGGGCTGGCTGCATCTAGTCAGCCCAACCTGAAGAAAAATGTTCCCGATTTAAACAAAGCGGGAACAAAGCACCTGCCAGTGTGACTGCACCCTTAGTCATACTCCAGAAATATGACACTCCTATAGTCATTCTCTGTATAGGTCTGGAATGCCGAGAAAACAACAGTTTATGCCCCTGGGGAAAAGATGCAGCATGTGGATCGAACTGAATTTAAACATTCATAGCATCTTTAGCCTGCCATTATATTCCTGAAGCTAAAAACAGAATCAAATATATTAAAAAAATCTCAGAACAAAATAAAACGATTAAGCAGCTGTCGTCTGGAGATACATGTGTAACTAATATTGAGCTAACATATGCATGAACCACAATAGTTGGCTGTGTGCTCTTATACAGAGCTACTGCAGTCTATAGTTTTAGTGGGCTTCAGATGGATTAACTGCATTGGACTGCACTGTGACCATGAGCCTCACATTCATGGCTGTCATGGCTGAGCCAGCTGGCTCCATTCCCTACCAGAGAATCCATCGTGTTGCCTTATCTACTCTCCACAGCTAGGAGAGACCAACGTAGAACAGACCTGTAGACCTCACCCATAGCACAGTCATACATGTACTCTGCTGGTGACAGACTGACATACATAGACCCAGCCCTCCCTTACTAGTCCCCTTCCCTCCAGCATAGCGGTCTAGATCACTTCTCCTTTGCATCTGAAGAAGTCTGCTCTGACTCACAAAAGCTCCTGCTGGCACCACTGCATGTCTGTTCTATGTTGCTACAACAGATCTATGCTTCTGGAATTCTCAGGGATCAGGCTTGCTAGTTTCCTGCTGGGGGCAGGGATTCCTTACCCCTGATTCCCATTTCCCAGTGCCACTCTTGTGGTCAGTGGAAGAAAAATATTTTTCTAAATTGCCATCCGTCAATGGCACTCAAAGGTGACCTTCATCAGCTCTAGGAATCACTGTAAACTCTATGTTTTTTTTTACTATTCCTAGAGCAGACTGACATCATTTCTGGGGTTTCGCGGGCAGTGACAACACGCTGCTGCCCAACCGCGCCTTCGTGTTCTCCCGCCTGGACTTGCCAATGCCTGGCAACTCTACCAACCCAGTGCTATGCCTGCATTGCTATTACAAAGAGATCTGCAGGTGATGTAGGAGTACCTTGTCGATCAAAGAGCGCTGCTCTGCTTTCTTGGAGTCTGTTTAAATAATGCAGCAGGAGACGGAGCTTTGGCTCACGACAAAGGCGAGACTCGCCTAATGAGGCCTCGGCAGGTGGACATCTATTATTATTAATCACCATCATAATCAGCGACACTTCCAACCCCAATTATGACAGCTGTACTTCATCAAGATACACGATCAGTCACAGGCCTGGACATCCCGTCCTTTGCTGACAATCAGACAAGCCCATGGTGTGTGTCACTTGAATCCTCTGGTGAGACTTCAGAAGGAAGCCTTCATTGGGTTTTTTTTGTTTTGTTATTCATATTTGGTGTAAGGCTATATATATCAAAGAACGAGATCCCCAACCAGGCTCAATATTTTATGGGGATGTTGGGGGTGCACTGCAATGCATTCTCTGCACTAAACACACAGAATCTTAATCTACTGCCATTGACATGCTTTGCAATGATATCTGGGCTTCTCCCATCTCCATCCCCTGGAAAGGGAAAGAGCAAAGAGGAGTTTGCTGGTTTGCTGGTTCATTGCTCTTGTTTTATTGTCAAGGGTTGACTATGGTTCGGTAACCAAAGTATTAACTCAACTGCTTTGATTCTTCCTGGCGTTTTCAGATGAATAATTCAGCAACATTAAATAATTCAGGGACGGACCTTCTCGATAGATATACATCTTGCTCTGTTCTCAGTCCAGCCACCTGCCGTCGCTGTCAGCAGAGCTAAGTTTCCTCCCTCTGTAGCTCTCTTCTCTGTTTTTTGATCTTGCATTCTTTCTTCTGACCCACTGCCACTGTGCTTGGGAAACAAATAATTGGCACAAAAGCCATATTCAGAAAAGTCACTTCCCCCTTCCCGTAACTACCTTTACTATTACATTAAAAAACTTTATTTGCCAAGGTTTATCAAACATAACAATAAGATGACCTGGGGAAAGACAAATGGACGGGATTTTTCAACGCCCCTAGGCTAGTCCTTGACTGCAAAAGGGCTTGAAGAAGAGATCAAACAACTTTGACAAGGCCTCCAAGGAAATGATCAGATTCAACCTTTCAAGTTTTCACAGAGACACACAGGGCACTGGGAGACAGAGATCAAAAAAGGAAGCTGATACTTAATCTTTCATGATTGTCCGACACTGGGAAACAAAGTCCAGCTGGTGAGGAGGACGGCCAGCAGGGCTGTTGAAAAATGTTGCCTGTTCAGAATTTCTTTCCTTTTTTAAGGCTGAAAAAGTTGGGAAAGTTAGTCAAGGGACAGCATTAAGTTTTAGAACTGTGTGTGTCAAGTCACAGCCAATTTACCATGATCTAGGCTTGCCAAGCCCCCACTGGGGGCGGGTAAATTCCCGCCCAGGAGGCCCGTTACCTGCTGGTGGTGGATCGGGCTCCGGGGGGAACTCCACCCCCTGCTGGAGGGCATCCCCAGCATGATGATGTCACCCAGAGGTGACATCATCATGCTGGCCACGTTGTGGGGGGGACATTCTGTGAATCGAGGGAAAACTCTATGGTTTCCCCTCGAGTCACGGTGCCCTGCCCCCAACATGGGCAACACGATGACGTCACTTCGTGCGCGCAGGGAGACTCCCAATGGAGCCCAGAATCCCCCCACTTTGCAGGTAAGTTGACTTGGCAACCCTACCATGATCCCGTAAGGTTTTCAAGGCAAGAGACATTCAGAGGTGGTTCACTATTTCCTGCCTCTGCGTAGCAACCCTGATGTTACTTAGCGGTCTCCCATCCAAATACTAACCAGGGCCAACCCTGCTGAGCTTCTAAGAGCTGATGAGATCGAGCTAGCCTGGACTATCCAGTCAGGGTCAGGCCTTGAGAAAAATACTGACCAGTATATATGCTTACAGCCATAGGCACCCTCTAGAAGGCCTTCCTGTCAGACTCCTGGCTAGAGTTATTTTCAACATCAGTACCGTGTCAGAACTGAGGTTCTGGTGGGAAAATCCACAGATATAGACAGTTCAAACAAGCCCCCCCTCCATACAACCAATCACACATCTTAGCCATCCCATCTATCATCTGCACTCACTACCCTATACACGCACATGAGAATATACGTCTTCTTTATCTAGAAAAGCAAGCTGGCACAGTGTGGCTCAAGGTTGTTCCTAGACAGGGAGGTATCTTGGAAAGAATTACGGCACCTACAATAGAGAGCAGTTCACACACTCAGCCATTCACACACACCCCTCAGGAATTTCCCCCTTACAGTCATGGCAAACTAAAGACAGAGTCTGACACTTCCCATAAGTAAGAGTAGGGTCCTATGCAGTGCTGGGCGTGATTAAACCCCAATAAATAAATGGATTCAGGAGTGCTTCATTCTGCAAAGTTCTGGGCTGCAAACAGGCACAGGATTATAGCCTAAATGTATCTGTATCTGATGAAGGGAGCTTTGACTCTCAGAAGCTTATTCCTTAGAAATTTTGTTGGTCTTTAAGGTGCTGCTGGACTGGAATCTTCCTGGACTAAATGTGTGAGTCTTAAAGTCACTGGTTCAAATATCATCCCTGTTATGGCTACCAGCCTAGAGGTTCTCCTGGAATTATAACAGATCTCTGGACTATGGAGATCATGTTCCCTAGAAGAAATGGGAGTCTAAGAGAAACCGAAGTCCTAAAACAGAGGTGTCAAATATATGGTCTGCCAGTAGGGATGCCAGTCCCCAGGTGGGGACAGGGGATCCCCTGATTCTGCGGACACCTATCCGCTGCCAGCCAGCTGGCCGGTGGGAAAGCCCCACCCCCCAATCCCCGCCCCCAATAGTGACCATCAGAGGCCACTCTCTCCCTCCCCTCCTGCGAGATTTAAAGGGCCCTCCAGCTGATCTGCAGGAACATGTGGCCTGCTGATCAGCTGGAGGGCCCTTTAAATCTCGCAGGAGGGGAGGGAGAGGGGCATCCACATGCTTGTACTCCAAGCGGTGAATTTACCGCTTGGAGTGCAGGCACCTGTGGCTTCTTCTGCTTCTTGCCAAAAGCATTTAAAGGGTCCCTTTAAGTGCTTTTGGCAAGAAGCGGGGGCTGCACATGACTGCACTCCAAATGGCCAATTTGCCACTTGGAGTTCAGGCATGTGAGGGGTGCCCCCCACTTCTTGCCAAAAGCATTTAAGGGGATCCTGTAAAATGCTTTTGGCAAGAGGCGAGGGGTCCCCTGAACTCCAAGTGGTGAATTCACCGCTTGGAGTGCAGGCGTGCGGGGTGCCAGTCCCCAACATGATGACATCACTTCTGCATGACATCATCAAGTTGGGGATATCCCCTCCCCCTCCAGAAATGCCCCCCAAAGTCCCCTGCCAGGGACTAGGAAAGAACGGGCAGTGGCGACCCTAAGTCTGTGGGCCGGAACTGGCCCATCCAAGATTCTCATTTGGTGTGCGAGCAACTGGCCTGGGGAAGCTAGGATAATGTGCAAGCAACCTTTATGGCAAATGACAGAGGGTATGCATTATGCCCCTGCATATTGTCCCAGTGTTAATGAGAAATGGATGGTGGAAGTCAGAGGGTGGGCATCAGGGAGATACTTTAAGGAAGAACTGTTAGAGTGTTAATGCTTTAAGCATGCTTGTATTTTAAATAAAGAATAATATTGTTAATTAGTTTTGCCTGTGGCCTTTATAAAGTTTATATCTCTGGTACCTGGCACTACATTTTACAGCACACATGGCCTGGCCCAACAAAGTATCATTTATGTCAGATCTGGCCCTAAAGTGACTACCCGCTGAGATCCCTCTCTTTCCTGATTTCTGCCCTCCCCACATACCACCCCCAAATCTCCTGCAACCTCCTAAACCAGATTTGGCAACCTTGTCAGTGCTATGGGTCTCCAGATGGACTTAGGCGAGGCCCTCTCTACCTGCCTCTCACATGCCACATGGATAGAATATCAACCTTTCTTAAACGGCCATTTTAGTAATTTCTGAAGTAGTGCAAAACAGAGCAGTTTATAGAGGCAGCTCCACTGGTAACCCCCAGGGTTGCCAACTATAGGTTGGGAAATTCTCAATTTGGTGGTGAAGCCTGGAGAGGCCAGGATTTTGGGAAGGGTGGGGAACCTCAGCAGAGTATAGTGCTATAGAGCTCACCCTCCAAAACAACCATTTTCTCCAGGGGAACTGATCTATGTAGTCTGCAGAACTACTGTCATTCTGGGACAACTTGGCAATCCTACTCTTGCCCAAGGGCATGTGAAGCCACCCCTGTTGCCATCCCATAACAATCTAACATTTGAACTTGTTAAAACAAACCTCAGTTAATGGTGTGTTACGACTGCTGGATATTCTGTATTTCAGAAGCTTGCCCTGATTGAGAAGGTAACCTTTCACTCCCACAAGGCGTGGGAGTTTTTAAATTATGTTTCTAGCTATCTCAGCCTTACAAGCAGCGCTGCCCACCCTTCAGTGTCCTCAAGAAGCTCCCTTCTTTAAAAGCCGGCCTATTTCGCCTGGTCTCGATGCAGCTAACGGCCACAGGTAGGGATGCCAAATCCAGGTTGGGAAATTCCTAGAGATTTCAGGGCGGAAGCCTAGGGAAGTCAGAATTTGGAGAAGGGAGAGAGATCAGTGATGTGGTGCCTTCTAAAGCTGCCACTTTCTCCAGGGGAAGTGATCTCTATCATCTGGAAAACTGCGAGCACCACTTGGACATTGGTTGCCCACACGTGCCCCCCAGGGCAGGTCATCTCCTGCCCCCAGCAGGCCTTGCCCACCGGCACTCCAGGGGGCAGCAGAATTTTTTTTTTTAAAATGCTGCTTTACATATGAACATCAGACCTCCTGTTTTAATTTAGCTCTGACTGCTGTTTTTACCTGGTTGGTAGGTAGGTAGGTAAAATTTGTTGTATATGTCCAAAGGCCATTAAAATATAACAAAAACAACTGCTCAGGCAGTGACAAATAGAACAATAATGACATCAAAATAAAATTGAGAACAGTGTTAAAATTTTCAAGACCAAAACACAACATACACTACAGCTCGTTAAAGGTCAAGCAAAAATTTTTTGTCTGTGTTTTCTTAGCAGCCTGCGCCTACAAAGACATCATACAGGTAACATGCAAGTCATCACCAGAAAGAAGATAGGTTACTTTATCTACCAGTGAGCGTGAAGCTAGCGTTACTAAAATGGCTGCAAGAAATTAAGGACCTGGGATGCACCGTTGGTTCTGATTTTTTTCTCCCTTTGCTCAGTTTTTCTCAGCTTTTCCATAGTTGTTAATCTGTGTTTAGATTTGAACTCAATTTATATTTACTTTATTAGCATCCTTTCGGTGGAAAAGCAGAGTACATTTTTTTAAATTATAGAAATAGATTAATTCTTACCCTTTCTAGCTGGGTGGTTGGACTTGATAGCTTACAAGACCCCTTCTAACTCAAGGACAATGTGTCAAATGAAGTTCAATGTTGTTAAATGTAAAGTGATGCACAGTGGGGCAAAAAAATCCCATCTTCGGGTATAGACTAACAGGGTCTGGACTTCTGAAACTGAGAAAGAAAAAGATCTTGGGGTTGTAGTGGATAACTCAATGAAAGTGTCAACTCAGTGTGCTGCAGCAGTGAAAAAGGCAAAGTTTATGTTAGGGATTATTAGGAAAGGATTGAGAATAAAACAGTTGATATTGTAATGCCCCTGTAGAGATCTATGGTGTGGCTTCATTTGGAATACTGTGTACAGTTCTAGTCAGCACCATATCTCAAAAAAAGACATTTCAGATCTGGAAAAAGTGCAGAGGAGGGTGACCAAGATGATTAGTGGGTTGGACCACCTTCCCTATGAGGAAAGGCTGAAGAATTTGGGACTTTTCAGTTTAGAAAAGAGATGACTGAGAGGGGATGTGATAAAGAATTTTGAAATTACTCATCTCCCCAAATACTACAACTCGAGGTCATACAATGAAACTGATGGGCAGTAGGTTCAGGACAGACAAAAGGAAATATTACTTTACACAGTGAGTGATGAAAATATGGAATTTGCTGCCAGTGGATGTAGTGATGGCCCCAGGAATAAACAGCTTTAAAAGGGGATTAGATAGATTCATGGAGGACTATCAATGGTTACAAGCCATGGCAACTGAGGGGAACCTCCACATACAGAAGCACTAAGCCTCTGAATCCCAGAGGGAAGGTCTCAGCCTCTGAGCCCTGTTGCTGGCTCTCCAGAGGAACTGGTTGGCCACAGAGTGAGACAGATTGCTGGACTAGATGGACCACTGGTCAGATCCAGCAGGGCTCTTCTTATGTCCTTAAGGTCTTTTTGGAGATTTACATTCTTGAATAATATTTTCCTTTTACAACACAGGTAGGCCCTCGCCCTCTCAAAAGAAACACACCAAAGATTTTTTAATTAACTTGGTCCTAAAAGACTGGAAGACTTTGTCTAAGTCCAGTAGCACCCAAGCACCCAGCACCTTGGACCTCTCCTGGAATCACGACTGATCCCAAGATTGTAGAGATCAGTTCCCCTGGAGAAAATGGCTGCTTTACAGGGTGGAGTCTGTGGCATTACACCCTGCTGAGGCCCCTCCCCTCCCCAAATCACATTCTTCCCATGCTATACCCCAAATCTACTGGAATTTACCACAGCCCTCACGTAGGACTGTGTGTTAATTCAAATGCCTTGCTGTTTCTAACATATAAATCGTCTTCTGGCAAGCACTGATCTGTCTTAAGAGTAAGAAATGTGCTTGGCTTTGTCAGTCTATCAGACTCCTACTGCAGACCTAAAGTAAATTATTGAGAGAGTTTGGATCTCACAGTGAGGGCAGCCTTAGATGTACTGTCAGGCAAGCACCAAATGGAGCAATATTGAGCTGTTTCAAGTCTTGTCGGGAGAGGAAGAATGTGGGAGTCACACAATAAATGAGTACCTGCTGACTAAAAACGACTCTCCTTCTACTGGGATCCCTGATCTTAAATTCCGTCAGCCTGACACAAACAAATTTGTTCCCCCATCATTTTTTTTAAAAAAATCTAGATAATAAAACAAAGGGCTTTTTCCTTTTCATCCTCCCTCTATGTATGCTGCATAATAATATATTTATTATTTACATGTTATGTCACAGGGCTCAAAGTAAAAACCCTACATTATTATCCCCGTGAGGGAAAAGTGTCAGTTGGGGTTATGAAAATATATTCAACTATCTGTCTGTAATGGAAAACCAGCCCCAAGTTTGACACAGAATCATGATGGATTAGTCACATTCCAAGAAATGGCAAAGAATTCCCACACTGATGTCACATGGCCATTGTCTCCTCAAACACAATACACATCCTATTATCCACTGAAGCCACAGAAGGGTTAAGTAGTTAGTTAAAAAGTGACTGTGAAGGACCATTTCTGTCCGGTCCCATGCAGCATTAGCAACTAGGAACTGGAAAAGATTCGCCTCAGATGTAACTTTGCCCAAGGAGAGAGAACACGGCTGTTGGAAGTGAAGGGCTGTGTACCAAGCAAACCAGCAACCCAGAGGGGGCCAGTGGGGCTACTAAAATGGACAGGCCAGTTTCCTCTGCATCCTTGCTCTTGAATGTTCTATAGTGGTCTCATTGTTTACCCAGTTTGCAAGTCTCAGGAACTTCCTTCTGGCCAACTCCTTAACTTCCTTTTTTTGGTCTAACATCCCTGATGGCAAAATAACGCTCTCAGCATCACTCTCCATCACTGCTTAGATAGAATGCTAGAATGCTTATTCTTCCTTTACTATCATTGTATGGCATTCCCCATAATCAAGAACACCTATTCATTTATAAGGCAACAAGCTTTGTGTGGACTTTGTTCCTTAAAGCAGCATCCCCCTTCCACTCAGCAAACCAGCTCCGAAGATAACAATGGCTCCTTCTATCAGCCTTCCTGGCCAACTGTCCCAACAGCCTCTCCCTTTTGAAGTTCATCATCAGCCAATTTAGGCTTACCATTTGGTCAGTAGCAGCAGGCAATCTCCCGCCAATAACCTCAGATCCCACTCTTGATAATTTGAGGAGCGGGGGGTAATTGGGGGCGAATAGTGTCAATGATGATGATGCTCTACAAATTTCCCCCAACTGCTATGGTGAAGACCACAAAGACTGGGAGTGCCTAGAGTGTCACCTGGAAATGAAATCATGTCCTTTGACCCTCCATCCAGAAACGATGTCACACCCAACATGCCACTCTATGAATTTGCCCAGTCTCTACAGAAATGGCTAGCCTACCTGGATACCACCACTGTGTTCAGATAATGTAGACAAAGGCAATGTATAAACCAGACATCCACTCAAACAGGATTCAAGTTGACAGCACTTCTTAATTTGTGGTGCCAACCCAACTTCAATAGCACACACAACATGGTGTCTTTCTCCAGGAGGGGGCAAAAAACAACAATCAAGATATTGCTTGGTGCTGGTGAGCTTTCAGATTCACCAAGTGATAACACACCAAGAGACAGAAATAATCTTTCTTCTAGAGTTCAAGACAGTAACTAACAGTGCAACTTTATATATGTCACTCCAGTTTTAGCCCCCAAACTGGTGTGACTCTGAACAGGATTGCACCGTAAACGACTTTGGCCTTCACTAAATATAACAAGGACAACAGACTGATGTCGCACTGGGGTGGGTGGGGGGAATCCAAAGTCGCTAACAGGGCAGTTTCCCTATGCTTAAATCTTATGAGAGAGAACAGTTTTACTAGCTGACCTTCAAAGACCGATAAAATCTCATTAGGTAACACTGATGGGAGGAAAGAAAATCATTATCATCACTAGGCAGGGATCATAAATTGCCCCCATTGTTGCATATACAACTAAATGCTTTGGATAATTAAAACAGGGCATTAAAACACAACATTATAAATTTTTAAAAATCTCATTCCATTCCCATTTTTTGTTACTCTTTTGTCACCTTCTCTTAGTGTCAATTCAAATCTCCCCCGCACCTGATAGCTCAGGATAGTGTGATAACATACACTTCACATACAATGAAGCTGACTTATACCAAGTCAAACCACTGGTCTACCAAGGACAGTACGGTCTACCCCTTCTGACAGGGTTTTCAGGATCTCAGCTAGAGGTCTTTCACATTACCTGATTTTTGTAACTAGAGACACTGGGGGTTGAAACCTGGGGCCTTCTACATGCAAAGCAGATGCACTACCACTGAGCAACTCCAACAATGACCCCAAGCCAGGACTGATTTCTAGGAATGCTTGAAAACCCCTGCATCTGCCAGAGCAAGAGAGCTTCTAGTGTCTTGCCCCCGCTGCTGGACCTCCTGATGGCACCTGGTATTTTTGGCCACTGTGTGTTGGGCTGGATAGGCCATTGACCTGATCCAACATTGGCTTCTCTTATATTCTTATGAACTTCCTGAGGAAGTAGGACTACACTGAGACTGGTAGTTGAGATACAGAATGAGTTTCAAGGATCCAGCTAACCAAAGACACTTGGTCCATCAACCTCCAGCAGATATAAGAGATAGCCCCAAAGTTGTGCTTCACTCTCTCGATCTTTTCTACTAGGAAAAGTACCAAGAGGAGGCATGTGTCGTGGTGCTCCTTTAAGATCTCTTTCCTTCTACTTACCCCTGAAGGCAGAGAATTGTCATATATCATTTTATTTATTAAGTATATTTTTATCCAGTCCTTCTTCCAGGGAGTTCATGCATGCATGGGTTTCGCTTCTGCATTTTATCCTTGATATCTGATGATGATGCACTTAATCAGTCAAAAGTTGATAGTAGTTTAATGCCAACATGCAAAAGCATCCAGTATCAGACAGCATCTGACAAATGGTTTGCATTTCAGTAATTTTGTGTTATTAAATGCCTTCCTTCCTTCCTTCTTTCCTTCTTTCCTTCCTTCCTTCCCCTCCCCTCCCCCCCTCCCCTCCTGCCAAAGAACATCTCCACGAATAGGTGTAAACAGTTAAACATGATGTCCCCTGACCTGGATAGCCCAAGCAACCACAGTCTCATCAGATCTCAGAACCTAAGCAGGATCAACTCTGGCAAGTACTTGGATGGGAGACCTTGAAATATCAGAGGCGGAAGGTGGGGGTAGGCTTTATTCAGCCACCTCTCTGAACATCCCCCAGTCCCCAGAGGTTGCCATGACTTCCAGGTGCACACAGTTGCATATGCGCACACACACAAAAAAAATACAAAAAAATCCTGAAGTCAACTTTTGATTTCCAAATTCAGAATGTTGACTGTGGGATTCAAATTTTCACTTTGAAAATATGAATTATGAAATTACAGAAATGTATTTTTTCCAGGGGTAATAGGTTTTGTTTCAGTTCTGTACCAAGGACACATCCTATATGTCTCTTGAAGCTGCACAGATGGGTAGTTAGCAGTATACTATGCTTCAGGAATCTGGTCCATCACTATTGACCTTCTAGTTGAAAAAAGGCCCTGTAACAACCTCAGAAATGCAGACTATACCACTCTGATGGCAGAAAGTGAAGAGGACCTAAAGAGCCTCTTGCTAAAGTTGAAAGAGGAGACCGCAAAAACTCAATATAAAAAAAAACAAGATCATGGCATCCAGCCCCATCACTCCTTGGCAAACAGAAGGGGAAGTCATGGAAGCAGTGACAGACTTCATGTTCCTGGGATCCAAGATAACTGCAGATGGTGACTGCAGCCATGAAATTAAAAGATGCTTGCTCCTTGGGAGGAAAGCTACGGCAAACCTTGACCCCATAATAAAAAGTACAGACATCACCCTGCCAAAAAAAGTCGCATAGTCAAAGCGATGGAATCCCCAGTTGTAATGTATGGCTGTGAGAGTTGGACCATAAGGAAGGCTGACCGCTGAAGAATAGATGCTTTCGAATTATGGGGCTGGAGAAGACTCTTGAGAGTCCCTTGGACTGTAAGGAGATCAAATCAGTCAATCCTAAAAGAAATCAACCTTGACTGTTCCCTGGAAGGCCAGATACTGAAGCTGAAGCTCAAAGATTTTGGCCACCAAATGAGAACGGAGCACTCACTGGAGAAGACCTTGATGCTGGGAAAGATTGAAGGTCAAAGAAGAAGGGGACAGGAAAGGATGAGACGGTTAGACAATGTTATCAATGCAATGAACATGAAATTAAGCAAACTCCAGAGGACAGCAGAAGACAGGAGGGCCTGGTGTGATGTGGTCCATGGGGTCGTGAAGAGTCAGACTTGACTGTGCGACTGAACAACAACAACAACAACAACAACAAAATCTTGAAAACCACAGATCTACTAAAAGCAGGGCAAAAGTTAATGTATTCAAATTAACAAACATTGCTAATAAGTAATCAAAGCAATAGCAGAAATCTTGAAATACAAGTATAGTCTTTCCTTCCTATTTGAATATATATTCCGCCTCTCATCAAGAGAAGATTCAAGGCAGAGAAGAAACAGGAACACATATTGCAGCATTAAAAAAATATTGCTTCCAGTTGGCCGAACACGTATTAAAAAGGTCTTCTGGTGGATCTTGACGTGGCGCAAAAGGCCCTCCTGTCTGCCACAACTCTCTTGCTTCTACTAAGATCAGAAAATGGAGCAAGCAAGCGTCTATTGATGGAGGAGGAGAAGCAGGAGAAGGCTAGGCACTCCCTAAGACAGACACAGAAGAACGATAGGCTTCATCCAGGAGACAGCTTCTCCTTTATTACATGAATATTACATGAAGCTGCCTTATACTGACTCAGACCATCAATCTATCAAGGTCAGCCTTGCCTCCTCAGACTGGCAATGACTCTCCAGGGTCTGAGCAGAAAAAAAGCAAGAGTCCAGTAGCACCATAAAGATGAACAAAATTTGTGAAAGGGTATGAGCTTTCATGAGTCACCGCTCACTTCTTCAGATATCTCATCCCCTGCCACAATTTTTTTAGTCTTTATGGCGCTACTGGACTCTTGCTCTTCTCCACTGCTACAGACAAGCACGTATCCCCATCAGGGTCTCAGGTTGAGGCCTTTCACATCACCTAACTGCCTGGTCTTCCTTTTTTTTACTGGAGATGCCGGGGATTGAACCTGGGACCTTCTGCATGCCAAGCAGATGCTCTCCCCGTTGAACCACAGAACCATTTCAAATAACCACTTGGGGCAACCATCGTAACAATCTTGTGAGGAAGATCAGCCTGTAAGAGAGTCACTGGCTCACAGTTACCTGTCTGCTTTGTCTGTTTTTCCTGGCGTCTCCTGTCACCCATGAGGCCTTGAGCATGGTCCCCCCCAAGTCCAGTGCCACAATCTGGTTGGTCCCTCTGGAAAACAGGGCAGTGCCCTACATAGGCCAAAGGTCTGATCGAGCACAGCTGTTCTTAGGTTCCTAGTAAGCTGGACAGCAACAGCTCGTGCATAGCAAATGGAGCATACGTAGAGTCCCTTTAATACATCTAGGGTTGCCAACCCACGTTGGGAAATTCCTGGAGATTCCTGGACCTTAAAGGGTTATAATGCCATCAAGTCTGCCTTCCAAAGCAGCCATTTCTTCCAGAGAAACGGATCTATGTAGTCTGGAGATCAGCTTTAATCCTGGGAGACCTCCATACCCCACTTGAGGGTCAGTAACTGTAAACTGTAAACTGACAGTTGGTAGTTCAGCAGTTCGAGACCAGAGTGCTGCATGACGGAGTGAGCTCCCGTCTCTGGCCCCAGCTCCTGCCAATCTAGTAGTTCAAAAGCAACAAATTGCAAGTAGATAAATAGGTACCATTTTGGTGGGAAGGTAACAGCATTCCGTGCGCCTTGGCGTCTAATCATTCCGGCCACATGACCACGAAAATGTCTTTGGACAGCGCTGGCTCTTCATCTTGGAAATGGAGATGAGCACCGCATCCCTGGAGTCGGATTCGACTGGCTTTCGAGCAAGGGAAACCTATTCATCCTTTGCTCCTGGAAGAGAGAGGGTGTAAATGGAATTCTTAAAATAAGCAATTTATACGACTCATGATTCTTGGCCATCATACCAATGTTTTCAGGGCAACAGGGAATGGAGATCAGGAGGGTCTTAGCAGCCAGCTCTTGGTGGTAAGTATACTAAATCTCCCAGCCTTTTACACTATACATGTGATGAAAAATCCTGCGACGTGAGTATAATACGCATTAAGTTTCTCCAGAGTGCCCAAGAGGTCCATTAAAAAAATATTTTTGCCATGCAATACGAATATCAAATGGGACACAAATGGGAAACCATTTCTCATCTAGGCTGTCCTCAAAGAGGAATCCCATAATTTGTCTTCCCAAAAAGAATTCACAAAGTATAGAAGCTGCATCAATTCCCTTCCCCCACAGTCATACAAACATTCTTCCAGGGGATCAGATTTAAATGCAAGGAGTCATTAAAAGAACTACCTCACTATCAGTCCTTTCAGAAAGCTTGACACATCAAGTGCTAATTGAAGTTTGCCCACTTGCTCCCCCCTTTTCACTAGCATTAAACTTCCTTCGCCTTTTGAAATGTTCACAGACTGAAAGTTATTAAAATGTGGAATCCACTGCCAGAGGATGTTCTGACAGTCACGGGAATAAACAGCTTGAAAAGGGGATTAGGTAGATTCACGGAGGAGAGGTTGATCAGTGGCTACTAGCCGTAGTGACTAAAGGGAATCGCAACATTCAAAGGCACTCGGCCTCTGAGTACCAGTGCCAGGAGGCAACATGAGGGGAAGGCCTAGGTCTCTATGTCCCGTTGTTGGCCCTCCAGAGGAACTGGTTGGCCACTGTGTGAGACAGAATGCTGGACTTGATAGACCTCTGGTCTGATCCAGCAGGGCTCTTCTTATGTTCTTAGCAGGGAAGGCCTCAGCCTCCATGCCCTGTTGCTGGCCCTCCAGAGGAACTGGTTGGCCACTGTGTGAGACAGAATGCTGCACTAGATGGACCACTGGTCTGATCCAGCAGGGCTCTTCTTATGTTCTTATGTAAATTGGGACGGCCACGATAACAAAGCTTTCTGCAAACAATTTTTTAAATGCAAAAACACCACAACTTATTTGGTGGGTATTGGGAAAGGGAACAGCGTTGTGCCAGCTATCATATAATCCAATTTATTCTCAATAGTTAATGGAGGCTTGGTTGTGAGGCAGAAAAGAAGGGTAGGATCGTATAAAAATCTTGATGAGCTTTTAACACATGCTTCTGAGGTGCTGCTTTTGATGCTTTAGTAGGATTCACCGGATAGCAAACAAATGGGTGTGTAAAGCACTGCCAAGTCGCAGCTGACGCATGGCGATCCCAACAAAGGGCTTTCAAGGACAGAGGTGAGCAAAGGTGGTTTTGCCTTTGCCTTCCTCTGCAGAGCCTTCCTTGGTGATCACTGATCTCCCTTCCAAGTAATGGCCTAGCTTAGCTTCCAAGATCTGACGAAATCAGGCTATACCATGTTGCCTTCCCTCCCAGCAAACAACTCATTTTTAAAAAGAAAAACTAAAAGGAGCTGATTTTGGTTTGGGGGACTTTGCTCTCCCTCTCTCTGCTCATCATGTTCACCAGCCATGCTTCTTCCAGGAGAGAGAAAAGAAAGGCGCTCAGCCTCTTCTCCTCCTAGACAGTTCTTCTGTTCCTCTTTGATCATCTCCAGTTTTTACCCGCAAAGCATGCCCGCACAATTTAGCATTGCCAACTCTAGGTTGGGAAATTCCTGGAGACTTGGGGGACGAGCCTGGGGATGGTAGGGTTTGGGAAAGGGAGGGAGGTTTTTAACTTATTTATTTATTTATTTATTTAAAGGAGGGAGGTTTTTAACTTATTTATTTATTTATTTATTTATTTATTTATTTATTTATTCTTTCGGCTTATATACCGCCCTAACCACAGAGGGTCACTGGGCGGTTTACATAGTGGTTCTAAGCAACCGGTTTTAACCTAACTAGGGCCACATAGTCTACAGGGTGGTGACTGCCTACCAGCACCCCAGGCTAGTCGTCATCCGGCTTCCTTTTCGCGGCTTCAGATATTGGCATCCTGGTGCCCTTTTTTTTTTTCTGGAGCCGATCTTCCGGGCAGCTTCCTCCGGCAGGTCTCGTCCTGGTGCGTGGTTCTGTGTTGGTTGCAGTTCCGGCTATTGTCCATAGGTGGCTCCGCTGCACTGCGCTACACATCACCACGCTCTCCAGGCCTTCACTTCTCCGGGCTCCACCTTCCAACGTTGCTCCACTGGTCACCAGGAACTGCTCGCCGCCATCACCGCCGCTGCTGCCACCGCCAAAAACTCCACGTCACAAGGAGGAGGGGGGTGCCCCCTGCCACCTAGGGCAGGTACCCACTTTATCTACTTGCATTTATGATGCTTTCGAACCGCTGGGTGGATGGGAGCTGGGACATGGGCCGGGAGCTCACTCCGGCCACGGTGAGTTTCGAACAGCCATAATGGCTGTTCATTGATGTTACTTTGCAGGCATTCTTACTGCCTGCGCCACCGCTCCCTTATACATAAATGATATTGTAGCAAGACTAAACTGGCCCTGAATTTATTCCACCAACATTAGGCCTACAAAAATCATCAATATTACTGTATGCAGATGATATGGTCCTAGTTTCTCTAACCAGGATTGGATTAAAGAGGCTTTTGGATAACTTGGGGGACTACGGTACAGAAGAAAAACTTACCATTTCCTTCATGGGAACTGATCTCTGTGGTCTAGAGTTCAGTTGTAATTCCAGGAGATCTCCAGGCCCCACCTGGACACTGACAGAGTTACTTGAGTTTACGGTTCTGACCATTGAAGATGTGCTATGTACTGTCTTTGGGAGGGTTGCATCTGCTGCTTTAAACTGGAAGGAGAGTCTTTTGTAGCTTGCTGGTCTCCGCAGTGAAGACCCAGGTGCTGTTGTTTGATCCCATTCTATGGTACAAAATTGCTGGTGTGCCCCAAAACCCTACTCTGTTCATGAATAAGAGCCCTTCACTGCCTGTCATTCATATGGAAATCCATGGTCATTGTGCCCTTTTCGTTATTTCAGTCTAGGGTAGCCAATTCCGGGTTTGGAAATACCTGGAGATTTGAGGGTGGAGCTTAGGAGAGTGGGGTATGGGGGGGGACCTTGGTAGGGTACAATGCCATGCAGTCATTTTCTCCACGATGAGGAGTGGAATACATGTTTTAAATAAGTAAATAATAAATATGTAGTCTATGTACTCTGGAGAAGAGTTGCAATTCTGGGAGATCTCCAGCCCCCACCTGGAGTTTGGCAGCCTTCGATTCACTCCCTATAGCTGCCATGCCAAAAAAAAAAACCATATACACACACTGGCTTTTAAGAGATCAATTGCAGACCATTATAGCATTACAACACTGGAACAATTTATTACAATGATGTAGGAGCTCCTGGGTTTCATTTTTTTTTAAGTTTTGCCAACCACTAGGTGGCGTCTAGAGCTGTATCAGAATTACAGTTTATCTCAAGATTACCGAGGTCTGCTCCTCTTCGGAAAATGGCTGCTTTGGAAGGTGGACTCTATGACATTATACAACACCAAAGTCCCTCCCCTCCCCACACCCTGCCGTCCCAAGCCAGGACTCAGAGTTGGCAGCCCTAGGCTAGTCTTTTTTGTTGCTGATGGAAAAGATACTGGTTGCATATTCCTCTTTAGAACTTGACAACCAGAAGAGCTAGAGACTTACTTTTTTTAAAAAAAGGAAGCTGGAACGAGTACATTTTTGCAATACATTATAAGGATGCTATTATGCTACAGCGATAAAGTAATTACTGTGTTGTCTTTTAAAAGCACCCCAAAAGGCCCTCTAGTGGCAAGGAGAAATAGCAGCCTCAGATGGTTAAGACAATGAAAATGCAGAGGAAGCTTCCAAGTGGATGCTCCATTGCCACTGCAAATGCCTCTGCACAGGCAGCATTGTATAGCCAGTTTGGTGTGGTGGTTAAGAGCAGAGGACTCTAATCTGGAGAACCGGGTTTGATTCCCCACTCCACCACATGCGGCTAGCTGGGTGACCTTGGGTCAGTCACAGTTCTCACAGAGCTGTTCTTGAAAGAGCAGTTTCTGTCAGAGCTCTCTCAGCCCCACTAACCTCACAGGGTGTCTGTTGTGGGGAGAGGAAAGGAAAGGAGATTGTAAGCCTCTCTGAGACTCCAAGTGAAGGGCGGGGTATAAATTCAATCCCCTCCTCCTCCTCCTCCTTTATTTGTAGCAGCAACTTAGAGCCACATGGACAATCATCTCTGTGTGGAAGTTGCCCTAGTCAACATATGCAACATTTCCACTATGTTTGTATGGCAGACATGATAACCCTCTCTAAAAAGCAACTCACTTTCCTGCAACCAAATGTGGCAGCTGAGCAATAACCTGTGACTGCATAAATGACTGGATCACATTCAGGAGAAATGAGAAAACGCATTCGATGCATCCATACAGACAAATTCCCAAGAACTCTGTATGTGCAGTTACAGGAGTCCATCAAACTATAGCTCCGTGCTTCAGGCACCCCTAGTCCTATGTGAATACTGTAGCGACAAAGTTAATAATTTAAGAGATATCCTTTCATATGGCACAGTTGTTAGCCTTACTGATAAAAACCATACTTCTATTTACTTTATTTTACATTCCAGCTCTCCCACTGAGACTCAAGGTCAATAACAAAAAAATTTAAAACAATGCAATGGCAACAGTATGAGACACATACCATATAATCTGATGATAGCCCTAATATTGACAGGAATCAGGTAAAACATCGCAGCCTATAGATTGCTGCAACATTTACTGTCTAAACTGAATTGTGTATGATGCTCAGTTTACATAACTGCAGGGAAATCATTCCTGGATTGGCAACTCTGTCAATTTATGACTTTCAAGCAAGAAAATAAAGGCTCCAATATATGATATGTCCAAAATAGGTCAAGTCAGAGGTGCATGACTGGAGTCACAGTCAGAAATACATTGGAGGAACTCACCTTAAACAGCGCTCATTTGCTTGACGGTGAGAGGAAGGAGAAAGGGAAAAGAAGCTTCCCATCCCCCCCCCGCTTTGTTTTTGACAGCAGAAATGACAGCAGGCGGGAGCTTCCTAGGGAATGTGGAGGCAGTGAAAAGGGGCAAAAGCTCCCCTGCTGCAGTTTCCACTGGCAAAAACAGAGGAGGAGGGAAACTGGAAGTTCCTTCTCCTCCCCCACCCCTTGCAAGGCCAAGTGAACACACGTTTTTAAGGTGAGTTCACTATGTCTGATCACAAGTCCAGTCATGCACCTGTGACTTGACACATTTTGGGCACAGCATGTATTTGAACCCTCAGTCCGCATAAGGTGCCACCGTAGTGCCTTCCTGCATTTTCAGCCGTTGCAAACTGCTGCAAAGCTACACTGAATTGGCAGAGTTGGACTGACTCAGTCTCAGCCAGTTCTGTATCCATCTTCTGCAGCACTCGGGAGTGGACCAGGCCCCCTAGCAAGCCGGACAGAGTTAGATGTTTGCTTTACATTACTCATTTCGAAGTCTCACCTGGATCATATATTGTGAACCACAAAATAGTTTCTTGTCGTTTTGTTCTCACAACTCAATAGCTGCCTTCCACTATTCTGAGAATCCAAGAGACCAGTTAAAAGCTCTTTCATTTTTCCCCTTTGAATATCCTGGGAAAATTGAATACTGCAGAATTCCTTCTTCACATGCTACTTTAACTATAAGGGGTTGAATCCAGCCAGATTTTTTCCTCAGTCTTAGCCAATACATCTCCTTCTCTATATGACTTTTGTCCATATAGATTCCATGCTCCCCGGCCAGAACAACATTTTTGTTGGTCAAACAGGACCTGCTGCTCAATTTTCGCCAGCAGAAAAGCATGTTGCATCCAACCCAAAGATTCCAAAGTGCAAATGATATCTCCCATAACATCTGTGCCAGAGTTAAGTCGCACTGCCTTTGCCCAGTCAAACACATAATATGTGCCTGCGTTTTCACCCTTCTTTCTCCTAGAAGGATTTGATCAGTCTCAGCATTTCTATTGTCATTAGATCTTTCATCGGCACGGAAGGACCTATTTACCGTCTCCTCTTGTCTCACAAGGAGAAAGATAATGAGACTGCTGTATGCCAAGCAGCATTCCTCCCCCCCTCCACCCCAAACTGTCTCTCTGGACAGCCTCAGCAATCATCCTATCAATCTGCACATAGCATCAGGCAGGCCGTAACGACCGGTGGTCAGCAAGTCAATGGAAGTCACAGGAGGAATCATTAAACACGTATCACGGGGATCACAATTTGTGCAAGGCTTTCTTCCCCTTTGCAGCAGGGAACCAGGGAATCAGCCCAGTCACGTTTACAAGATTTCAGTGCTCCTTTGTTAATGTAATAAAGGATTTCTGGAGGCATTTTATTTTAATTGCAACCCCCAAAACAGAAAAAAGAAACAAACAGAAAAGAAAAGAAAATATAGCAATGGTGGCAAGTCTACAGATAAGCATCTATCCAAATATCTAAAAATATGTCCATGCACAATTGCCATCTATATGCCAAACGTTCAAATGCTGATAAGGTTGTAAAGTCCTCAATCCACTGGATTACAGGAGGCAGACATTTATCTCCCTGCTGTTGTAATACAAGTTTTTCAGCAGCGTAAGGGATGCAAAATGGTATTTGTGGTTTGGTAGCCTCAGCATAGCGTTAGAGGGGTGGGGTGTGTTTGGTTCAAAGGCTACTCCCACATGGACATTTTGCCCAGCCTTGGCTTCCAAACCAAAGGACTTTTAATTTTTTGATGCAATCACACCACATCTCCTCTAATCGTTCACTTTTCAGCTGCTTGGCTCTGATCTTCCCAAAACTTGTTTTGCTATGATCTCTATTGAAACAGCGCAGTCCAAACACAACAAAGAAAGCACACTGCCCCTTTCACCCCACCCGGTGAAGACCACACCTGGCTGGGTCTTGCCCCATCTGGCAAAAGACGCACCAGGCTCTGACCAGACCAGCCTCACCCACCTGACAAAGGACATTGTAAAGTACTGGGTTTTGGGCCTCATGACTCGGACGACGACATACGAGAAGACGCGTTTATTCGTACTTCACACAAGACAAAGAACACACAGCAACGGCCGGAGGCCAACTATATACAGTTAGGGGGGACGGCCCTATATTCCTATTGGCAGGTTTGAATCGCCCGCCAATGCTGCCATTGGTTCACTACTGGCGAGCTCAGGAACCTAGTCCCTATTGTTCTCAGAGAGCGAAGCTTGGCTGTATTTCGCCAGCTCTGCCTTCTGATCCCAGGACACAACACCCCTCCCCCATAGTTCGTCTCCTATCAGGTGACGTAGTCTTTAAGTATAGTTGGTGCCCTCCGTTCTCTTAGCGAACGTCGGGGGGCCGGTACCGGGCTGGCGGGGCCCCTCTCGGGTGGTCCGCCAGCACAAGGAGCTTGGATCTCTGGTAGTAGCCGAGGCGGTGACGGTGGCGGCTGTAACGGCGGCAGCGGCGGCGGCGGTTCAGCTGTCACCGGGGCCCCCTCCGGATTCCGTGGACTTTCCGGGGCTGGCTCCGCTGTCGGTGCTTGCGGTCGATCGGATGCTGGGGCGGCCGCGGCATTTCCCGGTAACTGGATCTCTGTGTCGGGGTCTTGCCGCCTCCGGAGCTGGTCGACGTGTTTACGGAGGACCCGGTCCCCATCTGTTAGGACTTCGTATGACACTGGCCCGGTGGGTTTTAGGATGCGCCCGGCCACCCACTGAGGCCCCGCCCCGTAGTTCCGGAAGTAGACAGGTTCCCCCGGGAGGAAGCTTCGGGCGCCTC
Organism: Gekko gecko; assembly: GCA_029375565.1. Lineage (NCBI taxonomy): Eukaryota > Metazoa > Chordata > Lepidosauria > Squamata > Gekkonidae > Gekko > Gekko gecko. Next base: position 111,085,344 of record JAPDNY010000010.1, on the reverse strand, counting down.
CCGGTTCTCGACCAGCTTTCTCTCTGGGGCTCGGTCCGGGTGGAGTCTGTCTAATAAAGTGGTAGGGCGGCGGCCCATTAATAGTTCTGCGGGGCAATGCCCGGAGATGGGGTTTGGGGTGGTGCTGTATGTAAGAAGAAAGCGGGCCAGCCGGAACTCCCAGTCCCCCTCCGTTATGCGGCTCAGGGCTTCTTTGGCGGTGCGTACCGTTCTCTCCGCCTGTCCATTGGTTGCCGGGTGGAAGGGCGCTGATCGTATGTGCCTGATTAGGTTCCTTTCGAGGAACGCTTGAAACTCAGCAGATGTGAACGCTGCCCCGTTGTCCGACACGATTGTGTCTGGTAACCCGTGCGTCGCGAATATTTTCCGCAGGGCCCTTATTGCCGCTTTGGCAGAGGTGGTAGACACTGGGCTTATTTCCACCCATTTCGAGTAGGAGTCTACCGTCACCATGAACTGGAGCCCCTGAAACGGCCCCGCAAAATCTATGTGTAGGCGTGACCACGGCTTGTGGGTAGACTCCCAGCTTTGGGTTGGCGCTCTCGGGGGATTGGGGCGGACTTCCTGACACCGTGTGCACCCTCGGACCCAAGTTTCAATTTCGGCGTCCATCCCGGGCCACCACACGTAGCTCCTTGCCAGAGCTTTCATGCGTACAATGCCGGGGTGGGCCTCATGTAGCGTTTCTAGAACCCCTTGTCTCATGGGCCCCGGGATGACCACCCTGTCCCCCCATAACAAGCACCCTTTTAAGGCGGATAACTCTTCCCGCCTGGCTTTGTATGCCGTGAACTCTGGCCCTGTCGGTTCCGCTGGCCATCCCCTCACCACCCAGTTTAGGACCCGGGAGAGAATGGGATCTCGGGACGTGCGGGCGGCCACGTCTGCAGCCTGAAGGGGGGTTGGCAGCTCCTCCATTAACAAGACCGCGGGAGCCGGGGCCGGATCTTCCCCTGTATGCGGCAGCGGCAGGCGGCTCAAGGCGTCGGCATGACCCAGCGCCTTGCCCGGCCGATGCTCCAACTGGTACTGGTAGCCCGCTAAAAACAAGGACCAGCGCAACACCCGGGGCGACAAAACCTGCGGCGTTTGTTTGTCCACCGCGAACAGTCCCAGGAGCGGCTTATGATCGGTTACGAGCGTGAAGGGCCGCCCGTACACAAAGTTGTGAAACTTTTTAACCCCCGCCACCAGTGCCAAGCCCTCCCGGTCGATTTGTGCATAGTTCCGCTCTGCGGGGGACAGCGTGCGGGAGTAATAAGCCACCGGTACTTCCCTTCCATCTGGTAGCTTGTGTGCCAAGACTGCCCCGACCCCATACGGTGATGCGTCGCACGCAAGGATTACCGGGAGCTTTTCATCAAAGTGGGCGAGCACCGCGTTAGAAATCAAGAGTACTTTAACCCCCGAAACGCCGCCGCCTCCTCGCTCCCCATGCCCAAGGTGTCGCCTTATCCAGCAGCCTGTGCAGGGGTTCGGCCACGGCGGCTTTGTGGGGGAGAAAGGCGTGGTAAAAGTTCAGGAGGCCTAAGAACGCCTGGAGCTCGGCCTTGGACTTCGGGGCGGGGGCCTCCACGATGGCCTTCACCTTGTCCCTCGCCGGATGCAGGCCTGTTGCATCTACCCGGTATCCCAAGAACTCCACCTCTGGCACCCCGAGGAGGCACTTTTCCCGCTTCACTTTCAGCCCCGCGGCTTGGAAGCGTTCCAGTACAGTTCGGAGGCGGGCGGCGAAGCTTTCCGGGGTGGTCGCGGCGATGAGGACATCGTCGAAGAACGGTGTCACCCCAGGGATCCCTTTCAACAAATCGTCCATTAGATTTTGGAATATCCCTGGGGCCACACTGACCCCGAACTGCAGCCGCTTCACCCGGAAGGCCCCCCGGTGTGTCACTATGGTTTGCGCCTCGGCCGTGGCCTCATCTACCGGGAGTTGCTGGTACGCCTGCGCGAGATCCAGCTTTCCAAATATGCGCGCCCCCGCCAGTGTGGCTAAGACATGGCTGACCATGGGTACGGGGTATGCGTGCGCCTGAAGTGCCTGGTTAATGGTGCACTTATAATCCGCGCAGATGCGGATTTCCCCGTTTGGCTTGACGGGTGTCACAATCGGGGTCTCCCATCGAGCGTTCGGGACGGGCTCTAGGACTCCCTGGGCCACTAACCGGTCCAGTTCGGCCTCTATTTTCGGGCGGAGGGCCAGGGGCACGGTGCGGAAGCGCCGTCGGACGGGCGTCACGGTGGGGTCTAAGTGAAGCGACACCGGTGGCCCTTTATAACACCCCAGTTTCCCGTCGAAGACCTCCGGGAATTCCTTGCACACCGCCCCCCAGTCCCGCACCCCGCACTTATTCACTCCCCCAATCGTTATGCCTAGGGCTTCGAACCACGCCCGCCCCAGGAGACTCACGAGATTTCCCTCTACCACCACCAAGTCCAAGTTCCCCTCAAAGTCTCTGTACTGCACTCGGAAAGTGCCGACTCCCCGGATGGGGACAGGGTTCTTTTGAAAGTCCACCAAGCTTAGTGGCGATGGACGAAGAGGGGGTCCCCTAATGGGCAAAGTCTTTTAAAGTGTCTAGGGAAATGATGGACGCCGCCGATCCCGAGTCCACTTCCATGCAACAGGGACCCCTCGATCCGCACGGTTACTTGGATCTTCGGGGCAGAGGAGAGGTTGGGGTTGGGGAGGCGAAGTACCTGCAGCGGCTGGTCGGTGAGGTGGTACAACTCGGCAACCTCTTCCGTCGTCTCGTGGGCAGTGGACGATGCGCGGTGCGGTGGAACCGACGATCTCGCATTTCTGGGGCCCTTGGACCGGCAGACCCGTGCGAGGTGTCCCTGCTTTCCGCACCCGTGACAAACGGCATCCCGGAACTTGCAGGATTTCCTTCCGTGGCCTTCCCCGCAGCTGGCACAGACGGTCCGGTTGCCGGAAGGCTTGGCTGGCTCTCTGTTGGCCTGCTGGAACGGCGCCGGCCGGCGTTGTTGAGGTCTGAGGGCGAAGACCTCTTCCGTATCTACATTCCCAGGGCTTGGACTCCTTCCGACCACATGGGCGGCCGCGACCGGGCGTTCCCCTTCCGCGGCCTCGTGGGCTGTTGCGGCGTCTAGGGCCTCGTCTAAGGAGAGCCTCCGGTGTCCAACCAACTTGCGCCGCAGCTTGGAGTCCGCCAGGCCCCACACGAACTGCGTCAGCAGGTTGTCCTCCACCTTCGGGAATCCGCAGTCCACCGCGAGCGCCCTTAGCGCGGCCAGGAAGGTGGCAATGGATTCCCCTTGGGCCTGGACTCGCCTCTGGAAATCCATCCTCTTGGCCAGGAAGGTCGGCCGGGGGCTGAAGTAAGCGTTGAGGACATCTAGGATCTCCCCAAACGAGCTCTCCAAGGCCGTGCGAGGGACCAAGAGGCTCTTGGCGAGGCGGACGGTTTGGGTGCCGCAGGCGTTCAGCAGGATCGCTCGTTTCTGGTCGGGGTGGCGGATTTCGTTGAGCTCCAAATAGCTGATGAGCTGGTCGACCCAGGCGTCCCAGGTTTCTGGCTGCGACGGATCGAAGTGCTCCAGGGTTACATGAGAAGCGGCCATGGTTCTGTCTGGGAAGGCGTGCGCCGGGGCGAGCGGTGCGGTGCTGCTCTTGGGGTCAGCGATGCGATGCTCGGCGAGCGGTGCGGTGCTGCTCTCGGGGTCAGCGATGCGGCGCTCGGCGGTGTCCTTTTCGTCGCTCATGGAGTCACAGAAGGCGTTGAAATCCCACCTTCGTCGCCACTGTAAAGTACTGGGTTTCGGGCCTCATGACTCGGACGACGACATACGAGAAGACGCGTTTATTCGTACTTCACACAAGACAAAGAACACACAGCAACGGCCGGAGGCCAACTATATACAGTTAGGGGGACGGCCCTATATTCCTATTGGCGGGTTTGAATCGCCCGCCAATGCTGCCATTGGTTCACTACTGGCGAGCTCAGGAACCTAGTCCCTATTGTTCTCAGAGAGCGAAGCTTGGCTGTATTTCGCCAGCTCTGCCTTCTGATCCCAGGACACAACAGACATACCCCCACCTCCCCCAGCACAGCCTTACCTTGTCAGAAGAAGGACATGCCCAGCACATCACCCTGTGCCCCACAAAGCATATGGAAGGACATGCCCAGCCAAGTGCAGCAAAGGTGGCACCTAGCTAACCCACATACAGGCTCTTTCTCCCTCCCACCCTCTTCTGGGAAGGCAGGGCAAGAGCGGGGCCCCTTTTCCAGGTGGTTTTCATCCCAGTCCGCCCCTGCTTTGAATTCTAAGCTTTCATTAAAAACAATTCTCTAGTCCCTTTTGTTGTGGAAATATAAAAGGAAAGGTGCAGATAGTTTTTATCATGATTGCCTGGAAAGCAATGATGGGGTGGGGGAGCTGGCCCCACTGCTGGACCTCCCGATGGCACCTGGTATTTTTGGCCACTGTGTGACAGAGTGTTGGACTAGATGGGCCATTGGTCTGATTCAACACTGGCTTCTCTGATGTTCTTATGTTCAGCTGGAGCAAGATGGGAAACTACTCAGTCATGCAAACACTCCACTGCTGCTGTAGTAGCATTTGTAGCAGCAATTAAAACAACACTTAGTCCTGTTGCTATGTAGATCCAGTCCCGAGACTTGTAACGTGCTAGGGATTACCTCCTGGAAAACTGAGCACAAGGAATAGATTCAGGTGGTCACTGCGTGGTCTGAAGCAAGAGAACAAAGTTTGAGTCCCGTGGCACCTCTAAAACCAACAACGCACGCACACGAAAGCTTCTACCCAGAATTATACTGTGTTGGTCTTTAAGGTGCCACTGGACTCAGACTTTGTTCTGAGCACAAAGAAGACACAGACAGTGAAGACTACAATGTATGGAAATGGTCATCCTAAAATGCTGGAAAATTTTCAAACTCCCTATAGGTGTGGGCTGATTCACATATAACAAAGCCCTTGTGTCTGCCACATAGAGTTTCTGAGCACAGAACTCCAAGGGCACACCCACTGAAACTAAATTGCCAGGTGTGCAGAGGCCAAATTTGGGCTGGGAACAGAGTTCCCAGGGAGCAGCAATTGTCTGCAGAGAAGCTATTTGCCCCACTGGAGAAACTTACATGTAACTAACAGTTATGCCAGCAGCCGTTCTGAGGAGCTGCTTTCAGGTTGGGAAAGCAGACCCGGGGGGAGGAACTTGAAGCTCTCTCTTGCTGTGAACTATGGTCCCAATCCAAATCCGGCCTCTACATGCCTAGAAATTAAGTTCCAAGCACAGAATCCCGAAATCCCATCCACTGGTAGTTCATGTGGGGCATACGAGGACACTGTAAGATCAATTGATTTACTTCCTTACAAAATTTGTGTCCCGCCTTTCTGCCCTCACAAGGGCCACCGAGGCGGATAACAATTTAAAACATACAGCACAAAAATAACATTTTCAAACCATTAAGATCCTCCCTCCCAAACATGCATCATTAAAACAAATCAAAAACAATTAAAAGAGCCCAAAGACATAAAGTGGGAGTTGAAGGCGGGAATGCCAAACGAAACAAAAAAAAACCTGCTGGCAGAAGAGGGCAACAGAAGACAACAGGTGGATCTCCCTGGGGCTAGAGCGTTCCATACCTTTGGTTCCTTGACCCAGAAGTAGGGTTGCCAGGTCCTCATGACCAGGAGGGGATGGGGGCAGGATTGTCAGCTCCAGGTTGGGAAACTCCTGCAGATTTGGGGGTAGAGTCTCGGGAGGACAGGGACTGCAGTGGGGTACATTTCCATGGAGTCCACCCTCCAAAGCATCCATTTTCTGCAGGGGAACTGGTCTCTGTATTCTGAAGATGAACTGAAATTCCGGGAGGCCCCACCTGGATGGCATCCTTATGGTGAGAAGGCCGTCTTCTGCATAGCTAGTGTTCCCTCTAAGCTGAGTTACTGTGAGCTAGCTCACAGTTTTTTAGCCTCCGGCTCACACATTTTTGTCTTTGCTCAGGAAGGATGGCTCCAGAGCAAACTAATTGATGCAGCAGCCAAATCACTCGCTCACAGCCGAAGGTATAAATAATGCCAGTAGCTCACAAAGTAGAATTTTTGCTCACAAGACTCCACAGCTTAGAGGGAACACCCACCTAAATGCTCTTTTAATCGCAACCTGAAGTGTTTGTCTAAGTAGCTCCCAGTGATGTTATGACAGACCCCTCCCTCTTCCCTCCCTCAGAGGCAAAATTTTCCCTCCGTTTTTCTGTCCCTTCACAAGACTGAGCAGGCTCAGAGCATCCCTGGTAGTGTGTTTTCTTCTCCCCTGAAGAAACTTTGGCTGTCTCACCCTGTGTCAGGAAGATGTATTTTGGCTATTTGCTCAGCCCAGGAACCTGAGGGGAAGGTTAAGGTTGCCCTTTAACTTAACCCCTTGAAAATGACACTTGAGATGGCTTTTAAAATTCAAAAATAACAAAACATTTTATAGGGGGGAAAGGTCAAGTGAATTCAGGGGTTGAAATTTCTGAAGTAAACCCAGTTTTTGCACAGACTTGAGTTCTTATGTACAGGCTAATGAGAGTTTCTTAAGCTTTTTCACAGTTTCTTGAAACTTGTATTGAAAGGCTTTTGTTCCAGTATTTTTCCTTAACACTCCATCAGACTTTCTTTAGTATCTCTCAAACTCCTTTGGTTTCCCAGAAGGTTGGTACAAATCTGTTCAGTACCCAACCCCCTTCTCTTGAAATACTAGTTTTTGACTGACTCTTTAGGTCGCTACGGGAAGTTTTTATTCACACCAGTGATCTCAGTACTCTTCAGAGCCATTTTCCCTGTTCAGCTGGGTAGGGAACAATGCTCCCTCTAAGCTCTGGACTCTTGTGAGCAAAAATTCTATGTTGTGAGCTACTGGCATTAAAGTTGTGAGCAAGCAATTGGGCTACTACAAAAATGGAGCCATCCTTCCTGAGCTGAGACAAAAATATGTGAGCCTGAGGCTAACTAACTGTAAGCTAGCTCACAGTGGCTCAAGTGGTTAAGATGCTGAACTGCAGGCTGGAATCCAGGTCAGTAGTTCAGCAGTTCAAGACCCGAGTGCCGCATGACTAAGTGAGCTCCCGTCTCTGGTTCCAGCTCCTACCAACCTAGCAGTTTGAAAGCAAGAAACTGCAAGTAGATAAATAGGTACCACTTCAGTGGGAAGGTAACAGCATTCTGCGCACCTTGGCGTTTAGTCATGCCGGCCAAGTGACCACAGAAATGTCTTCGGACAGCGCTGGCTCTTTGGCTTGGAAACGGAGATGAGCACCGCGACCCTAGGGTTGGATTTGCCTGGCTTTCGAGGAAGGGAAACCTTTTACCTAGCTCACACTAATTCAGCTTAGAGGGAACATTGGTAGGGAACCTTCTCTCCTCAGAAGATCTTTCCCTTGGCCTAGATGGGAACCTCCATACACTTCCCAAAACTCCTAGCCACTTTCCCCCAGTTCTCCTGTCTGTGTTAAACTGCTCTCAGCTAAGGCTGAAATCAGACTCTCTCAGTCAAGGCAGAATTTTGACTTTCTCCAGTCAAGGCACAAATCTGGCTGACTCTCCCCAACATTCAGCTCTTTCATGTCTGCTCAGCTGATGCTGTCTAATCAGATTGCTCAGAGCAACCTGTCACTCAAGGCTCTCTGGCTCTGTGGAGAATTAACCCTTCACTGTACTCTGTTTGTACAGTGCTTTGAGGCTTTTAAAAAGGTGCAATTCACCTCAGACGCTAATAGCAGCCAATCAGTTCACGTAAGCAGTATCTTTGCACATGCAATTTTGCAAAACTCTGAAGCAGACTTCTTGGGTAAGTGTCTGCAGCTGTTCAGCACAAACCAAACAGACTGGGTAACTGGCTCGCTTTTGATACAACTTAGAACACAGTTTGAGTCCAGTGGCACCTTTAAGACCAACAAAGTTTAATTCTGGGCACAAGCTTTCATGTGCATGCACACTTCATCAGATACCCATGCACACAGAAGCTTATACCCAGAATTAAACTTTGTTGGTCTTAAAGGTGCCACTGGACTCAAACTTTGTTCTGTTGCTTCAGACCAACACAGCTACCCAACTGACTCTAATGTCCAGGTGTTAAACATGTTCCTGGCAAAATGCACAGCATCCCTAATTATATTACACAAACCTGACACTTTGTCTCTCCTGGGTAACATTGTTTTGCTTGGAAAACTCACCTCCAGTCCAGCGCAGAAGACACAGCACTTCTTTAGCCTTTGCCAAAAGATGCCCATGCATCAACCTGGGAATTTTAATGATGAATGCACATTGACAGGTCTCTCTGGCAGACTGCCCCCAGCTTTCTGACTTGTTTGTTTGCTGTTAATTATCTATTGAAGGGACCACCCCCACCCCAGGCCCTCCTTTGGCCAGCTTGGAAGTTCATACCCCACTACTCCCTGCTGCTTTCCTTTCAGGCTGTCTGTTTGCCTTCTACACCATCTCCCAAGGTCAATGACTCAGCAAACTACAAGATGTTTCTGCCAAGTGCCTAGTCATTCATTCTTCCCCTCCAGACAGCAAAGGTGTCATTCTCTCCGTAGACAATTCGTTTAATACTGGTGGATTTTCAGAACAGACTGCAGCATGACTGGACTCAGACAGTAGCCTGTGTCTGGAATAAAGGACATGGGAGATGCTGAAGGAAGGAATGAGGCTCGGTTTAAGAGGGGACGTACTAGGTTTCAGCACCATACAGCAGGGCTGTCAAACATATAGAACCTTCTTTGGAGGTTTTCGAACTAAGGCTAGATGGCAGATCATGAGAGGGAGGGCAGGAAGAATTGCCTTGGTGCTTAGTTCTTGTGGCCCTTTCTTACACAACCAGGGAAATGCTGATTGCCACTTTGGGGTTAGGAAGCAATTTTTCTCCAGGCCAGTTTGGCCGGAGATCCTGGAGGGTTTTGGTCATCTTCTGGGCATGGAACAGTGGTCACTGCGGGTGTGGAGGGGGAGGTATTTGTGAATTTCCTGCATTGTGCAGGGGGTTAGACTAGATGACCCTGGAAGTCCTTTCCACCTCTGTGATTCTATGATTCTATGTGGTGAGGTGTGTAGGGTTGCCAGCCTCCAGGTGGGGCCTGGGGATCTCCCACTTTTACAACTGATCTCCATCTAACAGCGATAAGCTTCTCTGGAGGAAATGGCTGCTTTGAAGGGTGGACTCAATAACAGTGCACCATGCTGAGGCCCCTCCCCTCTCTAAAACCCACCCTCTCCTGGATCCACCCCCAAAGTCTCCAAGTATCTTCCAACCCAGACCGGGCAACCTTAGAGGTGTGGGTGGTTGACACTGCCAAGAAGTAGAAAGGAAATGGCTAGGGGGTGGGGCTAAGAAGTAAATTTTTTTTGGGGGGGAATGGCAGTGAAGGCAGAGAAAGAGTGTTCCCCTCCTTCCTGCCTTCTCCAATCACAGCTCAGCGAGGACTGGCAACGCCACTACATGGGGGAGCAGAGCCGAGTGGCCAGCACTGCCACCACCACATCACCTGGCTTTGTTTTTTTTCAAATGGTGACTGTGAGAGGGGTTGGCGAGAGTGGGCGTGCAGAGCAGTGGTTTGCCAGTGAAGGGACGGGGCCAACAGGGGAGAGGGGAGGAGGAGAAGGGCTGTCACCTGGATTGGCAGGCACCTGGGCTATATTGTGTGTGCCACTCTGAGGGGAAAGACATCCTGGCCTCGGAAGCAAATGGAGTAGCAAAGGGGGAAAATTGCGGTGCTGTTGCCGCCACGTGTCTGAATAGCTGTGGAGCTGGGAGGCACAGTGAGTGTCAGGGCAGCTGGGGGGGTGGCAGCCTCCCTTCTCCCCCCTCACCTGTTCTCACCCCATGAGGGAGAAGGGATTGTGGGAGGACAGAAAGCACCCCCCCCCAGGTTTTGGAAACAGCCTCTCAGTCAGGCCTTCCCTTCCGTCTTGCTGCTTCTGCGGGAGACACAGAAGGGATGAGAACGGGGGGGGCGTGTCTGGGAGAGCCAAGTTCAGACCCCCCTTCTCCACCCAACCCAGGACCTTGTCATCTGGGTCACCTTGGCCGCTTGCTCAGCCTGGCTCATCTCACAGGGTTGGGGGGGGAGATGGCACAGTGGAGGGGGGAGTCCAGTGTGCCTCCTCGAGACCTTCAAAGGCAGGACGGTGGTAGAGAGGAAACTAGGAGAGTGAGAGGGATCACAGCCATGCGTGAATGCTGAGGCTGGGCATACCAGGGTGGGGGGTGCTGAAAACCTACCTTATTTACTTGCAAAGAAGGTGACTCATCTCCTAAAAGTGCCACATATACAAAAAGTAAGTAATTTGTATGGAAATACACTTTTATGGTATCCTTTTGGAAAAAACCTTGTCTTGCAAGTGATTAAATACATTTATTGGGGCTTTTGTGGGTTCCACAGTAAATTAATTGCTTTCACTGCCAGGAATCAATTGCTTTTGTTTGTATTTTGAATAAGAAAACTTATCATTAATTGGGTCTGCCTGTGTCCTTTATAAAATTTATATCTCTGGTCCTTGGCGTTACATGTTACAGCACACAAGGCCCAGTCCGACAAAGTGACATTTATGTCAGATCCGGCCCTCGTAACAAATGAGTTTGACACCTCTGCCCGCATAGAGCCTTTTATTTTTCAGTGCTGGAGTTCAGCCATGGACCATGCCATAACTTCACAATAAAGACAAAAGTGCCTTTGAGCATGTGCAGAGAATTGCCAGCCAGTCAGTCATTAACTGGCCTGGTAGAACACATTTTTGGGAGGAACTATGGCTCAGTGGCAGAGTATCTGGTTTCCATGGAGAAGGTCCCAGGTTCAATCCCCAGCATCTCCAGTTAAAAGGATCAGGCAGGCAGTGATGTGGAAAACTGGAGAGCTGCTGCCAGCCTGAGGAGACAATACTGACCTTGAAGGACCAGCAGTCTGATTCAGTGTAAGCCAGATTCATGTGTGTTCATGTCTGGAGATCAGTCTTAATCCTGAGAGAACTCCAGGCCTCACTCGGAGTTGGCAACCCTAGGGCAATTGGAAGAAGAAGATATCAAGCCATGAGTGCATACAAAGCTCTGCTTTGGGTGATTTTTTAAAATAAAAACACTGCTACAAAGAGTAGGGAATAACAAAGAGTGCCCAATATAGGGGGAAGCATTCTACGTACATACTCTCAGAGATACTTTGTCCTTGCATTGTTTTCTGTTTACCATCTGTTGTGTACCAACTGAAGACTGCACACACGATCGACTTCAAACGTGGTCATGCAAAGTAGCAAAGCTTCACTTTCAGAGACAATAGCTGCACAGATCCTAGAATGGACCAATCGGTCGGTCAGGATCTGAGTATGAACCAGTGGGAGATGGGTGCACTGTAAATAAACCCATGGGTGTGGGATGCGTGTGGGGTGTGGCATGCAACCGGGATATAAGCTGGCCTCCAGGCTGGCTGGGTTGTCTTGTCTTGTATCTAGAGCAATTACCTATGAGCTGATTCACTACACAATGTGTCTAGAACCCAGTATTTTACACTGGCGACGAGGATGAGAGAACCTGATTCTGACTGAAGCACTGCACCGCGCACCGTTCTCCAGGACATCACGCCCCACATCACTCTGATAGTAATGGCTGCTGCTCTGGGACAAATCTCCATCTTCGACCCCACTCACCTTGAGCTACGGGAGGCATGGGTCGAACGGCTGAAGTACTTCTTCCTGGTCCAAGGTACCAACAACGCAGACAAGAAGAAAGTGTGGCTGCTCAGCACGTGCAGAGTCACCACAATCCGCCTGGTACAGAGCCTCATCACCCCCAAGACCCTGGAAGCCGCTACATATGATGAGCTGGTCAAGGCCCTCACCGACCACTTCGCTCCGAAACTGTCAAAGATGGCGATGCATATGGACTTCTTTGCGCGCAACCAAAGGTCCAGGGAGGCGGCCACCACATTCATGGCTGACGTTCACCAGTTGGCAATCAACTGCAACTTCCCCGCCATAGAGGATGCCCTCTTAAACCAATTCGTTTGGAGTGTTCAGGACCTAAAGCTCTGAAGAAAACTTCACCTTCCGGGCGGTGAAAGAACTCTTGACCTCAACTGTGGTCCTCGCTCACTTTGATTAATCCCTTCCAGCGGTCCTGGCGTGTGGGCAGTCCTGGGTTGGGGGCAGTCCTGGGGCACTGGCTGGCGGCTGGCCGGGAGGTGCCTGTCACTTATTATTCCCGCACCTTATCCATGGCTGAGTACAACTACGCGCAAATTGACAAAGAGGCCTTGGCGATTGTGGTTGGAATAAAGAAATTCCATTATTACCTTTACGGCTGGCCCTTCACTATGGTCACAGACCACAAGCTGCTCCTGGGTCTTCTCTCCCCGGACCACCAGACCCCAATGATGCTTTCACTCCGAGTGCTCCGCTGGTTCATTTTTCTCACCGGGTACCAGTATGTGCTCATTCACTGCCCCGGCAACGCAATGAGCCACGCCGATGTGCTCAGCCACCTTCCTGTGACCCCCACCTGGCTCCAGCCCACCACATTACCCTACTGGAAGACCTACCCAACCATCCAGGTAACCGAAGTGTCTCGTCACACTGCCTGGGATCGCATCCTCTCCTGGGTCTTGGACTTTTGTTGTCTTCTCATCTCAGAATTTGTTGTCTTCTCATCTCAGCAGGACAAGCTGTCGTCCCACAAGGGGTGCCTGCTCTGGGGAAGCCGAGTGGTTATCCCCACACCACTGCACCAGCGAGTGCTCACATCCTTGCATGAGACGCACCATGAGGGGAGGGGTGTTGTGTACCAACTGAAGACCACACCCGTGGTTGACTTCACATGTGGTCATGCGAAGCAGCAAAGTTTCGCTTTCAGAGACAATAGCTGCACGATCCTAGAACAGACCAATTGGTCAGTCAGGATCCAAGTATGAACCAGTGGGAGATGGGTGCACTGCAAATAAATCTATCTCGGTTGTGGGATGTGCGTGGGGTGCGGCCATGGCCGGCTCGCCTAGGGCACCGGGCCCACAAGGGTGCCAAACAGCCCCCCCGTCAAAAGCCCCCTGCCACTGCCACTGGATACAGTCTTGGACGATGCTGCAGCAATGTATAGACCAAGAAACATAAGCAAATGCGTAATCTTGTGGAGCAAGCAATTTAGGGCAAATGCAGAGGAATTACTGAATTTTAATCCCCATGATTGTTCATTTTAAGCACTACTACAAACTTTGGCAGCTTGAATTATACAGATTAAAAACATTTGTATGATTTGTATACTTTACCATTGCGTTTGAAGGTTTTGCCCAGAAAACTGTGGATTTCTCTCTTTTTTTGCAGATTTTGGAATATTTTAGTCAAATTGAAGAGAATATTTAGGCTTCCAGATCAATATACTTAGCTATGAGCTTGTCAAGTACTTTCCTCCTGACGATCCTGCACTCTTGTCTGCCTGTCTTGTTCTTTCTTGAGGCATTGGCTGATGTTCTGTGATGTCACAGAGGATTGGAGTTTTGGATTGGATCTGGGCTACCCAGGTTCAGATCCCCCACCCTGCCTCTCCATCAGCCTAACCAACCTCGGAACCTTATTGTTGTGAGAAGATAAAAGAGATGATAACAATATTGCAAGCTGCTTTGGGTCCTCATTGGAAAGAAAAGTGGGTTACAAATAAATAAATAAACTCTTGTACAATTGTTTTAGTTTATGTGTTATTAACCTGCCTTGGGGTCCCACTTTGGTGTGGAAGAAAGGCAGGTAGGCTTGAAGTATTTTAATTAACAAAATAAACAAACTGTTGCAAGTGAGACTTACAAGATCTTCTGTCAAATCAGAGCGCTTGATGCAGGGCCACCCAAGATATATAACCACCATTCTGGCTGCCGTTGGGTCAGCTGCTCTGATGTCACAGAGAACAGTGCAGCTTTGGACTAAACTAAAACGGCACAGTGGTGGAGGCACCAAACAGGTTCTGAAGACACTTTCCAGTTGCATATCAGCTGAACAGCCTTTCACCCACCATCAAAAAGAAACATTTAATGCTTCAAGGACAGGATCACGACAGTCCCATTAAAGTGACTCCCATTGAGTGTCAATTTTCTTTTAGCCCCTGCTCTATACTTGAATTAAGTGATACAGCAACTGCTAATCTAGAAAAGAACATTGGTCTGATATTTCCTTGCACTCATTTTCATGTCGAACACATACCCGCCTTGTGGGGGCTTTAAATTATTTAAATAAATCTGCATTTCCATCTCTTTCCCCTTTTGCAGAAACAATCAGTTCCACGTGGCTGCCCTAGAACAGAGCAAAGTAGGAACACACTGCTGATGTCTAACAGGGGCAATTCAGATGATCCAGGATTGATCGGGGATAAACAGCAACAACATGAGATGTGGAATATTTCCCCAGTGGGTACTAAGGCAACTGGTGCTGATGTAAGTTATTATCTTGCCTTTTTTTAAAAAAAAAGGAGGAAGAAGAAGAAGAAGAAGAAGAAGAAGAAGAAGAAGAAGAAGAAGAAGAAGAAGAAGAAGAAGAAGAAGAAGAAGAAGAAGAAGAAGAAGAAGAAGAAGAAGAAGAAGAAGAAGAAGAAGAAGAAGAAGAAGAAGAAGAAGAAGAAGAATCCTGCTGTGAACACATTAGAAAAGAATAGCCTTGGAAAACACATTTCGTAACAAATAACGTACAAAGAGTTATTGCTTTGCCAACAACTTGCTGATATTTCATGACAGTACTCCACTAGAAGTTTATATCTGTTGTCAAAATGACCATTATGGGCTTCCCGGCACCAAGTGTTTGCTCCAGCCTGGCTTCTTAACTGCATCTGTCAGTTAATGCTCTCCTGGGGTTTTTTCCCTTGAGTTTTGCTTGTATTTTTTTGCAGACTAGTTTTGTGGTGGTTAAAAAAACACCGGGGTGGGGGCAAACTTGGGAGAAACAACAGGAGAGCAATGACCGGCAACAGATACAGTGTGTAGGGGAGATGGAAAACTGGTATAGTTTAAAAGCCAAACTGGAGCAAAAACCCAGTACAGAAAAGCCATATATTGGGAGCTTGTGGTTGCCACCAAAACTCTGACACAGGGTGGTGAGCGCGATCACAAAATGGCCACCATGGGAGGCAGAGCCACACACAAAGGAAGCCCAAATGCAGATGGCAAGAGTAATTTAAACACACACTAGGGTTGCCAGCCTCCAGGTGGTACCTGGAAATCTCCCAGTATTACTATTGATCTCTTGCCAATCAAGATCAGTTCCTGGAGAAAAATGGGTGCTTTGGAGGGTGGACTCTATGGCATTATACCCTCCCCTCCCCAAACCTGACCCTCCCTAAGTGTCACCCTCCAAATCCCCAGGTATTTCCCAACCCAGAGCTGGCAACCCTAACACTCATGCACACACATACACACAGGAAAAGGGGAATGAAATAATGAAATCAACACAGTGGTGACAGCTGCTGCTGCTGAAACAGCCTTATTTTAATTTGCATGGCCAATCAGAGCTCCAGTGGCCAATCAGAAGCTCTGCAGGGCAGGAGCCCGCCTGACCCCACCCACTTTCCAAAGACACTTGGTGGGCCCTGGGAAAGGTGTGTGCAGGCACCGTAGCACCCAGGGGCACCATGCTGGGGGATCCCTGCCCTAAATTGTGCACCCTCCTATATTAATTAATTAAACACATTGGAAATCCCCACTTATTTCCTTGGATTCCCCTCTTATCAGTGGACTGAAAGCAGCAAACAATGCAACAAACAATCTCCACAGAGCTTTAAAAAAAATCCAATTAAGAAGGCAGCCTTGTGCAGAACCTAGTTATTGATAGGACACAACGGGCAACTTGCTTGCTCCTATCTGCCAGTGGCCTTCTAGTACAGGGAGCCACTGGGATGTTGAAATGGCCAGTCCGTGCCACTTTGCTCGTGTCTGCACATAATGCCTACGTAACCCCTAGCTAGGAATAAGCCAGGAAGGGGTGGAGCCTCTAAGAGACAGAAGGGTGCAGCCAGTGTGGAAAGCCAAGGAGGGAAGCCAGACTGCCCTGCTGGGGAGCTGGAACCTTAATCATAGGCTCTTAACACCTTGTTTAAGGTAACTATGATCTATGGATGGACACTGGTAAGGGAGAGGGAGACTTTTGTTCCAAATTGTAAATTTTAGAATTATTGTTTCAGGGCTGTGTCCCCTAGTGGGGAGCAGTGTTCCCTCTAAGCTGAGTTAGTGTGAGCTAGCTCACAGCTTTTTAGCCTCTGGCTCCCAGATTTTTGTCTCAGCTCAGGAAGGATGACTCCAGGACCAACTAATTTATGCAGTAGCCAAATCGCTTGCTCACAACTTTAATGCCAGTAGCTCACAAAGCAGAATTTTTGCTCACAAGACTCCACAGCGTAGAGGGAACATTGGTGGGGAGTTCAACTGGGAGCCTCATTTTGGAAGCTGGTGCACAGAGTGTTCAGCTGGAGACTTCCTGGGCCACCAACAGGAGGAAAAGGACGGACTTTGGGGGTGGCAGGCTGTGAAGAGGGGAGAAGGTAATGGTTTGGACTTCAAAAGATCCCCGTTCTGTTGTGTTACTAAGTTCTATGGCCCCGTTCACACTGAGCATTTGCCCCGCTGAAGGCACGGGAGCCCTGCGGACTTTCCGTGCGCGATCATACGAGCACATCTGGGAGGCGTAGGGCTCCCGTGGCCAACCCGCGGCTTCCCGTGGAAAACGCGGAGTAAAAAACTACTAGGTCCAAAGTACTAGTTTCTGGAAACCCCGGGGCAAAGGCTGGCGTCTGATCGCGGGAGCGCTAGTATCCCGCGGCTTCCAACGCCCGCCCATGTCCCCAGGGTTCCCAGATGTTGTAAGTTTCCATAGGATGCACACCAATACCGAACAGCACATGCGCACACACAAGACACTGACAGTGGCCCGCCCCCCCAATGGTGCATGCACACTTCGCAACACTTCGCACTTGCATGGTCTGCTGCTCTGCTTTTTTGCCATGCTGCAGCAGTGTGGTGTGATCGGGGCGCAGAGCTGGAGCGTGGCAACCCGGTGGCCCCTGTGATCGGGCTACCGCGCCTTATTTAGCTCCGGGGTGAACTGCCACACCTCTCCCCCGCGTTTTCTGGCCTGTATGACCAGGGCCTATGTTTTTCTTACATGATGAGAATTGAAAAGTTAAAAAAAAGTCTTATTCTCTCTGAATAATGGCAAGATTCATTCCAAATCCTGCCCCACAGATCCCACAAGCTGAGGTTACACCTACTCAGTTAGTGCACTGATCAAAGATAGATTATTTCAAAAGGCACCATGGAGTGTTAGGAATCCAAAGTATTTACAGGAAACCTCAGCTAACGGAGCTGAATTTTCCTTCTTCCTCCCCATCCAGCTGCAGCCTAGTGAGTTCCCTAGGGGCACAAGGGACCCTTGGGGAAGATCATAAGGGGCAAAATGGGGATTTGCAATAATTGCTGGAGTGTCTCACCGCTTGGAGGCAAGGAAAGCTCTAAACTAAAAGGATGCCGTGCACGTTTCTCCTTAGCCAACAAGGGAATGATTAGAAAGAGAAGCGTATGCACATGCATGAGGATCAGAGATGTCATGACATTAAAGGCTGTGTGGTGTAGTGGTTAGAGTATCAGGCTAGGATCTGGGGTTCAAATCCCAGGTTCAGATCCCCACTCTGCCATGGAAGCGTGCTGAGTGACCATGGGCAAAGTCACTCAGTCTTAGGTACCTCACAAAGCTGTTGTGAGGATAAACTAGAGGAGAGGAGAATGCTGTAAGCCGTTTCAGGTCTTCATGGGGGTGAAAGGTGAGATATAAATGAAGTAAAATGTTCTAAAAAAATCAAAGGGACCATGCCAGTTTCTGGACTCAGCAAATGCCGCATGCAGTTATACTCAGAAGGTCAAACTAGATGTTATCTACGATATCCATTTTGAAAAATTCACCTGGTTCACCATCAAAACAACCCCAGGAGGGGCTTTGGCTCAGTGGTGGAGCATCTGCTTGACATGCAGATGGTCCCGGATTCAATCCCTGACATCTCCAGTTAATAAATCAGGTAGTGGGTGTTGTGAAAGACCTCCACGTGAGACTCTAGAGACCTCCTGCAAGTCTCCATGGACAATAGTGGCTTTGATGGACCACTGGTCTGATTCACTATAAGGTAGCTTCATGAGTCACTTGGGGTACAACTTCAGAAGGGGGAGCTTGGGAGAAATGGGGGGAGGGCTTGTACCCTTCATGGCCTCCCAGCCCCCCAGTCTCCAACAGGCTGCTTCTTCTGCCCCCCATTGGAGCAGGCTGGCATGAATGGAGAGGACACAGTTCCTCTCTCCTTATTTGGACTGCTGCCATCAGGAGCCAGCAGAAGTGCACAGGGACGGCTTCCCAGCCTTGTGTTATGGCTACTCAGTTCCCAGACTGATGGTCTTGGAGCTGGACAGCAGCACCCTGTACCTGGGGAGATGAGGAAGAGGTGCTTGCTTCTGTGCAGTCCCTCCACTTGAGCTGTGCCTGCACTGCCATGCAAGTGATAAATGTCCCTCTGTTCTCCCCAAGCAAGACCTGTGCATTGTGCATCCTACCTCTGTACAGTTGGCTGTGATGCACAAATACTGGAATTATTCTAATGATATCAAGTCACAGCCAACCTAATGGCAAACCTGTTATGTATTGAGCCTAAAGCCATTCCTCAAGCTGTACGGGCTGAGCTTGCTTCTAGAGAACAATAGCTCGCCTGGATCCAGTGGTGTAATGTAAATAGCCTATCACTGGGAGTGTGTGTGTGCGTGTGTGTTGGGTGTGGTGTTGCCATGCTTTATAAGCAGGGCTCAAGCCCTACTAGCTGTCCTTGTAGTTTGCTGAAATCACTTAATAAACTAGAGCTGATCAATGCAATGCGTCTAGAACCCTGTATTTAACAGACCCCATAGAGTTTTCAAGGGAAGAGACCAAGCGAGGTGGTTTGCCATTGCCTGCCTCTGTGTAGCAGCCCAAGACTTCCTCGGTGGTCTCCCATCCAAGTACTAGCTAGGGCTGAGTTTGCTTAGCTTCCGAGATTGGGCAAGCCTGTGTTATCCAGGTAAGAGTTTCGGTGACCAAACCCGTCTTCAGTTACCAACAGCCCCAAACCTGCTCATTTCAGCAGCAATAGCCAGCATTTCTTTTTTCCTTTCCCTCCGCTCCTAAACAAAAATGAGCCTCTGCACGCAAGCTCCTGTGTTTGAGGTGACATTTTCCATCATGTTCCCTGGCATTACAGAGGAGATGCAGATTTCTAGACTCCTTGGTTACCGCCTTCAGAGCAAAACTTATTTCTTTGTGTTGGGGCAGTGGAAGAGGAAGGATTGCGTGGATTCAGCAAAATGAAAAGCAAGCCTCTTAGCCTCCTAGGATTATTCATTAAAAAAGGATGTGGCAGATTTATTGTCTGGTCCAAAGGGAATTTTAAAAATACCGTTAAATAGTTTCCAAAGCTTGTTGACAAACTCTCTGTAACCAGATTCAATAACGAGTATTACATCTGAAACACACTGTGAATTATAAGCAAGCAGGCTTTATTCCAATCCTAGGCAAGCCGCATAGCTGTTCGGCGGGGGGGGGGATGCTAATGATAAACAAAGGGGGGGAGGCTGCAGGGTACTAAATCCCTTTCAAATTGCATCTCTGCTGCATATTATTTAAGAGATTGTGGCGGATAGAGAAGGCCATCGTATGAAACAGGGAATCTTACATTCTCAGTTTATCCAAATATTGAGAAGCCTGGCCTCAATATATATCAGGGGCACCATTTATGGAAATGAGGATGGAAAACATTGTTTCAGACCACACGCGATTATTTCTCCAATAAAACAGTACACACTACATAATAAAAACCGTAATGCATTAATGCACAGCTGATGCTCACACGCAACCTTGAAAACCCAAATCCAACCAGCCAGAGCCATAGATATTGGGCATCCTACAATGGTCATGTCTTCATTTTAGGGTCCCTACTCCGTACATCTTAGGGCAGCAGGAAATTGCCAGGGCAGCTGCTACACAGTCAGTTTCTTCAGAAGAAGAGAGGAGGAGGGAAGAGGCCATGCCTTAGTGGTGGAGCATAAGAACATAAGAAGAGCCCTGCTGGATCAGACCAGTGGTCCATCTAGTCCAGCATCCTGTCTCACACAGTGGCCAACCAGTTCCTCTGGGCAGCCAACAACAGGGCATAGAGGTCGAGGCCTTCCCCTGATGTTGCCTCCTGACTGTAGGATTTCAGAGGCTTAGTGCCTCTGAATATGGAGGTTCCCCTCAGTCACCATGGCTGATAGCCACTGACAGACTTATCCTCCATCTCCTTGGCAGGCAGAATGTCCCAGGTTCAATCCCCAGCATCTCCATTTGAAAGGACCAGATAGTAGTAGGTGATGTGAAAGGCCTCTGCCTGAGACCCTGGAGAGCCCCTACCAGTCTCAGTGGAGAATACTAACCTGATAGGACCAAGGGTCTGATTCATTATAAGGCAGCTTTAGGTGTTCATGTGTCATTTTTGAAATATTTATTTCAAGATGAGCAAGGTGAAAATAGCCAAAATCTGGAAAGAAGAGCACTGGTCTTTAAAACACGGTGCAAAATCCTTGGAGACCCTCTCCTTACGCCACGGGTACATTCTATACCGTCAAATCGTTTCTTTCCAGCCCCCACCCAAACAGGTGAGTGAGAGTGAGAGTCCACCAGCCTTGTAGGCACCAGACAATAAAGCCATTGAGACATCTAATACTTTGAGAACCGTCTTTAGCTAATCCCTACACACCCCAAAAGACTAGCAAAACAGACTTCTCCGTACGCAGAAAGGATGCTTACAAACACTACAACATTCGGCAGAGGAAAAAATAGGTATACTTGTTTCATGTTATGAGAACTAGAGAGCCATAAGGGAAGCCACTCCCATCGTGTCTTTCGGTGCATCCTGCCAAGCAACATTTAGGGATATTAAAATTATGTGCTTAGGCTACTAGCAAGTAAATCCCAGGATTAGAGACCAATAAAGTATACACCTGCAGCCTGTAAGGATTGTTTTAAAAAGCAGAAGGGCACAGCTGCCATGAGCTTAGTGGTTTCCGGCAGGTTTCAACACACTTCCCAAGACAACAGACACTTTGCGGTGTCTCTTAATTGGAGTCTACCGATAAGTTAGGACAATTGTGTCGGCAGCTTGTATGCCTGCTCTGGGAAATGCAAGTTGTTCAGGAAAGTTCCCAGACAGAGATATATAATACAGACTTTATTTCTGTTGCTGCAATTTCTCACTTGTTTTGCTTCTTTCATTAATACTCAATGTTATGGGGGGCACTGCAAAGGAAAACCTTACCAAGAGGCTGGCATTGGTTTCTCTTTCCATCTTAGATCATTTAGGATGTTCCTAAGGGACCATGAAAGGTAAAGCTGAGCTGGTAAAGAGGTAAATGGTTTGTACCTCGCAATTCCTTGCACCAAGAAGATAAGGGCCTTTTCTGTATTCTCATTTTCCCCGCTTGTAAGTTTCTGTTTCTTCAGGGTTTTGTTTTACTCCTTCTAGTGGTTGATTTGATATTATACCACTTTATTTCCCACATATCTCCATGTAGGTTTAAACTGTGGGTTTTTATGCTGGACATTTCCTGGTGTAATATCGAATCAACCACTAGAGGGAGCAAAACATGTGCAGAACAGGGGTGGGGGAAAACCCAAAGAAACAGGAACTTACAGAAGAGGAAAATGAGAATGCAGAAAAGCCCAAGGCAAGGGACTGCACACAGATCTCTGGGATGACAGATCTTACAGAAAAGACTGCAGAGACAGTACATGGCTTGGAGACAGGAAGGTCTCAGTTTCAATTCCTGACACCTTTTGGAACTTTGTGCCCAGGAAAGTCTGACTGGCAAGTTTGAGGAAGTTTGTAAAACCTTTGCATTTAGAGCCTATTCTTTTTCCAGGCCAGGTGGCATGCCTGGAAGCTGAAATTGTACCTATTCTGTCCCTTTTGAATGCCGTTAGTGTTCCAGGAAAGCACACATGTAAGGCAAACGACTTTCCTCTCTAGCACTGTCCCCTAGCCTATCCAGGCATACAGTTGTGGCTTGGTAGAGAAAACATCATGCCACATTTATTTCCTTAAATCATTAACCAGAGATTGTATGGTTGTTGTTGTTTTTTAATGATGCTGACAGCTCTCTACGCCACCAGCGCAGTATTACCATAATAAAACTAGTGATTTGCACCATGAGCTCCTCTTCATGCTGAAGCAGACAACGGGCAATTACTAATTTATCACAAATGAAAGTTCATTGTTTTACTTCGAAAAGAAACATTACTAAACACCAAGGGACCCATTCAAAGAACAAAGTGGCCGAAGTGTGCTCTAATTTTTCATTTACAATTCCTGCAGAAGCAGCACATTTTCCCTTTTCTTGGAGAGTGCATGAGGTCTTGCCTCAAGGTACCACAATTCACAAGGACCAGGGCTGGCTTGAAGCCTCCGATCACCTTGATACAGTTCCGCAACTAATAATATGAAGCTACCTTATACTGGATCGGCGCTTTGGCCCATCTAGCTGAACGTTGTCTACACTGGCAGAAGCTCTCCAGCGTCTTAGGAAAAGTCACTGGTCATCAGAGATCCTTTAACTGACTATGCCAGTTAGGACTTTGGGAGGGGCTGGAGCCTGTAGCTTGGTGGTAGAGCATTTATTAAGAAACAAATGTGTTTATACCTGCTGGAAAAGGGGCCATAGCTCAGTGGCAGAACACAAGTTGTGTATGCAGAAGGTTCCAGGTTCTAGCCCCAGCATTTCCAGCTTAAAGGATCTCAGGTAGAAGAGATGGCAACCTGCCAGTTAGAGTAGACAGTAGTGGGCTTTTGTCAGGTAGCCCTGCCATAAGATGGAAGAAAGGGAAGGAGGGAGGGATGGACTGGCGTTTCTCACTTTCTGGAATGTGGGGAGTAAAACAGGTTGTCTGGGAGGCTCAGATTTACTATGGCTAGGGAGAGTGTTATCTCAGCCGATGGCCTTGGGTCCCATGCACTTTCTTTTCCTGCCTGGGATATTCTGGCCAACAGTAATTAACGACTGTAACTGCTTTTGCCGCGCGTGCGCTTAGTAGTCATTGGAGGGTAGATTGGGGGGCATTTTGAACCTAGTATAATTGGGGGTGTCAAGGAGCCCTTGGCATCACTGACAAAGCATTGCTAATGTATCTCTAAGAACTGCTTTCAATAAACGCTATCTTCTTCATGGAGCCTGGTGTTTGACTGACTTTCTGGAGAACTTGACAGCTTTGTGGCCTGACATACAGGGTAGCTTATGTAATGTATGTAATGTATATATAGACTGACTGGGGGGGTCATAATTATTTTTATTTATTTATTTATTTATACATTCCATTTCTACCCCGCCCTCCCCGCAAGCGGGCTCAGGGCGGCTTACAAGGGCAACCAGTGTCGGGAAACAGGTTAAAACATCTAAAAATACTGAACATACCCACATCATAACGTGCTCTATAATTCCTCTTTTATCTCAACCCGATGGCTACAGATAATCATTATGCACAGCAGTGGTGGTCGCGGCGGGCCCCGAGGGCTTAGCTCGGCTATCCCCTTCCTCCATCCCAGTTGGTAAAATTAGCGGTGGGAAGGAGGCGGGGCGGCGGCCAACGAGGGGGGAAAAGAAGCGGCGGCTCCTACTTGAACGCCTGGCGGAAGAGCTCCGTCTTACAGGCCCTGCGGAACTGTGAAAGGTCCCGCAGGGCCCTGATCTCTTCCGGGAGCTCATTCCACCAGGTAGGAGCCGCCACTGAGAACGATCTAGCCCTCGTGGCCGCCAGCCTGGCCTCCTTAGGGCCAGGGACCGCCAGGCGATGTTGTGATTCAGACCGAAGTGCTCTTTGGGGCATATGTGAGGAAAGGCGGTCCCTCAGGTATGCCGGACCATGGCTCAGTGGCTCAGTGGCTCAGTGCAGGCATTGGCTTGGCATGCAGAACATCCCAGGTTCAATCTCCAGCATCTCCAGTTAAAAAGGACTAGGCCAGGGGCGTCAAACTCATTTGTTATGCGGGCCAGATCTGACATAAATGACACCTTGTTGGGCTGGACCATGTGTGTCCTCAAATGTTATGCCAGGTAGTGGAGATATAAACTTTCTAAAATACACAAACAAAAAGGCATTTTTTTTACTTAAAATAAAAACATGCTTAAAATATTAGCTCTGTAAGCTGCAAACCTACATTTGATTTATTGACATTCACCACACAAATCTCATGCTCCGAGTTCTGAGTCTAGGACTCAGGTTAAAACATGAAATGGCTGAGTGATTAAGAGAGTCTGCCGACGCAAGCTATGATGCAGCAGCAGCAGCAGAACTGGAAGCAGGAGATGGCCAGTTCTACTACAGGCCTGATGGAAGCCCTCCAGGGGCCTGATCCGGCCCCCGGGCCACATGTTTGACACTCCTGGACTAGGCAGTCAGTGATGTGGAAGACCTCAGCCTGACAGCCACAAACAGTTTGAGTAGACAATACTGATCTTAATGGACTGATGATCTAGTTACGTATAAGGCGGCTTCATGTGTGTTTGTGAGTGACTTTCTCTTTTTGCTTTCTCTCTTATTTTTAAGGGGAATGTCATGTAGGCTCTCTTGACAATTCTCAACACCGTCACGCAGTTACAGTTTGCAAAGTTATTGGGAGGAAGCTATAACCATTAGATCGGTTTCAAAACTGGTTAGAGTGGCAGCTCTCCTATAGAGAAGCTTCAAAGGGAGATCACAGTGTGAGACTGCTGAACAAGAATTCATTAATAAATTCAGGACAATGTTCCCCCCAGGGCTGAATGGGGACATAGGATTCTTATTTCATTAGAGATGCTAATTTTCTGCATTTCCCACCTCTATGCATGTCTTCTTGCTCCAGTCAAGCTGATTATATTTTGTACGGTACCTCTGTATCCTGACCCCAGCTGGCTCTTCCTTATAACATCCCTCCCACCTTCTGACCTGGATATAAGGGTTGACAGAACTTCATTCTCATTTGTATCTGACAGTGAACTTTGACTCACAAGACTTTATACCCTGGGGAAATTTTGTTGGCCTTTAAGGTGTTACTGATCTCAAATTTTGTTCTACCACTTCAAACTAACACGACTACCTACGTGAGATTGGCTAAAATAGTCCAGGTAGGCTAGACTACTCCATTTGCAAAAGAATTTACCCTCATCCTGTACAGCTTCACACTAATCTTGGGGAGGACATTGGTTTCTAATGTTTCTTCGCATAAAAGCTCTCTGCAAGCTGAAAACCAACAGGAAAACTCTCTCTCCCTGATGTGCTAGTTTTCTGCTTGTGGGTTGAGAAGCATTTTTTAAAAATGGAGCAGCTCTATGAATTTGCAAGGATTCTCTCACCCTGGGTCTGTCCACCGGGGTTCCACAATCCTGTCTTGAGGCTCCTGTGGGTCTGAAATAGGGAGTTGAGGGGTTTCATCATCCGATCCCTCCTCCCCCCTGTGCACAGCTCTGTGGCTGGCCAACGGCTTTCTACCAGGCCTGCCCACTGAGTCTCTCTTCTAAGGGTTGTTATCCTGCCCCTTACCAAGTGGTCATAGAATCATAGAGTTGGAAGGGGCCATACAGACCATCTAATCCAGCCCCCCTGCCCAATGCAGGACCAGTTTGGTGTAGTGGTTAAGTGCACGGACTCTTATCTGGGCAAACCGGGTTTGATTCCCCACTCCTCCACTTGCACCTGCTGATGTGACCTTGGGTCAGTCACAAGCTCTGGCACAGCTGTTCTCTCAAGGACAGTTTCTGTCAGAAGTTCTCTCAGCCCCACCTACCTCACAGGGTGTCTGTTGTGGGGAGGGGAAGGGAAAGGATTTTTTAAGCCGCTCTGAGACGCCTTTGGGCAGTGAAGGGCGGGGTATAAATCCAATCTCTTCTTCTTCTTCTTCATCTCTGGCAAATATTTGTCCAGCCTCTTTTTGAAAGCTGTCAGTGAGGAGGAACTAACCACCTCCCTAGGCAGCTGATTCCACCTTTGAACCACTCTGACGGTGAAAGAGTGTTTCCTAATATCCAGCTGATACCTTTCTGCATGTAACTTAAACCCGTTGCTTCGGGTCCTCTCCTCTGCTGCCAACTGGAACAGCTCCCTGCCCTCCTCCAAATGACAGCCTTTCAAATATTTAAAGAGAGCAGTCATGTCCCCCTTCAGTCTCCTCTTCTCCAAACTAAACACCCCCAAGGCCCTCAGCCTTTCCTCGTAGGGCTCAGTCTCCAGACCCCTGATCATCCTCGTTGCTCTCTTCTGCACCCTCTCGATTTTGTCCACATCCTTTTTGAAGTGAGGCCTCCAGAACGGCACACAGGTCCTCCAGTCTTTCCTCTGTTCCGCTTCCCCCACACACACCCTCTTCTGGATGAGGATTGGCTTCCCCAGTCTGGTGGGCTGAGGCTGCCCATCTTCCCCTGCCCTACCTTCATTGGCTGCCCCTTCCGGTACACTGAAACCACTCACATCACACTCTGTGAAGCAGACAAAAGTTTAGATGTGGCTGTAACACAACCTTCCTGAATGGCCTTCAGTTGTTTCAGAAGCCCGATACAAGCACATTTAAAAGTTCCTGTTCTTCCACACACCAGAAACTGTGTAGTTTTGTATTTTGTTTTTCACAGGAGCATACCAAGTGTGAGAGGAGGAGTAAAAAATGCTTTAAGCTATACGTCGATCTTAAAATAACAGGCAGAACATTAAAATAACATTGGAGATGGCAGTGATTTTCAAATGGTATGCTTTTTTATCGGCTGAAGCATCTTTTCAGGATCTCCCTTATCTCTAACACCATCTAATTGTTTCACTGTAAGTATTTGGGGCCATGGTGGCTCAGTGGTTAAGATGCTTAGCTACAGACCGGAAGGTAGTTCACTGGTTCGAGACCCAAGTGCTGCGTGACAGAGAGAGCTCCCGTCTCTGCTCCCAAGTGCTGCCAACCTAGCAGTTCGAAAGCAAAAAATTGCAAATAGATAAATAGGTACCGCTTTGGTGGGAAGGTAACAGCGTTCCATGCGCCTCGGCATTTAGTTATGCTGGCCAGATGACTATGGAAATGTCTTTGGATAGTGCTGGCTCTTTGGCTTGGAAACAGAGATGAGCACTGCCCCCTAGAGTTGGATTCGATTGGCTTTCGAGCATGGGAAACCTTTACCTTTAAGTATTTGGCGTAGCGTATAGGTGGTCTTAGTTAGCCATCCTAGGAAATACTGGAATTCAGCCTCTTAGCAAGATCGGCTAGATTCGAGTCCAGTTGCATCTTAGAGATCAGCAACTTTGGGGGGGGAGGGGGTATGAACTTTCAAGAGCTCCCTTTGTCTGACTCCTGAAAGTTTATACCCTGAAATTCTTGCTGGACTCTGAGGTGGCCCTAGATTCGAATCTAACTGTTCTCCTGCAGACCAACAAGGATACCCTCTGAGACTATTAGCACAATATCTGAGGACGTATGCATGCACATGAAAGCTCATGCCTTCAATAAAACTTCATTGGTCTTAAAGGTGCCACTGGGCTCTAGCTTTCTTCTATTACCACAACAGTTGGACTTAGCAGTTCCAATCCAC
Organism: Gekko gecko; assembly: GCA_029375565.1. Classification (NCBI taxonomy): domain Eukaryota; kingdom Metazoa; phylum Chordata; class Lepidosauria; order Squamata; family Gekkonidae; genus Gekko; species Gekko gecko. The sequence continues at coordinate 111,057,733 of JAPDNY010000010.1, read as the reverse complement.
ATTAGCTCTTGCTAGCAGCCAGTCCAGTTCAAGGTTTTCCTCTTTATGTATATTGGGGCTTAAAAAAAGTTAGCTGTTACTTGTTTATGTCGCGTGGCCTTCTCTTCATAATACTGAAAGGGTTAGATCCAAGCGGCTTTTCCACTGATCAAAAGGCAAAGAATGGTTCCTTTTGGACTAGCCTAATGGCTGTGGCAGGGATAAGCTTGCCAGCCTCCATGGGGAGGCTGGAGATCTCTCGGAATTACAACTGATCTCCAGAACACATAAATCACTTCTTGATTCATTATATATCTACTGAAAACGTTAATTTCACTTCTCCTGGAGAAAATGGCTGCTTTGGAAGGCAGAGTGCATGGCATTATACCCTACTGAGCTCCCTCCCCTCCCTAAGCTCCACCCTCAAATCTTCATCCCCCACCCCCGACGGGGGCAGGGTTTCCCGCTTTATTATTTATTTATTTTTCGCATTTATATCCCACCCATCCTGCAAACAGGCTCAGGGCAGGTAACATCAGGGCTCCTAATCTGCTGCTGCCCGCCCCTATGCAGTCCTGTCTGCACCAAAGTGCCCGGCATGATGACATCACCCAGAGGGGACACTCTAGCATTTGAGAAAAAAACTCTATGGTTACCAGTGATTTCAGGTGGAAGAGAGGAGCCCCCCTGCCAGAACAAAGTAAGTATCTGGCCAACCCTACTGGCAAACCTAGGTGGGGATCATGGAACCGGCGTGAACGGTGCGGGACAGGAGGTCTGCTCAGAAAGGGAACGAACGTATTGGTTGAAAATGCTGGCTAAATCCAACCCACGTCTGGTATAAACCATCTGTCTAGGGTTGCCAACTCTGGTTTGGGAAATTCCTGGAGATTTAGGGATAGAGCCTGAGGAGGATGGAGTACAATGCCATAGAGTCCACCCTTCAAGACAGGCATTTTCTCCATGAGAACTAGCCTCTGTCATCTGGAGATCGGTTGTAATTCTAGAAGGGCCAGATCATTATGGGTGTAATCCTTTGCAGGATTCTGGCACCAGTTAAGCCTGGCAAGAGGAGTCCCAGGTGCTGCTTTCACAGCTGTGGGAGCTGCTGTCCTCAGCCTATTTAAGCTGGGAGGGGACGTTTGCTAGATCAGCCAGTCCACACAAGCCTGTGTTCCTGTTCCAGCCCCCTGTTGACACCCAAGCCTCACTATCTAGACCTGAGAGTACCATCACTCAAGGAGACCTGACTGGCCCTACCTGTAGCATGCAGGACATTGTCTAATCCACTTCCAAAGCCATCTGTATTCATGGCTAGGGATCCTGGAGAGTTTCTTTTTGCCATCTTCTGGTCATGGAGCAGAGGTCACTGGGTGTGTGTGAGGGAGGCAGTTGTGAATTTCCTGCATTGTGCAGGGGTTGGACTAGATGACCCTAGAGATCCCTTCCAACTCTATGTTTCTATGATTAAGATCTCCAGGCCCCACCTTTTCCCCACCCATCTCTTTCCCCCTCCCATTCTATCCTCCACCTCTCATTAGAAAACAGACAGAGCAACCAGAGAAACTGATCCGCTTTGGAAGCTTTAATTAGCATCACCCGTCAGATTGAGTTCTCCTCCACAGCCTGCCTGGGACTGAAAACTTTTTCGCGACGTTTATTATTCATGCAATTAGATAACAAGCCTTGCTTTACATAGAGGTACTTTTAGTCTACTATAGTGCAAGATAAACATGAAGCTGTCAGAAAGAATCAGCAGTGACTGCCTAACCCAATTTGCTACTGCTGATAGCTGTTATAAACAGAGTCGCAGCTCTGCTCCGCATCCGTGAGATTCAAATTATCTATCCGAGGGCCACCGCAAGCTAACATGCGGCTGCCGAGCAATTAGGAGACAGCGAGGAAGGAATATCCCAGGGCTCCCCAAAGCAAGGAAACATCTCTTCAGCTCTTATAATTTATGGGAATGTATACAAAATAATGCCATAAGCACACCGACACCAAAAAACCACACACATGTTTGAAAGTGCAGGAAGGCTGACCTTGTAAATCAATCAGTTCAGGAACCTGAAGGCTCTGTGACGTGTGAGTTCCATGATCAATGCTTCCTTCCTGCATCTTTTTATTAGAGAAAAATTAGACAAGAGGCCTGATTCATAAAAACATAAGAGACCTGCTGGATCATACGAGTGGTCTATCTGCTCCAGCATCCTGTCTCACACAGTGGCCAACCAGATCCCCTGAAGGGTCAACAACAGGGCATAGAGGCCGAGGCCTTCCCCTGATGTTGCCTCCTGCCTCTGGGATTCAAAGGTTTAGTGTCTCTGAATGTGGAGGTTCCCCTCTGTCACCACGGCCAGTAGCCATCGATAGACTTATCCTCCATGAATCTATCTATAAGAACATAAGAAGAGCCCTGCTGCATCAGATCAATGGGTCCAGTCAGGGCTTAGAGAACGAGGTTTTCACCTGATGTTGCCTCCTGGCTCTGGGCTTCAAAGGTTTAGTGTCTCCAAATGTGGAGGTTCCCCTCAGCCACCATGGCTAGTAGCCATTGATGGACTTATCCTCCATGAATCTCTCTAATCCCCTTTTAAAGCTGTTTATTTCTGTGGCCATCACTACATCTTCTGGCAGTGAATTCCACATTTGTATCACTCTCTGCGTATTGTAGGATTTCCTTTTGTCCGTCCTGAACCTACTGCCCATTTGGATCAAGGTGCGAGGGGATATGGGTTTAAGCATTCCCCTCCCTTCCCTCTTTCCCCCATGGGAAACAGCCACAGGGAAATGGATCTCTTTCTCATTGGGTTAACATATCAGGACTCATTCAGCTCTTGGTCTTTCTGCATTACACGTATCCACAACAGCTGCAACGGGGCTGATAAAAATGGCTCGCAGTGGAACATGCAATAGTCACATTGACTTCAAGGGCGAATGAGAAGAAGAGAGAAGTGTATAGCAGGGGAGTCCAACGTAAGGCCCGGGGCCTGGAATCAGCCCATTCCGGGCTCTTATCCAACCCGTGAGCAACTGGTGTGACGGAGGGAACAGGAGGCTGCTCAGGAGGGGATGTGAGTGGGTGGAGCCACTCCAATTGTGGTTTCAGCACGGCAGAACGGCCTCGTCTGCAGCAGTAAAGCAGAATCATTTCGCTTCAGTGGCAGCCTCACTGGTAAATTGGGAGCTGCCATGCCACATTCATGCTGGCTCAGGGTTCCAAGACAAGGTCACCTGCTTCTCTACTCAGCCTGCGGCTCTGGGGATGCTGTCCCAGATGATCACAGGGATTGCCACAAATGCAACTTTTTTTAGGGTGCCCACTCCTCCATCAGACAATCCAGTGGTGTTCAGCCTGGGGTGGCTGCTGCCACATGGGGGTGGCATGGCTTGCCAACAATCTCTGGCTTGAACCCCCAGGACCGGCCTAGCACGGATTGCCAGACAGCCTTGGCTGGAGGCAGCCGCTTCCACATGAGTGTCTCCAGCTTATTGGGCTTTGCTCACCCTGAGTCTTGCCTGCCACGCACGTTGCCTTGCACCTGGCCCAACTTCTGCAGGCAGGAAGGATTAGTTCAACTTGTCTTCCCAGTCTCCTTCCATGGTCGAGGAGGAAGAGGAGGAGATTGGATTTATACCCCGCCCTTCATCACCCAAAGGAGTCTCAGAGCGGCTTACAAACTCCTTTCCCTTCCCCTCCCCACAACAGACACCCTGTGAGGTAAGTGGGGCTGAGAGAGCTCTGACAGAAATGGCTCTTTTTCAAGAACAGCTGTGCCAGAACTATGGCTTGCCCAAGGTCATCCAGCAGGTGCAAGTGGAGGAGTGGGGAATCAAACCCGGTTCTTCCAGATTAGAGTCCGTGCACTTAACCACTACACCAAACTGGTGGCTCAGGGGCAGAGGGAGCTCACAGCTGCTTCATGATTTTTCCCTGGGGCTCAGAGTATTAGTGGTGGGAATGGGCTGGAGAATGTGTTAGCCCCCTGCTTCGGGCAGCGTGCTGCACCACTGGGTCTCCAGTCCACCCATGCAGGTTTTCCTCTGCGTGCATACACACAGAGACACATATCCCATGGGGCCTTGCAGTGAGGACAAGCCAACTAGGATCTTACCACCTGCTGTAACTGGCATTACATTTTATGGCATATGTGGCCCAGCCCAACTAAGTGACATTTATGTCCTATCCATCTCTCATAACAGATGAGTTCAACACTTCTGGTCTGCAGGATATGGCAATTTACTGGGGTTACGGTGGTACTAAGGTCACCAGCTCTGTTTTAAGAAATACCTAGAGATTTGGGGGTGGTGGAGTCTGGAGAGGGCTGGGTTAGGGGAGGGCAAGGATCTCAGCAGTCTATAACGCCACAGAGTCCACCCTCCAAAGCCATTTTCCCTAGGGGAACTGATCTGTAACAATGAACCCACCTGGTGGTTGGCAGCCCCTAAGAGGAAAATGTCATCAATAGGGATGCCCAGGACTATTTTTGTAGAAAAAGCCCAGCAGGAACTCATTAGCATATTAGGCCACAGCCAACACCAGAAATTCATTAGCATGTTAGACCACACCCCCGCATGTTACCAGAAGTGTGGTCACCCAGCCACACCCACCTTTTGCTTCTTATTCTGTTTACCTTGTTTGTTGTCAAAACGCAGGGCTTTTTTTTTTGGAGCAGGAACTCCTTTGCATGCTAGGCCACACACCCCTAATGTAGCCAGTCCTAATGAGTTTCTGCTGTCGGGTGTGGCCTGTCATGCTAATGAGTTCCTGCTGGGCGTGGCCAACTCAGGAGCCAGCCAGAACTCCGTTCCTGTGCGTTCCTGGCCAAAAATAGCCCTGGGGATGCCCCCAATTTCACGGGCTCTTGCCCACTGCTGGCCAACTGGCCAGCATGGAAAGCCCTGCCCCCAACAGCGAACACCAGTGGCCACCCCTCTCCCTCCCTTCCTGTGAGATTTAAAGGGTCCTCCAGCTGATCAGTGGGAGTGTGTGGCCCGCAAAGCAGCTGGAGAGCCCTTTAAATCTTGCAGAAGGGGAGGGAGAGGGGCAGTTGCCGGCTGCATGCCTGAACTTCAAATGGCGAATTCGCTGCTTGGAGTTCAGGTGTGTGCCCGCCCATACTTCTTGCCAAATACTTTGGCAAGAAGCGGGGGGGAGCCCACGCACACCTGAAAAGCTTTGGCAAGAAGCAGGGGGAGGGGTGTGAGTGTACTCCAAGTGGCAATTTCGCCGCTTGGTGTACAGGCATGCGAGGTGTTGGTCCCCAACATGATGATGTCACTTCTGTGAGACATCATCAAGTTGGGGACATCCCCTCCCCCTCCAGAAATGCCCCCCAAATTCCCCCTCTGGGGACTAGGAAGGACCTGGCAACCCTAGTCATCGAGTTGCACTGACTTACAGCGATCCCGTAGGGTTTTCAAGGCAAGAAACGTTCAGAGGTGGCTTGCCATTGCTTGCCTCTGCACAACCTAATAATCCCTAGCTTAGAGTTTGGCATTTTCACTGCTGCAGCACACTGGGTTGACACTTTCATTGAGCTATCCACTACGACCCCAAGGTTGCTATTTATCTCCTGTAACTTACTTCCTGACCTAGACGGCCCAGTCTAGCCCAATCTTATCAGATCCTGGAAGCTAAGCAGGGTCAGTCCTGGTTAGTATTTGGATGGGAAACCACCAAGGAATTCTAGGGTCTCAATGCAGAGGAAAACAATGGCATACCACTTCTCTTCCCCTCTTGCCCTGAAAACACTCAGGGACGGATTAAGGCTCACTGGTGCTCTAAGCACTGACCAATCTTGGTGCCCTCCCCCTCCTTTCCCCACTGACCCGGTCCATTTTAGTTGTTGACCTGTCTGGCCAGATCTACGATGCAGGTTGCAGCAATACAAAAATTTATTCAGTTGATAACACAATATACTGTACAAACTAAGCCAAGCTTTGGCAACATAATGTTCTACAAAAATGCAACACAGCATCTATTTTAATATTTCACAAGTTAAATGGATCAAAGTTCTGATATTCATATTCCCAACTTCGTGGTGCCCCCTTTGGCCCTGGTGCCCTAAGCACGTGCTTAGTCTGCTTAATGGTTAATCTGCCACTGAAAACACTACAGGGTTGCCATAAATTGGCTGCAACTTGACGGCACTTTACGCACATGCAAAACTCACCCCTTCCCTAGGCCTTTTTGCAATCCTTTCCCTCCTCCTGGACTCCAAGACCAGGGAAGTAACCCCAGCTGGGGTAAAGAGTCAGAAGACTGGGGGGAAGGGAGTCTGGAGGACTAGCTGATTCTTATCTGCAAAAGCCCAAATGCACGACTGTTCGTATTACATGGGCAAGCGTGAGACTGTCTCACTCTTGTTCTCCATTTACGGGAGCCAGCATACTGTCTTTTAATTCCCAACTAGTATGTGCATATAGATGAGTTCTACCGTGATCCAGGTTAACACCACATCTGGTTTTCATCTGACAAGTTCATCTCGCTAGCATAGCAGTCTCCAAGCCTGTTCAGTTATTTTCTTTCCCCCAGCAGTTTCTGAATCTCTAAATAGCGGAGAAAGCAGCTCTAGACTGATTAAGATTTTTCTAACGGTGTTTTTAATAGGATTTGTTCCTGCTATTCCTCCTCCAGCCTCCCAAGTTTGCTCTGAGTATCTTGCTGGCAATCCTTAACCTGCAGGTTAAATCTATTACAAAGAACTTTGCTTCCTAAACCACTGGTTGTTTGCCCTTGAGGCAAGCACAACTCAATCAAGCAAGTATTACCAGCAATTATCTACTTCCTCTCTCCCGTCACTCCCCCCCCCCGCCACCCACAGCCCCCTGAAGTTGTCCATCTGGGGCTCTAAGATTGTGCAGGGAAATGATGGATTGAGATATAGCCAGTTGTGTATCCCACCACTGGAGCGATATCGTTAGGGCGAATTCATCATCCTGACACATTCATAATACTTAAAATACGCCGCTGCAGTTATCGCATTCAGCTCTGCTGGATTATTGGCAAAATTATAACGCTTCACTGCACACGTTCGCCTGAGAAGAAAAGATCGGTATCACCTTAAATAGCACTAACAAGGGCCCCTCTTCTCACTTCCGTAAATGTGTCAAGCGAGAGTTTTTCCACATAATAGGATTTTCTTACATGGGTATCACTTTGGTATAGGAGAATTGCATATATGTCGGACAGGATGGGTTTTGTTGCATGTACACGTGGTGAGCACCTGAAGCTAGGGATGCCAGCCTCCAGGTGGGACCTGGGGGATCCATTGGAATTACAACTCATCTCCAGGCTACAGAGATCAGTTCGCCTAGGTAAAATGGATGCTTTGGAGGGTGGACTCGACAGCATTGTACCCCACTGAAGTCCCTGTCCTCCCCAGCCTCCATCTCCAAATCTCCAACATGGGTCTCCATCCCCCATTGGTGGCCAGGCAATCCTACCTGAAGCCAATTGCTCAAATACATTCAGAAAGACTAAAGAGTCAGTTTGGTGTAGTGGTTAGGAATGCAGACTCTAATCCGGTTTGATTCCTCACTCCTCCACGTGCAGCTGCTGGTGTCGCCTTGGGCCAGTCACCAGTTCTCTCAGAGCTGTTCTCTCACGAGCAGTCCTCGAAAGAGCTCTCAGCCCCCCTCCAGGTGCTGTGGGAGGAAGAAGGATTGCCCTCTGAGACCCTGATAGTGAAGGGCGGGGTATAAATCCAATCTCTTCTTCTAAGCTATGTCTACAAATTTGTCAGTTTAAAAGACTGGTCCATTACCTTGCCAACATCTGCTCAAGGGGATGTTCAATACATTTTCCCAAGTTGCTTACAATTTTAAATATAGCTATAGATTACACATGGAGAGGGAAAAAGCAAATTAGTATAGACATTACTGAGGCAAGACAGCATGCTACAGCCTGATCTCATCAGATCTCGAAAGCGCAGCAGGATCAGTACTAAGGGAGATCAACAAGGAAGGCTCTGCAGAGGAGGAAGGCAATGGCAATCTGTTATGTTCTAACAAAGGACCATACACGCGGTCAGCCGTGCACATGGTCTAGAGAACACACGGAGCTTCGCGACCAAGAACAATGGACACAAAGGATCCTAGAACGCACCTATCAGGCGGTCAGGATCTTAGTAAGGACCAATGGTTACGTGGGCACTGTAAATAAACCAATCACTGGTGTTGGGTGTGGGTTGGAACCGGCATATAAGCAGGCCCCCGGGTCCTGCTTTCTTGTCTCCGTTTTACCTTTGAATAAATATCTGTGAGCTGAAATCACTCGACTATGCGTCTTGAACCCAGTACATTTCACTGGTGACAAAGATGGGATCCCGATAAGCGAGCCAGACTCAAATGACAGCTCAGCATCAAGCACCGCTCCGCCAGACACCACGCCAGACACCACGCTCCCAAGCAGCAAAGCAATGTGCACTGCTCCCAAGAGCATCGCTCCCCGCTCTGCTCAAGAGACATGGCTGCTGCTCCAGGACATATCTCCACTTTTGATCCAGTGCATCCCGAGCTATGGGAATCCTGCGTTGAACAGCTAACCTACTTCTTCTGGGTCCAGGGGACCACCAAGGCCAACAAGAAAAAGGTGTGGTTGCTCAGCACGTGCAGCGTCACCACAATCCACCTAGCTAAGAGCCTCACCACACCGAAGAAGCTGGAAGCCGCCACATACGATGAACTAGTGAAGGCCCTCACAGACAATTTGGTGCCAAAGCCATCCATGATGGCCGTGCGCATGGACTTTTTTTCGCGAACACAAAGGTCCAGAGAGTAAGCCACTGACTTCATGGCCAACATCCACAGGCTGGCAATCGAATGCGAGTTTCCCGCCATCAAGGACGCCCTCATGAACCAGTTCATCTGAAGCATCTGGGAGCCGAAACTCCATAGGAAGCTTGTTGGTCTTGACGACTTCAAGCTGGACAAGGTCCTTCGCACAGCCACGGCCTTCGAGTAGATGTAACTGCCAGACGACCTTGGCTGTCCACGGAACCTATACACCAGCATCAGATGCATCAGATGAGGAGGAGGTCCCCCAAGTTTGCCGGCCAGACTGCTGGGCAAAACAACCAGCCCCATCCTCTGCAGCACAAGCAGCAAAACAAAGCGCTCCAGCGATGTGCGCCAGATGCGCATGAACGCCGTTCCTGCCAATTCTGGGACGTGACCTGCAGGTCCTGTGGAAAGGTGGGACACATCGCCTGGCTGTGCCACTCCAAAACAAACAGATGACAGCAGACAGCGCACCAAGAGTCATCAGATCTCCACACTACTTCGACAACCCAACATCTGGTACTGAACTTGCCTCGGAATGCCCCTAATAAAATCCATGTCACGGTGTAGATAGAGGGGTCCCCTTGTGGAATGGAGTTAGATACTGGTTCACCTTTCTCCATTATCTGGGCCGAGAGTCTTGGGCAGCTTTGCCCGCAAGGGGGACCCCTCCTAGAAAAGCTGGTGGGTCTCACGTTGCGGGATTTCCAAAAGAGCCCAGTGGCCATCAAGGGGTGGGACAAGTTCAGGGTCACGTACAAAGACTTTAACGGAATGCTGGACTTCTTGGTAGTGGAAGGAAGGCTCACCAGCCTATTGGGACTCTCGTGGTTCGGGCCCCTGGGGTTCGGGGTGATGGGAGTTAACCAGGTTCGGCTGTGGGGCTTTAACTCCGTCTGTGATGAATTTCTGGCCATATTCAACGGCACGCTCGGCCATTACACCGGCCCTCCAGTTTCCCTTGCCCTTGACCCCGCAGTTAGACCCATCCGCATGGTGGCCAGGCGTGCCCCGTTGACCCTATGCCCTAAAATCGATGCAGAGTTCGACTGCCTGGTGGCCCAAGGGGTCCTGGAACTGGTGCTGTATGCCCTCTGGGAAACCCCTATTGTGACCCCAGTCAAGCCCAATGGGGACATCTGAATATGTGCGGACTATAAGTGCACAATAAATAAAGCACTACAAGACCATGCGTACCTGGTCCCCGTCGTGAGCCATGACCTCGCATCATTAGCAGGCGCCAAGGTTTCTGGGAAACTGGATTTGGCCCAAGCCTACCAGCAGCTGCCAGTGGACAACACCACTGCAGAAGCTCAGACCATTGTGACCCACAAGGGGCTGCAATTCGGGGTGAGTGTGGCCTTGGGGATCTTCCAGAAATTAATGGACTGTCTCCTTAAAGGGATCCCCGGAGTCCAGCCGTTTTTTGATGATGTTTTGATAGCAGCACGTGACACCGAGACATTCGCAGAACGGCTACAGATCATGCTCCAGCACTTTGACGGGGCTGGCCTAAAGGTGAAGAAGGAGAAGTGCCTCCTGGGGGTTCCGAGGGTGGAGTTCTTGGGGTTCGCCATAGACGCTCATGGTATACACCCCACCGATGACAAAATCCGGGCGATCGTTCAAGCTCCCATTCCCTCTTCAAAAGTGGAACTCCAGGCCTTTTTAGGCCTTTTGAACTTTTATCACTCGTTCCTTCCCCACAAGGCTGCAGTGGCAAAGCCCCTACACTGCCTGCTGGGCGAGCATGCCCCTTGGGTCTGGGGCCCCACACACGCAGCCGCTTTCCAGACAGTGAAGGACTTTTTGACTTCTAATGCAGTCCTGGCCCACTTTGATGAGTCCCTTCCCGTGGTCCTGGCTTGCGATGCTTCACTGTACGGGGTCGGGACAGTCTTGGGGCACTGGCTGCCAGATGGCCAGGAGGTCCTGGTAGCATACTACTTGCAGACTCTCTCACCGGCTGAGCGCAACTACGCGCAAATTGACAAAGAGGGCCTGGCTATCATGCTGGGGGTTAAAAAGTCCCACAACTACTTGTACGGCCAGCCCTTCACTGTGGTCACCGACCACAAACTGCTCCTGGGTCTACTCACCCTGGACTGCCAGACACCTCAAACGCTCTCCCCCTTGGTGCTCCGCTGGTCGATCTTCTTGGCTGAGTACCAGTATATGTTAGTTCACCACCCCGATAAAGCGATGGGCCATGCAGATGCCCTCAGCTGGCTCCCACTGCCCTTCTGCGACCCAGACCAGGCTCTGGCTCACCACGTTGCCTTATTGGAGGACCTTCCTGACTGCCCAGTCCAGGTCTCCAAGGTGGCTCGCCATAACACCCATGACCGCGTCCTCTCCCGGGTCCTCAACTGGGTGGGGAGGGGGTGGCCCGCAGGTCGGCTGGGCCTGGAATTTGCCGCCTTCTCGTCCCGGTGGGACAAACTATCGACCCATAAAGGGTGCCTACTATGGGGAAGCCGGGTGGTAGTGCCAGCTCCACTGCACAAATGGGTGCTCATGGCTTTGCATGAAACATACTCTGGGATAGTACGTATGAAAGCTCTGGCCAGGAGCTACGTGCGGTGGCTGGGGTTGGACACTGACATTGAGGAGCGGGTGAAGAGCTGCCAGAAGTGCCAGGAGTCGTGACCAGAACCTCCCTGGGCACCCATGCGGCCATGGGATTTGTCATACAAGCCATGGACCAGGCTTCACCTCGATTTTGTGGGACTATTCCAGGGGCAAACCTTTTTTATATTGATCAACGCTTACACCAAATGGTTGAAAGTAGTCCCAGTTCCTTCCGCCTCGTCCCGATCCGCCATACAGGCCATGTGGCGGATCTTTAGCACCCACAGCATCCCGGACTCTCTTGTGACAGACAACGGGACTGCCTTCACATCCACTGAGTTCCTAGAGTTCGTGCAATACTATGGAATCAAACAAATCCGTTCCGTGCCGTTCCACCCTGCAACCAATGGTCAAGCCAAATGCATGGTATGCACAACCAAGGAAGCCCTGCGCAACATGGATCAAGGAGACTGGGACCACAAGTTGGGCGCCTTCCTATTTCACCAAAGAATCACGCTGCACTCAACCATCGGCCGCAGCCCCGCAGAGTTACTCATGGGATGGCGCCTCACAATGCAGCTGGACCACCTGCACCCCAATAGGGCACCCAAGCACAGCGCAAACCCTGAGGCCCAGGAGGCGCCTCAAGGATTTTTTCCAGGAGATCCGGTGTACACCCACAACTACAGCCAGGGCCCTGCATGGATTCCCACCAAGGTAATCCAAGTGACAGCCCCCTTGTCCTACGAAGTTTCCGGGGACGACGGTCAACTGTTGAGGCGGCACATCGATTAATTACACCGCCTCCTCCTGCCGGCAGAAACTGACACACAGGAGGACAGTGAGGACAAACGTCTGAGTCCAGAAAACAGTGAGCTGGGAGATCCTGAGGCCAACACACAATCACCAGTTCAGCCGAGCACTCTGACAGAAGCAAGGACAAGTGACAACACAGAACGGCACCCCGGCCCAGGGTCCAACAACACACAACCCCCAACCCAGCTGACAGGAGGCACCCCTGAACACACAGTAACCCAGCCAGAACAAGCGACCCTGGGCCCTGAGCTACGCCGCTCAACCAGGGAACAGCGGAGGCCCACCTACCTCCAGGACTTTGTTTGGGGGGGTGGAACAGGACTATGGTGGGAGCGGTGTTATGTCCTAACAAAGGACCATACGCGTCAGCTGAGCACATGGTCTAGAGAACACAGGGAGCTTTGCAACCAAGAACAATGGACACAGAGGATCCTAGAACACACCTATCGGGCGGCCAGGATCTTAGTAAGGACCAATGGTTACGTGGGCACTGTAAATAAACCAATCACTGGTGTTGGGTGTGCGTTGGGTGTGGGTTGGAACTGGCATATAAACAGGCCCCCGGGTCCTGCTTTCGTCTCCGTTTTGCCTTTGAATAAATACCTATGAGCTGAAATCACTCCACTATGCATCTTGAACCCAGTACATTTCACAATCCCACCGCTGCTTCTCGTTTGCTGGGGTTGCCAACTTGCCATAAACTGGTTGCGACTCGACAGCTCTTTAAACACACACACAGACATAACTGTAAATATGGCAACAAGCCAAAAACAAGCATATATTAAAACACCCTTGTGAATAAAATGGATTTTGCTTATTGTCCAAAGGGCTGGCTATTTAGTCAGCTAGGTACAATACATCCTGCCCCGCACCCATGTCATGGTGCATCCACATGGCACACACTATTTCCCTACATGGAAGTGATATTATTTCATATGAATCAGATGTCCAGGAGCAAAGCCCAGACAATCCACAAGGACAGTTTACCACCTTAGCTGAAAACCAAGAGCAAAAGAAAGGAGGGATGAGGATGGAGCCTCGGAGAGAGGGTGCCTGGTCTGAAGGACCAAAGAAGCTAGTAAGCACCTGAAGCCGAGGAAGACTTGCCAAGAGGAGAGATGAAATTCTGGGGGGGCTGTGGATCTGGACAAGTCTTGGGTTTTGCTTTTGCTTGATGTTTGGTTTGGACCTGCATTGTATAAGGCAGTCTTTGTGTGGTGGGGGGGCAGTGACCATTTTCAGCAGCCCTTGCAGTGGTCGTAGTGGAAAGTGTAATTAAGTCACAGCAGACTTATGGCAGCCCCAAACAGTTTACAAGGCAAGAGACAAACAGAGGTGGTTTGCCATTGTCTGCCTCTGTGTAGCAGCCCTAGATATCCTTAGTGGTCTCCCATCCTAGTAGTAAGCAGGGCTGAGCTTCCGAGATGGGCGCGAGCCTGGGCCATCTATTTCAGGGCTAGCACAGAAGGGCAGTAAAACCAAAGCCACTCAGCACGTGGCATCGAGTACAGACAGGCAGCAATGAGTCCGTGGCTGGAAGTGGCATTTACAATCGCCAAAGGGACATCAACAGCACAAGTTAAGGAAATCTTACGAGAAGGACAAGAAAAACATGTGGAATGGCTGGGAGGCAGCTGGGGACATTTAAAGTTTTGTTTGTTAGCGCTGAAGAAGATACCTCTGAAGATCTCCCCTCATTGGAAGGCAGGGAGAGCAAGGAGTGGGATATGACGCTCCTATTCCTTCTGGTCCAAAGCTGCCCACTAGGTTTTGTCAGTGGTTGTAAGGACAGAACCATGGCCCAGAGAAGTCATAGCAAAGGAAGCCCTCCTGCAGTGGTTCAGGGCAAAAGGCATACAGGACAGACACACAGTGTTCAGAACAGAGGTGCTTTCAGGTTCCAGATGCAAAGCAGGCAACCTGGGATGAGCATGGAAGTACATTTATATGAACTATGATCATTGTGTGTCTAGAAAAGAGCAAGAGTCCAGTAGCACCTTAAAGACAAACAAAATTTGTGGCAGGGGAAGAGCTGTGATTGGGATGTCATGCTGGCTCTCTGAGGATCTGTTTATAGCATGGGAATACTAAACCAGGCCCTCTGGATTCCATGGAGATGGCTACTGCCACCATTGTTATTTAATAGATGCTGGTGTCAAATAACAAGAGATGGCTAGTTCAACGAGGCTTCTTTCATGAGATTCCCATCACAGGCATCTGACTACCATCTGGACTAGAAAGGGTCTTTGGTATGATTCAGCAAATGTTTCTTTATATTCTTAAATCATATATATTATGGCCCGGATATATTCCAGTGTAGGTGTCATGATCTGGGCTGTGCCACCAGAGGCCTACTAGGCCCAGGGAGTCTGGTTAGCAGTAGAGCAGGCTGGGCCTACAAACCCCATTAGGCCTTGAGAAGTTTGGGCACTGATTTTGACCAATAGGGAAGAATAGGGCTGGAGAATAAAAGAACTGGTGTAAGAAAAAAAAAGCTGTTCTTCTTCCCAGGGAACAGGGCCAGAAGGGAGGCTGCTGTGGGGAAGAGACCCTCATCCTGAGGGAAAGGTGAGTAGTCTAAGGCCACTTGAGATAGTGAGCTAGGGACAGTATATTTAGATGTGTTAGGGCATTTGATTTCTTTTATTTTCACCCACTTACTGTTATTATACCTGCACCTTGTTTGTTTGACCTCCTATAAAATAAACCATTTTCATTGTTCACTCTGCCTGGTCCTCATGCTCATTTCAGCTAAAAGGGAGGTCTCAAGGCTTGGGAGGGTTCTCTGGGCCTTCTCAAAGGAGCCTGGAACCAGAGTGGTGGCAGCGTCAGGTGACACCCCATCTGGGCCATGACAGTAGGGAAACTGTTACCATCAGAATTTGAAATTCTTTTGTATATTTCCACAGTAACCATTCTGATGATTCTTAAAAAAACCCACCTGCAGCAGTTGGGGGATAAAAACTAGAACTGGAATGCCCAGAATGGGATGTGGGGAGATCCCAAATTCTGCAACCAGAAAATCAAAGGCTGTGTTTCAGAATGTTATTCTGATGGAACACTTCAGCGCATTTCCTCCCCAGAACTTTTTTTCATTATTGACAGGAAAAAAATTAATCCAATTTACTTGTTGCATATATAATTTTAAGGTAATCATTATTGTCAGATGTAATTTGGCAGCCAGTTGTGCAAGACACAGATGCTAAAGCTCCCTTTTTTAATGTCAATAAAACTAAGAAATGAGATGTTCATCTAATATAATCACATTCACTGTAGCATTAGAACTGTAGTCACTCAACAAAAGGAGTACAATCAATAAGATTAGAGCAGCTTAGAAAGGTCAAGACATATCAATATTTGCATTTAATTGCCCAAACTCTCTGGGGTGAAAAGGGGAAGGGGGGGAAATTCAGCAGTTTCTTCCAAATAATATGCAGCTTTCTGGGAGAGGATCAATGTAGCTGAATCAGCACTTCCACCTTTGCTCTACCAGCATCATCATATGTTGGAGTATATTTGCTTTGTCCCAAGACAGCCAATGCCCTGTTTTTGGCTTCAGCTATTGTCAGCGGACGGCGGAGGACAGGAGGGCCTGGCGTGGTCTGGTCCATGGGGTCGCGAAGAGTCGGACTCGACTGTGCGACTGAACAACAACAACAATTGTCAAGGGAGCACTAGACAAAGCAGCAAAAGAGCAGCTGCTGCCACTGATCCAGACGGTTCAATGTATTGAAGTGCACACAAGTCACTCTATCCATATTAACTTCCTCTTTTGCCTGTCTCTTTTCGTATTAAGGATGCAGGGTGCCATAGAGTTCTTGACCAATTTTTTTCTAAAAGCAAAGGAAGTACTGGGTACCAGCTCAGCCATTAAGCTCAGGCAATGTTCCCTCTAAGCTGTGGAGTCTTGTGAGCAAAAATTCAACTTTGTGAGCTACTGGCATTAAAGTTGTGAGCCGGAAGTAACTTTTCCCGTGTCTTCTCATTATGTGACCAAAGTACAGTAGCCTCAGTTTGGTCGTTTTAGCTTGTAGGGAGAGCTCAGGATTGATTTTATCTAGAACCCAATCATTTATCTTTTTGGTCGTCCATGATATCTGTAAAACTCTAACACCACATTTCAAATGAATCCACTTTCTTCCTGTCAGCTTTCTTCACTGTCCAACTTCCCACCCATACATAGTAATGGGGAATACTATGGGATGAATTATCTTGATCTTGTCTGCCGGTGATGCATCCTTAGCATGCACATCTCCCCCTATGGCCTTTTGCTTACCGTAAACAGCTGAAAAGAGCAAGAGTCCAGTAGCACCTCAAAGATTAACAAAATTTGGGGCAGGCTATGATCTTTCGTGAGCTGCTGCTTACTTCTTCAGAGAAGAAAAAGTGAGCAGTGACTCACGAAAACTCATCCCCTGCAAAAATTTGGTTAGTCTTTAAGGTGCTACTGGACTCTTGCCCTCTTCCACTGCTACAGACAGACTGGCTATCCGTCTTAAACAGCTGACAGACACTTGCTGCTTCACAGTGTCAAGTTATAGTCAATCCCCTGCTAGATTGCCTGGACCAGTTCACCCATCATCTTGATCCAGATGTTCTCCAGCTGCCTGCGAGCTTTCCCCCACAAGTTAGTTTTGCTCTGTGACCTTTTGATATTAATCATATCTCACCTTCAAAGATTACAGTGTGTCTGGCACAACTGAATAAACCTGACAGACTTTCAGGATGGCTCTTTATTTTGTCTGCTAATGTTTCTTCAGACAGGGAAGTAAGACAGAGATCTAATTGCTGACTTGTCAAGGGCTACAATGCGATTCTGAACCCTGAATCTGGCTAGATGTAATTTAATGTTCACAAGGTATTAATGTAAGAAATTATCTGTGGGATAATCTTTGCAAGCATGCAAGGAATCTCAGAGATCTGTAAGGAATGATTACATATAGCACAGAATACAACTACTTTTGCATTTCTTAGCAGGCTTGTGTCTGTTACACAGATCTGTGTCAATATGGCATACTACCGATTCTATAGTCTGGTGCATACCTTTGCTTCCTAGACATGCTTCCACAAATGCTTTTTTACAGTATGGTGAGGCACGCAAGGTCTGACATTAATCTGGAACCCAATCTGGCTGCAGTGCTGCTTATCGCAAAGGGATCCAGTTAACAAACTACAACAGCGTTAATAGTGCAGTTGGACCAATGGAGTTTGAACGCAGCTGGGAGCAGTATGGGCGGAGGGTTCTTTAGCAGCACACTATTCTTGCCCCAGACATAGTGTTCTATCTATGGCTCTGGTCACACTGCAACTGACATGCGCTTTGTTCCTGGTTTATTTAAATCGGGAACATTTTTATTCGCATTGGGCTGTCTACATGCAGCCAGCCCCTCTTTCCCAGCACCCGCTTGCCTACTGCTGCGCCGTCCTTCCAGGCGATCCTGCCGGCCACGGGGAGGCTTGGGCGGCTGCTGCTTTGGGGGGGGTGCTGCTGCCGCTGCTGCCGCCATTGACCCACGAAAATAGGCTCCGCCGTCTCCGCCATCATCCTTGCCGGCCCCATCCAGGCTGCCATAGCCCCCACCTCTCGTTCCCGCCTCCAGGGCCGTCGTTGTGTGTTTTTTTTTTAAAAAAAGCTTCTGGTTTGAGCGCTTGACTAAACATGCGCTTAATAAATCCATTATTAAACTTTAAATGGATTTATTAAGCGCATGTTTGCTCAAGCGCTCAAACCGGAAGCTTTAAAAAAAACCAAAAAAACCCAAGAACGTTCAGACGGCCCTAATCGCAATCCTTGCGAGAGAGGGGCTGTCCACATAGGCGAAATCGCAGAATCAAAGCGGAAGTGCCAGGAAAACACTAGTTTCTCCAGGGGTCAGGAAAACCCGGAAGCATTGCGCGAGTAAGCCCGCTTCGCGGCGGGAGGCGGATTGGCGCGTGTGAATGTGAAACTGACATGTGCAAGTAAACAGCAGCGAATCCCGATCAAAACGGCAGTGTGACCGCATCCTATATCTTGTGGCTAATGAACCTCCACTATATATGTTTATCCAGTCCCCTCTTGACGCTGTCTGTGCTTGTAGCCACCACCATTTCCCGTGGCAGTGAATTCCATATGTTAATTACTCTTTGGGTGAAGAAGTAATTCCTTTTATCTGTTCTAACCTGACTGCTCTAACCTGACTGCTCAGCGATTTCATTGAGTGCCCACGAGTTCTTGTATTGTAAGAAAGGGAGAAAAGTGCTTCTTTCTCTACCTGCATAATTTTGAAAATTTTGTAAATAATTTTGTTATGGGAATACAGTAGTTTTGCTGTGTTTGGAAAGGGAGGGGATATGGGAAAGGATAGTACCTCAGCGGGATATATTGTCATAGGGAGGTATAACGTAATAGAGGCCACCCTCCAATCAGCCATTTAATCCAGGGGAACTGATCTCTGTCACCTGGAGATCAGTTGTAATTCTGGGAGATCTCCAGGCCCCACCTGGAAGCTGGCAACCCTAGAAGGTGTATATTACTTCATTGGAGCTTCAGGTTTCTTTTATGAAAACATTCACATTTCTGGTTCCAATGAATGAGAATAAAAAAGGAGCAATATATTCCTATAGCAAGTAAAACATTTTCTAGCGAGCCCTTTCCTTGAAGAGGATCCAAAGAATTAACAATGACAAAAAGTCTATGGAGAGGTTCCACAAAACTAGACTAATGAGATATTCATTGCAAAATAAAGAGTCAGGTAATAATGCATGAAACACTAATGAGAATGATATTAGACATGACACTCGCACAATATTTGACAGATGACGGAATTAAGCAGCTTCGTACAAGTTCTACTAAGGGTTTCTTTGAGCCTATTTACCAAAGTATTGCAGAAATATTTTGCATTACTCCAAGGGACAGTGCGTACCATGAGACTCCTAGGCACTGAAAAAACAGTACAAAAAGACTGTCATCCCTAGACACAGTACAGTACAATTGTCAAAAAGGGAGTATGTATGGTCTGTCTTCTGCTATGCCATAAGAGTAAATGTGGAAGACAATCATG
Source organism: Gekko gecko (assembly GCA_029375565.1). Lineage (NCBI taxonomy): Eukaryota > Metazoa > Chordata > Lepidosauria > Squamata > Gekkonidae > Gekko > Gekko gecko. The sequence goes on along the minus strand of JAPDNY010000010.1, from coordinate 111,038,540 downwards.
ACGGTAGGGATGCCAGTCTCCAAGTGGGACCTGGGGATGCCGCAGAATTACACTCATCTCCAGACTAAAGAGATCATTTCCCCTGGATAAAATGGATGCTTGGGAAGGTGGACTCTATGGCACTGTACCCCACTGAGGTCCCTGTCCTCCCCAGGCTCCATCCCCAAATCTCCAGGAGTTTCCCATCCTGGATCTGGTCAGGGGGGACCTGGCAACCCTATGAGCTCTCTATTACAAGAAGAAGAAGAGGAAGAGATTGAATTTATACCCCGCCCTTCACTGCCCAAAGGCGTCTCAGAGCGGCTTACAAACTCCTTTCCCCTCCCCTCCCCACAACAGACACCCTGTGAAGTAGGTGCGGCTGAGAGAACTCTGACAGAAACTGCTCTTTTTCAAGAACAGCTGTGCCAGAGCTTGTGACTGACCCAAGGTCAAATCAGCAGGTGCAAGTGGAGGAGTGGGGAATCAAACCCGGTTCTCCCAGATTAGAGTCCGCGCACCTAACCACTATGCCAAACTGGCTCTACAAGAAAACAGTTGTCATCCAACTGGTTCTGGGCTCTTGTTATTTTACGTAATTATTATTTAAAACATTTTAATGCAGTCTTTTCACCTGATCCTCAAGGTGGCGAACATATAAACACTGAAAAATTTAAACAATTTTTAAAAAATTATAAAATAATTCCGTGAAAACACAAACCTCACAAACAACACCAGAAGCAGGGAAGAGGGCCAAAAACATTATTGGGAGTATGCCAAACAAAACAAAAAATCTTCACTCTCCCCCATCCTGTTCATACTTAGTCACCTTTCTCATCAGTTCTTTAGACATCTGCTCCACTGGGGGGGAGGAAGGAAAAATTTGTCCACAGTGACAAGCTCTGAGAAAGATTTAGGATTGTGGGGAGAGACATTCTGAAACATGGGGATGTTCTCAGACCAGGTTGTCCATGAGTTGCTGACTATCTAGAAGAAGAATGTCCCATCCCTTTAACAGAAGCTTAATGTGTGGTAGGGTTGCCAGCCTCCAGGTGGGGCCTGGAGATCTCCTGCTTTTACAATTGATGTCCAACAGACAGAGATCAGCTCCCCTGGAGAAAATGGCTGCTTTGAAGGATGGACTCTATGGCATGGTACCATGCTGAAGCTCCCTCCCCTCTCCAAACACCACCCTCTCCTGGTCCACCCCCCCCCCAAAGGCTCCAGGTATTTTCCGACCCAGAGCTGGCAAGCCTAATGTGTAGAAATGGGCAGATATTGCTACTTACCACCATGCCATGAATATCTTCAAGTAACATAATATCCCATTAGGCCTATAGTGAAGGGACAGGCCTCCTTCTCCCTCCAGGCAGCTGGCAACCCTAAGGTATTTTGGAAACCAAATCCCTGATACTTTGAACGCATGGTGCATACCAATGATTGTCCAAAAGGAACCCTTTAGAAGATTCTTGATGTTCAAAATTCTTCTGTTATCTTTCCCAGTCGAGCTGTTAGGCAGCTGAACATAATTTGAAATCTAGTGAAAGGCTCTTCATCAGGAAAGTTCCAACAGAAAAGCTTTGAGGGGCTTTCAGAATGAAGGCAACAAGAACACAGGGCCCACTCAGGAGCAAGAATCGCTAGGCCCAAACAAGCCCACTCAGAGGAATATTCCTCTCCTGTCAGTGTTCTTCTAGAAAATTCTGTTGCTTTGGCCCTGTGTTAAGGCCCTCTTCCCCTCAAGAGCAATCCCACCCTTTTCTTCCTGCTGCTGCAGTGGCCAAAAAGCACAGGTAAAAAGAGGAGTCTGTCTTTTAACTCATTTCTCTTCAGTCCAATTCATAGGCCTGGCCTACCTGCCAAAGCAGCATTTACCTTCATTAATGACGCTTATTCTCTTATACTTCCCTCAAACCTAGTTTCCAAGTGCCCTCATCTTCCTTCCTTCCTTCCTTCCTTTCTCTCTATCTTTCCCTCCCTCCCTCCACAGCATCCCTTGTTTCATAATCAGGTTGCCAACCTCCAGGTGGGTGTGGGTGCTAGACACCTCCCATAGACGGCTTATTTATTATTTAAAAAATTATTCCACTTCTTCTGGAGAAAATGGCTACTTTGAAAGGCATTATATTTTATTGAAGTCCCTCTCCTCCCCAAATCCTACCCTTTCAGGCTCTCCACCCTCAAATCTCCAGGTATTTCCATAACTTGAGAAAGGTAAGTGAAAATGCAACTGGCTGAAGAATCAGGTGTTTAAGGCTAGGGCAAATATTTCCACCTTTCTACCTGTTTCAGTTTTAGGATTATGTTGGTATGGTCTGAGAATGTCATTTATCTCCATGTCTGAGTATTAGGGTTGCCAGCTCTGGGTTAGGAAATATGTGGAGATTTTGGGGGTGGAATCTTAGGAAGGCAGGGTTTGGGGAGGGGAGGAACATCAATAAAAAATGCCACACTGTCCACCTCCCAAAGCAGCCATTTTCTCCAGGTGAATTGATCTCTGCCACCTGGAGATCAATTGCAATTCCAGAATATCCCCAGTCAACACCTAGAGGTTGGTAACCCTGTGAGTGAGTATCCACAATGTTAAGGACACAGGTCCCCTAATACTTGAGCTTGCTGTAGCCTCCATGCTCAGTTATACATGTTATATGCGTACTGAACTCAGAATTACCCTCAGATTGTATTGAGGACTGTAGTTTTGATCCAGCTGAGGACTTCTGAGGATGCAAAGGGGAAGAGATTTTCACTGAGTCTCCTTTCCACTGCAGACCTCCAACGTGCCTGCATGCTGTTCCTGGGGTCTCCTCTTCCCCAATTGAAATTTTAGGTCCCACATCACTGACAGAAATTAGGGCAAGCAATACTTCCTCTAAGCTGTGGAGTCTTGTGAGCAAAAATTCTACTTTGTGAGCTACTGGCATTAAAATTGTGAGCAAGCGATTTGGCTGCTGCATAAATTAGTTTGCTCTGAAGCCATTCTTCCTGAGCTAAGACAAAAATGTGTGAGTCAGAAGTTAAAAATGGTGAGCTAGCTCACACTAACTCAGCTTAGAGGGAACACTAACTTCAAGATCCAACCACAATTTTAAACTTTCAAAAGTGATGCTGAATTCTAATCAGTAGGGTTGAAACAGCAGTGTAGGATCAGAATCCATATTTCTAACTATACTGGTTGCAAACAAATGCTTGCAAGCATCACCCCTTTTGACAATGCAGATTCCAAAATGCAGTAACATTTTCCAGACTAATTTAGCATAAAAATCTGCTTTTACTCCTAATTTTCAACCATGTAGAGAAGGTTGCACTTCCTTTATCATATAATATAGATTTTTACATTCTTTTAAACCAGTTGTCTAGGGAGAGAAAGCAATAAAACTTCTGTACCAATAAATCAACAGACTTGTACGGTTGTTCCTGAAAAAAACACACTACTTGTTTCACAGAAATCAGCAGCGTAATTCTGCCACCAAGCGGGCACAGCATAATACTGGCAAGAAAAAACATGTAACTTAAATTCTTTGGAGAAAGATGCCAAAGTGATCATTCAAGGTGGTGTTTACTTAGTATATGATTTAATAACACATCAGAGGAGAAATAAAGGTGCAGTAGATCTTATAGTCTATAACAATAGAATATCTTCACAGTACTGGAATTATTACAAAAATGCCAAGGGACGCCTCAACTGTGGCTACGGTTACCAACCTCCTGGTGTGGCCTGGAGATCTCCCAGAATTAGAACTGATTGCTGCAATTGTATGATCTGATAACCACAGTTAATTTTTTAACCACAATTCTCCATGCAAGAAGGGGGAGGGAATATGTACGTGAGTTTGGCAATAAACTATATTTATGCACGCTTTTTTTAAAAAAATGTAGTTAGGTAAGATATCTCAACACCATCCAGATAAATCCCATCAGCTCATAATGTAATTGTGGAAGTATTTGAAAATAAACCAAATAAAGCAGAGGAAATCTGGCTTAGGACAAACATTCTGAAAGGCAGCAGTTTACCTTTAAATAAATCTGGGTTTACAAGAGAATGCAGGCCCGTAGCTACAGTGGGGCATTTCAGGGCCTGGCCCCCCAACTTCCTGCCAGGGCCCCACAACTTCCTTTCAGCCCAGCCCCCCTGACTCTCTGGCAAGACACAGCAGCCACTGTGAACTCCCCCTGCACTTCCAGGACCATGGTGGGGGGCGGGGCGGGTTCCTTATGCTCAGAGGTCCTGTCATTGTACTTGGCTCTCTGCACAGGCAATCATTGGTGCCCTTTCTCCTGGCCCCTGCCCATTCCCAGGTCTGCCCTGGGCTGTCCAATCAGCTTGAGGAAGGGCGGGCAGGGTGGCAAGGGGAGGGACCCTGGAGGAGGAAGCAGCGCTCCAGCCGCACCATTCAAAGTGAGCCAGGCACCTCTGCCACTGCTCTTTGTCCCAGAAGCGTTGACCCTTCCTTAGCCCCTCCCCACCAGAGGGAAGCAATGATGGAGCAGCAGACGCTCCTCCAAAGACCCCTTCACCCTCCTCCCGTGGCTGCTGCTGGGTGCAGCAGGCACTGGCAGGCCAGACATGCAAGGTAAGCCTTCCCTGTTGCTGGCACGCCCCCCAAACACACCCAGCCAGGCACCCCTGGCATGGTGAGTCCCCCAGTGCCTCTGGGCATCCCAGCCCAGCTGGAGTGTGTAAGTTAATTAATTTTATTTTATTTTATTAGCCAGTGCCCCAGTTCCCCCGGAGGAATTAAAATGCCCCCTGACATAGAAATTCCTGGCTACGGGCCTGAGAGAATGTCCCATAGAATAAGAAGTGACTGTTAGGAAATGTATTTAAATGCAGAATCTCTTTTAACTTCATACCCCATGAGATAAGCTACCTTGAAAATGTGCTACCTTAAAAACTTACATATGGTCCATTTGATTTGGAAAACATTGCTTTCAAGGAAGTGGCCTTCCAACCCGGCATACACATACGTTTATACTGCATTGGTGGCTGTTGGGAAATTTTTTCACCTGAGCCTGTTAATTATTAGTGCCTCATTTGATATCCTCTCAAATACAAAAATGATTTTCAAAACAGAAGTTCTTGAACTGATAGTATTTTTACAATAAAGTTACTTTATAAATAAAGGTTTAACGCAAAAGGATTAGTTGAAAACAAGTTTGTTTTAAAGCAAAGTTTTATGTTAAGTTATAATTACAACTGACCAATTTCAAGTTAGCCTATTTTTATGGATAAAAGAGTGTCCTTTCTATCTAACTTTTTTTAATGGTGTAGAAATGCAGGCACACACATTCATATTGTTTTTAAAATGTTAGGAGGGTTTTGGTTAAGTATATTTGTTCAGGGCAGTTAATAAACTGTTTTACTTTTTCAGTTCCATTCCTCTGCATTCCCATTTCCCTTCACAATCTCAAGATGCTTAGGTAAATTCTAACTTTAAAACTCTTTTGTATATTTGCATGCAAATCTCCTTTTGTAAATACTGCCCTCAGGGTGTTTAAAGTTCAGTAATTATATATTTTCTTTAAAAAGCAAAAAAGAAAAAGAGAAGAACTGATTTCCAGAGAACAGTTCCCTTGGGGGAAAACAGCTGCTGGGGGGGGAGAGGGGTAGGCTGTACAGCATAATGTCCTGCTGAGGTCCCTCCCCTCCTCAGACCCCACTGTCCCCAGGCTCCACCCCCAGATCTCTAAGACTTTCCCAACTCTCACTGTTGCAGTGTATTTCCTCTTACCATCTATGGGTGTACAGATTTAGACTGGTATCATTCTGCATATTTATAATACTGAGACTACAGTAGTGCAAAGCTCTGTGTGTCTGTGAGGGGAGAACTGGATGCAAGGTAGTGTTGCCAACTTCCAGGTGGGGCCTGGTGATCTCCCACTTTTACAGCTGATTTCCAGATGACAGAGACCAGTTCCCCTGGAGACAGGGTTGTCAACCTCCAGGTGATGGCTGGAGATCTTCTGGGATTAAACCTGCTCTCCAGGCGATAGTGATCTGTTCACCTGGAGAAAATGGCCACTTTGGAAGGTGGACTCTACGGTGCTGAAGTCCCTCCCTTCCCCAAACCCTGCCCCCCTCAGGCTCCACCCCCCCCCCCAAATTCCAGATATTCCCCACCTTGCAACCCTACCGGTAGAAAAGGTCTGCCTTAGAGGGTACACTCTGCGGCGCTGTACCCTTCTGAGGTCCCTCCCCCAAGCTCTGCCCTCTTCAGGTTCCACCTCCAAAATCTCCAGGTATTTCTGAACCCAGAACTGGCAACCCTAAAGCCAATTGGGGGTGGGGGGAGGAAGGAGGACCATTTTGGCCTGGGCCTCAAGTCAAATTGACGCTTTAATTTTTGGTGTGAGAATAGGTTTTGGAACTTGTTTTAATGTGTATCTGGAGGCCTTGTTTGGATGTTATATCATCATTTTTTAATTTTATTCCAGCTAGGGGCCATATTCCAGCTAGGGGGCTGAGCCCCTCTGGACCTCTGAGGGGGCCTGACTGGGCGCATAGCTACCTGAGTGGCTGGGGGAGAGTGTAAAAATAGACACCCGTGGGCTATTGGGGTCAGGTCACCAACTGCAGAGTGGGAAATTCTGAGAAATTTGGAGGTGGAGTTTGGGAAGGGTGGAGTTGGGGGAGGGAGCTCAGCAGGGGTGTGATGCCACAGAATCTATCTTCCAACGGTGCCATTTTCTCCGCGGGGACTGATCTCTGTAGTCTAGAGATCACTCGTCATTCTGGGAGAACTCCAGCCACCACCTGGAGATTGGCAACCATACAGGGGGTGTTTGAAGGGGCATGTGCAGCTTACATGTCTTCTGATCAACCTGACCCAGTTTTCAGTTTAGGTTAACTAAATCACCACCTGACCTGGATGACCCTGATGTTACAAGATCTCAGAAGCTAAGTAGGGTGGGCCCCAGTTAGTACTGGGATAGGAGACCCCCAAGAAAGCCCAGGGTTGCTGCACAGAGGTGGGCAATGGCAAACCACCTCTATTCACCTCTTGTCTTGAAAAACCTACAGACGGGGTTGCCATAAGTCAGCTTCAGCTTGAGGGCACTTTCCACCAGCAGCTAATTTGCCACTACCATGCAGAGCTGGTTTAATTCAGAACATAAGAGAAGCCAATGTTGGATCAGGTCAATGGCCCATCCAGTCCAACACTCTGTCACACAGTGGCCAAAAATACCAGGTGCCATCAGGAGGTCACCCAGTGGGGCAAGGACACTAGAAGCACTCCCACTGTTGATCACCCCCAAGCACCAAGAATACAGAGCATCACTTGCCCCAGAGTCCCTATCTATACCTTGTGGCTAATAGCCACTGATGGACTTCTGCTCCATATCTATATATCTAATTCCCAAGTGGCCCCCTATGTGCGGATATCTAAATCCGCACATCGGGGCACCTGGGGGGCAGGGAGATTTTCCTGCGCACGTGGGGCAGTCCCCACGCGTGCAGAAAAATCTAAAAAGTTAAAAAAATTATATGGGGATATTTAAATCCCCAAAAAAGTAAAAGAGCCCTCCCTGCGCATGCGTAGGGAACACTCTACAAACTGGCCGTTGCCGCCGCGCCTCATCACTTCAAGGGATGGGAGGGCGGGAGAAGGCTTGGCAGGCCAGCCGGCCTTGCCACTGCTGCTGGGGAGGGAGGAAGGGGAGGCTTGGCGGGCCGGCCGGCCGGCCTCCCGCTGCCGCCGCTGCCGTCCTGCTGCTTGAGAGGGAGGGGGAGGCTTGGCGGGCCAGGCCGGCCGGCCTCCCTGCCGCCGCCGTCCTGCTGCTTGGGAGGGAGGGAGGGAGGGAGGGGGGGAGGCTTGGTGGCCCGGCCAGCCGGCCTCCCTGCCGCCGCCGTCCTGCTGCTTGGGAGGGAGGGGGAGGCTTGGCGGCCGGCCAGCCTTGCCGCCCCTCTGCTGCTGCTGGGGAGGGGGAATCTCGGCGGGCCGGCTGGCCTTGCCACCGCTGCTGCTGGGGGGGGAAGGAGGGGGAAGCTTGGCGGCTGGAATACTCCCTCCCCCACGAGTATCGCGGGTCCAGCCTCTTGTGTTTATCTAATTCCCTCTTGAAGCTGTCCATGCTTGTAGCTGCCGCCACTTCCTGTGGAAGTGAATTCCAAATGTTAATCACTCTTTGGGTGAAGTAGTACTTCCTTTTATCCGTTCTAACCTGACCATTCAGCAATTTCATGGAGTGCCCACGAGTTCTTGTATTGTGAGAAAGGGAGAAAAGTACCTCTTTCTCTACCTGCTCTATTCCATGCATTATCTCATGAACCTTGATCATGTCACCCCTCAGCCGTCGTTTCTCTAAGCTAAAGAGCCGCAAGGGCCTCAACCTTTCCTCATAGGGAAAGTTCTGCAACCCTTTTATCATTCTAGTTGCCCTTTTCTGCACTTTTTCCAAAGCTATAATATCCTTTTTAAGGTGTGGTGAACAGAACTGTACACAGTATTCCAAATGAGGTTGCACCATTGATTTATATAGGGGCATTTTGATATTGGCTGATCTGTTTTCAATTGTTGTTGTTGTTGTTGAGTCGCACAGTCGAATCTGACTCTTTGCGACCCCATGGACCAGATCACGCCAGGCCCTCCTGTCTTCTGCTGTCCTCTGAAGTTTACTCAATTTCATGTTCATTGCATCAATGACCCTGTCTAACCATCTCATCCTTTGCCGTCCCCTTCTTCTTTGACCTTCAATCTTTCCCAGCATCAAGGTCTTCTCCAGTGAGTGCTCCCTTCTCATTTGGTGGCCAAAGTTTTCAATACCCTTCCTAATAATCCCCAGCATAGCATTGGCCTTTTTTATTGCAGTCACACACTGTCTCGACATTTTCACTGAGTTATCTACTACGACTCCCATATCTCTCGTTCAGTTTCTGCCAGTTCGGACCCCATCAACGTGTATTTATAGTTAGAATTTTTGGCTCCAATGTGCATCACCTTGAAATTGGCCACATTGAACCCCATTTGCCACGTTGATGCCCACTTGCCTATCCTAAACCGATCTCTTTGGAGTGCCTCACAATCCTCCCTGGTTTTCACCACCCTGAACAATTTCAGAAGCTTTCTAGGGAATTTTATATTTCAAGTTGATTTTGGAATAATCAGGCTCTGACCTAATTTGATCCAAGCTTATCATACACACTAAATAACGCTCTTTCTATCCACTTTCAATGCACTTTGCAATTGGATTTTACTGTGTAAAATGGCAAAATCCCCTTGCAAATGGTTGCTGAAGTGGATTGAAACTGCATTATTTAGCATCTGTGAAAGCACCCAAAATGCTTTGTCAGTTTATATAAACATTTAAAAATTACCTTTCTCTGAATTGTGGAGGAGCTCTAGAACAATACAATGCACACTTAAGGCACGATAGCATTCCTCTTCCACAGCTGTGCATCTTTAGTTAACCCAGTAAAATAACTGAGTGCTCTGAATTGTATTATAAATGTTATACGCTCTGAATTATATTTTAAATGTGCTCTGAATTGTATTTTAAATGTTATACGCTGTCTCAAGTCCCCTGTGGGGAAAGGGTGTGGGGTATAAATGAAATAATTAATCAATTGGATAATTGAGTTCAACATTTGTACAGACAGGGAGTTGCCCAAAAAGACTGACGCAACCACTTTTAACTTTAAAAGGGGTACCTTCTCTGGTATGAGGGGACATGTGAAGAAGAAATTGAAAGGAAGAGTGGAGAAGGTCAAAACCATTGGGGAAGCTTGGAGACTATTTAAAAATACAATCCTAGAAGCTCAGCAAAAATATATACCGCAGGTTAGGAAAGGCACAAATAGGTATAGAAAAAAGCCTGCATGGTTAACAAATAAAGTAATGGAAGCTGTAAAAGGTAAGAAGGATTCCTTTAAGCGGTGGAAAGCTAGTCTCAGTGAGGGTGACAAAAGGGAACACAGACTATGACAAATAAAATACAAGTCTGTGATCAGGCAAGCAAAAAGGGAATATGAGGAGCATATTGCAAAAAAACATAAAGGCCAACAATAAAACTTTCTTCAAATACATTAGAAGTAGGAAGCCAGCCAGGAAGGCAGTGGGGCCCTTGGATGACCAAGGGGTAAAAGGAGTAGTGAAGGATGATAGGGAAATGGCTGAGAAGCTGAATGCATTTTTTGCCTCTGTCTTCACTGTGGAAAAGTGCTTGCCCACTCCAGAAGCACCGATTTCGGGAGGGGGTTTGAAAGACCTGAACCAGATTGCGGTGACAAGAGAGGAAGTCCTACGACTGATAGACAATTTAAAAACTAATTAATCACCAGGCCCGGATGGCATTCATCCGAGAGTTCTGAAAGAACTCAAATGTGAACTTGTGGATCTCCTGACAAAAATATGTAATCTTTCTTTAAAATCTGCCTCCATTCCTGAGGACTGGAAGGTAGCTAATGTCACTCCCATCTTTAAAAAGGGCTCTAGGGGAGATCCAGGAAATTACAGGCCAGTCAGTCTGACATCAATACCGGGTAAGTGGTGGAAATCGTTATTAAGGAAAGAATTAGTAGGCACATTGATGAACCAAAACTATTGAGGCAGGCTCAGCATGGGTTCTGTAAGGGAAGATCTTGTCTTACTAACCTGTTAGTGTTTTTTGAGGGAGTGAACAAACATGTGGACAAGGGGGACCCAATAGATATTATTTACCTTGACTTTCGGAAAGCTTTTGATACAGTTCCTCATCAAAGGTTCCTAAGTAAGCTTAATAGTCATGGAATAAAAGGACAAGTCCTCTTGTGGATCAAAAACTGGCTTCTAAATAGGAAACAGAGAGTGAGTATAAATGGGAAACTTTCTCAGTGGAGGGTGGTAAGCAGTGGGGTACCACAGGGATCAGTACTCGGTCCGATGCTTTTTAACTTGTTTATTAACGATTTGGAATTGGGAGTAAGCAGTGAAGTGGCTAAATTTGCAGATGACACAAAGTTGTTCAGGGTGGTGAAAACCAGGGAGGATTGTGAGGCACTCCAAAGGGATCTGTCGTGGATGGGTGAGTGGGCGTCAACATGGCAAATGTGGTTCAATGTGGCCAAGTGCAAAGTGATGCACATTGGAGCCAAAAATCCTAAATATAAATACACGTTGATGGGGTCTGAACTGGCAGAGATAGACCAAGAGAGAGATCTTGGAGTCATAGTAGATAACTCAGTGAAAATGTCTAGACAGTGTGTAACTGCAATAAAGAAGGCCAACGCTATGTTGGGGATTATTAGGAAGGGAATTGAAAACAAATCAGCCAGTATCATAATGCCCCTGTATAAATCATTGGTGCAACCTCATTTGGAATACTGTGTACAGTTCTGTTCCCCCCATCTCAAAAAGGATATTATAGCATTGGAAAAAGTGCAGAGAAAGGCAACTAGAATGATAAAAGGGTTGGAACACCTTCCCTATGAAGAAAGGTTAAAACGCTTGGGGCTCTTTAGCTTGGAGAAACGACGGCTGAGGGATGACATGATCGAGGTTTATAAGATTATGAATGAGATTGAGCAGGTTGAGAAAGAAGTACTTTTCTCCCTTTCTCACAATACAAGAACTCATGGGCACTCCATGAAATTGCTGAGCAGTCGGGTTAGAACAGATAAAAGGAAATACTTCTTCACCCAAAGAGTGATTAACATATGGAATTCACTGCCACAGGAGGTGGTGGCAGCTACAAGCATGGACAGTTTCAAGAGGGAATTAGATAAACATATGGAGCAGAAGTCCATCAGTGGCTTTTAGCCACAGGGTATAGATGGGAACTCTCAGTCTGGGGCAGGTGATGCACTCTATTCTTGGTGCTGGAGGGGGCAGCAGTGGGAGGGCTTCTAGTGTCCTGGCCTCACTCCTGGACCTCCTGATGGCACCTGGTATATTTTGACCACTGTGTGACAGAGTGTTGGACTAGATGGGCCATTGGCCTGATTCAACATTGGCTTCTCTTATGTTCTTATGTAAATGTTTGAAGAAATCTTTACATAAATTTCAGTGAGATAAATTTTACATTTCCAGCATGTAGCGTTGTTAGTGGTCACAGAGGGCTTCTCCCTTCCTCCAAGGGGCTCCCAGTGGCACACAGTAGTTTCCCCCTCTTCCCTTTTCCCTCACAACCCTGTGAGGTAGGCTGGGCTAAGAGTCAGTGACCAGCCCAAAGTCTCCCAATATCTGAGCAGTGATTTGAGGACTAGTCCAGTACTCTAACCACTACACCACACTGATCCTTCTGCCAGTGGAAAAGTTAGTAGGATCCAACACTACATTTTGACTCCTGGGTGGATCCAACCTGCTTTCCTGCAGTTGAAAATAGGTGCCAGATTCTCCATTTACCATCCAAAAAAGGCTATGCTGGAGATCATGGGGACTGCATAGGCAAAAGCCATGTGGGTTAGATCTCAGTGAAACTGAGCAACAAAGCTGACTGAATTGACCCTTCCCTTCAAGGAGTTCATAGATTTTGCTTCATAATATTCCTACTAAATTGTTGGCAGAATTTAAATATGCAAAAAGGAGGGGAGCTCAAGCTGCTGAAGGAATAAACAGTTTTATTTAGAACAGGAACAACTCTGCAAAATGGGAGGAGAGAGAAGGTCCTAACCGTCTAACCATCTAACTCATGGGTGTTGAACTCATTTGTTACAAGGGCCAGATCTGACATAAGTGCGACCTTGCTGGGCCGGGCCATGTATGTCATAAAATGTAATGCCAGGTAGCAGAGATATAAACTTTATAAAGGACACGAACACAAAGATTTTTTTTTAACTTAAAATAAAAACATGCTTAAAACATTAGCTCTGTAAGCTGCAAACCTACTTCTGATTTATTGACATTCACCACAGAAATCTCATGCTCAGAGTTCTGAGTCTAGGACCCAGGGGAAAACATGAAATGGCTGAGTGATTGAGAGAGTCTGGCGAAGTAAGCTATGATGCAGCAGCAGCAGCACCACTGGAAGCAGATGGCCAGTTCCACTGCTGGCCTGATGGAAGCCCTCCAGGGGCCTGATCAGGCCCCCGGGCCACATATTTGACACCCCTGATCTAACTGTACAGCAAACAACCAGGGAGAAAGTGGACTCAAAAAGAGAGGAAGTCTCCAATGAGCCAGGAAGTCCTTAATCTGACTATGCTAGCTACTTAACCACTCTGATGCCCCCTGTAGGATATTCTTTTTCTTCTTGTTTCATGCACGCAGGAGATCTTGTAGATATTCTTTTTTAAAAAAAAAAAAGTGGGTAAGGCAGTGATTCTTTTCAGAGCCAAACACCAAGCATGTCAACTAAATTGTGGGGCTGAATTTATGCATTTTCCATCGGGTTCCAGACTCTGCTCTGTTACCCAGAGGTGACCAGCCATTGGTCCAGAAAATAGGGACTCGCGGCACATCAGGATAGGAACAGGAGAGTCTTGTGGGCATGACATAAATTCAGGCAGTGTTGATGCTTGCTTCGGCTCTCTAAACAAGATGCAAAGCCATTTGAAGCAACTGATAAATTGTTATTGCATTGCAGTGTGCACTGCGATGGCCCTGTCTCAGACTTTGGACTTTACTAGTACCCTATTTGCCAAAAAGGTTCATCACTGTTGCTTATAATCTCAGAGGGTAGCCATGTTGGTCTGCAGTTGATCTGAGAGCCAGCGTAGCATAGTGGTTAAGAGAATCAGGTCTGGAAACAAGAAAGGTCCGCTTATATTCTTGTTCCAACCACACCGAACACACACCCCTGTTCCCGTGATAGGTTTATTTACATAGTCTCTGTCCCTCATTGGTTCCTTCTAGGATCCGAACTGGCTGATTGGCGAGTTCTAGGATCCTCTGTGTCCTTTGTTCTAGATGCGAAGCTCAGCTTGTTCACATGGCCACAAAAAACAAATCAGCCAGTATCATCATGCCCCTGTATAAATCATTGGTGCGAACTCATTTGGAATACTGTGTACAGTTCTGGTCACCACATCTCAAAAAGGATATTATAGCATTGGAAAAAGTGCAGAGAAGGGCAACTAGAATGATAAAAGGGTTGGAACACCTTCCCTATGAAGAAAGGTTAAAATGCTTGGGGCTCTTTAGCTTGGAGAAACGATGGCTGAGGGGTGACATGATCAAGGTTTATAAGATTATGAATGGGATTGAGCAGGTTGAGAAAGAAGTACTTTTCTCCCTTTCTCACAATACAAGAACTCGTGGGCACTCCATGAAATTGCTGAGCAGTCGGGTTAGAACAGATAAAAGGAAATACTTCTTCACCCAAAGAGTAATTAACATATGGAATTCACTGCCACAGGAGGTCGTGGCAGCTGCAAGCATGGACAGTTTCAAGAGGGAATTAGATAAACATATGGCGCAGAAGTCCATCAGTGGCTATTAGCCACAGGGTATAGATGGGAACTCTCAGTCTGGGGCACGTGATGCACTCTATCCTTGGTGTTGGAGGGGGCAGCAGTGGGAGGGCTTCTGGTGCCCTGGCTCCACTGCTGGACCTCCCGATGGCACCTGGTGTATTTTGGCCGCTGTGTGACAGAGTGTTGAACTGGATGGGCCATTGGCCTGATTCAACATTGGCTTCTCTTATGTTCTTATGTTCTTATGTTAGCCCAACTGCATGGCGGAATCTCTTAGTACATAACACAGGGGATTCCCCCACATGCCAGGTTGGCCTGGCAACCCTATAAACTTGCTGGCAGTGCTGGGTGACCTTAGGCCAGTCCCAGTTCTCTCACAACCCTCTCAGCCCCACCTACTTCACAAGGTGCCTGTTGTGGGGAGAGGAAGAGAAGGCGATTGTAAGCCACTTTGAGACTCTTCAGGGTAGAGAAAAGTGGGATATAAAAACCAACTCCTCTTCTTCAGTAGAACAGTTATATTTGAGTCCAGTAGCACATTAGAGACTCACTAGAGATTCATGGTATAAGTTTCCGAGAATCAAAGCTCCCTTCATCAGACAAAGGGGCCTTTGATTCTCAAAAGCTCATACTCTGAAAAACTTGTTGGTCTCTAAAGTGCTACTGGATTCAGTGGCAGATTAACTATTAAGCAGACTAAGCACATGCTTAGGGCACCAGGGCCAAAGGGGGCACCACAAAGTTGGGAAAAGGGTGAAAAGAAACCCCCCCGAATGAAGATCTGTAAAAAAATAAATGATAAAACTAGTGCAAATTGATCATGGTGCACCCTAGGGTTATCTTCTATTTTTTGTTGGCGAGATGCAGTGCCATAGGCTATGTTTAAAAGTAAAATGCACGTGTTTAAAAGTAAAATGATGGAGCCAAATTCAGTGTCATGACAGTCATTTCAATGAGGGGGCACCAAGATTGGTCAGTCAGTGCTTAGGGCACCAAGATTGGTCAATGCATAGGGCACTAGTGAGCCTTAATCTGCCCCTAACAGGCGGATTACAACCTCAGGGACCAAACTGGCTACTTGCCCGTTGAATAAACTCTTTCAGGCATCCCACATGGCTCATCTAGCAGCCTTTCAGAGATAGACTGGAAATTACACTAAACATGATATATGTAATTGTATTGTATAGTAGGGAAGGACTCTGACATGCAACAATTAATGTAGGAAACCTTCCAGACTGTCTAAACAATACATTCCCCAAACTGGTCTGGAATTAATTCTTGCTGTAAAAGGAACATGTCATAATGACATCCAACAAGGTGTTAATTTATCCAAGCACTTATTTTTAAGTAGTTGCTGATCTTGCACTACCACAGTTATATCACAGTTCTGCTAAAATGTCTCAGGGTCCCATCCTTTTATCCTCCTGTTAATTGCATCAGAGTTATTATAATGTTTAGGGTTGCCAGCTCTGAGTTAGGAAATTTGAGGGTGGAACCTAGAATGGTGGGGTTTGGGGAAGGGGAGGCTGAGGGTTGCCAGGTCCCCTCGTCACTCTGGTGGGGTGATTTGGAGGGCATTCCAGGATATCCCCGATGTGATGATGTCACCCAGAAGTGACGTCATCATGCTGGGAATGTTGCACGGGTATACTCTAGTTTAAGGGCAAAACACTATGGTAAAACTGGCTTTAAACCATAGAGCTTTACACTTAAACCAGAGCATCCCCACATAACATCCCTGACGTCACTTCCAGGTGACATCATCATGTCAAGGAAGTCATGTGGGGACATGGCTGTTTGGATGTTGGGTTTCCCCCATTGGCCAGGTGGCCAGTGGCAGGGAGAAGCCCCCAAAACCAAGGGAACCCCTGCCCTGACCAGGGGACTGGCAAGCTTAGGAGGGGACCTCAGCAGGGTATAATGCCATAGAGTCCACTCTCTGGAGCTACCGTTTTCTCCAGAGGAACTGATCTCTGTAGTCTGGACATCAGTGTTATTCTGGGAGATCTCCAGGTCCCCCCGGGGGCTGACAACCCTGGTGGGGGATGTTTACATGTCTGGGTGCATAGTTACCTCTGCTATTAAATTTTAAACAAGTCCCGTAGACTTAACAGTTGGAAATATGTATGTACGGTAAATGCACAGAAAGGGACATTAAACACTGCAGTCGTAACCAGAGTCACAGTCTTCTCAGTCCATGGACATCATTGAACTGAGAAGGGTGTAAGTCTGCTTAGGGCTGCGCTATATGAGACATAACAAAAGGAAAGTACTGTGGTGCAGAAAGGAGCTTAAGCCTAGAGCAGTCTCTAAATGATTTTAAAATTCATTAAATCCAAGCATTCAAATTTAATTTAACTAACGTGGAGTGGGGATGGCCACCTTCTGAAGTCTCAGGAGCTATTCTGTCCTCCTTACAGGGTCTGGTGTGTTTTGTTTAGGGTGAACAACCTCCAGGTGGTAGCTGGAGATCTGTTTTTACACCTGATCTCCAGGTGCAAGAGATCAGTTCACCTGGAGCAAATGGCCGCTTTGGAAGTTGGACTCTATGGTATTATGCCCCAAACCCCACCATCCTCAGGCTCCACCCCCCAAATCTACAGGTATTTCCCAACCCAGACTGGGCAATCCTATTTTTGCCACACAAACTGACTTCTTCCCAATCACACTTGCCCTGACCTTCATAACAAAAGTGTTGTGGGCTAGTGGAAGGGGCTTCATAAGGCATTCATGCTCAGGAATTTGCCTGGTTAATTCTGATAATGAATGAGACTCTGGCATGCTCAGGAAGAGGTGGTGTTTTCTTTTGTGTGTGTGTGTGTGTGTGTTTGGGTAAAGCACCTAGTATCTGGAACATCCTCCTCCCCAAGAGAGCCTGTATCGGCCCTTTTGGTTTGGGGCATTCTGTGAAAACTTGATTGTTCCAAGGAGCATTTGGTATAGGCTGATTTGGGGTTCACATCATCGGCTCTGTGTTGGGAAATTTCCTGGAGACCCTTTGAAAAGATGGGGTTTGGGAAAGACATGGACTTCACAGGAGTATAATGCCGTAAAGTTCACCGCCCAAAGCAGCTGTTTCGCCAGGGGAACTGTTCTTTGTCCTCTGATGAATAGTTCTAGTTCTAGGAGATCTTCAGGCCTCATTGGGAGGCTGTCAACCAATGCTCCCTCTAAGCTGTGGAGTCTTGTGAGCAAAAAATCTACTTTGTGAGCTACTGGCATTAAAGTTGTGAGCAAGCAATTTGGCTACTGCATACTTTAGTTTGCTCTGGAGCCATCCTTCCTGAGCTAAGACAAAAATGTGTGAGCTGGAGGCTAAAAAACTGTGAGCTAGCTCACACTAACTCAACTTAGAGGGAACACTGCTGTCAATCTTAGGCTGCTGGATTCTGTTTCTTGGCTGGTCCTTGCTGTCTGAGGTTCTCCTTTGCTTTGTCTGATTGAGTGATACTGCGTGCATGTCATTTGCTGGTTAAGTCACTTTGAAAGGGTCTCTTGGTCAGAAAGGCATGGTGAAAAACAGGTAAAATGGTGAGGCAACTCCATGCTGAGATGGAGGCAGTTATTTTGATTGTCCCTCCATGAAAAGTGGTATATATATTTGTGGCAGAAAAGTGAATTATAGTTCTAAGCACTATTGCAATATTAATAAAAACTTTGTTGAACCTATTATAGGCTTAGAAAGCAAGAACCTTTCTTAAAGCAAATGCTGCCACCGTGTGAATACTGAAGAAATGTGCATGTGAAGAATAAAATTTACAAAAGAGGGCAGCTCTTTATGAGATCCCTCAAGAAAAAGAACAGTCATATACATGTGAGGCTTAAAATGCCTTTGAGAATCTCCTGTGAGATTTCTCTGAATGTCTCAATATTCTTAATGCATATGACAGACAATACCGATATGAACCAGCATTCTGGCTGGAATGGCTTCTGGTCACATCATTTTGTAGTATGTAATAACTTCTTCCCTGGTTTTAGTGCTAAATTCTAAGTTGCTCTGAGCTTTGGGAAAGATTTGGAGTTGAAATAAATACATAAACATTTCAAACCAATTAAGAAAAGGACTGTTTTAAATTTCAAGTGTGAAAATGCCCACAGATAAATTACCATGGGGTTCTAGGGAAACAACTGGATGATTTAGCAGCTGGGGGGGAGGGCTAGTGTGTGTAGTGGTTACAGTACAAAATTTGAGTCCGGTGGCAACTTTAAGACCAGCAAAGTTTTTAATTATGGGTATTGTTGGAGTGGTGGCGCAAGTGGTTAAGACGCTGAACTGTAGGCCAGAAGGTTGGTAGTTCAGCAGTTTGAGACCTGAGTGCCGCATGACAGAGTGAGCTCCTGTCTCTGGTTCCAGCTCCTGCCAACCTAGCAGTTCAAAAGCAAGAAATTGCAAGTAGATAAATAGGTACCGCGTTCCATGCGCCTCGGCATTTAGTCATGCCGGCCACATGACCACGGAAATGTCTTTGGACAGCGCTGGCTCTTCGGCTTGAAAACAGAGGTGAGCACCGCATCCCTAGAGTCAGATTCGACTGGCTTTTGAGCAAGGGAAACCTTTGCCTTTACTATTGTTGGAGAAGAGAACAGCCTGCCAAGCTCTGAAGACCTCTATTGTATTAGTGGACTGCAGTCAGTTATTGTCTTCTTTGCAAAATCCTGTTGTAGTAAATTCACTAAAAGTAAACTCCAAAGCGTGGACTGAATTATTTCCAAAACTCTGCCAACAGGTATAAGAAAACATATACCCAGAATTAAACTTTATTAGTCTTAAAGTTGCCACTGGGCTCAAACTTTGTTCTGTTGCTTCAGACCACATGGCTGTCCACCAGAATCTAGTGGGATCTTGAAGAACCCCAGTTCAAATCCCCACTTATCATAAAACTTAATGGGTGACCTTGGGCCAGTCCCAGCTTCCACCTGACCTACCTCAGAGAGCCGCTGTTGTAAGGCTATAATAGAGAAGGGGAGAACAATGTTATAAGCTGCTTTGGGTCCCCATTAGGGAGAAAATGGGGCACAAATACGTCAATAAATAAATGTAGTTAAAAGTACAGATAAACCTGAATAAACCTTTTGATCATTTTTATATTGTTGTTTTCGGCTACAAAGTTTATTTTTTCCCCATTCCTCCTTCACTTCTCTTCCTGGTTTATTCAGAGGACTTCAAACCAGGACTTGCTACAATCAAGTTTGTATCAGTTTACCTAATTCACTTCATGGTGCCATCTGTGGATAAGCTGGAGATTGGAGTCATGCACAGACAGTTCTCACAAATCTGAAAAAAGCCACATGCTTACAGAAAAAATGAAATCTAAAAAAACCCACACTGGGACGGCCCTTTCCGCTACCACCAATGAGCTCTGAGGCTGGAGAGCTTCATGCTCAGTCTGCCCTGAACCTCAGCAGAAGCCTAGTTTCCCCAACTTTGGATGTTTGGGTCAAGCTGGGGACAAACGACTCATCCAGCCCTGAATATGAATGGTATAGTGAGGGTCTAGCTGCGGTGGCTCAAATGGTTAAGACGCTGAACTGCAGGCTGTGGAAGGTCAGTAGTTCAGCAGTTCAAGACCCGGGTGCCGCAAGACAGAGTGAGCTCCTGTCTCTAGTTCCAGCTCCTGCCAACCTAGCAGTTCGAAAGCAAGAAATTGCAAGTAGATAAATAGGTACCACTTCGGTGGGAAGGTAACAGCGTTCCGTGCACCTTGGTGTTTAGTCATGCTGGCCACATGACCACGGAAACGTCTTCAGACAGCGCTGGCTCTTCGGCTTTGAAACGGAGATGAGCACCGCAACCCTAGAGTCGGATTCGACTGGCTTTCGAGCAAGGGAACCTTTACCTTTACCTAGTGAGGGTCAGGGATGTTTTTATTTCTTCCTTTGTATGCTGCCTGCCAAAATTTGGAGGGGGGGGGTATGGAAATTGGCATGTGTGCCCCACTTCTACATCATGGGCTACATCAACCCATGATTCTGTACACCAGGATTTCCTGCCGGTGGACACTTTTCCTGGTGCCCGTCAGGTATGTTTAGAAAGTAGCTGGGGCTTTCGCCCAGCAGGGCTTCTAGCTGACCACTGGAGATCTAATTGGCTGTGCAGATTTTTAAAAAGTTTCTTCAGCAGCGGCTGCCACTACAACACAAGTAGAGCCAGTTAGGAGTGCTGAGTCTAATCTGGGAGAACCAGGTTTGATTCCCCATTCCTCTACATGCAGCTGCTTGTGTGACCTTGAGTCAGTCACAAGTTGTTTCAGAGCTGTTCTCTCATGAGCAGTTCTCGAAAGAGCTCTCTCAGCCCCACCTGCCTCACAGGGTGTCTGTTGTGGGGAGGGGAAGAGAAAGGAGATTGTAAGCCGCTCTGAGACTCCTTTGGGTAGTGAAGGGCAGAGTATAAATCCAATCTCCTCCTCCTCCTCCTCCTGCTTCTCTGTATGACTGAAGATGAGCTGTGAGTATGCAAGAAAACATTTGTAAACAATATGTTCCTCGTAAAAGCCATCCTGTTAAACTGAGGATCTGCCTGAGGTGTTCAAAGGTTTCTATTAAAATCATGTCTGACCACATTCCCTGACATTTTGTGATTGGCTCCACCTCTTGTGGCAGCCATTTTGTGGTTGTGTCTGCCATCTGGTGTCAGAATTCCAAAGGCGCCCTCAGGCTCAAAAAGACCGGAGACTTCTGCTATACCCTATCTAGGGCTCAAAACTCTCCCTCCATCCCAAATCCCAGTCGATTGCCGGTTCCTGGATCAGTAGGTGGCTAAGTGCATCAGCGTGGCTGATGGCTTTTCCAGGCCTGTAGGACAGTTCATAGCTGTAAGCGGACAGGAAAACTAACCAACAAAGCATTCTTGGTGACAGGACCTGACAAGTATGACTGTCCGGCATGAATAAGCCTAAAAGTGGCTTATGGTCTGTGACAATCTGAAACTTTCACCCGTACTCATAGATGTGAAATTTCTTTACACCGAGAGCCTCCTTGTCAATTTGAGCATAGTTCCTCTCCGCAGATGACAAGGTTCTGGAGAAATATGCGATCGGGGCCTCCTGGCCATCTGGCAAACAGTGACTCAGGACAGCTCCAATTCCAAAAGGCGATGTGTCAGCCGCAACGACAAGAGGTTTACTCTCGTCAAAATATGTGAGCACCGTGTTGGACGAGAGCAAGTCCTTAATGGTGGTGAATGCACAGGCATGTCTTGGCCCCCAGCCCCATGGTGCTTTCTTCACCAGCAGGCAACGCAGAGGTTCAGCTACTGATGCCTTGTGTGGCAGGAACGAATGGTAGAAATTGAGGAGGCCAAGGAAGGACTGGAGCTCCTTTTTCAAAGTCGGGGTTGGTGCGCTGTGGATTGCCTTGACCTTGTTCTCAGTCGAGTGGATGCCATCAGCATCGATGAGGAATCCCAAGAACTCAACTCAAGGGACCCCAGGCTGGCATTTTTCCTGCTTCGCCTTCAGTCCAGTTCCTTGGAAATGGCGAAGAACCTCCCAGAAGCGGTTTGCCAGCTCATCTATGGACTCACTGGCGATTGAGACGTTATCAAAATACTGAACAACACCCAGGATGTCCCGTAGCAGGCCCTCCATGAGTCCCTGAAACAGTCCTGGGGCGACACTAACCCCAAACTGCTTCACCTTGAAAGCCCTTCGATGTGTGACAATTGTTGTGCTTCAGCCATGGCATCGGTCACAGGCAACTGCTGATATGCCTGTGCTAGGTCAAGTTTGGTGAAGATCTTGCCACCGGCGAGTGTAGCAAGAAGGTGGCTGACTACTGGTACTGGATATGTGTGCTGTTGTAAGGCTTTGTTTAGGGTGCACTTGTAGTCTGCACAGTCCCATTTGGCTTAATGGGCATGACTATTTGTGTCTCCCACCTTGCATGTGAGACTGTTTCTAGCACATCCTGGGTGATGAAGCGATCCATCTCCTCATCAATGCATGGTTTCAAGGAGAATGGCACCCGACGAGCCTTGAACTGAACTGGCATTACAGTGGGATCAAGGTTGAAGGAAACTGGGGGTCCTGTGTAGCATCCCAGGGACCCGTCAAACACAGCAGGGAATTCTTTGCACACAGAGTTCACATTAGATTGGCAGATTTGTTTGACTCCCGTAACGTGGATGCCCAGTGCATCAAACTAATCAAATCCCAGGAGACTGGCACAATGCCCTTTTGCTTCTATAAGGTTTAGTGGGCTTTGGTGGGCCAAGGCAACAATTCCTTGCCCGCTACAGTGATTAGCTCAGGTTCTGTGGGGCTGCCTACCCACACAATCCCATCCTTGTCGCCAGTATTATATACTGAGATCGAGGCAGCGTTTGAACAAGTGATTTCTTTATTCAGCGCATAACACACAACAACAACACTCATAGAACGATCCAACTTTATACATTTTGAACTATTGAGGCCACACCTCCTAGTACAGTAATGCCCAATCATGATAGAGATCTTAGGACCAATGGGATTTGTTCCCGCCAAAGGTCAGGGTCTTTCCGGATTGGTCTGCCACGCTACAGAGACCAATCCGACTGCTGACTTTAGAATCCTAAGAGTCTATGGAGCTTTTGTCTGAAGCTCCAGCTAGTTTACTTTATGCATACAATTAAGCAAATACATAACGGGGGGGGCGGGAGGGGAAGGATTTTGAAAAATATGGGGAAGAGGTGAAGTCTTTATCAGATGGCACTATAGAATCGTGTGTGTGTGTGTGTGTGAAGTGCTGTCACATAATTCCTGATTTATGGTGACCCAATGAATTAATGAAGCTCCGGGAAATTTGGGGTGTAGCCTTTGAAGGGCAGGAACCTCAGTAGGGTACAATGCCATACAGTCCACCCTCCAAAGCATCCATTTTATCCTGGGGAACTGATCTCTGTAGTCTGGACTCAGAGGTGAGCTGTAATTCCAGAGGATCTACAGGTCCCACCTGGAGGCTGGCAGCCCTAAATCCGGGCCTGGAAATAGAAGGCCAGGGAATACAGAAAGACCTATCTATCTCTCTGTCTGTCTGTCTTGTATCTGTCTGTCTATTTCACTAGCGCCTGTTTTTTTCTTACTAAAAAGCTTACTAAAAAGAGCTGCGTCATTAGATACGGGCTTCTGCTGTCTCTGGAATGCTGGCTGGGTAAAGGAAGCGACTAAAAAAGCTTACTAAAAGCTTACTAATAAGAGCTATTTTTTCTTTCTGCTTCTGGGCTTCCACTCTCTCTGGGTAAAGGAAGCGACCAATGAAGAAGCAGCGTAAGATAGAGGTCAGAGCTCCGGAATGCTCAAAGGGAAGGGCCGTTGAAGCTGTTGGAGGAGGCAAGAACTATGGGAACCCTCTGAGGCGGCGAGAAGAGAAACTGGCTGAGGTACCAGTCAGGGGAGGAGCTGAAGCCAAGGAACCTAATTAGGCAGACACTGAAGAAACAAGGCAGTCGATCCCAGGTACAGATAATGAGGCAACACTGTACTGATGCTAAAAAGATCTTCAGTTGGTTACAAATAAATGTCTACTGGTCTCCTTCCCAATCAAAGTTGGCTATTAAAGCCTTTGGAGAAAGTTATGGTGGGGCTGATGGCCTGGATCTTACCCTGATCCAACAGTGACCCAGACTGAGATGTAGGGCTGCCAAGTTCCAGGTGGGGCCTGGAGATCTCCTGTTCTTACAACTGATCTCCAGACCACAGAGATCAATTCCCCTGGAGAAAATGGCTGCTTCAGAGGATGGACTCTGGCATTATGCCCTGCTGAGGTCCTTCCCCTCCCCAAACTATGTCCTCCCAACCCATAGCTAGCAACCCTGTGGGTGGGAGTCACTGTGAGCTGGCGGTACCCATCTGGCATCAGGTCAGTAGGAGCTGTGTCTACCACCGGTGGCCCCTGCCTCCATGCAGTCAGTGACCACTGCCACACACAAAGCACACAGGAGCTGCCACTGCCCCAAGGCACACGGAAGCCCCTTTCCAGGGCTGTTCCTGCCTCCTAGTCCTCCCCTGTCCCCAGTCCCCCAGGACAGCACTGGTCACCTTGTAATGAATTGACTGTCATATCTGGGTGACCCACCCAACTCCAGCCTTAAAAAACATAGGGTGATTTCCCACTAAAGCTGCCGCGGGGTTGCGCCGCCGTTTGCCCCGAGATTTTTAGTCAATTTCACATCCGAAGCCACGGGGCTGCATTTTGACCCGCAGCTTCGCCCGATTTCCCCCGCAGTTTCGTAATCCTCAAAAAACAGGATTACGAAACTGCGGGGAAATCGGGTGAAGCCACGGGTCAAAATGCAGCCCCGCGGCTTTGGGTGTGAAATTGACTAAAAATCTCGGGGCAAACGGCGGCGCAACCCCGCGGCAGCTTTAGTGGGAAATCACCCATAGTGTAAACTTAAGCCAAATTTAGGAGTATTTTTCTATGGATATAGAGAAAAATGGTCTCTGACTATCTGGACTCAGTAATCGGGGAAACTGAAGTCAAAGAGTCAGATTGGTTAAAACTTTGGCTGTCTGTGCTGCGCAGGATAGTGACTGTTAAGATGAAGATGGTGCCCAAATTTTTTTTCGATGGTGATGAAAAGTACCATCAAGTCACAGCTGACTTATGGCAACCCCAAGGTGGTCTGCCATTGACTGCCTCTGTACAGCCACCCTGGTAGTCCTTGGTGGTCTTCCGTGTAAGTACTAACCAGGGCTGACCCTTCTTAGCTTCTGAGATCTGATGAGACAGAACTAGCCTGGGCCATCCGGGTCAGGGCATGGGTGTGTAAGTGCTATCAAGCCAAACCTGATTTATGGCAACCTCATTGGGTTTTCAAGGCAAGAGACACTCAGAGGTGGTTTGCCATTGCCTGGCTCTGTGATGTCACCCTGGACATCACAGAGCCTGGGCCAACCAAGTCAGGGCTTTTCTTGACACTATCCTTATTAACACTCCAGACATTTAGAGGAAAACTGCAGGTAATATAAACTGCAAGGTCAGGGACAAGCCTTTAGTGTAGAAGTTTGTTCAACTGTTAAAGATGTAATCTCTTTTATTGTTATCAGATTATCGCTAACTTTAGGAAAGTTCTTTTTTATTCCTTTAAAGAAAGAATCTATCCCAAAATTCTGTAATATGGATGTTTTATGGTCTGCTTCTATACTTGAAATATGTAATACATTTGATAATACATCTAGTTTTACTTGTTGTATGTAACAACTCATAATATTTGATAAACTTGATGACTCTATATTGTCCCCTATCCCTTCTTCCCTTTTGTATCCCACTTTTTTGAGAAAATAATAAAAAACCCCATCCGAGACAGAGAGGGTTCCACCTTGCTACCCTTTGGTATGCAGGGTCCCCCAAAGGGCAATCCTTTCTCCAGTGCTCTTGAGCATCTATATGCTCCCCCTCACCCAGCTGGTACAGAGTTTTGGGCTGGGCTGTCATAAATATGCAGAAAACACCCAGCTCTATGTGTTGATGGATGGCCTCCCCAGCCACATTGTCCGAGGGTTGGGAGGCTGTGTTTGGATGGCTGAAGCATAGCCGGCTGAAACTGAATCCATCTAAGATGGATGTCCTATGGCTGGGTCGGGGAGATCCAGGACTAGGGTGTCAACACCCACTTCTTGATGGTGTGCCTTTAACACCAGTGCCAACAATCAAGAGCCTGGATATGTATTTGGAAGTCTCCCTCTCAGTGGAGGCCCACAAATGTTGCTAGACTGGTGTTCTTCCATCTATGCCAGGTCAGGTAACTGGTTCCCTACCTGTCCTGCCCAGATCTGACCATAGTGATCTATGCAACAGTCACCTCCAGATTATGCTACTGTAACTTGATCTATGCAGGGCTACCCTTGAGACTTACCTGGAAACTACAACTGGTCCAGAATGCAGAGGCACAAGTTCTTATAGGAACTCCATCTAGACCACACATTCAACCTGTGCTCCACCAGCTGCACTGGCCCCAGATTGAATACCAGATCAGGTTCAATGTCTTGATTTTAACCTTTAAAGCCTTAAATGAGCTAGGACCAATGTATTTTTGGGACTGCCTCTCCTGGTATACCCCTAAAAGACCACTGTGCTTGGGAGACAAAAACTTACTGATGATCCCTGGCCTGAGAAATATCTGGCTGTCCTCAACCAGAGCCAGGGCCTTTTCAGCCCTGGCCCTAGCCTGGTGGAAATCTCTGCCAAGTGGGATCCAAGCCCTGCAGGGCCTGATGCAGCTCCACAGGGCTGGTAAGACATAGATGTTCTGCCAGGCCTATGGTTGATACAAGCATTCAGATCTCCACCCGCTTGCTGCCACTTGCTGGGAGGCCCAAATCAAGCCCCTTGCAATGAGCTCTTCTACAGGGAATTCATTAGAGTTCAGAAGCCCCCGAACCTCTCTAAGGAAGCCGGCGATCCAGTCAACACTCAGTAGAGCTTCCCAGTGTGACCGTTCTCATCGCCCCGAAACCCCATGTCCAATTAAATACAATTCAATGACTAGAGAAGTAGGACTGGAATATATTTAACTAGCCGAATATTGGATAGAGAAAAGGGAACCCGGTAGATATCTTAAGTATCATAAATGTCATAGTAATTGTGTTATGTATGGTTATGTATTTATATATTTGTCATTTCTAATAATAAAAGCAAAAAATATCATCTGTATGCCCAAGAGGCAAGATATTTTATCCTTCAAAACCAAAGCCATAGCAGGGCATTATTCTTTATGCTGACTTAATTGCAGCTGGTAGAGCACTGGTTGAATGTGTGGTCTAGACAGAGTTCCTATAAGAACACGTGCCTCTGCATTCTGGACCAATTAGTAGTTTCCAGGTAAGCTCAACGTCAAAAAAACTAAGATCATGGCATCTGGCCCCATCACTCCTTGGCAAATAGAAGGGGAAGTCATAGAAGTAGTGACAGACTTCATGTTCCTGGGATCCCGGATCACTGCAGATGGTGACTGCAGCCATGAAATTAAAAGACGCCTGCTCCTTGGGAGGAAAGCGATGGCAAACTTAAACAGCATGATAAAAAGCAGAGACATCACCCTGCCAACAAAAATCCGCATGGTCAAAGCAATGGTATTCCCCATAGTAATGCATGGCTATGAGAGTTGGACCATAAGGAAGGCTGAGCGCTGAAGAATAGATTCTTTTGAACTATGATGCTGGAGAAGACTCTTGAGAGTCCCTTGGACTGCAAGGAGATCAAATCAGTCAGTCCTAAAAGAAATCAACCCTGACTGTTCCCTGGGAGGCCAGATCCTGAAGATGAAGCTCAAATACTTTGGCCACCCAATGAGAAGGGAGCACTCACTGGAGAAGACCCTGATGCTGGGAAAGATTGAAGGTCAAAGAAAAAGGGGACAGCAAAGGGTGAGATGGTTAGACAGTGTCATCAATGCAACGGACATGTAATTGAACAAACTTCAGAGGACAGCGGAAGACAAGAGGGCCTGGCGTAATCTGGTCCATGGAGTCATGAAGAGTCGGACTCGACTGTGCGACTGAACAACAACAAAATTGCCCTTGAAGAACCTGCTATAACTCTTCTTTATGTGTTACGTTTGTCTGAAGGAATGCTGTCTGAACAGTATGCCTGAGCGTGTGTGTTACGTGCTGTCAAGTCGCTTTCACTTTATGGAGACCCTATGAATGAAAGACCTCCAAAATGTCCTATTTCTAACAGCCTGAGGGCCTTTGTGGCTTCCTTGACTGAGTCAATCCATCTCCAGTTGGGTCTTCTTCTTTTCCTGCTGCCTTCTACTTTTCCTAGCCATTTAAACAGTATATTCTATCCAATGTTCCCATAGATAGAACACAGGAGGAGATGAGACACCAGTCAGAATAAGGAGAAAGAATGCTGTACAAAAAGTAGATAAGTATGCTATGCATTTTTCTCTTCTGAAGAGTATAGCTCTGCTACCCCCGATTACATTGCTCATTTGAGGTCTCCTCATATTGATTGTATTGGCCTACACTGTACTTAACATGTCTCTTTGTATGGATTGTTAGCAATTTACTATGTGTGCTCCGCTCTGAGTCTCAGTGAGAAAGGCATACAATAAATGCAGTAAATAGCATAAAATAAATGGTTAAGGGGTTAGAGGACCCTTATACTATGAGGAAAGGCTGAAGTGGTGGAGTATAATTTGCTTCCTGAAATGATTTTGTCTTGCAGGCAACCCTGTGTCTCTATTGAGACCACATTTTTTTCTTCTGCTGAAAAATCTTTATCTCAATGTCCCCATGCATTGTATTCCTTTGTTTGTTTACTTTATTTCTATCCAGCTTTCTCCTGAGTGGGGACCCAAAGCAGCTTAATGTCATTCTCTGCTCCTTCATTTTATGCTCACAACAACCCTGTGAGGTAGGTTAGGCTGAGTGTGCGAGAGTGCCCAAGGTCACCCAGCAAGCTGCCATGGCAGAGTAGGGATTTGAACCTGGGTTTACCCAGATCCTAGTCTAACACGTTAACTGCTACACTGTGCTGGCTCTCTCTGCATGTATATATTGAATAAGTTTGAAAGGAGTGTAGAATTCTTATCTGGATGTGGTAGTATATTTCACTTAGGGTTGCCTGGTCTCCCCCCCCCCCGGTAACTGACAGGATGGGTGAGCAGGTAAGATTGCCATCTGAAGGTTGGGAAACTCCTGGAGATTTTGGGGTGGAGCTTATGGAGACCTCAGTGGGGTACAATGCCACAGAGTCTACCCTCCAAAGCACCCATCTTCTCCAGGGGAACTGATCTCTATAGTCCAGAGATCAGTAGTAATTCCAAGAGGTCCTCAGTCCCCACATGGAAGCTGGCGCTCCTAATTTCACTCTTGGAAACTGTGGCTGTAGATGGACATTGAGGTGTCCTTCATTGCAGTTCAAGAAGCCACTGCAGCTGCTCATTCAGTGCTTTGTTCATATGAAGACAGGGGTGATGCCCAGTGACATCATAGGAAAGAAAGCCAGTGACATCACAGGCCATTTTCACTATCTATGGAGGCAGAGCCATGTGGCATTTAGGGAGGAACTTCCCAGAAATTTAGGGGGGCCTGGGAACCCGCCCTAGCAATGCTCCTGGGCCAAGCTAAACCCAGGAAAAGATGGGAGTTGGCCAGCGTTTATAGTGGTATCTCAGTGATCTTCTGTGTCCTGTTTTTGAAGTTCACTTTTAGAATAGTCAGTTTACACTTTTAGAATAGACACTTTAAGATCTGCAAATGTACATACGATGTGCATAGGACAAACTAATGGTCACAAATTTGCCAGTAAGAGAGGCAAACATTTTAAAAATTTTCCTGGACATTCATTTACAAGAGTCTCATTTCTGCCTTATTCATAAGGGTGCCTTTGTAGTGAAATTTACTAAATTGTGGCATCACAGATGCCCTCATTTGGTGAATGCTTGGCTGGAGTCTCTGAGCCAGGGCAGAATACAAAACAGTTGCTATGCATTCAATTTCTGAACTGTCTACAGAGTTCAGAGTTGTAGCAATCTTCTCAGCACTCTGGAACTGGAATGACAGCCCCCAGAGTGAAATGACAGTCCCTGGGATTAGCAAAAGTGTTCTAGGACTGGAATGACAATCCCTGGGACATGCAGAAGCATTCTGGGACTATCATTCCATTCTGAGGGCTGTCATTCCAGTCCCAGAACACCTCTGCTACTCCCAGGGGCCATAATTCCACTCTGGGGGCTGTCATTCCAGGCCCAGAGCACTGAGCCTATTCCCAGGGGCTGTCATTCCAGCCCCAGAGCACAGATTCTATTGCTAGGGATCTTCATTCCACTCTGGGGGGCTGTCATTCCAGTACTATTATGTTTCTGCTACTTCCAGGGGCTGTCATTCCACTCTGTGACCTGTCATTCCAATCCCAGAGCACAGTTCTATTCCTAGGGACTGCCCACTGGGGGCTGTCATTCCAGTCCCAGAGTAGCCTATCTGGGCCCAAAGACCTTAATGGAAAAACTATTCTGCATTTTCTTAGCAATTTTTTTTTTTGTGCTGCAGTGTATTTCAATGGAGCCCATGCAAGTCAATTGGCATTCCTGGCTCCCATTATCTCCAAAGGGCCTTCAAGCCTCTCCTACTGTTTCCAGTGGGCAATCCTGTCATTCCTTTTAGTACATCCCAGTTGGTTGCCCTTTTGCATTTTAAGTAACAGCAAAATGAAGAGTGTGAACATGTACAGAGTACACATTCTTTGCCAATGTTCTCTCTGGGCTGCACACAGAGCAAAAGGAAATTTTAAAAGGCTTCTGATCTGCATGTCTCCCCCCCAGTCTTGTTCATGCAGATGGGCTTACCAATTAAAAATGAAATTGAAATTGAAAGGAGAGCTTAGGAGTGGCTGAAGCAGACCCCCTGCACTACTATGAAAAAAACTGTTCTCAATCAAGGATATATAGACTCAAGTAAAATAAAACAGAGACACACTTTCCCCCAAAATGTAAATCGGAGCCAGGTAAGCGTTGCTCCATTGAAAGTGGGTGGAGCCAGTCAGGACTATAGATTTTTTTTCCAACAGACACCAAACATGTTCAAGGATTGATGTGTTCTGGATGTTCCTGCTCAGAGAAGAGGTGGGGAGGGTGAGAAAAAGGATGTTTAACAAGTGCATTGTCTATCCTGCTAGCTCAAATAGCATTTACAAGAAAGTGAGCCTGGAAGGAAAAAAGTGAGCTTAAGAGAAAATAACCCACACAAGGGGAAAGTTTTAAATTCAGTATTGCTAGGCACTGGTTGGTGGGGGGGGGGGGAGCTTCAGTCATCCCTGGAAAAATTTGATGAGCCCTCAAGCCCCCCAACCTGGTACTTTATGCCTATTTCTGTAGATGGATCATTAATAGAGTTCTTTGTGATATCTTCCTACAGATACAGTACAGGTATAGACTACAATCAGAATAAGCAAAAAGAATGCCACCCAAAAAAGATGGTATGTTCCTTCCACTGTTCTTTTTTTTCCTACACAGGAGTATAACATTTCTGTTCGTAGTTACTTGGGGTCTGTGTGGACTTGTTGGATATTGTAACTCTGCATGCAAGAGGGTCGGGGAGGGAAAGGGTTAAGAGAATTCTGTCTGTCTGTCTCTCTGGTACACTTGACAGTTGCCCCTTCCTCACTGGCCAGATGTTGAGCCTCTTAGGGAGGGCGTGGGGGAAAGACAGCAAGGAACAAGGGGCGAAGGAGAAAAGTGGAGGACCGGAAGAGGCATGGGGTGGTTGCCAGAAGGTGAAGGAGAGAAAGTGAAGTCATGGAGGACCAGTGGGAGATTTCATGGTGGTTCATGAATGGAGAAAGTCTCTTTCAAACCCTGCTTTATGTTCCCCCCAAATGTTGCAAAAACAGTTGGGTGGTATGGCAGCATGGCAGGTTTACTTGTTGGGCATCTGGGATAAAATAAATAAATAAATAAAAACAAGCAAACATCCATGAACGTTTAGAGTAGTTTGTGTGGTTCATGGTGGTTTGCGGACAGAACAGAAAGTGGGGATTTAAAGGGACTCTGAGTCCCTCTAAACTCCTGCTCTCTGTTCCCGCCAGAAGTTGCAAAAACCGTTGAGTGGTGGGGAGGTGTTTAAAGGGACTGCAGAAGACAGCCTAAAACAGCTGAACCACGAGGTTTGCAGGGCCAAGAACTGCATGAACTGGTGGTTCAGTTTGTGGTTCAGCCATGAACCAAACTGCATTTTCCCAAATCGTGCCCATCCCTAATGCTGAACACACAGTGCTGTGATAATGAATCAGCCACTAGAGGGAGCAAAACACATGCAGGAAGCACACACACACCTGAATCAATAGGGATACACAAGAGACAAAAATGAGAATGCAGAAGAGCCCATCAATTTGATCTGGGTGGACTCTGCAGTAAGCAGTCTGTGCAGTCACAGTAAGTCTAATTGTGAGATCCATCCTTTGAAATTGTTATTTCAAAGCCCTTAACATTAACAGGCTCTTGCCTATACCTTTCATTTTTTTCACTATGTATACTCCTCGCATACTATGTGCAAGGTACTATTGTCCATCGATTCTGTATATTAATGCAGGTAGTAGTTTATACCAATGTATTCCCCCAAGCCCCATCAACAGCACTGAGGTTCAGTGTCTCCAGTCTGTCTGGAACATGCCTGTTTGAAAACGTGTAGAGCAGGCCTGTTCTGGGCTCAGGAGGGGGGAGCACATTGACCTGAAGACACAAAGTTGCCTTATATTGAATTAGATCATGAATCCCTTGTGGCCAGTATTGTCTACTCTGACTGGCAGCCACTCTCCAGGATCTCAGGCTGTGATCTTTCACATCACCTATGGCCTGATCCTGTTAACTGGAGACACCAAGGGTGGAATCTGGGACCTTCTGCATGCCAAGCAGATGCTCTACCACTGAGCTATGCCCCTCTTTCCCTCTCCTCTGCTATATGATCAGAAAGCATGTAGGGTGGGACTGTCTGACTCAAACCTTAAATCCCTGTAATAGTTGAGGGCCATCTGTTCAAAATCTCAGGCCTTTAGCTCTACACAGTGGAGGGTAGGAGATTTTTTTTCTAGGCTGCAAAAGAAAAGGTTGTTCTCTTGCTGTTCTCCTACATTAACACCCCATCCCTCTGAAGCTGAAGTCCTACTGGCAAAAAGGAACCTCACATGTTTTCATGAAGTTGTCTTACCGCTTTCAAAACCTCTCAAAGAACTAAGCCCAAGTAAGAGAAACCCCACTTCCCTGCTCAAGATGGCAGAAGAAGATAGAGGATCCAGTATTGCTTGCTCTGAACTTGGAGAGGCTTGGAGAGCAAGAGAGATGTCTCAGTGGAGATGAGATTTGGGCCAAAGTTTCAGAGATGTCTGCTTTCCTCACAGCTTTAGAGATGAGGGGCTGTAGTTTAGTGGCAGAGCATCTGCTTGGCTTGCAGAAGGTCCCAGGTTCTACCCCCTGTATTCTCCTGCTCAAAGGAGCAGGAAGTAGGTGATGTCAAAGACCTCGGCCTGAGACTCTGGGGAGCCACTGCCACTCTGAGGAGACAATACTGACCTTGAAGGGCCAAGGTGTGATTTAGTATAAGGCAGTCCCACGTGATGGGTAGGGAACGTTAGCTTCCCTCCCCCTTTCTCCCTTACGCTGTAGACAAAGAACCTTTGATGCAGCAGTAATAAGGAATAAAAACCAGGGCTTGTTCCTACATGCATTACGCACAACTCTCTCCCAATTTGTGGATATTTTGCACAGTCTTGGTGAGTGACGTGGGAACGAGGCCTCTGCGGTTGGAAGCTTCCATGGATATGCAGAATCCTCCCTCTAGTTTATAGATGGTTCCATTTTGTTGATACACAGATCAGCAATACAACTAAGTAGCTTATCACGAGACTGTTTGATTACCGGATTATTATTTTTTACCTCACAGCAGGAGACAAGAAGGCTCCAGCAAAGCCTGAAAAACCAGGAGGCGCTCAGGGTACAGCAGGTCTGTGAATTGCACGCCCTCCTGAATGGAGAGAAGGGAGAGGGGGAGTTAATACTAGAAGAGGAAGGGATGGGCATTTATCATGCTGGGGAGGGAGGGAGAAAAAATGACATGGAAGCTACTTGAGCCCAAGAGATTCTGAAAGCACACGAAGGGTGTCCCAACCAGCTCCTTACAGGTTTGTGTCTAGCCTTGTTGGCTGTCTTTGGCAAAAAGAATGTCTCTGTTAGAACAGCTACTTATCTCTGCCCTCTTGAGGCCAGAGTGTTACAGTAGGGATTGGGGGAATGGTCTCTTTCCTTGCTGGGAAACTCCCTTA
This sequence comes from Gekko gecko, assembly GCA_029375565.1. Classification (NCBI taxonomy): domain Eukaryota; kingdom Metazoa; phylum Chordata; class Lepidosauria; order Squamata; family Gekkonidae; genus Gekko; species Gekko gecko. The sequence goes on along the minus strand of JAPDNY010000010.1, from coordinate 111,004,498 downwards.
GAGCAAGGGTTCCTTGGGAAAACACTTTGGTAACCAGCTGCCACCGCTCAGGACCTCCTGTGAACTTCTAGGTCAGGGGTCCCCAACCTTTCTGAGCCTGTGGGAACCTTTGAAATTCTGACACAGTTTGGTGGGTGCTGCCGAAAAATGGCTGCTGCAGGAGGCAGAGCCGGCTACAGAATGGCTGTCACAGCTTATATTTAGTCACAGTGCAACTTTGCTGGCAACTGCTGCCAAAGCAACGTTTTTAAAAAATCTGCACCGGCAATCAAATCTCCAGTGACCAGTAAGATGCTTTGCTGGGTAAACAGTAAAGTGGGTAAGTTTGTGGATGACACCAAGATGTTCAGAGGGGTAAGAACCAGGGAGGACTGTGAGGCACTCCAGAGGGATCAGTTGAGGCTGGGCAAGTGAGTATCAACGTAGCAAATGAGGTTCAACATGGTTAAATGTAAAGTAATGCACCTTGGAGCCAAAAAAACTAACTATAAATATATATTGATGGGGTTTGAACTGGCAGGAACTGACCAGGAGAGAGATCTTGGAGTTATGGTAGAAAACTTCTTGAAAATGTCAACTCATCAGTGTGTGTCTGCAATCTGGGAATTAGTAGGAAGTGTCATAATGCCCCTTTATAAATCTATGGTGCCATCTCATTTGGAATACTGTGTACACAGTTCTGGTCACTGCACCTCAGAAAAGATATAGCACTGGAAAAGGTGCAGAAAAGGGCAACTAAAATGATTAAGGAGATGGAACACCTTCCCTATGAAGAAAGGTGAAGGAGGTTAGGGCTCTTTAGCTTGGAGACATGACGACTGAGGGGTGACATGATATAGAGGTTTACAAGATTATGCATGGGATAGAGAAGGCAGAGAAAGAAGTACTTTCCTCCCTTTCTCACAATACAGGAAGTCATAGGCACTCAATGAGATTGATGAGCAGTAGGTTTAGAACCTGTCAACCTAGCAGTTCAAAAGCAACAAATTGCAAGTGGATAAATAGGTACTGCTTTGGTGGGAAGTTAACAGTGTTCCATGCGCCTTGGCGTTTAGTCATGCCGGCCCCATGACCACGGAAATGTCTTTGGACAGCACTGGCTCTTCAGCTTGGAAACAGAGATGAGCACTGCCCCCTAGAGTTGGATTTGACTAGCTTTCGAGCAAGGGAAGCCTTTAGCTAGGCTTAGAACAGATAAAAGGGAGTTCTTCATCCAAAGAGTAATTAACTCATGGAATACACTACCGCAGGAAGTAGTGGCAGCTACAAGCATAGCTTCAAGAGGGGATAGAATGATCATATGGCAAAGAAGTCCATCAGTGGCTATTACCCACAAGGTATAGATGCAACACTCTGTCTGGGGTGGTGATGCTCTGCATTCTTGTTGCTTGAGGGGCCACAGTGGGACGGCAGGGCTTCTGGAGTTCTGGCCCCACTGGTGGACCTCCTGATGCCCCCTGGATTTTGACCACTGTGTGACACAGAGTGTTGGTCTGGATTGGCCACTGACCTGATGCAAAACGGCTTCTCTTATGCTCTAATAGGGGGATTCAATGGACATGGAGCGCAGGTCCATCAATGGCTATTAGCCACAACATATAGATGGAACACTCTCTCTAGGGCAATGATGCTCTGTATGCTTGGTGCTGGGAGGCAACTGTGGGAGGGCTTCTGGAGTTCTGGCCCCACTGGTGGAACTACTGATGGCACTTGGGTTTTGGCCACTGTGTAACACAGAGTGTTGGACTGGATAGGCCATGGGTCATTCAGAGAAATATCCCAGGTACATGAATTGTACTAAGTGAAATAAATGTCTTTATAAATGTCTTTATAAAAAGGTTTATTATAAAAGAGACAAAAAAAGGGAAAGTGTGGTTGGATTTAAAAAAATGGTGGAGGAAAGGGTGAAAATAAAACAGAAAAGGCACCCAGCAGCACAGTACAGAGATGTTTAAAATAAAAAAGCCATGCAGTTGAACTAACTGAGCTAAACAAACATTACCTAGGCTGTAGCAGGTTCCTCAGAGCATGTGCAGAGTTCCTTGCAGGAACAAGGAGGAATACTTAGCCCCTAAGGATGATCCAATGGAACAGGGGTCCATTAGTGGCCATTAGCCACAAGGTAAGGATGGAACGTTCTGTCTGGGGCAGGGATGTTCTGTATTCTTGGTGCTGGGGGACAAAAATGGGAAGGCTTCTGGAGTTCTGGCCCCACTGGTGGATCTCCTGATGGCACCTGGGTTTTGGCCACTGTGTGACACACAGTGTTGGACTGGATGGGACATTGGCCTGATCCAACATGGCTTCTCTTATGTTATCTTACATTCTTATGTTCATTGCGGAATGGAAATGAATGGGTCATTCTAATGTAAACCCCCAGGGATCCAAGACCCCAGACACTCTAGATGGCATTCTTCCCCTAGTAAGCTTTTGGGGTTTCTGTCACACAGACTACAGGTAGATCCCCTGGTTTAGGAAATGGGTAATAGCTGATTTAGATCATTTGTCCTGGAGTGGGGACATGGGATGTCCAATAGCTTATGACTAAAGCAGAATTTTCTTGCCTCTTGCCCTTCAAGGAGAAGAGAATCCTCCATCTCCATTTGACATCCTTGCAGCATCTCCGGCCATCAAAAATGTGTTCCTGCTTTTGGCCGTGCTCCTGCTTTTCTTTGCTGTCGTGGGGTCTGTTTTCTGTAAGTTGAACTCAGCTAGCAAAGAAATTCTTCCAGAATTGCCCACCTGTTATTGATTCAGTATCAAGAATGCTTTCAGACAGAGTGAAACAATCCTGTCTCTAGCAATCTTTTTGATTCCTCTTTGATTTTGGTGGGGGAGTGAAAAATATGAGACCATACTGCTACTCATGAATAATTACTCTCTATGACACTTAAGTTATGGATGCTTCATACAGATCAATGCAGTTCCAACCAGCATGTTCCTCTTTCACTGACCAACACAACCAGTCCCATATTGCATTTTCAAAGTCAAAGCACCCTTCATCGGACGCCAGAGAAAGGGGTTTCTCAGTCAAAGGATGGACTTTCTCAGTTGTCATACTAAATCTGAGGAATCTCCTCCTCAGGGAAATGGGAGTGACTGTGGGTGAGTCAGGTTTTTTTGCCATTTGTTTCCCATGCGCATAAACAAGGAATCCCACCTCTGCACTGAGGGAACCCTATGGAGTATGTGATAATGTGCATACTGCGAAGAGGGGAGAAAAAACGGCACCAAGCTGGGATGGAATGATCAGACCATTCCGAGGGCATGAGAGCATGCTTGCGTGATCAGAAAGGATAAAGTCTGTCCATGGCCCATTGGAGCCCATTAGAGCTGGACTTTCTCCAAAGTCTTTTAACTCTGCTTTTGTGGCAGAGCAGCATGGGTTGCCGATGACCGTGGGATGTTTCCCAGATGTTGCTGTCTGATCACGCCCTTTAGATCCATCAGGCATTCGCACCTACGTTGAATCTAAAGGTGCATGTGATCACAGCCTTAGATAAATAAATAACTGATTTATACCTGTGAGATATGGCTCTGCCCCCCAAGCTTTACACAAGAGCAGTCAGATGACTCAAAGGGATTCAGCCATAAAGACTACTGAGTCACACTGGAGGAATTATATGTTCTCTTCCTGACTTATCTTGTGTGGATAAAATTGGGGGGGGGTGTAATTCTCCAATTCCAGTGCAAAAAAGGAACACCTGTATGCAACTATAAGCATTTAGTCATGATTTAATTACACCTTTGGACGAATCTTCAAGGAAGCATTTAAATAACGAGCTACGGACGGGGCAACACACTTCTCTTTGCCAGACAGCAAATATAATACATGGTAATTGTGTGAGCATACTGGAAAATGTGAAATCAATGGAGAAATAATAGAAGATCTTATAGAAGAGTATAAATCACAGCTGAATAAAAGAATGGGTAAGTGTTCTTGTCTCTGCATTTCCACATGGACAGACTCTTTGTTCAGTCAGACTATCTCAGAATCTGATGAATAATTCCTTAAAGGGTAAGGTATTAAGTGTGGTCAAGAAGAAGAGTCTTCAAAATGTAGGAATCGTTAAGAATTTTAAATAATATGGAAGCACTGGCATAGATGGAGTGCTCAGTCCCCAGAATGAGGGTGCACATTTCCTTTGGGCATCACAGCATAACTCGAGATGGTCCCTTCGTTCTAAGTCAGTTAGTATCTTATTCATAACTAAAGGGAGATCTGATGGAAAAATTGGGTAAGGAATCCACAAGTCATTCGCCTACTGTCTTTTTCCAAGAAGACCCAAAAATGTCAAGCTCAGCCTATTTTAAAAGATCAGGAAGAAAACTGGAAAATCAGAAAAATCTGAATTAAGGCAAAACAATTATTTGAATAAAAACAAAAGCCTTCTAACTAAGCGGTCTGCATGAGGGATACATCTTGTGAACTTCAAGAGATAACAACCCTAGTTCTCATGTGGGGTGTTTGCCATTTTGCCCTGTCATAGGAATGAGGAGTGCCTTTGTTTATGAGCTTTTCCCAAAAGCCAACTAAATACAATTAGCTGACATGCTTACTTTAACCAATTTCAGCATATTGGGGCATTTAGAAATGTTTTAGAACGTATAGAAGCTTGCATAATTTATTAATAGCTTAATTTCAGTGGTTGCACAAGATTTTATAAAACGGTATTTTCTGCACTGTTGCTTTGGCATATTTCCTTTGGCCCATATCTAAGACTTTTCCAGTGTTGCACTGGAAAACAAAAACTTCTTTTAGAGACCCAGATCAAAACATTAATGCAGATGTCTTTTCATCTGGTGTCTAGCCTTGTACATAAGTCAGTTTTTTCATAGCCCCCTTTTCTAGGGCTGCTTTCTTAAAACTAAAATTTATTTCCAACCACTTTCATAGCACCCAGTATCTGTAACTTGCAAAATTTGCAGAATGATGGGGCTCTTCCAAAAACAGGTGTGTTATCTGTTTAAAGGTGTGCTTGCCAACTTCAGCTTTACTGATGGCTGGCTTTAAACAATGTCTTCTTTAAGGAGACCTCTTTGGAAAGTCTTAGTGTCTCTACATTGCTTTAAAGAAATCACAGTAAATGCTGTACCTCTATAAAATAAATATGGCATTAATAACTTATTTAAATCAGCATAAGTATTATAAGTTATAAGTCTTGGCTTTTAAGTGTTTTGATTACGTATCAGTGTTTCTCTAGATAACCAGTCAGAATAATTTCTCTTTAACAATGCACAGCGGGAGGATATTGTAACAATAGCTCCCCCCCTTTTAATTTTATTTGACAAGCTGTATTTAGTACAATCAACAAATACACAAACATGAATCTGATTACAAATGACATAACAAATAACAAAGACATTTAGAATAGAGAGTAAATAAACAATACCAAACATCAGATCTTGCAACTTATAAACATCCTTAATATGGTGTTTCAGTTAAGTACTTCAGCTTTGGGGGAACCACTCCCATCTGTATCAAGTAGTTCAGTATCACTGGCCACACTTCTACAAAATCTGAGGAAGGAGAATTATTTTAATTCTGCTATTAAACAGTTTAGCTCCAAGCTTTATTATTGTAGGTACTTATAATTCTGCTAAACTTAAACACTTGTAACTATAGGCACACAAATACTTAAAAACTCCTATTAATAAATTTCCTTCTTTAACTCATTAGAATACGGGGGGGGGGTGTCCTCTTTCAAAAAGTTCAAGACAAAAGCCATTTTTCTCCTCTGGGACATGCTGCTCCAGACTTAATGCCTTATGGTTCTTATTCTGCAACATTTTCAGCAGTTAGAGAGAACTGTACTGTCTCTTAATGCATTCCTTTGTGCATGGCGGGGCCGGCTTTTAGCTTTACTTAGTACGGGGGGGGAGAGTTTGGCCTTTTAAAAACAAGGCCTGCCTTGGCTCATAGAAATAATCCATTATTAATAAAATCAGTATTGATAAATGATAGGTCAGTGGGCTTGCTCTACATTACCACTACACCAGCCCAGAAAACTCAGGTGGTTGTTACCAGCCCTCCAGTTTTGTCCACACCTTTTGAGCACTGGAGATGAAAGCTCTGAATGGAGCTTTAGGAAAGAAGACAAAACACATGTCTCCTGGTCTGACACCAGCTGCTTGCTGATGATGAGTAGCTGCAGGGTTACTCCCAAGCAGCTGCCTCCAAATAAGACCTTCCAACAGAAGCCTATAAAAACCAGTTGAAGGAGACTGCTTGATGTGGAAGCAACAAGTCATGAATCCCAGTGACTACAGTGCTGAACACTGCTTCTGTGACCTCCTCTTGATTCTGAGCTTGGAATCTCCCTCCCTCCCTCCATGCATGGGTGGATGAGTGGGTTGTTACATGCTTTCCTAAGATGCTGGAAAGGGTGTTAGACATGTAAGGAGAGCTCATCTTCAGCTCCCCATTCTAGCCTCTGAATGAATGAATGAACGAATGAACGAACGAACGAACGAACGAACGAATGAATGAATGAATGAATGAATGAATGAATGAATGAATGAATGAAAGTCTGGTTTCTGGACTTTCTTAGGTAGGTGTTTGAAAAGTTTTGGAGGCTCGCCTCCTTCTGTGCCTCCTTCTAATGGCCTAAACATTGAGCTAGAGCTCCTGAGCAGCCTAGGTTATTGTGAGACAGTAACACACTGTTAGTATCTCACAAGGCACCCATTCATGGACTTTACTATTCCCCCTGGAAAGTATTCCCATCTCAGTGTACAAGGAGGAAATTTGACCATTGTAAGACTCAAGTACACTCCTTCTTGGGATTTCTTCTGGAGGAACTTAAGAAGAGTCTCAACACTAACATATTAAAACTTTCTTGTAAGCAGAGTCATAGAGAAGACAAGCTCCTCTCTCAGCTCAAATACTTCCGGAGATTTCTGAGGGAAGGTTCTCTGATTAACCTGCCCTTTACAGATTTCCAGCTTGGGATGTCAGTGTGGTGATGTCAGCACTTGGCTATATCTCCACTGAGCCTCTTGCCACGTGTCACCTCAGAAAATGGTCTCTGAAGACGGTGTTTTGAGTAGGCATCACATGACATGGAGAAAGTACAGAAGAGGGCAGCTAGTATGGCTAAGGGCTCAGAGTGCTTTTCCTATGAGAAAAGGCTGAAGAGCCTGGGACTTCTCAGTTTAGAAAAGGGACAACTAAGGCCGGCATGATAGATTTACAAAATTAATAATAAATTATGCACAAAGTGGGAAGCGGCTAGAGAAAACCTTCCCTACTTCCCCCATGACTCAGAGGAACCCCATGACATTCATAGGTAACAGACTCTGAACAAAAGGAAGGACTTTTTCACCAAATTATATTGTATAATTCATTGCTAGTGGATGTAGTGATAGCCACTTGCATAGGTAAGGCAACTATGGAGAATGCAGTCCATACTTCAAGCATTAATAACATAAATTTATACTCTTGTGCTGATGCTGCCTTGGCAGGAGGGGTCTCCAAAGAGTCTTTCCAGAAATGAAGGAATCCAGGAATCCCCGATTGGATTAGCTTCTTTTCAACTCCACAAAAGACAGTATTGCCCCATCCCACATCTTCCAGAGAAGAAAGATTGGTGTTTACTGAGAAAGTTAATTTATAGTAGTTCCAGAGTTGGGCCATTTTCTCACCTAGTCTTTGGTGAAATCATGAGCTTCGGTGAGCCTTGAAAGTTTTGGGGGAAGGAATAGTGTTGCTGGGATTTCTGGCTCCTGCTGTAGCTAGCCTAAGCAGTTTGAGTTGGGTATGATTCTCCTTCAGTCTGTACATTGCAAGATTAATATAGAGTCTGGAGCATTTCCTAATAATCGAGGGGGGGGTTAACTAGTTTTGTGGTGTGATTCACAGCAATTCTGGAGGGTGCTTCTGGTCAGGGGAGCTCTGGGAAGACCTTTCTCACCATCTGGGTGAACTGATCGAGAGAGCGGTGGTGACTCAGCTACAGGGCTTTCTGGATGATGCGTCCGTCCTTGACCCATTCCAGTCCGGCTTTTGCCCGGGGTATGGGACGGAGGCAGCACTGGTCGCCCTAACGGATGACCTCCGGAGGCATCTGGATCGAGGTGGTGTGGCGGCATTGTTGTTGTTAGATCTGTCGGCTGCACTCGATACAGTCGACCACCAGTTGCTGATCCGCCACCTCGCCGACGTGGGGATTCAGGGGCTCGCTCTCCAGTGGCTTGCCTCTTTTCTCCAAGGTCGGGGACAGAGGGTGGTGCTAGGGGGGCAGCAGTCCCGGAGGCACCCGCTTAAATGCGGGGTGCCTCAGGGGCAGTGCTCTCCCCAATGTTGTTTAACATCTATATGCGCCCCCTCGCCCAGATTGCCCAGAGGCATGGGCTGGGCTGTCACCAATATGTGGATGACACCCAGCTCTATCTGATGTTGGGCGGCCAGTCGGACTCCGACCCGGAAGATCTTCACCGGGCTTTGCAGGCTGTGGCTGGGTGGCTCAGGCGGAGCCGACTGAAGCTAAACCCTGCCAAGACGGAAGTCCTGTGCCTGGGTCGTACCAGTCGGGGGCTGGGGCTCCCACTTCCGACCTTCGACGGGGCGTTGGTGCCAGCGCCGGAGGTTAGGAGTTTGGGAGTACTCCTGGACCCCGCGCTAACTATGGGGGCCCAGGTGGCAGCCACTGCCAAGTCGGCTTTTTACCATCTTCGGCTGATTCGGCATTTGGTCCCGTTCCTCGACCGCGAAGACCTGGCCACGGTGATTCATGCAATGGTCACCTCGAGGCTAGACCACTGTAACACCCTCTACATGGGGCTGCCTTTGGGGCAAATCCGGAGGCTGCAGCTAGTGCAGAATGCAGCAGCCAGGCTGTTGACAGGCACCCCAAGGCGGGAGCACATCCGGCCTGTGCTGAAAGCGCTGCACTGGCTGCCTATAGCATACCGGATTCGCTTCAAAGTGCTGGTGCTTACCTTTAAAGCCCTATATGGCCAGGGTCCGGCATACCTGAGGGACCGCCTTTCCCCACATATGTCCCAAAGAGCACTTCGGTCCGAATCTCAACAATGCCTGGCGGTCCCTGGCCCTAAGGAGGCCAGGCTGGCGGCCATGAGGGCTAGGTTGTTTTCAGTGGCGGCTCCTACCTGGTGGAATGAGCTCCCGGAAGAGATCAGGGCCCTGCGGGACCTTTCGCAGTTCCACATGGCCTGTAAGACGGAGCTCTTCCGCCAGGCGTTCGAGTATGAGCTGCCGCTTCCCTCCCCCCCCTTTTGGCCGCCGCCCCCCCTCCGCCGCTAACTTTACTAACTGTGTGGCGGAGGGAGGGGACAGCCGAGTTAGGTCCATTGGGTCCCGCCGTGACCGACATTGCTGTGTCTAATGATCATTTGAAATAAATAAAATAAAATGTCCCTTCAGAACAGTCTCCCTGCCTGTAACTAAAAGGACGTACTTATTTATTAACCTATATATTTAAATGCTTATCTCCCACCTTTCTGCATGGCTCATGGCAACTCCCTGGTTGACAACCCCAGTCTGGATCCTCTGGGAATGAAAATTCTCAGTTGGGTACCAGTAGGAGTTCAGCTGAGCTCATAGAAACCAAAAATTCCAGGCACAATAATCTCTTTTTTTCTTTTTGCTTCCAAGACTTACTGACTTGCAAGGCCATTCTTGTCCAAGACTACCTCCTGTTTTCCCAAGATGTTCTCTATGGCTGCTCAGAAGTAATGGGTTGGGTTTTTTTTGGGTCAGCCTTCAGATGGGGGGAGGGTAGAGTTCTCATAGACTTTCCACTGGTTTCCAGACTACAGGGCCCAGTTGCCCTGGAAAATATGGTACTTTGGGAGGATGGTATCACATCCCTGCTGGGGTCCCTCCCTTCCCCAAACTCCCACATCCCCAGGCCCCACCCCAAACCTCCAGGAAGTTCTCTACCCACAGTTGGCAACCCTAAGGGGCACACACTGTCTCTTTTCTGACATGCCCTCGAACTCCAGATTGGCAGGTCAGGTTTCCTGGCGCTTACATAACGGCTCTGGGCACGTGCTCAAAAGCAGTGTCGTGCTGGGGAGTCCTCATTCAGTGCCATCCTACCACTCAAGGGCCAGGGCTGGGCCACAGTTCCATGTGGCATGTGGCATAAGCATCCTGCATCACAGCCGCATTTCTTTTGTTTCTTTTTCTTTATTAGATTATTTTAATTGGGAAAGAACTGATGGCCTGTTCAAAGCAGTGATTGACATTCGGAAGGATATGACTTCAAAGGGAGAAGTCACAGCAACTATGTCTGGTAAGCAGTTACGGTGGGAATGTTCAGATCTGCTCCTCACCAACTCTTGTGGGCTATCCCATCACCATGGAGGATTTACTTTCAGTTTCATGGATTAATTGGGGGAATCTGCAGTAAAGGATGGGGTAGTGGATTAAGAAAAAGAGATTGGATTTATACCCCACCCTTCACTCAGAGTCTCAGAGCAGCTTACAAACTCCTTTCCCTTCCCCACCCCACAACAGACACCCTGTGAGGTTGGTTGGGCTGAGAGAGCTCTGAGAGAACTGTCCTTGAGAGAACAGCTCTGACAGAACTATGGCTTGCCCAAGGTAATCCAGCAGCCCAAGTAGAGAAGTGGGGAATCAAACCTAGTTCTCCCAGTTTAGAGTCCACGCACTTAACCACTACACCAAACTGGCTCTCAAACCTAGACTCCCTCTCCCGGTCAGTTACCACTAGTTCGGACCCAAACAACATGTGTTTATAGTTAGGAATTTTGGCTCCAATGTGCATTACTTTGTAGTCATAGAATGTTAGAGTTGGAAGAAACCTTGCAGGTCATCTAGTCCAACCCCCTGCACTCTGCAGGAGCATAGCCAAAAGATAGCCCTACATACCTACAACATCCAGCCTCCGCTTGAAAATGTCCAGGGAAGGAGCATCTACCACCTCCCGAGGCAGACTGTTCCACTGCTCAACCACTCTCACAGTTAGGAAGTTTCTCCTGATATCTAGCCGGTAATGACTCCCTTGTTATTTCCACCCATTAGATTTAGTCTTGCAATCCGGAGCAAGAGAGAATAGATCTGCTCCATCTTTTACATGACAGCCCTTCAAATACTTGAAGACTGCAATCATGTCCTCTCTAAGTCTTCTCTTTCCCAGGCTAAACATACCCAACTCTTTCAGCCTTTCCTCATAAGACTTGGATTCCAGCCCTCTCACCATCCTGGTTTCTCTCTTCTGGACACGATTGAGCTTGTCAACATCCTTCCTAAAATGTGATGCCCAAAACTGGACACAGTACTCCAGGTGAGGCCTGACCATAGCAGAATAGAGCGGGACTACCACCTCCCGTGATCTGGACACAATGCTTCTGTTAATGCATCCTAAGATTGCATTAGCTTTCTTCACAGCCACATTGCACTGCAGGCTCATGTTGAGCTTGTGATCAACCAGAACACCTAGATCCCTTTCAAATCTGCTGCTGTCAAGCCAAGTCCCTCCCATTCTATATCTGTGCCTTTGATTTTTTGTGCCTAGGTATAGGACTTTGCACTTATCTCTACTGAATTTCATTTTATTTGCCTCAGCCCACTGTTCCAGCCTATCTAGATCATTTTGAATCCTGACTCTATCTTCTTCCTAGGAGCAATGCTATCTTCTACAGCCTCAGGAACTTTCCTCAAACTCCAATATAAACTCTTGCTGTGTGATATACCCTGAAAACTTTGAGACTGACCAAATGGCTACCTTGCCAGAAGTTCTCTCTCCAGAACTCGGTAGCAGCCCTCTACTCAGGTTCTTACAAGGCCACCAAGCAAGACCCACAGGCTATGACCCACAGGGCAAGAGCACTTTGGCTCCCGCCCTTTGGCTTGTGCCAAAGGCTTGCGCCTCTGGCCAGGAGCAGGATACAACCAACCCAGCTCTCTCTCAGCTACCACATAGCAGCTAGGAAGGCAAGGGGAGAAAGAAAAATCCCCTACCTTCTATCAGCAACTTACCGTGTGCTCTCCACTCCTTGCTTCAGCCCAGCTGACTCAGCCCACACTGAACCATACTTGCCCACCATACTTGCCCACACTGAACCTCATTTGCCACATTGATGCCCACTCGTCCTGCCTCCACAGATCCCTCTGGAGTGCCTCTCAATCCTCCCTGGTTTTCAACACCCTGAGCAACTTAGTGTCATCTGCAAACTTAGCCACTTCACTGTTTAATCCCAACTCCAAATCACTAATGAACAAGTTAAAAAGCACCGGACCTAGTATCGAGCCCTATGGTTCTCCACTGCTCACCACCCTCCAATGTGAAAACTACCCATTTACACCCCCTCTCTGTTTCCTGTTTATTAACCAGTTTTTAATCCACAAGAGGACTTGTCCTCTTATCTCATGACAGCTGAGTTTACTTAGGAGCTTTTGATGAGGAACTTTATCAAAAGCTTTCTGGAAGTCTAGGTAAACAACAAAAAATTGGGTCACCCTCATTCACCTTTTTGTTCACTCCCTCAAGGAATTCTAAAAGGCTAGTGAGACGAGAACTTCACTTACAGAATTCACGCTGATTCTTCCTCAATAGCTTTTGCTTTCTAATTCTGGTTGTAATAACAGAATCCACCAACTTATCTGGTATCAATGGTATACCGACCAGCCTGTAATTTCTAGGATCTCCTCTGGAACCTTTTTTAAAGATGGGGGGGAGGTACATTAGCTACCTTCAGTCCTCAGGAAAGGATCTCAGAAGGAAGTCCTTCACATCACCAAATGGTGGTGGAAAGTGCCATGAAGTTGCAGATGACATAGGGTGACTCCATATTTTTTTCAAGATGAGATGAACAGAGATGTTTTGTTATTGTCTGCTTCTGCACAGGGGTCCCGATATTCCTTGGTGTTCTTCCATCCAAGTACTAACCAGGGCCAACCCTGCTTAAATTATGGGCTCTGAAAAGGTGGGGTAGCCTAGGCTGTCAAGAAGAAGAAGAAAATGCGTTGGTTTTTATACCCCACTTTTCTCTACCTTAAGGAGTTTCAAAGTGGCTTAGAACCTCCTTCCCTTCTTTTCCCCAGAACAGTCACCTTGTGAGGTAGGTGGAGCTGAGAGACCCCTGAGAGAACTGTGACTGGCCCAGGGTTACCCAATAGGCTTCATATGAAGAAGGAGTGGGAAATCAAACCCAGCTCTCAAGATTAGAGTTGGCTGCTCTTAACCACTACACCATGCTGGCTCTCCAGGTTCGGACACATCACCTAGTACCTATTCCTTAAGAATAATTGTGGAAGTGTGGGCATTGGACCTGGGACCTGGGCAAAGGTTCTCCATTGGGGTTATGGGGTTTACTTATGGTCCGTTAAAAAGTTTGAAGAAGAATGCAAGTTTGGTTTTTGAGAATGTGCTTCAGAACCCCCCTCCCACTACCAAATCAGTACAGAATATGTTATATTTGGTTCCAGTCCTAGTTTGGAGGTGATGAGGTACCATTCAGGGAGGTTTTGGATAATCATATGGAGCAGAGGTCAATCAGTGGCTATCATCCACAATGTATAGATGGGACACTCTGTCTAGGGCAGTGATGCTCTGTATTCATGGTGCTTAGGGGCAACAGTGGGAAGCCACGGCCCTCAGTTTGTAAGACCCGAAGAATACTGTAAACGATAGAAAGTTTTGGAGGAAATTAATTCATAGGGTTGACATAAGTCAGAAGTGACTTGACAGCATTTAACACATACACAAGCTTTCAGGGGTCAGAGCTTCTCTTTGTCAGCGCTGACTCCCAAAAGCTTACATCCCAAAATTTTGAAGGTGCTACTAGACTTGAATCTAGGTCTTCTACTGCAGATCAACTTAGCTACCCTCCTGAAACTGTCTGTCTTCATTGTGCTCTGTGATTAATCTTTTGGCTTGGATTGTTGCAACTCTTTTAGATGCAGAGGTACTGAATGAAGCAAAACGTGTAGCAGATGACTTGTTCAATTGGAACAAAGACAATACAGAATTGCAAAGTACAATTCGTAAGTGATTCAGAGACTGTGATTGAGAAGAATTTTGTGTGCAAGCCCGTCCTGAAACAGCATCTGCTGAAAATATCATTTATTTATATCTTGCCCCGCACAGTGGTCCAAGAGAGCTTCCATGGAAATGTATAACCAGTATAACTTCTGCTTGTGTGAATTCCATGGGTGCTAAATTTGGAACAGAACTTGTGAGACAATGTCACTTAAATAAGTTTCTTTTAAGTCAAAGCCCCTCCAATATACAGAACAGTACAATGAGATTGGTAGAACACATAGAGGTAACAGAGAGGAGAAGCTTGCAGAGGATAAAGTCTTTGCACTCACTTAAGCAGCTGGTTATTGCTTGATACAGCTTAGTGGTGAGGATGGGGTTGCCAACCTCCAAGTGACACCTGGAGATCTCCTGCTATTACAGTGGATCTCCAGAGAACCAAGGTCAGTTCCCCTGGAGGAAATGGCTGCTTTGGAGGCTGGTCTGTGTGGCATTGTAGCCTACTGAAGCTCCTCCCCCCTCCCCAAACCCCGCCCTCCTCAGGCTCCACCCCTGAAATCTCCAGGTATTTCCTAACCTAGAGCTGGCAACCCTAGGTGAGGACAGTCCAACTTGTCTGGTTCACCACGCGCCAAAGTATGTTAATGTGGTCCTCTGGGAACAAAGAAAAAAACTGGGCAGCAGAGAAAGGAGGCTTCAGCTCGAGAAACGCAGCCCTACAAGAACCATACGATTTCAATAATCTACTAAATTTACGCTCCCTTTCCAGTTAACAGGTAGAAATTTAAATTACTTTCTACGAGGTGTTAAAAACCCAGAATTTGTACAGCTCCCCAGCAAACAGACTCTCCCTCTACTGGCTCCCTCCAGCCACAGACTCCACCCCTACTGAGCTCAACCAATTAGTTCTTGGGGGGTTACAGGAGCAGCATCTGATAACACAAAAAACCAGGGATCTTCGTCGTGGTCTCTGTGCAGTCCCACACATGGGTTGGGCGCCTGCGCACGACCTCGTTCGGAGAAACTTCTAGAGCTTTACCTCAGAAGAGCTTTTGGCGGGCTCTCCTCCTGCCCTGGGGGAGGAGACATGCACTGCGCATGCCCAGAGCGGGAGAGAGAGCCGCCTCCCACTCAGTTCTTCTTCGACCGCCTTCGTGTTCACACCTCGTTCCTGTCGTTCCTCCATTTACCTCAGCTGAGTATATCTTTCTTCGCTTTCGCTTTATTTTTCCATCTGCTTCTTTCTCTTCTAAAAAATATTTAAAAAAAAAAAATCTTTATCTATCTCTCTTTCCCCCCCTCTCCTTTCTTTGGAGGGTGGGTGGGGATTTTTGTATGGGAAAGACTCAATTCTTTAAGGTCTGTCGTCGTTGCCCTGCTAAAATTCCATCCAACGACGGGCACGACCTTTGCTTAGTTTGTTTGGGAGAGGCCCATAGAGTAGATTCTTGCCCTCATTGCGCGAGTTTCACTCGTCAGGCTCGCCGTAATCGAGAGGCTAGGCTCAAAGCTCTTCTTGTTGAATCGGCTCTGCGTCCCACAATGTCTTCGGGAGCTTCCCAGGTCTCGGTAGCCAAGAAATCGGACACCTCCTCGAAGGCACCGAAACAGAAACCTAAGCGGGCTGAAGATAAGACCCCTTCGAGGTCAAAGGCCACGCCCTCTGCTTCGGTTTCGAAAGTGGACCCCATCATCGTGACTGGGTTGTCGACGTCGATGCCGGCCCTTGCCTCTACATCTCATCAGTCTGCGGCTCGACAACAGACTCCGCAGCACCCCCACTCGTCACCTACGGGGACGATACCGTTGGGCCAGTTGACCAGATTGCCTCCGCACCTGTCTCCGCGAACAGGCTCCCGGTCTCCACGGAGGCGCTCCACTACCCCGATCCACACTTTGGACGAGGGTCTGGTTGTGCACTGCCATGCTCGGTCCCGATCTCGACTTGGTCGTCGATGCCTGATCCGTAGGCAATCCCCGTCGTCGTCTGATTCCGCCTCTGACCACCAATGCTGGTCCTGCGAAGACCGTCGGGAGCGTCCGGATGCGGCCTACTATTATTCGAGGTCTCCGACACCGGAGAGACACCGCTATGACCGAATCCGGCATTCGGGACGCGGGAGATCAGGCCCACGCCCCTGACTGCCCTCGGCGCTCGGCATCTGTGGCCTCGGCTCATTCTGCCTCTCGGGAACAGCCTTCTGACCTTCCCAGAAATCGGGACGCCCCAAGGAGTTCCCCAATGAAACCTTGACACCGTCCTGCCGTCGACCATCCGGTCGTCGACCTTGTCCAACCCCGATCCTCCTCTCCTATGTCGATCTCGGACGGGTCGGATTCGGCGGAGTTCGATCCCGAGGTCTCTCGAATCGAGGACGAGCACCGACGCTCGGGGTCGATTTCCCCTACGGAAGGCCCTAAGGCATTTTTGGAGCTCGTTACCAGGATGGCGACTGCCCTCCAAGTTCAGGGCTTTACGGAGTCCCCAGCAGTGACCGACGTCGTTCACCGGTTGGTCCACGCTGATCTTCCTCCGTCTCCCGTCTTGCCTTTGCTGCCTGTCCACCTTTCTATGTTGAAAGAGTCATGGGAACACCCGGCTTCGATCCCTCCGGTTTCGAGGCGCTATGATGGGATGTATAGGATCCAGGATGCTCCTGGCAAATTCCTCCTTTCTCAGCCACCACCGAACTCCATGGTGGTTCACTCTTCTTCGAAATCGAGGCAGCCTGCTCGCCAGTCCACGCCCCCTGACCGTGAGGGTCGTAAACTGGATCTTCTGGCCAAGAAGATGTACTCTCTGGCCTCCATGAATCTCCGGGTCGATACTTATCTGTCGTATTTATCTGCTTACGCATTCAACGTTGCCAATGCAATTCGCCCTGTCCTGGAGTTTGTTCCGGAAGAGCACCGTCCCACTCTCTCGGCTGCCTTGTCTGAGGTTTGTGCCATATCAAAGCAACAAATCAATTCCGTTCGTCATGCAGTCAGCTGCTCCTCTAAACTCCTGGTGTCTTCTGTCGCTCTATGGCGTCATGCCTGGCTGCGGGGCACTTCCCTACAACCGGACGTCAAGTTCCGTGTAGAAGACCTCCCCTTTGACGGAAACGGCCTCTTCCACTCCACCACCGACGAAGTGTTGAAGGCTGTTGATGAGAGTCGTAAGCAGGCTCGAAACCTTGGAGTCTCGGCTGCACCTTACCGTCCCAGGAACCGTTCCTGGAAACCTTCCGGCTCCAGGCGATACCTATTTCCGGCACCTCACTCCCAATGGAGGAGAAAACCGTACGACTCCCGTCCTCCTTCCAAACACCGTTCCCAACCCACCAAAAAGCCGCCGCAGCCTAAGCAGTCTGTTTGACTGTCCCCACCGTCTCTCTCCAACGTCGTTCACTCCTTCCGTCCGTACCCGCCTCTTCCCCTTTCTGCCAGCCTGGGAAGAAATTTCAATCGACTCTTGGGTCCTCACCATCCTGCGGGTCGGGTACGCCATAGAGTTCGTTTCGCCTCCGATCCTCCCACACTTTGTCGTCACGCCTCCAGACCCCCTCCTCGATCTCGAGGTTTCTGCTCTCCTTGCCAAGGGGGCCATCGAGGTCGTCCCGGAGGCGCAACGAACTCTCGGCTTCTACTCGAAGTATTTCCTGGTCCCCAAGAGGGACGGCGGCTTCAGACCAATTATGGACCTTCGGGATCTCAACCGTTACATTCGGTATCAAAAATTCAGAATGGTCACTCTGCAGTCGATCCTCCCTCTCATTCCACGGGCAGCGTGGCTTGCGTCAGTCGATCTTCAAGACGCATACTTCCATGTCACGATCCGTCCCCAACATCGGCGGTTTCTCCGGTTTGCCGTTGGAGATGCCCACTACCAGTACAGGGTGCTTCCCTTCGGCCTTTCTACAGCTCCACGGGTGTTCACCAAGCTGATGGCTGTGGTGGTAGCCGAACTCCACCGACGGGGAGTCACTCTTTATCCTTACATCAACGACTGGCTTCTCGTAGCTCCAACGCCAACTCAATTGCTCCACGATACTCGGGAGACTCTCTCCCTCCTCCGTGCTCTTGGCCTTTGCGTCAACCACGCCAAGTCCTCCCTTCAGCCCCTCCAAATCCTTCGATTCCTCGGGGCTCGACTCGACACCAACCTCGAAGCGGCTTTCCTTCCGGAGTCCAGGGCTTCCGACATTCAGGCAATGGTGTCCGCCTTTCAGACGTGTCCCCAACAATCCGCCCGTTCGGTCATGAGGCTTCTGGGTCACTTTGCCTCTATGGTGTTCGTTGTCCACAACACCCGGTTGAAGATGCGGCCGCTTCAGCTCTGGCTCCTACGAGCCTTCGATCCCCTCCGGAGGCCTTGGCACACGATTCTGTCGATCCCACAAACCGTCCTCGCCTCCCTCGAGTGGTGGGCTCAACCTGTCCACCTCCTTTCCGGGATGCCATTTCGTCCTCCTCCTCCCGAGCTGCTGTTGACCACAGACGCTTCCCTCTGGGGTTGGGGAGCCCAGTGTGGAGCGCTTACTGTACAAGGGGCTTGGTCTGCTCGAGATGCAACTCGCCACATAAATCACCTGGAGCTGCAAGCAATTTACCTGGCCCTCCGGTCTTTTCTTCCGACCCTCCGAGGCCGTGTCGTCCAAGTGGCTTCCAACAGCACCACGGCTGTTTATTATGTCAACAAACAGGGCGGCACTGCCTCTGTTCGTCTCTGCACCTTGGCGATAGACCTCTGGTCCTGGTGCCTCCGCCACTCCATCACGCTCTCAGCGATTCATATTCCCGGGGATCAGAATGTCGATGCGGACCGGTTGAGTCGTTCTGCCTCATCGGACAACGAATGGTCCATTCCCCTCCGGTATCTTCGGCCTCTGTTTCGGGAGTTCGGTCACCCATCTGTCGACGGCTTCGCGTCCGTCGACAATGCTCGATGTCGCCTGTTTTTCAGCAGGGGTCCCCCGTCTGCTCGGTCGCTCAGGGATGCCTTTCTCCACAAATGGAACGGAACCCTGTTTTATCTGTTTCCTCCGTTCCCTCTCATCTCTCGGGTCGTGCAGAAGATTCGTGCAGACCGCACCTCCTGCATTCTGATCACTCCGTGGTGGCCACGCCAGGTCTGGTTCCCGCACCTGCTTCAACTCTCCTGTCGATCCTTCCGTCCCCTCCCTGTCGTCCCAGATCTCCTTTCTCGGGCCCGAGGGAGAATCATCCATCCCAATCCGGGATTTTTCAAATTAACGGCCTGGAAGATCCAGCCCTAGACTTCCCGCCTCAGGTCTCTGAAATCCTCCTGAATGCTAGGAAGCCTTCTACTCGACGTTCCTATCGGTTCAAGTGGAACAGATTCCAATCCTATGCTACTGATCACTCCTTCGATCCAATTCGATCATCTCTCCGTGAGATCTTCGCCTACATCGTGCATTTGAAGGATGCGGGCCTGGCATACTCGTCCTTGAGGGTTCATTTGGCGGCTATCTCCGCCTACCACCCCCTCATCCAAGGCTCGTCAGTGTTCTCCCACCGTCTCACCAAGACGTTCCTCAAGGGTCTTCTTCACATGTGCCCGCCTAGGAAACCGTTGGTGCCTTCCTGGAGCTTGTCTCTAGTCCTTTCTCAACTCATGGCTAAACCGTTTGAGCCGATGGCTACCGCCGACCTCAGGTTAGTGTCCTGGAAGACGGCCTTTCTCGTAGCCATTACCACTGCACGCAGAGTAGGGGAACTAGCTGCCTTTAGGGCCGATCCCCCCTACACCGTTTTTCATAGGGAGAAGGTGGTCCTTAGAACAGATCCTTCCTTCCTCCCTAAAGTCATCTCTGCCTTTCACCTCTCTCAGTCGTCTGTTCTGCCTACATTCTTCCCGAACCCGACTGATGCCTCTCAGAGAGCCCTGCACTGTCTAGATGTGCGCAGAGCGCTCTCTTTCTATCTACACAGGACGCAGCCCATACGTAAATCTCCTCGGCTGTTCCTAGCTTATGGCCTCCCTCACGCGGGGGAACCCATTTCTTCTCAACGTCTCTCTAAGTGGGTGACTTCCACCATAGCCCTTTGCTATGAGCTGGCGCGTCAACCCGTTCCTACCTGTCTCACTGCCCATTCCACACGGGCGGTGTCGACGTCCACCGCTTTCCTGGCCGGTGTCCCGTTGGAAGACGTCTGTGCGGCTGCTACGTGGTCCTCGGCATCGACCTTCGTGACCCACTACGCACTCGATGTCCGAGCTCGGCGGGATGCTGCCTTTGGTCAGACGGTGCTGCGATCTCTCTTCGCTTGATCCTGGTACACCCTCAGGTAGGACCCGTGGGTGATTTGTTTTGATGGTGATGCTGTGTCTTAACCAGTATTTTTTGTGTCCTTTGCAGCTGCTAGCTCCCTCCTCCAACTGGTTCAGCTCTTGTAATCACCCATGTGTGGGACTGCACAGAGACCACGACGAAGATAAACAGGTTGCTTACCTGTAACTGATGATCTTCGAGTGGTCATCTGTGCAGTACCTAATCCCACCCAGCCTTCCCCGCTGCTGGCATCTCCAGATGTCCTGTTTTGGATTCTTTGGCCTTGACAGTGGCGGTCGAAGGAACTGAGTGGGAGGCGGCTCTCTCTCCCGCTCTGGGCATGCGCAGTGCATGTCTCCTCCCCCAGGGCGGGAGGAGAGCCCGCCAAAAGCTCTTCTGAGGTAAAACTCTAGAAGTTTCTCCGAACGAGGTCATGCGCAGGCGCCCAACCCATGTGTGGTACTGCACAGATGACCACTCGAAGATCATCAGTTACAGGTAAGCAACCTGTTTTTCCCCAACGTGGTGCCTGTGAGTGCCACGGTGCCTGTCAACACCTTTCCTGGCGCTCGTCATTGTTTTTAGGACATGACTGGGGCCAGATGGGGCTTTATTCTGACAACAACCCTGTGAAGCAGATTAGGCTGAGAATGTATGACTGGCCCAACATCACCCAGCAAGCTACCTGGCAGAGTGAGGAGTCGAACCTGGGACTCCCAGATCCTAGTCTGACTCTCTGACCACTACATCACACTGGCTTTCAGTGACAGATGACAGACACATCACAGATGGCTTTATGCTCATCTTTTTAAATCCTTTTAAATTCCCTACCTGGTTGTCTCTCACTCTGTTCCCTGTTGGTGGCCTACCACCCTGGTGTGGCTGGGCTAGTGGCTGCTGCCCCCACCCTTGTGGTTTTGAAGCCACTTCTGGCTCCACTGAGCACCATTTCCCAAGGTGGCTCCCTAGCAATGGCCCAGGAATGAGAGAAAGGCCAGTAAGGCTTGTGGTGGGCAGGTGGTTTGCACCTTGACAGAGCTGTTGCCACGGGGACTGAAGGGCAAGCCACGAGGAAACCCTGAGCTGTGGGCCAGGAATGGATATAGAGGGCCCATCCTCTCCAACAACCCCATTCCCTTCTCCATCGCCTCCACATTTCCATCCCAGCGACACCTGGTGTTTGTCATGAAGACAGCAGGCTGGCGACGGAGAAGAGAGAGTAAAACCACCATGGCCACCATTCTCTTCACTATCACTTCCTAGTTATGCTTATGAGCTGATATGGGGTTAGGGTTAGAGTGGGCTGTAACCTGGACCCTGTAAGTCCAATCCTCACCAAATTTGGAGGGCAGCTGAAGTCAGCTGACGATCCCCTGTAAATATGGTGTCTCGAGCACACTGTTGTATGTGTGTTCTACCCCATCACAAACCTCATGAACCAAACCAATTTGATTGACATCCAGAAGTTCATGATGATTCTTTGCTCACTAACTGGGCACACCATGAACCACAAATCGAAATGAACTGCATTTTCCCAATTCATGCCCATCCCTAGTGCTGGACTCAGCCCCAAGCAATTTATTCACGTACATAATAAAATGGTGGTGGAAGGTGCCATCATAACAACTAACTTATGGTGACGTGACATCATAGGGTTTTCAAGGCAAGAGACAGTCAGAAGTGGTTTGCCATTGCCTTCCTCCGTGTCATGACCCTGGACTTCCTTTGTGGTCTCCCATTCAAATACAAGCCAGGGCCAACCCTGCTTAGCTTCCGAGATCTGAGGAGAACAAACTCGCCTTCGCCATAGTCGCACTTTCAGAAGGGCTCCTGTTGATTTCCCTTTCCTGTTCTCTTTCCCCATGTCCTGGCTGGGTTTAAAGGAGACATCAAAGAAAAGAGGAAGGATGGCTGGATAGCCTTCAAAGGTCATCTCTATTATTTGTCCATTGAAAAGGGGGATTTGATTGAGGCCCGGTACGACTGTGAAAAAAATAACTCGATGTTTGCTTATATCCAAAGCGAAGAGGAGGAGGTGAGCAAAACATGGGACAGCCCTTTGGAGGAGGAGGAGGAGGAGGAGGAGGATTATGATTTCATGACATAACCGATTAACTGGCCGTAGGGTCCAGGTCACTTGGACATGGACATCCTGTTGATTCTCACTCTTCTTTTGTCTGAACTGGAGGAGGTCTTACAGACAGTCTCAGCATTTCTGTGTATTGGTGGAGAGTTATGGAGTCCGTACCTTGTCTGTCAGTTCAGAAATGTACAGGTACAACATGCGTGAAGCAAGCAGACACTTATGGAGGGGTTGTTGGTGTTGGAGTAAGGCAACTCGGTGTGCCTGGCTCTTGGCAGGTGCTACATTGCTCTAGATTTGTGTGTATGTATTATCTTCTTATGTAAGTTTCACTGAACCTGCAAAGCAGAGCTCTTCAGCTTGGCTTTTATTTTGGTGGGTTTGGTTACTGTGGGCTGCTTTCTAGTTTTATTTGGATTATATTTTTAAACTGAGATTTGTTAATGTTTTCACTGTTGTTAGTTGCATCTAGACTGCCTGGTGGTGCGGGCAGCATAGACATTTTAAAAAATAGATGGGGTCCCTCCCTTATGCCTAGCCTGGGAACTTCTCTCTGACTCCTCTTTCTCTTCCTATGCCTCTCTCTCTCCTCGGGGACCTGCAAGGAGCAGGACACATCTGCAGGGGTCTCCTGTAGAAGCCATGCATCACACTTATACATATGTAATGCTGGGTTAGCCAGTCACTTGTCATAGGGAAAAATGTCCTTCAGATTAGGCTCCTCTCTCTCCTTCCACCAAGAAATGGATGCAAACTGAATCTACTTCAATAAATGTAAGTTTTATCTCTTTGCAATATGCTTTACTATGCTAATGCATATCCCCAATATTTTGCCTTAAGGCAGCAAATGGATCCCATAATGGCATCCCCTTTGCAAACCTCAGCCTCTTTCTCCGGCAGCTGCATTCCCAGATGACAGCCCATACCATGTATCCAACTCTTGCCTGGGCAACCCTGTCCAGCATCACTTGCCATCTTCCACTGCCCGTTAATATTAGCATTTGTTGTTAATGGCTAAGCTATGCTAGAACTAGAGAAGAAGCTGTAATGCTGCAGGACAGCATGGGCCAAACTTCCTTCTCTTCCTAATCAAAATCCTGTGGGGATGGGCACTCCCAATCTTACCTCCAACATTTTTAATCTTCAATATAATAATTGCTGCCGTGAGTTACTTATTCCCATCATTTTTAGTGAAACATTTTTTTCAAGCAGGGATCAATAATCATCCTGTTGTTCAGATCCCTGAGTTGTTGGAATCTCAGAATCAACGCACAAAGAAGCCCTATCTTGGAATTTGCCACAAGGCAGCTGATATTTAGGGGTAAATTGCCTCTAAGCATTAAGGTTTCATTTGATTTTTGTGGCTACCAGAAATTCATAGATGAATCCTCGGAGGGTCCATCTAACATCCTTTTGAAGGCATCTGAAGCAGTTAACACAAGCCAATAACACAAATAAATAACACAGGTTAGTTTTGGTTTATTTATTGATATATCCAAACCCTATTGCATTCTTTATTGGATGTCTCAGCTGTCCATGCCTGTGGCCATCACTAATTTTTTTTACGGTGAATACCACATTTTAATCACTTTCTGTGTGGAAAAAGTGTTCCTTTTTGTCCATCCTGAATCTCCTTCATTGGATACTGGTGAAAGTCCAGGGCTAATGCTTGCCAACGGACCAATGACAGACATTCCCCTGTCTGATCGTTCCAGCGTGCAATCCTCCCATCAAGATGGTCTGACTCCAGACCATCCTGAATGGCTGCCGTTTAAAAAAATTCTTAGCAATATGTGCCGTCTAGACAATCCACTGCAGTGTCCACGTGCGGTAAGGGGATTCACGGGGGAGCTGTCTGGTTGTGCAACACCAGATAAAAAAGATTGGGATCAAATTAGTGCTGGGCCAATGGCGGGATTAGCTGCCCATCTGAATGCAGCCTACGTCAAAAAGAATACTGCAAAACTGGGAAAAGTACAGAATTGCACACAGTATTCCAAATGAGGCTGTACCATAGATACACACAGAGGCATTATAAGATTGGCTGTTTTATTTTCAATCCCTTTCCTAATAATCCCCAGAAAAGTCTTTGCCTTTTTCACTGCTGCAGCACACAGGATTGACACTTGCCTTGAGCAATTCACTACAATGCCCAGGTGTTTTGAAAAACATTACCTTTTCAAAGAATCCGAGGAAATCTAGCACACAATGCCAACTTGTGTTGTCTCTGCTTGGCACCCTGATTTTGCCTGTCAGTCTACACAGGGAAGACCAAGAACTGATATCTTGACACTTAAGGCATAATTGTTAACCTCTTATTTGATCTGCTTCCATTTGATATTCTAAATTAGACTTTACCTCTGAAAAGTACTGAGACCAATGAGTGATTTCAGCTTTCACATACTTTATTAGTTACAGAACAAGACAACCTAAGCCGGCTCGCAGGCCGGCTTTTATTCCCAAGTGAACCCACACCCCAAACACACACACACACACGATGATTCACTATTTACATTGATTGAGTTATCTCCGGCTCCTCAATTGGAAGGGAGCTAGGATCCTCTAGTCCATTGTCTTTCGGGGCGAAGGTCAGGCCCTTCGCCTGGCCACATGGTGGACCGGTTAGAACCAGTCCAAGCACATGGCTGCCCTGAGCCAATGTTCTCAAGTGGATACATTACAACCTCGATGATGTAATCAGATGCATACTGAACTGATTATATCAGCCACATTCAAGTCCAGAAGCACCTTACAGACCAACAAGGTTTTCAGAGTGTAAGCTTTCAAGAGTCAAAGCTCCCTTCATCAGCTTTGATTATTGAAAGCTTATGCCCAGAAATCGTCTTGGATTTTTCTAAGGTGGTATTGCAATCTAGATATTCTACTGCAGACCAACACAGCTACGCTCTGAGTTGATTATATGTAAAACAAATTTTTGTGACCAGAGATATTTAGGGGGTTATCTTCTAGGAAATTTCAAATATGTTTTCTTCCTTCTGTTCAGTCCAAGAATTTTGATTTTTTTTGTCTGTTTCTCACTTATTTTCTGTTATCTGACCTCCTGTACTCATTCCCCCCCCCCAGCTTACTGATGTCTGGAACTGGTCTGAGAGAAGACTCAAGTCCCCCATTCTAAGACTCTCAGTTTGTGTTTTTACAGCGTTTTTAGAAGAGCTGGTTCGCAGGAAACAAGCACCTCACTCATTTGGACTTATCTGGGTCAGAGGCTATTGGACATGGGACACTGGTTACGAACTAGAGACGAAAGATACGTGAGTGCTTGAATTAAATTTCTCTATATCCCACATTATAGAAACTTATAGAAACATTATAGAAACTTTCCCAAGAAGTTCTGTACTGAGTGCTTTTCATATTTTGCATACAATAGAACTGGAATCTTGATGACGATTGTGTCCAGACAATGTAGGATTTCAGTTTTGAAGTTTCTAAGAGGATACATTGGAAACAGTTGATGTCTAATGGGCTAGGGATGCTGAAATCTTCACTATGAACAGATTTGGCAGGTGAAAGTTCAATTTTTGGTTTCCACATTCTCTTGAGAGTTAAGCCTCCAGAGAGCCATCCAGCACAAATATTATGCTAAACAGCTGTGAGGCTGTGCAGTAGTTGTGCTGGCGGAGTCTCATTTCCTTTTGCATTGCAGCTAGTTTTGCATCTGTCTGGTACATGAAATACATTTTCCCAAGGGCCATGGATGCTGGATCAAGTAATTCAATGACCCAGCCTGGGTGGGGGTGCTGTAACTCCCATAAGTCTGTGCAAAAACAAGTTTGAGTGAAAAAAAATGGTTATACAGACTTTGTCTAACACAAAACAGTAAAGCTCTTTTTAAAAAAGGATTTATTAATAACCAGCTGGTTTGCTGCCTGTTGAAACATTTGATTATGGAGTAGTACCATGATAACAGCATGGGATTACGGGGAATCAGTCTTCAGTGGAGCCATGTCAGAACATGCATATGTAAAACACTGCCAATTCTCCATTGAGGATTCCAAGGTGTGCTGTAAAGGTAACAGTAAGATAATGTGTCCAAAGGGCTCTGAATACTAGAAATCCTCTGAAGAAGTGAGGAGTGACTCATGAAAGCTCCTTCCCTGCCACAAATTTGGTTAGTCTAAGGTGCTACTGGACTCTTGCTCTTTTCTACTACTAGAAATCCTGTATAAATGTTCAGTGTTTGTTATTTAAAGTAGAAATGAGAATCTGACTGAGTAACACTGGGTGACGACTTTTATACCCTCTGATGATCCTCCCGTCACAACATGTTAAGACCTCCCTTATGACATTTATTGTTCTCCTTGGCACATGTGTACAAGAACCATGTTTATCAGTGATAAAAAAGTTTCAGACTTTGTTTCAAAGTCATGTTCCCAGACACTGAGATATCAGTTAGTGAACAAAGCATTACTATAAATTCAGATGTACAAAACAAGTTTTCTACTACTTGCCAAATGTGGATTTTTGATAAAGATGTTGCCACTAGGTTCTACCGCTGTCTGGGTCTGGCCTTCAGACATTCCAAGATGATATTCAGTTTAAATTAAGCATTATTACATGTCTTTGAGGCCTAGATACAAGATGTTGCTAGCTTGTGTCCATAGTTTTAACTTTTAACATTTGGATAACATTCAATGAACAAAGCATCTTTAGAAGGCACAACATTGTTGTCTTGGGCTAACAAAGAGACCTTTTGCCAAAGCAAGAACTTGGCACAAAAGATATAACATTTGTGTCCTCCAAGATATCCCCTTCCATAGGAATGTGTTTACAGTTTCAGCTTTGAAGTCACAATAGCTCTATATTCTCTTACAAACAGATTAATTACAGGCAGGGCTTTTTTTGTAGAAAAAGCCCAGCAGGAACTCATTAGCATAATAGGCCACACCCAACAGCATAAATTAGCATATTAGGCCACACCCCTAACAGCACAGCTCATTAGCCTATTAGGCCATACCCCCATGCCTTTCCTTGGCTTGGCCGGGCACTCTGAGGCTGCGGAGAGTGTGTTCTGCACAACAACCCTGTGAGGTATGTTAGGTTGAAGGTCTGTGAATGGTCCATGATCCCCCAGGCAGCTTTTATAACAAGAAGCTGGGACCTGCACACCATCCTCTGAAGCAGTATCAGGTACGTATCAGTGGCAGTAATAGGGAGACTGCTGGCACCTTTTCCTATCATTTTTCCCTTGAGGTATTCTGCTTGTGGTGTGAGCTGTCTTTTTTGTGGTGTGGCATGGTTGTGTTATCGAGTTTGTTTCTTTTGAAGGGGAAGTGATATATGTGGGTGAGGACATATTTTACCTCAGGATACACCAGGTCGCATATGCAACTGACAGTTCCAACTGTCACGGGGGGGGGAGGTTTGAGGTGTGGAATGGAGTGAGGTTCAATCAGCTTCCATATGCAAATGACCTTGAAATGCTGGCCCAATCAGAGAAGAGTGACCTAGGCTGCGGTGGGTGGGAGAGACGAGCAGATGCAGCACCCATCCAATGCCAACTGATTACTCGTGAGTGGCAGTTCATCTGGCACCGGGTGATGCAGTACTCTTCAAGGGCCAATGGGAGAGTAAGCCTTTTATACATCATCCCTCCTCAAGCCCACACTCTCCAGGCTCTACACCTGAAATCTCCAGGAATTTCCATACTTAAAGTTGAAAACTTTATCTCCTCCCCTCTCAGCAGCCTCTTCCTAGGCAAAGTTCTGACTGGTGGTACCATGCTGGTGTTGAGTCTGACAAAATGCTGGGGTTATGGGATGGGGCGCAAAGTAATGGATGGTGTGGGGGTAATTTTATTTTATTCATTCAAGTTATCCCCCCCATGAGCATCCAAAGCAGCCTGCAATGCAAAAATACAATCTAAATAAAGAGTGGAAGAGAAATATAGTCTTCCAAGCATGTGGCAGGTCTCTTTCTATCTCCTTCACCAGATCTTCCTGCCAACCAAGCTACAGACCCCTAAGGCTAAGAACCAAAGACCAAGCTGGAAGGGCCATGGCTCAGTGGTCGAGCACTTGCATGACATGCGAAAGATCTCAGTTTCAAAACCTGGTATCTCCAGTTAAAAGGACCAGGCAGTAGGTGATGTGAAGGACCTCTACCTGAGACCGTTGAGAGCCACTGCCGGTCTGAGTGGACAACACTGACCTTGGTGGACAGGTGGTCTTGTTCAGTGTAAAGCAGCTTCATGTGTGCTCAAGAGCACTTTGGTTTGCAATTTTGAGCCAGCTCAGACTTAGGAAAAAGTTGACCCACAAGGAAGGGTGAAGCTAAGGTTTAGTTACAGACTGCACGGTTCTAAATATCTCCCCTCTTTTTTCAGTGGATATTGGCCAAAACAGCTAAAGGGGACTTCCATGGTGAGAGGCAATATATCACCCAAAATCAGACGAAAGACATTCTATTGAGGAATGCTGTTTTCCTACTTCTTGTGGAAAAATGTCCCAAGATTTGAACAATCCCTCAAAATTATGCATCGGTGGCAACCCTAACAGAGAAAGAGAGGGCACGCAGTACTTGGATAAGCTCTCCCTGACCTGGATAGCCCAGGCAAGCCAGATCTCATCAGATCTCAGAAGCTAAGCAGGGTGGACTCTGGCAAGTGGATGGGAGACCTCCTTGAAATACCAGAGGCGAGGGGGAGGGAGGCTTTATTCAACCACCTCTCTGAATATCCTCCAGGCCACCAGTAGGGGTCAGTCACCAGAGGTTGCCATGACATCGAGGAGCGCGCACACACACAACACACATGGACACACACTCTCTCTCTCTCTCTCTCACACACACATATTAAAAAAAATACAGAAATGCCAAGTATTTCAATAAACTAGAGAATAAAATTTGAGTCCAGGGGCAGTTTAAAGACCAACGAAGTTTAATTCTGGGTATAAGCTTTCATGTGCGCGCACACTTCTCCAGATACATTGAAACAAGACTTCCTTAACCATTACATATGGCGATGTAGTTTCCAGGAAAATCTAATTAGAGTCAAGATGCATAAGTAACTGAGAGATAAATATAACAAAGTGTGGATTAAAGCAGTTTTAAGACCTCTGGAGCTGCGGTAGCTCAAGTGGTTAAGACGCTGAACTGCAGGCTGTGAACATAAGAACATAAGAACATAAGAGAAGCCAATGTTGAATCAGGCCAATGGCCCATCTAATCCAACACTCTGTCACACAGCGGCCAAAAATACCACGTGCTATCAGGAGGTCCAGCAGTGGGGCCAGGACACTAGCAGCCCTCCCACTGCTGCCCCCTCCAGCACCAAGAATAGAGTGCATCACCTGCCCCAGACTGAGAATTCCCATCTACACCCTGTGGCTAATAGCCACTGATGGACTTCTGCTCCATATGTTTATCTAATTCCCTCTTGAAACTGTCCATGCTTGTAGCTGCCACCACCTCCTGTGGCAGTGAATTCCATATGTTAATCACTCTTTGGGTGAAGAAGTATTTCCTTTTATCTGTTCTAACCCGACTGCTCAGCAATTTCATGGAGTGCCCATGAGTTCTTGTATTGTGAGAAAGGGAGAAAAGTACTTTTTTCTCAACCTGCTCTATCCCATTCATAATCTTATAAACCTCGATCATGTCACCCCTCAGCCGTCGTTTCTCCAAGCTGAAGAGCCCCAAGCGTTTTAACCTTTCTTCATAGGGAAGGTGTTTCAACCCTTTTATCATTCTAGTTGCCCTTCTCTGCACTTTTTCCAATGCTATAATATCCTTTTTGAGATGCAGTGACCAGAACTGTACACAGCATTCCAAATGAGGTCGCACCAATGATTTATACAGGGGCATGATGATACTGGCTGATTTGTTTTCAATTCCCTTCCTAATAACCCCCAGCATAGCGTTGGCCTTCTTTATTGCAGCTACACACTGTCTAGACATTTTCATTGAGTTATCCACTATGACTCCAAGATCTCTCTCTTGGTCCGTCTCTGCCAGTTCAGACCCCATCAACGTGTATTTATATTTAGGATTTTTGGCTCCAATGTTCATCACTTTGCACTTGGCCACATTGAACCCCATTTGCCACGTTGACGCCCACTAACCCATCCTCGACAGATCCCTTTGGAGTGCCTCACAATCCTCACTGGTTTTCACCACCCTGAACAACTTCGTGTCATCTGCAAATTTAGCCACTGCACTGCTTACTCTCAATTCCAAATCATTAATAAACAAGTTAAAAAGCATCGGACCGAGTACTGATCCCTGTGGTACCCCACTGCTTACCACCCTCCACTGAGAAAGTTTCCCATTTATACTCACTCTCTGTTTCCTATTTAGAAGCCAGTTTTTGATCCACAAGAGGACTTGTCCTTTTATCCCATGACTATTGAGCTTACTTAGGAGCCTTTGATGAGGAACTGTATCAAAAGCTTTCCGGAAGTCAAGGTAAATAATTTCTACTGGGTCCCCCTTGTCCACATGTTTGTTCACTCCCTCAAAAAACACTAACAGGTTAGTGAGACAAGATCTTCCCTTACAGAACCCATGCTGAGTCTGCCTCAATAGTTTTTGTTCATCAATGTGCCTACTAATTCTTTCCTTAATAACAGTTTCCACCAACTTACCCGGTATCGATGTCAGACTGACTGGCCTGTAATTTCCCGAATCTCCCCTGGAGCTCTTTTTAAAGATGGGAGTGACATTAGCTACCTTCCAGTCCTCAGGAATGGAGGCAGATTTTAAAGAAAGATTACATATTTTTGTCAGGAGATCCACAAGTTCACATTTGAGTTCTTTCAGAACTCTCGGATGAATGCCATCCAGGCCTGGTGATTTATTAGTTTTTAAATTGTCCATCAGTCGGAGGACTTCCTCTCTTGTCACCGCAATCTGATTCAGGTCTTTCAAACCCCCTCCCGAAATCAGTGGTTCTGGAGTGGGCAAGCACTTCTCCTCTTCCACAGTGAAGACAGAGACAAAAAATGCATTCAGCTTCTCAGCCATTTCCCTATCATCCTTCACTACTCCTTTTACCCCTTGGTCATCCAAGGGCCCCACTGCCTCCCTGGCTGGCTTCCTACTTCTAATGTATTTGAAGAAAGTTTTATTGTTGGCCTTTATGTTTTTTGCGATATGCTCCTCATGTTCCCTTTTTGCTTGCCTGATCACAGACTTGCATTTTATTTGCCATAGTCTGCGTTCCCTTTTATCAACCTCACTAAGACTAGCTTTCCACCGCTTAAAGGAATCCTTCTTACCTTTTACAGCTTCCATTACTTTATTTGTTAACCATGCAAGCTTTTTTCTATACCTATTTGTACCTTTCCTAACCTGCGGTATATATTTTTTCTGAGCTTCTAGGATTGTATTTTTAAATAGTGTCCAAGCTTCCCCAATGGTTTTGACCTTCTCCACTCTTCCTTTCAATTTCTTCCTCACATGTCCCCTCATACCAGAGAAGTTACCCCTTTTAAAGTTAAAAGTGGTTGTGTCAGTCTTTTTGGGCAACTCCCTATCTATACAAATGTTAAACTCAATGACATTATGGTCACTGTTCCCAAGCGGTGCAATCACTTTTACATCTCTCACCAGGTCTTGGGTGTTACTTAGGACCAAACCCAGGATCGCCTCTCCCCTGGTAGGATCTGTGACCATCTGTTCCATAGCACAGTCATTGAGCGTGTCTAAAAACTCAGTCTCTTTTTCCCAACTAGAACTCATATTGACCCAATCAATATGGGTCCCACTACTGGCCCCACTGCTGGACCTCCTGATGGCACCTGGTATATTTTGGCCGCTGTGTGACAGAGTGTTGGACTAGATGGGCCGTTGGCCTGATTCAACATTGGCTTCTCTTATGTTCTTATGTGTGGGTAGTTAAAGTCGCCTATTACGACACAGTTATTTCGTCTAGCCGCTATCTTTAATTCATTCATCATTTTATAATCCTCCTCTATCTTTTGATCTGGTGGGCGATAACAAACTCCCACTGTTAAGCCACCTTTTGGACCCACTATTTCAACCCATAGCATTTCCAGAAGCAAATCCAATTCTCTTACCCTCTCAATCTTACTGGACGGTATACCCTCTCTGACATACAGAGCCACCCCACCTCCAACCCTTCCCCCTATCCTTCTGATATAATTTATAACCAGGAATCACCGTATCCCACTGATTTTCCTCATCCCACCAAGTTTCTGAAATACCCACAATGTCTATTTCCCCCCCCAATACCAAGCATTCCAACTCCTCGATTTTACCTCGGAGACTTCTAGCATTTGTGTATAAACACTTATAGTTTCCCATGTTTGTTAAGCCCACAGCCTTCCTCTTGCTGCCTCGAGACCTTGCCAGGCAGTTCCTATAATTAGCCACAGTCTCAGTGGACAATTTTAATCCATTTCCTTGTATAAAAGTAATAGCTACCCCTTCATCTCTTTGAGATAAGCCATCCCGAACCAGAGACTTTTCATCTCCTGTTGGTTTTCCCCCATTATTCAGTTTAAAACCTGCTCTGCCACCTTTTTGATTTTGAGCGCCAGCAGCCTGGTTCCTTCTCGGGACAAGTGGAGACCGTCCCTTTTGTACAGCTCCCTCTTGTCCCAAAAAGCATCCCAGTGCCTAACAAACTTGAACCCTTCCCCCCTACACCACCGTCTCATCCACACATTGAGACTCCTGATCTGTGCCTGTCTCTCCGGCCCTGCGCGTGGAACAGGTAGCACTTCCGAGAAGGCTACCTTGGAGGTCCTGGCCTTGAGTTTCCTGCCCAGCAGCCTAAATTTCTCCTCCAGGACCTCACGACTGCATTTCCCCACATCGTTGGTGCCGATGTGCACCACGACCACTGGCTCCTCCCCAGCACTATCTACCAGCCTATCTAAAACACACGTAATGTCCGCTACCTTCGCACCAGGCAGGCAAGTCACCATATGGTCAGTACGCGGGATCGCCACCCAGCTGTCTACCTGCCTAAGGATCGAATCACCAACTACCAAGAGCTACCAACTCCCACCCTTCCCAGGGACGGTTCCTTGGTACGAAAGGATACCCGTTCACCAGCTGAAGAAGAGGTCCCTTCTGAGGGCACATTCCCCTTATCCTCAGCATGGTGCCCCATTTCCCCTTGACCCTCATGCTCCCTGGCAGCAGCTGGGCTGCCAGATCCAGAGTGGGACATAGTCCCCGAGAGTCTTCTCCGTGCACCTGACTGTCTCTGCTTCTCCAGGTCAGCCACCTTGGCCTTAAGGGAGCAAACTCGCTCTCTGAGAACCAGGAGCTCCTTGCACCGAGCACACACCCAAGACTTCTGACCAGTGGGCAGATAGTCATACATATGACACTCCATGCAAAACACTGGATAGCCCTTCCCCCCTGTGGAAGGTCAGTAGTTCAGCAGTTCGAGACCTGAGTGTGCCACATGACAGAGTGAGCTCCTGTCTCTAGTTCCAGCTCCTGCCAACCTAGCAGTTTGAAAGCAAGAAACTGCAAGTACATAAATAGGTACCACTTTGGTGGGAAGGTAACAGCGTTCCGTGTGCCTTGGTGTTTAGTCATGCTGGCCACATGACCACGGAAACGTCTTCAGACAGCGCTGGCTCTTTGGCTTTGAAACGGAGATGAGCACCGCAACCCTAGAGTCGGATTCGACTGGCTTTCGAGCAAGGGAACCTTTACCTTTACCTTTTAAGACCTCTGAATAGCAGCAAATTAGCATACAGGTAATAAAAGAGTTAACAAACAGATAGGAGAACTAACTTTGAGTCCAGTGGCACCTTTAAGACCAACAAAATTTAATTCTGGGAGTAAGTGAGGACTGAGTGACTTAGCACGTGTAGTGAGATAGGAACCTGATACCTCTGTTAAGCCTCAGATAAGCTCGATTTGAAAACAGTAGCATTTTAGAGACCAACAAGGCATAAGCTTTTGAGAGTCAAATCTCCTTTCATCCGATGAAGGGAGCATTGACTCGAAGCTCATACCCTGAAACTCTTGTTAGCCTCCAAGGTGCTACTGGATTCAAATCTAGCTGTTGTACTGCACACAACATGGCTACCCTCTGAAATTTACTTAGGCTGTGGTCACACACACTAAATCAGGGGTCCTCAACTACGGCCCGCGGCCACATGCGGCCCGCTGAGGACATTTATGCGGCCCGCCGAGTGTATGCCCCCCCGCCCGGAGCCTCCTCCTCCTCGAGGAGCGCAGCAGCAGCGCCCACGCGGCCCTTCTTCCTCCAGCAGCCCTGGGTGGCAAGAGCGCCCAGGAGCTGAGGAGGAGGAAGGCGAGCAGGCTGGTCGTGGGGGAGGGCGATACGCGGCGGCGAGGCGAGCAGGCTGGTGGGGGAGGGAGCGAACGTGGCGGCGGGGCGAGCAGGCTGGGGGGGGGGCGAACGCGGCGGGGCGAGCAGGCTGATGAGGGAGGGGGCGAACACGGCGGCGGGGCGAGCAGGCTGGTCGTGGGGGTGGAGGCAACGCGGCGGCGGGGCGAGCAGGCTGGTGGGGGGGAGGCGTACGCGGCGGCGGGGCGAGCAGGCTGGTGGGGGAGGCGACGCGGCGGCCCTCCAACGGTTTGTGGGACAGTGAACTGGCCCCTGTTTAAAGAGTTTGAGGACCCCACACTAAATAATCCACTTTCAATCCACTTTTAATACACTTTCCAACTGGATTTTTACTGTGTGAACTGGCAAAATCCAATTCAAAAGTGCATCGAAAGTGGATTATTTAGTGTGTGTGACCACAACCTTAGATAAGTTACCTGGATAAAGAAGAAGAAGGAGAGTAGGTTTTTATACTCCACTTTCTTCTACCATAAGGAGCAGCTTACAATCACCTTCCCTTCCCTTTCCCACAACAGTCACCTTATGAGGTAGTGGGGCTGACAGAGTTCTGAGAGAACTGGGATTGGCCCAAGATCACCCAGCAGGCTTCATGAGGAGGAAGAGTGCAGAATCAGACTCGGTTCTCCAGTCCATGCTCTTAATCACCACACCACACAGACTGGATAAATGATTAGGGACTGTGGTCTGTACTAGTCTGTATAACTTGCTGTAAGTAGGTCTTATTATGTAATTCTTTACATAGTTCAATGTGTCAGATTAATGCATATGCTTTGCTTTAGTTCTCTTTTTAGACTTCTAGTTGATTCTACAATCCTAATCCCCATGCATTGTTTACTGAGTATCCCCTCCTGTTGATAGTCTTGAGTCACTCTGGGTAGTCCATCTTGAATCCAAGTCAGAAAGGCGGACTGTAAATAGCATAAATCAAATAAGTAAAATGAAATAAAATATTGTAAATGTTTTAGTTAGCATTTGATTTACACATAACTGAGCAAATTGCACCTGTCTTGATTAGTGCTGTCTTTTCTTTTCAGCTATTGGAGCCCAGGGAAGCCAGAATACATCGCAAGAGATGTATCAGATGACAAGAGGAAGAGTTGTGCTTTTATGATAACAGCATGTTCAGCAAACCTCAAATGCTGGGATCATGACTACTGTCATTATAAGAAAAACTGGATCTGTAAGATGCAGCCTGATCCCAAAATAGTCTCATGAGGTGATATCCCAGTCTTCATGCAAGAAGAAGGGGGAAAACAAAACCAAAGCCAACTGCAGTTCCAGTCAGTGTCAGCTTGTGGAAAGAGGCTGAGAATAGCTCAAATTGCCTTGACTTCAGAACTCAAAAGCCCATTCCTCAGTGTTGGAAATAATAAAAAAGAACTTGCTTGGTGTGCTTTGAAGACTTAGTCACAGAAGAAAAGTGGAGATTAAGTTGTAGCAATGTTCTGTTGTAGTACCTCAATACAGAATGCTGGGGGGGTTTCAATGGCCAGGAAATTACTTGGAGCCCCCACTAAAGTTCTATGGGCTGGACTGAAACTGGCAAGAGACATTTCACAGAGAGAGACATCCAAGCCAGTGGCTTACAATCATAGAATCATAGAATGTTTGAGTTGGAAGGGACCTTGCAGTCCATCCCCCTGCACTCTGCAGGAGCATAGCTGAAAGATAGCCCTACAACATACCCGAAAGATGGTTGTCCAGCCTCCACTTAAAAACATCCAGCGAAGGAGCATCCACTACCTCCCGAGGCAGTCTGTTCCACTGCTCAACCACTCTTACAGTTAGGAAGTTTCTCCTGATATTTAGCCGGTAACAACTTCCTTGTAATTTCCACCCATTATTTATTTATTTATTTATTTATTTATTTATTTAACTTTCGACTTGATATCCCGCACGAACCTCCGAAGGGGTCTCTGAGCGGCTTACAGTTACTCTATTATCCCTGTCTATGGCCACATACACAGTCGGGGGGGGGGGACTGCCCTACCGGCACCCAGTGGAGTGTTGTTCTTCCGTCTTAGATCGAATCGGCTCGGCGTCTGGCTCCCATTCTTTCACCTTCCCCGTCGGCTTTTTCCCGGATCAGCAGGCCCATCTGGCATGTGGTTTCAATGTTAGCGCGGCTCCGGCTCTGTCCATTGGCTCTGCCGCGCCTGCGCCTCCACGGTCCCCTGCGCCTTCCTGGCTCCGCCCTCTGTCGACGCTCGATCCTCATCTGGTGCTGTGCCCAGTCGCCATCTTGCCGCTTGCTCGCTCGCCTCGCTGCCGCCGCCGCTGCTGCCGCCGCCGGTGCTCCACTACCCCCACGGGGGGGGTGCTCCCTGCCATCTAGGGCAGGTACCCATTTTTATCTATTTGCATTTTGTTATAGCTTTCGAACCGCTGGGTAAGCGGGAGCTAGGACTCGGGCCAGGTGCTCACCCTGGCCGCAGCAGGTTTCGAACAGCCGCAATGGCTGTTTGTAGATGTTACCAGCAGACGTTTTTAGCTGCCTGTGCCATCGCTCCTTAGATCTAGTCTTGCAATCTGGAGCAAGAGAGAATAGATCTGCTCCATCTTCTACATGACAGCCCTTCAGATATTTGAAGACTGCAGTCATGTCCCCTCTAAGCCTTCTCTTTCCCAGGGTAAACATACCCAACACTTTCAGCCTTTCCTCGTAAGACTTGGATTCCAACCCTCTCACCATCCTGGTTGCCCTCTTCTGGACATGCTCGAGCTTGTCAACATCCTTCCTAAAAAGTGGTGCCCAAAACTGGACACAGTACTCCAGGTGAGGCCTGATCATAGCAGAATAGAGCGGGACTACTACCTCCTGTGATCTGGACACAATGCTTCTGTTAATGCATCCTAAGATTGCATTAGCTTTCTTCACAGCCACATCATTCCGCAGGATCATGTTTAGCTTGTGATCAACTAGAACACCTATTTTTTTTTGTATAAATCTTTTTGTTATTATTATTATTATCATTCTGGTTATACATTTTCATATTCCATTGTACTTTTACAATTTTCCCCATCTCCCCCTCCCTCCAGTTTATTGTTTTTAGTCCTTTTCTCTCAGCCAGGGGCATAATGTTTGGAGCTTCCACTGAATGTCGTTTGTGGTCCATTTCTCCTGGATTGTTGCAGTTCAGTCTTCCCACAGCATGGCTTGGTTCATTGTGGAGATTA
Source organism: Gekko gecko (assembly GCA_029375565.1). Lineage (NCBI taxonomy): Eukaryota > Metazoa > Chordata > Lepidosauria > Squamata > Gekkonidae > Gekko > Gekko gecko. The sequence goes on along the minus strand of JAPDNY010000010.1, from coordinate 110,966,674 downwards.
GATCTGATTGAATAATTTCAAACAAATAGTTAAGCCAGTTTCCCTCTGTCCATTTACTAGCATCTTTCCAACCTGCCGCTATGACCACTTTGCCTGCTAGAACCATTGCTTTCAGTAATTCTTGGTGTTTTCTTTCTATTGTCTCAAATCCTGTTGTACTCATCAGCATTAAATCAAAATCTATGTTTATATTTACTGCAAATAATCTATTCATTTTTCCTACAATATTTCTCCAAAATTTTTTAACTTCTGGGCATTTCCACCACATATGTGAATACCACCCTTTTACATTTTTACAGTGCCAACAGTTAGGGCTCAGTCCTGGAAACATATTTGCCAGCGTGGCTGGGGTTCTATACCATTTGGTAAAAAAATTAATTCTAGTTCTTTAAACTTATATATTTTAATTTTTGTAATTCTGTTCATAAGTTTTATAGCTTTTTGCTCTGTTATTTGCATTTCTGTCTCCCATTTTCTTTGTAACTGTGTGATTATTTGTTTCTTATTTGAGATCATTTTCTTATATATCGCACCTGCTAACCCTCTTTTATTTTGTTTCATTCTTTTATATATCTCTTCTATTGGTTCCTTTATACTTATATTCCTGTCCTTCATTAGCTTCTTGACTTTCTTGTATAAACCAGCTATTTTTAACCGATATTGTGCACCTATCTCCCCTTCTAATGCTTGGAGTGACTTCAGAGTTCCTCCATTACACATATCTTTTATTCTTCTTAATCCTTTTTTTCTAATCAGTTCCCACCATCAATGGTCTATACTATCCTTTTCTAAAGTTTCTAATGGTACCCATCTAGATATACCTTTTAACCACTTTGGTTTCCACTTCTTCCAAATTCTTAATGTATTTCTCTTAGGACCCATCTCTAATTTGTCTTCTTTTTCCACTTTATTTGTAAATGTACCATATTGCCTTATTCCTTTATTTGCTTCATTTTCAAATTTGACCCATTTCTGATTCTCATCTTCCTCTATTTCTAAAAGTGTTTTCAACTGGAAGGCTTCATAATAGCTTACTATGTCTGGTACACCCCACCCTAGTTCTGAGTTACGACTATAGATTTTTTTAAAAAAAATTCTGGTCTTTGTACTACCAAATATCCACTCCCTTATTATTGCATTCCATTTCTCCAGTTTCTAATGGTAGTACTTGAGATAAATATGTTAATTTAGGTATCCAGAACATTTTTACACTCTAATTCTGGATGTTATATTTAAGGACTCTCTTTTCCATCTTTTCCTAACAAGAGAATGTTTTTCTCCAAACATTATTATAGTTTTTCTCTACAATCTTATTGATATTCTGAGATATTTCTACTCCTAAATATCTAAATCTCTTGACTCCCAATCCTATTTTGGTTAATATTTTAATTTCTTTCCTTTCCTCTCGGTTCACATTATGGTATAGTACTTCTGATTTCATCATGTTAATTTTTAAACCTGACATTGTTTCAAAGTCCTCTAGTATCACCTTTGTCTCTTCAATTCCTTCCTTTGGGTTGGACATTGTTATTATTATATCATCTGCAAACAGATTAATCTTCATCTCTTCTTTGCCTATTTTACAACCTTTTATCTTTCCTGAATTTCTAATTCTTTCTGCTAATTGTTCAATCGCCATTATGAACAGAAAGGGTGAAAGTGGACATCCTTATCTTACTCCCCTTGTAATTGGGAATTGTGCAGTGTGTTTGCCATTTATTCGAACTACCGCTGAGCCTTCTCTATATATTTCCTGTATGGTTTTTATAAATCCCTGGCCAATACCATATTTCGACATTATGTTCCACAGGAATTCATGGGATAGTGTATCAAATGCCTTATATACATCTAATTTAAGCAAATCTATTTTCCCCAATCGGCAGTGACTTAATACATTTAGTATGTTTCTAATCGAGTGAGCTATACTTCTATTTTTAACAAAACCATACTGATCATCTTTTATTACTTTAGGAATAATATTTTTGAGCCTATTTGCCATTATTTTAGCAAAGATTTTATAATCTTGCTTTAATAAGCTTATTGGCCTATAGGAACCCACTTCCTGAGGGTCCCTCTGTGGTTTTAATAATATTGTTATTTCTGCTTTCCTCCAAGTGTTAGGTGCATTTCCTCCCTTTAGTATAGTATTAAAGACTGTACATAGTTCCGGTACTAGAATTTCTCTCATTTCCTTATAAAATTCCACTGTAAATCTGTCCATACCTGGTGATTTTCCTATTTTTAAACCTTTTATTACTTGTTCTATTTCTTGCATTGTTATTTCCCCTTCAAGACTTTCCTTTTCTGTTTCTGTGAGTTTAGTTTCTATTAATTCCTCAAATTCCACAGTATTCTTTTTTTTATAGAGGGTCTTATAGAAATCCATAAAGGCTTCCTTAATCTCTTCTGGGTTCTGTGTTGTATTCCTGTTTACTCTAATGGTTCTCACTCTTTGCTTATCTCTTTTACTTTTTAAGTAGTTTCCTAATCTTTTGACTGAATTGATTGAATTTCTATGCAATTCAACTCTTACCATGACTTGTTTTTTCCATAGTGCCCTAGAGTCTAATGAATCTAATTGTTTCTTCAATTCTGTAATTAATCTGTTTCTATTATGACAGAATTTCTGTAATTGCTGTTTTTGTAAATTCTCAAGTTCTTGTATTTTATCATTTCTTACAGAGTACCATCTTCTTTTTAATTCTTTCTCTTTCTCTTTCATTATACACTGTCCCTGATTACAGCTTTGGCTGCATCCCAAAGCATATATGTAGTTACTGTTCCTCTGTTCTCCTTAAAGTATAGTTTTATTTGGTTTTCCATATATTGTTTATCCTTTCCTTTAGACATGATCTTATTATTGTATCTCCATGTTTTTTTTACTTTGTCCCAGTTAACTTCTATTTATATGCTAATGGGTGCATGGTCTGAAATCCATATTGGGTGTGTAACTATATTTTTTGGCTCCCATTTACCAAATTCTTTAAGTATTATAAAGTCTAAGCGTGAAGCTGTTTTATATCTGTTTTAAAAGTATGTCGGTTGTGGCGTCAATCCAAAAGGTTCATATGCTTCTATTAGGCTCCATTTTTCCACCATATTACCTTACTTTTAGTAACATCTATATTATAGTCACCTGCTATTAATACTTCTTCTTCTGCAAATTTCTGTATTTTTAAAAAGATTTTAATTAAGAATCTTTTTTGTCCTTTGTTAGGGGCATATATATTTACTAATGTTATTAATTTGCCTTCAAGTAGACATTTAACTAACAGATATCTTCCCCCCTCCTTTGCTATTATTTCTTTTAACTTATTATCATACTTCTTATGTACTAATATTGCCACTCCCCTCGCCTTAAATTCACTTCTAGCTTCAGCCAGCACCACCCACACTGGGTCATTAAGCAACGGTTTATTATCTCTCTTTGCTTTATGTGTTTCCTGCAGGTACATGATATCTATGTTCTGTTGTTTTGTAAATGTGGAGAGTCTATATCTCTTTAGGTCAGAGCTCAAGCCATTCACGTTCAGTGTCAGCACCCTCAAACTTTCAGCCATACTCTTTTACTCTAATCTTTCCTCCTCCCCCACGCTGAGAGTTAATTTTTATTCTGTTTACCCTGCTTGCCCTTCTCCCCTTTCCTCCCCACTCCCATTCTTCCAGCCACCCCCTTCCCCCTTGTGTAGAGTTCTTGTTTGAGGAGGAATAAATTGTCCTCTCTCTACACCTTCAGGTGTGCACACCTTCCCCCTCTGATACATTTAACTCTTTCACATTACTGTTTATGACCTTTTATTTAATGGATACTTCCCTTAATTTTCTGCCTCTATGAGGATGTCCTTTGCCTCTCGTCCTAGTGCGTGGAGGGCTCTTCTTCCCCAACCTTTGTTACTTCCATTTCTTCCATCTTTGTTTGATCTTCCAGGTTTCCTGTATCAAGTCCCAACTTCTCCAGTAGTTTTGCTGCTTCTTGTGGGTCTCTCGCAATTAATCTCTTTCCCTCTTTGAAGATGACTATAGAGGCTGGGTATGCCCAGCTGAATTGTATTTTACTGTTATAAAGTTGCTGAGCGTATGGCTTCATTAATCTTTTTTGACTCGATGTGTTCTGGCAGAAGTCTTGCCTGACATAAGCTTTCTTCCCTTTATAATTCAGTCCTTTAATTTTTGTTAAGGCTGAAAATATCTGCTGTTGTTTCTTTTCTCTTGCAAATTTTACTATGACAGGGTGTGGTTCCCCCCCCCCTTCTCTTAGTCTGCAGCCTGTGTGCCCATTCTATTTGGTCTTCTTCCAGTTCTATCCCTTATTCAGATATCCATTCCACAGTACATTGTTCCAAATTCTTTTGCTCTACATCTTCTGAAATCCCATATATAATCAAATTTGCGCATCTACTTCTATCTGACAGTTCTGCATTCTGTTTCTTTAATTGGGTGATTTGTTCCCTGTTATCTTGAGCCATGTTTTTTGCCTGCACAGCAATTGCCTTAACTTCTTTAATTTCTGCCTCTATCTGTTTCACCTCCAGTTTCACTTCTCCAATTTCTTTTGTTATTTTTTCCTGTGAGGCTAACATTAAAGCCTAAAACTGGGCAATTTGCTCTGACAGTGCTTTTACTGTGGTTGCCATTTCCAATTAATTTGCTCGCTGCAGCCTCTCTATCTATAAAGGTTGATAACCGTCTTCTTACCCTGCTTAGCCACGAATTCCTTGGCTCTCCTCATTCCCTGTTGCCTTAAACATTACTCAGACTGTTCTCTAGCAGTTTGGTGAGATTTATCGCCTTCTTTTAGGTCATTAATCTTTCATCTGTTCGGAGTGGAGGAACAATGGTGTCTGCTTCTCAGAGCATGCGAACACCTCTCATCAACTAGAACACCTAGATCCCTTTCACATGTGCTGCTGTCAAGCCAAGTCCCTCCCATTCTATATTTGTGCCTTTGATTTTTTGTGCCTAGGTGTAGGACCGTGCACTTATCTCTACTGAATTTCATTTTATTTGCCTCAGCCCACTGTTCCAGCCTATCTAGATCATTTTGAATCCTGACTCTGTCTTCTTCAGAGTTAGCAGTCCCACCCAGCTTCGTGTCATCTGCAAATTTGATAAGCATCCCCTTTATGTCTCCTTCCAGGTCATTTATAAAAACATTGAACAACACTGGGCCCAGGACCGAGCCCTGTGGCACTCCATTCAAGACTTACCTCCACGTAGATGCAGAGCCATTTACGAGCACTCGTTGGGTACTATTTTTCAACCAACCATGGATCCTCCCAACGGTTGCACCATCCAGCCCACACTTAACCAGCTTATTCTCAAGGATATAATGAGAAACTTTGTCAAATGCTTTACTGAAATCTAGAAACACTATGTCCACAGCATTGCCAGAGTCAGCCATTTTAATAACTCTGTCAAAAAAGGAGATAAGGTTGGTCTGGCATGACTTATTCTTGATAAACCCATGCTGGCTATTACCAATTAACTCATTCCGTTCAAGGTGTTCACAGACAGAGTGTTTAATAATCTGCTCTAGAATTTTTCCAGGTATTGATGTCAAACTGACAGGCCTGGAATTTCCTGGGTCCATCTTTTTTCCCTTCTTGAAGATTGGGACAACATTCGCTCTTTTCCAGTCTTCCGGCACAACACCAGTACTCCAGGACATCTCAAAGATTAGAGCCAGAGGTTCTGAAATAACATCTGCAATTTTTTTTAGCACCCTGGGATGCAAGCCATCTGGCCCTGGAGATTTGAAAGTATTTAAGGCAGCTAGATGCTCTGTCACCATCTCCTTACTTACTCTGGACTGGCAGTTCCTCCTTCCTTCATATGCCTTGCATTCTTCAGTTTGTATACAGCTTGCTTTACGGTTAAAGACTGATGCAAAGTGAGAGCTGAGTAATTCCACTTTGTCTTCATCCTTGTTAAGGCTTGACTGTATTCCCCTAGCAATGAGCTTACCCCATCCCTGTTCTTCTTTTTGCTCCGAACATAGGCATAGAAACCTTTCTTGTTATTTTTAGCATCCCTCGCAAGCCTCAGCTCCATCTGCGCTTTAGCCTTTTTGTAATTGAATTTAAATTTTTTTATTTTCCCAAAAAACAAAACAAAATGCAATTTACAATAAATACAGTTAAACAATAAGCTTCACTTGGATAACTCCACAAAGCGATTAACTATCTAAGCTTATGGCATTTATGTTATTAACAGTTATGTTATTAAAATTTCTGATTCGAACTGTATAGTACTTTAGTGACTTAGAAATGCAATAATTCCTGATATTGTTTAATTTTAGGAATAATTTCACCTTCAGCAAGATATTGGACTACTGGGAACCATATTGCTTGAAAGTTTTTCTGATAGGATTTAGAGTTTCAGTATGGTAGTTGAGATGTTATTTTCCCATGGATGAAATGTTCCCATAGTGAATTTTGCCAACTTGATAGTGTGGGAATGTTTTTTTCTTTCCAATTCCGTGCAAGTGTTATTCTTGCAATTGCCAGTAGTGTAGAAATTAAAGTCTTTAGCATGTTTCTTTCACAATTCTCCGGAAGAACGTCAAGCAAGTCTGTCTCTGGGAGTGCAGGTAGGTTTTGACCCGTGATAATGAAGATTTGTGCCAGAATTTGAGACCAGAATTGCTGAATATATGGACAGGCCCACCAACAATGTATGAAGTTGCCTATCTGACCACAGTTCACTTTAGCCTTTTTGACACCATCCCTACAGATTCAAGCCTGCTTCTTGTATTCACCCTCAGTAATCTGACCCTCCTTCCATTTCCTGTACATTTCCCTTTTTAGTCTCAGCTCTTCAGAGAGTTCCTTGTTCAGCCACCTTGGCTTCATTACCTGTCTCCTACCTTTCTTTCTTACCGGAACAGTTTTCGATCGCGCCTTAAGTACTTCATTTTTCAGCATCTCCCATCCTTCCTGTACAGATTTCCCCCTCAACATTTCTAGCCAGGGGATCCTACCTAATATTTCCCTGAGTTCTTTGAAATCAGCTTTCCTGAGGTCCAGGATACGAGTCCTACTATGTCCTGGTTTCACATCCTTCTCTATGTCAAATTCCAAGCTGGTATGGTCACTATTCCCCAAGGATCCCACAATGTTCACTTCATCAACTAGTTCTTCCCTGTTAGTCAGGATTAAATCTAGGATAGCAGATCCTCTGGTTCCCACCTCCACCTTCTGAGAGATGAAGTTGTCCACAATACTATTCAGGAATCTGCAGGATGCCCCATGTCTAGCAGAGTTAGATTTCCAGCAAATATCTGGATAGTTGAAATCTCCCATAACCACTGCATCCTGTCTCTGTGAAAGTTTAGCAAGCTGCTGTACAAATGCATCATCCAGTTCCTCCAGTTGGTTCAGAAGTCTATAATATACCCCCACAACAATATCCCCTTCTTTTTTCCCTTGCTATATCCTTACCCACACACTTTCAATGGGGCAACTATTGAAATCCTGAATTTCAGTGCAAGTGTATTCATTCTTGACATATAGTGTCACCCCACCTCCTTTTTTGTTTATTCTGTTCCATTTGAACAAGGTATATCCTTCAATTGCTGTGCTCCATATATGAGACTCATCCCACCAAATCTCAGTGATACTTATCAGATTGTACTTACTTTCCAATATTTGAAGTTCAAGTTAATCCTGTTTATTTCCCATACTCTGTGCATTAGTATAAAGACATCTCAGATTACAGACATCCTTTCCCACTATAGGTCCCTTCGAATTTACCTGAAAATTACTGAACTCACCTCTCTCCCATTCATTTATTATCTGATCACTCCCTTTCTTGAACCTAGTGTTGGGGTTGCCACAGAACATCAGGTTTTTTCTTCCCATCCCTGATGGCCACAGTTTAAAGCCCTCCTGATCAGGTTCACAAGTCTTCTAGCAAAGACAGATAGGACCCGTGGGTGATTTGTTTTGATGATGATCCTGTGTCTTACAGAAAGTGAGAATGGTCACAGCTCTCATACAATGGAAAGAAAGCCACAGGATCGTGATAACAAGGCTTCAAAAAGAATTTTTTCTATCTTTAAATAACACCAAATACAATAACAATAAACACTTTCACATCAGTTACATAGGTTGAAGATGACAGAAGGTGACAGGAACGGTAGTCTCCGGAATGAAGATTCCGTTTCGACTCTGAAGGAGTCTTCTTCCAACCCGAAGTTCTACAATTCATATGATAATTGCCATCAATATCATTATACATGCACAAATGTACCCAATGTTAATTAATACATTTTTAAATATCTTACAAGTTGTGTGGATGAGTCAAATCATTTCAAACCTCAATCCTTTAAGGCCATTCTGAGTAGTTTCTAAAATACACAATGTACAGGCATAACTACAATCCATGAAAAAGATATAAGGATCCTTAGAATGCATCACAATTTTTCTATTAAAATTCAAAGTGCAACTTACCAATGTTCCATTTAACTAGTTATAACAGGGAAGAAACTTCCTAACATCAATGAATCAGTCTTTCAAAAGCAGGGGGCAGTAGAACGTATTTGTAATGAATTAAGCCTACAGCAATCTGACTTCTGCAACAACTTATAGATCCTAAACAAAACAGTTCAGATCTAAAGAGGCATTAAGCCCATAAGGGTGAACTGAATTCAATTTGTAGATCCAGAACGCCTCTCTCTTTAGGAGAACCTTCCGCAAGTCTTTCCTATCATATCTGTGTGGTTTGATGACTTCAAGGACAACAAATTTAAAATCGTCATAACGATGACCCTTAGATAGAAAATGATCCACGAGGGGAGCCTCTCTATGGACATGTTTTATTTTGGACTTATGTTCCAATATGTGCGTTCTAATAGCAACCTGTTTTTCTTACAACTGATCTCCAGACCACAGAGATCAGTTCCCCTGGAGAAAATGGCAGCTTTGGAGGATGGACTCTATGGAATTATACCTTGCTGAGGTCCCTTCCCAAACTGTGCCCCCCAACCCACAGCTGGCAACCCTGGGGGAGGGAGTCGCTGTGAGCAGGCGGTACCCATCTGGCATCAGGTCAATAGGAGCTGTGTCTACCACCGGTGGTACCTGCCTCCATGCAGTCAGTGACCACTGCCACACGCAAAGCACACAGTATCTGTCACTGCCCCAAGGCACACACAGGCCCCTTTCCAGGGCTGTTCTTGCCTCCTAGTCCTCCCCTGTCCCCAGTCCCTCACACCTTGTAATGAAGTGACTGTCTTGTCTCATATCTGGGTGACCCACCCAACTCCAGCCTTAAAAAACACAGTGTGAGCCTAAGACAAATTTAGGAGTATTTTTCTACGGATATAGAGAAAAATGGTCTCTGACCATCTGGACTCAGTAATCGGGGAAACTGAAGTCAAAGAGTCGGATTGGTTAAAACTTTGGCTGTCTGTGCTGGGCAGGATAGTGACTGTTAAGATGAAGATGGTGCCCATATGTTTTCTTTTTGTATTTTTGGTGGTTATGAAAAGTACCATCAAGTCACAGCTGCCATTGTCTGCCTTTGTACAGCCACCCTGGTAGTCCTTGGTGGTCTTCCGTGTAAGTACTAACCAGGGCTGACCCTTCTTAGTTTCTGAGATCTGATGACACAGAACTAGCCTGGGCCATCTGGGTCAGGGCATGTATGGGTAAGTGCTATCAAGCCAGACCTGATTTATGGCAACCTCATTGGGTTTTCAAGGAAAGAGACACTCAGAGGTGGTTTGCCATTGCCTGGCTCTGTGATGTCACCATGGACATCACAGAGCCTGGGCCAACCAAGTCAGGGCTTTTCTTGACACTATCCTTATTAACACCCCAGACATTTAGAGGAAAACTGCAGGTAATATAATATATACTACAAGGTCAGGGACAAGGCCTTTAGTGTAGAAGTTTGTTCACCTGTTAAAGATGCAATCTCTTTTATTGTTAATAGATTATCGCTAAATTTAGGAAAGTTCTTCTTTATTCCTTTAAAGAAAGAATCTATCCCAAAATTCTGTAATATGGATGTTTTATGGTCTGCTTCTATATTTGAAATACGTAATACATTTGATAATACATCTAATTTTACTTGTTGTAACAACTCATAATATTTGATAAACTTGATGAATCTATATTGTCCCCATCCCTTCTTCCCTTTTGTATCCCACTTTTTTTAGAAAATAATAAAAAAACCCATCAGAGACAGAGGGTGGCGCTAGGAGAGAGGGTTCCACCTTGCTACCCTTTGGTATGCAGGGTCCCCCAAGGGGCAATCCTTTTTCCAATGCTCTTGAACATCTATATGCTCCCCCTCACCCAGCTGGTACAGAGTTTTGGGCTGGGCTGTCATAAATATGCAGACGACACCCAGCTCTATGTGTTGATGAATGTCCTCCCCAGCCACGTTGTCCGAGGGTTTGGAGGCTGTGTTTGGATGGCTGAAACTGAATCCATCTAAGATGGAGGTCCTGTAGGTGGGCCAGGGAGATCCAGCTCCTGCCTCTTGATGGTGTGCCTTTAACACCAGTGCCAACAATCAAGAGCCTGGATATGTATCTGGAAGTCTCCTTCTCAGTGGAGGCCCAGATCACAAATGTTACTAGACTGGTGTTCTTCCATCTATGCCAGGCCAGGCAACTGGTTCCCTACCTGTCCCGCCCAGACCTGGCCACAGTTATCCATGCAATGATCACCTCCAGATTAGGCTACTGTAACTTGCTCTATGCAGGGCTACCCTTGAGACTTACCTGGAAACTACAACTGGTCCAGAATGCAGAGGCACGGGTTCTTATAGGAATGCCATCTAGACCGCAAGTTCAACCAGTGCTCCACCAGCTGCACTGGCGCCAGATTGAATACTGGATCAGGTTCAATGTCTTGATTTTAACCTTTAAAGCATTAAACGATCAGGGACCAATGTATTTTCGGGACTGCCTCTCCTGGTATACCCCTCAAAGAGCACTGTGCTTGGGAGACAAGAACTTACTGATGATCCCTTGCCTGAGAAATATCCAGCTGTCCTCAACCAGAGCCAGGGCTTTTTCAGCTCTGGCCCCAGCCTGGTGGAAATCTCTGCCAAGTGGGATCCAAGCCCTGCAGGGCCTGATGCAGCTCCACAGGGCTGGTAAGGCAGAGATGTTCTGCCAGGCCTATGATTGATATATCAAACAAAGAAACAGTTTGATAAAAATGACAATGACATTTAATAAATCTTATGAACATCAAATTATATTACAAATGAATTTTTTACATTATTGGCTGGCAATTGCTCTCTGTCTCAAGTTGCTGGCTCAATTGCTCTCTAGTTGTTTGTAGTAGAACAGTCCTCCTGACTGATGAGCTTCTACTATAAACTAGAGAGCAATTGAGCCAGCAACTTGAGACAGAGAGCAATTGCCAGCCAGATAGAAAAGAGGACTGGTTGCTACTACTAGAAATAAATTAACTGGCTTATTGAAATGGAACTAGAAGATAATCTGAAGAAAGTAAAAAAAGAAGTTAAGCTGTATCAAGAGGCTGACACTTTTCAATATAATAGGATTACTCCTGAGGAAGATTGATGAAAGGAGTTTATAACTGGATGCTCATTGAGGATGATGGACTTTTCCTGGAGAATGTCAGGATTTCCTTAGTAATAATGTAAACATTTCATTTGTAATATAATTTGATGTTCATAAGATGTATTAAATGTCATTGTCATTTTTTTATCACTGTGTTTGTTTGATATATTTCCTTGTAACTGCGATCCCTCTTTGGTTTACTTAGGCCTATTGTTGAGTCAAGCAACAGTATTAACAACAAAAGTTTTAACAACGGTCTTAATTAGACTAGCTCCCTTCCTTCTTAACTTTTCCACCAGGAGAAGGGACACTAAATTGTACTTATTTAGGTGCCATCTGTAAACTGTGAGGTTTTATTGTTCTAAATTAATTTATTTACATTGTTCTGTGGAAATGTTTTAACCCACCCTGAGCCCTGTTCTAGGGTAGGGAGGGCTAGAAATTGTATGAATGAATGAATGAATGAATGAATGAATGAATGAATGAATGAGATAAATGTATATGGGAGGCAGAGAATACAAGAGCCCAAGCAAAGGTAATGCAAGCTCTCTATGTAAAAGTGGGGTTATGCTTACTGCTACATGGAATTGGTTCAGTGGCGATGAAAGTTTTAAGAATTAGAACAAAAAAGGGCAGTAGTCCTATTAAAATTTGGCTATGGCTAAAAGATCAAGAAAGCAAGAAAATGTATGTTTTTATCTATTTATGATGTGATCTGTTCTGAGCCCGCTCATGGGTAGGGCAGAATACAAATCCTATAAATAAAATAAAATAGAGATAATTGCCTTAAGCCAATTAGGAGAGCTTTAAAAATGGGAGGCGTGTCCAAAGTTTCTGTCTTTGAAATACTCCGGTACAACCCTGATGTTGGTGTACAGAATTCAGGAAGAAATCCCAGTCCAGAATGTCTGGTTTGCAGATTAAAACAGTTATCACGGTTTATAGACCTTTATGATAAAGGATCATTTTTGACATGTGCAGAAATTAAAAGAAACAATCCAGAAGTTAAGTGAACAAGGCTTCAGTATATCCAGATTAAGCATGGAACCCAAACTATTCTCCAAAGCCATCATGTTATAAGCACTATTCATGGCTTTGAAAAGTTGCTGATTTTTCCAGTGAAGTCAAAGGTCTTAATGTCAAAACTATACCTAAAAGACAAGAAATCACATACTTTACAAATTGGGGATACTAAGGAAGCTGGGAAAGGGATCTATGTGACTCTAAAAGTAGTAACATGGGAAGATTTAATTTTTTTAAGTTAAAGAGTTTTCTTTATTCTTTCGATTGCTTTATATGCCAAATAGATTAGCAAAGATCACAGGACAATTAATCTTCTGTTGTAAATGTAGTAAAAAGATCATAAATCAAAAATTTGAACATCCACCTTATTTATTCGGTGGTTTTTTCAAAAAATAATAAAAATGGATCATCAAAGTGATTGATTTGATTTGATAAACATGGCAAGAATGACAGTATTGCAGATATGGAGATCACAAGCTATGCCAAGGAGAAAGGAATAGGTACACAGAATATCACATGTTAATAGGTACACAGAATATCACATGTTAATGGATAAGATCACAGTTTACAAGTAGATGTAGAAAAGGAAGAAACAGTTTGAAATCGATTTTAGTAAGAACTAGACTCCATTGATCCATTTCTGGATTAAATGCAATTATATATATCATAACAAACAAACATAAAATTGGGGTACAACATTCCAATCTTTCTTTTCCTCTATTAAACTACCTCATACATTAACTAATTCTGTATCGTTTCCCCACCTACTGTTATCATATAATGTTTGCAAATATATAAGTATATAGTTTCTTTTATTCTACTATTATAGATTTTTTAAAACATATTATTAAATTCTTTCTTCTGGAGATATACAAAAGCATAATTCTTTATTTTCTTCTGGATATTAATGTAATGGTCTTACACCATTAGCAATCTCAGAAATGCCCTCAGAAAGTTTCTATCCCTTTTGTAGCTTTCCTCTTCTTCTTGATCTTCTGATTTCTCCTCTTAAGTTTTAAAGTCTTAATCTTGTGTCTTTTCCCCTTATAAGTGTAGAAATCTTCTGAATATAAACATCTGTACTCAATCTTTAGAGTAGTTTGTGGATCCAAGTGTTGGTATCTTTTATATGTCTGAGATAACATGTGACTCCTTATTTTGGCAATTTCATCACCAATGGTTCTTTTATAAAGTCTCTGGTACACATTTGTGGAAGTTTTGTTTCTCTTTATAGGTGCAAGCTCCATTCTGTGGATCATGTTATCTTGATTGTGGGTTTCCTCAATATCCTTTACCCAGTCATGTCTTTTTTCCTCCTCTTTCCAGACTATCTGAACTGTTTCCTTCTTACTTTGTTGCATCAGCATTTCTGTTTCTTCTTATGTAGGGTAAAACATTTCTTTGACTGCCCCCTTTACAAATGCCATAGCTGTGTTTTGAATTCAACTAATGCAAATCTTTTAAGGAGACCTGTAATAATTCAATGCTTATAAGCAGGGCTCTTTTTGTAACAGGAACTTCTTTGCATATTAGGCGACACACCCCTAATATAGCCAATCCTCCAAGAGCTTACAGTAGCCCCTGTAAGAAGAGCTCTGTAAGCTCTTGGAGGATTGGCTACATTAGGGGTGTGTTGCCTAATATGCAAAGGAGTTCCTGCTACAAAAAGAGCCCGGCTTATAAGTTCCATTGTATCTGAAAATAAAGCCTCAGCACCATTTGAAGTCTATCTGTGTGATCTATTTTTTTCAACAATGTGTTAAAACCAAAGAATCTCTAGAAATATTTTCCAACAAAGTTTTACAATGGCACCACGTCTAATAAGCATATAATCAACAACAGTAAGCATGTATCAACAATTGTTATAGTCATAACATAAGTCAGAAATGTTATCTATTATTTACGTTTCAAGATATGGAGATCCGTAGTTTCAGCAAAGGAAAACATAAAATTGTTATGGGAATATAATAAGTGAAAAAATCAGCGTAAGGTCCAATTTCCTTTTTCTCCTTGAAAAATCAAGTCTTCATATTCTATTTATTTAAAGTATAAACAACTTTAGTCCTCCTTTCAGCATCTCCGTGTTGTTCCAGCTGCTTTCTTTTTATTTCCAAACAAGAAAAAAGGGGAGGGGACTCCATTTCTGTTCACCAAGATTCAGAGTCAAATTCAACTAGTTTTTCTTCAGTTTTATATTCCACAAAATACAGTCTTAGAGAAGATCTTTTTCTTTTTTTCTTTGCCCAAGAGGCTATTTGAGAAGTTGCTCTTAATTCTCTTCATAGCAGCCAGAAAAAAAAGAGGGGAGCAGGAGGTGAATTCTTCACCCCTCCATTCCATTGTCTTTTTAATCCTTAAAGGGGCTTAACGATGGATAGTAGATTTTCTGATATTGTTGCTTTAACATGTACTCACAGTGTTATGCTTCATCAATGTTATGTATGAGGTCCCAGCTTCTCCCCTCTCCATCGGGGCAGTCACGATGGGTGCTCTCAATTGGCTCCTGTGCTGGGGCATATTCAGATCTCCATCTGCTTGCTGCCACTTGCTGGGAGGTCCAAATCAAGCCCCTTGCAATGAGCTCTTCTACAGGGAACTCATTGGAGTTCAGAAGCCCCCGAACACCTCTAAAGAAGCTGGTGGTCCAGTCAATGCTCGGTAGAGCTTCCCAGTGTGACCGTTCTCATCGCGCCGAAACCCCGCGTCCAATTAAATACAATTCAATAACTAGAGAAGTAGTACTGGAATATATATATATATATATATATATATATTTTAAACCATTTATTATAGAGTATGTTTCACATATTTAAAATTACATCTTATAGATATCACATACCTTTTTCTTTCCTCCCCACCCTCCCCAGTACAAGGCTTCCCGCAATGCTCTTACCCCCTTATAAACTCTATTATCTAATTACCATTAACAAAATGTCTCACTTCCATTGTCAAATTAGGTAACATTTTAACAATCTTATCATTCTTTTTCTTGTTTTCTCCTTAATAACTATCGAAGCAAATCAATTTGTTTTTAATGTTCCAGTTTTTCTCAAGATAGTCTTTGAAATCTTTCAATTGTTCATAAAACACTTCGTCTTCTTCATTATTAAGCTTTCTTGTCATTTTGTCCATTTCTACTATAAAAAAGCATCTTCTTAATCCATTCCCATGTTTCAGGTATCTTTTCTTGTTTCCAGAATTGTGCATAAGTCATTCTAGCTGTTGTAACCAAGTACCATAGCAATGTTCTTTTGGTTACATTTAATTCTTCCAGTTTAAGACCTAACAACAAGATTTGTGGATCTTTCTTAAAAGTACATTTCAAAATTTTCTGTATTTCATTATGAATCTCTGACCAGTAACTCATGGCTTTATCACAAGTCCACCACATATGGTAAAATGAGCCTTCTTTCTTTCTACATTTCCAACATTTGCTAGACATACTCTCATTTATATGAGCAATTTTCTTTGGAGTCATATACCATCTATACATCATTTTATAACAATTCTCTTTGACATTAACACAAGTTGAAATTTTCTGTACTGGAATATATTTAAGTAGCCGAATATTGGATAGAGAAAAGGGAACCCGGAAGATATCTTAAGTATCATAAATGTTGTAGTAATTGTGTTATGTATGGTTATGTATTTATATATTTGTCCTTTTTATTAATAAAAGCAAAAAATATCATCTGTATGTCCAAGGAGCAAGGGATTTTATCCTTCAAAACCAAAGCTGTAGCAGGGCATTAGAGTATTCTTTATGCTGACTTAATTGCCCTTGAAGAACCTGCTGTAACTCTTCTTTATGTGTGATGTTTGTCTGAAGGCATGCTATCTGAACAGTATGCGTGAGTGTGTGTGTTAAGTGCTGTCAAGTCGCTTCCAATTTATGGAGACCCTATGAATGAAAGACCTCCAAAATGTCCTATTCCTAATAGCCTGAGGGCCCTCGTGGCATCCTTGACTGAGTCAATCCGTCTCCAGTTGGGTCTTCCTCTTTTCCTGCTGCCTTCTACTTTTCCTAGCCGCTTGAACAGTATATTCTGTCCAATGTTCCCATAGATAGGAGGAGATGAGACACCAGTCAGAATAAGGAGAAAGAATGCTGTACAAAAGAGTAGGTAAGTAAGCTATGCATTTTTCTCTTCTGAAGGGTACAGCTCTGCTACCCCCGATTACATTGCTCGTTTGAGGTCTCCTCATATTGATTGTATTGGCCTACACTGTACTTAACGTGTCTCTATGTATGGATTGTTAGCAATTTACTCTGTGTGCTCTGCTCTGAGTCTCAGTGAGAAAGGCATACAATAAATGCAGTAAATAACATAAAATAAATGGTTAAGGAGTTAGAGGACCCTTATACTATGAGGAAAGGCTGAAATGGTGGAATATAATTTGCTTCCTGAAATGATTTTGTCTTGCAGGCAACCCTGTGTCTCTATTGAGACCACATTTTTTTCTTCTGCTGAAAAATCTTTATCTCAATGTCCCCATGCATTGTATTCCTTTGTTTGTTTACTTTATGTCTATCCTAGCTTTCTCCTGAGTGGGGGCCCAAAGCAGCTTAATGTCATTCTCTGCTCTTTCATTTTATGCTCACAACAACCCTGTGAGGTAGGTTAGGCTGAGTGTGTGTGAGTGGCCCAAGGTCACCCAGCAAGCTGCCATGGCAGAGTAGGGATTTGAACCCGGGTTTACCCAGATCCTAGTCTGACACGTTAACTGCTACACTGTGCTGGCTCTCTCTGCATGTATATATCGAATAAGTTTGAAAGGAGTGTAGAATTCTCATCTAGATGTGGTAGTATATTTCACTTAGGGTTGCCTGGTCCCGTCTCCCCCCCGGTAACTGACAGGGGATGGGTGGGCAGGTAAGATTGCCATCTGAAGGTTGGGAAACTCCTGGAGATTTGGGGGTGGCGCTTATGGAGGACAGAGACCTCAGTGGGGTACAATGCCACAGAGTCTACCCTCCAAAGCATCCATCTTCTCCAGGGGAACTGATCTCTGTAGTCCAGAGATCAGTAGTAATTCCAAGAGGTCCTCAGTCCCCACATGGAAGCTGGTGCTCCTAATTTCACTCTTGGGAACTGTGGCTGTAGATGGACATTAAGGTGTCCTTCATTGCAGTTGAAGCCACTGCAGCTGCTCATTCAGTGCTTTGTTCATATGAAGGCAGGGCCATAGACTTTCCTATTTCTGCGGGGGGAAGCACTGTGGCTGGGCCAGAGGAATTGCTATGCTAGGTCCTTAAAAGAACTGGGACCCAGTGACATCATAGGAAAGAGCCAGGGACATCACAGGCCATTTTCGCTATCTATGGAGGCAGAGCTGTGTGGCATTTAGGGAGGGGCTCCCCAGAAATTTAGGGGGGGCTGGGAACCCCCCTAGCAATGCTCTTGGGCTGAGTTAAACCCAGGAAAAGGTGGGAGTTGGCCAGCGGTTATAGTGGTATCTCAGTGATCTGCTGTGTCCTGTTTTTGAAGTTCACTTTTAGAACAGTCACTTTAAGATCTGCAAATATACATATAATGTGCATAGGACAAACTAATGGTCACAAATTTGGCAGTAAGAGAGGCAGACATTTAAAAAGTTTTCCTGGACCTTCATTTACAGGAGTCCCATTTCTGCCTTATTCATAAGGGTGCCTTTGTAGTGAAATTTACTAAATTGTGGCATCATAGATGTCCTTGTTTGGTGAATGCTTGGCTGGAGTCTCTGAGCCAGGGCAGAATACAAAACATTTGCTGTGCACTCAATTTCTGAACAATCTACAGAGTTCAGAGTTGTAGCAATCTTCTCAGCGCTCTGGAACTGGAATGACAGCCCCCAGAGTGAAATGACAGTCCCTGGGATTAGCAGAAGTGTTCTGGGACTGGAATGACAGTCCCTGGGACATACAGAAGCGCTTCTGGAGACTACTGCCAAGTACCATTATGTTTCTGCTACTTCCAGGGGCTCATTCCACTCTATGACCTGTCATTCCAATCCCAGAGCACAGATTCTATTCCTAGGGACTGCCCACTGGGGGCTGTTATTCCAGTCCCAGAACACCTCTGCTACTCCCAGGGGCCATCATTCCACTCTGGGGGCTGTCATTCCAGGTCCAGAGCACTGAGCCTATTCCCAGGGGCTGTCATTCCAGCCCCAGAGCACAGATTCTATTGCTATGGATAGAACTCTGGGGGCTGTCATTCCAGTACCATTATGTTTCTGCTACTTCCAGGAGCACAGATTCTATTGCTATGGATAGAACTCTGGGGGCTGTCATTCAGTACCATTATGTTTCTGCTACTTCCAGGGGCTGTCATTCCACTCTGGGGGCTGTCATTCCAGTACCATTATGTTTCTGCTACTTCCAGGGGCTGTCATTCCACTCTGTAACCTGTCATTCCAATCCCAGAGCACAGATTCTATTCCTAGGGACTGCCCACTGGGGGCTGTCATTCCAATCCCAGAGCAGCCTATCTGGGCCCAGAGACCTTAATAGAAAAACTATTCCATATTTTCTTTGCAATTTTTTTTGTGCTGCAGTGTATTTCAGCAGAGCCCATGCAAGTCAATTGGCATTCCTGGCTCCCATTATCTCCAAAGGGCCTTCAAGCCTCTCCTGTTGTTTCCAGTGGGCAATCCTGTCATTCCTTTTAGTACATCCCAGTTGGTTGCCCTTTTGCATTTTAAGTAACAGCAAAATCAAGAGCGTGAACATGTACAGAGTGCACATTCTTTGCCAATGTTCTCTCTGGGCTGCACACAGAGCAGAAGGAAAATTTCAAAAGGCTTCTGATCTGCATGTCTCCCCCCAGTCTTGTTCATGCAGATGGGCTTACCAATTAAAAATGAAATTGAAATTGAAATTGAAAGAGCAGCTTAGGAGTGGCTGAAGTAGACCCCCTGCACTACTATGAAAGAAACTGTTCTCAATCAAGGATATATAGACTCAAGTAAAATAAAATATAGACACATTTTCCCCCAAAATGTAAATTGGAGCCAGGTAAGCATTGCTCCATTGAAAGTGGGTGGAGCCAGTCAGAGTTAAGGACTATACTTTCTCTTCCGACAGACACCAAACATGTTCAAGGATTGATGTGTTCTGGATACTCCTGCTTGGAGAAGAGGTGGGGGGGTGAGAAAGGGGATGTTTAACAAGTGCATTGTCTATTCTGCTAGCTTAATTAGCATTTGTAAGAAAGTGAGCCTGGAAGGAAATTAGTGAGCTTAAGAGAAAATAACCCACACAAGGGGAAAGTTTTAAACTCAATATTGCTAGGCACTGGTTGGCGGAGGGGGGCGGGGAGCTTCAGTCATCCCTGGAAAAATTTAGAGGAGATGAGCCCCCAAGCCCCCCAACCTGGTACTTTATGCCTATTTCTATAGACGTATAATTATTAGAGTTCTTTGTGATATCTTCCTACAGATACAGTACAGGTATAGACTACAATCAGAATAAGCAAAAAGAATGCCACCCAAAAGAGATGGTATGTTTCTTCCACTGTTATTATTTTTTTCCTACACAGGAGTATAACATTTCTGTTCCTGCTTACTTGGTGTGTGTGTGTATGTGTGTGTGTATGGACTTGTTGGATATTGTAACTCTGCATGCAAGAGGATCAGGGAGGGAAAGGGTTAAGGGAATTCTCTCTCTCTCTCTCTCTCTCTCTCTCTCTCTCTCTCTCTCTCTCTCTCTCTCTCTCTCTCTCTCTCTGGTACACTTGGCAGTTGCCCCTTCCTCATTGGCCAGATATTGAGCCTCTTAGGGAGGGCGTGGGGGAAAGACAGCAAGGAACAAGGGGCGAAGGAGAAAAGTGGGGGACCGGAAGAGGCATGTGGTGGTTGCCAGAAGGTGAAGGAGAGAAAGTGAAGTCATGGAGGACCAGTGGGAGATTTCCCCTCTCCCGCACCTTCCTTTTGGAGCCAAGCTGACACTTCTGAATTTAAAGGGAGGGAGGCCTGCCAAGGAGCTGTTTAGCTGACCAGCTTCTTCTCTCTCCTGCTTGACACCTGGCACCTGAAACCTAAGACATGGCTGAGATTCTGAGAGATAAATTGTATCATTATTAGAGTTCTTTGTGATATCTTCCTACAGATACAGTACAGGAGTAGATTACAATCAGAATAAGCAAAAAGAATGCCACTCAAAAGAGATGGTATGTTTCTTCCACTGTTATTATTTTTTTCCTACACAGGAGTATAACATTTCTGTTCCTACTTACTTGGGGGGGGGGGTGGACTTGTTGGATATTGTAACTGCTACATGCAAGAGGATCAGGGAGGGAAAGGGTTAAGGGAATTCTCTCTCTCTCTCTCTCTCTCTCTCTCTGGTACACTCTGGCAGTTGTGTTAGCTCCCTACGCTCATTATGGGGCCTTGCTATGGACTGCTTGCTGTTGCCATATGGTCTGTGTGCTTGTTAGACTGTAAAATGGATGCCAAAGGAGAAGCCCATAGGGAAAGGAAAAGCTGTCTTTTTACTCGGACTCCATTGCCGGACCTGCCACATGTCACATACATAGATTAAGGGCCATACAGCAGACAAAGGACTTTTCCTCTGCCAGTCATTTGCATGAAGGGATTAAGTGCCTTCCCCACCCGAGCCATACACATGAATAGAAGAGCCATCAGCTACCTGGCCAGATCATCTGCCAGCCAGTTCCTCTGTCCAGCCCCCAGGCCAGGACCATTAGTGAGTCAGATAATCCATTCAACTAGCCACCCAACACCTGGCTTCTATTGTTTAATCCAGACCCTGCCTCTCTGGAACCTGATTGGTCATACCTAAGGTCTGCCTCTACTGACATCACACACCCCTGGGACTCATCATTGGTCCAGGAAATCTTTGTTCTCACCTGAGACCAGCTCCTTACAGTGGGTATATCCCAGCAGACACATGGCCTTAGAGTGTGTGTTTTCTGCCATGATCCAAAATGGCAGGCCACCCTGAACTTCTGAGTTTAGGCTAGAATCCATGGACCTCTGCACATCTGAACAGGTTGTATCACCCCACTATAAGCCATCAATCCCTTCTGCTTTCTTAGTTCTATTTTATGTGGTGAATGTTTGAATACTGTTTGTGATGTTTGTGAATGGATAAATAAGGATTATATTCAGTAAAATAATATTTTATTAATTATACCTGGTCTCTGTGTCTTTTACTGGGAACCATTACAAAACAGCAGCATCTCTCTGTATATACAGGCGAGAATCTCAATAACTACTACTAAACTCAATCTGCTATATTTAAAAATAGAGCAATTTGGCTAACAGTTGCCCCTTCCTCATTGGCCAGATATTGAGCCTCTTAGGGAGGGCGTGGGGGAAAGACAGCAAGGAACAAGGGGCGAAGGAGAAAAGTGGAGGACTGGAAGAGGCATGTGGCGGTTGCCAGAAAGTGAAGGAGAGAAAGTGAAGTCATGGAGGACCAGTGGGAGATTTCCCCTCTCTCCTGCTTGACACCTGGCACCTGAAACCTAAGACATGGCTGAGATTCTGAGAGATAAATTGTCATGACTTCTGGAAGATGCTGGTGTTTGGGGGTCATTTCGGATATCACCAAAGCGACCTGAAACACATAATTTCCAATTGATTGCAGGCTCAGGTACACTGGAGTGCACACCCCTACACAGGTAGCCGCAGTCCTACCTCTGATTACGTCTCTTTTTAGCCACTTGTCCGCAGAGGTGACAGTCTTGTCATCAGCCAAGAGTTTACCTTGCTAGAAGGGGTCCCAGACGGTGGTGACCTTGGCCTTCCAGTCTGAGTCAGTGAAAATGGCAAAGGGGTGGTTACAGGATTCTGCTTCAAGAATGGTTTCAAGGTGCCTCAACTTGGCTGGAATGGGGGCAAGTTCTCCTGTTAAGGGTTGACATCACTGTTTCTGGTTGGAGTATAATTTGTTCTTGGAGAACCCTGTATAAAGGAAGGTGACCCATCACAGAACCAATGAGCTAAGTGTTGGTGTTCTGCTTCTTCCAGAGAGTTCCCCCATTCTGCCAGCCACTTGTGCTGTTCTCCTTTTGTTACAATGCTATACTCCTTTTGTTACACTACAATACTATGCAGGATTCTGTTTGCTTTTCCATGAAGTCTACCTGTTGGTTTAGTAGGGTAAGCCTCCATTGTGCTATCTGAGCAGTGGAGATCTGTCTAGTTTGTTTTTTGCCTGAGACAATGTACTTCAGAGGACTGTGTGTGGTTTGCAGTTACCTTTGATAACGAATTCCCAGTGGGCAAGACTCAAAATCAGGACAAGGCAAATTTGATCACAAGGACTGTATCTAGGTTCTACAGGACTTCGATTTTTGGTGTTGTAAGCTATGAGTTTCCCTGGCCTGTACGGCCCAGGCTAGCCTGATCTCATCAGATCTCAGAAGCTAAACAGGGTCAGCCCTGGTTAGTGTTTGGATGGGAGACCACCAAGGAAGTCTAGGGTTGCTATGCAGAGGTAGCAAACCACCTCTGAACTTCTCTTGCCTTGAAAACCCCTTAAGGGACCATCATAAGTCAGCTGTGACTCGATGGCGCTACACACACAAAGACAAGTTATAAGTTGCTATTGACCAGCTCATTGCTGAGATAACATGGCTACAATAAGGAGATCCAAAACTGCCAATTGAATATAAAAGGGCATAGTCATACCAGGTTGTGCCAGGGTGGGTGCCTGTGGCAGACTTTTCTTTAACTCTGCAAAACAAGTGTGGTGTTCCTTCCTCCACATCCATGGGGCGTTGCTTCTAAGTAATGCATAAAGGGATTGAGCCTTATCTGCACAGAACTTGATGAAATTACTGGAGGAACTGACTGTTCCTCACAGGGACTGGAGAGAAGGAATATCACTTGGGTCAGGGAGTAGCGATTGTTTTTACTTGCTGGGTATCTGGGATTGGCCTTGAGTACCGAGCACCAGTCCAAAGTATTTCATCTCTGTTTTTTACTAATGGTACCTTCTCACAGCTTAGCTTGAAAGCTGTGTCCCGAATTATTTTGAAAACTTCCGTGGTGAGTTCGTACACAGATGCCAGCACTGCTACCACACTGAATTCCATTACCTAAACCGTAAGAAAGCTGCCAAATGGTGCACAGTTTGAACTGGGAACAGATCGTTGGATTCTTCTGCATTCTTACTGTCGTTTCTTGTTTTTTTCTTTTCTGCATGTATTTTGCTCCCTCTAGCAGTCGATTCAATATTATGTTGCTGTTTGTCTCTCATATTTCCCTGCACTTTAAATTTGCAGGGATAGGTACAAACCAAACCATAAAGCAAAATTCATAATGAATTTTGCCTTGTTCATGGTTCAGGAACAGAAGTTTGTGACGGGTTTACCATCATGAACTTTTAGAGTAGTTTGTGCGGTTCATGGTGGTTCATGGATGGAGAAAGTCTCTTTCAAACCCTGCTTTCTGTTCCCCCAAATGTTGCAAAAACAGTAGAGTGGTGTGGCAACATGGCAGGTTTACTTGTTGGGCAACTGGGATAAAATAAATAAATAAATAAAAATAAGCAAACATCCATGAATATTTAGAATGGTTTGTGTGGTTCGTGGTGGTTTGCGGACCGAACAGAAAGTGAAGATTTAAAGGGACTCTGAGTCCCACTAAACTCCTGCTCTCTGTTCCCCCCAGAAGTTGTAAAAACCGCTGAGTGGTGGGGAGGTGTTTAAAGGGACTGCAGAAGACAGCCTAAAACAGCTGAACCACGAGGTTTGCAGGGCCAAGAACTGCATAAACTGGTGGTTCAGTTTGTGGTTCAGCCACGAACCAAATTGCATTTTCCCAGATTGTGCCCATTCCTAATGCCGAACACACAGCGCTGTGATAATGAATCAGCAAAACACCTGCAGAAACACACACACACACACTTGAATCAATAGGGATACACAACAGACAAAAATGAGAATGCAGAAGAGCCCATCAATTTGATCTGGGTGGACTCTGCAGTAAGCAGTCTGTGCAGTCACAGTAAGTCTAATTGTGAGATCCATCCTTTGAAATTGTTATTTCAAAGCCCTTAACATAAACAGGCTCCTGCCTATACCTTTCATTTTTTTCACTATGTATACTCCTTGTATACTGTGTGCACGGAGATTCTTTATATTAATATGGGTAATAGTTTATACCAATGTATTCCCCCAAGCCCCCATCAACAGCACTGAGGTTCAGTGGCTCCAGTCTGTCTGGAACATGCCCAAGTAAGAGAAGCCCCACTTCCCTGCTCAAATGGCAGAAGAAGACAGAGGATCCAGTACTGCTTGCTCTGAACTCGGAGAGGCTTGGAGAGCAAGAGAGATGTCTCAGTGGAGATGAGATTTGGGCCAAAGTTTCAGAGATGTCTGCTTTCCTCACAGCTTTAGAGATGAGGGGCTGTAGCTTAGTGGCAGAGCATCTGCTTGGCTTGCTGAAGGTCCCAGGTTCAACCCCCTGTATTCTCCTGCTCAAAGGAGCAGGAAGTAGGTGATGTCAAAGACCTCGGCGTGAGACTCTGGGGAGCCACTGCCAGTCTGAGGAGACAATACTGATCTTGAAGGGCCAAGGTGTGATTTAGTATAAGGCAGTCCCACGTGATGGGTAGGGAACGTTAGCTTCCCTCCCCCTTTCTCCCTTACGCTGTAGACAAAGAACCTTTGATGCAGCAGTAATAAGGAATAAAAACCAGGGCTTGTTCCTACATGCATTACGCACAACTCTCTCTCAATTTGTGGATATTTTGCACAGTCTTGGTGAGTGACGTGGGAACGAGGCCTCTGCGGTTGGAAGCTTCCATGGATATGCAGAATCCTCCCTCTAGTTTATAGATGGTTCCATTTTGCTGATACACAGATCAGCAATACAACTAAGTAGCTTATCACGAGACTGTTTGATTACAGGATTATTATTTTTTTACCTCACAGCAGGAAACAAGAAGGCTCCAGCAAAGCCGGCAAAACCAGGAGGCGCTCAGGGTACAGCAGGTCTGTGAATTGCACACCCTCCTGAATGGAGAGAAGGGAGAGGGGGAGTTAATACTAGAAGAGGAAGGGATGGGCATTTATCATGCTGGGGAGGGAGGGAGAAAAAATGACATGGAAGCTACTTGAGCCCAAGAGATTCTGAAAGCCACATAGAGGAACAATGTCTCCACACGAAGGGTGTCCCAACCAGCTCCTTACAGGTTTGTGTCTAGCCTTGTTGGTTGTCTTTGGTAAAAAAAACGTCTCTGTTAGAACAGCTACTTATCTCCGCCCTCTTGAGGCCAGAGTGTTACAGTAGGGATTGGGAGAATGGTGTCTTTCCTTGCTGGGAAACTCCCTTAGAGCAAGGGTTCCTTGGGAAACCACTTTGGTAACCAGCTGCCACCACTCAGGACCTCCTGAGAACTTCTAGATCAGGGGTCCCCAACCTTTCTGAGCCTGTGGGAACCTTTGAAATTCTGACACAGTCTGGTGGGTGCTGCCGAAAAATGGCTGCTGCGGGAGGCAGAGTCGGCTACAGAATGGCTGTCACAGCTTATATTTAGTCACAGAGCAACTTTGCTGGCAGCTGCTGTCAAAGCAACATTTTTAAAAATCTGCACCGGCAATCAAATCTCCAGTGACCAATTAGATGCTTTGCTGGGTAAACAGTAAAGTGGGTAAGTTTGTGGATGACACCAAGTTGTTCAGAGGGGTAAGAACCAGGGAGGACTGTGAGGCACTCCAGAGGGATCAGTTGAGGCTGGGCGAATGAGTATCAACGTAGCAAATGAGGTTCAACATGGTTAAATGTAAAGTAATGCACCTTGGAGCCAAAAAACCTAACTATAAATATATATTGATGGGGTCTGAACTGACAGTAACTGACCAGGAAAGAGATCTTGGAGTTATGGTAGAAAACTTCTTGAAAATGTCAACTCATCAGTATGTGTTTGCAATCTGGGAATTAGTAGGAAGTGTCATAATGCCCCTTTATAAATCTATGGTGCCATCTCATTTGGAATACTGTGTACACAGTTCTGGTCACTGCACCTCAGAAAAGATGCAGAAAAGGGCAACTAAAATGATTAAGGAGATGGAATACCTTCCCTATGAAGAAAGGTAAAGGAGGTCAGGACTCTTTAGCTTGGAGACATGACGACTGAGGGGTGACATGATATAGAGGTTTACAAGATTATGCATGGGATAGAGAAGGCAGAGAAAGAAGTACTTTCCTCCCTTTCTCACAATACAAGAAGTCATAGGCACTCAATGAACCTGTCAACCTAGCAGTTCAAAAGCAACAAATTGCAAGTAGATAAATAGGTACTGCTTTGGTGGGAAGTTAACAATGTTCCATGCGCCTTGGCATTTAGTCATGCCGACCCCATGACCATGGAAATGTCTTTGGACAGTGCTAGCTCTTTGGCTTGGAAACGGAGATGAGCAGCGCCCCCTAGAGTCGGATTTGACTAGCTTTCGAGCAAGGGAAGCCTTTACCTAGGCTTAGAACAGATAAAAGGGAGTTCTTCATCCAAAGAGTAATTAACTCATGGAATACACTATCGCAGGAAGTAGCGGCAGCTACAAGCAGACAGCTTCAAGAGGGGATAGAATGATCATATGGCACAGAAGTCCATCAGTGGCTATTATCCACAAGGTATAGATACAACACTCTGTCTGGGGTGGTGATGCTCTGCATTCTTGGTGCTTGAGGGGCCACAGTGGGAGGGCAAGGCTTCTGGAGTTCTGGCCCCACTGGTGGACCTCCTGATGTCCCCTGGATTTTGACCACTGTGTGACACAGAGTGTTGGTCTGGATGGGCCATTGACCTGATGCAAAATGGCTTCTCTTATGCTCTTATAGGGGGATTCAATGGACATGAAGCACAGATCCATCAGTGGCTATTAGCCACAATATATAGATGAAACACTCTCTCTAGGGCAATGGCACTCTTTATGCTTGATGCTGGGAGGCAACCATGGGAGGGCTTCTGGAGTTCTGCCCCACTGGTGGAACTGCTGATGGCACCTGGGTTTTGGCCACTGTGTGACATAGAGCGTTGGAGTGGATGGGCCATGGCTCGTTCAGAGAAATATCCCAGGTACATGAATTGAAACCCAAAAATGTCTTTATAAAAAGGTTTATTATAAAAGAGACAAAAAAGGGAAAGTGTGGTTGGATTTTAAAAAATGGTGGAGGAAAGGGTGAAAATAAAACAGAGAAAAGGCACCCAGCAGCACAGCACAGAGGTGTTTAAAATAAAAAAGCCATGCAGTTGAACTAACTGAGCTAAACAAACATTACCTAGGCTGTAGCAGGTTCCTCAGAGCATGTGCAGAGTTCCTTTCAGGAATAAGGAGGAATACTTAACCCCTAAGGATGATCCAATGGAACAGGGGTCCGTTAGTGGTCATTAGCCACAAGGTAAATACTTTGGCCACCAAATGAGAAGGGAGCACTCACTGGAGAAGACCCTGATGCTGGGAAAGATTGAAGGTCAAAGAAGAAGGGGACGGCAAAGGATGAGATGGTTAGACAGTGTCATCGATGCAACGAACATGAAATTGAGCAAACTTCAGCGGACAGCGGAAGACAGGAGGGCCTGGCGTGTTCTGGTCCATGGGGTCGCGAAGAGTCGGACTCGACTGTGCGACTGAACAACAACAAAGATGGAACATTCTGTTTGGGGCAGGGATGTTCTGTATTCTTGGTGCTGGGGGGCAAAAATGGGAAGGCTTCTGGAGTTCTGGCCCCACTGGTGGACCTCCTGATGGCACCTGGGTTTTGGCCACTGTGTGACACACAGTGCTGGACTAGATGGGCCATTGGCCTGATCCAACATGGCTTCTCTTATGTTATCTTACATTCTTATGTTCATTGCGGAATGGAAATGAATGGGTCACTCTAATCTAAACCCCCAGGGGTCCAAGACCCCAGACACTCTAGATGGCATTCTCCCCCTAGTAAGCTTTCAGGGTTTCTGTCACACAGACTACAGGTAAATCCCCTGGTTTAGGAAATGGGTAATAGCTGATTTAGATCATTTGTCCTGGAGTGGGGACATGGGATGTCCAATAGCTTATGACTAAAGCCGAATTTTCTTGCCTCTTGCCCTTCAAGGAGAAGAGAATCCTCCATCTCCGCTTGACGTCCTTGCAGCATCTCCGACCATCAAAAATGTGATCCTGCTTTTGACCATGATCCTGCTTTTCCTTGCTGTCATGGGGTCTGTTTTGTGTAAGTTGAACTCAGCTAGCAAAGAAATGCTTCCAGAATTGCCCACCTGCTATTGATTCAGTATCAAGAACGCTTTCAGACGGAGTGATAGAATCCTGTCTCTAATAATCCTTTTGATTTCTCTTTGATTTTTGTGGGTGAGTGAAAAATATGAGACCATACTGCTACTCATGAATAATTACTCTCTATGACACTTAAGTTGTGGATGCTTTATAGAGATCAATGCAGTTCCAACCAGCATGTTCCTCTTTCACTGACCAACACAACCAGTCCCATATTGCATTTCCAGAGTCAAAGCACCCTTCATCGGACGCCAGAGAAAGGGGTTTCCCAGTCAAAGGATGCACTTTCTCAGTTGTCACACTAAATCTGAGGAATCTCCTCCTCAGGGAAATGGGAGTGTCTCCTTTGCTGTTATCTTCCAGTGGTGGGAGAAGACCTTTTTGAACTATAAGAAGAGCCCTGTTGGAGCAGACTAGTGGTCCACCTAGTCCAGCATCCCTCTCACATGGCAGCTAACCAGTTCTTCTGGAGAGCCAACAACAGGGCCGAGGCCTTCCCCTGGCATCACTTCCTGGCACTGGTATTCAGAGGTTTACTGGGGAGTCCTCATTCAGTACCATCCTACCACTCAAGGGCCAGGGCTGGGCCACAGTTCCATGTGGCATAAGCATCCTGTGTCACAGCCGCATTTCTTTTGTTCCTTTTTCTTTATTAGATTTTCTTGAATGGAAAAGAACTGACGGTCTGTTCGAAGCAGTGGATGATGTTCGGGAGGATATGAATGCAAAGGGAGAAGTCACAGCAAGTATGTCTGGTAAGCAGTTATGGTGGGAATGTTCAGATCCACTCCTCACCAACTCTTGTGGGCTATCCCATCACCATGGAGGATTTACTTTCAGTCTCATGGATTAATTGGGGGAATGTGCAGTAAAGGATGGGGTAGTGGGTTAAGAAGAAGAGAAGACATTGGATTTATACCCCACCCTTCACTTGGAGTCTCAGAGCAGCTTACAAACTCCTTTCCCTTCCCTTCCCCAACCCACAACAGACACCCTGTGAGGTTGGTTGGGCTGAGAGAGCTCTGAGAGAACTGTCCTTGAGAGAACAGCTCTGACAGAACTATGGCTTGCCCAAGGTCATCCAGCAGCTGCAAGTGGAGGTGTGGGGAATCAAACCTGGTTCTCCCAGATTAGAGTCCACACACTTAACCACTACACCAAACTGGCTCTCAAACATAGATTCCAAGATCTCTCTCCTGGTCAGTTACCACTAGTTCAGACCCATCAACATGTGTTTATAGTTAGGATTTTTGGCTCCAATGTGCATTACTTTGTACTTGCCCACACTGAACCTCATTTGCCACATTGATGCCCAGTTGTCCTGCCTCCATAGATCCTTCTGTAGTGCCCCTCAATCCTCCCTGGTTTTCAACACCCTGAACAATTTAGTGTCATCTGCAAACTTAGCCACTTCACTGTTTAATACCAACTCCAAATCACTAATGAACAAGTTAAAAAGCACCGGACCTAGTATCGAGCCCTATGGTTCTCCACTGCTTACCACCCTCCAATGTGAAAACTACCCATTTACACCCCCTCTCTGTTTCCTGTTTATTAACCAGTTTTTAATCCACAAGAGGACTTGTCCTCATCTCATGACAGCTGAGTTTACTTAGGAGCTTTTGATGAGGAACTTTATCAAAAGCTTTCTGGAAGTCTAGGTAAACAAAGTCTATTGGATCACCCTAGTTCACCTGTCTGTTTACTCCCTCAAGGAACTCTAAAAGGCTAGTGAGATGAGAACTTCACTTACAGAATTCATGCTGATTCTTCCTCAATAGCTTTTGCTTTCTAATTCTGGTTGTAATAACAGAATCCACCAACTTACCTGGTATCAATGGTATACTGACCAGCCTGTAATTTCTAGGATCTCCTCTGGAACCTTTTTTAAAGATGGGGGGGGGTTACATTAGCTACCTTCAGTCCTCAGGAATGAATCTCAGAAGGAAGTCCTTCACATCACCAAATGGTGGTGGAAAGTGCCATGAAGTTGCAGATGACATAGGGTGGCTCCATAGTTTTTTCAAGACAAGGGATGAACAGAGATGTTTTGTTGTTGTCTGCCTCTGCATAGGGATCCTGATATTCCTTGGTGTTCTTCCATCCAAGTACTAACCAGGGCCAACCCTGCTTAAATTATGGGCTCTGAAAAGGTAGGGTAGCCTAGGCTGTCAAGAAGAAGAAGAAAAAGGGTTGGGTTTTATACCCTGCTTTTGTCGACCTTAAGGAGTCTCAAAGTGGCTTAGAACCTCCTTCCCTTCTTTTCCCCAGAACAGTCACCTTGTGAGGTAGGTGGAGCTGAGAGACCCCTGAGAGCAGGGCCAGCCCAAGCTTATTTTGAACCCTAGGCGAGGATCCCTTCTGGTACCCCCCACCCCTGGCGCCCACCAATTTTCAAAAATAAATGCATTTTAGGAAGAATGAAAAAAACACAAATTTTGAAATTGCTAATTTCTTTTTTTAATTGTGAGAAAAAGATAGAAAAACACAAATCACAAAGCATTTTGAAAAATCCTTTTAATTGTGATGTTGAAATTTAAAATCTCTTTAGTGTTTCCATTTCAGGCACATCAGAATCTCATTTTGCGTGCCTTTTCTTTGGCAAATGTTGTTATCAATTCCTTCAGGTCAAGCGATGATACTTCAGCATGTTCAATTGAGATAGCTGCCAAACCAAGTAGTCTCTTTTGCTGCATTGTTGAGCATATGTGTGTTTTTATAAGTTTGAGTTTTGAGAAACTGTGTTCACCACTTGCCACTGACACTGGATGCATGAGAAGGATCCTTACAGCGACAGAAACATTAGGCACACTATCCTGGAGGTTTTGTTGAAGTATGAAGAGAAGTACTCTTTGTGGTGGCATAGACTTTGGAAGTCTTCGAGCTACTGATTAAAGTTCACTACACAGAACTTCAGCATCAATATCTTTGTTTCCACTGTGCGTCAATGCTGGTTCCAAATTCTCGCAGGCCTTCTTTACATCTTGTGGGGATTTTTTTTTAAGACTGTATATATCATACAGGAAGCCAAAGAGTGAATTATAGTGTTGTAGTTGTTGGAATCTCTCTTCAACTGATTGTATGGCCACATCTAAGACAGCAAAATAGAAATCCACTTTGAATTTTTGCTTTGGATCTTCTGGTGCCTCTTCTGGACCCTCATATATAAACTGCCTTTTCTTTCTCCTTTGTCTTTGTTCTGTCTCAAAATTTGGTAGTATTTCTAGTTCCTTTGCAATCTCAGTAGCAGCTGCCAAAACTTTTTAAAAAGCCTCATCACACCTAGAGTCCACAAGGTACTTCTTGGTTGCTTCTAATTGGCTTGTAGCTAAATTTAAATCAGTTTCCTTATTTTGTAGTACCTTGCTTGTGACATTAATTTCAAAAAGGATGTTATACCATGTAACAAGTGATACCACAAACTTGAACTTACTAATTGCATCAGCAAGACCCTTAGGTTCAACTCGAGAGTCACTTGTGGATGATTTCTGTAGGTTTGGGTCATTAAAGATATCCATTAAAGCGTCATATATACTACCAAGATGATTTCTCAGTGGTTTCAAAGCATCAATGCGACTCTCCCATCTGGTTTGACTCAGTGGCTTAACAGTAATGGCTGGTACATAGGTAGTTAGAATTTGCCAATGACTATTTGATGCAGAGAAATAATTATAGATCTGCTGGACCAACATGAAGAAACTTGTTGCTTCCAGGCAACACTTGGCAGCATCATTGACTACCAGGTTTAAAGAGTGTGCGCTGCAGGGCATGAAAAAGGCACGTGGATTTATGTCCAGGACTCTCTTTTGTACTCCATGTTCTTTACCTTCATGTTACTCCCATTATCATAACCTTGACCATGCAGATTCTCAAGTGGTAATCCCATTCCCTCAAGCAGTCCAAGAAGAGTTTCTGTCATAAAGGCACCTGTAGTCTCCCTCAGTGGAACAAATCCCAAGAAATGTTCTCTTATCATAACCTCAGGCTCAGACATCTCAGTATCTGATGGTTTGATTACACTGACAAAACGTACAATCATTGTCATTTGTTCAGTATGACTAACATCAGGTGTGCAGTCCAGAATAATTGAGTAGTATTTGGCTGAGTTTACATGTACTAAAATGTTCTTCTTTATAGCACTTGCTAGAAGCTCTAGAAGCTCATTTTGGATGTTTTTTCCTAAGTAATGAACCATGGTCTCTTCATCTTTAACTCTGCGTGCATGTTCAGTCATGATAGGGTAAAAAAGGGCTAAGAGTTCAACAAGCTTCAAAAAATTTCCATTGTTCTCACTGTACAGCTTTTCAGTTGTACCACGGAATGCCAGGTTTTGCATGCCAAGAAGTCTGACCATGGCAATCAAGCGTTCCAAGACCTATCGCCAATATTGCTCTTCTTCTCTGATTCTCTGCTGGTTGATATCACCAATTGTTTGTCCTTTCCTTAAGCACCGTTCAAGTTCTTTCCAGGCCTGGTAGTTGCCTAAATGGAAAGGACTCATCTCATGTGAGGACAGAATTGCTCCCATGTTCTTCCAGCCTTTTGAACCTGGGTCTTGTAGAGTTATTGCACCAGCATCTCTTTTGCTGAACAGCCTACAGCAAGAACAAAAAAACACATTTTTGGTGGTGGAATATATCAGCCATTGACGGCTCACTTCTTCACCATTTGGCAGTCTCCTCTTGTAGTGGACAGGAGAGAATTGTCTTTTTTGGGAGTCTTTTGGGGAAATTATATGATACAACCTGCTGTGGTCCTTGTTCAACTATAAGCTGTCGCAGAGTATCACTGCAACAAGTTGGCCAGTTAGCAGGGTCACTGTAATTCAAGTTAGGCACTATACCAACACCACTTGTCGTAGGAGCTTCCTCAGTGGTATTATCATGTTCCATTGGAATATCTCCAGACTGTGAGACTGTTTCCTCAGCAGTAACACCACTTGCCGTAGGAGCAACACCACTTGTTGTAGGAACTTCCTCAGTGGCATCATCATGTTCTTGTTCTTCACTTGTTCTTTTCGTGGAAAGGTATTTCTGGAGGAACACCTGTTGCCTGGCCTGCTCCTTGGCTCTTTTGTCTGCGGAAGTAAGCACCAGATGCTTTTCTTTTATTAGCCATAACTCCCTAGAAAAATGATAAAATTTCTAAAATTATAAAGTTCTGAAGTTCCTCTTTTAACCCACAGCACGTACAAAGAGGAGACTTAAGTCTTCTGAAAGCCATTTGCCTGCCCCGAAAAAGCTCCAGAGAGTTTCTCTTTGCTCCATTGGGAAAGTAATGTGTGCTGAGGGGCTGTAAGTGTGCTCCCATAACGTCCCTGGAATTTTGGGTTTCACTTCTCACTAGCTCTGTTATCTTTTAGCTCAAGCAAGTAACCTTGACGCTTTGCTTTGCCTGCTTGGCTGGGAGCCTAGGAGCACACAGACCAAATAATCAAGACAGTCCCGGAGTACGGTGGTTTTTTTGAGCAGCAAACTCTGCAACAAAATCTGAAACACTTCTCTTTGACTATTTTAGACCCACCTGTATAAAATAGTTTTCTTAAAGCTCAACAGCTGTAACAAGCTGTTAAGTATGACACTTTAACTCGATTTCAGCAAAGTGATTCAGCTTTATTCAGCAACAGCTCGAAGTCAACCAGAACAGCAAACAGCAGATCAACAGATGACAGAGAAACAGTGGAGCTTGGCTCCCTTTTAAACATTCCCAGCTAATGTAGCCACACTTATGTACAGATAAGTAACCAATAAGATTACACGGATAAGAACCAATAGGGTTCATTCCCCCCAAGAGTTTGATTGGACGGTGCTTCCTGGACAACCAATCCGAAGTGCAGAATTACAATCCTTGTCCAGGAACGAAGCTCTACATGGGCTTCCAATGGGCAGATAACACTTTGCTGAATACATTACACAAGCTCTGCAAACTCTGCAACAAATTCTGAAACACTATCTACAACAAACAGTAGACAAACTGAAAGAGAGATACTTCTCTTTGACTATTTTAGACCTGCCTGTATAAAATAGTTTTCTTAAAGCTCAGTATCTGTAACAAGCTCTGCAAACTCTAAAACAAAATCTTCTCTTTGACTATTTTATACCTGCCTGTCTTAGCTTCTACAAGCCTTAGCCAGAAAGGAATAAAACTGTTCCCTACAAGGACACAATTCACTGAAGTGAGCACACACGCACAGCCACAACTTCATTTCTGCAGGCAGATGCAGATTTCTGTACAATGTAGAGGTGGCCCCTGCCCCCTATTTTTTTAAAGATGCTTTGTTGCCAGTATTATGATGCTTCTTCACTGGGGCTCCTCTTTGCTCACACAGTTCTGACTTCTTCACAAGCTACCCTCTAAATATATATTGTGGACTAGCACTGCCCAATTTCTGTTGCAGTTACTTAGGGGCTATAATAAAGGGTGAAGTCATGTATGACACAGACAAATGACAACGGCTAAGCCCACACATAAGGAACTGAGCTTCTGCCCCCATACATCCACAGTTTTTTGGCTAGGGTCATATAGAGAGCTCTATGAGTGCTGACAGAGTCAGGGGCTCTACCCACTCCCATCCTGATTTTTCCCTCTCGTTTTTCTTTCCCAAGCAACAAGTCCAAAGGGAAAGGGGTGGGAATTAAACCCAACTTGCAATTATAAAAATAAAAAAGCCACCGTTCCTGGATATATTTCTATACACTGCACTATCATGCTGAATATTAAAGTATGAGAGGTGATTTGCTCTGCTGAAAGTGATTAATTTCTTTAAAACACTAAGGTCATACTAATTCACATGACCTGTGTGTAATTAAGCAGTCTCTGTTACACACTTTATACAAGTCAAGACACCAACAATCCCTCGTGTGTCCCCCCTCGCCCCACCGCCCCCTCTCCCCCAAAGCACAACTCACCTTCCTTCTGGGTGCGCTTTCAGCGGTGGCGGTCACCCGGTAAGCCGGTCAGGGTGGGGAGCTGAATGATGCAGCATGTGATGCAGGGTTTTCCCCGGCCGGAAGCTCCTGCTCCCCCAGCTGGTGTCCAGTCCCCTCCTCCGTCCTGGCTGCTCCAGGCTCGGCAAATAAGAGGCCGCCCACCCACCCTTTCCCCCTGAAAACAGAACTTATGGTGGACTCACTAAGGGAGAAGGAGAAAGAGGCTGCCCGCCCTCCCCTGCCTGCCTGCTGACCCACCCGCCGCCCCTCCCCCGCCACTCACCCCCTGCTGCTCCCCCCCGGGTCCGGGAACAAGGAGAAAGAGGCCACTCCTCCAAAGTATAACTCCTCTCGACCGCATTTGCCGCCGCCGCCGTGGCAGACTCTCAGGGAGAAGGAGAAAGAGGAGGCCGCCCGCCCTCCCCCCACCCCCCGCCAACCCACCCACTCCCACTCCCCCACCACTCCGCCCTGTTGCTCACCCCCTGGGGAGAAGGAGAAAGAGGCCACCCCCCCAAAGCAGAACTCCTCTTCTCTCGGGCGCACTTGCCACCGCCGCACTTGCTGCCCCTGCAGTGGACTCTCAGGGAGAAGGAGAAAGAGGAGGCCGCCCGCCTGCCCGCTGACCCACCCGCTCGCCCCCCCGAAAGCTGAACTTACCTTCCTTCT
Source organism: Gekko gecko (assembly GCA_029375565.1). NCBI lineage: Eukaryota > Metazoa > Chordata > Lepidosauria > Squamata > Gekkonidae > Gekko > Gekko gecko. The sequence continues at coordinate 110,930,279 of JAPDNY010000010.1, read as the reverse complement.
TCTCACTCCCCCAGTTGGCGTCCCATCCCCTCCTCCTCCTCTGTCCTTCCTGAATCCTGGCTGCTCCTCCTTGTTTCCCCTCCTGGGTGTGCACTGTGGCACCCAAAGGGAGGAACAGAGCCGCCGGGGCCTCCTCCACCAAGGGCACCCACTCTGCACCAAGGTGACTGGGGGGGGTCCAGGTGGGAGAGCCTCTTTGCAGCCCTGCAGGCTTAGCCCTGCCAAAGCGCCCCTGCAAAGCTACAGGAGCTGGAGCAGTTTGGAGCTTGGGGGGGGGCACCGCATATTGGGGAGGGGGAGTCCAGCAGCAGCCAATTGGACGGCCGCCCTCCCCTCCAAAGCAGAACTTCCAGACATGATGCAGTGCAAGGCTTTTCCCTGGTGGAAGCTCTCCCTTCCCCAGCTGGCATAGCGTCTCACCACCTCTTCCTCTGCGTGCCTCCTCCTCCACGCAGCCTGTCCTGTCTGCTCTGCTCCTCCTCAGCTCCTGGGCACACTTGCTGCTGCGGCGCCGCAGGACTCAGGGAGAAAGAGGCCGCGGGGGGGCTTTTGGCAGGGGAGGCGGCTGCAATTTGCCGCCCCTAAGGGCCACCCCTAAGGGCCGGCGCTCTAGGTGAAAGCCTAGTTCACCTAGTGAGCGAGCCGGCCCTGCCTGAGAGAACTGTGACTGGCCCAAGGTTACCCAGCAGGCTTCATGTGAAGGAGGAGTAGGAAATCAAACCCAGCTCTCAAGATTAGAGTTGGCTGCTCTTAACCACTACACCATGCTGGCTCTCCAGGTTCGGGCACATCACCTAGTACCTGTTCCTTAAGAACAATTCTGGAGGTGGTGGGCATTGGACCTGGGCAGAAGTTCTCCATTGGGGTTATGGGGTCTACTTATGGTCAGTTAAAAAGTTTGAAGAGGAATGCAAGTTTGGTTTTTGAGAATGTGCTTCAGAAACCCCCCCACTACCAAATATCTTCAGTACAGAATGCGTTGTATTTGGTTCCAGTCCTAATTTGGGAGCGATGAGGTACCATTCAGGGATGTTTTGAATAATCATATGGAGCAGAGGTCCATCAGTGGCTATCTGCCACAAGCTATAGATGGGACACTCTGTCTGGGGCAGTGATACTATGTATTCATGGTGCTGAGGGGCAACAGTGGGAGGGCTTCTGGAGTTCTAGCCCCACTGGTGGACTTCCTGATGGCACCTGGGTTCAGGCCACTGTGTGACACGGAGTGTTGGACTGGATGGGCCATTGGCCTGATTCAACATTGGCTCCTTTTATGTTCTTATGTTAAGAATCCTTTATTTGTTGCTAGCAGAGCAATTGCCATTGTCATGGCAGTGAGGGAGTGGGGATGAAGTGCTTTCATAGCGTAAGGATCCTGTCCAGTACCGTATAATCTGAGTACAGACAACAATTGAACCCTTTGGAATGATTCACTTTAGGGAGAGTGGGCCACCCAGCCCCAGGAGCTAAGAAAAGGTTTTGTTCTCCCTTCAGCCACTTGTGTACTTGAGGCACCAATGGAGCAAGGACTAAGCAGGTCCCCTTCCCCACCCAGGGACTAAGAGTGAAGACATGTTGCATTCCATAGGATGGTCACAGTAGAGGGTAACATAGTGTGCAGAACCCATGGCTCTCTGAGAGGTTCGAATCCAGGAACCCCCTAGAGACCAACATGATGTTCTGGGCATAAGCTTTCAGTCCATCAAGACTTCTCATTCCTGGGCTCCATCACCAACCAAAAGGGAGACTGCAACCAAGAGATCAGGAGGAGATTGAGACTGGGCAGGGCAGCCATAAAGGAGCTAGAAAAGATCCTTAAGAGCAAGGGTGTGTCGCCGGCGACCAAGATCACAATAGTGCATGCCACAATTTTCCCCATTGCTATGTTAGAGTGTGAAAGTTAGACAATGAGGGAAGCTGACAGGAAGAAAGTGAATTTCTTTTAAATGTAGTGTGGGAGGACAGGTTTATGGATACCACGGACTGCCAAAAAGACAAGTGTGGGTTCTAGATCAAGCCTGAACTCTCCATAAAATGACAAAAGTGAGGATATTGGTCACATGATGAGAAGACAAGCCACTGGAAAAGACAATCATGCTAGGAAAAGCTGAAGGCGGCAGGAAGAGGAAGACCCAACATGAGTTGGATTGACTCAACCAAGGAAGCCACGGCCTTCAGTTTGCAAGACCCGAACAAGACTGTAAACGATAGAAAGTTTTGGAGGAAATTAATTCATAGGGTCGACATAAGTCGGAAGTGACTTGACAGCATTTAACACATACACAAGCTTTCAGGAGTCAGAGCTTCTCTTTGTCAGTGTTGACTCTCAAAAGCTTACATACCAAAATCTTGAGGGTGCTATTGGACTTGAATCTAGGTCTTCTACTGCAGATCAACTTAGCTACCCTCCTGAAACTGTCTGTCTTCATTGTGCTCTGTGATTAATCTCTTGGCTTGGATTGTTGCAACTCTTTTAGATGCAGAAGTACTGAATGAAGCAAAACGTGTAGCAGATGACTTGTTCAAGTGGAACAAAGACAATACAGAATTGCAAAGTAGAATTCGTAAGTGATTCAGAGACTGTGATTCAGAAGAATTTTGTTTGCAAGCCCCTTTCCTGAAATAGCATCTGCTGAAAATATCATTTATTTATATCTTTCCCCGCACAGTGGTCCAAGAGAGCTTCCATGGAAATGTATAACCAGTATAACTTCTGCTTGTGTGAATTCCATGGGTGCTGAATTTGGAACAGAACTTGTGAGACAATGTCACTTAAATAAATTTCTTTTAAGTCAAAGCCCCTCCAATATACAGAACAGTGCAACGAGATTTGTAGAACACATAGATGTAACAGAGAGGAGAAGCTTGCAGAGGATAAAGTCTTTGCATTCACGTAAGCAGCTGGTTATTGCTTGATACAACCTAGTGGTGAGGATGGGGTTGCCAACCTCCAGGTGACACCTGGAGATCTGCTATTACAGTGGATCTCCAGAAAACCAAGGTCAGTTCCCCTGGAGGAAATGGCTGCTTTGGAGGGTGGACTGTATGGCATTGTATCCTACTGAAGCTCCTCCCCCCTTCCCAAACCCCGCCCTCCTCAGGCTCCACCCCTGAAATCTCCAGGTATTTCCCAAGCTAGAGCTGGCAACCCTAGGTGAGGACAGTCCAATTTTTCTGGTTCACCAAGTTGTTGCCAGAGGCACTGCCTTTTACTCTTGGGTCGCTCCAAAACAGCAGTGCCCTACTTTCTAACCTGAACCAAAGTCCACAAAAACCAGGCACTCTCAGCTTGAACCATAGAGTCAGGCTGCAAGTGGTCTGCAAAAAGGGATTTCATATTCAGGTTTCATAAGGTGACCTCAGAGCAAGCCTCCAGTCTTCCCCCTCCACCCAGCAGAGATTATGTTTATGGAATGACAATGGGTTCTACCAGGTAAAGTATATCTACATTTCTAAATGTCTGTTTAGAGGCCATCTGGCAGTTAACTCAGTCTCCAGTAATTCTTTGTCTAAATTCTTTGTCTTTCTTGCTCTGTCCCTCAAGATACTGGGATAAACCAATCAATCATTCAAATGTTTAGCAATCCTTCCTGATGCTAATCAGGGACATCTCCCACCTTTTGTCCACCCTGGCCAGGACCATTAGTAAGTCAGATAACCCATTTAACTAGCTACCCAACACCTGGCTTCTATTGTTAAATCCAGACCCTGCCTCTATGGAAGCTCATTGGTCATACCTAAGGTCTGCCCCTACTGGCATCACACACCCTTGGGACTCATCATTGGTCCAGGTAATCTATTGTTCTCTCCTGAGACCAGCCCCCAGGGCCACCCATTGGTCTGCATTCTTTGCCAATGCCTATATCCCAGCACACACATGGCCTTAGACGGTGTGTTTTCTGCCATGATCCAAGATGGCAGGCCACCCCTGAACTCTCTGAGTTTAGACCAGAATCCATGGACCTCTGCACATCTGGACAGGTTGTATCACCCCTCTATAGCCCATCAATCACCTCTGCTTCCTTACTGTGTGAATATTGTGTGTATGCTTGAGAATATTTAGTAAAGAAATCATTATTTTAGCCACCTAGTTTCTGTGTCTGTTCCTGGGTGCTTGGGAATTCTAACTCTGGTATACACAGGTCAGATCCTATGGATAAGCCAATTGAATATTAATAATTACAATTCCCCATCTTTATTAAATAATAGAGCAATTTGGCTAACAAAGTGCCAAGGTATCTTAATGCAGTTCTCTGGGAACAAGGAAGAAACTGAGCAGCAGAGAAAGGAGGCTTCAGCTTGAGAAACGCAGCCCTACAAGAACCATATGATTCAATAATCTACTAAATTTACGCTCCCTTTGCAGTTAAAAGGTAGAAATTTAAATTACTTTCTACGAGGTGTTAAAAGCCCAGAATTTGTACAGCTCCCCAGCAAACAGACTCTCCCTCTACTGGCTCCCTCCAGCCACAGACTCCACCCCTACTGAGCTCAACCAATTAGTTCTTGGGGGGTTACAGGAGCAGCATCTGATAACACAAAAAACCAGGGTTCCCCAACGTGGTGCCTGTGAGTGCCACGGTGCCTGTCAACACCTTTCCTGGCGCTCGTCATTGTTTTTAGGACATGACTGGGGCCAGATGGGGCTTTACTCTGACAACAACCCTGTGAGGTAGATTAGGCTGAGAATGTATGACTGGCCCAACATCACCCAGCAAGCTACCATGGCAGAGTGAGGAGTCGAACCCGGGACTCCCAGATCCTAGTCTGACTCTCTGACCACTACATCACACTGGCTTTCAGTGGCAGATGACAGACACAGCACAGATGGCTTTATGCTCATCTTTTTAAATCCTTTTTAAATTCCCTACCTGGTTGTCTCTCACTCTGTTCCCTGTTGGTGGCCTACCACACTGGTGTGGCTGGGCTTGTGGCTGCTGCCCCCACCCTTGTGGTTCTGAAGCCACTTGTGGCTCCTCTGAGCACCATTTCCCAAGGTGGCTCCCTAGCAATGGCCCAGGAATGAGAGAAAGGCCAGTGAGGCTTGTGGTGGGCAGGTGGTTTGCACCTTGACAGAGCTGCTGCCACGGGGACTGAAGGGCAAGCCACGAGGAAACCCTGAGCTGTGGGCCAGGGATGGATATAGAGGGCCCATCCTCTCCAACAACCCCATTCCCTTCTCCATCGCCTCCACATTTCCATCCCAGCGACACCTGGTGTTTGTCATGAAGACAGCAGGCTGGCGACGGAGAAGAGAGAGTAAAACCACCATGGCCACCATTCTCTTCACTATCACTTCCTTGTTATGCTTATGAGCTGATACGGGGTTAGGGTTAGAGTGGGCTGTAACCTGGACCCTGTAAGTCCAATCCTCACCAAACTTGGAGGGCAGCTGGAGTCAGCTGACGATCCCCTGTAAATATGGTGTCTCGAGCACACTGTGGTATGTGTGTTCTACCCCATCACAAACCTCATGAGCCGAACCAATTTGCTTCACATCCAGAAGTTCATGATGATTCTTTGCTCACTAACTGGGCACACCATGAACCACAAATCGAAATGAACTGCATTTTCCCAATTCATGCCCATCCCTAGTGCTGGACTCAGCCCCAAGCAATTTATTCATGTATATAATAAAATGGTGGTGGAAAGTGCCATCAAGTCACAACAACTAACTTATGGTGACATGACATCGTAGGGTTTTCAAGGCAAGAGACAGTCAGAAGTGGTTTGCCATTGCCTTCCTCCGTGTCATGACCCTGGACTTCCTTTGTGGTCTCCCATTCAAATACTAGCCAGGGCCAACCCTACTTAGCTTCCGAGATCTGAGGAGAACAAACTCGCCTGGACTATAGTCACATTTTCAGAAGGGCTCCTGTTAATTTCCCTTTCCTGTTCTCTTTCCCCATGTCCTGGCTGGGTTTAAAGGAGACATCAAAGAAAAGAAGAAGTATGGCTGGTTAGCCTTCAAAGGTCATCTCTATTATTTGTCCATTGAAAAGGGGGGTTTGATTGAAGCCCGGTACGACTGTGAAAAAAATAACTCGATGTTTGCTTTTATCCAAAGCGAAGAGGAGGAGGTGAGCAAAACATGGGACAGCCCTTTGGAGGAGGAGGAGGATTATGATTTCATGACATAACCCATTAACTGGCCGTAGGGTCCAGGTCACTTGGACATGGACATCCTGTTGATTCTCACTCTTCTTTTGTCTGAACTGGAGGAGGTCTTACAGACAGTCTCAGCATTTCTGTGTATTGGTGGTGAGTTATGGATTCTGTACCTTGTCTGTCAATTCAGAAATGTACAGGTACAACATGCGTGAAGCAAGCAGACACTTATGGAGGGGTTGTTGGTGTTGGAGTAAGGCAACTCGGCATGCCTGGCTCTTGGCAGGTGCTACATTGCTCTAGATTTGTGTGTATGTATTATCTTCTTATGTAAGTTTCACTGAACTTGCAAAGCAGAGCTCTTCAGCTTGGCTTTTAGTTAGGTAGGTTTGGTTACTGTGGGCTGCTTTCTAGTTTTATTTGGATTATATTTTTAAACTGAGATTTGTTAATGTTTTCACTGTTGTCAGTTGCATCTAGACTGCCTGGTGGTGCGGGCAGCATAGACATTAAAAAAATAAATGGGGTCCCTCCCTTATGCCTAACCTGGGAACTTCTCTCTGACTCCTCTTTCTCTTCCTATGCCTCTCTCTCCTTGGGGACCTGCAAGGAGCAGGACGCATCTGCAGGGGTCTCCTGTAGAAGCCATGCATCACACTTGTACGTTTGTAATGCTGGGTTAGCCAGTCACTTGTCATAGGGAAAAATTTCCTTTAGATTAGGCTCCTCTCTCTCCTTCCACCAAGAAATGGATGCAAACTGAATCTACTTCAATAAATGCAAATTTTATCTCTTTGCAATATGCTTTACTATGCTAATGCATATCCCCAATAGTTTGTCTTAAGGCAGCAAATGGGTCCCATAATGGCATCCCCTTTGCAAACCTCAGCCTCTTTCTCCGGCAGCTGCATTCCCAGATGACAGCCCATACCATATATCCAACTCTTGCCCGGGCAACCCCATCCAGCATCACTTGCCACCCTCCACTGCCTGTTAATATTAGCATTTGTTGTTAATGGCTAACTAAGCTATGCTAGAACTGGAGAAGAAACCGTAATGCTGCAGGACAGCGTGGCCCAAACTCCCTTCCCTTCCTAATCGAAATCCTTTGGGGATGTGCACTCCCAATTTTACCTCCAACATTTCTAACCTTTAATATAATAACCGCTGCCGTGAGTCACTTATTTCCATCATTTTCAGTGAAACATTTTTTTCAAGCAGGGATCAATAATCATCCTGTTGTTCAGATCCCTGAGTTGTTGGAATCTCAGAATCAACGCACAAAGAAGCCCTATCTTGGAATTTGCCACAAGGCAGCTGATATTTAAGGGTAAACTGCCTCTAAGCATTAAGGTTTCATTTGATTTTTGTGGCTACCAGACATTCATAGATGAATCCTTGGAGGGTCCATCTAATCTCCTTTTGAAGCCATCTGAAGCAGTTAACACAAGCCCATAACACAAATAAATAACATAGGTTAGTTTTGGTTTACTTATTGATATACCCAAACCTTATTGCATTCTTTATTGGATGTCCCAGCTGTCTATGTCTGTGGCCATCACTAATTTTTTTTTTTACGGTGAATACCACATTTTAATCACTTTCTGTGTGGAAAAAGTGTTTCTTTTTGTCCATCCTGAATCTCCTTCATTGGATTCCCTTGACTTCTAGTATTCTGGAAGAGGGGGGAAAAGTTCTCTTTGTTCACTCCCACCCCCCCGTGCATAATTTTATAAACCTCATTCATGTCCCCCCTTCCCTTAGTTGTCTCTTTCTAAAACAAGATGTTCCAGACTCTTCAGGTTTTGCTCCTAGAAAAGGCACTCCAACCCCCAAATCAACTGGGTTGCCCTCTTCTGGTCACTACAGCGTCCCGCTCAGACGGGTCTTTGGATCCAACCCAGACATGAGTGCCTGGCGGATTTAAAGGGAATGATCAGACAGTGACATCTGGGAAAGGTGCCACTTCCATGATCAGTGTGTTCAGCCCCGCCAGGGAGCCGTCTTTTTAAGATATCGGTGAAAGTCCGAGGCTAATGCTTCCCAACGGGCCAGTGACGGACATTCCCCTGTCTGATTGTTCCAGCGCACAATCCTCCTATCGGGATGGTCTGACTCCAGACCATCCTGAACGGCCGCCATTTAAAAAAATTCTTAGCAATATGTGCCGTCTAGACAATCCACTGCAGAGTCCACGCACAGTAAGGGGATTCACAGGGGAGCTGTCTGGTTGTGCAACACTGGATAAAAAAGGTCGGAATCAAATTAGAGCCGGGCCAATGGTGGGATTAGCTGCCTGTCTGAATGCAGCCTATGTCAAAAAGAATATTGCAAAACTGGGAAAAGTACAGAACTGCACACAGTATTCCAAATGAGGCTGCACCATAGATACACACAGGGGCATCATAAGATTGGCTGTTTTATTTTCAATCCCTTTCCTAATAATCCCCAGAAAAGTCTTTGCCTTTTTCACTACTGCAGCACACAGGATAGACACTTGCCTTGAGCAATTCGCTACAATGCCCAGGTGTTTTGAAAAACATTACCTTTTCAAACAATCCTAGGAAATCTAGCACACAGTGCCAACTTGTGTTGTCTCTGCCTGGCACCCTAATTTTGCCTGTCAGTCTACACAGGGAAGACCAAGAACAGATATCTTGACACTTAAGGCATAATTGTTAACCTCTTATTTGATCTGCTTCCATTTGATACTCTAAATTAGTCTTTACCTCGATGATGCAATCAGATGCAGACTGAAGTGATTATATCAGCCACATTCAAGTCCAGAAGCGCCTTAGAGACCAACAAGGTTTTCAGAGTATAAGCGTTCAAAAGTCAAAGCTCCCTTCATCAGCTTTGATTATCGAAAGTTTCTGCCCAAAAATCCTCTTGGATTTTTCTAAGGTGGTATTGCAATCTAGATGTTCTACTGCAGACCAACACAGCTAGCTACCCCCTGAGTTGGTTATATGTAAAACAAATTTTTGTGACCAGAGATATTTAGGGGGTTATCTTCTAGGAAATTTCAAATATGTTTTCTTCCTTCTGTTCAGTCCAAGAATTTTGATTTTTTTTTTTTTGTCTGTTTCTCACTTATTTTCTGTTATCTGACCTCCTGCACTCATCCCCCCCGCCCCCAGCTTACCGATGTCTGGAACGGGTCTGAGAGAAGACTCCAGTCCCCCATTCTAAGACTCTCAGTTTGTGTTTTTACAGCGTTTTTTAGAAGAGCTGGTTCGCAGGAGACAAGCTCCTCACTCGTTTGGACTTATCTTTGTCAGAAACGTTTGGACATGGGACACTGGTTACGAACTAGAGGCGAAAGATGCGTGAGTGCCTGAATGAAATTTCTCACATAATAGCAACTTTCTCAAAAACATATCTTTGTTGCATTCCTGTACTGTACTGTACTGAGTGTTTTTCATATTTTGCATACAATAGAACTGGAATCTTGATGACGATTGTGTCCAGACAATGTAGGATTTCAGTTTTGAAGTTTCTAAGAGGATACATTGGAAACAGTTGATGTCTAATGGGCTAGGGATGCTGAAAACTTCACTGCGAACAGATCTGGCAGGTGAAAGTTCAGTTTTTGGTTTCCACATTCTCTTGAGAGTTAAGCCTCCAGAGAGCCATCCAGCACAAATATTATGCTAAACAGCTGTGAGACTGTGCAGTAGTTGTGCTGGCGGAGTCTCATTTCCTTTTGCATTGCAGCTAGTTTTGCATCTGTCCAGTACATGAAATAGATTCTCCCAAGGGTCATGGATGCTGGATCAAGTAATTAAGTGACCCAGCCTGGGTGGGGGGGCTGTAATTCCCATAAGTCTGTGCAAAAGCAAGTTTGAGTGAAAAAAAAATGGTTATACAGACTTTGTCTAACACAAAACAGTAAAGCTCTTTTTAAAAAAGGATTTATTAATAACCAGCTAGTTTGCAATCTATTGAAACATTTGGTTATGGAGTAATACCATGATAACAGCTTGGGGTTACAGGGAATCAGTCTTCAGTGAAGCTGTGTCAGAACATGCATATATATAGAGAAGAAGAAGAGATTGAATTTATACCCCGCTCTTCACTCAGAGTCTCAGAATGGCTTACAAACTCCTTTCCCTTCCCCTCCTCACAACAGACACCCTGTGAGGTAGGCGGGGCTGAGAGAACTCTGACAGAAACTGCTCTTTTTCAAGAACAGCTGTGCCAGAGCTTGTGACTGACCCAAGGTCACATCAGCAGGTGCAAGTGGAGGAGTGGGGAATCAAACCCGGTTCTCCCAGATTAGAATCCACGCACTTAACCACTACACCAAACTGTAAAACACTGCCGATTCTCCATTGTGGATTCCAACGTGTGCTGTAAAGGTAACAGTAAGATAACGTGTCCAAAGGGCTCTGAATATTAGAAATCTTCTGAAGAAATGAGGAGTGACTCATGAAAGCTCCTTCCCTGCCACAAATTTGGTTAGTCTAAGGTGCTACTGAACTCTTGCTCTTTTCTACTACTAGAAATCCTGTATAAATGTTCAGTGTTCATTATTTAAAGTAGAAATGAAAATCTGACTGAATTTGATTGTTGCTTCAGCCTTAACAGCTAAGCCCCTGGTAGCGTCTAAGTGAACATATGAGAGATCAGCTCTAAAACCACATTCGGGGGGTGGGGGCTTAAGGGACACAGGGACTGGGCATTATGCTGGCACATCTCAGAGTTGCGTTGGTGTATCCTGGAGTTATACCAGCCTAGAGGTGCAGTTAGGGCTGCTAAGTCTCCAGCTCCAGCTGCCCTCTGCGTGCCAATTAGCTGGTTAGTGGGTGGGACTTACCAGCAGTGGGGGGCAATCTACTTTCGTGGGCTAGTTTATTATAGGAAAAGGAGCTATATAGAACCAATCAGGGAGGCTACTTCAGACCATCTGACCCTGAGGTTGCTAGAACTACAGTTCCCAGAATTCATTATATTTTTAAAGATACAGTAAAGAATTTGCTCTGCTTTACTATTCTGATCTCTGCTGCAGGCAGCACAGTTGCTGTATCCTGTAGTTATGCCAGCCAAGTGGTGCAGTTAGGGCTCCAGGTCTCCATCCCCAGCTGCCACCCACCCATCCCCTGCTCCCAATCAGCTGGCTGGTGGGTGGGACTTAGCAGCAGCGGGGGGGGGGGGCTAGCCCAGTGTGTCTGTGATGTTACCAGCAGGCAGCAACCTCAATTCTGGCACACACTGGAAATGATATCATCATGTTCCAGCAACACAGAGCACTGTTATCTGGGCAAAAACTGTATGATAAAAATGGCTTCTAACCCAAATACCAGCATGTCCCATATCACCAGTGACACAATGAGGTCACTCCCAGAACATGCCAAGAGTGAAGTCACTGTGTTGCCAGTGATGTGCCTGGCAACCCCTAGGTGCAGTGGTGTAGCAGCAGTCAACTACTGGCAGGCCTCCACTGTGGCCATCTGCCGGAGACACAGCAGAGTACCTACTGCATCAGTGCAGACGGAGGCATTCCCAGGGGCACAGCAAGAGTTAGTCAGCTCCCTAACCCCCTCCAGCCTGGGAACACAATCCCAAACTGGGGGCAAGTTATTCTAGTGAAATTGCAGAAGACCACTCTCATCTTGAAAAATCAGGTGATGCGCCATACTTTCTCCATTTGTGCCTGAATTGCCTTTGAGACCCAAACACCTCCGTCTCTTTCTTTCCTTTGTACACAGGTATAGTTGATGTCCTGAGCTAGGGAACATATTGTTTATATCTCTTTGCGACTGGTACAAGGATGGAGGGAGTAGCAGGGAGATTTCCTGGTTCTCTGTGCTGGATGCTTACCAGATAGCACTGGTATTCAGTTGGCCTCGGGAGAGTCTGAGATCTTTCACGCCTGTCAGGACCAGTTATGTATTATTGAAAGGACCAGTGAAATTAATGATCTTAAGAGTGCCCCTGAAATTGGAAGCTCAGTGCAGATCGAAACCACAGAACAGCAGAGACCGAAACTGTAGAACAGTGTTGTGCAGTTGGCCAGTTCCAGGGGATCCCTCCGTTGTCATTCCCCAGGGTTCCCAACAGAGGAAGGGACCTAAGCATATTCTTTTCTTCCGCTGACTCTGCTGTAGATGTGATTTCCTTCTGTAGACTATTCAAGCTACTTAATAAAATCTCATTTCCTTCACAATTTGTGTGTTCATTGCCTCCATATTCCTTTGAATATGGAAAATGGGATTGAGCAGGTTGAGAAAGAAGTACTTTTCTCCCTTTCTCACAATACAAGAACTCGTGGGCACTCCATGAAATTGCTGAGCAGTCGGGTTAGAACAGACAAAAGGAAGGACTTCTTCACCCAAAGAGTGATTAACACTTGGATTCACTGCCACAGGAGGTGGTAGCTAAGCATGGACAGTTTCAAGAGGGAATTAGATAAACATATGGAGCAGAAGTCCACCAGTGGCTATTAACCACAGGGTATAGATGGGAACTCTCAGTCTGGGGCAGGTGATGCACTCTATTTTTCGTGCTGGAGGGGGCAGCAGTGGGAGGGCTGCTAGTGTCCTGGCCCCACTGCTGGACCTCCTGATGGCACCTGGTATTTTTTGGCCGCTGTGTGACAGAGTGTTGGACTAGATGGGCCATTGGTCTGATTCAACATTGGCTTCTCTTATGTTCTTATGTTCTTAAAGGCATTGTCTAACCCTAACCCCTAACTCTAAAGGTTATGCCAGCAAAAACCATGGCATAGCCTTTAGGTGTCTAGGCAACATAAAAGACAAGGCATCCCCCCACAGCCTGATCCTGTCCAAAAGCCCTGGTGTAACACCGGATGCCAAATAAGGCTGCAGCCAAACACATCCCTCCTCAGCCGTGGCCAAACCCCCTCTCCCACACCCGATCACACACACACACACCCAAGTGCCGTGACCCCCTCCTATCAGCTCTGTGACACGGACTCAGGGGAAGCGCCTGAGGAGCCAAGTCCATTGGGGCCAGGGAGGGCCTAACTTGGCAGGGGCCCTGGCTAGCAATGTGCCAGTGGTGCCAGAGGTCACCTCCAAGCAAGTCCTTGATGCTGCCCCCCCCGAGCAGGTCTCAAACCTGGGCCTATAGCCCCCCCCCCCCATTTCCACTCTGTAGGAACGGGGCTGGCAGAATGCCTGGGTTGAGGTGGCCCCAAAGAGGCGCAGTGCCAGACTAGCTGTGCACAACCCAACCCCATCCCGGAGCCATGAAGCAAGAGGGACAGTTCTTTGCAGGGTCCAGGCCAAAGCCCAGCACAACCGCAGGAGCTTCAAGACCGGATAAAAGTACTTCCTTTTATCTGTTCTAACCCGACTGCTCAACAATTTCATGGAGTGCCCACGAGTTCTTGTATTGTGAGAAACAGAGAAAAGTGCTTCTTTCTCAACCTGCTTTATCCCATGCATAATCTTATAAACCTCAATCATGTCACCCCTCAGCCGTTGTTTCTCCAAGCTAAAGAGCCCCAAGCGTTTTAACCTTTCTTCATACAGAAAGCTGATTTTTTCCCCAGTGATTAATTTGATGTTCCAGTTCCCTCTTGCATCCCTGTTATTTTTGGCCATGGTATAGGTGTCCCTCTCCTGCTAATGGGCAAATGTTTCAGTTTTTTTGGTTTTTTTGGCCCCCCCAAAGGGGATTTTTTATTGCTTTTTGTATTTACTACAAACTACAACAGAAAATTCCAGGGTGGGGAACTACAAACTATGGGAGAAAGAAAAGATAACCTCTAAAAACCCAAGAGTTGGTGATCATACAATCAGTTTAGATACAAATCTATCTCTTAAATGTTACTGACTTCCACTAAAGATGATCATCTCACTAAAATCTTATTCTTTTCACTCGCTAATACGACTATAGTTTCATAAAGAGCTGTCTTCTACAAATAAATTTCTTGCTAGCATCTTCCAGAGATCTTTAACAAACTATTTTTTCCCCTCTTTTTCCCCTTAAATAATAGCTTGATTTGGGGGCAACCACTCCCAATTTAGAGTCTGAGTCCTCTGAGAAAGAGCCAGTCTCTCCTTCTTCTTCGCTTTCCTTGGTGCCATCCGGGGTGCCTTCTCCCTCTCCTGGTGGACAACCATGTTGACGCAAAAATTCACAAGCCTTATCCATTGAATCAATCCTTTCTTTGCCATTTGCATATCGAAAGATTAGTCCCTCGGGAATCAGCCATCTGTATGCGACATTCTGGCCTTGTAAAAATGTCACCAAATCTCTATATTTCCTCCTTTTTCTTCTTATCTCAAATGGAATGTCCTTCATAACTTTAATTTCCTTGTCTCTCCACGTCAAGGTAGTCCCGTTGGTCACTTTCAAGAGTTGATCTCTTGTTCTCCTTCAAGAGAATCTAATAGTAATTTCCCTTGGCAGATCATTCTTTCGAATATACTCCGAATACGATCGAAAGACCATATCTATTTCGCCTTGAAGTTGGTCCAATGTCATATCTGCCAAAGGGGCCAAAAAAATCACCCACGATTTGGTATAGATTCTCCCCTTTCTCCTCTTTAATCCCTTGAAGTCTCAAGATGTAGCTTGCCTTTTCCATTTGTAGCTGTAATACACAAGACTCTTCGATCTGGCACTTTTTATCAAGTGCCTGCAGCTTTTTATCCATTTTTTTTTCAAGTTGGAACCAATCTCTTTAAGTTCCTGCTCCGCTTTTTCGATTTTCTTTGCATTTACTGCTGTCTGCGCCGGTTGAGCATCAAGCTTATTATCTATAGCAGTAATTTTCTCCAGTAGAGGGCAAAGTGCCTCTGCCAGCAACCTTTGGAGTTCTGCAGTTTGGTCCTGTCTAGGCGTTGAACTCAGAGGGCTGGAACTTCCTGCAGAAGGTTTAACTTTCGGTATCTTGTCCCTCGCATCTTTCGGAGGCGCCATGTTTGGGGATTGTTTACCATTAGCAAAAGTTCATCAAAGTCTCTGGAAGATCTTAATCCCGCCGGTAAGCTCACACAAACAGGCAGAAGGCAGAGTAGCAAGAGGAAAGATAGCTTTATTAACAGAGGGAACCCTCTCAGCTCAGTGTCAAGCTGAAGAGCTCAACTGAGTAACACTAGGAGACGACTTTTATACCCTCTGATGATCCTCCCATCACAACATGTTAAGACCTCCCTTATGACATCAACCAGGCATGCTCAGTTGAGTTTTCTTTGTCTGAGATATGGAGCGTGCATACTTGTAATCTCATTGTTCTCCTTGGCACATGCGTACAAGAACTTTATAAGTGATAAACAAGTTTCAAACTTTGTTTCAAAGTCATGCTGCTAGACACTGAGATATCAGTTAGCGAACAAAGCATTACTATAAATTCAGATGCACAAAGCAAGTTTTCAACACCTTGCCGAATGTGGGTTTTTAATAAAGATGTTGCCTCTAGGTTCTACCACTGTCTGGGTCTGGTCTTCAGACATTCCAAAATTATATTCTGTTTAAACAAAGCATTATTACATGTCTTTGAGGCCTAGATACAAAATGTTGCTAGCTTGTGTCCGTAGTTTTTGTGCTGCCTCAGTCAGCATTAACTGTAGGTTAGTAAAACTGCTGTCTATCTTTAAGTATAGTTGCACCTGGGAATTGTAGTCTCTCCCCTCTAACTGGCTCATCAAGTGTAATTTTCTGAGCCCAGAGGCTGGAAGATAAGGAGTTTTATGGTCTCTTCCGTTTTCTTTGTCTGTACTAATCACAAGGAGAGAGGAAAACTCATCTCTTTCTCACCATGTATCCATAGAACTGACCTAGATCTCAAAGATGTAACTTCCCAAACCCAGCTATCGACTTGATTGTGAGTAAATGAACTATTAAATGCATGTGAAGTTAAATAAAGATGATCTAAGCTCTCTTCCATGGTCGTGTGTTGAGTAACACCTAGAAGGCATTGGCGTCAGCTAAAGCTCGTGCCAGACAGGATAGTTTTATTTTTAACATTTGGATAACATTCAGTGAACAAAGCATCTTTAGAAGGCACAACATTGTTGTCTTGGGCTAACAAAGAGACCTTTTGCCAAAGCAAGAACTTGGAACAAAAGATATAACATTTGTGTCCTCCAAGATATCCCCTTCCATAGAAATGTGTTTACAGTTTCAGCTTTGAAGTCACAATAGCTCTATATTCTCTTACAAACAGATTAATTGCAGACAGGGCTTTTTTTGTAGAAAAAGCCCAGCAGGAACTCATTAGCATAACAGGCCACACCCAATAGCAGAAATTAGCACATTGGGCCACACCCCTGACAGCACAGCTCATTAGCATATTAGGCCATACCCCCATGCCGGTCCTTGGCTTGCCTGGGCACCCCATGGCTGTGGAGAGTATGATATGTTCAACAACCCTGTGAGGTATGTTAGGTTGAAGGTCTGTGAATGGTCCATAATCCCCCAGGCAGCTTTTATAACAAGAAGCTGGGACCTGCACAGCATCCTCTGAAGTGCTATCAGGTACATATCAGTGGCGATAATAGGGTGACTGCTGGCACCTTTTCCTATCATTTTTTGCCTTGTGGTATTGTGCTTGTGGTGTGAGCTGTCTTTTTTGTGGTGTGGCATGGTTGTGTTATTGGGTTTGTTTCTTTTGAAGGGGAAGTGATGTGCTGTGAGGACATATTTTACCTCAGGATACACCAGGTCGCATATGCAACTGACAGTTTCAACTGTCTCGGGGGGGGGAGTTTGAGGTGCGGAGTTTGAGGTGCTTCCATATGCGAATGACCTTGAAATGCTGGCCCAATCAGAGAAGAGTGGCCCAGGCTGCAGTGGGTGGCCTAGGCTGCATGGGTCGGAGAGAAGTACAGACGCAGCAGCCATCCAATGCCAACTGATTACTCTTGACTGGCAGTTCATCTGGCACCGGGTGATGTGGTACTCTTCAAGGGCCAATGGGAGAGCCTGGAATCATGAATAAATTAGTAAGCCTTTTATATATATATATATCTAAGATTTACTTCTTTAACTCATTAGATTACATGAGGGGAGTTTTGAGTTTGGGTTTTTTTCTTTACCCAAAGGAGGTTGGGTAGCCCTTCTGTCTGGTCTGCCGTTTCTAATTTCATTACTCTGTTGTTTGGATTTTTAATCCAATCTGCAATCCAGACCAGGCTCTCTGTTTGGTAATATAGCTTAATTTGGGGTACCACTAAGCCTCCTCTGTTTTTTTCATCTTGTAGCACTTTAAATTTGATTCTTGGTTTTTTGCCATTCCTTATTAACATATTGATTTGCTTTTGCCAATCTTTCAAAGTTTTTTCTTGTATATTAATTGGTATCATCTGGAATAAAAAAATATCTTTGGCAATATATTCATTTTGATTGCTGAAATCTGGAAGAGCACGTCATCACACAGACTTCAGTCTGAGATGAAAGGGTTGCTTCTTTTGTCAATTGCAACTCTTCTGCAGCAAGAAACCAACAAAGAGCAAACATTAGAGACTGTTACCTTGACTTTGCATTAGATACTGCTATGTTGATTCTATTGTTTATTTGTCTTGAGTTACATTGTAAGGTAAACTAAGGCTACAAGGCTATTGTAAATTGTGTGGCAAGACGATCTCTTTAAGAGCAGCACAATTACCACTTTTTTTTTTGCTTGTTATTGCAGGTGATTTGGAAAGATTTCTAGAGGTTTTTGAATAATTGACAATTTGCATTAAATGTATCATATTTAAATAATAGAATTTAATAGAAAATGACTTTAATGTGATTTTGGATTGAAGTTGTTTCTTTTTTTATTTTCAATATAAGTTTTATTGGTTTTCCAAAATAAAAAAGAATAAAAAGGAGAGCAGTACATTTTAAAAAAAGTTTAGCCAAGTGTCTCGTTCATAACATCATATTTGCTTACATGTTACTTTTTTTCTACTTAAATTATATCTAGCAACTAAAACCATATAATAACAGCTCTGTTCCCAATATATAACTAATTTTCCTATATCCTATCTACTATAAGTCAATGTATCTATACGACACTATTCTTAGCCAATTTTATATCAAAAGGGAAAGGAAAGGAAGGAAACAGGTACAGAAATAAATCTATGCTTAAAGCAAACAAACCAACAACAACAACAAAATTTCTCATCAATTCCATATTATTTCTCAATAGGTTAAAATTATAAGTTGGACAAATGTTATTCTGCATGTTATCTCCGTTGTATCTTTAAGATGTTCTTTCGTATTTTTAGGTAAAGGTAAAGGTTCCCTTGCTCGAAAGCCAGTCGAATCCGACTCTAGGGTTGCGGTGCTCATCTCCGTTTCAAAGCCGAAGAGCCAGCGCTGTCCGAAGACGTTTCCGTGGTCATGTGGCTGGCATGACTAAACACCAAGGTGCACGGAACGCTGTTACGCTGTTCGTATTTTTAACCATATTAAATTTCAAAATCAAGTTAACAAACCTATTCCCGGTATTCCTTTGTTTCTATTGCATTTGAGAAAGCCATAACGCTCTTGCATCCACAATCTTATAAGTCTCTGTGTAGTTGCGCAGTTAAGAAAACAGTAGTTCAGTTGCCATTTTAGATTGAAAAGCCCATTTCTTTTCCATAAATCAAATAATCCACCATTCTTTTTAAAGTTCTTTTAAAGTTGTAATTCCTTTAGAAATATTTTCCAGGTAGCAGATAGGAGATTTCAATATAATCTTAAGCCCCTGCATATGTTATTACTGCTTTAACTTCCCAAGTCTCTTCACAGCCACTCACAGCAGGAATGGGTGGGAGGAATTCCACTCCACATTCCTTAGCTTCTGGGGAGGATTTATGGGGGCAAATAAAAGTTCTTTCTCAAGCTTAGAAGTTGCGAGGAAGAAAAAAGTACTCATTAATTCTCCGCTGATGGTATAACAACATTGGAGGCTCTCTCTGTAGGGTTTTTTCCCACAGCTCGGCAGCCGTGCTTGTCACAGCTGATCTTTTGGAGCTTCTGCTTCAGGACAGTCTGACTCCGAGACCCAGTCGTTGCCACGGGCGGGGGTCTCAGATTAAGTCCTCTGCAACTGGTTCTTGCACCCGAAGTGCCAGTGGGACCTCTGTAAATCCAGACAGTCCCCTAAAAAGCACCAAACATTGGTGAGACTCAGGAGCCTCTGAGTACTCAACCGCTCTGTTATGGCGTAGCCCTGCCTCTCGATTGAAGTTGTTTCTAGATTGCCTGGAGGCATGGGCTGGGAGGTCACCAGTATGCTGATGACACCCAGCTCCATCTGATGTTGGGCGGCTGGTCTGACTCCAGACCGGAAGACCTGGACCGGGCCATTGTAGACCATCCATCTGCAACACTTAAGGTCTCTTTCTTTTCTTTATCTAATGTTCCAAAGAAATCTTTAGGAGCACACATGTGGGTCGTGCAGGCACTGTCCAGATAATCACATATGACTTTTTGTGCCTCCTTTTGTTAATACAAAACATTTCTTTAATGGTGGCTGTTTGGAGTTTCCTCCTTTTTTTTCTCTGGGAAAGGCATCTCTTTGTTTAAAGGCAATGCAATCCCTCTTAATGTGGCCTAGCTTCCCACAGAGGTGACAAACAATCCCACCTTGGTTATTTACATTCAAAGCCATCTGGTCAGCATTCGGTTTAAGTTCTTTGTCAGACTTTTCAATTTTTTTGTATGTTTCCTCCAACTGACCTATAACTTCTGTGAGGGTAAGATTACTCTTAGATTAAATCTAAGATGACAAAGTGCTGGGGTTATGGGATGGGGCTCAAAGTAATGGATGGTGTGGGGGTAATTTTATTTTATTCATTCAAGTTGTGTTCCCCCCCATGAGCATCCAAAGCAGCCTGCAATGCAAAAATACAATCTAAATAAAGAGTGGAAGAGAAATATAGTCTTCCAAGCATGAGACAGGTCTCTTTCTGTCTCTGCTACCAGATCTTCTTCCCAGCTCCAAGCTACAGACCCCTAAGGCTAAGAACCAAAGACCAAGTTGGAAGGGCCATGGCTCAGTGGTAGAGCACCTGCTTTACATGCCAGAGATCTTAGTTTCAAAACCTGGTATCTCCAGTTAAAAGGACCAGGCAGTAGGTGATGTAAAGGACCTCCACCTGAGGCCCTTGAGAGCCACTGCCAGTCTGAGTGGACAATACTGACCTTGGTGGACTGGTGGTCTTGTTCAGTGTAAGGCAGCTTCATGTGTGCTCAAGAGCACTTTGGTTTGCAATTTTGAGCCAGCTCAGACTTAGGAAAAAGTTGACCCACAAGGAAGGGTGAAGCTAAGGTTTAGTTACACACTGCATGGTTCTAAATACCTCCCCTCTTTTTTCAATGGATATTGGCCAAAACAGCTAAAGAGGCAATATATCACCCAAAATCGGATGCAAGACATTCTATTGAGGAATGCTGTTTTCCTACTTCTTGTGGAAAAATGTCCCAAGATATGAACAATCCCTCAAAATTATGCATCGGTGGCAACCCTAACAGAGAAAGAGAGAGCACGCAGTACTTGGATAAGCTCGCCCTGACCTGGATAACCCAGGCAAGCCAGATCTCATCAGATCTCAGGAGCTAAGCAGGGTCGACTCTGGCAAGTGGATGGGAGACCTTCTTGAAATACCAGAGGCGAGGGGGAGGGAGGCTTTATTCAGCCATCTCTCTGAATATCCTCCTGGCTGCCAGTAGGGGTCAGTCACCAGAGGTTGCCATGACATCCAGGTGCACACACACGGACACACACATACACATTTTAAAAAATACAGAAATGCCAAGTACTTGGATAAACTAGAGAATAAAGCTTGAGTCCAGGGGCAGTTTAAAGACCAACGAAGTTTAATTCTGGGTATAAGCTTTCATGTGCATGCACACTTCTCCAGATACATTGAAACAAGGCTTCCTTAACCATTACATATGGGGGTTTAGATGCCAGGAAAATCTAATTAGAGTCAAGATGCATAAGTAACTGAGCGATAAATATAACAAAGTTTGGATTAAAGCAGTTTGTAAGACCTGTGAATAGCAGCAAATTAGCATACAGGTAATAAAAGAGTTAACGAACAGATAGGAGAACTAAGTTTGAGTCCAGTGGCACCTTTAAGACCAACAAAATTTAATTCTGGGAGTAAGTGAGGACTGAGTGACTTAGCACCTGTAGTGAGAGAGGAACGTGATACCTCTGTTAAGCCTCGGATAAACCGGATTTGAATCCAGTAGCATTTTAGAGACCAACAAAGATAAGCTTTTGAGAGTCAAATCTCCTTGTTAGCCTCCAAGGTGCTACTGGATTCAAATCTAGCTGTTCTACTGCACACAACATGGCTACCCTCTGAAATTTACTTAGTCTGTGGTCACACAAACTAAATAATCCACTTTCAATCCACTTTTAGTACGCTTTCCAACTGGATTTTTACTGTGTGATCTGGCAGAATCCAATTCAAAAGTGCATCAAAAGTGGATTGAAAGTGGACTATTTAGTGTGTGTGACCACAACCTTAGATAAGTTACCTGGATAAAGAAGAAGGAGAGTAGGTTTTTATACCCCACTTTCTTCTACCATAAGGAGCAGCTTACAATCACCTTCCCTTCCCCTTCCCACAACAGTCACCTTGTGAGGTAGTGGGGCTGACAGAGTTCTGAGAGAACTGGGATTGGCCCAAGGTCACCCAGCAGGCTTCATGTGGAGGAAGAGTGCGGAATCAGACTCAGTTCTCCAGATTAGAGTCCATGCTCTTAATCACTACACCACACAGACTGGATAAATGATTAGGGACTGTGGTCTGTACTAGTCTGTATAGCTTGTAAATAACACAAATCAAATAAGTATAATGAAATAAAATATTGTAAAGTTTTAGTTAGCACTCGATTTACACATAATTGAGCAAAATGCACCTCTCTTGATTAGTGCTGTCTTTTCTTTTCAGCTATTGGAGCCCAGGGAAGCCAGAAAAAATCAAAGAAGATGAACCAAATGAGAAGAAGAGGAAGGGCTGTGCTTTTATAATAACAGCATGTCCAAATAGCCTCAAATGCTGGGATCATGACTACTGTCATTATAAGAAAAACTGGATCTGTAAGATGGAGCCTGATCCCAAAATAGTCTCATGAGGTGATATCCCAGTCTTCATGCAAGAAGAAGGGGGAAAACAAAAACAAAGCCAACTGCAGTGCCAGTCAGTGTCAGCTTGTGGAAAGAAGCTGAGAATAGCTCAAATTGCCTTGACTTCAGAACTCAAAAGCCCATTCCTCAGTGTTGGAAACAATAAAAAAGAACTTGCTTGGTGTGCTTTGAAGACTTAGTCACAGAAGCCAGGGATGTTGGCTTGGGCGTGAGGTACCTGGTCAGGGCTTCTATGATCTCATCGTAGGTACACTCTAGGATTGCCTTTGGGGCTAGGAGGCTTTTTGTGAGCCTGATGGTGTTCACCCCACAAGTGCTGAGGAGGAGGGCCCTTCTTTCTCCAGTGTCAGTCACCTCGTGGAAGGTGAGGTAACAGGTCAGCTGGTCCGTCCACGAATCCCATAGCTCGGCATGAGTGGGGTTGAAAGCTTCGAGGTATCCTGGAGCAGAGGCCATGACCCTAGCATGGTGCGGGGAACGATGTCTGGGAGAGCCGGGCACGCCAGTGGCGGTCCAAGTACATAACAGTAATCTTATGCAACTCCCTCCCCAGTGATATTCCTCTGTCCCTTCTATCACTCTCTTCCGCCAGTAGGTGAAGATTTTCGTTTTGTTTTGTCTGACATTCCCTCAGTGATCCCTCCTTCCTGCCTTATTTGCCATGTTGTGCTTTTATATGCATATTTTTTATCTCTGTTTTTAACTGGCGGGTTTTTAAATGTGGTTTTATTAGGCTTGCTTTAATTGTTAGCCTCATTGGTGGCCCTAACTGGAAAGAAAAGAAGGATATAAATGTCAAACTGGAACAATTAAATAGATGAAAAATTAATGTACAGGAGAGCATGTGCAGTCTGCACGTCTTCTGTGGCTGTTGGAGCTTTCACAAGGTGGAAGGACACCCTTGCACGTTCTCCCACACTGGCAGCCCACCAAAGGGTATTTATTGAGCCTGCAGGGTTAGAGACAGAAGAGGAAATGACAGCACTTTACACACACTCAACTGAGGCTCAGATAGTATGTATACTTCAAGTCAAGACAGGAAGGAGAAGGAGGATGGATTCATACCCCAACCTTCACTACCGGAAGGAGTCTCAGAACCATTTAGGATCCCTTTCCCTTCCACTCCCAACAACAGATACCCTGTGAGGGAGGTGGGGCTGAAAGAGCTCTCTGGAGAACTGCCCTTGAGAGAACAGCTCTGAAAGAAGTTATGACTGATGCAAGGTTACGCCAACAGCTGCATGTGGAGGAGTTGGGAATGAAACCCAGTTCTCCCAGATTAGAATCCACGGTATTAACCACTACACTAAAATGACTTTAGTACCACTAAGTCTAAAAGGATGCCTGTGTGATTAATGACCAAACTCAAGGAAGTCTAAAGGTCAAAAAAAAAGATTCTTTTAAAATGTGAAAGGTTTGCCTGTCTAAGGGACACAGAAAGGATTTTATTTTATTTTTTTTGCCAACAAGTCACACCTGATTTACGGTAATCCCATAACGTTTTCAAGACAAGAGATATTGATGTAATGTATTCGGCAAAGTGTTATCTGCCTATTGGAAGCCCATGTAAAGCTTCGTTCCTGGACAAGGATTGTAATTCCGCACTTCGGATTGGTTGTCCAGGAAGCACCATCCAATCAGGACGAACCTCAAACTCTTGGGGGGGAACGAACCCTATTGGTTCTTATTCGTGTAATCTTATTGGCTACTTATCTGTAAATAGGCATGGCTACATTAGCCGGGAACGTTTAAAAAGGAGCCAAGTTCCACTGTTTCTCTGTCATCTGTTGATCTGCTGTTTGCTGCTCTGGTTGACTTGAGCTGTTGCTGAATAAAGCTGATTCATTTTGCTGAAATCGTGTTAAGTGTCATACTTAACAATTGAGAAGTGGTTCACCAGGGCCTGCCTCTGCATAGGGACACTGATATTCCTTGGTGGTCTCCCATCCAAATACTGACCAGGGCCAGCCCTGCTTATCTTCTGAGATCTGACGAGATCAGCCTAGCCTGCATCCAGGTCAGGCTTAGAAAAGATCACAGGGTCTCGCAAAACAAATCTAAGTGGACAATAAGTTGAGCACAGGTAGAATTTGCTTTTTATCATGCTGTTTAGGTTTGCCATTGCTTTCCTCTCAAGGAGCAGGCACCTTTTAATTTCATGGCTGCAGTCACTGTCTGCAGTGATCTGGGATCCCAGGAACGTGAAGTCTGTCACTACTTCTACGACTTCCCCTTCTATTTGCCAAGGAGTGATGGGGCCGGATGCCATGATCTTAGTTTTTTTGATGTTGAGCTTCAAGCCCACTTTTGCGCTCTCCTCTTTCAGCCTGAGCAAGAGGCTCTTTAGGTCCTCTTCACTTTCTGCCATCAGAATGGTATCGTCTGCATATCTGAGGTTATTGATCTTTTCCCCAGCAATCTTAACTCCAGCTTGTGATTCATCCAGGCCAGCATTTCGCATGATGTACTCTGCATATAAATTAAATAAGCAAGGTGACAATATACATCCTTGTCGTACTCCTTTTCCTATGCTAAACCTATCAGTTGTTCCAAATCCGGTTCTAACTGTTGCTTCTTGACCCTTATACAGGTTTCTCAGGAGACATGTGAGGTGGTCTGGTACTCCTATCTCTTTAAGAACCTGCCATAGTTTATTGTGATCCACACAATCAAAGGCTTTAGCATAGTCAATGAAGCAGAAGTAGATGTTTTTCTGGTACTCTCTTGCTTTCTCCATAATCCAGTGAATGTTGGCATTTGAGTATCAATTAAAATGTGGACATTTAACACAAACCAAAAGATTGAACCTTAGTTTCTGGTTTACTTAGTATGTCACAAATTGTGTTCCTTGGCTTTTACCCATTCCGGGGGGAAAAGATTTTGGAAAACTTGGGGAAGAGGTGAAGTCTTTATCAGATGACACTATGGAATCATGTGTGTGTGTGTGTGTGTGTGTGTGTGTGAAGTGCCATCAAGTCACTCCTGTTTTATGGCAACCCTGGCTGATTCCACACTGGCTTTTCCCTCCGTTGTTTTACAGAACCCACGTTGGAACAGAAATTCCCCTCTGCATTGCATGCTGGTTTCACTTCCTTTGATTATCGGGTTTTATGGTAGCTTCCACACTCCATGCCACTTTTGATTGTTGGATTTTATTGTACCTTCTGCATAGATTTATGGCCGTTCTATGGCTGTTCAGGGGTGACTGTTCAGGTATTTGAATGTGGTTTTGAGCTGCACTTTTCCCTCCCAGTTGAGAAAATGTGGAGTGAATGCTAGATGCAGAATTGCCTCCTATGAATTAATGACTTTCAAAATCTCCTGTCGTTAATAGCCTTGGTCAGGTCTTTCGATCTGAGGCTTCCTTGATTGAGTCAATCCATCTCATGTTGGGCCTTTTCCTTTCCTGCTGCCTTTAGCTTTTCCTAACATGATCATTCCCTTCCGGTGACTCTTGTCCTCTTATAACATGACCAAAGTACAATAGCCTCAGTTCAGTTATTTCAGCTTCTAGGGAGAGTTCTGGCTTGATTTCCTCTAGAACCCACTTCTTTGTCTTCTTTGGTGGTCCATGGTGTCCATACAACTCTCCTCCAGCACCACATCTAAAATGAATCAGCCTTTTTGCTGCCAGCTTTCTTCATTGCACTGCTAAAATGAACTGACTTAAGGATATCTGACTTGTTATCTGACAAAGGGAGCTGTGACTCTTGAAAGCTTATGCCTGAAGCTTCTATCTGAAGAAGTGTGCATGCACACAAATGTTTATACCCAGAATTAAACTTTGCTGGTCTTAAAGGTGAACTCAGATTTTGTTCTTTTGCTTCAGACCAATAGGGCTACCCACCTGAACCTGGCAAACTGTGTTGGTTTCTAGTGTGCTCTGGGACCAGGACTTGAATCTAACCATGATGTGATGACTTAAAAGGGGAGGGGGCAGAATGGCCCCATCTGAAAGCTTATGTCAGTGATTTATTCACAGGATGCTAATTTTAAGGAAGAAATAAAAATAGGTACCACGTTTCAGATGAACAATAAGTCTTTTGAGAAGAAGGGTTGTGCCAAGGACATAATAGTAATTTTTTTTGACATTTATACAATAGATCTTACCTTTGGAAATAACGGTACCCAGGTCCCCCATGGCCACCAGCAGGGCTGGCATGGGGGTAGGGTTGCCAGATCCAGGTTGGGATGCTCCTGGAGATTCGAGGTGGAGCCTGTGCAGGAAAGGGACCTCAGTGCGGTACAGGGGATCTGCTGAAGAAGCAGCATAAGATAGAGGTCAGAGCTCCAGAATGCTCAAAGGGAGGGGCCGTTGAAGCTGTTGGAGGAGGCAACAACTGTGGGAACCCTCTGAGGCGGCGAGAAGAGAAACTGGCTGAGGTACCAGTCGGGGGAGGAGCTGAAGCCAAGGAACCTAATTAGGCAGACACTGAAGAAACAAGGCAGTCGATCCCAGGTACAGATAATGAGGCAACGCTGCATTGATGCTAAAAAGATCTTCAGTTGGGTACAAATAAATCCCAATAAAAGTTGGATTGGCCATTAAGGCCTTTGGAGAAAGTCATGGTGGGGCTGATGGCCTGGATCTCACCCCCCTACCCTGATCCAACAGTGGCCCAAAGTCAGATGTAGGGTTGCCAACTTCCTGGTGGGACTTGGGCATCTCTTGCTATTAGAACTGATCTCCAGGCCACAGATATCAGTTCCCATGGCTGGTTTGGAGGATGGACTCTATGGCATAATACCCTGCTGAAGTCCCCTCCCCTCCCCTCCCCTCCCTCCCCTGCCCCCAGTCCCCCAGGACAGCATTGGTCACCTCGTAATGAAGTGACCGTCTTGTCTCATATCTGGGTGACCCACCCAACTCCAGGCTCAGAAACACACTGTGATCCTAAGCCAAGTTTAGGAGTTTATTTCTCTACAGATGTAGAGAAAATGGTCTCTGACCATCTGGATTCAGTAACTGG
This sequence comes from Gekko gecko, assembly GCA_029375565.1. Taxonomy (NCBI): domain Eukaryota; kingdom Metazoa; phylum Chordata; class Lepidosauria; order Squamata; family Gekkonidae; genus Gekko; species Gekko gecko. The sequence goes on along the minus strand of JAPDNY010000010.1, from coordinate 110,903,147 downwards.
AGAAGCAGAAATCAAATAGAAGGATTCGTCAGAACTTTGGATAGTGACTGTTAAGATGAAGATTGTGGCCAAATGTAGTTTTGTTTTCTTGGTGGTGGTGAAAAGTACCAACAAGTCGCAGCTGACTTATGGCAACCCCAAGGCATGAGGCGTTCAAAGGTGGTCTGCCTCTTCACAGACGCCCTGGTAGTTCCTTGTGGTCTCCCATCCAAGTACTAACCAGGGCTGACTCTGCTTAGCTTCTGAGATCTGATGAGATCGGGCTAGCCTAGGCCATCCACGTTAGGGCATCTTTGTGTGTATGTGTGTGTGTGTGCGTGTGTAAGTGCTATCAAGCCAGACCTGATTTATGTCAACCTCATCGGGTTTTTGAGGCAAGAGACACTCAGAGGTGCTTTACCATTGCCTGGCTCTGTGATGTCACCCTGGACGTCACAGAGCCTGGGCCAACCAAGTCAGGGCTTTTCTTGACACTATCCTTATTAACACCCCAGACATTTAGAAGAAAACTGCAGGTAATGTAAAATGAACTACAAGGTCAGGGACAGAGGATGACACTATGAGAGAGGGTTCCACCTTGCTACCCTTTAGTATATGTGGTCCACCAAGGGGCAATCGTCTCTCCAGTGCTATTTAACATCTATATGTGCCCCCTCACCCAGCTGCTATGGAGTTTCATGTCGGGTTGTTATCAATATGCAGACGACACTCAGCTGCATGTGTTGATAGATGGCTATCCAGATACCATCCCGGCCTCGTTGGCTGAGGTTTTGGAGGCCATGGTTGGATTACTGAAGCAGAGCCGGCTGAAATTGAATCCATCTAAGACGGAGGTCCTGTGGCTGGGTCAGGGGGATCTAGGACTGGGGTGCCAACTCCCACCTCTTGATGGTGTGCCTTTAACACCAGTGCCAACCATCAAGAGCCTGGATGTGTATCTGGATGTCTCCCTCTCAATGGAGGCCCAGATCACGCATGTTGCTAGACAGACATTCTTACCTCTATACCAGGTCAAGCAACTGGTCCCCTACCTGTCCCACCCAGACCTGGCCACAGTGATCCATGCAACGGTCACCTTCAGTTTAGACCACTGTAACTCATTCTACTCAAGGCTACCCAAAAATTACAACTGGTCCAGAATGCAGCAGTGTGGGTTCTTATAGGGATGCCATCTAGAGCACACATTAAACCAGTGTTCTACCAGCTGGTTGAACACAGATTGATTACTGCATCAGGCTCATTGTTTTGGTTTTAACCTTTAAAGCCATAAACAGTTCGGGACCAATGTATCTTTGGGACGGCCTCTCCTGGTATCCCCCCCTCCCCCAAGAGCACTGCACTTGGGAGAAAATAACTTACTGGTGATCTCTGGCCTGAGAAAAATCCAGCTGTCCTCAACCAGAGCCAGGGCCTTTTCAGCCTTGGCCATGGCCCTGACCGGGTGGTACTCTCTACCAAGTGAAATCTGTGCCCTGCAGGACCTGATGCAGTCACACAGGGCTTGCAAGAAAAAGATGTTCCACCAGGCCTATGGTTGAGTACAGCAGTGGTTTTTAACAGGAATGGTTTTAACAATGGCTTTAAAAACAGTTTTAATTAGACTGGCTCCCTTCCTTCTTACCTTTCCCACCAGGAGAAGGGACATTTAATTGTACTTATTTCGGTCTGCAAACGGCAAGATTTTATTGTTCTAATTTAATTTATTTACACTGTTACATGGAAGTGTTGTAATCTGACCTGAGCACTGTTCTAGGGGAGGGTGGCCTAGAAATGGAATGGATGGATGGATGGATGGATGGATGAGACAAATGTTATATGGGAGGCAGAGAATAAAGGACCCAATCAAAGGTAATGCAAGCTCTCTGTGTAGAAGTGGGATTAGTGGGTCTAAATGTTAGTCGAGATTATCCGGCAGCTGTGCTTACTGCTACATGGAATTGGTTCAGCAGTGATGAAACTGAAATCTTTTGAGAATCAGAACAAAAAGGGGCAATGGTCCTATTAAAATTTCAGTCTGGCTAAAGGATCAAGAAACAGAGATAATTACCTTAACCCAGTTAGGAGAGCTTTAAAAATGGTAGGTGTATCCAAAGTTTCAATCTTTGAAATACTCCAGTACAACCCTGTTGTTGGTGTGCACAGGCCCGTAGCTAACAACTTTTTGCTCAGGGGGCCCATGTTTTTTTCAGGGGGCCCACCACTAATGTTCCCTCTAAGCTGTGGAGGGGGAGAAGAAGGCTTTGCAGGGGCCAGCGCTGCCCTGCAAAGACTGGGGACGGGGGGAGAGAAGAAGGCTTTGCAGGGCTGCGCTTCAGCACGGCCCTGCAAAGACTGGGGATGGGGGATGGGGAGAAGGTAGTGGCGGCGGCGGGGAGAGTTCCCACTCGCCGCCATGCCGCCCGCCTCTCCCCCCCCCAGCTTCAGGAGTGCCCCCACGGGCGCTTAGCGGGGCGGCGGTGGGGAGAGTCCCCGCTGGCCGCCATGCCTCCCCACCTCTTTCCCCCCCTGGCCAGCGGGGACTCTCCCCACCTCTCCTCCCGCCCCCAGCTTCAGGAGCGCCCCGACGGGCACAGAGGGGCAGCGGCGGCGGTGGGGAGAGTCCCTGCTGGCCGCCATGCCACCCCGCCTCTCCTCCCCCCTCCGGCCAGTGGGGACTCTCCCCGCCTCTCCTCCCACCCCCAGCTTCAGGAGCGCCCCGATGGGTGCTTAGAGGGGCGGCGGCGGCAGCGGCGGGGACAGTCCCTGCTGGCTGCCATGCTGCCCCGCCTCTCCTCCCTCCCTCTTATGAGTGCTGGGAGGGGTGGAGGAGCGGAGCAGCGGAGGCAGAGCGGAGGTCTAACCTCCTTTATGAGACTGCTCCAAGGAGGGGGGAGGGGGCCGGGGGAGGAGGGGGGAGCAGAGGATGGGGGAGGGGCCCCACAAAACCCGTGGGGGGCGGCCCCCAGGGCCCCACGCAGGCTACGGGCCTGGGTGTGCAGAATTCAGGAAGAAATTCCAGTCCAGAATGTCCAGTTTGCAGATTAAAACAGTTATCATGGTTTATAGACCTTTATGATAAAGGATCATTTTTGACCTCTGCAGAAATTGAAAGAAACAAACCAGAAGTTGTGAACAAGGCTTTAGTATATCTAGATTAAGCATGGAACCCAAACTATTCTCCAAAGCCATCATGTTTTAGACAAAATTCATTACTTTGAAAAGTTGCTGATTCTTCCAGTGAAGCCAAAGGGTTTAATGTCAAAACTATACCTAAAAGTCAAGAAATCAGATACTTTATAATGGGAATACTAATGAAGCTGGAAAAAGGATCTATTGGACTCTATTTCAATAATAAACTGGGAAGGTTTGATTTTTTAAAAAAAGTTAGAGATTTCTTTATTCTTCCAATTGTGTTATAAACCAAATAGATTAGCAAAGATCTCAGGAGAATCAATCATCTGTTGTAAATGTAGTACAAAAATGATAAATCAAAAATTTGAACATGCACCATATTTATTAAGTGATTTTTCAAAAATAATAGAAATGGAACATCAAAGTGATTGATTTGATAAACATGTCAAGAATGACAGTAATGCAGATATGGAGACCACAAGCTATGTGAAGGAGAGAGGAATATCACAATTGATGTTAATGGAAAAGATCACAGCTTACAAATCGAGGTAGCAAAGGAAGAAACAGTTTGAAATCAATTTTAGTAAGAACTAGACTCCATTCATCCATTGCTGGATTAAATACTGGAAGGTAGCTAATGCCACTCCCATCTTTAAAAAGGGTTCCAGAGGAGATCCAAGAAATTACAGGCCAGTCAATCTGACGTCAATACCGGGTAAGTTGGTGGAAACTGTTATTAAGGAAAGAATTAGTAGGCACATTGATGAACAAAAACTATTGAGGCAGACTCAGCATGGGTTCTGTAAGGGAAGATCTTGTCTCACTAGCCTATTAGTGTTTTTTGAGGGAGTGACCAAACATGTGGACAAGGGGGACCCAATAGATTTTATTTACCTTGACTTCCAGAAAGCTTTTGATAAAGTTCCTCATCTAAGCTTCCTAAGTAAGCTCAATAGTCACGGGATAAAAGGACAAGTCCTCTTGTGGATCGAAAACTGGTTAATTAATAGGAAACAGAGAGTGAGTATAAATGGGCAATTTTCTCAGTGGAGGGTGGTAAGCAGCGGGGTACCGCAGGGATCAGTACTTGGTCTGATGCTTTTTAATTTTTTTTTTAATGATTTGGAGTTGGGAGTAAGCAGTGAAATGGCTAAATTTGCAGATGACACGAAGGGTGGTGACAACCAGGGAGGATTGTGAGGCACTCCAAAGGAATCTGTCGAGGATGGGTGAGTGGGTGTCAATGTGGCAAATGGGGTTCAATGTGGTCAAGTGCAAAGTGATGCACATTAGAGCCAAAAATCCTAAATATAAATACACATTGATGGGGTCAGAACTGGCAGAGACTGACCAAGAGAGAGATCTTGGAGACATAGTAGATAACTCAATAAAAATGTCTAGACAGTATGCGACTGCAGTAAAAAAGGCCAACAATATGCTGGGGATTATAAGGAAAGGAACTGAAAACAAATCAGCCAGTATCATAAGGCCCCTGTATAAATCAATGGTGCGACCTCATTTGGAGTACTGTGTACAGTTCTGGTTGCCATACCTCAAAAAGGATATTCTAGCATTGGAAAAAGTGCAGAGAAGGGCAACTAGAATGATAAAAGGGTTGGAACACTTTCCCTATGAAGAAAGGTTAAAACGCTTGGGGCTCTTTAGCTTGGAGAAATGACGGCTGAGGGGTGACATGATCGAGGTTTATAAAATTATGCATGGGGTAGAGCAGGTAGAGAAAGAAGTACGTTTCTCCCTTTCTCACAATACAAGAACTCGTGAACACTCAATGAAATTGCTGAGCAGTTGGGTTAGAATAGATAAAAATGATTAACACATGGATTTCACTACCACAGGAGGTGGTGGTGGCTACAAGCATGGACACCTTCAAGAGGGAATTAGATAAGCATATGGAGCAGAAGTCCATCAGTGGCTATTAGCCACAAGGTATAGACAGGAACTCTCAGTCTGGGGCAGGTGATGCACTCTATTCTTGGTCCAGGGGGGGGGGGGCAAGAGTGGGAGGGCTTCTAGTGTCCTGGCCCCACTGCTGGACCTCCTGATGGCACCTGGTATTTTCTTTAAAGCCTCCCGTGTGACAGAGTGTTGGACTGGATGGGCCATTGGCCTGATCCAACATTGGCTTCTCTTATGTTCTTAGACAATTCAATGGCTAGAGAAGCAGTATTGGAATATACTTCAGTTGTCAAATACTGGATAGAGAAAAAGGAACATGGTGGATAGCTTTAGTATCATAAATGTTGTAGTGATTTTGTTATGTACAGCTATGTATTTATATATTTGCCAGATTTTTCATGATAAAAGCCAAAAATATCATCAGGATGTTCAAGGAGCAGAACATTTTATCCTTCAGAACCAAAGCTGTAGCAGGACAGTAGAGTATTCTTTATGCTGGTTTAATTGCCCTTGAAGAACCTGGTGTAACTGTTCTTTAAGTGTGATGTTTGTCTGAAGGCAACAGTATGTTTGAGGGTGTGTGTTAAGTGATGTCAAATTGCTTCCACTTTATGGCAACCCTATGAATGAATGACCTCCCAAATGTCCTATTCTTAACAGCCTTGCTCAGGTCTCGCAAAGTGAGGGATGTGGCTTCCTTGATTGAGTCAATCCATCTCCGGCTGGGTCTTCCTCTCTTCCTGCTGCCTTCTACTTTTCCTGTCCATGTGAACAGTATATTCTGTCCAATGTCCCCATAGATAGAACACAGGAGGAGATGAGACACCAGTCAGAATAAGCAGAAAGAATGCTGTACAAAAAATAATGTAAGTTGCCTCCGCATTTCTTTTCTCTTCTGAAGAGTACGACTCCGCTGCCCACAGTTACATTGCTCATCTGAGGTCTCCTCATATTGACTGTATTGGCCTACACTGTACTTAACATGTCTCTTTGTATGGACTGTTAACGATTTACTCTGTGTAGTCTGCTCAAGAGTCTCAGTGAGAATGGTATACAATAAATGGAGTAAATACTATAAAATAAATGGTTATGGAGTTGGAGGTTATACTATAAGGAAAGGTTGAAAAGAACAGGACCAGTGTTCCCTCTAAGCTGAGTTAGTGTGAGCCAGCTCACAGTTTTTTAGTCTCCGGCTCACACATTTCTGTCTTAACTCAGGAAGGAGGGCTCCAGAGCAAACTAGTTTATGCAGCAGCCAAATCGCTCACTCCCAACTTTAACGTCAGGAGCTCACAAAGTAGAATTATTGCTCACAAGACTCCACAGCTTAGAGGGAACATTGAACAGGACTTCTGAGTATAGAAAAAAGACAACTGGGGGAAGGGCATGATAGAGATTTATAAAGTTATGTGTGGGGCAGAGTGAGTGGACAGAGAGAAATCTTTCTCCCTCCCCTTGAATGCTAGAACTTGGGAGCAGCTGATGAAGTTGATGAATGATATGTTCAGAATGGACAACAGGAATTAGTGTACCGAATGAGTGATTAAAATGTGGGATTCAATGTCAGAGGATGGAGTGACGGCCACAGGCACAGATGGCTTTAATAGGAGATCAGACAGAATCATGGAGCAAAGGTCCCTCAGTGGCTACTGGCCATGGAGACTAAACAGAACCTCCACATTCAGTTGTCATTCCAAGAGATCCTCAGTCCCCGTATGGAAGTTGGCACTCCTGATTTCACTCTTGGGAACTGCAGCTATAGATGGCCATTAAGGTGTCCTTCATTGCAGTTAAAGAAGCCACTGAAGCTGCTCATTCAGTGCTTTGTTCATCTGAAGACTTATTATTGGAACAGAGTTCTTTGTGATACCTTCCTACAGATACAGTACAGGAGAAGACTACAATCAGAATAAGCAAAAAGAATGTCACCCAAAAAAGATGGTACGTTCTTTCGACTGTTATTTCTTTTCCTACACAGGAGTACGACATTTCTGTTCCTACTTACTTGGGGGTTGGGTGGACTTGTTGGATATTGTAACTCTGCATGCAAGACGATCAGGGAGGGAAAGGTTTAAGATCTCTCTCTCTCTCTCTCTCTCTCTCTCTCTCTCTCTCTCTCTCTCTCTCTCTGGCCTTTTCTGCACTTTTTCTTTTAATCCATGTTCACTGCGGTGCCCTCCAAGCAATTCTGCACTAAAATCAGATTCAACCTTCTTTTTAATCTTTTTCCCATTGATTGCAGGCTCAGGTACATTAGAGTGCACATCCCTATACAGATAGCTTCAGTTTTACCCATGATTAACTCTCTTTTTAGCCACTTGTCTGCATGGGTGACATTCATATTTCCCCCATTCTGCCAGCCACTTGTGCTGTTCTCCTTTTGTTACAAGGCTAGCTGAGGTGCAGGGTTCTGTTTGCTCTTCCCCGAAGTCTACCTGTTGGTTTAGTAGGGCAAGCCTTGATTGTGCTATTTGAGCAGTGGAGATCTGTCTGGTTTGTCTTTTGCCTGAGACTATGTACGTCAGAGGATTGTGTGTGGCTTGCAGTCACCTTTGATAATGAATTCCCTGGGGGCAAGAGTCACAACCAGGACCAGGCAAATCTGAACACAAGGGCTGTATCTAGGTTCTACAGGACTTTGATTTGGGGGCTTATAAGCTATGAGTTTCCCTGATCTTGGAAGCTAAGGAGGGTCAGCCCTGGTTAGTGTTTGGATGGGAGACCACCAAGGAAGTCCAGGGTTGCTCTGCAGAGGTAGGCAATGGCAAACCACCTCTGAACTTCTCTTGCCTTGAAAACCCCATGAGGGATCACTGTAAGTCAGCTGTGACTTGATGGCTCTGTACACACACACACACACCTACAGCCTGATCCTTTTAACTGAAGACACCAAGGATTGAACCTGGGACCTTCTGCATGCCAAGTGGATGCTCTACCACTCAGCCATGCTTCCCTTTCCTCTCCTCTGCTATATGATGAGAAGGCATGTGAGTTGGGACTGACTGCCTCAAACCTTAAGTCCCTGGAATAGTTTGGGGCCACCTGCTCAAAATCTCAGGCCTTTTGCTCTACACAATGGAAGGTAGGAGATGTTTCTTCAAAGTGCAAGAGAAAAGGTTGTTCTCTTGCTGTTCTCCCACATTAACACCCCATCCCCCTCAAGTTGAAGTCCTACTGGGGAAGAGGAGAGCTTTTCATTGCAGTGGAACCTCACATGTTTTCATGGAGTTGTCTTACTGCTTTCAAAACCTCTCAAAGAACTAAGCCCAAGTAAGAGAAACCCCACTTCCCTGCTCAAGATGGCAGAAGAAGACAGAGGATCCAGTATTGTTTGCTCTGAACTCAGAGAGGCTTGGAGAGCAATAGAGATGTCTCAGTGGAGATGAGACTTGGCCCAGAGTTTTAGAGATGTCTGCTTTTCTCACAGCTTTAGAGATGAAGGGCCATGGCTCAGTGGCAGAGCATCTGCTTGGCTTGCAGATGGTCCCAGGTTCAACCCCCTGCATCTTCTGCTCAACGGAGCAGGAAGTAGGTGATGTCAAAGACCTCAGCCTGAGACTCTGGGGAGCCACTGCCAGCCTGAGTAGACAATACTGATCTTTTTTTTTTTGGTAAATACAATTTATTATTGGATATATTTTCATGTTCATACAATTTAAACAAACCAATACATATCATTTTTCTTTCTCCCTCTCCCCCCAAACAAGGCTTCCTGCAGTGCTCCAACCCCGTTGATATTTCTCTTATACAATTACATTTACTACTAAACATATTTTCTTTTACTAATGGTAACAATTCAAAGATCTACGTCTCTTTCCACTTCTCCTCAATAGCTGTCAAAACAAATCAAACCACGTTTAACATCCCAATTCTTCAACAAATATTCTTGAAAGTCTTTCCAATCTCCGAAAAAGGTTTCGTCTTCTTCGTTGTTTAATTTTCTTGTTAATTTGTCCATTTCTGCCATAAACAACATCTTTTTAATCCATTCCCATGTTTCAGGTACTTTATCTTGTTTCCAACATTGAGCAAAAGTCAGTCTAGCTGCTGTAATCAAATACCATAATAGTGTTCTCTTGGCTACATTTATTTCTTCCATTTTAAGACCTAACAATAACATCTGTGGGTCTTTCTTAAAAGTACATTTCAGAATTTTTTGTATCTCATTGTGGATCTCAGTCCAGTAATTTACTGCTTTATCACATGTCCACCACATATGGTAGAAAGACCCTTCATGTTTCTTACATTTCCAACATTTGTTAGACATACTTTCATTTATAATAGCAATTTCTTTAGGCGTCATATACCATCTGTACATCATTTTATAACAATTCTCTTTGACATTTACACAAGTTGAAATTTTCATTGACTTTTTCCACAAATATTCCCAAGATGTCATAAGTATCTCATTATGGATCACTGCCTTGTCGTGACGAGGGGGCTTGCGTGGTTCGATGAGGCTGTGGGCTATGCCGTGGAGGGCCACCCAGGACGGACAGGCCACAGCAGAGAACTCAGACCAAGCGTGATCCCCTGGAGAAGGAAATGGCAACCCACTCCAGTATCTTTGCCAAGAAAACCCCATGGACAGTAACAAAAGGCTAAAAGATATGACGCCGGAAGATGAGCCCCTCAGGTCGGAAGGTGTCCAATATGCTACTGAGGAAGAGCAGAGGGCAAGTACGAGTAACCCCAGAAAGAGTGAAGCGGCTGGGCCAAAGCCGAAAGGACGCTCAGTTGTGGATGTGTCTGACGGTGAAAGGAAAGTCCGATGCTGCAAAGAACAATACTGCATAGGAACCTGGAATGTAAGATCTATGAATCAAGGTAAGCTTGACGTGGTCAAAAATGAGATGGCAAGAATGAACATCGACATCTTGGGAATCAGTGAACTAAAGTGGACAGGAATGGGCGAATTTAACTCAGAAGACCATTATATCTACTACTGTGGCCAGGAATCCCGTAGAAAAAATGGTGTGGCCTTTATAGTCAACAAGAGAGTGAGAAAGGCAGTATTGGGATACAATCTCAAAAATGACAGAATGATCTCGGTCCGAATCCAAGGCAAACCATTCAACATCACAGTAATCCAAGTCTATGCCCCAACCACTGCTGCAGAAGAGGCTGAAGTGGACCAGTTCTACGAAGACCTACAACAGCTCGTAGAACTAACACCAAAAAATGATGTCCTCCTCATCATAGGGGACTGGAATGCTAAAGTAGGAAATCAAAAGGTAACCGGAATAACAGACAAGTTTGGCCTTGGAGAACAAAATGAAGCAGGGCAAAGGCTAACAGAGTTTTGTCAAGAGAACACGCTGGTCATAGCAAACACCCTTTTCCAACAACCTAAGAGGCGTCTCTACACATGGACATCACCAGATGGGCAACACCGAAATCAGATTGACTATATAATTTGCAGTCAAAGATGGAGAAGCTCTATCCAGTCAGTAAAAACAAGACCTGGAGCTGACTGTGGCTCAGATCATGAGCTACTCATTGCAAAATTCAGAGTTGGGAAAGTTGGGAAAACCACAAGGCCATTCAGATTTGACCTAGATCGCATCCCCGATGAATATACAGTAGAGATGAAGAATAGGTTTAAGGGACTAGATTTGATAGACAGAGTGCCTGAAGAACTATGGACAGAGGTCTGTGACATTGTAAAGGAGGCAGCACTCACCGCCATCCCAAAGAAAAAGAAATGCAAAAAAGCAAAGTGGCTGTCTGATGAGGCTTTACACATAGCAGAGGAAAGAAGGAAAGCTAAAGGCAATGGGGAAAAGGAAAGATTTGCCCAACTGAATGCAGATTTCCAGAGAACAGCAAGGAGAGATAAGGAGGCTTTCCTGAATGAACAATGCAAAGTAATAGAGGAAAACAATAGATTGGGAAGGACTAGAGATCTCTTCAAGAAAATTGGAGAAATCAAGGGAACGTTCCATGCAAAGCTGGCCATGATAAAGGACAAAAACGGTAGGGACCTAACAGAAGCAGAAGAGATTAGGAAAAGATGGCAAGAATACACAGAAGAACTATACAAGAAGGACCTCGATGTCCTTGACAATCACGATGGTATAATCACTGACCTTGAGCCAGACATCCTGGAAAGCGAAGTTAAATGGGCCTTAGAAAGCATTACTAACAACAAAGCTAGTGGAGGTGATGGTATCCCAGCTGAGTTATTCAAAGTCTTAAAAGAAGATGCTGTTAAAGTGCTGCACTCAATTTGCCAACAAATTTGGAAAACACAACAGTGGCCACAGGATTGGAAAAGGTCAGTTTACATTCCAATCCCAAAGAAGGGCAACGTCAAGGAATGTTCAAACTATCGCACAATTGCACTCATTTCACACGCTAGCAAGGTCATGCTCAAAACCCTACAAGCTAGGCTCCAACAGTACGTGGATAGAGAACTGCCAGAAGTACAAGCTGGGTTTCGAAGAGGTAGAGGAACTAGAGATCAAATTGCCAACATTCGCTGGATTATGGAGAAAGCAAGAGAATACCAGAAAAACATCTACTTCTGCTTCATTGACTATGCTAAAGCCTTTGATTGTGTGGATCACAATAAATTATGGCAGGTTCTTAAAGAGATGGGAGTACCAGACCACCTCATATGTCTCCTGAGAAACCTGTATAAGGGTCAAGAAGCAACAGTTAGAACCGGATATGGAACAACTGATTGGTTTAGCATAGGAAAAGGAGTACGACAAGGATGTATATTGTCACCTTGCTTATTTAATTTATATGCAGAGTACATCATGCGAAATGCTGGCCTGGATGAATCACAAACTGGAGTTAAGATTGCTGGGGAAAAGATCAATAACCTCAGATATGCAGATGATACCACTCTGATGGCAGAAAGTGAAGAGGATCTAAAGAGCCTCTTGCTCAGGGTGAAAGAGGAGAGCGCAAAAGTGGGCTTGAAGCTCAACATCAAAAAAACTAAGATCATGGCATCTGGCCCCATCACTCCTTGGCAAATAGAAGGGGAAGTCGTAGAAGTAGTGACAGACTTCACATTCCTAGGATCCCAGATCACTGCAGATGGTGACTGCAGCCATGAAATTAAAAGACGCCTGCTCCTTGGGAGGAAAGCGATGGCAAACCTAAACAGCATGATAAAAAGCAGAGACATCACCTTGCCAACAAAAGTCCGCATGGTCAAAGCAATGGTATTCCCCGTAGTAATGTATGGCTGTGAGAGTTGGACTATAAGGAAGGCTGAGCGCCGAAGAATAGATTTTTTTGAACTATGGTGCTGGAGAAGACTCTTCAGAGTCCCTTGGACTGCAAGGAGATCAAATCAGTCAATCCTAAAAGAAATCAACCCTGACTGTTCCCTGGAAGGCCAGATCCTGAAGCTGAAGCTCAAATACTTTGGCCACCAAATGAGAAGGGAGCACTCACTGGAGAAGACCCTGATGCTGGGAAAGATTGAAGGTCAAAGAAGAAGGGGACGGCAAAGGATGAGATGGTTAGACAGTGTCATCGATGCAACGAACATGAAATTGAGCAAACTTCAGCGGACAGCGGAAGACAGGAGGGCCTGGCGTAATCTGGTCCATGGGGTCGCGAAGAGTCGGACTCGACTGTGCGACTGAACAACAACAACAACCATAAATATGCATGCCATCCGAACTTGTTGTCATGACCTTCTAAAGCCAATAACTTTTTATTCTCAAGATTAATCCACTGCTCCAGCCATGTTAAGCAGACGGCATCATAATACAATCTTAAATTTGGTAGTTGTAGTCCTCCTCTTTCCTTTGCATCACATAAAATTTTCATTTTAATCCTTGGCTTTCTTCCTGCCCATACAAATTTCGATAGTCCTTTCTGCCACATATCCAGTATTTTCCTTTGTTTTAATATTGGAATAGTCTGAAATAAAAACATAAAACGCGGCAAAACATTCATTTTTACAGTTGCAATTCTTCCTAATAACGATAGATTCAAGGTATCCCATTTCTTCATGTCTTGTTGAATCCTGTGCCAAACCTTTTCATAGTTATTTTTAAACAAATCAATATTTTTCATAGTCAATTCGATTCCTAAATATTTAGTCTTTGTAACTACTTCACACTGAATTTTCTCTTGAAGGTCAATTTGTCTCTGTTTCGTCATGTTTTTACACATCACTTTCGTTTTACTTTTATTAACGTAGAATCCCGCAACTGTTCCAAATTCTTCAATTTTTTCCATCAATTGTGGTATATTTTCAATTGGATCTTGAATCATAAACATTACGTCATCTGCAAATGCTCTGTATTTATAAACAAAGCCTTTCACTGTAAGTCCTTCAATGCTATTGTCTTTTCTGATCGCTGTCAATAATATTTCCAATATCCAGATAAACAATAACGGAGATAACGGGCATCCTTGTTGTGTTCCCTTTTGAACTTGAAAGAAATCTGTTCTTTCTTTATTTATATTCAAAGCTGCTTTCTGTTCTGAATAAATTGCCACAATCATGTTTAAAAAAGACTGTCCTATATCCATTTTTTCAATAACTTGCAGCATAAACTCCCAATTTAAATTGTCAAAAGCTTTTTCCGCATCTAAAAAGAGGAATCCAACTTCTTTTTCTGGGTGTTTGTCGTAATATTCAATTGCATCAATCACCACTCTTAAATTGTCTCTAATTTGTCTATTTGGTAAAAAACCAGCTTGTTCTTCCGCTATAGTATCTTTCAAATATTTTTTCAATCTTTCCGAAATTATTTTTGCAAATAATTTATAGTCATTATTTAATAGCGATATTGGTCTATAATTCTTTACGTTAGTTAAGTCCAAACCTTCTTTAGGTATCAGTGAAATATTTGCTTCCTTCCATGAATCTGGGATCCGTTTAGTATTTCTTATCTCGTTTGACAGAAGTACTAAAATAGGGGTTAGCTCCTCCTTAAATTTCTTGTAGAATTTTGCTGTAAAGCCATCTGGACCTGGAGCTTTGCCCAACTTTGCATCTTCTATCGCCATTATTACTTCTTCCTTTGTTACTAATCCATTTAATAGCTCTTTAATTTGTTGTCCCAGCTCTGGAACTTCAATATTCTCCAAATATCTCTTAATTTTCTGTTGATCAATTCCTTTCTTTTTAAACAGTTTGGCGTAGTATTTTAAAAAAGCTCTTTTTATGCCTTTCAAATTCACAACATCTTTTCCATCTTCAGTAATCTTAGTTATAAAATTCCTTTCTTTTCTATTTTTCAATTGCCACGCTAAAAATTCTCCTGGTTTATTTGCACCCTCAAATGCTTTTTGCTGTAATTTCTTCAAATTCCAGTGTAATTCTCTGTTTAGTAGAACATTCAATTGATCCTGTAAAAAATGAATCTCTTTGATAATCTTTTTCTTCCCTGGTCTTTTCTTTAGTTCCTTTTCTTTCTGTCGAATTTTTTCATGGAGGTCCTTTTGTTGTTGCATCCTTTGTTTTTTATCTTTAGAATTCATAGAGATAAGCAAACCTCTCATTACCGCTTTGTACGTATCCCATACGACCTGTATATCAGTACCTTTGTCTAAATTCATTTCAAAAAAAATTTTCGTTTCTTTTTTTAATGTCTCATTAATTAATTTTTGGTCCAATAAATCCTCATTAATTCTCCAATATAGTTGTTTTGTTTTTTCTTTAGACATCCAAAGTAAAGGGTTATGATCTGAATTATTTTTCGGTAAAATTTCAATTTTATAAGTTTTTTGCGCCATCTCCTCTGACATCCAAATCATATCAATTCTAGAAAAGGAATTATGTCTGTTAGAATAAAATGTATAGTCCTTTGTCTTAGGATTCCATTTCCTCCATACGTCTTCTAGTTTCTCTTGCTTCATCAGCTGGAAAAAATTTTTTGGCAGCTTTCCAACCACCTCTCCAATTGCATTAGACTTTCTGTCCAATACGTTGCTCACCGTACCATTAAAGTCTCCTGCCAAAACTATTTGATCATAGTTTAAGCAATCCAGCTCTTTTGTCAAGTCATTGAAAAAAGTCTCTTTTGCACCATTGGGTGCATGTATATTTACAAGCAATGTCCTTTTTCTGTTCATCATTATTTCCACGCCAACATATCTTCCTTCCATATCTGAGAAGATTTGTTTAGGTTCCAATTCTTTAGTAATATATATCACTGTTCCTTTCTTCTTGTTAACTGCTAATGAATGAAATTCTTCTCCCAATTTTTTATTTATCAGATATTTATTGTCTTGTTTTCTGATATGTGTTTCTTGCAAACAAATTATATTACATTTTTGTTTCTCAAGCCAATGATTCACTAATTTTCTTTTGTTTGGTGAATTTAGTCCATTCACATTCCAAGATAAAAATTTGTAATCCATCATTGTTTTGAATTAAATGTCTTTAAAATCATCAAAATTGTTCTCTTTGAATCTGTACATGTCTCCTTCCGTTTTGATTGTGTATCTCACTGAGTTGTAAGAGAATGATAATCCATATGGAATCTCCCATCTGAACCTAATGCTCATTTCTTTTAACCTATCCGTTAATTTCCTGAATTTCTTTCTATCTTGTAAAATCATTCTCAGGATTTCTCTTAAAATTATTATTTTCTTTCTATTAATTTCCAACGGTTGTGTAAATTGCTTCTTGAAGATGTCTTCTTTCATTTTTGTAGTCACAAATTGAACAATCACATCTCTGGGTAATTTCTTTCTCTTGGCATAAGCTGAGTTTACTCTGTAGATTAGGTCAAAGTCTGGATCCAAATCTCCTTGATCCTCCCCTATGTAAGTTGTCAACGTGCTAATTACTAAAGCCCGTAAGTCCTGATCTTCCTCCTCTTCAATTCCTCTCAGTCTCAGATGGTTCTGAGTAGCTCTATATTCCATCATGGACTCCAGTCTAGTATTTTCTTGTAGGGTTCTTTTAACTTTCTGTTCCATTTCTTCTGATTTTGTCACCAGACTTTGAACCTCTTTTTTAACTTCTTCTGTATCTTTTTTTATCCCTGCCACTTCTGTTAGTACCAGTTCTTTCAACTCTTCCATATTTTTTTCTGTACTTGGACTTGCACTTGTTCTATTTGCTCCAGTTGTATTTGTAGCTGTTGTTGCAACTGTGATTCTATTTGCTTTCCCAAACTCTGCACCACTTCTGTCATTCTTTTCTCCATCGCTTCCATGGCAGCCTGCCACTCTTTTTTTCCTTTGCAGTCATTCTTGGACTAGGTGATGAGGCTGCCCTTGGTCTTGGCCTCAAATCCGTCTTGGAGGCAAATTCAAAACTAAACAATCCTTATATTATCAATCTTAAAGCCAAATCGCCACCTTTATAACTTTTTCCGGTGCTTTTTCGGCTTAAAAATAACTTTTTAAAATTTAGTCCTCCTCAAAATGGCGGGCGCAATTTCTCTATGATTTACTGGCTAGAGTAGGCTCTTTTGAAACTTCCGCTTTAGCTGTCCGTCACGGTAATCCAACTTCCGGTGTCACACTCTAAAACGTCCGTCTGTATCCAGCAAAGCAACTTCGAAAACATCCACTCTAGCCTACTTCCTGTATCATAGAATCACAGTTAGTTTTGTTTCTACTACGCAAAGTTTAGTCTTAGCTGACCAGAGGAATGCAAAACAAAGTCACTTTTCCACCGTTTTCTCCGAAGGAAAGCTTTCTTTTACTTTTAAATCAAGCGGATTAGTTCCTTAAAGCTTTTTATGCTTATCCGTACGTTTAGATTTTGCGTTCTTCTTCAGACCGGTAAGCAAATGTTCAATTGTTACCTTACTTATAATCTCGGGGTTTCGCAGTGCTTCTTCTGTAAACGATGTTAATCTTGATGTTCAAGAGGTCGGTAGATGATGGATTTATGCTGAATTCTCAGCCCGGCTGGTATCTGTAGAGCTGATTTGCAACTGCCCTCTTCGTGGAAGGAGATCAAGGTGTAAACAAGCTTCCTCCGAAGCTTATCCACGCCGATCTCAACTCCCTCTCAGGCTTGCTTGCCACCCCCCCGCCTGGGGAGTGCTGCGCTGGGCCAGGTAGAGCCCAGACTGTCGTCAGATACTGCCTTTCACCTTGCCCAATCGCAAAGTGCGTCAATTCGCCATTTTAACTCCGACCGGAAGCCTCCGACAATACTGATCTTGAAGGACCAAGGTGTGATTTAGTATAAGGCAGTCCCACATGATCGGTAATGCAGCAGTTTCAATGCAGCAGTAATAAGGAAAAAAATAGGACTTGTTCTTACATGCATTATGCACAACTCTTAATTTGGGGTATTATACACACTCTTGGAGAGTGACGTGGGAATGAGGTGTGTATTCTTGGTATTTTCCACAGATATGCAGAATACTCCCTCTAGTTTGGCCCCAGTCATACGGGCCAGAAAACGCGAGGGAGAGGCGTGGCAGTTCACCCCGGAGCTAAATAAGGCGTGGTAGCCCGATCACACGGGCCACCGGGTTGCCACATTCCAGCTCTGCGCCCAGATCACACTGCGCTGCTGCAGCGCAGCAAAAAGCAGTGAAGTGCACATGCACCATTGGGGGGCGGGCCGCTATTGGTGTCTTGTGTGTGCACATGTGCTGTTCAGCATTGGTGCGCATCCCATGGACACTTACAACATCCGGAAACCCCGGGGACATGGGTGGGCATCGGAAGCCACGGGATACTGGCACTCCCGCGATCAGACGCCAGCCTTTGCCCTGGGGTTTCTGGAAACCAGTACTTCTGACCTACTAGTTTTTTACTCCACGTTTTCCACGGGAAGCCGTGGGTTGGCCACGGGAGCACTACGCCTCCCAGAGGTGCTCGTATGATCACGCACGGAAAGTCCGCAGGGCTCCTGTGCTTTCAGCAGGGCAAATGCTCAGTGTGAACGGGGCCTTTATAGATGTCTCTATTTTGCTGGTACACAGATCAGCAATACAGCTACCTAGCTTATCACATGTGATTACAGGTTTTTGGTTGTTGTTTTTTTACCTTACAGCAGGAGACAAGAAGGCTCGAGCAAAGCCTGAAAAACCTGGAGAACCAGAAATAGATCAGGGGACAGCAGGTCTGTAAATTGCATGCCCTCCTGAACTGGTGGAATGGAGTGAGGGGAGAGGGGGGTTAATACTAGAACAGGAAGGGATGGGAACTTATCATGAGGGGGAGGGAGGGGGGAAATGCCACGAAAACTACTTGAACCCAGGAGATTCTGAAAGCCAGGTAAAGGAGCAATGTCTCCACAGGAAGGGTGTCCCAGCCAGCTCCTTACAGGATTGCGTCCAGCCTTGTTGTTTGTTTTTGTCAAAAAGAACATATCTGTATTAGGACAGCTATGTATCTCCACCCTCTTGAGGCCAGAGTGTTACAGTACGAAGTGGAGGAATGGTGTCTTTCCTTGCTGGGAAACTCCCTTAGAGCAAGGGTTCCTTTGGGGAAAAAACCCGTGGTAATCAGTTGCCACCGCTCAGGACCTCCTGAGAACATCTAGGTCACGGGTCCCCAACTTTTCTGACCCTTTTTCGCACCAGGTCAAATTTATATTAAGATTTTTTAATGTATGTATATTTTTAAGATTATTATTTTTGTCCAACAAAGTCTCATAAGAATGCTTTTTTTCTTCAGTTAAGAAAGTGGGTTTAATAAATGCTTCAAGTGGTGACATCCATCTTGGTATTTTATCATAAAATTTCTCCTTTATTTTCATCCAACTTTTAATCAAGGATCCTTTCACGATATGTTGATAGAAGTTAGAGTGAGTTTTGTCTTTATTATACCATTCATATGTGTGTAAGCCCGTGTATAGATCATTGCCTTCCAATTTTCATAATCTTTGATTCTCCAAAGTTAGCCAGTCCTTAATCCACATAGCCGCTGCCACTTGATAATAAAAATTCCAGTTTGGGAGTCCTAATCCTCCTTTCTCTTTCTTTTCTTGAAGTATCTTCCATTTTATATGAGCTTTTTTAGGTTACCAAATATATTGTCTAATCAACTTGTCCAGATCTGTAAAAAATTGATTTTTTCCCCAAAATTGGCAGGTTTGGGGCTAAGAATAAAAATCGGTGCAATCCTGCCCATTAATGATAGTTGCAGGTCTTTCCATTTAAGAAGATCCTTCCTGATTTCGTCCAAAATTTTCTTATAATTATTTTCCATTAATGTGCTATTTCTGCTTGTCATGATCACTCCTAGGTATTGCACTTTTTTCACTATCTCAGTTTTTGTGCTCTCCTGTATAATTTCCATAGTTTCTTGTGTACAATTCTTGGTTAGTATTTTAGTCTTGTGGAAATTTATTTTTAAGCCAGCCACCTTTCCATATCATAAGATTTCTTCCACCAAATACTTCATTAAGGACACGGACCTCTTCCAAAACAAATACAAGGTTGTCTGTGAACGCCTGCAATTTAAACTCTTCACCTTTAATTTTTACCCCCTTTATTAGGTTGTTACTACTTACTCGGTTATTTAACAATTCTAATACAAACACAAATAACAGAGTTGATAGCGGACAGCCCTGTCTAGTATCTTTTTGGATCTGTATATTTTGTGTCATGTCTCCATTAATTATAATTTTAGCAAATTGGTTCTTATAAATAGCTGATATCATAGACAAAAATTGTTCCCCACAATCCCATTCTTTTAGTTTTTGAGTCAGAAATTCCCATGATATTGCTCCACAATAAATTTCATGTCTAGTGTGGTGTGTTTTATTTCATTTTTTTCATCTTTTAAAGCTATTATAGTTCTTTTTTTCTTTTTCTTTTTCTTTTCTTAATTTAATACACCATTTTCCAGAGAGCATTAACAAACTACTTTTCCCCTCTTTTTTCCCTTAAGTGATAGCTCGGTTTAGGGGCTACAGACCCCAATTTAGAATCTGAATTCTCTGCAGAAGATCCAGTCTCTCCTTCTCCCTCTCCTGGTGGACGTCCATGCTGACGCAGAAATTCACAAGCCTTATCCGTTGAATCAATCCTTTCTTTGCCATTTGCATACCGAAAGATTAGTCCCTCAGAAACCAACCATCTGTACGCGACCTTCTGGCTTTGTAGAAATGTCACCAAGTCTCTATATTTCCTCCTCTTTCTTCTTATCTCAAATGGAATTCATAACTTTAACTTCCTTGTCTCTCCACTTCAAGGTAGTCTTGTTGGACACTTTCAAGAGTTGATCTCTTGTTCTCCTTTGGGAGAATCTAATAGTAATTTCCCCTGGCAGATTATTCTTTTGAATATACTCCTAATACAATTGAAAGACTGTGTCTATTTCACTTTGAAATAGGCCCGCTGTCATGTCCGCCAAAGGGGCCAACAAGGCAACAACAATTTGGTATAGATTCTCCCCTTTCTCCTCTTTAATCCCTTGAAGTCTCAAGATGTAGCTTGCCTTTCCCATTTGCAGCTGTAATACACGAGACTCTTCGATTTGGTACTTTTTATCAAGCGCCTGCAGCTTTTTATCCATTTTTTTCGAGTTAGAACCAATCTCTTCAAGTTTCTGCTCCGCTTTTTCGATTTTCTTTGCGTTAACCGCCGCCTGTGCTTGTTGAGCGTCAAGCTTATTATCTATAGCTGTGATTTTCTCCAGTAGAGGGTGAAGCGCCTCCGCCAGCAACCTTTGGAGTTCCGCAGTTTGGTCCTCTCTTGGCACCGAACTTAGAAGGCTGGAACTTCCGGAAGAAGGTTTAACTTTCGGTATCTTGTCTCTCGCATCTTTCGGCGGTGCCATGTTTGGGGATTGTTTACAGTTAGCAAAAGTTCATCAAAGTCTCTGGAAGTTCTTAATCCCGCCGGTAAACTCATGCAAACTCTTTACTTTACTTCTACCGCTTTTTCCTTGCTGTCCCTCCCTCTTCCAGTTTTTTAGAATCGCTTGCAAGCAGTCTTTATCGGGGGAAGTCCCCCCCCCTCATTTTCGCTTGGGGGAACGCAAATACACAGGTGCTTCTCGCTTATACTCGACTCACACTTTCATTGGTTGTCTCTCTGCATTCATACTTGCTTGATCACTGTACGCTTGCTCCAGTGTGCTGATCTTACTCCCATTCAGGACGCTCTATGACAGGCCCTTCTCCGGCTTGGTGAGCTGGGGGAGGGGCCCTCTAGCGCCCCTTGGCTGGGAGTCCCACCCTGGGACTCCTGGGGTGACGCAGTCGTACGTGCCCTCACCCAGCCGTAGACGCTGGCAGACTTCTCCCAGAGGCCCGGGAGAAGATGACTGCCATGGTGATTACCAAGACCGGAAACCGACTCTTGTTTAATTTTCTTTCCTAAAGATTCAAATTTTTCTTTCTCATTAACCATGCATTTCTATTTATGAACCATCCTCGTAAAAAGGCTTTGAAGGCATCCCATACTACATTAATTGATATTTCAGATTGCAAATTACATTTAAAAAATTCTTGTATTTCTAATTTCATTTTTGCTAGAAATTCCTGATCTTTTAAGAGATTCACATTCATCCTCCATCTAGATTTCTTCTTTCTTTGAGTTAACTCTAATGAGATGGGGTTTTGATCTGCAAAAGTGCTCAGTAAAATTTCTACTTCCTTTAATTCTTTAATCATAGTTGCTGTCATCCATGCCATATCAATCCTAGACCACGACTGGTGTCTCGCAGAATAGAATGTAAAGTCTTTTTTATTCATATTTCTAGTTCTCCAGGTATCCACCAAGTTATAGTCTTCTGCTATTTTTATAAAGCTTTTATGCAATGTCTTGCCTGATTTTGACGTGCTCCTTCTATCTAGATGTGGGTCAAATACCACATTAAAGTCACCCACTTTGCATAGGTCTTCGAATTCCTTTATTGCAAGCATTTTTCACAATTCCAAGAAAAAAATTACCTTGACTTTGATTTGGCGCATATATATTTACGATAAGCATTTCTTTACCCTCTCAATTACAGTAATTGCTATAATCCTTCCATCTTGGGATTTGTAAAAAGGTTCAGGATGAAGATACTCTTTAGCATATATTGCCACACCTCTTTATTTTTATTATCTGCCGCGACAAAGGTTTGTCCTATTTTTTTACAAGTTAAATGTGGCATATGATCTTTTTTAATATGCGTTTCCTGCAGACAAGTAATTTCTGATTTTAATTTAACAATCTGATGGAAAACTTTCCTATGTTTTTGTGGACTACTAAGACCGTTTACATTAATTGATAAAATTTTCAGGTTTCTAGCTTTCATCATCCTTCTCTCTATCTTGTCTATTTTTGTTTCTCTGCTGGTATCTGGTTACTACTTGAGTCTGTGTTAATTTTCTATGTCTATCCATTTTCCTCCAGCCAATATGTTGACTATTTGGTGCCCTAGGGCAGCATTTTCTTTCCTTGCTTCTTTTTATCCTCCTCCTCCTCCTCCTCCTTCTTCTTTGCTCCAGCCCATTTTTTCTCCAAATCTTTCAAAAAAATTATCTCAAAGTCAATTCTTTGTCTTTTTCCTTTATAATTAAATAGGACACCCTCTGGGATAAGCCATCTATATGTTATCCCATTCATCTGAAGTAACTTTGTCAAATCCTGGTAACTTTGTCTTTTCTCCCTTACTCTCCAGGGGATTTCTTTTAAAAAATAATTTCCTCATTTTTTATTATTACTCTGTTATCTTTAGATGCTATGAGTATTTTATCTCTTGTTTCCTTCTTATAAAATTTAATATGGACTTCTCTTGGCCTTTTATTTCTTTTTGCATATGCTGTGTTTCTTCTATATATTGACTCTATATTAGCTAATAGCTCCTCTTTCGTCCCAATATCTAATTGTGATGTTCTGGGCTACTTCCTCCTTTAGATTCTTGCCTATATCTTCAGAAATATTCTGACATCTTAAAATCAAGCCAGCTTTCTCCATTTCAAATCCAATCAAGGTCTCTTCCATTTTGTCATTTTTATTTTTCAATTCCTGCAAGTCTTGGTTGATATCCTCTACTTTCCTATCTAATTTCTTTGATTTTGCCACCATTTTTGCTATTTCTATTTTGTTTATAGCTATTTGCTTTTTAATTTCATCTGTTTCATTTTTAATTTAAATGGATATTTCCTCCATCTTTCAGTGGATAGGCTCTATTTCTTTCTTTATTAAAATAGGCATAGCCTGCCCTATACATTCTTGCATCAGAGCTTTTAAGATCTTTTATATTCATTTGGGCCACGCCCATTTTGAATTGTGCTGGTATTCCCGCTTGGTCTGGCAAAGGTATGGAGCTCTTTCTAGTATTACTTAGTCCAGAGGCCATATATTAAACCTTTATTTTAAGGTTTAAACCAAGCTAACTAAGTTTTCAGTTCTTGGAACACAGGTTTTCAATTCTTATAATATCACAAGCACTTGTCTTCTCTAATCTTACAAAACAATCTTTCTTTGGCTATCTAATTATTTCTTGCTAGGCAAATCTCTTTTACAATTTAACAGCTCTTAACAGCCTCTTTTACAACTTAACAATACTTAACAGTGCATCTTTTTTAAAAAATATTTCCACTGCTTCGTGCCTTCTTCCATACTGGCTGCCCCTTTCCCAGTTGTTTCAATCTTATCCTCTCTCTTTAAATTTTCCCAGCTTGTAAAAGGGCTTTCTCTTCATGGCGTCGCTCTCTGTGATGTTGAATTCTGATGCTCCGTACAGCGTCACTCTCTGTGTAGCTGTGTTCCGACGCTCCATGGAGTGTCTCCTCCCTTTTCCCTTCGTCACTCTCCTCCATGCCGAGTGCAGAAATAGCCTTCACTCTCCTCTCCTTAAGGGGCCAGCAAGGATATCTTAGACAAAACCAGACTTTAAGAGGGATGAGAAAAAACAAACAAAACAAACAAACATGCTATATTATTTCAAACATCTGCCAAACACTGAGCAAACACTGAGCAACTGCATACCAAGTTCCTTTCCCCCAAAAGTAAATCGAGTAAACTTTCTTTCTTTCTTTGGCCACTTTAAATAGTGCTAGCTCATTATACCATATGGGCATTTCCTATAGCTTCTATATCTTTCTGAATACTTATCTGGTCGTTATTTTCCTATTAGTTGTTTATACATAGGGATACTTAGCTTCGGGTATATCATTCCTTGAAGTTTTCTGCTATGCAGACTCTGTCGGCTCTGATGGGCTTGGCTTGTATCGAAGGTTCTCCTCAGCGTCCTGTGTACTCCCCACTGTTGGAACATGACTAGACAGTCAAGGGGGAGCTTGCCTTCCCCCATATCAGTCAAAGACCCTTGCTAAGTTTTCTTTCTCCAGGAGAAAAACTTGGCCATTGTATTTGCCAGGCAGAAAGTAACGGAGCTGCTCTGTTTGTGTCTGCCCTCGTCATACCCGGAACTGGATCACAGTAGGGCAAGCCTTGATTGTGCTATTCGAGCAGTGGAGATCTGTCTGGTTTGTCTTTTGCCTGAGACTATGTACTTCAGAGGATTGTGTGTGGCTTGCAGTCATCTTTGATAATGAATTCCCTGGGGGCAAGATGCACAACCAGGACCAGGCAAATCTGAACACAAGGGCTGTATCTAGGTTCTACAGGACTTTGATTTGGGGGCTTATAAGCGATCAGTTTCCCTGATCTCGGAAGCTAAGGAAGGTCAGCCCTGGTTAGTGTTTGGATGGGAGACCACCAAGGAAGTCCAGGGTTGCTCTGCAGAGGTAGGCAATAGCAAACCACCTCTGAACTTCTCTTGCCTTGAAAACCCCATGAGGGATCACTGTAAGTCAGCTGTGACTTGATGGCTCTGTACACATACACACACACACCTACAACCTGATCCTTTTAACTGAAGACACCAAGGATTGAACCTGGGACCTTCTGCATGCCAAGTGGATGCTCTACCACTCAGCCATGCTTCCCTTTCCCTCTCCTCTGCTATATGATGAGAAGGCATGTGAGTTGGGACTGACTGCCTCAAACCTTAAGTCCCTGGAATAGTTTGGGGCCACCTGCTCAAAATCTCAGGCCTTTTGCTCTACACAATGGAAGGTAGGAGATGTTTCTTCAAAGTGCAAGAGAAAAGGTTGTTCTCTTGCTGTTCTCCCACATTAACACCCCATCCCCCTCAAGTTGAAGTCCTACTGGGGAAGAGGAGAGCTTTTCATTGCAGTGGAACCTCACATGTTTTCATGGAGTTGTCTTACTGCTTTCAAAACCTCTCAAAGAACTAAGCCCAAGTAAGAGAAACCCCACTTCCCTGCTCAAGATGGCAGAAGAAGACAGAGGATCCAGTATTGCTTGCTCTGAACTCAGAGAGGCTTGGAGAGCAATAGAGATGTCTCAGTGGAGATGAGACTTGGCCCAGAGTTTTAGAGATGTCTGCTTTTCTCACAGCTTTAGAGATGAAGGGCCATGGCTCAGTGGCAGAGCATCTGCTTGGCTTGCAGACGGTCCCAGCTTCAACCCCCTGCATCTTCTGCTCAACGGAGCAGGAAGTAGGTGATGTCAAAGACCTCAGCCTGAGACTCTGGGGAGCCACTGCCAGCCCGAGTAGACAATACTGATCCTGAAGGACCAAGGTGTGATTCAGTATAAGGCAGTCCCACATGATGGGTAGGGGACCTCAGTTTCAATGCAGCAGTAATAAGGAATAAAAATTAGGGCTTGTTCTTACATGCATTATGCACAACTCTTAATTTGGGGATATTTTGCAGACTCTTGGAGAGTGATGTGGGAATGAGGTATCTATTCTTGGAATTTTCCACAGATATGCAGAATACTCCCTCTAGTTTATAGATGTTCCTATTTTGCTGGTACACAGATCAGCGATGCAGCTACCTAGCTTATCACAAGACAATGTGACTACAAGTTTTTGGTTGTTTTTTTTACCTTACAGCAGGAGACAAGGAGGCTCGAGCAAAGCCTGAAAAACCTGGAGAACCAGAAGTAGCTCAAGGTACAGCAGGTCTGTAAATTGCATGCCCTCCTGAACTGGTGGAATGGAGTGAGGGGAGAGGGGGGGTTAACACTAGAACAGGAAGGGATGGGAACTTATCATGAGGGGGAGGGAGGGAGAAAAAATGCCACAAAAGCTACTTGAACCCAGGAGATTTTTAAAGCCAGATAAAGGAGCAATGTCTCCACAGGAAGGGTTTCCCAGCCAGCTCCTTACAGGTTTGCGTCCAGCCTTGTTGTTTGTCTTTGTCAAAAAGAACGTATCTGTACTAGGACAGCTATGTATCTCCACCCTGTTGAGGCCAGAGAGTTACAGTAGGAAGTGAAGGAATGGTGTCTTTCCTTGCTGGGAAACTCCCTTAGAGCAAGGGTTCCTTTGGGGGGAAAAACCCATGGTAACCAGCTGCCACCGCTCAGGACCTCCTGAGAACATCTAGGTCATGGGTCCCCAACTTTTCTGACCCTGTGGGAACCTTTTAAATTCTGACACAGTCTGGTGAGTGTAGCCACAAAATGGCTGCTGCAGGAGGCAGAGCCAGCCACAAAATGGCTACCACAATTTATCTTTAGTCACAGAGCAACTGTGCTGGCAGCTGCTGCCAAAGCAACTTTTTAACAAATCTACACAGAGAGTCAAATCTCCAGTGGCCATTTAGAAGTTTCACTGGGTAAACAGTGAAGTAGCTATGTTTGCCGATGATACTAAGTTGTTCAGGGCAGTAAGAACCAGGGAGATCTGTGAGGTGCTTCAGGGGGATCTGTTGAGGCTGGGTTCAACGTAGGCAAATGAGGTTCAACATAGGCAAATGCAAAGTAATGCACATTGGAGCAAAAAATATCATAACTATAATATACATTGATGGGGTCCAAACTGGCGGTAACTGACCAGGAGAGAGAACTTGGAGTCGTGGTAGATAATTCACTGAAAACAGAGACTCAGTGTGCGACTGCAATAAAACAAGCAAATGCTATGCTGCGGATTATTAGAAAGAGGATTGAAAACAAAACAGCTAGGATCATAATGCCCGTGTATAAATCTATGGTGTGCCCCCGTTTGAAATATTGTGTACATTTCTGATCACTGCACCTCACAAAAGATATTATAGGATTGAAAAAGGTGCAGAAAAGTGCAACTTAGGCCCTGGTCACACGGGCCAGATAATGCAGGGGGAGGCTGGCTCTTTGCACCGACAGTATTAGACCCACCAGAATGCGATCAGATGCGACGGCGGCATACCCTGGTTTAGTCAGTCCGCACATGCGCATAAATGAGGACAGCCAGGGAAAGCCACGTGCTGGCATGATCACACTGAACAGTTCCGTGGGCAGCCCGTGGCAAACCATTTGCTAGGACATTTGATGTACTACTTTTTAACTGCGCAGCTTCGGCGGCTTGCCATGGATTGGCCACGGGTATGCTATGCCTCCCAGATGTTCTGGTGTGATCGCGCCCGGAAGATCCACCAGACTATCGTGGCTTCCGTGTGGCAAATGCTCCATGTGACCAGGCCCTAAAATGATTAAGGGGATGGAACACCTTCCCTATGAAGAACTGTTAAAGAGGCTAGGGTGCTTTAGCTTGGAGAAGCAGTGACTGAGGAGTGACATGGTTCACAAAATTATGCATGGGCTTGAGATGGTAGAGAAAGAAGTACTTTTTCTCCCTTTCTCACAATACAGGAACTCATGGGCACTCGATGAAATAGGTTTAGGACAGATAAAAGGAAGCCCTTCTTCATTCAAAGAGTAATTATTAACACATGGAATTCACTGCCACAGGAAGTGGTGGCAGCTACAAGCATAGATAGCTTTTAGAGGGGATAGGATGAACATATGGAGCAGAAGTCCATCAGTGGTTATTAGCCACAAGGTATAGATAGGAAGTCTCAGTCTGGAGCAGGTGATGCACTCTATTCTTGGTGCTGGGGGGGCAGCAGTGGGAGGGCTTCTAGTGTAATGACCCCACTGCTGGACCTCCTGATGGCACCTGGTATTTTGGCCACTGTGTGACAGAGTGTTGGACTGGGTGGGCTATTGGCCTGATCCAACATTGGTTTCTCTTATGTTTGTAAAAACACTTGTTGGGCACCACATTGGGGATCCCTGATCAAGGCTGAGACACTGACAAGGTACTCTTCTTGTGCAGTATTAGACCAATAACAAAGTGACTGAGTAGAATTCCTGAGAGATGCCTTACAACAGACTATGATGGACCCATCTATTTTGCTTGCAGAAGGTCCCAGGTTCAACCTCCTGCATCTTCTGCTCAACGGAGCAGGAAGTAAGTGATGTCAAAGGCTTCAGCCTGAGTAGACAATACTGATCTTGAAGGACCAAGGTGTGAATTAGTATAAGGCAGTCCCACGTGATGGGTAGGGGACCTCAGTTTCAATGCAGCAGTAATAAGGAATAAAAATTAGGGCTTGTTCTTACATGCATTATGCACAACTCTTAATTTGGGGATATTTTGCACACTCTTGGAGAGTGACGTGGGAATGAGGTGTCTATTCTTGGAATTTTCCACAGATATGCAGAAGACTCCCTCTAGTTTATAGATGTTTCTATTTTGCTGGTACACAGGTCAGCGATACAGCTACCTAGCTTATCACAAGACCATGTGACTACAAGTTTTTGGTTGTTGTCTTTTTACCTTACAGCAGGAGACAAGAAGGCTCGAGCAAAGCCTGAAAAATCTGGAGAACTGGAAATAGCTAAGGGTGCAACAGGAGACAAGAAGGCTCGAGCAAAGCCTGAAAAACCTGGAGAACCAGAAGTAGCTCAAGGTACAGCAGGTCTGTAAATTGCATGCCCTCCTGAACTGGTGGAATGGAGTGAGGGGAGAGGGGGGTTAACACTAGAACAGGAAGGGATGGGAACTTATCATGAGGGGGAGGGAGGGGGGGAAATGCCACGAAAGCTACTTGAACCCAGGAGATTCTGAAAGCCAGATAAAGGAGCAATGTCTCCACCGGAAGCGTGTCCCAGCCAGCTCCTTACAGGATTGCGTCCAGCCTTGTTGGTTGTCTTTGTCAAAAAGAACGTATCTGTACTAGGACAGCTATGTATCTCCACCCTCTTGAGGCCAGAGTGTTACAGTAGGAAGTGGAGGAATGGTGTCTTTCTTTGCTGGGAAACTCCCTTAGAGCAAGGGTTCCTTTGGGGGGAAAAACCCATGGTAACCAGCTGCCACTGCTCAGGATCTCCTGAGAACATCTAGGTCATGGATCCCCAACTTTTCTGACCCTGTGGGAACCTTTTAAATTCTGACACAGTCTGGTGAGTGTAGCCACAAAATGGCTGCTGCAGGAGGCAGAGCCCGCCACAAAATGGCTACCACAACTTTAGTCAAAAAAGGGAAGGTGTGGTTAGATTAAAAAAACTGGTGGAAGAAAGGGTGAAAGTAAAACACAGTGAGTAGGTACCCAGCAGCACAGGATAGAGATGTTTAAAATAAAAAAGCCATGCAGTTGAACTAACTAAGCTAAATAAACATTACCCAGGCTGTAGTGGGTTCTTCAGAACATGTGCAGAGTTCCTTGTAGGAAAAAGGAAGAATACTTAACCCCTAACTCTGGCAGGATGATCCAATGGGACAGTGGTCCACTAGTGGCTATTAGCCACAAGGTAAAGATGGAACACTCTGTCTGAAGCAGTGACGCTCTATATTCTTGGTGCTTGAGGGGGGTAACAATGGGATGGCTTCTGGAGTTCTGGCCCCACTGGTGAACCTTCTGATGGGCATCTGAGTTTGGGCCACTCTGTGAGAGTGTTGGACTGGATGGGCCATTGGCCTGATCCAACATGGCTTCTGTTATGTTATCTTATATTCTTATGTTCAATGTGGAATGGAAATGAATGGGTCATTCTAATCTAAACCCCCAGGGGTCCATGACCCCAGAGACTCTAAATGGTGCTTTTGCCCTAGTAAACTTTCAGGGTTTCTGTCAAACAGACTACAGGTAGATCCCCTGGTTTAGAAAATGGGCTATAGCTGATTTAGGTTATTTCTCCTTGAGTGGGAACATGGGATGTTCAATAGCTTATTACTAAAGCCGAATTTTCTTGCCTCTTGCCCTTCAAGGAGAAGAGAGTCCTGCATCTCCGTTTGCAGCATCTCCGAGCTTCAAAAATCTGATCGTGTTTTTGACGGTGCTCCTGCTTTGCACTGCTGTCACGGGGGTCGTTTTGTGTAAGTTGAACTCAGCCAGCAAAGAAACGCTTCCAGAATTGCCCACCTGCTATTGATTCAGTATCAAGAACTCTTTCAGACAGAGTGAAACAATCCTTTCTCTAATAATCCTTTTGATTTCTCTTTGATTTTGGTGGGTGAGTGAATATGAGACCATACTGCCACTCATTAATAATTACTCTCTAAGACACTTAAGTTACAGCTACTTTATGTAGATCAGTGCAGGTTAACTGATCAACCAGCATGTTCCTCTTTCAACTGGTCCCATAATGCATTTCCAGAGTCAAAGCACCCTTCATCGGATGCCAGAGAAAGGGGTTTCTCAATCAAAGGACATGCTTTCTCAGGCCGATTCTGCATCTAGCATTTGCTCCACACTTTCTCAACTGGGAGGAAAAAGGGCAGCTCAGAACCATACTCAAATACCTCAGGCCAATGCCGTACTGACTGCAAAGTCACCCCTGAGTGGCCATAAAACGGCCATAAATCTATGCAGAAGGTACAATAAAACCCGATGATCAAAGAACTCAGAAGTGGGCTGGAGTATGGAAGCTACCATAAAACCAGCATGCAATGCAGAGGGGGATTTCTTTTCCAATGCGGGTTTCGTAAAACAATGAGTGCTCATGCGCCCATACACACATAGCCATCCAGCCGATTTGGGGAGGATCCCGCTGTGCCGACACTGCATTGGGCGGTAGAACGGAGCACAGCCAATCATATTGCTGCTCCCTTATGCGCAACGTGGGTTGCTCCCGGTTTTTCCGCGTAGCGTTCACACTACTGGGAAGCAGACAAACACAGCATAAAGGCACTCTTCAAGGATTTGCTACCACTTTTACAAGGTATCTATTAAACACGGGAGTGAAGCGGAACAGCACGGGTTGCCTGTGGGTGAGGAATGCCAGGCAGATGTGCCTGTGTGAACGCCCCCTTTAATCCGCTTTTAAAACGTCGCTGAAACGCGGCTATAGCGGGGCAGATTGCCAGTCTGAACTCAGCCAGTATTACCCCATCCCAGAACTTCCCAAGAAAGAAAGATTGGTGTTTACTGAGAATGTTGATTCATAGAAGAGTTGGGCCATTTTCCTGCCTAGTCTTTGGTTAAATCCTGAGGTTTGGTAGACCTCGAAAGTTCTGGGGGAAGGAATATTGGTGCTGGGATTCCTGGCCCCTGCTGTAGCTAGCCTAAGCAGTTTGAGTTGGGTGTGATTCTCCTCCACTCTGTCCACTGCAAGATTAATATAGAGTCTGGAGCATTTCCTAATAATTGAGGGGGAGTTACACAGTTTTGTGGTGTAATTCACAGCAAGTGTGTAGGGTGCTTCCGGTCAGGGGAGCTCTGGGAAGCCCTTTCCTGCCATGTCCCTTCAAAACAATCTCCCTGCCTGTAACTAAGAGGACATACTTATTTATTAAGCTATATATTAAAATGCTTATCTCCCACCTTTCTAGTTTTGGGGGACAGACTGTACGGCTGTATGGCATCACATCCTGCTGGGGTCCCTCCCCTTCCCAAACTCCCCCTCCCCAGTCTCCACCCCAAACTTCCAGGAAGTTCTCTACCCAGCGTTGGCAACCCTAAGGGGCCACATGCCAGGAAGGCACCTACTGTCTTTTTTCTGACATGTCCTCCAACTCCAAATTGGCAGGTCAGGTTTCCCGGCGCTTACATAACGGCTCTGGGCACGTGCTCAAAAGCAGTGTCGTGCTGGGGAGTCCTCGTTCAGTGCCATCCTACCACTCAAGGGGCAGGGCTGGGCCACAGTTCCATGTGGCCTAAGCATCCTGCGTCACAGCCGCATTTCTTTTGTTCCTTTTCCTTTATTAGATTTTCTTGAGCGGAAAAGGACTGCCGGTCTGTTCGATGCAGTGGATGACATTCGGGAGGATATGACTTCAAAGGGAGAAGTCACAGCAAGTATGTCCGGTAAGCAGTTACGGTGGGAATGTTCAGATCTGCTCCTCACCAGCTCTTGTGGTCTATCCCATCCAGTGTTCCCTCTAAGCTGAGTTAGTGTGAGCTAGCTCAGTTTTTGAGCCTCCAGCTCACACCTTTTTGTCTCAGCTCAGGAAGGACGGCTCCAGAGCAAACTGATTTCTGCAGCAGCCAAATCGCTCGCTCACAACTTTAACGCCAGTCGCTCACAAAGGAGAATTTTTGCTCACAAGACTCCGCAGCTTAGAGGGAACATTGATCCCATCACCATGGAGGATTTACTTTCAGTCTCATGGATTAATTGGGGGAATCTGCAGTAAAGGATGGGGTAGTGGGTTAAGAAGAGGAGAAGAGATTGGATTTATACCCCACCCTTCACTCGGGGTCTCAGAGAGGCTTACAAACTCCTTTCCCTTCCCCTCCCCACAACAGACACCCTGTGAGGTAGGTGGGGCTGAGGGAGCTCTGAGAGAACCGTCCTTGAGAGAACAGCTCTGACAGAACTATGACTTGCCCAAGGTCATCCAGCAGCTGCAAGTGGAGGTGTGAGGAATCAAACCCGGTTCTCCCGGATTAGAGTCCGCACACTTAACAACTACACCAAACTGGCTCTCAAACCTAGACTCCAAGATCTCTCTCCTGGTCAGTCACCACCAGTTCGGACTTCATCAACATGTGTTTATAGTTAGGATTTTTGGCTCCAGTGTGCATTACTTTGTACTTGCCCACACTGAACCTCATTTGCCACATTGATGCCCAGTTGTCCTGCCTCCATAGATCCTTCTGTAGTGCCCCTCAATCCTCCCTGGTTTTCAACACCCTGAACAATTTAGTGTCATCTGCAAACTTAGCCACTTCACTGTTTAATACCAACTCCAAATCACTAATGAACAAGTTAAAAAGCACCGGACCTAGTATCGAGCCCTATGGTTCTCCACTGCTCACCACCCTCCACTGTGAAAACTACCCATTTACACCCCCTCTCTGTTTCCTGTTTATTAACCAGTTTTTAATCCACAAGAGGACTTGTCCTCTTATCTCATGACAGCTGAGTTTACTTAGGAGCTTTTGATGAGGAACTTTATCAAAAGCTTTCTGGAAGTCTAGGTAAACAACCAAAAATTGGGTCACCCTCATTCACCTGTTTGTTTACTCCCTCAAGGAATTCTAAAAGGCTAGTGAGATGAGAACTTCACTTACAGAATTCACGCTGATTCTTCCTCAATAGCTTTTGCTTTCTAATTCTGGTTGTAATAACGGAATCCACCAACTTACCTGGTATCAATGGTATACTGACCAGCCAGTAATTTCTAGGGTCTCCTCTGGAACCTTTTTTAAAGATGGAGGGGCATACATTAGCTACCTTCAGTCCTCAGGAATGGATCTCAGAAGGAAGTCCTTCACATCACCAAATGGTGGTGGAAAGTGCCATGAAGTTGCAGATGACATAGGGTGGCTCCATAGTTTTTTTCAAGGCAAGGAACAAACAGAAGTGGTTTGCCATTGCCAGTCTCTGCACAGGGACCCTGGTATTCCTTGGTGGTCTCCCATCCAAGTACTAACCAGGGCCGACCCTGCTTAGATTATGGGCTCTGAAAAAATAGGGGTAGCCTAGGCCATCAAGAAGAAGAAGAGTTGGCTTTTATACCCCACTTTTCTCTACCTTAAGGAGTCTCAAAGTGGCTTACAACCTCCTTCCCTTCCTCTCCCCACAACAGTCACCTTGGAAGGTAGATGGGGCTGAGAGGCCTCTGTTAGAACTGTGACCGGCCCAAGCTCACCCAGCAGGCTTTATGTGGAGGAGGAGCAAGGAATCAAACCCGGTTCTCCAGATTAGAGTCCGCTGCTCTTAATCACTGGTTCAGGCACATCACCTAGTACCTGTTCCTTAAAAACAGTCCTGCAGGTGCTAGGGATTGGACTTGGGCCTTTGTGAATGCAAGCAGAGGCCCTACCATGGGATCTCCTCATGGTCAGCTGAAAAGTTTGAAGAGGAATATAAGTTTGATTTTTGAGAATATGCTTGAGAACACAGACCCCTGTCCAAATGTTCAATGTTCAACAGCCTTCAGGGATGTTTTGGATAAACATATGGAGCAGATGTGGCTATCTGCCACAAGATATAGATGGAACACTGTGTCTGGGGCAGTGATGCTCTGTGTCCTTGATGCTGATAGGCAACAGTGGGAGGGCTTCTGGAGTTCTGGCCCCACTGGTGGACTTCCTGATGGCACCTGGGTTCAGGCCACTGTGTGACACAGAGTGTTGGACTGGATGGGCTACTGGCCTGATCCTACCTGGCTTCTCTTATGTTCTTATGTTAAATGATTCTTTTCTTTGTTGCTAGCAGAGCAATTGCCATTGTTATGAGCAGTGAGGGAGTGGGGATGAAGTGCTTTCAAAGGGTAAGGATCCTGTACGGTACAGTACAGTCTGAGTACAGACAAAAATTGAGCCCTTTGGAATGATTCGCTTTAGGGAGAGTGGGCCACCCAGCCCCAGGAGCTAAGAAAAGTTCTTGTTCTCCCTTCAGCCACTTGTGTGCTTGAGACACCAATGGAGCAAGGACTAAGCAGGTCCCCTTCCCTACCCAGGGACTAAGAGTGAAGACATGTTGCATTCCATAGGTTGGTCACAGTAGAGGATAACATAGTGTGAAGAACCCATGGCGCTCTGATAGGTTCGAGTCCAGGAGCTCCCTAGAGACCAACATGATGTTCTGGGCATCAGTTTTCTGTCCATCAAGATTTCTCATTCCTGGGCTCCATCATCAGCCAAAAGGGAGACCGCAACCAAGAGATCAGGAGGAGACTGAGACTGGGCAGGGCAGCCATAAAGGAGCTAGAAAAGATCCTTAAGAGCAAGGGTGTGTCACTGGTGACCAAGATCAAGATAATCATGCTATAGTTTTCCCCATTACTAGAGATGTGAAGGCCCAGGAAAATTTAGGCGAAAATCTGGGCACCCCCCCCCCCGTTTCTTTCCTGAAGTCTTTTTTGTTTTTTTTTCTGAAAAATTGGAAAAATTGAAAAAAGAAATTGATTATGGAATATGATAATGACAGACACAACAGAGTAGCTGCAGAAGCAGAGACTGAAACTGATAATTACAGCTCAGAAAAATGATTCTGATTAAATTTCATACCCATTCATTGAAACTTAGTCCCACACTCCCTTCTATACACTTCCCCCCTCTTCAATTCTTTTTATGAGAATGGGTTTTTTATTTTTATTTAATACTGTGGAGAGGAAATATGAATAATTGTTACTTCTGGATTTTTAAAAAATGTTTTTTGGAGGGTTTTTTGTCTGTTCTACATAAACTAGTAAACAGTTCAGAAGAAGAAGACAAGAGTTTGGATTTATACCCCACTCTTCACTACTTGAAGGCGTCTGAGAGTGGCTTACAATCTCCTTTCCCTTCCCCTCCCCACAACAGACACCCTGTGAGGTCGGTGGGGCTGAGAGAGCTCTTTCAGGGACTGCTCTTGAGAGAACAGCTCTGAGAGAACTTGTGACTGACCCAAGGTCACACCAGCAGCTGCAAGTGGAGGAGTGGGGAATCAAACCCAGTTCTCCCAGATTAGAGTCCATGTTCCTAACCACTACACCAAAAGATTGTTGTTCCATTTGTTTCAATTACAAATAAATATTATAAAATAAGTAAATTCTGTTTGTAAGAATTGTCTGGATACACTATTTTTAATATGCTAGTTGTGATAATCTCATGCCAAGTAAAATTGTCCATATTTTATATTCCTAAAGTAACAGAATGACTTTCAATCTGAAAAAGAAAAAAGAAGTGCTAATGTAGCATTTTTTTTTCAATTTTTCTGAAAATTTCCATTTTTTTTCCGGGAAAAAAAAGGGTTTTTTTCTGAGCTTCAGAATTTCCAGAAATTTTACATCTCTACCCATTACTATGTAGGGGTGTGAAAGTTGACCAATGAAGAAAGCTGAGAGGAAGAAAGTGGGTTCCTTTTAAATGTGGTGTGAGAGGACAGGTTTATGGATACCGCGGACTGCCAAAAAGACAAATGTGGGTTCTGGATCAAATCAAGCCTGAACTCTCCATAAAATGAAAAAAGTGAGGATATTGGTCACATTATGAGAAGACAAGCCACTGAAAAAGACAATCATGCGAGGAAAAGCTGAAGGCAGCAGGAACAGAGGAAGACCCAACATGAGTTGGATTAACTCAGCCAAGGAAGCCACGACCCTCAGTTTGCAAGTCCCAAACAAGACATATGGAATTCACTGCCACAGGAGGTGGTGGCAGCTGCAAGCATGGACAGTTTCAAGAGGGAATTAGATAAACATATGGAGCAGAAGTCCATCAGTGGCTATTAGCCACAGGGTATAGATGGGAACTCTCAGTCTGGGGCAGGTGATGCACTCTATTCTTGGTGCTGGAGGGGGTAGCAGTGGGAGGGCTTCTGGTGCCCTGGCCCCGCTGCTGGACCTCCTGATGGCACCTGGTATTTTTGGCCACTCTGTGACAGAGAGTTGGACTAGATGGGCCATTGGCCTGATTCAACATTGGCTTCTCTTATGTTCTTATGTTCTCTTATGTTATGTTCTTAAGACTGTAAATGATAGAAAGTTTTGGAGGAAGTTAATTCATAGGGTTGACATGAGTCAGAAGTGACTTGATGGCACTTAACACATACACAAGCTTTCAGGGGTCGGAGCTTCTGTTTGTCAGCGTTGACTCTCAAAAGCTTACATCCCGAAAA
Organism: Gekko gecko; assembly: GCA_029375565.1. Taxonomy (NCBI): domain Eukaryota; kingdom Metazoa; phylum Chordata; class Lepidosauria; order Squamata; family Gekkonidae; genus Gekko; species Gekko gecko. The sequence continues at coordinate 110,866,428 of JAPDNY010000010.1, read as the reverse complement.
TCTGGAAGATGCTACTGGACTTCTACTGCAGCTCAATTTAGCTACCCTCCTGAAACTGTCTGTCTTCATTGTGCTCTGTGATTAATCTCTTGGCTTGGATTGTTGCAACTCTTTCAGATCCAGAGGTACTGGAAGAAGCAAAACGTGTAGCAGATGAGTTGTCCGAGTGGAAGGAACGAAATAAGGAAGTGAACAGCAAAATTCGTAAGTGATTCAGAGGCTGTGGTTCAGCAGAATTTTGTTTGCCAGCCCCTGTCCTGAAACAGCATCTGCTGACAATCTCATTTCTTATACAGGTGTGGAAAAAAGCTTCCATGGAGACATATAACCAGTATAACTTCTGCTTGTGTGAATTCCATGGGTGCTAAATTTGGAACAGAACTTGTCAGACCAGGCTCGTAGCCAGGATTTCTTTTTATTCAGGGGGCCTTTATATGTCAGGGGGCACCTCCCCACAAACACACCCAAGCCTGGGTGCCCCCCATAGAAGGCACCGGTCTCTCATACAAACAGCCAAGGGAGAGGCATAGCAAAGGGTTGAGCCTCCCCTTGCTACGCAGCCTGGAACGGCTCTCTCCACCCGGCTCAACAAAAAGCCAGGAGGCCTGGGTAGTAAGTCGGGGGGGGGCAGCCCCAAGATGTACACTGTAGGTACAGGCCTGTGTGAGAGAATGTCAGTTAAATAAATTTCTTTTCAGTCAAAGCCTTCCAATATACAGAACAGTACAATAGAATTTGTAGAACACAGAGTTGTAACAGAGAGGGGAAACTTGCAGAGGATCAGGGCTATTTTTGGGCAGGAACGCACAGGAACGGCGTTCCAGCTGGCTCCCGAGTTGGCCACACCCAGCAGGAACTCATTAGCATAATAGGCCACACCCAACAGCAGAAATTCATTAGGATTGGCTACATTAGGGCTGTGTGGCCTAACATGCAAAGGAGTTCCTGCTCCAAAAAAAGGCCTGGGTTTTGACAACAAACAAGGTAAACAGAATAAGCAAAAGGTGGGTGTGGCTGGATGACCACACTTTTGGTAACATCGGGGTGTGGTCTAATATGCTAATATGTTGTGCTGTCAGGGTGTGGCCTAATATGCTAATGAGTTCCTGCTGGGCTTTTTCTACAAAAATAGCCCTGCAGAGGATAAAGTCTTTGAAGTCACTTTAGCAGCAGGTTATTGCTTGATACAGCTTTGTGGTGAGCACAGTCCAACTTTTCTGGTTCACCAAGCGCCAGAGCCTCTTAACGCAGTCCTCTGGGAACAAGGAAAAAAAACTGGGCAGCAGAGGAATGAGGCTTCGGCTTGAGAAATGCAGCCCTACAAGAACAATATGATTTCAATAACATCCTAAACTTACGCCCCATTTCCGATTAACAGATAGAAATTTAAATTACCTTCTAGAAAGTGATAAAAGCCTGGAATTTGTACAGCTCCCCAGCAAACAGACTCTCTCTCTCTACTGCTAGCCTCCAGTCACAGACTCCACCCCTACTGAGCTAAACCAATCAGTTCTGGGGGGGCGGTTATTGTAGCAGTGTGTGATAATGCATTAAACCACAGGCATGGTGCCTGTGAGTGCCATGGTGCCCGCCAACACCTTTCCAGGTGCTCATCATTTTTTTTTTAGAACATGAGTGGGGCCAGCTGGGGCTTTTGCCCAACAAAGCTTCTGATTGGCCATCGGAGATTTGATCGGCTGTGCCTATTTTTACAAATGTGGCTTTGGCAGCAACTGCCACCCCAGCACAAGGATCTTCACTGTGTGACTGAAGGTAAGGTGCGGCAGCCATTTTGTGGCTGGTTTCACCTCCTGTGGCAGCCATTTTGTGGCTGCACCCAACCACACTATATCAGCATTCCAAAAGTGCCCATAGGCTCCAAAAACGGTCTGGGGGCGCTCCCTGGCAGTACAACTCATAGTACAGCAGTCAGGCACTTGTCAACCTATATTCAAGAAATAGCATGTCTTCAAACTGCATCTTACCTATTGGTAGTTAGGGACACAGCCCTTCACTAAGAAGCAGTGGTCTTACATTCTCTTCTATAAGCCAGCAGTAAAGGGGCCTTTTTAGCCACCTCCAGAAGGATGGCAACTGAAAATGCCCATAAATCGGAGAAGGAAGAGAGTATGCTCCCCACATATTTATTATAGATACTTGACAACCATTTTCTTGGCATAACGCATTTTCAGTTGTTCAGTCGCACTAGTCGTAGTCCGACTCTTCGCGACCCCATGGACCAGATTACGCCGTAAGCCGCGTCACGTGTCTTCCAGCTGTCTCGCTGAAGGATTGTGACTCAATTTCATAGTTCGGTGCATCGATGACACTGTCTAACCATCTCATCCTTTGCCGTCCCCTTCTTCTTTGACCTTCAATCTTTCCCAGCATCAGGGTCTTCTCCAGTGAATGCTCCCTTCTCATTTGGTGGCCAAAGTATTTGAGCTTCAGCTTCAGGATCTGGCCTTCCAGGGAACAGTCAGGGTTGATTTCTTTTAGGATTGACTGATTTGATCTCCTGGCAGTCCAAGGGACTCTCAAGAGTCTTCTCCAGCACCATAGTTCATAAGAATCTATTCTTCGGCGCTCAGCCTTCCTTATAGTCCAACTCTCACAGCCATACATTACTACGGGGAATACCATTGCTTTGACCATGCGGACTTTTGTTGGCAAGGTGATGTCTCTGCTTTTTATCATGCTGTTTAGGTTTGCCATCGCTTTCCTCCCAAGGAGCAGGCGTCTTTTAATTTCATGGCTGCAATCACCATCTGCAGTGATCTGGGATCCTAGGAACATGAAGTCTTTCACTACTTCTATGACTTCCCCTTCTATTTGCCAAGGAGTGATGGGGCCAGATGCCATGATCTTAGTTTTTTTGATGTTGAGCTTCAAGCCCACTTTTGCACTCTCCTCTTTCACCCTGAGCAAGAGGCTCTTTAGGTCCTCTTCACTTTCTGCCATCAGAGTGGTATCGTCTGCATATCTGAGGTTATTGATCTTTTCCCCAGCAATCTTAACCCCAGCTTGTGATTCATCCAGGCCAGCATTTCGCATGATGTACTCTGCATATAAATTAAATAAGCAAGGTGACAATATACATCCTTGTCGTACCCCTTTTCCTATGCTAAACCAATCAGTTGTTCCATATCCGGTTCTAACTGTAGCTTCTTGACCCTTATACAGGTTTCTCAGGAGACATATGAGGTGGTCTGGTACTCCCATCTCTTTAAGAACCTGCCATAATTTATTGTGATCCACACAATCAAAGGCTTTAGCATAGTCAATGAAGCAGAAGTAGATGTTTTTCTGGTACGCTCTTGCTTTCTCCATAATCCAGCGAATGTTGGCAATTTGATCTCTAGTTCCTCTACCTCTTCGAAACCCAGCTTGTACTTCTGGCAGTTCTCTATCCACGTGCTGTTGGAGCCTAGCTTGTAGGATTTTGAGCATGACCTTGCTAGCATGTGGAATGAGTGCAATTGTGCGATAGTTTGAACATTCCTTGACGTTGCCCTTCTTTGGGATTGGAATGTAAACTGACCTTTTCCAATCCTGTGGCCACTGTTGTGTTTTCCAAATTTGTTGACAAATTGAGTGCAGCACTTTAACAGCATCTTCTTTTAAGACTTTGAATAACTCAGCTGGGATACCATCACCTCCACTAGCTTTGTTGTTAGTAATGCTTTCTAAGGCCCATTTAACTTCGCTTTCCAGGATGTCTGGCTCGAGGTCAGTGATTATACCATCGTGGTTGTCAAGGACATCAAGGTCCTTCTTGTATAGTTCTTCTGTGTATTCTTGCCATCTTTTCCTAATCTCTTCTGCTTCTGTTAGGTCCCTACCGTTTTTGTCCTTTATCATGGCCAGCTTTGCATGGAACGTTCCCTTGATTTCTCCAATTTTCTTGAAGAGATCTCTAGTCCTTCCCAATCTATTGTTTTCCTCTATTACTTTGCATTGTTCATTCAGGAATGCCTCCTTATCTCTCCTTGCTGTTCTCTGGAAATCTGCATTCAGTTGGGCAAATCTTTCCTTTTCCCCATTGCCTTTAGCTTTCCTTCTTTCCTCTGCTATGTGTAAAGCCTCATCAGACAGCCACTTTGCTTTTTTGCATTTCTTTTCCTTTGGGATGGCGGTGAGTGCTGCCTCCTTTACAATGTCACGGACCTCTGTCCATAGTTCTTCAGGCACTCTGTCTATCAAATCTAGTCCCTTAAACCTATTCTTCACCTCTACTGTATATTCATCGGGGATGCGAGCTAGGTCAAATCTGAATGGCCTTGTGGTTTTCCCAACTTTCTTCAATTTAAGTCTGAATTTTGCAATGAGTAGCTCATGATCTGAGCCACAGTCAGCTCCAGGTCTTGTTTTTACTGACTGGATAGAGCTTCTCCATCTTTGACTGCAAATTATATAGTCAATCTGATTTCGGTGTTGCCCATCTGGTGATGTCCATGTGTAGAGACGCCTCTTAGGTTGTTGGAAAAGGGTGTTTGCTATGACCAGCGTGTTCTCTTGACAAAACTCTGTTAGCCTTTGCCCTGCTTCATTTTGTTCTCCAAGGCCAAACTTGTCTGTTATTCCGGTTACCTTTTGATTTCCTACTTTAGCATTCCAGTCCCCTATGATGAGGAGGACATCATTTTTTGGTGTTAGTTCTACGAGCTGTTGTAGGTCTTCATAGAACTGGTCCACTTCAGCCTCTTCTGCAGCAGTGGTTGGGGCATAGACTTGGATTACTGTGATATTGAATGGTTTGCCTTGGATTCGGACAGAGATCATTCTGTCATTTTTGAGATTGTATCCCAATACTGCCTTCCTCACTCTCTTGTTGACTATAAAGGCCACACCATTTTTTCTACGGGATTCCTGGCCACAGTAGTAGATATAATGGTCTTCTGAGTTAAATTCGCCCATTCCTGTCCACTTTAGTTCACTGATTCCCAAGATGGCATAACGATATGTGATATCAAATGGAGAAGAACAGTTATACACACTAATGGTCTAAGTTTCCACGTCGAAGAATAATAAAGATTTCCAACCATTAGCCAAAAGACCATCTCTTAGCTGCACTTGTCCACTTACGTCACTACCCCCAGAACATTCTTTAACCGCGTTTAAGTGGCCAGTTGTTGTTGTTGTTTTTTGGGTACCCAAAAAGATCCAGTATTTGAGTCCAGAAAGCACCATAAAGCCAAACTAGATGTCAAGGGGATAAGCTTTTGAAAGTCAAAGCTCTCTTTATCATCTCATGAAATGTGGTTTGACTGTCAAAAGCTTATCTGCTGGAAAGCTAGACTCAGATGGGTAGCCATGTTGGTCTGAAGCAGCAGAACAAAGTTTGAGTCCAGTGTCACCTTTAAGACTAACAAAGTTTTATTCTGGATATAAGCTTTCATATGCATGCATACAAAAGCTTATACCCAGAATAAAACTTTGTTGGTCTTAAAGGTGCCAATGGACTCAAATTTCATTCCCCTGGAAATCTATTTGGGTTTTAAGGTGCTACTGGACTCGAATCTTACTGTACAATATGGCCACTCCCCTGAAAATTTAAAAACATCCAGAATTGTTTCCCTTTGACTGCTTACAACCTTTGCAGAGATCCATCAGAAACAATTTGAAGGGTCTTTCACAATCTTAAAACCTGACATCAGATTCATTTCAAATATGACTTTATACCTCTCCAAAGTGTACTACTTGATATGACCACCACATGTGTCTGAAATCAGCGGGTACAGTGTCACCCTTCAAGTAGATGAGATCACCATGATAGATTTTACTGAACTGATGGGAAATGAAATAAAATGGATCGATGACATTACAGAAATTGTCTCGCCTCAGGACGCATATCACTTTAGCTCAACGAGATGAGAAAATGATTTTCCATTTTATCCTCCTCTGTTATGCAGTCAAACATCCCCCCCCGGCCCCAGTTCTTAAGAAAAAGAGGTTTTACTGATATTGGCAAGGTCAACCACCATTCTCCTCAATGGGGACCCAAAGCAACATGAATCATTCTCCTGTCCTAGACATTATTCTGCCAACAATCCTGTAAGGTAGATTAGGCTGAGAATGTATGACTGACTCAACATCAAGCAACAAACTATCGTGGGAGATTGGGGAGTCGAACCCGGGTCTCCCAGACCCTAGTCTGCCTCTGACCACTCCACCACACTGGCTTTCAGTGACAGATAATAGAAACAGCACAGATGGCTTTATGCTCATAATTTAAATACAGAATTCCCTACCTGGTTCTCTCCCTCTCTGTTCCCTCTCGGTGGCCTGCCACCCTGATGTGTCCATTCTATACACTCCTGAACCTGCAGCTGTCATTTCCCCAGAAAGCACTTTCCCAGGGGAACCTATTTTGGTTGGTCATAACTCGGACCCTGTAAATCCAGTCCTCAACAAACTTGGAGGACAGGTAGGGGAGAGTCAGCTGGAGTTACCCAGGAAGTTTGGTGTCCCTAGGATGCTGGAGGGGTTCTATCATATCATGAACCTCATGAACTCATTGGGAAAAGTGCATTGGAAAAAGTGCAGAGAAGGGTAACTAGAATGATAAAAGGGTTGGAACACTTTCCCTATGAAGAAAGGTTAAAACGCTTGGGGCTCTTTAGCCTAGAGAAACGACAGCTGAGGGGTGACATGATCGAGGTTTATAAGATTATGTATGGAATTGAGCAGGTTGAGAAAGAAGTCCTTTTCTCCCTTTCTCACAATACAAGAACTTGTGGGCACTCAATGAAATTCCTGAGCCATCGGGTTAGAACAGATAAAAGGAAGTACTTCTTCACCCAAAGAGTGATTAACATATGGAATTCACTGCCACAGGAAGTGGTGGCAGCTACAAGCATGGGCAGTTTCAAGAGGGAATTAAATAAACATATGGAGCAGAAGTCCATCAGTGGCTATTAGCCTCAAGGTATAGATAGTCTGGGGCAGGTGATGCACTCTATTCTTGGTGCTTGGGGCAGGGGGTCAACAGTGGGAGGGCTTCTAGTGTCCTGGCCCAACTGCTGGACCTCCTGATGGCACCTAGTATTTTTGGTCGCTGTGTGACAGAGTGTTGGACTAGATGGGCCATTGGCCTGATTCAACATTGGCTTCTCTTATGTTCTTATGTTCTTAACTCAACTGGTTTGTTTGGCGCCTAAAAGTTTGTGACAGTTCATGGCTCACATACCGGGCACACCATGAACCACAGTTCATGCCAATTCCTAGCGCTGGACTCAGCCCCAACCAATTTATTCATGTATATAATAACATGGTGGTGGAAAGTGCCATCAAGTCACAACTGACTTATGGTGACACTGTAGGGTTTTCAAGGAAAGAGACATTCAGAGGTGATTTGCCATTGCATGCTTCCGTGTCATGGCACTGGTATTCCTTCATGGTCTCCCATCCAAATACTAGCCGGGGCTGACCCTGCTTAGCTTCTGAGATCTGAGGAAATCGAACTAGCCTGGGCTACAGACACATGTTCAGGACGGCTCCTGTTGATTCCCCTCTACTATTCTCTCTCCCATTTTCCTGGCTGGCTTTAAAGGAGGCATCGAACAAAAGAGGAAGGATGGCTGGATAGCCTTCAAAGGCCACCTCTTTTACTTCACCCCTGCAGTGGGGGGATGGAAGGATGCCCAGAAGGACTGCAAAAAAAATGACTCGATTTTCGGTTATCTCATAAGTACTGAAGAGAAGGAGGTGAGCAAAATTTGGGACAGCCCTTTGTAGGATGATGGTGACAACTTCACAGCATAACCCCGTTAACTGGCTTATAAAGTTCTTCTGCAGTGTCCAGGTCACTTGGGTTAGAGTAAGGCGATTCAGCATGCCTGACTCTTGGCAGGTGCTAAATTGCTCTAGATTTGTGTGTATGTATTATCTTCTTAGCTAAGATTCACAGAACCTGCAAGGCAGAGCTCCTCCTCTTGACTTTTAGTTAGCTGGACTTGGTTACTGTGGGCTGCTTTCTAATTTTATTTGGATTACGTTTTTAAACTGAGATTTGTTAATGTTTTCCACTGTTGTTAGCTGCATTGAGACCTCCAGGTGGTGAGGGGCTGCATATACATTTAATAAATAAATAAATGGGGTCCCTCTCTTTTGTCTAACCTGGGAGCTTCTCTCTGACTCCTCTTTCTCTTCCTATGCCTCTCTTTCTCCTCGGGAACTTGCAAGGAGCAGGACGCATCTACAGGAGTCTCCTGTAGAAACCATGCATCATATTTGTACATATGTGATGTCGAGTTAGCTAGTCACTTGTCACAGGGAACAGTTTCCTTTAGATTAGGCTTCTCTCTCTCACCAACAAATGGATGCGAACTGAATCTATCTCAATAAATGTAAGTTTTACCTCTTTGCAATATACATGCTTGGTGTCTGTTGACTGCACATATCTCCACACTTTCTCGATGGTGCAGCTTTACAATAGTTTGTCCTAAGGCAGCAAATGAGTCCCCTTTGCAAACCTCAACCTCTTTCTCCTACAGCTGCCTTCACAGATGACAGCCCATAACATGTATCCAACTCTTGCCCGGGCAACCCTGTTGAACATCACTTGCCACCCTCAACTGTCCGTTCATATTAGCATTTGTCCCCCAAGCCAGAGTAAAGAGGCAGACACCTATGCTGGGTTAACTAAAGGGCCACTTTATTAACAGTCAACATTAACTGAAAAAACGGCAAGGGCAAAACATGCTTCCGGTATGGTCAGGGCCATGGGTCCCAAGACCCCTCCCCTGCCATGTGAAATAGGGTGAGCCACCTCACCCCAAACAGGAGCCATCAGGCTGTGTGGCTCACGCCCGGCACCTCCAATTCATCAGCCAATTCCAAAAATTCCCTCAGCAATTGATTACACTGACCGAACCCCTGGGAACCCACAAACAGAAAATCATCTAAATAGTGGGTGACTGTGTTTATACTGCTGCGCAAGCGAGAGCCCATTCCAAAAATGAACTAAAATGCTCAAAAGTGGCACAGGAGACAGAGCAGCCCGTGGACAGCGACCGATCCCTGTAAAACTGACCCTCAGAATAAAAACCTAACAGCTCAAAATCATCTGGGTGCACCGAGAGAAGGCCAAAGGCTGATTTAATGTCACATTTCACCATCTCCCCTCTGAGACCACAGTGGCATGCCACACTAACCGCCTGGTCAAAGGATGTGTACTGCACTGAGCATAACTCATCGAGAATGGCGTCATTAACTGAATCACCCCTGGTGTAAGAAAGGTGATGTACAAGGAGGTATTCACCTGGGGCTTTCTTGGGGACAATTTCCAATGGGGAACCACGCATATTAGGAACGTAAGGAAAAGGGCCCAGTACCCTACCCTCAGCCCTTTCTTTCTCAGTCTTTTCCCATACTACGTGCTCCATCCCTTTAACTGATCATAAATTGGCCGCCATGAAAGGAGCCATGATAGGGAATATGGAAGCCATAAGTAAAGCCATTCAACAAATAATAACCATCAGCAGGTCTGGGATAATTCTTCAGCAATCTTTCAAGTGCTCTCAGCTTTACGGGGCTGGTCCTCTTTTCCAGCTGATTGGCCAGATCCTGCCCCTTCTGTCTTCCTACAGCCCCTCCTGGGCTTACCCCAGAAACATGCTGAAAAGGGGTGCGATCCACCACACAAGGGGCACTCATGCCGGTACTGGCAAGCTTTTCTACTGCAAACGCCCTGTGACCTGAATTCCCAACATCTGGTGGGGTTGAACCGCCTGCTCCGCTGGACTGCGGGGGGTGGAAGCCACTGATAAGTGATGCACCGAATGGCCACTGTGCGACCCATCACCCAGGTTCGGCTGCACTGATGACATGATTTGCAGCCAGAGCTGGGGATGTATCTGGTCCCATTGCAATGAAGGGTTTATGGCAGCCCTCATCCTAAACTTCTCATCATACTGCAACCAAGCGGGGCCATTAAAACCACTGTAGCCCTTGTATATAATGTCAAAGGACTGAAACAATGAAGCTGTGCCTTTGAAAGCACTTCAGCATATACTAAGAAACCAGCGACCCCATTGACCCTAGTTCTATTTACCGTCATCTTTTTAAACTTTTCTTTGTCCCTGTCCTCAAGTTCATCTTTCTCCTTCTTTTCTAACTCCCGAAAAAGAAGGGTAAAGATGTCTATGTTTTCACCCCTACAAATCTTATCCCTTGTGGCTGGCAATAGGTGATCCCCCAGAGGAAATGCCAGGTTGCCAAAGGGGAGAGCCGACACGGGAGCCGATGCATACGAAACACCCCAGGGTGAGGGCCCCCCCCCACCAGAGTGTGGGTGGCATGTTAGTTGATTGCCCTGACAGGCCAGTAAAACCTATACTTTGACCAGGAGGGCTTCCCCAAGGCTGTCCCTGACCTTGGCAATATGCAGGAGTGGCCAGGACCCGGGCCCAACAGAAACTTCCTGCCCCCAAGGCCAACCTCCTCTGGTGTGAGGCGTAGGCATCAGACTTACCTGCAGGCATGGATGGCCCAGCCTGAACAGCTGTCTGTTATTGCTGAGCTGAAGCTCCAGCCAAAGAAGCCACGCCAGAATCCTCCCCTGCCACTCCCATGCCACTGCTTCCTGCCCAAGTCCTCCCCTCGAGAAGAGACAAGCGGGTTAGGACTTCTGCTTGAAAACGCTTATTGGCAGACGAGTGAGTTTCCTTTTGCCCCCATGCCCCTTCAGCAGTCCCTGTAGAAAGTGGGGAAACTCCATAGCTTATTCAAGAACCTTCCACCTATCCAAGATAGCTTGCTGCACCTCATCACTGTTCTCATCCTCTGATGACGATAAGACATGGGCAGGCCTCTTGGGGGCTGCCTTGGGTGCCAGTTGTTTTCTGTTAGAACAGCCAGTGCCCTTCTTGGGGCCCATAATGTCCGCACCAACAAAATGGCAACACAAAGAGCTGAAAATGGCCGCACCCTGCTGGCCTAAAATGGCCACCACCTGCTAGCCCAAGATGGCTGCCCACAAATCCTCATAAAATGGCCACCGCATGAGAACACAGAATGGCCGCTGTTCCAATAATAATAGCCTGAGCCCACGCTGAGCCTACCCAACTACTCTGTGTGTAATAAATCCCAATTCAAGTCCAGACAAAAAGTGGGAGGTGACTGGAACACCTCGGTCCCTTAGTGCCAAACCCCCCTCCCCACCTGGACTGACCCACAGGTAGGCAAGAAAGGCCCCTGGGAACATTGGCCCAGACCCTGGGTGCCGGAACCCCACAGCCCTCAACTCCCCCAACAACTGAGCTGAGCCCTGGAGCCTCTACCCCCTCGCCCTTGAGTTGCCAACCTAGAGAAAGGGCCCCCAATAGCCAACCCACATCCCGCTGTCTAGTGCCTCAGCCACCCAATGGCCCAGAACTAAGCCCCTTGCCAGTGGCCTGCTAGGCCACTTGCAGCCACCCCTATTAGTAGACCCTGCCTGCCACTTGCTGCCACCTGGGACTTCCACGTTGCATTGCTGCCACCACCACCGCTTGCCGCCACTTGGGACCACCGCCGCACACTGTCACCTCGAGCTGCTCTACAGCCACTGCCCCCAGCTGTCACTCCCAATGACCCTGGCTGTCGAGGAGCACTCAGTGCTGCGTGCCTCTCCCATCAGGCCAAGGTAGGCCTCAAAAGCTGGGAGCAGCCCAGCAATGTTCCCCGACATGCCGAAACCCAGGTGAGGAATACAGCTGAGAGGCAGGACCAGCATATAAATGCTCCGGCCCCACTCCCCTCTCAGAAGGCCCATATGTGCCCTTTTGCTGCCTACACCAATGCCTGCCCCTCCTTGCAGGAAGGCAAAGGCAGCTCCTCAGTCGCACGGCTGCAAGGGCCAGAGGCTGGTGAGCCAAATTGTTGTTAATGGCTATGCTAGAACTGGAGAAGAAGCTGCAATGCTGCAGGATAGCATGGCCAAAACTCCCTTCTCTTCCTAATTGAAATCCTGTGGGGATGTGCACTCCCAATTTTACCTTCAATATTTTTGATCTTTTGCTGTCATTAGTTACTTCTTCCCATCATTTTCAGTGGAAACATTTTTCCATCAGGCATCAATAATCAACCTGTTGTCCAGATCCCCGAGTTTTTGGAAGCCCAGAATCAAAGCACAAAGACAGAAGCCCCATCTCAGAATTTGCTGCCAGGCAGCTGATATTTTAGGGGTAAACTGCCTCTCAGCATTAGGGTTTTATTTGATTTTTGTGGCTACAAGAAATCCATGCATGAATACTCAGAGGATCCATCTAACCTCCATCCAAAGCCATCTGAAGCAGCTAACATCAGCACATCCTGAAGTAAATAATACAGATTAGTTTTGTTTTATTTTTTGCTATATGTGCTGAGGAGAGCTTGGCTGTATGCCTGGTGGACTGACCGCCTAGTGCACCAGCGGAAAGCCTGCAGAATCTGTTGGAGGCAACAGCTGAGTGGGCCTTGGAGTCCCCAAGATTCTTAATTTTGGGGGATTTCAATGGTCATGCTGATGAGGCTGCCACCTCCATTCAAGCCTCGGACCTAGCGTCTTCCATGGCAGCACTAGGGCTCTCCCAATTTGTATCAGGTTCCACACACCGTGCAGGCCACACCCTGGCTTTGGTCTTTGGCAGGGGGATGGATGTGGATCTGACCTTGAAGGAAGGAGTGATGTGGTCAGACCGGCTTGGTCTTGAAGGCCTGGCTAAGTATTCCGACCCTCCCTGTCTAGGGGGCGAACTAATTTATGCTTGCCCGCAAATGGACACAATCTGGTGTCTCATTGGATGAGCTGGTTAGGGGACCGGAATTCCCATCTCTCTGAAGCTATCGATGAGGTTGCTCTCCGACGTCCTCTCTGGTCCCATTGTTGATCATCCCCCTGGTATACTGAAGAACTCACAGGGATGAAGCAGGAACTCAGTTGACTTGAGTGAGTTTGATGGCGTGCTCGCGATGAAGCCACAAGAGCATCTTACAGGATGTTTATGAGATCCTATGAGGTGGCAGAGAAGGCTGCGTAGAAGGAATTCCAATCAGCCTCCATCACATCCAGGGGCTCGTGCCTAGCAGGATTGTTTAGGGTAATTCAGTCTTTGACATACCTCAAAGCCAATGTCTGGAATTGGTCTGAGAGAAGACTCTAGTCCCCCATTCTAAGACTTTCAGTTTGTGTTTTTACAGAAGTTTACAGAGGAAGTGTTCGGCGATAAAAAACTTTTTCATTGGATTGGACTTCAATGGATCACAAGCAACTGGGTATGGGAACCTGGAGATCGCCCTGAGAAAAGGTGAGTGCTTGAATGAAATTTCTCTATATCCTGCATTGTAGAAACTTTTTCAAAAATGTGTCTTTGTTGCATTTCCTAGAAATTCTGTACTGAGTGCTCTTCATATTTTGCATACGCTGAAACTAAAATCTTAGAATCTTACAATCTAAGAATCACAGAGTTGGAAGGGGCCACACAGGCCTTCTAGTCCAACCCCCTGCTCAGTGCAGGATCAGCCCAGAGCATCCCTGACAAGGGTTTGCCCAGCCCCTGCTAAAGACTGCCAGTAAGGGGGAGCTCACCACCTCTCTAGGCTGCAGATTCCACTGTTGCACAACTCTTAATTCAATAAAGTTTTTCCTAATATCCAGCTGATGCCTTCTTGTAAAGTACCGGGTTCCGTGCCTCATGACTCGGACGACGACATACGAGAAGACGCGTTTATTCGTACTTCACACACAACAAGACAAACAGCAACGGTCGGAGGCCAACTATATATGGGGGGGACGGGGGATGCCCCACAATCTTATTGGCAGGTTTGGATCTCCCGCCAATGTTCCCATTGGCTCCCTTTGGCGAGCTCAGGAGCCTAGTCCCTATTGTTCTCCGGAACGGAGCTCGGCAGCCTTTTGCCTTCTCCCGTTCCGGGTCTTAGATCATAACACTTCCCACCCTTAATTTAAATCTATGATTGAGAGTCCTATCCTCTGCTGCCAACAGGAACAGCTCCCAGTCCTCCTCCAAGTGACAGTCCTTCAAAGACTTAAAGACAGCAATCATGTCCCCCCTCAGGCTCCTCTTCTTCAGACTAAATATTCCCAAGTCCCTCAGCCTTTCCACATAGGGCTTGGCCTCCAGGCCCCTGATAATCCTTGTAGTTCTTCTCTGCACCCACTCCATTCTGTCCACATCCTTTTTGAAATGAGGCCTCCAGAACTCTACACAATACTCCAGGTGTGGCCTGACCAATGCAGTGTACAGTGGGACTATCACATCTTGCAATTTAGATGTCATGCCTCTGTTGATACACCCCAAGAACGAAGCCCTGTGTCACCCCACTGGGCACCTCCCTCCATTCAGATGAAATGCCATTGATAACTGCTCTCTGAGTGCAGTTCTCCAACCTGTTCCCTATCCACCTAAGTATCCATCAGGCTCCCAGTAAATTCACTCTCAACACAGTCTTCTTTGAAGAGAAGTTTATTGGAAGAGATTTGAATGCTAAAAGGTTGAACTCCCTTGTTAGGACTGAGTGCAAAGTGAAAGGGACCCACAGTATAACCAAACCCCACATTCCATGCTTATGTCTCTCACGCACACAAAAGCATACTAACAACCATAAAAGATACATTGGTTCCACTAGCCATGTGAAAGTCTTATCTTCAAGGATGAATCCCTGTGAGAGTTCACCCCTTGAGGTGATTGTTTAGAGAAGAAGAGTTACAGAGCAAGGCGCCTCAACCTCTTTCTCCTACAGGGAGAAAGGCATCTCTTTGTTTAAAGGCAATCCCTCTTAATGTGGCCTGGCTTCCCACAGAGGTGACAAACAATCCCACCTTGGTTATTTACTTTCAGAGCTATCTGATCAGCATTCAGTTTAACTTCTTTGTCAGACTTTTCAAATTATCTGCGTTTGTTTGTTTCTTCCAGTGGATTTATAACTTCTGTGAGTGACAAATAATTCTTAGATTCAACCTGAGATGCTATATTTTCATATGACACTGCTAGGCTTATTCATTACACAGTCAGATCTTGATCAACAATTTCCTTTCCTGCCCTGCCCTGGATAGCCCAGACAAGCCCAATCTCATCAGAAGCTAAGCAGGGTCGACTCTGGCAAGTACTTGGATGGGAGACTTCCTTGAAATACCAGAGGCAGGGGCAGGCTTTATTCAGCCACCTCTCTGAATATCCTCCAGGCCCCCCCAGTAGGGATCAGTCACCAGAGGTTGCCATGACTTCCAGATGCACACACACATGTGCATACACATGCATGCACATATAAAAAACCCAAAAAACTACCCCAAAAAGCACAATCGGCTTTCCTGACCCAGCCAATCCAAGCATCTCATACAGATGATGGTGTAAATTACCCTCCCCTCAAAGGTTTCTTTCATAAATGAAGCTGGCTGTTTAATGATGAGTTTACATGCAGTCTTTCCAGCTCACACCACACAGCTTTGGCTGCTGGGATCTGAATTACTGTTAACACATTTCTGTCACTTAAACCCTTGATTATTTTCATTGTTGGAGTCCCAGGTTCTCTGCTTTGCCAGGTCATCATCTTTTAGTCAAGCATCCTGGATAATTAGTTGTTGTAGATTTTCCGAGTTATGTGGCTGTGGTCTTGGCATTGTAGGACCTGACATTTCACCAGTAGCTGTGACTGGCCTCTGAGGATGCCAGTCACAACTACTCGTGAAACGTCAGGTCCTACAATGCCAAGACCACAGCCAGGTTTTTTTTGTAGCAGGAACTCCTTTGCATGTGAGGCCACACAGCCCTAATGTAGCCAATCTAATGAGTTTCTGCTGTTGGGTGTGGCCTATTGTACTAATGAGTTCCTGCTGGGTGTGGCCAACTTGAAGTGCCAGTTTCATAAGAACATAAGAAAAGCCAATGTTGAATCAGGCCAATGGCCCATCTTCACAGGGGGGCGGGGCGGTGGGCAATTTGGTCAGGTGTGTCTTATGGTCAGGTGCGTCTTATGGAGCGAAAAATATGGTAAGTTTTAAGAGCCTGATATTTAGACTATTTCTTTTAACCTTATTATTTATGTGTACACCCTAATAAACATTTGTATTTTTAATATTAATTTATTTGTTAGCTTGACCCTCTTAGATCACAGCTACATTTTGGGTTGAGTTCCCCCCCCCTTTTTTTTTACTCATTTTTTTTTAAGATGGATTTGAGTCCAGTAGCATTGTAGAGACCAACAAGATTTTCAGGGCATAACCTTTTGAGAGTCAAATCTCCTTTCATCAGATGAAGGGAGCACTGACTCTCGAAAGCCCATACCCTGAAACTCTTGTTAGCCTCCAAGGTGCTACTGGACTTAAATCTAGTTATTCTGCTGCACACGACAGGGCTACCCTCTGAAATTCACTTAGATAAGTTACCTGGATGAAGAAGAAGAAGAGTAGGTTTTTACAGCCCACTTTACCTTATGGAGAAGCTTACAATTGTCTTCCTTTCCCCTCCCCACAACAGGCACCTTTTGAGGTAGGTCTGAGAGAGTTCAGAGAGAACTGGGACTGACCCAAGATCACCCAGCAGGCTTCATGTGGAGGAACAGAGGGAAAGACCCAGTTCTCCAGATTAGAGTCCGTGTTCTTAATCACTACACCACGCTGGCTGGATAGATGATTAGGGACTGTGGTCTCTACTAGTGTGCATAGCTTGCTGTAAGTAGGTCCTACTTCATGATTCTTTGCATTGTTTAATGGGTCAGATTAATACATATGCTTTGCTTTAGTTCTCTTTTTAGACTTCTAGTTGATTCTACAATCCTAATCCTCTCGCATCGTTTACTGAGTACCCCCTCCTGTTGATTGGCCTGACTCACGCTGGGTAATCTGTCTTGAGACCAAGTGAAAAAGGCGGACTGTAAATAACGTAAATCAAAAAAATAAGCTGAAATGAAATATTGTTAATATTTAGGTAGTGCTTGACTTACACATAACGGAGCAAGATACATCTGTCTTGATTAGAGCTGTCTTTGCTTTTCAGCTATTGGAAGAAAGGAAAGTCAGAAGAAGCCAGGATAAGAGAATCAAATGACAGTAATAGGTTGGACTGTGGTAAAATAATATTATGTTCAGAAGAAGGCATAGCCCTACGCTGCTTGAACGATGACTACTGTTGGAGAAAAAAACACTGGATTTGTAAGATACCACCTGACCCCCAATTCCTCCCTTGATGTGAGCTTGATATCCCAATCTCCATGCAAGAAGAGGAGGAAAAACAAAATCTGACTGCAAAAGCCAACTGCAGCCCCAATCAACCTGCCCGTTCGTGGAAAGAGGGTGAGAACAGCTCCACTTCAGCACTCAAAACTCATTTTCATCGGGACTGGAAATAATAAAAAATAGAACTTGCTTTGTGTGCTTTGAAGACTTAGCCACAGAAGAAAAGTGGAGATTAAGCTGTAGCACTGTTCTGCTGTAGTACCTCAATACAGAATGTCTACCAACTAGGGATGGGCATGAACCGAGAAAAGAAGCGCAGGTTGAGCATGAACCAAAGCCAGTTCATGCTTTGCTTCAGACCAGTTAATTTGGTCGCGTCGTTCCTGAATCCAAAAATGAACAGCCAGCCTTTTTTCCATGGAGGTTCATTTGGTTCGTTAGAGTGGTTCATTCTCCAGACAGCTTGGCACTGATTCAATCAATTCCTACAGAGCTCTTCTTACAGGGGCTACTGTAAGCTCTTGGGGGATTGGCTACATTAGGAGTGTGTCGCCTAATATGCAAAGGAGTTCCTGCTACAAAAAGAGCCCTGGACAGTGTTATGGGCCACCTCCCAACACAGGAGCCTGACGCCAGAGGGAGAAGGGCAGGTGACTACCTCCCGAGCCTGTGGGGAAGGGCTGGCCACCCACAGAATCCATTTTCACAACATGGTGGGTGGGTGACCATGGGAGAGTGTGGTGGGCCACCCCCCACTCCAGGAACCTGTTTCCAGGGGGAGGCAGGTGGGTGACCCCCTCCTGAGACCGTGGGGAAGGGCCAGCTCCATAACATGATGGGTGGGTGATTGCCTCCCAGGACCAAGGGGGAGTCTGTTGGGGCCCCCCACCCACAGGAGCCTATCACCAGGGGGACATGGGCATGTGACCACTCCCTGGCCCATGGGGAATAGTTGGCCACCCCTGGAGTCCATCTCCACAATGCTGTGTTGGGCTTTGAACCCTAGGATCTTCCCCCCAAAGCCAATCCACACACAACTTGGAGGGCAGGTGAAAGAGCATCCCACGAAGGTGCACTGTAAGTTGGCTGCTTTTAGCTTGCAGTGGGGGTGTTCAACACACTCCCCCCTTTGCACTTGGGGCCCTAGGATCTCCCCCCCACCCAAAAAAAAGCCAATCTGCACACAACCTGGAGGG
This sequence comes from Gekko gecko, assembly GCA_029375565.1. Classification (NCBI taxonomy): domain Eukaryota; kingdom Metazoa; phylum Chordata; class Lepidosauria; order Squamata; family Gekkonidae; genus Gekko; species Gekko gecko. The sequence continues at coordinate 110,848,077 of JAPDNY010000010.1, read as the reverse complement.
CAGGTGGAGGGGCATCCCAGGTCATCTGCAAGTTGAATGCCTCTAGTTTGCACAGGGGCAGCTCGACATGCTCCTAGGGAAGCACTTTCTGGGGGCACCTGATTTGAGGGGCTATAACTCAGCCCCCTAAATCCAATTCTCACCAGACTTGGAGAGCAGGTGGACAAGGGTCAGACGCTGGAGACTTGCTGCAAGTATGGCATTTCTAGCCCACTGTAGTAGCTAATGTGCTCACTCACAACTTTAATGCCAGTAGCTCACAAAGTAGAATTTCTGCTCACAAGACTCCACAGCTTAGAGGGAACATTGATACCGAGTCAAGTTCAAGGTTCTGTTTTTGACCCATAAGGCCTTGAGTGGTCAGGGACCAATGTATCTACGGGACCGTCACCTCCGTTATGTTCCTGGAAGGGCACTGCACTCCTCAGACGACAACATGCTGGTGATCCCTGGCCCTAAGGATGTCCGTCTGTCCTCGACCAGGGCCAGGGCCTTTTTGGTCCTGGCCCCAGCCTGGTGGAACTCTCTGCCAAATTCCATCAGGGCCCTGCAGGATGTTATGCAGTTCTGCAGGGCCTGCAAGGCAGAGATGTTCCGCCAGGCTTTTGGTTGAGGACAGTGACATTTTTTACCTCTGCTGGCACCCTCCTCAGTCTTTCACCCTCATTTTGACCTCTTCCCCCCTGCCTGCAAAATGGCTGGTAGTCTGTAATAGTGGAATAATTAACTCTAAGTTACTACTTGCCATATGTTTCAATGTAATGAATACGTTTGATTGTTTTACTTGATGGCTGTGATTGTTTTTAATACCATGTACATCACCCAGAGTTGGGATGATTCATAAATATAATAATAATAATAATAATAATAATAATAATAATAATAATAATAATAATAATAATAATAATAATAATAATATATTAGTATTAATATATAATATATTGATATATATATTATTCATAACTATGGTAGTAGTAGTGGTAATAATAATAATGATAATGATAATAATGATGATGATGATGATATAATTACTTGTTTTTGCTGCCGGGCCGCTGACACAGGAGCCTCAGTTGGGGCTACTGGTGGGTGGCTTCGGACAAGCTCCAACGGGCCTGGGAAGGGACTTAGCTGGACTTCATACACGGTTGGCTTTGAATGGCCTCTGGATGATTTTAGATCGGCTTTGGAAATCAGAAAGTTGTCCAGGTGATCTGGAACAAACTCCAGCTGATTCTAGTTAGACTCTGGCTAACTCTGGATGGGGTTGGGCCATGACTACAGATGGCCTCAGGCCCAGGTGGATTCAAGAGGAGGACCTGACTTACCACTGCTGCCGGCTGGGGAGAAGTTGTTTCTTGTGGTCTCTCAGCGCTCAGTGGCGTGAGCTGGGAGTTGGTCTGGCCCAGCCTGATTCAGCTGAAACAACTGACTCAACAATCTTCAGACAACATTGGCTGGCTCTGGAGGCTGACAGGCAACCCTGGTCTACAGATACACCTGGCCTGGACCTGAGAAGGCCTAAGTTCCTTTGGGTAGCCCAGAAGACTCAGAGTTAAACTGGAGGAGCTCAGTCACTCGAGGACTGAGGAAAACCATACCTCCTGAAACAATAACATCCAGTCATAAAATAGTGCTTGGGACCAATGAGAACTATTCCTGCTGAAAGTCAAGGTCTCTCTGGATTGGTCTGTTTGCAGCACTGACCAATCCGGGTGCGTGTTTTAGAATGCTGGGCTTCTATGGAGCTGTGACCTAAGCTCACATCGAATAATACAGTAAACTGAGTACATAACAACACCTTTCTTGGATTTTTTGAGGGATGTGTATTTCAGGCATTATATGATGGTAGAAAAGTGTCTAATAATTTCCCAGGGCTCATGTTTCATGTGGAATGTCAGCTGAAGACATGAAGCAGCCATAAGATAAAGAGGGGGAGTTCCGGAATGTACCGCATCAAGGGAAGGACAGTTGAAGCTGCTGGAGTAACAGCCCCAGGAGGAAACTGAGGCAGAGAGAAGGGAAAGTGGTTGAGGGAGCCAGTGTATCCACACAGGGGAAGTGCTGGGAAGGGGATAAAACTGAGCAGCAGTATTGGTTCCACACTGAATCAATAAGGAGGCAAGACTCTTTGAAGAATGGGCCACAGCCTCCCTGAGAGAATCGGCAGCAGGCTAGAAACAACTCTTGGTACCTCATCTAACTCCCAACCCTCAATGCAGGTATGGGCAAACTGTGAGTGAGGTGGCTTGGGTATCTCCTTGCCCTACCCCACATCTTGTCGACTCAGCAGGCTTTAAATAAGAACATCAGAACATCAGAAGAGCCCTGCTGGATCAGACCAGCGGTCTACCTAATCCAGCATCTGGTCTCACATAGTGGCCTACCAGATAGGATTGTCAGTCCCCAAGTCTGGGTGGAGGTTCCCTCTGTTAGCTGGCCGGTGGGGTTTCCCCACTCCCAAACCACAATGTCACTTTGCAAAGTCCCCAACATGACGACATCACCTGGAAGTGACATCATCATATAGTGGGCATTGTACAGCGATGCTCTGGTTTGAGGGTAAAACTCTTTGGTTTGAGGCTGGTTGTACCATAGAGTTTTGCCCCAATGTGATGATGTCTGTTCTGGGAGATCTTAATTCGTAGGCAGGAATATATGGGAGGGGCAGTCCTTCAAATACCCTGGTTCCAAGCCATGTAGGGCTTAAAATAGGTCTGTCAGGTCCCTCCTGGAAGTCATCAGGGGAGCGGGGTGGACTTACAGGGAGCAGGGAGTTTCATCCAACAATTCAACAATGTGCCAATGTGACCCAGAAGTGATGTGGGGATGTCAAGGTGACACTCTGGTTTTTGGGCAAAAGCTTTATGCTAGAATTAGCTTCCAGCATAGAGTTTTTGCCCCAAAACCAGAGCATTGCTCCAACATCTCCAGCGTGCCTGCCTCACTTCCAAAGTCACATTGGCACATTACTAAAACACCAGGTGTTCCTTCCTTTGGGAGTGGGGGTAAGTCCCCCTCCCTGCTGGCCAGCTGATTGGCAACAGAGAGGTAGAGCCTGACATTGGGGGATCCCCGCCCCCACCGGGGGGTCTGGCAATCCTATCTTGAAAAGTCAAAAACAAGATGCCAGTCAGATGCTGGGGAGCAGAGTGAAAGTGAAGGTGGTTGTATGTGATCTTCGCTTGTGGGCTTCCCTTTGGCACTTGAGTTGCCACTGTTGGAAACAGGACACTGGGCTCCATGGGCTGTTGGTCTGATCCAGCATGGCTTCTCTTCTGTTTTTATATATGCTCTCAGTCCCAGAGCTGGCAGAGGTCTCTAGGTTTGTAGAGGCGAGAACACCCACGCCAAGGCCCTGTTGTTATGTGCAATCGGTGCCACGAGTGCCACGGATCCCCCCTGATTATACATACCCTGGACTTAGTTGTCTGTTCTGGGTGGGAAGATCACAGTCCAATGCTCTGGTCAGACGATAATCATGTGAAGACTGAGCTTTTAGCTTCCCTGTTAGTGGTGGCCAACCTCTTAGGATGGTCATCCACTTTCAAAAGATGGCAGATGCAGATGGACTTCTGATGTCTTTGAGGGACTTTCTTAATTTGATTTTTGTCAGACCTGCTGAGGCACCAGTTGTTCTCTGGAAGGGGAAATAATCTGTGCAGGATCACTCCTAAGAGCCCACTCTTACTGGTAGGGGTGAAAAATTCCTGGAGATCTGGGGGGGGGGGGTAGATCCTAAAGAGGGCAGGGTTTGGAGAGGGGAGGGACTCCAGCGGGGTACAATACCATAGAGTCCACCCCCTGTAGCAGCCATGTTCTCCCGGGGAAAATGATCTCTGTCCCCTGGGGATCAGTTATAATTCCAGGAGAATTCCAGGCCCACCCAGAGGCAGGCAGCCCTGCAGTGACAACCTATGTGGCTCATGGTCTACTGAGCTATGGAGGATGAACCAGCAAGAACAGTGACCAGAATAACAAGAAGGACTCATAAACAAAACTGCAGCTGTCCTGTTAAGCACAGAGTGTATCTCATCTGGGTATCCAATCCACAAGACATTTCATCCTTAAAAAGTAAGGGTGGAACAGGATGTTGGGGGGTTCTCTTTGCTGATTTGGTTGCAGGTGAAGAACCCATGATGACTGCTCTTTAAATACTATGGCTTTTTGAAGGTGAACGGTGTGGCCTGTGACATTATCCCACAGGGAGAATAGAGGAGGAATGAAAAGATATTTTCTGCGAAGTGCTGTAAGTCGGGGATCCAGGAGGAGAGGTAAGTTGCTTCTTTGGTGTTATTTCACAGCAACTCTTCTTCGTTCTGGCTGTCTCAGACCAAACCCACAAGCTTTTTTTTTATCCTAAATGCATTCTTAAGAGAATAAAGAAGACTCCTTGATATAAATAAATATAGGAAAGCCTTCACATTAGCTAGATTTGAGGCTCTCCCCTCTGTGGTACTCGAGGGCAGATACAGAGGAGCTCCCCTTGTACAGAGACTTTGTAAATGTGAGTCTGGAGAGATAGAAATTGAACATATGATGTTCAGATGTAAGTGGTACAATGTGGTTCGAGATCGATTAATTCAACCTCTTTTTAAAGAGATGCCTGGGCAGACAGACTCAGATTGCTGTAATACTGTAATCTGATGAAAATCCCTTTATTACTAAGACTGTGGCTAAATTTGGGTTGAATGCTGCTACATTTGAAAAGCACAGCTCAACTTGTAGAACTCTATATCTCTCCTTTTGTGTGTGTGTGTGTTTAGTGAATCTATGTATTTTATACTTTTTATTATATATGTTTTGTAATATTTTATTTTGGAGCCCCTTGCTGAAGTGTTTGGATTGCTCTGGCTGGATGCCGTAATAAAATTTCATTCAAAGAAGACTCCTTTGCTCTCTTTTCCTCCACTCTGCGGGTCAATTACATAAGTCAGTCTACTGTTCTCCACTTTCTCTTCAGGCTGCTTCACAACTCTTGGCTTTTCTGCGCCAACTGTGGAACTGCTTTCCAAGGGCTTTGGAAATGCCATATCTTCAGTTTTCCCAGTAGTGTCAACTTCCAGGGGTGGTTGCTGATGCTGTTGTTCACTGGTTTGAGCAGCATAGTTGAGTGGCACGTCACCCAAATCAGATGGGAACATGGAATCAAAGTTGACACAGATTTCTTCCAGGCTGGCATCTTCCTCTTGATCCTTCTGAAATGCAGTCGGACTCACTGGAGGAGACTCTACCACCGTCAGCCCTACAACCATTGGCCCTACAACAGGGTCTGGAGAAGTTGCTGAGGTGTGCTCACCTTGCTGCTGCTTCTGACAACAGGTTAACACCCCTATGTAGACATCAGTTTGTCGGCTGGGTTCCTCAGGAACATTTACAAAGTCTTTTAAGAACTGCTGGTAGACATCAGTTTGCCGGCTGGGTTGCTCCGGAACATATTCAAAGTCCTTTAAGAACTGCAGGTAGACATCAGTTTGCCAGCCGGGTTGCGCAGGAATATCTTCAAAATCCCTTAAGAAGGTAAACATCTTTGGTCTCCTTTTCTGCCAGTCCAGGTTCATGGACTTTGGGGTCCGTGGTCATGCGCTCCACTAAATCTTCTCCCACAGACATGGCTACCGGGGTATAATCGTGCACAACTACCTTCCACGATCCATTCCAGCCTTCTTTATACAGAGAATATTTCCTTCTATCCCCTGGTACGTCAGCATCTGGAGGAAGTGAAGGTGGGCCTTTTCTCAGCTTTGCCATTTCAAACTCGTGCGCCATTCTCATTCTCTCCAGCTCCAGCTTTTTCTTGGCCGCCCTCTCTCTCTCTTCCCTGTATCTCTCTCTGTCTCTCCTCCATCAGCATTTTCTCTCTTTCCAGCTCTCTCTGGGCTGTCTCCTCCTCTTCCTTAAATTCTATCCACATAATTTGCAGCTGGAGACACAAGACCTCTACACTTGGGTTTGTCATCCCCTTTTTCTCAGGTTCCATCAGCTTAATTTGCAGCTGAAGACGCAAGAGCTCTACACTTGGGTTTGCCATCTCCTCTTTCTCAAGTTCCATCTGCTTAATTTGCAGCTGGAAACACAAGACCTCTAAACTTGGGGTTGCCATCTCTCCGTCTGCTGTCTCCTGAGACATCTGATCAGCAGGCCCTGCTCTGGTCTTCCTTCTAGGCACCAGTGTGTCCTCTGGCTTCTGTCTCCCAGAACAGAGGAACATACGCTGCCTAACACTAGCCTCTCTGTCCATTGACCCGACAGTCTAGAAATAATTAAAACCCCTTTACAACACTGTTATAAGATCTCTTAGTCTCACTGGCACCTCTAAAAAGAATATGTGGCTCCTGCAGCCAGACAAAGGGAAGGAGAAAAAAATCTTTTTTTCCCTTTAAAAATAAACCAATTATGCTCTGCCTCTCCAGGTCAAAATCTGGCACATTCCCACCGCTAATGCCACCATGTCATGACCCCAGAGGGTTGCCACCTTCCGCTGCCACCACCCTGGACTTATGGTCCCTTGAGAAGGCCCAGGATACCCTCTCAAGCCCATCCAAAATGCCCCTTTTCAAGTCGAGAACATTAGGCGTGATGACCAGGCAGAGGACTTTTAAACAAATGGTTTATTTATACAGTAATGGGGCATTGAAAACAAGACAAGGTGCTTCAAAAAGGTATAACAGTGTTTAAAAGGCAAAATAAACAGAATCTAACGCAGCTACCTATTACTCCTTAACTGTTACTACTTAAGGCCTATAGCCTTCTTACCAGGCCTCACTACCTGTACAGTCACTCTTACTAGTAAGGGACCTACTCCTCTCAGACCAGCCTTTCTCCCTCAGTGACTCTGTGAGAGGGAAAACTGCAGAGAGAAAGAAAGATCCGTTTCCTCACAACACACAGAGTTTATCACAGTCCCCTTCAGTTCACTCCTGTGTGAAGAAATACACAATTTTCCACAGCCTACAGCTTAAGACACACCTCCACAAGAATGCAGCAGTCTCCTCACAGAATCCCTGTACTCCCATTGGCTAAAAACCATCCCCAAGCATTGTGGGGATTGTAGGCTGTCTGCTTTCCACTGTCAGACAGGCCCCTCCTAGAGCTTAGGCCTCTAGGCCCTGCCTCCATCCTGTACAGATCATGACAGAAGCCATGTGAGAACAGGCCAATGGCACATCCAGTCCAACTCTCTGTATCACACAGTGGCCAAACCCGAAGTTCCATCAGGAGGTCCACCAGCAGGGCCAGAACTCCAGAAGCCCTTCCATTGTTGCCCCCCCCCCCTGCTCCCCAGCAGCAAGAGTCCTAGCCTCTTTAACCTTTCTTTGTAGGGAAGACGTTCCATCTCCTTAATTTTAATTTTCTTTTACAGTGGCCTTCAGCAAGAAAAAGTCAGCAGTGTCCCTCAGCAGGAGTAAGTCGGGAATCCAGAGACCGACTTCACAGCACCAGCTGGGCAAAAAACCATCCACCACCAGAAGGAGAAGACCTGGTCTGTAAGCTGCACATTCACAAGTGACTTGTGGCACAAAGAGGGAACACCATGAAGGACCGAAAAATGACCAGGAAGGGGAGGGGCTCAGGGAAAAGACAGAGCAACAGAGTCGGCGGGGGGGAGCTAGTTGAGCCCAGGAAACTCAGAAGGCCAAATAATGGAGCAAGGTCTGCATGGGAGTCCAGCTCTGCTTCCTGGAGAACCTGGGTTCAACATCACCCCCTGGTTTACTTGAAGACCACATATCTCAGATGACATTTCCTCCAAATACAGACTGAACTGCCAACCTAGGCTAAGGGTCCCAAACGTGGTGCCCATGGGCACCGTGGTGCTTGCCAACATCTTTCTGGATGCCCGCTAAGGGTTTGTTGTTGTTGTTTAGAAATTAGACCGGGCCATGTGGGCCCAGCAAGGTGTCTGATTGGCTAGAGAAGATTTGATTGGCTGTGTAGATTTGTAAAAAAGTCGCTTTGGCAACAGCTGCCCTGCAGAAGAAGGATGTCCGCCCTGTGACTGAGGGTAATAAGCGGCAGCAGTTGTTTAGTGGCTGGCTTCGCCTCCTGTGGCAGACATTTTGCAGCAGCCATTTTGTGGTTGTGTCCGTCATGCTGTGTCAGAATTCCAAAGGTGCCCAGGGGTTAAGAAAGGTTGGGACCCCTAAACTAGATAATGAGGTGTCAATTTGGTGTAGTGGTTAACAGTGGCAGACTCTAATCTGGAGTCGCCAGCCTCCAGGTGGGGTCTGGAGATCTCCCACTTTTACAACTGATCTCCAGCTGACAGAGATGAGCTCCCCTGGAGAAAATGGATGCTTTGAAGGGTGGACTCTATGGCATTGGACCTGCTGAGGCCCCTCCCCTCCCCAAACCCCACCCTCTCCTGAATCCACCCCCAAAGTCTACAGGTATTTTCCAACCCAGACCTGGCAACCCTACTCTAATCTGGAGGAACCAGGGCCCCGTTCACATGGAGCATTTGCCCCGCTGAAGGCACGGTAGCCCTGCAGACTTTCCATGCGTGATCATACCGGCACATCTGGGAGGCATAGCACTCCCGTGGCCAACCCGTGGCTTCCCGTGGAAAACGCAGAGTAAAAAACTACTAGGGTCGAAGTACTAGTTTCTGGAAACCCTGGGGCAAAGGCCGGCGTCTGATCGCAGGAGCGCCAGTATCCCGCGGCTTCCGACGCTGGCCCATGTCCCGGGGTTTCCAGATGTTGTAAGTTTCCATGGGATGCGCACCAACGCTGAATGAAGCATGCACATATATGCAAGACACCGGCAGCAGCCCCCCCCCAACGGCACATGCGTCCTTTGCTACAGTGCGGCTTGCTGCTCTGCTGCACTGCTTTTTTGCTGCGCTTTAGCAGCACTGTGTGATCGGCAATCGGCACCGGAGCGTGGCAACCCGGTGGCCCGTGTGATCAGGCTACCGCGCCTTAGTTCGCTCTGGGGCGAACTGCCACGCCTCCCCCCCGTGTTTTCTGGCCCATATGACCGGGGCCCAGGTTTGATTCCCCACTTCTCCACATGCAGGCAGTTGGGCGGCCTTGAGCAAGCCACCGTTCTCATTTAGAACTGTTATCTCAAGAGGAGCAGTTCTCTCAGAGCTCTCCCAGCCCCACCTACCTCACAGGGTGTCTGTTGTGGGGAGAGGAAGGGAAGGAGATTGTAAGCCGCTCTGAGACTCCGAGTGAAGGGTGGGGTATAAATCCAACTCTTCTTCCTCTTCTTCTCCTCCTCCTCCTCATCCTCTAGGGTTGCCAACCTCCCGATGGGGCTTGAGAGCTCCTGAAATTGCAACAGACCTCCAACCAATAAAGATCAGTTCTGGAGAAAGTGACTGCTTTGGGTGTTGGAGTGTATGGAATTATACCCCAGTGACGTCCCTTCCCTTCCCTAACCCCACCCTCCCCAGGCTCCACTCCCAATTCCCCAGGTATTTCCCAACTGTTGGCACCGCCCCCCTCCTGAGGCCAGACAAGGAGCCTCAAGACTGAAGTGCCCAGAACATTCCACTCCTGTCCCATCAGCCTCCTCTGTTCTCCAGCCCCAAGGAGTCTGCAGGGGAGAGTCTAGCTACCCAGGCATAGAAAGTTCACCATTGATGCTCAAAGTCAGATGCACTGAATTTGGATGTTTGCTATAGATGACGTGAACAGCATTTTCTTTCCTTTTTGTCTTTCAAGTGAAGCGTTCTGTATGGAATCGTGTAAATGTTTCTCCTTGCGTGTGTAAATATTTCGCCTCCATGATGACCCTACTCCTGTTTACTGGTGCAATTGCGATGGTTGTCCTGTGTAAGTGGAACTCTTCCACCAAGCAAAACCTTTCAGAATTATCCCAGCCTGTTTACTTCAATGTAAAGAACTCTTTTAAACTAAGGCTGCAGTCAGATGACAAGCGTGGTATGGTCTGGGCACACTGCGAATTGCACTGGTTTTAGTGGGAAGGTTTGACCAGACAGCACACCCAAGCTGGCTTCCCTGCATGCTCATCCTGTGGTTAAGCATCCACATTACTGCTGCACCTCAACCATGGAGTGCAGAGTCTGGCCAGTCTTTTTAAAATATGTGGAATTGCATGCACATATGCGTTATGTGCGTATCGCCAACAACTCCCCAAAAAAGACAGAAACGGATCTAATGGTTCGCACATCCCAGTCGGCTTCAGTTCACAACAGGGAAGTTCAGGTGTCTGGAAATGCAGGTGGAAAGTGCTGACATCCGTAAATATCATGATGATATTGCCACAAACTGCCCATCTGACCACAACATAAATTAATAGAAGGTGTAGGCCATGCCAAAATTTAATCATATTGATTTATTTAAGCTATTTATATGTTATTTCCTAAGAGTACTTCTTGAGACAGCTTACAATTTAAACAACGTGACAATGTAAAGACAAATCTTTGGGAATAAACAACACAAAAAGTATGCATAAAACCAAAAGTGATAAGAACCTAAGAACCCTGCTGAGTCAGATTAATAGCTGATCTAGTCCAGCATCCTGTCTCATACAGGGGCCAACCAGTTCCTCTGGATGGCCAACAACAGGGTTGGGCTGAAAGTAGAGTTGCCACCTGTGGGTTGGGAAATAGCTGGAAATTTGGGGGGTCAAGCCTGGGGAGGGCAATGTTTGAGGAGGGGGAGGACCTCAGCAAGGTATAATGCCATAGAGTGTACTCTCCAAAGCAACCGTTTTCTCCAAGGGAACTGATCTTGGGCATCTGGAGATCAATTGTAAAAACAGAAGATCTCCAGGTATCACCTGGAGGCTGGCATCTCTAGCAGAGAGGCCGAGGCCTTTCCCTGATGTTGCCTCCTGTCCCTGGGATTCAGAGGCTTAGTGCCTTTAAATGTGGAGGTTCCCCTCAGTCACCAGGGCTAGTAGCCACTGATAGAGCTATCCTCCATGAATCTATCTCAGCCCTTTTCAAACTGTTTATTCCTGTGGCCATCATGACACCCTCTGGCAGTGAATTCCACATTTTAATCACTCTCTTGTAAAGTAGTATTTCCTTTGGTCTATCCTGAACCTACTGCCCATCAGCTTCATTTAAAACAGCTGGTAAGAACCAAACTCTTAAATGTGTTTCAGCCAGGTGCCTAAAAAAAATATGTTTCGGCCAGGTGCCTAAACAAAAGTAAAGTAGGTGCTAGGTGAGCCTCAAAGAGGAGGGCATTCCAGAGGCAAGGGGCCACCACGGAAAATGCCCTCTCTCTTGTTGCTACCTGCCTCATCTCTGAAGCTGGGGGCACAGAGTGTAGGACTTGTGAGGCAGATGTTAACTGCTGGGCTGGACAATATGGGAGGAGACAGTCCTTCAGGGACCCTGGCCCCAAACCATTTAGGGCCTTAGAGGTAAGAACCAGCACTCTGAATTGTGCTCAGAAATGGATGAGTAACTGGTGGGAATCTTTCAGCACAGGAAGAAGAGTGGCCATTAGACCTGCCCTCAGTTTATACTCAGTTTATACCTTTGTGCTTCTCCACAGACATCAGCACTTTAGAAACAGATTATTATTTACAATGTTTACATCCCGCCTTTCTAACCAATCAGGGTCACTAAGGCAGCTACAAAGGAAGGGAGGGGATGTTTTAAACCAAAAGCACCGCACTTTTATTCTACTTACTTCAGAGCTTAGCTATCTCTCTGGTTTGTCAATATATCTGACTCTCAGTATGGCCAAATCTGTGGATACTTAAATCCAGAGAATGGAGCCATGAACAGACCAGACAGATCTTTCTACAAACCTGAGAAAAACCGCAGTTCTACAGAAAAATTTCAAATCTGTTTTTTAAAATGGACAGTTAACACACACTCCCAAATAGAAGCAGCTTCTGCAGCTTTAAGAAATGAATGCCATCAGTGGCTGCTTCCAGGCAATCACAACAGTATTGCCAGGGAACCACAAAAGTATTGCCAGCCTTCAAGCCTTGGTTTTTGTCAATAAAAGGCAGGGAGAGAGGGCAGGGCCATTTCCAGGGCTGTTTGGGCTTTTGAGGGAGGAATCATCAGAGCCAGGCCCATCAGCAACCACCAGGCTACCATGCAATTCAGGCCCAGCTACTGTTCAGCAAAAGCTACCCTACAAAAGCCAGTGTTGTGTAGTCATTAGAGTTTCAGACCAGGATCTGGGGGGCTCAGGATCAAATCCCTACTCTACCATGGATGTTCACTGGGTGATCTTTGGCCAGTTGCATGCCCTCTGCCTAACCTACCTCAAGAGTTGCTGTCCTTATAAAATGGAGGAGAATGATTGTAACCTTATTTGACTCCCCATCGTGGAGAAAGGTGTAGTGTAAATGAAGTAAATAAATAATACGTATAACTGAAGATGTGGGCAGGTAAAAGTAAGTAGATTGGCCAGTAGAAAGAAGTCAAGGAAGCAGGGAAAGACTATGGGGGCTGCGAGGAGCAGGGAAAGAGGAAACAGAGTGGGGAGGGAATACAGGGGAAAGTGAGGTACCTCCTGCAAGTCCTTGCAGGGTCTATAAAATTTTGCATTAAAGACCCAGCGTGGTATAGCAGTTAAAAGTGTCAGACTAGTATCTGAGAGACCTGGATTTGAATCCCCATTCATGCCATGGAAGTTTGCTGGGTGGCCTTGGTCCATTCACACTCAGCCTAACCTACGATAAAATGGAGGAGAGGAGGATATAGGCCAATTTGGGGAGAAAGGCGGGGTACAAAATAAATAGAACCCAGGGTCATCCACTGAAGCTGAAGAGTGGGAAATTCAGGACAGGCAAAAAGATGTATTTCTTCACACGGTACATTGTTAAACAGTGGAACTCAATAGAACAAAGTTTGAATCCAGTGGTACCTTAAAGACCAACAAAGTTTAATTCTGGATATAATCTTTTGTATGCATGCACACTTCTTCAGATACAAAGGGAAGCTTATACCCAGAATTAAATTTTGTTGGTCTTAAAGTTGCCACTGGATTCAAACTTTTGTTCTGTTGCTTCAGACCACCACATCTACCCACCCAAATTGGTCTTCAGGAGCCAGTTTGGTGTAGTGGTTAATGGCATGGACTCTAATCTGGGAGGACCGGGTTTGATTCCCCACTTCTCCACATGCAGCTGCTGGCATGACCTTGGGCCAGTCACGAGTTCTCTCATGAGCAGTTCTTGAAAGAGCTCTCTCAGCCCCACCTACCTCACAGGGTGTCTATTGTGAGGGGAGGGAAAGGAGATTGTAAGCTGCTCTGAGACTCCTTCGGGTAGCGAAGGTCAAGATATAAATCCAATCTCCTCCTCCTCCTCCTCTTCTTCCTCAATGCCAAAGGATGTTGAGATGGCCGCCAACTTGGAAGGACAGGGCCATCAATGGCTACTAGTTATCATGGCAGGTATCTACTCCCTCCAGTACCAGAGGCAGTATGACTTTTAGGAGTTGTTGGGGAGCACAGGTGGAAGGATGCTGTTGCAGTCATCTTGCTTGTGGGCTTCCTGGAGGCAGTTGGTTGGCCACCGTGTGAACAGAATGCTAGACTTTGTTGGGCCTTTGGTCTGATCCAGGAGGTATCTTCTCTTATGTTCTGATTCAACCCAGCCCCAGCTCTCAAGGGAGGGGGATTCCTTAGGGTCACAATCATACCTATTTGAGGTATGATTTGAGCTGGGGCAGGTGATGCACTCTATTCTTGGTGCTGGAGGGGGCAGCAGTGGGAGGGCTGCTAGTGTCCTGGCCCCACTGCTGGACCCCCTGATGGCACCTGGTATATTTTGGCCGCTGTGTGACAGAGTGTTGGACTAGATGGGCCACTGGCCTGATTCAACATTGGCTTCTCTTATGTTCTTATGTTATGTTCTTACCTACTGTGCCAGAGCGGTGTTTCATTTTCTCTTTCTTTATTATTAGACTTTCAGAAACAGAAAAAAACAATGGTGGAAAAACCCAATGCTATGGCAGTCATTCGGGAATTTATGATCCTTCAAAATGAATCCTTCAAAGGGAAGAATGGTAAGCAATTAGTTACACTGGGGATACTCAGCGACTCTCCTCTTGAACCCCTGGGGTCACACACACACACACACACACACACACCTGGGGAGATCTCATTTCTATTATTTCTTAGACTCATTGAGAAAGGGAATGGGGATTGGGTGGATTTACAGTGGAAATGTGGAGGGCTATGAATGATTCCCAGAGGATGAAAAAAGGTAGTTTTTTATGTGTGTCCAACTTGAACTTGAAACTAGCATCTTGATTCTTATATGGAACCCAGAGCAGATTGGCTAGCCATTTTTCAAAAGCTAGCAGAGGATAGGAACATAAAAACAATGGCCAAATCTGCATCCAGCATTTGCACCGCTATTTTACCAAACCCATGTTGGAATAGAAATTCCCCTCTGCATGGCATGCCACTTTCACTTTTGATTGCTTGTCGGATTTTTTGGCAGTGTCCAGACTGCATGCCACTTTCACTTCCTTTGATCTCTCAGTTTTATGGAACTATCTGCGTAGACTTATGGCTGTTTTATGGTCATTCAGGGGTGACTCTGCAGTCAGTACGGCATTGGCCTGGGGTATTTGAATGTGGTTTTGAGCTGCATCTTTTTCTGTTCCAGTGTGCATTTGGTAAATCAATGGAGCAAATGCTAGATGAAGACTGGGCCATAGAGCTGGGAGGGATCCCAAGGGTCATCTAGTCCAACCCCCTCCCTGTACAAGGCAGGAGATTCACAGCTACATCCCCCCAATCCCCCAGTGACCTCTGCTCTATGCCCAGAAGAAGACAAAAAGGATACACAGGTGACATAACCTGGGAGCACTGAGGAGCACTTATCATGAATAAAGATGTAAATAAAGCTAAAATAAAGTCTCTTTGATGGCGGAAAGTACTGTCAGGATGCAGAAGACTTATGGTGACCCCACAGAGTTTTCAAGAGAAGAGATGAACAGAGGTGGTTGTCCGTTCCCTACCTTTGTGTAGCATCTCTTGACATCCTTGGTGATCTCCCATTCAAGCACCAGCCAGGGCTGACCCTGCTTAGCTTCTGAGATCTGAAAAGACTGGGTTAGCCTGGGGCCATCCAGGACAAGGCCCACCTTCTTTGGCTACTGTTCATGTGAGGGACTCCCTGGAGTTCTCTTAGAATTACTACAGATCTCCGGATTACTGATCCTTTGGAGAAAATGGCTGTGCGTTCTGAGCTCCACGCTGAGCCCCCTCCCCTCCCCAAACACCACCCTTCCCAAATCTCCAAGAGTTTCCTAAGCTGGAGTCCACAACCCTAATGGAAACATATGGCAACCCTTTTAGAAATATTTTTTTTGTGAAGTTCCAGACATACGGCCTTGGGGACGAAGGACTGGGTTTTTTTACTCTCTACATCAATGGTCTTTCATGGAAAGTGATGGGGTTCTCTTTGGGACATCAGCGGAGTGGGAAGGGGGCTAGACCTGTCTCCTCCTGGGGACCCCAGCCACTTTGCATGGGCCCATCCTGGGTTCCATTGTTTGGTCACTCCAGAAGATAATAGAATGTTAGCCATGTTTGGAGATCCCCTGATCGGATTGTCACAAACTTTGCAGATTCGGAAATTCTCAGTGGAGTTCAGCATTTAGCACAATATCTGTCCCAACTGAAATCAAGAAGTGACGAAATTGAAACGGCATATAGTAAGTGACTACACAACCCTGATGCAGAAGTATTTGCCTGAAGGGATTCCCCTGTCCCCCTGGAACAGCACCTGCTACAAATCCCTTTTCTTCAGGCTTTCCACATTCTTATTTCCCTCACTTGTGTATTGCTGTTGTTTCGGGGGGGGGGGAATCTGTTCTGCATGTGTTTTGCTCCCTCTAGTGGGCAATCCGATATTATATCGCTTTATGTCTGGCATATTTCCCTGAAGTTTTAAACTGCAGGTGATGTAATATCGAATCGAATGGAAGCAAAACACATGTGGTACAGAACACCCCACCCCAAAGCCACAGGAACACACAAAGGAGGAAACTGAGAATGAAGGAAAGCCCTACATAATGTTTAAAGAGACAGCCACCACCTCCTGTTTATCTGTTCACTTGCTAGGATGCAAGAGATGTGCACTTCTTTGTTTTTGTTTTTTAAAAAAAATCTAATTCCTTTTAATTCCATTTGCCATTCATTCACCTGTTTTCCATTTCATCGTAGCTTGATGCATATTTCTTTATTTTCCATCCAACTGAGAATAAATGTTCTACAAACTGAACTTCCTGTCCAATTTTAGTCAAATAGAAGAGATATGCTATGTGCTAGATCTGTTGAAGGCTGGAACTGGGAAAGCAACTGATCACCTGACCTGATGATCAATAAAAGGATGCCTGTGTATGCCAGCCTCCAGGTGGCGCCTGGAGATCTCCCAGAATTCCCACTGATCTCCAGGCTACAGTGATCAGTTCAACTGGAGAAAATGGCTGCTTTGGAGTGTAGACTCTATGGCATTATACCACAGCCTATGCAGGCTCCAAATCTCCAGGAATTTCCCAGATGCCCTCAAGAGCAGACCTGGTGGCTTTCTCAGGTTGGTGGGTTTGTCAAGAATTGGAGTTCAGGAGCTAGATAGCATCTGGGAGGCAATGCTCGATTCAAGCCCAGAAGCACCTTAGAGACTAACAAGTTTTGGAGAGTATAAGTTTTTGAGATGCAAACTTCCCTTTATCAGATGCAAAGGTCCGTTCACCCCAGAAAAAAAAAATCGCATTGTGTGCGTACCTGTGCCTGGAAGTCATGGAGACCTCTGGCGACTCCTACTGGGGTCACCTTCAGAGAAGTGGCTTGATAGCCTCCCTCTGCCTCCCAGCCCTAGTATTCTTTGGAGGTCTCCCATCCAAACACTTGCCAGGGTCCACACTGCTTAGCTGCTGAGATCTGACAAGATCAGGTTTGCCTGGGCTATCTAGGTCAGGGCTACCCTGAAAATCTTGTTGGTCTCTAAAGTGTTCCTGGATGTGAGTCCGGCTCTTCCACTGCAGACCAACATGACTGCCCTCCGAAACTGTCTTCATGAGAGGCTAGAAGATCTCTCAAATCAGGTTGCTGCTCCCAAACCAGGTTGTTTTGCAAAGGACTCTTGATCTAGGGCAGGTATCGCCAACCTTTTCAAGCTTGCAGGCATCTTTGGATTCGGGGGGGGGGGGTGATTGCCACCCCAAAGCAGTTGCTCAAGTCAGAGTCAAAAATGGCTACTACAAGAGGGCGAAATGGAATGTCTCCCTCCATGCACCTTCTGGGAAGAAGGCAAGCCAAAAAGGGGCAATGGAACCACACACTTGCCGGTCCTCCTGATCCTCCAGTGGAAAACCCTTTCATTAGAATGAGGGCAGCCAATAAGAGGCCCTGCTTTACAATGGCCCCACTCACTTTCTGAAAAGCTCAGTGGGCGTCAAAGGAAGTACTGGTGGGTACCACGTTGGGGAGCCATGGTCTGGGGGCTTGGGTATTAGGGAGAGCCCTGGCAGAGTTTAATGCCCTCAGCCCCCAAGACTTCACTTGATGAACAGTCTGTTCCTAAATGCTTCTACCCACTTCCAGACAGAGAGTCAGTTCCAGCCCTGGAGGTGTTACTCTTTTTAAAAAAAAAAAAATACTAGATCCTGTCATACTTTTTCTTAGCTGTTAAACTGTCATAAAGTAAAAAGTATATAATTCACTTTTATGATTAAAAAAAGATCCTCGCCAACATGTAAATCAAATCATTCTCTCGTTCTTTTTCTTTGTCCTTGGCACACTTCTGGCTCGGCTGAAAGATGACATCATTAAAAAGTTGGTTATGGGCTGGAAGCCCTTTTCGGGGAGCCTCTATTTGTTCTCCACCTCACTGCTGTCTTTGGAGTACGCCATCCAGACATGTAACCGACAAAAAGGCTACCTGGTTGACATTAACTCCCTGGAGGAGGAGGTGAGCAGGACAATTGAATGCCTTACAGGCAGGAACAGCCTTCCTGATGATGGTGGTGGTGGTGGTGGTGGTCAGGGCTTTTATTGAAGAAAAAGCCCAGCAGGAGCTCATTAGCATAATAGGCCACACCCAATAGCAGAAACTCATTAGCCACACCCTCTCCTGGGGGACACTTCTATTTAAGGTAGGAAGCTTGCAAGAGGCGCGAGCCTCTGGCACGAGCCGAAGGGTGAGAGCAAAAGGGTGAGGCTCTTGGCCTGTGACTCTCAGCCTAGGGGCTCTGTAAAAAGCCCAGGAAAAGCCAGAAAGCAGGGACCTTGGCTCCTTTGGTCCCCAGTGAGGTAAGGTAAGTAGACTTCTACAACAGGAACCATATAAATACAAAGGGTTTTAAAAGGGGGTTTATAGAAAAGTATTTGTTTAAAAACAATTATGAAGCCAGAATGCCAGCAGGGGGTTGGGGGCTATCCAGTGTTTTGCATCGAGTGTCACATGTATGACTATCTGTCCACTGGTCAGAAGTCTTGGGTATGTGCTCGGTGCAAGGAGCTCCTGGTTCTCAGGGAGCGAGTTTGCTCCCTTGAGGCCAAGGTGGCTGACCTGGAGAAGCAGAGACAGTCAGGTGCACGGAGAAGACTCTCGGGGACTATGTCCCACTCTGGATCTGGCAGCCTAGCTGCTGCCAGGGAGCATGAGGGTCAAGGGGAAATGGGGCACCATGCTGAGGATAAGGGGAATGTGCCCTCCGAAGGGACCTCTTTTTCAGCTGGTGAACGGGTATCCTTTCGTACCAAGGAACCATCCCTGGGAAGGGTGGGAGGGGGGCTCTTGGTAGTTGGAGATTCGATCCTTAGTCAGGTAGACAGCTGGGTGGCGAACCCGCGTACTGACCGTATGGTGACTTGCCTGCCTGGTGCAAAGGTAGCGGACATTACGCGTGTTTTAGATAGGCTGGTAGATAGTGCTGGGGAGGAGCCAGTGGTCGTGGTGCATGTCAGCACTAACGATGTGGGGAAATGCAGTCATGAGGTCCTGGAGGAGAAATTTAGGCTGCTGGGCAGGAAGCTCAAGGCCAGGACCTCCAAGGTAACCTTCTCAGAAGTGCTACCTGTTCCACGCACAGGGCCGGAGAGACAGGCACAGATCAGGAGTCTCAATGCGTGGATGAGACGGTGGTGTAGGGAGGAAGGGTTCAAGTTTGTTAGGCACTGGGATGCTTTTTGGGACAAGAGGGAGCTGTACAAAAGGGACGGTCTCCACTTGTCCCGAGAAGGAACCAGGCTGCTGGTGCTCAAAATCAAAAAGGTGGCAGAGCAGTTTTTAAACCAAATAATGGGGGAAAGCCGACAGGAGATGAAAAGTCTCTGGTTTGGGATGGCTCATCTCAAAGAGATGAAGGGGTAGCTATTACTTTTGTACAAGGAAATGGATTACAGTTGTCCACTGAGACTGTGGCTAATGATAGGAACTGCCTGGCAAGGTCTCGAGGCAGCAAGAGGAAGGCTGTGGGCTTAACAAACGTGGGAAACTATAAGTGTTTATACACAAATGCTAGAAGTCTCCGAGGTAAAATCAGGGAGTTGGAATGCTTGGTGTTGGGGGGGAAATAGACATTGTGGGTATTTCAGAAACTTGGTGGGATGTGGAAAATCAGTGGGATACAGTGATTCCTGGTTTTAAATTATATCAGAAGGATGGGGGGGGAGGATTGGAGGTGGGGTGGCTCTGTATGTCAGAGAGGGTATACCATCCAGTAAGATTGAGAGGGTAAGAGAATTGGATTTGCTTCTGGAAATGCTATGGGTTGAAATAGTGGGTCCAAAAGAAGGCTTAATAGTGGGAGTTTATCGCCCACCAGATCAAAAGATAGAGGAGGATTATAAAATGATGAATGAATTAAAGATAGCGGCTAGACGAAATAACTGTGTCGTAATAGGCGACTTTAACTACCCACACATTGATTAGGTCAATATGAGTTCTAGTCAGGAAAAAGAGATTGAGTTTTTAGACGCTCTCAATGACTGTGCTATGGAACAGATGGTCACAGATCCTACCAGGGGAGAGGCGATCCTAGATTTGGTCCTAAGTAACACCCAAGACCTGGTGAGAGATGTAAAAGTGATTGCACCACTTGGGAACAGTGACCATAATGTCATTGAGTTTAACATTTGTACAGATAGGGAGTTGCCCAAAAAGACTGACACAACCACTTTTAACTTTAAAAGGGGTAACTTCTCTGGTATGAGGGGACATGTGAGGAAGAAATTGAAAGGAAGAGTGGAGAAGGTCAAAACCATTGGGGAAGCTTGGAGACTATTTAAAAATACAGTCCTAGAAGCTCAGAAAAAATATATACCGCAGGTTAGGAAAGGTACAAATGGGTATAGAAAAAAGCCTGCATGGTTAACAAATAAAGTAATGGAAGCTGTAAAAGGTAAGAAGGATTCCTTTAAGCGGTGGAAAGCTAGTCCTAGTGAGGTTGATAAAGGGAACACAGACTATGGCAAATAAAATGCAAGTCTGTGATCAGGCAAGCAAAAAGGGAATATGAGGAGCATATTGCAAAAAACATAAAGGCCAACAATAAAACTTTCTTCAAATACATTAGAAGTAGGAAGCCAGCCAGGGAGGCAGTGGGGCCCTTGGATGACCAAGGGGTAAAAGGAGTAGTGAAGGATGATAGGGAAATGGCTGAGAAGCTGAATGCATTTTTTGCCTCTGTCTTCACTGTGGAAGAGGAGAAGTGCTTGCCCACTCCAGAAGCACCGATTTTGGGAGGGGGTTTGAAAGACCTGAATCAGATTGCGGTGACAAGAGAGGAAGTCCTACAACTGATGGACAATTTAAAAACTAATAAATCACCAGGCCCGGATGGCATTCATCCGAGAGTTCTGAAAGAACTCAAATGTGAACTTGTGGATCTCCTGACAAAAATATGTAATCTTTCTTTAAAATCTGCCTCCATTCCTGAGGACTGGAAGGTAACTAATGTCACTCCCATCTTTAAAAAGGGGTCCAGGGGAGATCCGGGAAATTATAGGCCAGTCAGTCTGACATCGATACCGGGTAAGTTGGTGGAAACTGTTCTTAAGGAAAGAATTAGTAGGCACATTGATGAACAAAAACTATTGAGGCAGACTCAGCATGGTTCTGTAAGGGAAGATCTTGTCTCACTAACCTGCTAGTGTTTTTTGAGGGAGTGAACAAATATGTGGACAAGGGGGACCCAATAGATATTATTTACCTTGACTTCCGGAAAGCTTTTGATACAGTTCCTCATCAAAGGCTCCTAAGTAAGCTCGATAGTCATGGGATAAAAGGACAAGTCCTCTTGTGGATCAAAAACTGGCTTATAAATAGAAATCAGAGAGTGAGTATAAATGGGAAACTTTCTCAGTGGAGGGTGGTAAGCAGTGGGGTACCACAGGGATCAGTACTCGGTCCGATGCTTTTTAACTTGTTTATTAATGATTTGGAATTGGGAGTAAGCAGTGAAGTGGCTAAATTTGCAGAAGACATGAAGTTGATCAGGGTGGTGAAAACCAGGGAGGATTGTGAGGCACTCCAAAGGGATCTGTTGAGGATGGGTGAGTGGGCGTCAACGTGGCAAATGGGGTGGCAAAGTGATGCACATTGGAGCCAAAAATCCTAAATATAAATACACATTGATGGGGTCTGAACTGGCAGAGACAGACCAAGAGCGAGATCTTGGAGTCGTAGTGGATAACTCAATGAAAATGTCCAGACAGTGTGTAGCTGCAATAAAGAAGGCCAAAGTTATGCTGGGGATTATTAGGAAGGGAATTGAAAACAAATCAGCCAGTATCATCATGCCCCTGTATAAATCATTGGTGCGACCTCATTTGGAATACTGTGTACAGTTCTGGTCACCACATCTCAAAAAGGATATTATAGCATTGGAAAAAGTGCAGAGAAGGGCAACTAGAATGATAAAAGGGTTGGAACACCTTCCCTATGAAGAAAAGTTAAAATTCTTGGGACTCTTTAGCTTGGAGAAACGACAGCTGAGGGGTGACATGATCGAGGTTTATAAGATTATGAATGGGATTGAGCAGTTTGAGAAAGAAGTACTTTTCTCCCTTTCTCACAATACAAGAACTCGTGGGCACTCCATGAAATTGCTGAGCAGTCGGGTTAGAACAGATAAAAGGAAGTACTTCTTCACCCAAAGAGTGATTAACATATGGAATTCACTGCCACAGGAGGTGGTGGCAGCTACAAGCATGGACAGTTTCAAGAGGGAATTAGATAGACATCTGGAGCAGAAGTCCATCAGTGGCTATTAGCCACAGGGTATAGATGGGAACTCTCAGTCTGGGGCAGGTGATGCACTCTATTCTTGGTGCTGGAGGGGGCAGCAGTGGGAGGCCTTCTGGTGTCCTGGCCCCACTGCTGGACCTCCTGATGGCACCTAGTATATTTTGGCCGCTGTGTGACAGAGTGTTGGACTAGATGGGCCATTGGCCTGATTCAACATTGGCTTCTCTTATGTTCTTATGTTCTTATATTGGGCCATACCCAACAGCACAGCTCATTAGCATATTAGGCCACATCCCTATGGCTTCCCTTGGCTTACCCGGGCAAGCCCCCTCTTGAAGGGAATGGAAAGCAGTTGAAACTTCCCTTGGCTTGCCGGGGCATGGGGAAGGCACAGGGAGGCATTTAAATGCCTCCCTGATCCTTCCATGGGCCCCTCTGGCCTGTCTGTCTTGGAGTCGCCGTGGGGGGTCGCTCTCCAGGCCTTCCCTCTGTAGCCATGCACGCAGAGGTTTTCGCTGGAGTGGGTGTGGCCAACTCTGAAGCCAGCCGGAACTCCGTTCCTGTGCGTTCCTGCCCAAAAATAGTCCTGGAGGTGGTGGTGATGATCCCCCTGCCTATTCTTTTGCTTGCTTATAAACGTCTCCTGCAGCTTGCACACATTGGTTCATCTTCAGCAACCTATTGCTTGTTACTCCTCTATTATTTATTTGTTGATTTATTTATTTATTCGACTTTTATCCCGCCCTCCCCGTCATCATGGGTGTTTTCTGTGTTCTTATGGAGCCTTGCTGTGTTGCCGTAACACTTATTCAGAGCATAGAAGTAGACATTAGCATTCAGAACACAAGATGTCAGAGTCCTGCTGTACGCCATAGAATCATAGAATCACAGAGCTGGAACGGGCCACACAGGCCCTCTAGTCCAACCCCCTGCCCAGTGCAGGATCAGCCTAGAGCATCCCTGACAAGTGTTCATCCATCCACTGCTTGAAGACTGCCAGGGAGGGGGAACTCACCACCTCCCTAGGCAGCTGGTTCCACTGTTGCACAATTCTTACTGTAAAAAAGTGTTTCCTAAGATCCAGCCGGTACCTTCTCACCCGTAATTTAAACCCATTATTGTGAGTCCTCTCCTCTGCTGCCAACAGGAACAGCTCCCTGCTCTCCTCTGAGTGACAGCCTTAAAGAGAGCAATCATGTTCTTCCTCAGCCTCCTCTTCTCCAGGCTGAACATTCCCAAGTCCTTCAGGCTTTCCTCATAGGGCTTGGTCTCCAGGCCCCTGATCATCCTTGTCACTCTCTTCATCACCTGCTCCCATCTGTTCACATTCTTTTTGAAGCCAGGCCTCCAGAATGGCACACAGTACTCCAGGTGCGACCTAACCAATGTGGTGATGGGATATACACGTCTCAGTAACAGAGTGTGACAAGATCTTGGGGTATGGGTGGATCGTAAGTTAAATATGAGCAGCCAATGTGATCTTGGGGTGTACCAACAAGAGGCATAACATCCAGATCACAAGATGTCATAGTCCCACTGTATACTGCATTGGTCAGGCCCCCCCTGGAGTACTGCATGCAGTTCTGGAGGCTTCACTTCAAAAAGGATGTGGGCAGAATGGAGTGGGCGCAGAGGAGAGCGACGAGGATGATCGGGGGCCTGCAGACCAAGCCCTGTGAGGAAAGGCTGAGGGACTTGGGAACGTTTAGTCTGGAGAACAGGAGGTTGAGGGGGGACATGATTGCTCTCTTGAAGTCTTTGAAGGGCTAAAAAGAAGTCTGATAAAGGGCCAGTATTAAAAACCTAGTGTAAACTTATAATAGACCAAAATAGATGTATTTATTAGAAAGACAGTTAAAAACAAATAAGGGCCCAATGACAGCCTTGTTGAAAAGTTCAAGTGGCCTGAATACAAGGGCCAATACAAAATGACCTGATGCATTTCTGCCCTATTGAGGGCCTTCTTCAGAGGTCAAACAGTTTGAGGTACGCGTGTTACAATATTACATATTACAATAAAACAACCAATAATTTAATACTAGACCGAAAAAGGAAAGTTAAGCAGCAAGATCAATAGACACAAGACAAGGATGTCTATTGATTGGTTTTTCTTGTCTTTTAATTGTGGCCCACAATTTTTTTGTGTGTAATACAGCAATGGGGGTGGGGTTAAAGCTTTTGGTGGGCTTTTAATTTTATTAAGCCTGCAGCAGCTATTTCTGTGGTACAGGTTTTAAATGCTTGGGTGCATTGTCCAGTTCCCATTTGTTGACTACTCTTTGGCCTGTCCTACTGATTATTCAGCATATCAATGTTTGCTCATGTCAATGAACACAGATCTGAAGAAGGAAGCTTTGATTCTCGAAAGCTTATACCTTGAAAATCTTGTTGGTCTCTTGTTGCTACTGAACTTAAATCTAGCGATTCTATTGGAGACCAACATGGCTGACCTCCGAAACTACCATCAATGAACACCGTTTCCCAGCAGCCTGAGATCATACCACACCACACTGGCAGCTTTGACATTGCTCTTGACTTCCTGCACCCCATGTTTATTTCCCTGTCTTCCCCAAAGGATGTGTGCTCCACCTGTCAGCATCCAAGAACACCTGAGTTATCCCCATTAGAGCAAAGCTTTATCTAGCTTCACTCTTGTCACTGAGTCGGGATCAGTTATGTCTCTTGATGCAACCAATTAAACAACTCAGAGCGGGAGTGAGACATTCTGTGAGGTCATCTGTTACCCTGGGCAAGGTCACAGCTTGAAATGCCCTGAGAGAGAACTAGCTCGCTGTTGCCAGAGAAGACTTTCATTTTGTGTTCTTTGCAGAAATATTTAGAGGATGAAGCAGATAAACAAAAAACAAGATTCTACATTGGGCTCATAAAAAATGGAAGCAGGTGGCAGTGGTTAACCGGGAAGCCGCTAATAAACAGGTGAGGCTGTGGACATTTCTTGGTATTTTGCATTGCAGGGCTCTTCCACATTCTTATTCTCCTTCTTTGTAAATTCCTATTTCTTCGTGGGGGGGGGGAGGTTGTGTTCCACATGTGTTTTGCTCCCTCTAGTGGTCAATGCAATATTTCACCCATTCATATCCAACATAAAAACTTTCAGTTTAAATCTGCAAGAAGATATAAACTGGTGTAATATTGAATCAATTGCTAGAGGAAGAAAAACATAGGCAAAACAGAAAAAAATGAAGAAACAGGAGGAAAATGAGAATGAGGAAAAGCTCGTAGAAACTTTCTCTGAAATGTCTTTTGGTGTAATTTCTAGAAGTTGATTGCAGAGAGTTGTTTATATTTGTATGCATTGATACTAAAATACACCATAGGATCTGGTTTCCAAAGACTCTGGGTTTCCTTTCTTAACTTTTCATGGACACTAGCAATGTTCCTTCTAAGCTCCATGGTGCTGTAAGCAAAAATTCTACCTGTTGTGAGCGGAACAAGTTAGTAGCATTAAAGTTGTGAGAGAGTCTACATTTGACAATTGCATAAATTAATTTTTAGATTATTTCCATAAGCATGTAAAAATCTCAGAATGATTCTTAAACTATTTAAAATATGTTTTAAGAATAATTTAAATATAAGAGAAAACAGAATCAAATCAAATTTCATTACAGAAAATGTTTCTATAGGGGTAGACCAGGCCTCCAGAAAAGAGGTCTATCCTCCCCTTCCCACTATATTGGTAGACCTGGCCTCCAGAAAAGAGGTCTACCCACTCCACTATATTGGTAGACCTGGCCTCTGGAGAACAGGTGTGCCCACACCTTTCCACTGTTCTTCACAGAACAACTTGCTGGTGACCCCTGGCCCTAGAGAGATCCAGCTGTCCTCGACCAGCACCAGGGCTTTTTCAGCCCTGGCTCCAACCTGGTGGAACTCTCTGACAAATAACAGCAGGGCCCTGTGGGATCTTATGCAATTCCGCAGGGCCTGTAAGGCATTTGGTTGAGGACAGCAATGGTTAACATCATGGCTGGCACCCTACTTACCCACCTGGACCCTTCTTCTGTATAGAACTTATTCCTCCCTGAACATGTGAAGCGCTCACATACCACATATGGTAGGAAGCTTCAAAATTTCGCCATCTGCTTTTAATTATAGTATGTTATTGGACAGGTTTTTATGTCTTTTATGTTTTTAGAATTCTTGTACATCGCCTAGAACCCCACAGTTTGTGGTGATAGGCAAGTAATAAATGGAATGAAATAAATAAATAGATAAATATTGGTAGACCTGGCCTTCAGAGAATAAGTCTGCCCATCCCTTTCCACTATATTGTTAGACCTGGCCTCCAGAGAACAGGTACACCCGCCCCAGTCCACTATATTGGTAGACCTGGCCTTGGACCATTGCCCTGCACTGAGCCTTAGAAAATACACTAGCACTTGGGGGGGAACACTTGCAGGCTACTTTGGGGTTTTTTAGTGAAATATGATAAACTACAGGTCAAGTATAACCAGGGGTCTTTTCGTAGAAAAACAGCTGCAGGAGCTCATTAGCATATGGTATGCTAATGAGCTATTGAGCTATTAGCATATGCCATGCCCCCTGACATCGCCAGAAAATGATGTCAGAAGGGGAAGTAAAAGGGGGAGGCATCTTCAAAAGCCTCCCTCCCCTTCCCCAGCTGATCTGGGTGGGGGAGCTAAGAGAGAAGGGGTTTAAAGTTTAAACTCCTTCTCATGAGAGATTGAGCCATAGAAGGAGGAAAAAGGGAAGGAAAGAGAGAGAGTAGAGAGAAGGAAAAAGGAAAGAGGGAAAGAAAGAGAAGGAAAGGGGAGGGGAGGGAAAGAAAGAGAGGGAAGAAGGAGGGAAAAAGGGATAGGAGGAAAAAAGAGAGAGAGAAGAAGGTGGGAAAGAAAGAAAGAAAGAAAGAAAGAAAGAAAGAGAGAGAGAGAGAGAGAGAGAGAGAGAAGGGAAGAAGGAGGGAAAGAGGAAAAGGAGAGAAGGAAAGGAAGGAATGAAAGAAATTTGGCGGCAATTTGGCCTCATTATATCCTATGGGCCATTGAAGTCAATGGTGAAAACATAGGGTATATTCTGGGGGCTGGAGGGGAGGGGTTTGAGGGAGAGGCTCCAAACTCACAGGGTAGTTGATGGAGACTCTCTCCAAGATGCCCACCAAGTTTCAAGTACATTGGATCAGGGGGTCCAATTCTATGGGCCCCGAACAGGTTGCCCCTATTCCCTCCATTGTTCTCTATGCTGAGAAAAAAAGTTATTTTTTTCTCACCATAGAGAACAATGGAGGAATAGGGGCAACCTGTTCGGGGGCCCATAGAATTGGACCCCTGATCCAATGTTCTTGAAACTTGGTGGGTATCTTGGGGAGAGGCTCCATCAGCTACCCTGTGAGTTTGGAGCCTCTCCTCAAACCCCTCCCTCCAGCCCCCAGAATATACCCTATGTTTTCACCATTGACTTCAATGGCCCATAGGATATAATGGAGCTGAAATTGACATTCGGTTGCCTGAAAGACTCCCCCGGCTGGGGGCAGGGCTTGGCTCCTGAGCTCCCGGAGCTGCGCTCCGGTGCGCTCCCCCCCAAAAAGACCCCTGAGTATAACAGAGGTGAAACAATCACTGTCAGAACCCTGCCTAACCAAACAAACAGGAACTTGCTTAAATGTTATCAACCTGCCCAAAGTACTTATTTATTCAAATATTTATATCCCACTTTTCCCTGTGACTCAAGGCAGCTAATAAATCATACTGAAAAGCATAACGGGTGTGCAATATATATATATGTGTGTGTGTGTATCTGGCTCCATTATAGCCTATACCATTATAGTCAGTGGGCCCCATAGGCTACAATGGAGAATTGATCTGGGGTATCTGGGGCTCGGGGGGCTGTTTTTTGAGGTAGAGACACCAAATTTGCAGCATAGCTGTTGGTGCCTTTCCTCAAAAAAAACCCTCAAGTTTCAAAAGGATTGGATCAGGGGGTCCAATTCTATGGGTCCTAGAAAGAGGTGCCCCCATCCTCCATTGTTTCCAATGGAGGGGAAATGCCTTAGTATGAACAGAAGCTAAAATCCCTGAGCTGGCAGCTAAGATTTTGTGCGCCAGCATCTCCTTAGTGCAGCTTAGAGGGAACTGTGGACACTAATATTTCAACTATGTCAGAAACCATTTACATTTAGCATGTGATGGAATGCTATAGTACATAGTAGCTTCAAGGATCAATTGTGGCCCAGGAGATTCCTGGTTCAGATCTAACATATGAACACACATGAAGCTGCCTTACACTGAGTCAGATCCTCTATCCATCAAGGTCAGTATTTTCTACTCAAACTGGCTTGTGGTTTGGCAAACAATTCTGAAATTGCGTCAAAAATAAAGCATATAGTTTTCAAAGTGATAAACATGTATCATAATCTCAGCAACAAGATAATGAGTCAAACTGAATCATAATGGCTATGAACAGAGCAACATTTGCAGAGACAGGATCTTCAGTACCCTTCAGAGAGGGTGCGCTGAACAAAAACAAATCCTAACAAATGGTGCCCAGTAGCACAAAGAAGATATTGGTCAAATCTGCATTTTTCTTTCCCACCAGTGTCCCAGTCTTCTGACTCCATCTGTAAAAAAGCTGTCTACATTTGCTTTCATTTTCACACTTCAACAATGCTAGCATACTTTTGCATGTCTGCATATGTTTATCGCCCTATCGTGGCGGCTCCACTGTCATTGCGCCTCCACACCGCTTTAAATTAATGTTCTCCAAGCAACTCATCAAACAAGCATAGAGAAAGATGGTGTCACAGCAGCACGAAACTGATTTAAAAATGCGAATGCAGATTTTTAAGTCCAAAACGCTAACTTAAACAAAGTGCAGGACTGCTTCTTTCCCTGCCTGTTCCTCAAGCGCTCCTGCCCCCTCCTTCTTGGTGCTTTACTTCCCTGCCTTGAGCCTGACTCAGGAGAAAGAGTTCTAAACCATATCTTTAAGTAACCACAAATGAACTAACAGCTTAACAAACCCTATCTCCTAAAAGGGAAACTGGAGAAGGAAGGCAGCATAGTATAGCGTGATCTCATCAGATCTCAGAAGCTAAGCAGGGTCTATACTTGGAAGGGAGAACTCCAAGGAAGACTCTGCAGAGGAAGGCAATAGTTCCCTCCTAGCAGGAAAGGGTCTTGATCGAACGTAGTGATAGTGTGTATTTCAACCATTTTATTTAACCTGGAAGTATACTGGGAAATTGTGCAAAAGGAAGCGTATGTCGGGCCTGAATTGATTAATGCTTTTTTCTTTACTTTTCAGCTTCTGGGAAGAGAGACAAGGAGTTCAAGGAGAGTGTGCAGTAATATCTAGATGCAGAACTGAGGGAAAATGTTGGGAAAGTGTTGACTGTTCTGGGCTCAGAAGATGGATTTGTAAATTGAAGGCCAATCCAAAGTATCTCTGACTTCATGCATTAAGATGACTCCATGTGAGCTGGGGAAATGGATGCAGTACGATTCATTGTAGAAACCAACAACCAACTTGCCACCGTACTGGCAATAGGTGAAAAGAAGCCCAAGTCTCTGGACCTGAGCAGTCAAAACCACTTTCTTCATGGCTGGAAAAACAGACCTCATTTTGAATGCTTCAAAGACTTCAACAACCCCGCCACTCCCCCCCCCCCCCAATTACAGTATGAAACAGATCAGTGATGGCCCACTTTCTATTGCAGTAAATCAATGTAGAATATATATCAACACATGTCCCCTGGCTTTTTGTTTCTGGTTTGCCTTTCAACATAAGAAGTCTCATCTCCCAGAGTGGCTTGGGATTTGACACTTTTTAAAAAAAAAGAATGGAAGGCTATGCGTTTATCCCCCATGTTGGGGAAGAACAAAACCCTGCTGTCTTTTTACCCGGCTCCTAGGAAAACTACTCTTATTCAGGGCTCCATTCGTCCTAGAACCAGAGCATTCTACCTAGAATAAGGGAAGTTTCAGAAGGAGAAGCAATATATACCTTGTTTTCCCTGTCTCCTAAATGCACCAGATGCCTTATTTTCCTCCTCTTCTGTGTGTTCCAGGAACAATGGGACATTTTGGGAATTGTGGAACATTCTGGAAACTGTCGTTCCAAGAATGCCTGATATTAAGGATCAAGCATTCTGACCACCATAGGTTCTAGAATGAGCTGGGAATGGGGAGGGCAATAAAACCCCTGAGGTTTCCCTTCTAGGGTTCCTGACGTTAGCCCTTGGTTGCTTCGCATCAGGAAGCAGATGTCTGGGGCAGAAGAGGAGAGGGGGAGGGAATTCAGGGGAGAACCCTGGGGCAATTTGATATCATTGGGTGCGCCACATTTTTTTATTATTTTTTTGAGATTTCACTTCTAATAAAATGAGCTGTTTGATCATTCATTCCTCAAATCCTGAGTTTGTTCTAGATTACATGTTAAGTAGAGCTGGGGCAGGGGAGATAGAGCGTCTCTGCTCTCGTCACATTGACACAGGGTTGGCTTGGCCTTTTACTTTCCTGGGTGGGACATCACCTTGGAGGGCCGGTGACAGCCAGGAGCAAACTAAGTCAAGTGATCGACCCAGTGCTGGCTGTGGCCAGGAAGCTGGCCTGACATGGCCGCTGGGCACCTCATCTAGCCCAATCAGAAGAAATGATGATCACACCAGAAGTGATATGCCTCTATGGTCAAGAAGGCAGAAATCTGCTAGCCAGCTAGGGGATTTAAAGGCTAGGGTCCGAGAAGCAGAAGAGGATGCTGGAGTCGGTGATGGAAATGGGAAGAAGAGCTGGGAGCCAAGAAGGGAAGCCCAAGCAGGGCGGGGGAGCTTGAGGCTGGCAAGAGGAGCCTGGCAGTGGAGGCAGGCAGTGAGGGAGTGATCACGGTGGTGGAAGGAGAAGCTAGTGTGGCGTGGGAGATGGAGGAGCCAACAGCAGCTGCAAAGACAGACGGCAGGGGACCTGACGAGAGGAAAGGCAGCATGGGGATGGAGCGCAGCAGTGGAGTGGGGGCTGAAGGCTTTCAGGGAGCAGACGGGAGACTGGAGAAGGGGGGGCTGGCTGAGACGGGTGGATGTGGCCAATAGGCTCTGGACTTCTAGAAGGAGGCATGAGGAGGGTGAAAGAGAGCCCAGAATGGGCAAGTCTGGGAAAGAGGGAACAGAGGTCTGAGAGATGTAAATGTCCAGGGGCTCTGTAGGCGTTGGCAACTGATGAAGTGGTGCTTGGTGGCTGATGAAGAACAAGGGAGAGCTGCCCTTCTGTATCTTATTAGGGAACCCTGGCCTGGGGCCACAGCTAAGTTGACACTGCCCTTCCCCACTCTTGATTGACAGGTTCTCCTGTCTAATGAAAAGGGGCTGCATGGGATGGATCTGCTTGCCTCACTTGCCAGACAGTTGGTTCACCCCCCTGCCCCTTTCAGGGTACCTTCACGCTATCTTCTCCACTAGGCAGTGCCAACATACCCAATCTTCTCCCTGGGACAAAGCAGAAGCAGTGTCTCCTCCTAGCATGCAGTGGCCTGGGCTCCTTGGTTCCATACATAGCTGCTCTAAATATTCCAAAGAAAAGGAATTTTAATTGGGAGCAAACTGCAGGTGTTTTTGTCCCAGGCAACTTAGCCAATTTTCAATTAGGACATACTTTCTACCTGTCATAAGTGAAGATTTATGAGAGCCTCTCTACTTCAGAGAGTGAGCTCAGGAGTTCATTTCAGCTTCTGATTTTTTAGTAATTTTAAATAAGCTTGGAGTGTTTTAACATATCAATATTGAACTATTTGAATATATATATATATATATATATATATATATATATATATATATATATATATATAAAAGGTAAAGGTTCCCTTGCTCGAAAGCCAGTCGAATCCGACTCTAGGGTTGCGGTGCTCATCTCCATTTCAAAGCCAAAGAGCCAGCGCTGTCCAAAGACATTTCTGTGGTCATGTGGCCAGCATGACTAAACACCAAGGTGCACAAAACACTGTTACCTTCCCACCAAAGTGGTACCTATTTATGTACTTGCAATTTCTTGCTTTTGAACTGCAAGGTTGGCAGGAGCTGGAACTAGAGACGGGAGCTCACTCCGTCATGCGGCACTCTCGGGTCTTGAACTGCTGAACTACTGACCTTCCACAGCCTGCAGTTCAGCGTCTTAACCACTTCAGCCACCGCAGCATATATATATGTTTTTATATTTTTCATATTTTGCATACCTTTAATGAAAATAAGCTTATAAAATGTTTTAAGAATATTGTTATACTTATATATGCATGTATTAATGTAAAAGAACCATTTTTGTTATGAAAACATATACGTTTTGTACTGAAAATGAACTCAGCCTGAGAGTTCATTCAAAGGTGAAAGGAGTCTAGTCGGCGGTACTCAGGAGCGAGACTGAGCACCCACCACCTTGTAGCTCCGCAACCCGAAAGCTCCTCACTTTTGACTGACTTCTTGACTTATCAGCATAACGGGCCATGAGACAAACAATCCACAAGAATAATACACAATTCCAAGACAGTCTGTTATGTCTGGGTCCATTTGACTTTGGCAGCAGCAGCAGCATGCTTGAAAATAGGTGAGGAGACCTTACCCAAGTAGATTAACAGAAAAGTAAATCAACTTGAAGGTAAAATTGAATGTGAGATTCCTATATAGGAATAAGGGGTTGATCCTTCAAGTCAGCAGCAGCTTGCCAGGATCTCAGGAGAGGTCTTTCTTATCATCTGCTACCTGATCCCTAACTGGAGATGCCGCAGACTGAACCTGAGACCTTCTACATTCCCAGCAGATGCTCTGTCACTGAACCACAGTCCCTCTCCAAGTTCTGTGTTAACTGCTGCTGGCAGTAGTTTCTGTGCAGGGGCCCCATCGGTACTCAGACTGAACGCACATGAAGCTGCCTTCTACTGAATCAGCCATTTGGTCCATCAAGGTCAGCATTGTCTACTCAGGCTGGCAGTGGCTCTCCCAGGCAGAAAAGGGTCTTTCACATCACGTACTCCCTGGTCCTTGACCATTGGAGATGCCAGAGATTGGACCAGAGACATTTCTGCATGTCAAGCAGAGGCTCTGCCACTGAGCCACAGGCCGTCACCGACCACAGTCAGAAGCACGTCATCAAGGAGTGAAGGAAGCAGTACTCTGCTGGGGAAGGGGGAGAGCGGGACTCAAGCTGAATGGGATTATGTCACATATTTGTTGTGTCCTGGGATCAGAAGGCAGAGCTGGCGAAATACAGCCAAGCTTCGCTCTCTGAGAACAATAGGGACTAGGTTCCTGAGCTCGCCAGTAGTGAACCAATGGCAGCATTGGCGGGCGATTCAAACCCGCCAATAGGAATATAGGGCCGTCCCCCCCTAACTGTATATAGTTGGCCTGCGGCCGTCACTGTGTGTTCTTTGTCTTGTGTGAAGTACGAATAAACGCGTCTTCTCTTATGTCGTCGTCCGAGTCATGAGGCCCGAAACCCAATACTTTACAGTGGCGACGAGGATGGGATTTCAACGCCTTCCATGACTCCATGAGCGACGAAAAGGACACCGCCGAGCATCGCATCGCTGACCCCGAGAGCAGCACCGCACCGCTCGCCGAGCATCGCATCGCTGACCCCGAGAGCAGCACCGCACCGCTCGCCCCGGCGCACGCCTTACCAGACAGAACCATGGCTGCTTCTCATGTAACACTGGAGCACTTCGATCAGTCGCAGCCAGAAACCTGGGACGCATGGGTCGACCAGCTCATCAGCTATTTGGAGCTCAACGAAATCCGCCACCCCGACCAGAAACGAGCGATCCTGCTGAACGCCTGCGGCACCCAAACCGTCCGCCTCGCCAAGAGCCTCTTGGTGCCCCGCACGGCCTTGGAGAGCTCGTTTGGGGAGATCCTGGATGTCCTCAACGCTTACTTCAGCCCCCGGCTGACCTTCCTGGCCAAGAGGATGGAGTTCCAGAGGTGAGTCCAGGCCCAAGGGGAATCCATAGCCACCTTCCTGGCCGCGCTAAGGGCGCTCGCGGTGGACTGCGGATTCCCGAAGGTGGAGGACAACCTGCTGACGCAGTTCGTGTGGGGCCTGGCGGACTCCAAGCTGCGGCGCAAGTTGGTTGGACACCGGAAGCTCTCCTTGGACGAGGCCCTAGACGCCGCAACAGCCCACGAGGCCGCGGAAGGGGAACGCCCGGCCGCGGCCGCCCAAGTGGTCGGAAGGAGTCCAAGCCCCGGGAATGTGGACACGGAAGAGGTCTTCGCCCTCAGACCTCAACAGCGCCGGCCGGCGCCGTTCCAGCAGGCCAACAGAGAGCCAGCCAAGCCTTCCGGCAACCGGGTCGTCTGTGCCAGCTGCGGGGAAGGCCACGCAAGGAAATCCTGCAAGTTCCGGGATGCTGTCTGTCACGGGTGCGGAAAGCAGGGACACCTCGCACGGGTCTGCCGATCCAAGGGCCCCCGGAATTCGAGATCGTCGGCCCCACCGCATCGCGCATCGTCCACCGCCTACGAGACGACGGAAGAGGTCGCCGAATTGAACCACCTCACCGACCAACCGCTGCAGGTACTTCGCCTCCCCAACCCCAACCTCTCCTCCACCCCGAAGATCCAAGTAACCGTGCGGATCGAGGGGTCCCCTTGCTGCATGGAGGTGGACTCGGGATCGGCGGCGTCCATCATTTCCATGGACACTTTAAAAAGACTTTGCCCGTCAGGGGACCCCCTCTACGTCCATCGCCACTAAGCTTGGTGGACTTTCAAAAGAACCCTGTCCCCATCCGGGGAGTCGGCACTTTCCGAGTGCAATACCGAGACTTTGAGGGGAACTTGGACTTGGTGGTGGTGGAGGGAAATCTCGTGAGTCTCCTGGGGCGGGCATGGTTTGAGGCCCTAGGCATCACAATTGGGGGAGTGAATAAGTGCGGGATGCGCGACTGGGGGGCGGTGTGCAAGGAATTCCCCGAGGTCTTTGACGGGGAAACTGGGGTGTTATAAAGGGCCCCTGGTGTCGCTCCACTTAGACCCCACAGTGACGCCCATCCGACGGCGCTTCCGCACCGTGCCCCTGGCCCTCCGCCCTAAAATAGAGGCCGAACTGGACCGGCTAGTGGCCCAGGGAGTCCTAGAGCCTGTCCCGAACGCTCGATGGGAGACCCCGATTGTGACACCCGTTAAGCCAAACGGGGAAATCCGCATCTGCGCGGATTATAAGTGCACCATTAACCAGGCACTTCAGGCGCACGCATACCCCGTACCCGTGGTCAGCCACGTCTTAGCAACACTGGCGGGGGCGCGCATATTTGGAAAGCTGGATCTCGCGCAGGCGTACCAGCAACTCCCGGTGGATGCAGCCACGGCCGAGGCGCAAACCATTGTAACCCACCGGGGCGCCTTCAGGGTGAAGCGGCTGCAGTTCGGGGTCAGTGTGGCCCCAGGGATCTTCCAAAATCTCATGGACGACTTGTTAAAAGGGATCCCTGGAGTGACGCCGTTCTTCGACGACGTCCTCATCGCCGCGACCACCCCGGAAAGCTTCGCCGCCCGCCTCCGAACGGTACTGGGACGCTTCCAAGCCGCGGGGCTGAAGGTGAAGTGGGAAAAGTGCCTCCTCGGGGTGCCGGAGGTGGAGTTCTTGGGGTACCGGGTAGACGCAACAGGCCTGCATCCGGCGAGGGACAAGGTGAAGGCCATCGTGGAGGCCCCCGCCCCGAAGTCCAAGGCGGAGCTCCAGGCGTTCTTAGGCCTCCTGAACTTTTACCACGCCTTTCTTCCCCACAAAGCCGCCGTGGCCGAACCCCTGCACAGGCTGCTGGATAAGGCGACACCTTGGGCATGGGGAGCGAGGGAGGCGGCGGCGTTTCGGGGGGTTAAAGTACTCTTGATTTCTAACGCGGTGCTCGCCCACTTTGATGAAAAGCTCCCGGTAATCCTTGCGTGCGACGCATCACCGTATGGGGTCGGGGCAGTCTTGGCACACAAGCTACCGGATGGAAGGGAAGTCCCGGTGGCTTATTACTCCCGCACGCTGTCCCCCGCGGAGCGCGAACTATGCTCAAATCGACCGGGAGGGCTTGGCACTGGTGGCGGGGGTTAAAAAGTTTCACAACTTTGTGTACGGGCGGCCCTTCACGCTCGTAACCGATCATAAGCCGCTCTTGGGACTGTTTGCGGCGGACAAACAAACGCCACAGGTACTGTCGCCCCGGGTGTTGCGCTGGTCCTTGTTTTTGGCGGGCTACCAGTACCAGTTGGAGCATCGGCCGGGCAAGGCGCTGGGTCATGCCGATGCCTTGAGCCGCCTGCCGCTGCCGCATACAGGGGAAGATCCGGCCCCGGCTCCCGCAGTATTGTTAATGGAGGAGCTGCCAAACCCCCCCCTTCAGGCTGCAGACGTAGCCGCCCACACGTCCCGAGATCCCATTCTCTCCCGGGTCCTAAACTGGGTGGTGAGGGGATGGCCAGCGGAACAGACAGGGCCAGAGTTCACGGCATACAAAGCCAGGCGGGAAGAGCTATCCGCCTTAAAAGGGTGCTTGTTATGGGGGGACAGGGTGGTCATCCCGGGGCCCATGAGACAAGGGGTTCTAGAAACGCTACATGAGGCCCACCCCGGCATTGTACGAATGAAAGCTCTGGCAAGGAGCTACGTGTGGTGGCCCGGGATGGACGCCGAAATTGAAACCTGGGTCCGAGGGTGCACACGGTGTCAGGAAGTCCGCCCCAATCCCCCGAGAGCACCAACCCAAAGCTGGGAGTCTACCCACAAGCCGTGGTCACGCCTACACATAGACTTTGCGGGGCCGTTTCAGGGGCTCCAGTTCATGGTGACGGTAGACTCCTACTCGAAATGGGTGGAAATAAGCCCAGTGTCTACCACCTCTGCCAAAGCGGCAATAAGGGCCCTGCGGAAAATATTCGCGACGCACGGGTTACCAGACACAATCGTGTCGGACAACGGGGCAGCGTTCACATCTGCTGAGTTTCAAGCGTTCCTCGAAAGGAACCTAATCAGGCACATACGATCAGCGCCTTTCCACCCGGCAACCAATGGACAGGCGGAGAGGACGGTACGCACCG
Organism: Gekko gecko; assembly: GCA_029375565.1. Taxonomy (NCBI): domain Eukaryota; kingdom Metazoa; phylum Chordata; class Lepidosauria; order Squamata; family Gekkonidae; genus Gekko; species Gekko gecko. Next base: position 110,810,873 of record JAPDNY010000010.1, on the reverse strand, counting down.
CCAAAGAGGCCCTGAGCCGCATAACGGAGGGGACTGGGAGTTCCGGCTGGCCCGCTTTCTTCTTACATACCGCACCACCCCAAACCCCATCTCCGGGCATTGCCCCGCAGAACTATTAATGGGCCGCCGCCCTACCACTTTATTAGACAGACTCCACCCGGACCGAGCCCCAGAGAGAAAGCTGGTCGAGAACAGGGAGGCGCCCCGAAGCTTCCTACCGGGAGACCCTGTCTACTTCCGGAACTACGGGGCGGGGCCGCAGTGGGTGGCCGGGCGCATCCTAAAACCCACCGGGCCAGTGTCATACGAAGTCCTAACAGATGGGGACCGGGTCCTCCGTAAACACGTCGACCAGCTCCGGAGGCGGCAAGAACCCGACACAGAGATCCAGTTACCGGGAAATGCCGCAGCCGCCCCATCATCCGATCGACCGCAAGCACCGACAGCGGAGCCAGCGCCGGAAAGTCCACGGAATCCGGAGGGGGCCCTGGTGACAGCTGAACCGCCGCCGCCGCTGCCGCCGCCGTTACAGCCGCCACCGTCACTGCCTCGGCTACTACCAGAGATCCAAGCTCCTTGTGCTGGCGGACCACCCGATAGGGGCCCCGCCAGTCCGGTACCGGCCCCCGACGTTCGCTAAGAGAACGGAGGGCACCAACTATACTTAAAAGACTACGTCACCTGATAGGAGACGAACTATGGGGGAGGGGTGTTGTGTCCTGGGATCAGAAGGCAGAGCTGGCGAAATACAGCCAAGCTTCGCTCTCTGAGAACAATAGGGACTAGGTTCCTGAGCTCGCCAGTAGTGAACCAATGGCAGCATTGGCGGGCGATTCAAACCCGCCAATAGGAATATAGGGCCGTCCCCCCTAACTGTATATAGTTGGCCTGCGGCCGTCACTGTGTGTTCTTTGTCTTGTGTGAAGTACGAATAAACGCGTCTTCTCTTATGTCGTCGTCCGAGTCATGAGGCCCGAAACCCAGTACTTTACAATATTCTCAGGTAGTTCTTGGTTAATTTGTCAAATGAGGGGGCAGCCTGTGTGGCTCATGCAAGGAAGGGCAATGTTGACCTTACGTAGATCAGCTGCCCATACCTCTGTCAAGCAACCTGTGAAAGTGGGGCAGGGCAGAGTCAGACTCACTCCCAGCTTCTCTTTCAAGACTGTGCAGTGAACAAGAAAAAAGGCAAGACAGCCCAGCCCCCTCCCCTGAGTCTGGCCAAGGACGCTGGGGGGGAGCCTTAGGGCACAGCCCTCTTTATGCCATCATTACAGCCCACCTCCCCTCTCAGCCTCCAGTTGGCCAGTTCCTGAAAGGGGCAGCCAATCAGCAAAGCACTAGAGGGCAACAATGGACTATGCATGCACCCTGTAGAGAGACAAAGGGAGTGGGCCGGACAGGCAGAGGCAACAGGAGACAGGGATGGGGGATATGGCAGGCCTGGCAGCAAGCAGGGGATGAATCGCTGAAGGGGAGCGACAGGAGGAGGCCCTCTTCTCATCCCGTGTGGTCATCTGGACACCGGTCCTGTGTTGAGGCAGGCTGAGTAGAACCTTAAGAGTTTCCTTGAAGTCAGCCTCTCTGGTGCCCAGACATTGCCCTTCATTGGCACATCTGGGCTCAGTGTCTCCCCCAGTCCCAGGCTTGGGGGAGGCTTCAAGCTCCATCACCACGGCTTGACTGGGCCGTTCGAGCAACTGGGAGTCAGCCTGAGGGTAGGAGTAGGTAGCTGTCTTGGAGGCAGCTGGAGCAGGGCACGGAGGTGGCTCATGCCATGCTAACACAGTATATTATAAAAGTACAAATATTTATTAAGGTGTACACATGTTAAGAGGAGCTGCGGTGGCTCAAGTGGTTAAGACGCTGAACTGCAGGCCGTGGAAGGTCAGTAGTTTAGCAGTTCGAGACCCGTGAGTGCCGCATGATGGAGTGAGCTCCCGTCTCTGGCCCCAGCTCCTGCCAACCTAGCAGTTCGAAAGCAAGAAATTGCAAGTAGATAAATAGGTACCCTCCCTCATGGATCACTGCCTTGTCGTGGCGAGGGGGCTTGCGTGGTTCGATGAGGCTGTGGGCTATGCCGTGGAGGGCCACCCAGGACGGACAGGCCACAGCAGAGAACTCAGACCAAGCGTGATCCCCTGGAGAAGGAAATGGCAACCCACTCCAGTATCTTTGCCAAGAAAACCCCATGGACAGTAACAAAAGGCTAAAAGATATGACGCCGGAAGATGAGCCCCTCAGGTCGGAAGGTGTCCAATATGCTACTGAGGAAGAGCAGAGGGCAAGTACGAGTAACCCCAGAAAGAGTGAAGCGGCTGGGCCAAAGCCAAAAGGACGCTCAGTTGTGGATGTGTCTGACGGTGAAAGGAAAGTTCGATGCTGCAAAGAACAATACTGCATAGGAACCTGGAATGTAAGATCTATGAATCAAGGTAAGCTTGACGTGGTCAAAAATGAGATGGCAAGAATGAACATTGACATCTTGGGAATCAGTGAACTAAAGTGGACAGGAATGGGCGAATTTAACTCAGAAGACCATTATATCTACTACTGTGGCCAGGAATCCCGTAGAAAAAATGGTGTGGCCTTTATAGTCAACAAGAGAGTGAGAAAGGCAGTATTGGGATACAATCTCAAAAATGACAGAATGATCTCGGTCCGAATCCAAGGCAAACCATTCAATATCACAGTAATCCAAGTCTATGCCCCAACCACTGCTGCAGAAGAGGCTGAAGTGGACCAGTTCTACGAAGACCTACAACAGCTCGTAGAACTAACACCAAAAAATGATGTCCTCATCATCATAGGGGACTGGAATGCTAAAGTAGGAAATCAAAAGGTAACCGGAATAACAGACAAGTTTGGCCTTGGAGAACAAAATGAAGCAGGGCAAAGGCTAACAGAGTTTTGTCAAGAGAACACGCTGGTCATAGCAAACACCCTTTTCCAACAACCTAAGAGGCGTCTCTACACATGGACATCACCAGATGGGCAACACCGAAATCAGATTGACTATATAATTTGCAGTCAAAGATGGAGAAGCTCTATCCAGTCAGTAAAAACAAGACCTGGAGCTGACTGTGGCTCAGATCATGAGCTACTCATTGCAAAATTCAGACTTAAATTGAAGAAAGTTGGGAAAACCACAAGGCCATTCAGATTTGACCTAGATCGCATCCCCGATGAATATACAGTAGAGGTGAAGAATAGGTTTAAGGGACTAGATTTGATAGACAGAGTGCCTGAAGAAATATGGACAGAGGTCCGTGACATTGTAAAGGAGGCAGCACTCACTGCCATCCCAAAGAAAAAGAAATGCAAAAAAGCAAAGTGGCTGTCTGATGAGGCTTTACACATAGCAGAGGAAAGAAGGAAAGCTAAAGGCAATGGGGAAAAGGAAAGATTTGCCCAACTGAATGCAGATTTCCAGAGAACAGCAAGGAGAGATAAGGAGGCTTTCCTGAATGAACAATGCAGAGTAATAGAGGAAAACAATAGATTGGGAAGGACTAGAGATCTCTTCAAGAAAATTGGAGAAATTAAGGGAAAGTTCCATGCAAAGATGGCCATGATAAAGGACAAAAACGGTAGGGACCTAACAGAAGCAGAAGAGATTAGGAAAAGATGGCAAGAATACACAGAAGAACTATACAAGAAGGACCTCGATGTCCTTGACAACCACAATGGTATAATCACTGACCTCGAGCCAGACATCCTGGAAAGCGAAGTTAAATGGGCCTTAGAAAGCATTACTAACAACAAAGCTAGTGGAGGTGATGGTATCCCAGCTGAGTTATTCAAAGTCTTAAAAGAAGATGCTGTTAAAGTGCTGCACTCAATTTGCCAACAAATTTGGAAAACACAACAGTGGCCACAGGATTGGAAAAGGTCAGTTTACATTCCAATCCCAAAGAAGGGCAACGTCAAGGAATGTTCAAACTATCGCACAATTGCACTCATTTCACACGCTAGCAAGGTCATGCTCAAAATCCTACAAGCTAGGCTCCAACAGTACGTGGATAGAGAACTGCCAGAAGTACAAGCTGGGTTTCGAAGAGGTAGAGGAACTAGAGATCAAATTGCCAACATTCGCTGGATTATGGAGAAAGCAAGAGAGTACCAGAAAAACATCTACTTCTGCTTCATTGACTATGCTAAAGCCTTTGATTGTGTGGATCACAATAAATTATGGCAGGTTCTTAAAGAGATGGGAGTACCAGACCACCTCACCTGTCTCCTGAGAAACCTGTATAAGGGTCAAGAAGCAACAGTTAGAACCGGATATGGAACAACTGATTGGTTTAGCATAGGAAAAGGAGTACGACAAGGATGTATATTGTCACCTTGCTTATTTAATTTATATGCCGAGTACATCATGCGAAATGCTGGCCTGGATGAATCACAAGCTGGAGTTAAGATTGCTGGGGAAAAGATCAATAACCTCAGATATGCAGACGATACCACTCTGATGGCAGAAAGTGAAGAGGACCTCAAGAACCTCTTGCTCAGGGTGAAAGAGGAGAGTGCAAAAGTGGGCTTGAAGCTCAACATCAAAAAAACTAAGATCATGGCATCTGGCCCCATCACTCCTTGGCAAATAGACGGGGAAGTCGTAGAAGTAGTGACAGACTTCATGTTCCTAGGATCCCAGATCACTGCAGATGGTGACTGCAGCCATGAAATTAAAAGACGCCTGCTCCTTGGGAGGAAAGCGATGGCAAACCTAAACAGCATGATAAAAAGCAGAGACATCACCTTGACAACAAAAGTCCGCATGGTCAAAGCAATGGTATTCCCCGTAGTAATGTATGGCTGCGAGAGTTGGACTATAAAGAAGGCTGAGCGCCGAAGAATAGATTCTTTTGAACTCTGGTGCTGGAGAAGACTCTTGAGAGTCCCTTGGACTGCAAGGAGATCAAATCAGTCAATCCTAAAAGAAATCAACCCTGACTGTTCCCTGGAAGGTCAGATCCTGAAGCTGAAGCTCAAATACTTTGGCCACCAAATGAGAAGGGAGCATTCACTGGAGAAGACCCTGATGCTGGGAAAGATTGAAGGTCAAAGAAGAAGGGGACGGCAAAGGATGAGATGGTTAGACAGTGTCATCGATGCAACAAACATGAAATTGAGCAAACTTCAGCGGACAGCGGAAGACAGGAGGGCCTGGCGTAATCTGGTCCATGGGGTCGGACTCGACTGTGCGACTGAACAACAACAACAAATAGGTACCACTTCGGTGGGAAGGTAACAGCGTTCCGTGCGCCTCGGTGCTTAGTCATGCCGGCCACATGACCATGGAAACGTCCTTGGACAGCACTGGCTCTTCGGCTTTGAAACGGAGATGAGTACCGCAACCCTAGAGTCGGATTCGACTGGCTTTCGAGCAAGGGAGATTTTTACCTTTACCTTTACACATGTTAAAACATATTATGATTAAAAGAAAGAGTCTAAATGTCAGACTTATGAAAGCTTTTCAAATACAATTACATATGATGGGTAACCAATTTCAAGCTTTAGGGTCAAACGTGTTTCGGCCCCTTTGGGCCTTCCTCAGTGGTCGCTATTCTCCATATTGCACTGACACACATCCAAATACACGTATAAAAGGTTTTTAGTATACATATATGTATATATATAACCAGATGTTGTTTCCTGAAATTATAAAAAGGAAAAAGTGAAAGGGGGGAAAAACCTCATTATAATACACCAAATGTATATAAAATCATTAATGATAAAAAAATTAAACTGAAATTACCTTGTATGTTTATAATTATGTTACTGGTATATATGTTGGGCCATAGATATAGCCATGCCAATTCTTCAAATTATTCTGAATGAATAAAAATAGAGTACAGTGATAGAAATTTTATAAATAGTCTAATTTTAGAATAATTTTAGCCTAAAATAAAATTAAACTGGCCAACAAACCTGGTATCAGAGATTTCATTGGTCTGGATGTGTGTCACCTCCATCAAAGTAAAAGATCAAATTACAAGCTGCTACAGTGGCCTCAGTATATAGTGAACCTGGGATGATGCAGTCACTCACATACATTGCACAATGCTAGTGCAATAGAGAATACTAGGGAGCAAAGCCCGTTGTGGTTGAAGACAACGGGCCCTAGTAAGGTAGGTAGGGTTGGTGTAAGCGAGGAAGGGAGGAAGGGAGGAAGAGCCAGGGAGAGAGTAAGAAAGAAAGAGGGTGGGAGAGAGAGTGAAAGAGAGAGAGAGGAAGGAAGGAAGGAAGGAAGGAAGGAAGGAAGGAAGGAAGGAAGGAAGGAAGGAAGAGAGAGAAAGAAAGAGAGGGGAGAGAGAGAGAGAGAAAGGAAGGAGGGGAGAGAAAGGAAGGAAGGAAGGAAGGAAGGAAGGAAGGAAGGAAGGAAGGAAGAAGGGAGGGGGGAGGCATTTGGGGGGCCTGCGTAAGCTTCCCCCATATGTCTGCCTTGCTGGGCGGGCGGGAGAAGCAATGTTGGGGGGGTCCGAGTCACTCCCCCTGTGGTCCCCCCGTACGTGAAGTGCCAATGCGCTTCCCTCCTTGCCCCATTCCTTCGTCCGGCCTGGAGCAGGAGCTGCCACATCCCTCCGCCCGGCTGGGACTCCTAGTCCCCTCCCCGCCAAGTGCCTCTGGCCCCACTTGGCTCCAGCCCCGCAGCAGCAGCAGCAGGAAGAGGAGGAGGAGGCAGCGACGGTGTGGTGGCCGGGAGTGGGAGCGTGCTGGTGGGCGGGCTGGACTGGCGAGAGCGGTGGCGACTGAGGAGGGAGCCAGCCAGCCGGCCATGGCAGCGCGCCGTGCAGTGGCGGCAGCACTTGCAGGAGGAGCCAGCGGTGGCAGGCAAGGAGGGTGAGGGCAGCCGCCGCAGAGCGCCTGAGAGCGGCACCGACCCGGGAGCCAGCGCCACTGCCCCTGGCTCCAGTGCTGGGCCTGCAGAGCTGGTGGCCAGGCGGACCGAATGGCTGGCAGTCTGGGCCAGGCCAGAGGCATGTAGGGCAAGAAGCCGGGCAGCGGCGGCAGCAGCGAGCTGCAGGCAGTGGGCAGGCCAGCAGGAGAAGTGGTGATGGGGGCTCTGTTTGAGTTTTTGCTTCCAACATTCGATGCACGGTTACGGTGGATGGCCGCCTCTACCACCCTCTTATTGAGTGGCAGTTCTTGCAGCCTACCACTGTTGGCATTCATCGAATGTTGTGAAGCGAAAACTCAATTATTATAAGGAGAGATAGTGCAATATAGAGAATAGTGACCACTGAGCAAGGCCCAAAGGGGCCGAAATGTGTTTCTTTTAATCATAATATGTTTTAACATGTGTACACCTTAATAAATATTTGTACTTTTATAATATATTGTGTTAGCTCAGCCCTTTTGGTTCACAGTTATATCTTGGGTTGAGTCCCCCCCCTTTTTTTTCAGCTCATGCTGTGCACCTTCCAGAGAACAGGCCAAGCTTTTGTCCACAGTCTCTGTAAGGCGGGAGGGGCTGCCAGTCTCAGAGTTCTGTGAATTTCACCCGGAACCGGTGCCAGCTCTGGGTTGGGAAATACCTGGAGATTTAGGGGGTGGAGCCGGAGGAGGGTGGGGTTTGGGGGAGGGGAAGGACCTCAGTGGGGTATAATGCCATACAGTCCACCTTCCAAAGCAGCCATTTTCTCCAGGGGAACTAACCTGGAGATCAGTTGTAACAGCGGGAGATCTCCAGCCCCCACCTGGAGACTGGCAACCCTATGTTCAGGTCTCCAGTCAATTAAGGTTATACGCTTCTATTCCCCTCCAAGTTTCTTTTTTTGTGGGGGTGGAGGCAGAAGCCACCGGCTGGTCATCTCCACACTTCAAGCTACAGTTGCAAACTCCAAGGGGGAAATTCCTAGGCATCTGTGGGTGGAGTCTGGGCATGGCTGGGTTTGGAGAGGGGAGGGACCTCAGCTGGTTATCATGTCATAGAATCCACACTCCAAAGCTGCCATTTTCTCCAGGAGAACTGATCTCTGTAGTCTGGAGATCAATTGTAATCCTGGGAGGTCTCCAGGCCCAAGTGGGGAGATGCAAAGCTGAACACTAATGTTCATCCCCCAACAACAGAAGGAATCAGCTCCTGTTGCCCATTCTGCAAGGGTCTCCTGGGTCCCTACAGGTCTGAGACTCAGAGATGCTGAGGGGGGAAACTGATCTGCTGAGCATCAGCTTCTCTCACCATCCCCCTCCCCAAACTTCTGCCTGAGCACCTACCTGCAAGGCTGCAAGTGAGACATTTCCTGTTCATGCCAAACTGGCACAAACAAACAAACAGCCCTTTGAACAATCGGCTCCCTCTTGGGTACTGGCAATCGGATAGAATGATAGAATCATAGAGCTGGATAGCGAACTGAACCCAGGCAGGCAGTGGTGTTCTCTATGCCATTCTACTTGCAGTAGCCAACACTGTTCCCCCCTCCAAGAGGAAGGTTTGGCTGCTGTTTGGCTACTAAGATTCCAGCCCCCAAAAAGAAAAAAGAGAGAGAGAAAATACATGTACATAAGGAGCAGGAGCTGTGCCTCAGTGGTAGGACATCTGCCTGGTATGCAGAAGGTCCCAGGTTCAATCCCTGTGATCTCCAGTTCAAAGGACCTGGCAGTAGGTGATGTGAAAGACCTCTGCCTGAGACCCTGGAGAGCCACTACCGATCTGAGTAGACAATGGCAGCTGTCACACATGCCAGTTGAAGCAGAGGGGAAGCGAGGCTATTTCCTCCGAAGGAATTTGACATGCAGTTGCGAGATCACACAGCCCTTTGAAGCTGTGGGCTTAGCCTGCCATTGTGTGATTAGACACAACTGCGGGTGAGTTGTCGGGTTTTTTGCTATTTGTTTCCCTTGTGCATAAACGAGGGTTCACACCTCTGCACTGAGGACCCCTTATGGAGTATGCAATGATGCACATACTGCAAAGGGGGGCGGAACAACATCAGAGTCAGGATGGCCTGATCAGACCATCCCGATTGCATGAGAGCGTGCTTGAGCAATCAGACAGGGGAAAGTCTGCCTGTGGCCCGTAGCAACCCATTTACTACCGGACTTTCCCCAGTGTCTTTTAACTCTGCTTCCTTGGCGGAGCAGCATGGATTGCTGATGTCTGTGGGACGCTTCCCCGATGTTGCTGTCTGATCTCTCCCTTTAGATCCATCAGGCATTTGCACCTGTGTCAAATCTAAGGGAGCATGTGATCACAGCCAATACTGACCTTGAGGGACCAATGGTCTGAATCAGTATAAGGGAGCTTCATGTATTTATGTAATGCTTGGTGCTGGAGGGGGCAGCAGTGGGAGGGCTTCTAGTGTCCTGGCCCCACTGCTGGACCTCTTGATGGCACCTGGTATATTTTGGCCGCTGTGTGACAGAGTGTTGGACTAGATGGGCCATTGGCCTGATTCAACATTGGCTTCTCTTATGTTCTTTTATGTAAGAAATCATATGCTGGCCTTGTGGTTGTTTTCTCTCCTGTGCTGTGTAACCTTCACCGGCATCCTTTCCTCTTTGTCTTTCAAGCCATGGCCCCCAAGGGAAAAGCAGCAGCGAAACCAGATGCAAAGGCAGAAGGAAAGGCAGCGCCAGCAGGAAAAGGGGCAGAGGGAGGAGCAACCAAAATAGATCCGGTCCTTCTAGCAAAAAACAAGAAGATTTTCATCGCCTGCGGGAGCGCAGCATTGTTTTTCTTTGTCCTGATTATTATGATGATTGGTCTGTGTAAGTTCAGCTTCACCTTCACTTGTTAATATTCACAGATTTCATGGAAGCAAGAGTCATCCAATCCCCTGCAGCCAGACAGGGCCAGCCATTTTAGTAGATTTACAACAAGAGCTGAGAACCTCTCCCAAAGGAACCAATTTGAGTTGAGGGACAGGATTTTGCTTATTCAGCTATTGTGCAGAAGCTAAGTAGGGTTGGACCTAGTTAGTACTTGGATGGGAGACCACCAAGGAAGTTCAGGGCTGCTATGCAGAGGCAGGCAATAGCAAATCACCCCTGGTCATCTCTGGCCTTATTTATTTACTCATTCATTCATTCATTCATTCATTCATTCATTCATTCATTCATTCATTCATTAAATTTCTGGATCACCCAGTCCCTGAATACACAAGGCTCTGGGCGATTTACAGCAGATTACTAAAATAATATAAATTACAGATTAAAATCAACAATCAACTATTCGTATTTAATAATCTCTGGATGGCATCCATAATTTAATCCAAAACCTACTCTGGTCTGTTCTTCTATCTCGTGGAGGTTAAGGAGGAGACTGAAGTGGGCAAAATGGAAGAAAAGAGGGTGCCAGCTATGACGGGAAAACGTTGCTGTCCTCAACCGAAAGCCTGGCGGAACATCTCTGCCTTACAGGCCCTGCGGAATTGGATTAAGTCTTGCAGGGCCCTGATGGAAGTGTTGTATAGTGAGTTAGATGCATAATGAAACCACGGACAACGATGTAGTGATCAGCATGGTTTGCTATTATACAACACGAGACAAAGTTACCTGGCCAGCGAAGGGGAACACCCCCTGGTGCCATTGGCGGGTTTGAATTCCCGCCGCCGTTCCCATTGGTTCCCTTCAGCCGGAGCCAGGAGCCCCAGTCCCATTGTTCTCAGGGACTCAAGCTCCGGCTCCTTCGCTGACGGCCTGTAGTGGTCAGCGGACACAACAGGAAGATGGCGGAGAGTTCCACCAGGGCCACAAAAGCCCTGGCTCTGGTCGAGGACAGCCAGATATCTTGAGTTGTATGGCCCAGGCGAGCCTGAACTGAGAAGCTCAGCAATCAGCAGGGTCGGCTGTGCTTAGAGAGCCAGTTTGGTGTAGTGGTTAAGTGCACGGACCCTAATCTGGGAGAAGCGGGTTTGATTCCCCACTCCTCCACTTGCAGCTGCTGGATGACCTTGGGCAAGCCATAGTTCTGTCAGAGCTGTCCTTGAAAGAGCAGTTTCTGTCAGAGCTCCCTCAGCCCCACCTCCCTCACAGGGTGTCTGTTGTGGGGAGAGGAAGGGGAAGGAGATTGTCAGCCGCTCTGCGACTCCCTTGGGTAGTGAAGAGTGGGGTATAAATCCAGTCTCTTCTCTTCTCAGTATTCGGTTGAGAGCCCACGCAGGCTGTCCAGGGCTGCTATGGGGAAGCAGGTACTGGCAAAACACCGGTGTCCATCTCTTGCCTTGAAAACTCTACAGGGTCGCTACAAGCACTTTACACACACACAGAATTCTTTAAAGCCTCCCCTGTGTGACAGAGTGTTGGACTAGATGGGCCATTGGCCTGATTCAACATTGCTTCTCTTATGTTCTTATGTTTAAACAAAGTAGTTCTTTTTACTGTCCGTGGGGATGTGGAATGGTATAGTATAGCCCAATTTCGCCTGATCTCAGAAGCTAAGCAGGGTCGGTACTTGGAAGGGAGACGACCAAGGAAGACTCTGCAGAGGAAGGCCATGGCCAACCACCTCTGCTCAATCGCCTCCCTTGAAAACCCCTTGCAGGGGTCGCCATCAGTGTTCCCTCTAAGCTGAGTTAGTGTGAGCTAGCTCACAGTTTTTTAGCCTCCGGCTCGCACATCTTTGTCTCAGTTCAGGAAGGAGGGCTCCAGAGCCAACTAATTTATGCAGCAGCCAAATCGCTCGCTCACAACTTTAATGCCAGTCGCTCACAAAGTAGAATTTTTGCTCACAAGACTCCATAGCTTAGAGGGAGTATTGGTCGCCATCAGTCCGCTGTAAATTGATGGCTCTTTACGAAGACACACACATTTATTATCCAGTTTGTAATCACGAGTTGAAACATTCTCAGACTCTTTGAGTTCATTTATTTACAACATTTCTATGCTGTCTTTTTTACCAGTCTGGGCCACCAAGGTGGCTACCAGCTAAAACAGAATAGTATAAAAACACTTTGTCAAACAGTTAATGGAAACAACTAAACCCAAATCAAAATGCACAGTAAAAGCCCGTAAAACAGTCATTAAAACATAGGGCAGGAAGGAGGGCTCATTGAGGGAACAACCAGATGAAACAAAAAAAAAATGTCTTCACCCATAGGTGGAAAATAGAGACAGAGGAAACTCCCCGGGGAGAGAATTCCAGAGTTCTGGTGCCACAACTGAGAAGGTTCTCAGAACATGGAGGAGGGGGTATCCGAAGCATCTCAGAAGTTGGCCTTTGCTTAGTTTTGTAAAGGCGTAGAAAGGCCTTCAGATGTGCTAGTCCCAGGCCCTGCAGAGCTTGAAGGGTCAACAACACTAGCACCTTGAATTGGTCCTGGAAGCAGATTGGGAGCCAGTGCAGAAGGAACAAGACTGGAATGTTATGTTCCCGATATGGGCCAGGGATGGACAGCTCCAGGGATTCCTGGATGGAGTGGATGGTTTGGATCCAGTTTGGTGTAGTGGTTAGGAACACGGACTCTAATCTAGGAGAACTGGGTTTGATTCCCCATTCCTCCACATGCAGCTGCTGTTGTGACCTTGGGTCAGTCACAAGTTTTCTCAGAGCTGTTCTCTCAAGGACAGTTCTCAGGAGAGCTCTCTCAGCCCCGCCTACTTCACAGCTGTCTCTTGTGGGAAGGGAAAGGGATTGTAAGCCGCTCTGAGACTCTTCCTGGTAGTGAAGTGTGGGGTATAAACCCAAACTGCTACTACTCTTCTTCTTTTCAGTCTGGTTTCCAGCCTGGCTATGGTGCTGGAATGGCCTTGGTCACCCTGGTGGATGATCTGCACTGGGAAATGGACTCTGAATTAGTGGATTGGTAGAAGAAATAGGTAGAAGTATGTTTCTGAAGGTGTAATATTGGGCACCTGTCTCAATAACTTTAGGTATGGAACTGAGTGGACACCAGAAACCGATTGACAAGCCATTTGAGCAGCTGACGGCCACTTTGGCGAGAGCAGTCAGAAAGCGAAAGGACGAATTGGACACACGTAAGCAAATGGGCAAGCTTGGTTGTTGGTTGGGGGACAGAACCTCGTTTTTACAGAAGGGAAAGGAGATGGCCAGAGAGGCCCACATCTAGAGCAGATAAGTCTGGAAGGTGGTACCACAGCTAGCCTGGAAGCTCCTGCACGAAACGGTGTAGCTTCTGCACTCTCTGCAGTGCCCAGCACAAGGACCCAAATTTTGCATCTCTCCATCCTGGCCAGGAAGTTTCTCTCGCTGCCTTTCCTCAACCTAGTTATGAAAGCTGTCTCTTTAATCTCCTGAGACTTCTTTGGAGATCAGCCCAAATGCTCTGGTGTCTCTTGGCTGATGCACATCAGCATCCATTTGAGAGGCCTGCCTTCTGCTTCCTTCCCATCATGTGTTGAACAGGTCACTTGAAGGAAGCAGGTTGGGATGGCCCAGCAGAGGCAAGATCAGGTGTGCTCCCTGGACATCAAGGGAGAGCCAGGGCAGAATCCACCTGTATCTTTCTTTCAATAGGGTTGGCCCTACCCACTAAGAATAGCAGTATGTCCAGATACGAGCCCATTCCCAGACTCAATCTCCCTCACCGAGACCCCCGAGAAGGAATACCTACCTGGTCCATGGCCATCAGAGGGTGGGGGAAGGAAGGGCACTAGGGAATGGTCTGCCTGCCTAAAGTAGACAAGACAATCTACTGGAGGCACCAAGCAGATGATTGAAGAGGGAGGTCTGTGGCTCACTGGCAGAACATCTGCTTGGTGTGTAGAAGGTCCCAGGTTCAATCCCCAGGGTCTCCAGCTAAAAGGACCAGGCAGTAGATGATGTGAAAGATCTCTGCATAACATCCTGGAGAACCACCGCCAGTCTGTGAAGACAATACTGACTCTGATGGACCTATTTGTTTATTTAATTAGATTTACTAGGCTGCCCTTCCCTACAAGTAGGGCTCAGGGTAGCTTACAACAAATTATGTACAATCTCATAGAACAACATTAAAACAGTCCAATAAAACTGTCAGTAAAGCATTTGACAAAGTTTCTCATGATATCCTTGAGGATAAGCTGGTTAAGTGTGGGCTGGATGGAGCAACCGTTGGATGGATTCATGGTTGGTTGAAAAATCGTACCCAATGAGTGCTCGTAAATGGCTCTGTGTCTATGTGGAGGGAAGTCTCGAGTGGAGTGCTACAGGGCTTGGTCCTGGGCCCGGTGTTGTTCGATGTTTTTATAAATGACCTGGAGGAAAATATAGAGGGGATGCTTATCATATTTGCAGATGACACAAAACTGGGTGGGATTTTTAAAGGGATCTCAGATAGGGAGCGCTGGGAAAGATCTTGCTCGGCCTGAGACCCTGGGGAACTGCTGCCAGTCAGAGGAGATAAGGTGTAGCTGTTTAGAGCTCAGTAGAAAGCAGGTTCATTTGGTCATATCGATGAACTTAGTCGTAGGGCTTAAAATAAGCCAGGATGTTTCCCCTCATGGAGATATCTGACTGTGCCGTTGAAAGGATAAGGATAGTCACTGTTCATTTAAGCCAATGTGAAGGAGAACACGTCAAGACAGACTCTGCCCACAGGCTCGGCATCTCAGGGTCAAATGGGCCATGAGTCTGTCAAGGGGTCCATGGTCAGGATGAACTTGTGTGGATTGCCCTAGCAGGAAAGATACAGAAGCACACCACCCTCCTTGCTGATACGGAGCTTGTATGTCCCTTCTCAGGAAACTCGGACTAGAAGGGTTCTCTCCTACTCCCCCTCAGCTCCTCCCAAGCTCAGCTCACCTGTTAGAAGCCCTGTTTGAAGCCCCAGGAGCAAGCCCCAGGAGCAAGCCCCACAGGGGTCTTGTCACGCAGTGTTCCCTCTAAGCTGAGTTAGTGTGAGCTAGCTCGCAGTTTTTTAGCCTCCGGCTCACCCGTTTTTGTCTTAGCTCAGGAAGGATGGTTCCAGAGGAAACTAATTTATGCAGTAGCCAAATTGCCTGCTCACAACTTTAATGCCAGTAGCTCACAAAGTAGATTTTTTGCTCACAAGACTCCATAGCTTAGAGGGAACTTTGGTCTTGCGTGCCTTTTATGTAGTTCCCAGGGGGCCATGCAAGAGCTGTCCTGGTCTTTACCCCCTTCCCTGATCTCCAAAGCAGCTGTGCAGGCTGCTCAGTAGCATTTCCAAAAAACGAAGAAGGGAGCCCATGCATGGGTTTCTTGCCTCAGGTGTCATTTGAGCCTGAAGTGAAAAGAGGAAAAGGGAGAGGACACACAGACACACACAGCTGCCTTATGGTCCATCAAGGTCAGTATGGTCTACTCAGACTGGAGATTCACACTGGGACCATCTACCTACCAAGCAGATGCTCAAACACTGAGCCACACAGCTGAAGGGAAACTGGAAAGATGGCAGAATTGCGGGAAGGTGGAGAACAGCATTCACTCCCAGAACGTGAGAGAAGAGACTTGAAAGTGGCTCTCCATTTCAAAGGAGGCAAAAAGGGAGGGAGGGGCGAGGGGTGCTGAAGGGAGGAGGGCCAGCCAGAGAGAGTGCAGGAAGAGAGGAACTAGAGCAGGGGTCCCCGGTGCCTGTGGGCGCTTTTGGAATTTTGACGGAAGGTTGGGGGTGCCAATGACAAAAGAACTGAGATGGGAGGTGGAGCCATGCAGACAGACACAGGAAGACGAGGTGCAGGGGAGAAGGGGGGTTAATTTTAAAATATATACTGGGGGGGGGGAAGAGTGAGAGAGAATAAAACCAACATCGTGGTGGCAATGTCATTTTAATCTGCACAGCCAATCAAGTCCCCGTTTGGCCTCACCCGCTTTCTAAAACATTTGGTGGGCTTCAGGAAAGGTGTCGGCAGGTGCCACAGCGACCTTGCCCACCATGATGGGGACACCTGGACTAGAGCAAGGAGCGTGAGAAGAAGGCCGAGAGAACAAGGGGGAAGGGAGGGAAGAGGAGTGCCCCAATCCCGGGGGGATCAACAAGACATTTTTTAAACTGAAAA
This sequence comes from Gekko gecko, assembly GCA_029375565.1. Lineage (NCBI taxonomy): Eukaryota > Metazoa > Chordata > Lepidosauria > Squamata > Gekkonidae > Gekko > Gekko gecko. The sequence continues at coordinate 110,794,970 of JAPDNY010000010.1, read as the reverse complement.
CTAAAGGAGAAGGGGAGGGATGAAAGGGATGAGATAAAGTCAAAGGGCTGGTGGAAAGGATCTTATTGGGCTCCAGAAGGTTTAGAAACACCATGTTTGTGAAGGTCATTCCGTCTAATCCTAGCCAACAAAGTCGCTGACGTACTACTGGAGGAGGGGTCCGGTATAGGAAGGTCCGAAAGGTCCTACAATGAGAGGAAAAAAAAATACAGTAAGTATCTCCTTGGCAGTTATGCCATGGTGGGAGGATCCTGGTGGTAACCTCAAGCATCGATAAGCGCATACCTTTGGGAAACAGCTAAACTGTGGCTGAGCCAAACACACATGGCTTCGGGGGCCGGGGGGGGCATTAGCCCACCCACCCCTGCTTGTGCCACACAACATCAGCCCAGAGGGGTATTCCTGTGCCAAAGGTGTCCCCCACACACACTTCGGGGAGGGCTCTCATTCTTTACATCCTGTAGCCCTGCTTTGAGGAGCAGGCAAGAGTCTTGCTCAGTGTTCCCTCTAAGCTGAGTTAGTGTGAGCTAGCTCACAGATTTTTAGCCTCCAGCTCCGGAAACTGCAGCTGGTGCAGAATGCAGCAGCATGGGTGTTGACTGCATTGTCTGTAGTGCTGCAGGAACTGCACTGGCTGTCTATTGTGTATCAGATCCAGTTCAAGGTACAGGTACTTACCTTTAAAGCCCTATACCGTCAAGGGCCAGCACACCTTTGGGACCGCCTCTCCCCTTATGAGCCCCACAAGAACTTACAATCTATTAATCAACACCTCCTGGTGGTTCCCAGCCCCAGGGATGTCCGACTTGCCTAAACGAGGTCCAGGCCTTTTTCAGCAGGGCCCAACTGCTTGCTGCTGAAATCTGTTGAGGCACTGGTCTTTTCTGTATTACTGTTTTTAGATAGGTTTTCCAGCTACATATCAACTGTTGATTTGTTGTACTGTGAATTTTATGATGGCATCCACCCTGAGCTCGCTTGCAAGGAGGGCAGGACACAAATTGAAACAAACAAACAAACAAAATCTGGGAGACCCAGGTTCAAATCCCCATTCTCCCTTGGAAGCTCACTGGGCGACCTTGGGCCACTCACACCCTTTCAGCCTCACTTACCTCACAGGGTTGCTGTGAAGATAAAATGGAGGAGAGGAGAATGATATAAGCCACTTTTGAGTCCCCGTGGGGGAGAAAGGTGGGGTATCAATGAATTAAATAAATGTGTGGCATTATCCATCTGATCCCAAGGACGACCCTTTAGGTAGTCTGGACGAAAGTTTCCAGTCCACCTGATACACCCAGCAGAGGAAGTCATTCCTGACAGATTTCTCTCTGCACTTATCTCCTCTTAGGAAGCCTCTTCTATATGCCATACGCAAGAAGTTCTTCTGGTCCCTGGAACTTCCATGGAAACAGCCTCTATTATTTTTCCAAAGAAGAAAAAACTGGTACGATGCAGAGGACTTCTGCATTTCCAGAGGTGGACACTTGGCCTCCGTCCATGACGATGAAGAACAGGTGGGGTCTTTTTCTTGCTTCCTCCCCTGATATGCTCTGTTGTGTGTTGCTAGCACCGTTCTCTGTTCTTTCCCTCTCCAGTACAAATGTTTTCATGACAATCATTCAACTGAGAATTTTGATCAGACTAGTCAACTGTTAAAAAGCATATCACCATGATGACCTTTCCGACAACAGTCCTGTTAGGTAGGCCTGTTAGGTATCATTGTTATTTTCCTCTTGCAGACGAAGGGCTGAGGCTGATTGGAAGGCTTGTGTAAGGCTGGTTGCGGTGCTGTCCTAGACGGAGTTACTCAAGTCTAAGCCCATGGAAATCAGTGGGCTCCGACTGGGATAACTCCATCTGGGATTGCATTGCCAGTGAGCTAAGCTGGGGCTGGCAATTTCCCTGCTCATTTTCTTAGGTATTCTGGATATTGACTTCTCAATTGACGCAGCTGTGGGACAGGAAAGATTCCATTATAAGCCCACCTAAAAGTAAATGCCACACCAACATACACAGATGGGGCATTGCATGGTTCTTTGGCAGGGAATTCCAGAGGCCTGGCGCTCTCATCCTAGCACACATCAGCTTTGCTTAGTGGGAGGAGGTCCCTGTCCTCATTGGCTGGACTTTGATTGGCAGGCGGGCTCAAACTGGGAAGACCTGTAGAGTGCAGCACTGCAAGACAGGGGATCCAGCGGCTGCAGAGATCACTTTTGTGTTCCTTTTTAGTAAAAAATACCAGCTTCCTGGTCCTGAGACTGCGCTTGGTAAACTTGTCTTTGCACAAATAACACCTAGAGAAACATCTCGACCTGTGAAGGTGCCTGACATGGAGTCAAGCCATTGGCCCATCTAGTCTGGTGGCATCTATGAGGGATGGTAGTTGCCCTTTGGAGGGGGAGAAACGGGGTTGTATTTCCAAGTATCAGCGTGCAATGTATGCTCTGTAGCACCGAGCAGGGATGCCAGCCTCCAGATGGGGCCTGGAGATCCCCTGGGATTAAAGCTCATCTCCAGACTACAGAGATCAGTTCCCCTGGGGAAAAATGAATGATTTGTAGGGTGGACTTTATGGTGGTGTACCCCACAGAAGTCCTCGTCCTTTCCAGGCTCCATCCCCCAATGTCCAGGAATTTCCCAACCCGGCTACTCCCAATCCCCCTGCTGGTGGCCAGGGGGGACCTGGCAACCCTAGCATCGAGGTGTGGGCTCTCACGAAACATCAGAAGGATGGCAAATGATCTTGTAGGGTTGCCACTCTTCAGGTGGTGGCTGGAGATTTCCTAGGAGTACAACTGAGAGAACAGCTACTTCTTCATGTTATTTCCCAACCTGGAGGTGGCCCCCCTAAGGGACCTCACTCTTCCAAAGGTAAACCGAAGTAGAATAAGTAATGCAAAACTAGAAGTTAAGTAAATGGCATTTTCAGTTCAGGTCGTATAAAGACACAAAACTGTCTTCTGTGGAGTCTGATCATTAGTCTTTCCAACTTGATGTTTTGTAGCTCTCCAGGGTCTTGGGCAGAGAAAGGCCCCCACTCGGACCTGCTAACTAAGATCTTTAACTGGAGATGCCATGGACTGAACCAAAGATCTTATTTAACTAAATCTTGTTCTGTATCAGTGAGCCTCCCACCAACCAGTCAAGGTAAAGGTTTCCCTTGCTCGAAAGCTAGTTGGTCCCGACTCTAGGGGGCGGTGCTCATCTCTGTTTCCTAGCCAAAGATCCAGCGCTGTCTGAAGACATTTCCGTGGTCATGTGGCCAGCATGACTAAACGCCGAGGTGCACGGAACGCTGTTATCTTCCCACTGAAGTGGTACCTATTTATCTACTTGCAATTTCTTGCTTTCGAACTGCTAGTTTGGAAGGAGCTTTAGCAGTTCAAGACCCTAGTGTCACATGACAGAATGAGCTCAGTCCGTCATGCGGCACTAGGGTCTCAAACTGCCAAACTACAGACCTTCTGGTCTGCAGCTCAACATCTTAACCTCTGAGCCTCTGGAGGATTAAATACTAGAGATACTAGAGTGTCTTCAGGAAGGAAATTCCAGGAGATCTTCAGAAAAAGCTTCTCTGACATGGCCTGACTGGGTCAGTGGTTGGAGAAATAGATATGATAAAAACTCCTTGAAGTCAGGAGGAGGTGTCTTTTGCACTGGATCCATGAGAGCAGGCAGAGCTCTTAACTGAAGACAAAAGAAGGTGGCCATTGACTATGTGCTTGCCTAGATGGCTGAAAAATGCTTCAAGATAATAGGAACTCTGTAGCGATTCATCTAAGCTAAAGGTGCCTCTCCTATATTTTAGCATCTGATAGATAGAGGAACAGAGGAATTGCATTTTACCTATTTATTTTGGATCCCTTGCTCAGTCTGGTGTTGTGCTAAAAGTATGCTTCTGGACATTTTCTTTTAAATAAATACTTCATCACTTTTGATGCTGGTAGTGGTTCTATGCACCACATAGACCTCCACCATCTCAGACACGCTATTGTAAAAGGAGCACCAGGGGGAAGACAGGCAGTTGGCAAGGGGCTATTCCACCAAGGGCACACAGGGCAGTAAACTGCCTCTGTAGTGACCAGGTAATGAGCAGTGGGAGACACTGGGGAAAACCTCGGAACTTGGAAGGGAAGCTGGGAGTCCTGAACTTCCCAGTGGGTAATTCCTACAAAGGTCAGGTGGTGACAGTATGTTACCAGAGAGAGAAAAGCCCCTCCAGGTGAGGGGAAACCACAAAGGGCAGGGTGGAACAGGCCTGCCGGCCAGAGCAGACCCATTCTGCCACATGACCTTCTATTGAATCAGACCCCTGGTCCATCAAAGTCAGTACTGTCTACTCAGACTGGCAGCAGCTCTCCAGGGTCTCAGGAAGAGGTTTTTCCTGTCACCTACTGCCAGATCTTTTAACTGGAGAGACCTGGGATTGAACCTGGAACCTTCTGCATTCCAAGTAAATGTTCTACCGCTGTGCTATGGCCTCTTCCTTGGGAATGATGTTATCTCTTCCCGGCAATGATGACCCTGCTTAAGCAGTTAGGTTTCATGGGGCTTTTGTTTATGGTTGTACTTCCTTTTGCAGAATTACATCAGTTCCCAACTTCAGCACACTTCCTGGATTGGCCTTAAAGCTGAAAATGAGGAAGGCGAGTGGAGTTGGTCAGATGGCTCCAGGCTGGGGAAAGAGTGAGTTTGGACAGGGGGGATGGATGTTGTGAAGATGTAGGCCTGCGGGCTTCGGCAGCTTCTGGTGTCAAATGAAATGGTCTCCACACTTCAGGGAATTTTGTAAGGATGGTCAAATTCCCCAGCTGCATTGCAGAATTTGCTTCTCTGATGCCCTTCACGAGACAAACAATCCTAGGGAAACCTGAGAAAGGAACTACCAATGACTTTTATCTGGTTGTGAGCCGACCTGAACCAGCTTAGGCCTGAATGGGCGGGATAAAAATCAATAAAATCAATCAATCAATAAAATGGTGACTCCATATTTGGAGGCAGTGTACCTCTGAATCCCAGTGCTAGGAGGCAACATCAGGGGAAGGCCACGGCCTCTGTGAACTATTGTTGGACCTCCAGAGGAAGCAGTTGCCCACTGTGTGGGACAGGATGGTGGACTAGATGGACCTTCACTGGTCTGATCTTATAGGACTGCCAGCTGCTGGTTAGAAAATCCCTGGAGATTTGGGGGCAGGTCCTGGGAAGGACAGAATTTGGGGAAGGGAAGTGAGTCAGTAAAGATGTGATGCCAGAGAGTTCCTTGTCCAGTGCTGGCATTTTGCTTCAGAGGAGTTGATCTCTGTACTCTGGAGATCAGCTGTCATTTCAGGAGAACTCTAGGCCCTACCTGGAGGTTGGCAACTTCATTGATACAGCAGGGCTAGGGTTGCCATCCCCCTGGTGGGGGTTCCGCCGATTTCTGGGCCCCTGATCTGCCCACCGGCCAGCTGCTGGCAGGGGAGCCCTGCCCCCAAAGAGGTCCACAGCACGCAACGTGCCCGGCACAATGATGTCACACAGAAGTGACATCATTGCACTGGGCATGTTGTGGGGGGATGCTCTAGCATTCGGCCAAAAACTCAATGTTGAACCCGGACAAGACCCCGGAGAAGGGCCTGGAGCCCCCCACCGGGTATAGGTAAGGATCTGGCAATCCTAAGCAGGGCTCTTCTTATGATCCTGTCTTACTGGACTTACCAGGGAAAGTAGGAACACCTGTACCTTGAGACAGTGTTTTCGGGGCAATAAAAGTGACAGATTTGTCCTATCAGCTCAACCCCTCAAAAAAGAGCTGAGGCTAACTTCTCAGATTTGCATACTACATTTTTCTACATTGGGGAACTTCTTACAAAATAAGCATAAGTGAGCATACAAAAATCTGATCTCCCCACCTACAGTCAAAGGTTGGCACCTTCCATCCTTCCACCTTGGGGTCTTGCCCCCTTTCGTTCCCTCCTCTGTTTACTGCATATGTAGATCTCTCTCTCTCTCTCTCTCTCTCTCTCTCTCTCTCTCTCTCTCTCTCTCTCTCTCTCTCTCTCTCTCTCTCTCTCTCCCTTTGTGTAATTGCAGCTCTTTCTTCCTAGGTATTGGTCTGAAGATGAGCCAAGCAACAGAAGAGTTTTTGGGAAATCAAACCAAGACTGTGCCATTATAGTCCCTTCATTAACTTACCATAACTGGAAAGATAACAATTGCCGTAAGCTCTACAGATGGGTTTGCAAGGGGAACCTAGAGCTCGGAGAATGATGAAGATGGCTGAATCAGTAACCTGAGCAACACTAAAAGGGAAGTCAGCATGAGGGTACCTGTGTGTGTGGTTCATTTTAGCATCAAACCCGATGGCGAACCACCCAGTCCAAGAAAGGACAGGGACATCCTATTTTCACACAGGTGTACCAATCCTTTATCCCCTCGAAGCAAGAAAGATGGGAGGGGGAGGGTTGCCAGCTCTGGGTTGGGAAATACCTGGAGATTTTGGGGGTGGAGCCTGGGGAGAAGCGGGGTTTGGAGGGAGGGGAGGATCCAGGTATAATGCTACAGAGGCCACCCTCCAGAGCAGTCCTTTTCTCCAGGGGAACTGACCTCTCTTGTCTGGAGATCAGTTGTAATAGTGGGAGATCTCCAGGCCCCACCTGTGAGGCTGGCAATCCTGGGGGGGGCATCATCAAAAAGCCAGCTCCCACCCCAATTATGGCTCCAGCAATTGCCCGGTCCGAATCGTTGCACAAGGAATTAGGCATGAGCCTTGCCGTCGTGGAGCAAACACTGACAGCCACGTCTTCCCGCACGGTGAAGGAGTCCTGGGCCAGAAGCTGCAACTGAGTATACATGGGCAGTTTTCACAATGGTGAGCAGCGGGATACCAAAGGGCTCTGTACTTTAGGATGGGTATTTTCTTTGGGGATCCAGATCCTGTGTTGTTTAACAGAGGCTGTGGTCACACACACTAAACGATCCACTTTCATTCCACTTTTCATGCACTTTCCAGCTGGATCTTGCCAGTTCACACGGTGAAATCCAGTTGGAAAGCGCACTGAAAGTGGATTGACAGTGGATTATTTAGTGTGTGTGACCACAGCCGGAGTGCCCTTGGCTTTAACGCAGCAGGGCTCATCCCGAATCGACCATGGGCTTGCAAGACTACAAAGTCACATAGAGCCACATTTCAGTTTTGAAACAAGATAAGCTACTTTATTCTAGAAGTACATGCTTGATAGCTCAGGGTAGACAGATAAGGACGGTTCCTATGCTGTCAAGATAGGCATCCTGCCTCTCCATCTTGTGTGCATGGAAGAGAGAGGAGAGAGAGACAGGAGACAGAAGGAGCTGCTTTTCCCTAAAGAGTGTTGATCTAACACTTCAAAGTGACGGCAGAGTAAAGAGGAAGATGCTTAGAGTCGGCCTATCCGCCTACAACTCCATGGTCACTTGCTTCTGAAGGCTGAGACACTCGGACATCACATCTGGTACTTCCAACATGTACTGGGTTCGGTGCTTTTTAACTTGCTCATTAATGATTTGGAGTTGGGAATAAGCAGTGAAGTGGCTACGTTTGCGGACAACACGAAGTTGTTCAGGGTGGTGAGAACCAGGGAGGACTGTGAGGCAGTCCTGAGGGATCTGTGGAGGCTGGATGAGTGGGCGTCAATAGGACAAATGAGGTGTCAACGTGGCAAAAATCCCAACTATAAATACACTTTGATTGGGTCTGAACTGTGGTAACTGACCAGGAGAGAGATCATGGAGTCATGGTAGATAACTCACTGAAAATGTTGACTCAAGTGTGTGACAGCAATAAAAACAGCAAATGCTGTATTGGGGATTATCGGGAAGGGAACTGGGAACAAATCAGCCAGTATGATAATGCCCCTATATAAATCGATGGCACGGCCTCGTTTTGGAATACAATCCTGGTCACCACACCTCAAAAAAGATAGTATTGTAAAAAGTCCTGAAAGGGGCGACTAAAATGATTAAGGGGATGGAACACTTTCCCTATGAAGAAAGTTTAAGGAGGTTGGGGCTCTTTAGTCTGGAGAACTGATGACTGAGGTGTGACATGATAAGAGATTTACAAGATTATGGATGGGATAGAAAAGGTAGAGGAAGAAGTACTTTTCTCCCTTTCTCACAATACTAGAACTCATGGACACTGTGACCCCACCGGTATATCCTGCCTCAGAGGAATGTTCTACTGGCATTTGTAGGCACCCTCATCTCTAAACTACCCCAGGGTCCTCAAAGTGGTGTTCTCGAGTCTGTGGTTAGTCCTGAAAGGGGACAAATGTATGATCATGGGAACATGCAAACAAATATGTACCCTGGAGGTTGCAATGTCCTTTCTACATGCAATCTGCTCCCCCCCCCCCCACACACACACACACCGTAAGTATCAGAGTTCTCAGCATTCCAGCACGTCCCAGTATGGGACTCTTCTTTCTCTGAAAGTTCCTTTGTCTCTTTGATGTGTAAATCTTCTTTAGCGACCTTATCTACAGAACACCTACTCTTTCCTTTATGGACCCTTTCCTGGGCCAAACTTCCTTTTAAAGTGTAAACATTTCTCTGGAAAGCAGATTTATGGTCCTCTTCCTGGGCTATTCTCTGGGTTACCAAAAACATATTTAACTTTGAAGCATAAGATGGTCAACCATCAACCTTACATGCACATTCCAGGATATACCCATTAGAGTGCCATCACATCTTTTTGATCAGAGTTTGGGAACACTGCAGGACACCTTCTCAAGTGTATAAAACAGCTGCCCAGCCAACACTCTGTGTATCTGTCCAGGACGCCCACTGACAGGTCACCCCCAAATTTCATTTGGACCACTTTCCATCTTCACAGCCTCTTCTCTGTTGACTTCTGCACATCTGGAATGGTAATTATAACCCCCAACAACCTCCTATTATTCCTGCTCACCTCTGTATTTCCATTACTTGTGTGTATGTTGTAACTAGTGTTCCCTCTAAGCTGAGTTAGTATGAGCTAGCTCACAGTTTTTTAGCCTCCAGCTCACACATTTTTGACTTAACTCAGGAAGGATGGCTCCAGAGCAAACTAATTTATGCAGCGGACAAATCGCTCGCTCACAACTTTAATGCCAGTAGCTCACGAAGTAGAATTTTTGCTCACAACACTCTGCAGCTTAGAGGGAACATTGATTGTAACTTGTGTTTTATTTCTGTATGTGTGCATTGTATTAGGATTTCTTCTTTTGAGAAAAACAACCCTTTTGGTTAAGCAGCTGTCTGATTATTGAGAGCTCTCTTAAAGGGAAAGATCCCCGTAAAACACTAGTAGCCAGATGTTTGCTAATACCCCAACTCACTGAGTTCTACCGTTTAGATAAATTCCCCCTAGAGACTGAAGGCAGCGATTCAGCCTCTTAAAATCTAAACTGGTAGGAGTAGCAGCATTTAATGAAATTAATGACAGTAGGTTTGGAACAGATAAAAGGAAGTACTTCTTCATCAAAAGAGTAATTGACACATGGAATTCACTGCCACAAGAAGGGGTGACAGCTACAAGCATAGGCAGCTTCAAGAGGGGATGGGATATGAAACAGAAGTCTATGAGTGGCTATTAGCCACAAGTTATGGAACACTCTGTCTGGGGCAATGAGTTTCTATATTCTTGGTGCCTGGGGGGCAACAGTAGGAGGGCTTCTGGAGTTCTGGCCCCATTGGTGGAAATCCTGATAACATCTAGGTTTTGGCCACTGTGTGGCATAGAGTGTTAGACTGAATGGGCCACTGGCCTGATTCAACATGGCTTCTCTTATGCCCTTATGTCTGGGGCAGTGATGATCTGTATTCTTGGTGCTTGGTGGGGCAACAGTGGGAGGGCTTCTGAAGTTCTGGCCCTGCTGGTGGACCTCCTGTGACACCTGGGTATTGGCCACAGAGTGTTGGACTGGACGGGCCATTGGCCTGACCCAACATGACTTCCCTGATGTTCTTATGTTAAGCTGAAGGGGAGAGAGGGAATGTTGCAGTTGACAGTAGGCAAGATATTATGATTCACAAATACGATGGACCCATTGGGGGAGTATTGGCTGCACTTTTGACAGTTCACCTGATTTGTCCTAATGGATGGATGGATGGACCTGAAATGATTGAGGGCAGCCCTAGCAGGTAGGGGCGGGGAGGGAGTCCCAGGAATGAACTGGCCTGTAGGAAACATATAGATATATAGAAACATAGAATTGGAAGGGACCTAAAGGGACATCTAGTTCAGCCCCCTGCACAACGCAGGAAATTCGCAACTACCTTTCCCCACCACCACCACTCCCCAGTGACCCTTGCTCTATGCCCAGAGGAAGGTAAAAAAACAAACCCAACCCAACTCCAGTATCCCTGGGCCAGTCTGGCCTGGAGGAAAATTCCTTCCTGGCCCCAAAGTGGCGATTGGCATTAGGCTGGGCATGTAAGAAATGGTCACAAAAGCTGAATCTTGATCATGCCCACAGTGCACTGGGACTAGGAGCTCTTCTTTCCCCCTTTCCCCAGCCCCTCACATGCCTTTTCATGTGTTGAAACAGCTGTGGGAGGTCATGGAGGGAGTAGAAAAGCCCCTTGTCCTGACACACTGCAGTTGGGTCATTGCGGCATGTTTAGATTGCCCATTTTAGGCTTTAAAATAGTGGTGGGGCCCCCATGGCAAACAGGAGGACATCATCACATCTAGTTTGGCACAGAGTGACTGGACCAAGGTCACCAAGCAGACTTACTGGCTGAATGGGGATTTGAACTCAGATTTCCCAATCTGACACCTGACAGGCTCTCATAATGTAGGGCTTTTCCGTGTTTTTATTCTCCTCATTTATGTGCCCCTGTTGCTTTGAAGGTTCTTTCTGTTCTGCACGTGTTTTGCTCCCTTGAATGGTCGATTCGATATTGCATCTCTTTATGTCCATTGTATCTGCCTGCAGAGTTAAACTGCAGGTTTTTCTATGTGGAACAGAAAACAATAGCAGCAGCGCAGGAACTCAGAAGCAAGGAAAATGAGAAAGCAGAAAAGTCTCCCTTTTCTAGACATGAGAAGGAGGAAAGACAGAGTGCCATCTTCTGACAACAGGGAGGCAGGCTCTACCTCTGCTTTCTGGCCAAACTTCTGCTAAAAGTTGGATCCAGCAGATTTCCACATGTGTTGGAGCCCTTGCGCAAACAGTGTTACTGCAAAAACCACACTGACCTCTTGCCGTTTTAATTTATTTTATCCTGACTTGCATTTCCACTTGAGCTAGACATCATGCAAGTAATCATCAGCTATTTTCTCCTGGTCTACACTGCAGTATATCTCGCACTATCATTTGCACAAGCAGAACTGCACTAGGCAAGCTGGGACTTCTGTTCATGCATTGCAGAATGTAACCTGGGGTGATTTCCCACTAAAGCTTGCCGCGGGGTTGTGCCGCCGTTTGCCCGGAGATTTTTAGTCAATTTCACACCCGAAGCCACGGGGCTGCATTTTGACCCGCAGCTTCGCCCGATTTTCCCCGCGAAACTGCGGGGAAATCGGGCGAAGCCGCGGGTCAAAATGCAGCCCCGCGGCTTCGGGTGTGAAATTGACTAAAAATCTCCGGGCAAACAGCGGCACAACCCCGCGGCAAGCTTTAGTGGGAAATCACCCCTGGTTTTCCTACATTGCCCATTCGTCCCAATGAAAACTGTTTTGAATAGGAAATTTGACCACATCACTTTAAGTTGGACAAGGTACCGTAATTCCCCCTTACCAAATTTTGAAAATCAAAAATCCGTTCCACGACTAAGAAATGTACAGAAAAAGGCCAACCCTGCCATGATGCTGAAGACTTTGTGTTTGGATTTTCCTGTTCACATAGTTCAAGAATTTTATTTTACCAACCTGTGGAATATTATGGTTCACCATTTCAAAGTCTATTTAGCCACAGTGGATTAACAATCTGGCCACATGAAAACATGTTTTTGCGCTGTTGTGGTGTCACGAATCTGTGGATGCATGTTTTGTTTTGTTTTTTGTGATGCTGCCTATAGACTAAGACATGTTCTAAAGTATGATGGTGGTTTTGTTTTATTTCAGCGAAAAAATCATACGAATTCATGAGGATCCCTGCTTTGGAACCATGTTTTGTGCTGTTGTGATGTCACGAATCTGTGGAGGCGTGATTTTTGCGGTACTGCCTATGGACTAAGGCACAGTCTACAGTAGGGTGGTGGTTTTATGTTGTTTCAGCATAAAAATCATATGAATTCATGAGGATCCATGTAGATCCTGATGTGGGCATTGAATCTGAGAACCTCTGCATGCCTAGCAGATGCTCTGCCATTGAGTCCCTCACTAAGTTGTGTGTTAAGAGCTGCTGGCAGTAGTTTCTGGGTGTGCAGGGGCCCCATCGGTATCCAGACTGAACACATATGAAGCTGCCTTCTACTGCATCAGCCTGTTATGTACATGGACTGCCACCAGGGGTCTGCGGCTAAGCAGGAGCTTGGTCCCCAAATGCAAAGGGGACCTAGGATCCGAGTCCACCTAGAGTCCACCAATAGCGCCCTTGGCGGGAAATTCAAACCCTCCAATAGGGACAGAAGTGTGCCAGGTGGAGTGTATATAGTTGGCCTTGCCAGGGCTGTTTTTCTTTGTCTTGTGAAGTACAATAAACGCGTCTGAATGCATGTCATAGTCCGAGTTCTCCATGCGTCAAACCCAGTACTTTTCACAGCCGTTTGGTCCATCGAGGTCAGCATTGTCTACTCAGGCTGGCAGGGGCTCTCCAGGGTCTCAGGAAGAAAAGGGTCTTTCACATCACGTACTCCCTCGTCCTTGACCATTTTTCTTGGAGATGCCAGAGATTGGACCGGAGACATTTCTGCATGCCAAGCAGAGGCTCTACCACTGAGCCACAGGCCGTCACCGACCACAGTCATCAGCACGTCATCAAGAAGTGAAGGAAGCAGTACTCTGCTGGGGAAAGGGGAGCGCGGGACTCAAGCTGAATGGGATTATGTCACATATTCTCAGGCAGTTCTTGGTTCATTTGCTGAAGGAGGCAGGGCTCATGCAAGGAGGGGCAATGTTGACCTTATGTAGATCAGCTGCCCATATCTCTGTCAAGCAACCCGTGAAAGTGGGGGAGGGGGGGCAGGCTCACTCCGAGCTTCCCTTTCAAGACTGTGCAGCGAACAAGAAGAAAGGCGGGAAGGCCCAGCCCTCTCTGCTGAGTCTGGCCAAGGATGCTGAAGAGGCCGGGGCCTTAGGGCATAGCCCTCTTTATGCCGTCATCACAGCCCACCTCCCTTCGCAGCCTCCAGTTGGCCAGTTCCTGAAAGGGGCAGCCAATCAGCAGGGCACTAGAGGGTAATAATGGGCTCTACATGCGCCCTGTGGAGACACAAGGAGTGGGCCCGGCAGGCAGAAGCAAAGGAAGACAGGGATGGGGGATAAGGCAGGCCTGGCAGCAAACAGGAGGAAGTGCTGAAGGGAAACGGCGGTGGGGGCGACAGGAGGAGGCCCTCTTCTCATCCTGAGCGGCCATCGGGACGGCTGTCCTGTGTTGAGGCAGGCTGAGTAGATCCTGAAGAGTTCCCTTAAAGTCAGCCTCTCTGGTGCCCAGACATTGCCCTTCTGGGCTCAGTACCCCCCCAGTCCCAGGCTTGGGAGAGGCTTCAGGTTGCATCATTACTGCTTGCCTGGGCTGTTTTAGCAACTGGGCATCAGCCTGAGGGTGGGAGTAGGTAAATGTCTTGCACCTTCCAGAAAACAGGCCAAGCTTTTGTCCACGGTCTCTGTATGGCAGGAGGGACTGCCAGTCTCGGGGTTCTGTGAATTTCAGCCAGAACCGGTGCCAGCTCTGGGTTGGGAAAATACCTGGAGATTTAGGGGGTGGAGCATGAGGAGGGCGGGGTTTGGGGAGAGGAAGGACCTCAATGGAGTAGAATGCCATACAGTCCACCTTCCAAAGCTGCCATTTCCTCCAGGGGAACTGATCTCTGTCACCTGGAGATCAGTTGTAACAGCAGGAGATCTCCAGCCCCCACCTGGAGACTGGCAACCCTAAGTTCAGGTCTCCAGTCAATTAAGGTTATACGCTTCTGTTCCCTTCCAAGGTTTTTTCGGGGAGGGTGGGGGTGGAGGCAGAAGCCACCGGCTGGTCATCTGCACACTCCAAGCTACAGTTGCAAACTCCAAGGGGGGAAATTCCTAGAGATCTTTGGGTGGAGTCTGGGCATGGCAGGGTTTGGAGAGGGGAGGGATCCCCGCTGCTTGTCATGTCATAGAATCCACCCTCCAAAGCTGCCATTTCCTCCAGGGGAAATGATCTCTGTAGTCTGGAAATCAGTTCTAATCCTGGGAGATCTCCAGGCCCCTCCCCAGGCCCGTAGCTACAGTGGGGCGTCCTGGGGCCTGGCCCCCTGACTTACTGCCAAGGCCCCCTGACTTCCTATCCAGCCCAGGCCCCCCAACGTCCAAATTTTTATTTTATTTGTGGCTCTTCCTTGGAGTGTGTGTGTGGTGCCCCCTGACTTATTTAAAGGCTCCCTGAATTTTAAAATCCTGCCCCTCCCGGAGGTTGGCACCTTGACCCCAAGTGTGGGGATGTGAAGCTGATCACTAATGTTCATCCCCCAACAACAGAAGGAATCAGCTCCCTTTGCCCATTCCGCAAGGGTCTCCTCTTGGGTGCCTGCAGGGCCAAGACTCAGGGAGAAGCTGAAGGGGTGAAACTGATCACCCGAGCATCAGCTTCTCTCACCACCCCCCTCCTCAAACTTCTGCCTGAGCCCCTACCTGCAAGCCTGCGAGTGAGACACTTCCTGTTCATGCCAAACTGGCACAAACGAACAGCCCTCTGAACAATTGGCTCCCTCTTAGGTAATGGCAATCAGTGAACCAAAGCTGGGCAGGCAATGGTGTTCCCTATGCCGTTCCTCTTGCAGAGGCCAATAAAGTGACAGAAGGTGAGTTTTTTCTATGCCCTGCTCCCTCCTCCAAGAGGAAGGTTTGGCTGCTGTTTGGCTGCTAAGACTCTGCCCTCCAAAAGAAAAAAGAGAGAGAAAATATATGTACATAAGGAGCAGGAGCTGTGGCTCAGTGGTAGGACATCTGTTTGGCATGCAGAAGGTCCCCAGGTTCAATCCCTGCAATCTCCAGTTCAAAGGCCCTGGCAGTAGGTGATGGGAAAGACCTCTGCCTGAGACCCTGGAGAGCCACTGCCCGTCAAAATAGACAATACTGACTCTGATGGACCAAGGGTCTGATTCAGTACAAGGGAGCTTCCTGCATTCATATAAGAAATCAGACGGTGTCCTTGTGGTGGTTTTCTCTCCTGTGCTGTGTAACCTTCACCGGCATCCTTTCCTCTTTGTCTTTCAAGCCATGGCCCCCAAGGGAAAAGCAGCAGCGAAGCCAGCGGGAAAGGCAGGGGGAAAAGGAAAAGGGGCAGAGGAAGAACCAGCCAAAATAGATCCGGTCCTTCTAGCAAAACACAAGAAGATTATAGGCATCTGTGTGGTCCTGTTAGCAGTGAGCATTGGCGTGATTGTTGGGATGTTTTCTTTGTGTAAGTTCAGCTTCACCTTCTGCCTCTCCTTCCTCCCTAAGCAAGTCTTTGATGTACTTTTGAGTCCTGTTCTCTCCTGCTCTAAATGGTCATTCAGCCCATAAAGAACTGTTAATAGAATTCGCATTGTACTTTCAGTTGTAGCACAATGCATATGTGGCACAGATTTTTTTTTAATACGTCCTTTGCCAGAGCATGTTACGAGTTCTCAAGGAAGTTGCCGAGTTGTTAATATTCACAGATTTCATGGAAGCAAGAGTCATCCAATCCCCTGCAACCAGACAGGGCCAGCCATTTAGCAGATTTACAACAAGAGCTGAGAACCTCTCCCAAAGGTACTGATTCAAGTTGAGGGACGGGATTTTGCTTTTTCAGCTATTGTGCAGAAGATACGACAGCTTGACTTGGAAACCTCTAAATCTTAAAAGCCCTGACTTGGATGGCCCAGGCTGACCCGATCTCATTATGACTTGACGGCTCTTTACAAAGACACACACATTTATTGTCCCGTTTGTAGTCATGAGTTAAAATATTCTCAGCCTCTCCGAGTTCATTTATTTACGACATTTCTACGCTGTCCTTCTTCCCAGTCAGGGCCTCCAAGATGGCTAACAGTAAAAATAAAACAGTATAACAACACACTGTCAAGCATTTAATAAAAACAACTAAACCCAAATCAAAATGCACAGTAACAGCACGTAAAACAGTAATTAAAACATAGGGCAGGAAGGAGGATTCACTGAGGAAACAACTAGATGAAACAAGAAAGTCTTCAGCCGTAGGTGGAAGACAGAGACTGAGGAAACTCCCTCGGGAGAGAATTCCAGAGTTCTGGTGCCACAACTGAGAAGGTCCTTCCTCAGATTGCCACCTGCCTACTCTCAAAAGGGGAGGGGGTATCCGAAACATCTCAGAAGGTGGCCTTCGCTTAGTTTTGTAAAGGCATAGAAAGTCCTTCAGATGTGCTAGTCCCAGGCTATGCAGAGCTTGAAGGGTCAACACTAGCATCTTGAATTGATCCTGGAAGCAGATTGGGAGCCAGTGCAGAGGGGGAAAGACTGGAGTGTTATGCTCCCTATATGGGCCAGGGATGGACAACTCCAGGGATTCCTGGATGGAGTGGATGGTTTGGATCCCTGTCAGTCTGGTTTCCGGCCTGGCTATGGGACTGGAATGGCCTTGGTCACCCTGGTGGATGACCTGCACTGGGGAATGGACTCTGAATTGGTGGATGGGTGGAAGAGGCAAGTAGGAGTATGTTACTGAAGGTTTAATATTGGGCATCTGTCTCAATAACTTTAGATTCCGATATCTATACACGCGAGAATGAGATCAAACAACCATTTCAAGACCTGAGAGAATCTTTGGCAAAAGCAGTCAAGGATACAGCATACCTCAAAAATGAACGTAAGCAAATGGGTGAGCTTGGTTGTCAGTTGGGGGACAGAACCTTGTTTTTGCAGAAGGGAAAGGAGGTGGCCAGAGAGGCCCACAGCTAGAGCAGATAAGTCTGGAAGGTGGTACCTCAGCTAGCCTGGAAGGTCCTGCATGAAACGGTGTAGCTTCTGCACTCTCTGCAGTGCCCAGCACAAGGACACAAATTTTGCATCTCTCCATCCTGGCCAGGAAGTTTCTCTTGCTGACTTTCTTCATCCTAGTTATGAAAGCTCTCTCTTTAAGTCTTTTGAGACTTCTTTGGAGATCAGCTCAGATTATCTGGTCTCTCTGCCTTGGCTCCTGATAGTTGGTTGATGCACATCAGCTTCCCTTTGGGAGGCCCACCTTCTGCTTCCTTCCCATCACATGTTGAACAGGTCACTTGAAGGAAGCAGGTTGGGATGGCCCAGCAGAGGCAAGATCTGGTGTGCTCCCTGGACATCAAGGGAGAACAAGGGCAGAATCCACCCGTATCTTTCTTTCAATAGGGTTGGCCCTACCCAGTAAACAGTCAAAGAAATGATAATATGTCCAGATACGAGCCCATGCCCAGACTCAATCTCCCTCACTGAGACCCCCAGGATGGAATACCTACCTGGTCTGTGGCCATCAGAGGGAAGGGGAAGGAAGGGCACCAGGGAATGGGCTACCTACCTAAGGAAGACAAGACAATCCACAGGAGGCAGCCAGCGGATGATTGAAGAGGGAGGTCTGTGGCTCTTTGGTAAAGCATCTGCTTGGCATGCTGAAGGTCCCAGGTTCAATCCCCGGGGTCTCCAGCTAAAAGGACCAGGAGGTAGGTGATGTGAGAGACCTGCGCATAACATCCTGGAGACCCAGTATGAGAAGACAATACTGACTCTGGTGGACCAACGGTCTGATTCAGTATAAGGCAGCTTCAGTTGTGACACCTGGACAAGAGGAAACAGGTGAGGCAGAGCCAGGCCCCAGCTGTAGGGGCTATTAGGTGAATGAGGAGGGGTGGGTGATTGGCTTCTCAAGGACAGAGGAGGTGGGAGTGAGACCCAGGAGGGAAATAAAAGGCAGGTTTCACCAGGAGGTCAGCAAGCAGCATGATGCTGGAGAGGGAGGTGAAGTGCTGGTCCAAGGGAGGAAAGGTGGGACCTGTGAAGCTCTCCTGACCTCCGACCTTCCCCAGTTCTGTGGCCTAAGGAGATCCTGGACTGAGGGCACGATGGCAGAAAGTGGGGAGGGTGAACTTACAGCAGGGGGCACTCACACAGTATTCTGAGGGGCACCCCTGACGGGGGAGGTGTTCCCATTTTCTCCTGTGATACTACAGAGGATGATGGGGTCCCTGTAACCTCTAGGGCACTGCAAGGGACCCTGGGTGCATCCTGCTGTTCAGCTGTCCTGGCAGCTATGTGGAGGGGCTGTAGCTCAGGGGAAGAGCAGTGGCTTTGTGTGCAAGAGGTCCCTGGGTTCAATGCCCCCGCATCTCCAGGTAAAGGGATCTCAGATAGGGGGCACAGGGAAAGATCTTTCTCTGCCTGAGACCCTGGAGAGCTGCTGCCAGTCAGAGGAGATAAGGTGTAGCTGGGTAGAGTTCAGTAGAAAGCAGGTATATTTTGGTCATATCGATGAACTTAGTCTTAGGGCTTAAAATAAGCCAGGATGTTTCCCCTCATGGAGATATCTGACTGTGCCGTTGAAAGGGTAAGGACAGTCACTGTTCATTTAAGCCAATGTGAAGGAGAGCACGTCAAGACAGACTCTGCCCACAGGCGCAGGATCTCAGGGTCAAATGGGTCACGAGCAGGGCTCTTTTTGTAGCAGGAACTCCTTTGCGTATTCTGCAACACACCCCTAATGTAGCCAAGCCTCCAAGAGCTTACAGAGCTCTTCTTACAGGGGCTACTGGAAGCTCTTGGAGGATTGGCTACATCAGGGGTGTGTGGCCTAATATGCAAAGGAGTTCCTGCTACAAAAAGAGCCCTGGCCACGAGTCTGTCAAGGGGTCCGTGGTTAGGATGAACTGGTGTGGATTGCCGTAGCAGGGAAGAGACAGAAGCACACCACCCTCCTTGCTGATACGGAGCTTGTATGTCCCTTCTCAGGAAACTCAGACTAGAAGGCTCTCTCCTACTCCCCCTCAGATCCCAGCTCAGTTCCCCTGTTAGAAGCCCTATTTGAAGCCCCGTTCACAAGCCCCATTCACAAGCCCCATAGGGGCCTTGTGTGCCTTTTATGTAGTTCCCAGGGGGCCATGCAAGAGCTGTCCTGGTCTTTACCCCCTTCCCTGATCTCCAAAGCAGCTGTGCGGGCTGCTCAGTAATGTTTCCAAAGCTAAGAAGAGAGCCCACGCATGGCTGTCTTGCCTCAGGTGTCATTTGAGCCCGAAGTGAAAAGAGGAAAAGGGAGAGGACACACACACACACACAAACACACACAGCTGCCTTATACTGGATCAGACCCTTGGTCCATCAAGGTCAGTATGGTCTACTCAGACTGGGGATTGAACCTGGGACTGTCTACTTGCCAAGCAGATGCTCAAACACTGATTTACAGCTGAAGGGAAATTGGAAAGATGGCAGAATTGTGGGAAGGTGGAGAACAGCATTCACTCCCAGAACGTGAGAGACGAAGAGACTTAAAAGTTGGAGGCAGAAAAGCGAGAGACGGGGAGAGGGAGGGGCAAGGGGTGCTGCAGGGAGGAGGGCCAGCCAGAGAGAGTGCAGGGAGAGTGTGCAGGGGTCCCCAGACTTTCTGAGCCTGTGGACACTTTTGGAATTTTGACAGAAGATTGGGGGCGCCAATGACAAAAGAACTTAGATGGGAGGTGGAGCCATGCAGACAGACACAGGAAGACGAGGTACAGGGGAGAAGGGGGGGTTAATTCTAAAATATATACTGAGTGGGAAAGAGTGAGAGAGAGTAAAACCAGCATTGTGGTGGCAACATCATTTGAATCTGCACAGCCAATCAGGTCCCCGTTTGGCCTCACCCGCTTTCTAAAACACTTGGTGGGCTTCAGGAAAGGTGTCGGCAGGTGCCACAGCGACCTTGCCCACCATGATGGGGACACCTGGACTAGAGCAAGGGGCGCGAGAAGAAGGCCGAGAGAACAAGGGGGAAGGGGGGAAGAGGAGTGCCCCAATCCCGGGGGGGGGGTCAACAAGTCATTTTTTAAATGGAAAACAAAAAGAGAAGGGGAGGGATGGAAGGGACAAGAGACGGTCTAAGGGCTGGTGGAAAGGATCCGTTGGGCTCCAGAACGGAGGTCAAAGGATAGAAAAGTTTAGAATCAGCCTGTTTGTGAAGGTCGCTCTGTCTAATTCCAGCCGAGAAAGTCGCCCAGGAAGTACAATCGCTGCATACCAAAATAGGTACCGCAAAGGAAAAGAACGATGCAGGGAAAAAAGAATACAGTAAGTATCTCCTTGGCAATTATGTCCATGGTGGGAGTATCCTGGTGGTAACGTCAAGCATCAATAAGCGCATACCTTTGGGAAACAGCTAAACTGTGGCTGAGCCAAACACACACGGCTTCGGGGGGCGGAGGGGCATTAGCCCACCCACCCCTGCTTGTGCCACACAGCATCAGCCCGGAGGGGTATTCCTGTGCCAAAGGTGTCCCCCACATACACTTTGGGGAGGGCTCTCATTCTTTACAACCTGGAGCCCTGCTTTTAGGAGCAGGCAAGAGTCTTGCTCCCCGCTGATGGCAACGCTGCAGAAGGCAGAGGGAAGGAGAAGCAGTGAGAGCGGAGGCCCTATCCCCCACCCAGTTCTGATCAGGACAAGTTAGATTGTCTGAAGCCGAGTCCTATTCCAAGTTCCAGAGCTCTTCATTCCATTGCTGATGTCATCAGGAAGAGAATGAGGCTGGAACGTTCCCACCTCCAGTGCCTTAGAAGTCTCCCAGGCTGCCGCCTCCTCTTTCTCCTGGAGTCAGCCAGTTGGTGGCAGTGATAAAAAGGCTGCTATGGTAGAACTGATCAGGGGCCCGAACATAGCAGAGTTTGTGTTGCGGGCAGCCTGCATCCTTGAGAAATGCATGCCGCAGGGCTTCTGGGCCTAGTGCTTCCTCAGAGTCTAATGAAGGCTGCATGGCTGTCCCAATGTAATGACTGAATTATTGACTTCCAAGAATGGTGTATGATCTTCCATCACTTAGACCAGGGCTGGCCAGACTTGCTTAATGTAAGAGCCACATAGAATAAATGTCAGATGTTTGAGAGCTGCAATACATGAATAAATATTAAACAGACGTTTTTATTGGAAAATATGCAAATTTATTTTTTATCAACATTAAATGAAACTGCCAAAAATAAACACAAATGGGGTAAAAACAGATATTGATAATATTTATTTGACCAGTGATATTTATTTGTTTGCTAATGATATTGATTTGTCGAAGAGAGAGAGAGAGAGAGGTGGAAAGAAAGAATGAAATAGGTAGAAAGAAAGAGAGAGAAACAAAGAAAGCAAAAAGATGGGGGAGGGATGGAGTGGGGAGGAAGAAAGGAGGAGAGAGGAAAAATAAGGAAGGAGGGAGAAAGGGAGAAAGCAAAAGAGAAAGGTGGAAAAAAGCAAATAGATGGGGGAGGGGGAGGAAGGAAAAGAGAGAAAAAGAAAGAGAGAGAAAAAGAAAAAGAAACAAAGGAAGCAAATAGATGGGGAGGGAGAGGAAGAACAAAAGGAAGGAAGAGAAGAAGAGAGGTGGAAAGAATGAAAGAGGTGGAAAGGAAGGAGAGAGAGAACGGGGGAAGGAAAGAAGATTGAAAAAGACAGAGAAAGAAAGGTGGAAAGAAAGAAAGAGGTGGAAAGAAAGCAAATAGATGGGGGGGAGAAGGAGGCAGGAAGGGTAAAAGAGAGAGAGTGGTGGAAAGAAAACAAATAAATTGGGAGGGAGGGAAAGGTGGAAAGAAAGCAACTTTAACTTTTTTTTTTTTTTTATAACAAAATTTTTATTGGAAAAACAATCAACATTTTCAATAACGGTACCAATACAATTTCAAAAAAGAAAGTTCCCAACCCTTCCCCCCACCCCCTAATAGGCTTCCAACACTGCTAATAACAAACAAAAATATATGTTAGACGATAATCAAATTTAAACTTATATGCATTGACAAACCAGGTAACACATTATATAAAACCTCTACCATTGCAACATATTCTCAAATAACAGTATAATACAATTCCAAATTCATTTCACTTCTCGTTCAATAACCATACGTATCCAAGTTATATATTTTCCCCTTCATTCTATATTCAGTTTCTAGATACAGTTTCAATTCTTCCCACTCTTTTGTATACTGTTCTGCCATTTGTCCATTTAACTTCTTTGTCATTTTGTCCATTTCCGCTAAAAATAGCAGTTTTCTCAACCAGTCATGTATATCTGGCACCTTCTCCATTTTCCATTGCTGAGCAAAGGCCATTCTCGCCGACGTAATCATGTACCATAACAGTGTCCTTTTTTCTTGTGGAATTTTTTCCATTGTCAAACCGAGGAGAAGTTCTGGCTTTCTCTCAATTGGGATTTTTAATATTTTCTGCATCACACAATGTATATTAGACCAATATGTTTTCGCTTTATTACATGACCACCACATATGGTAAAAAGAACCCTCTATTTTTTTACATTTCTAACATTTGTTACTCAAGTTCTTATCCATACTAATATTAGCAATCTTTTTTGGTGTCATGTACCATCTATACATCATCTTATAACAGTTCTCTTTCACATTGGTACAAGTAGACATTTTAAAAGATCTTTTCCACAAAAATTCCCATGATTCCATAGAGATTTCTTTGTTCATATTTATGGCCCACTTTATCATTTGCTCTTTTACAGTCTCGTCCAGTGTATATACAGACAACAAAATTTTATACATCTTTGAAATCATTTTCCGCTCTCTATTCAACCATAAATTTTCAAATTCATCATACATGGCTCTAAAGCCAAACTCTTTACAATCTTTTTTATAAATATCCCTTATTTGACAATATTGTAACCAACCGTATTCGAATTCTAATTCATTGTTTGGCTTTAAAACATATTTTTTCCCTTCTTTTTGCAATAATTCCTGATATTTCAACCAATCATGACCTTTATGATCAGAAAACCGATGTATAACAGCAACTGGTACAATCCACAAAGGTCTCTCGTCCAAGATTGTATCCTTGTACCTGGACCATGCATCAAACAACGTCCTCCTTACATAATGATGCTTAAACATAGAATCAACTTTATTTTTCCCATACCAAAGATAGGCATGCCAGCCAAATCTGCAATCGTGTCCCTCAAGAGCTAACAGCTTTCTATTTTCCAAATGGATCCAATCGGATAACCAAGACATACATACAGCTTCATGATACAAACGCAAATTCGGGACTTGGAAGCCACCTCTGTCTTTAGTATCATACATTATCTTCATTTTAATTCTTGGCTTCTTTCCTGCCCAGATGAACTTAAAGATTTCTCTTTGCCATTTAACCAAGACTTTCCCATCCTTTACAATTGGTATTGTCTGAAACAAAAACATTAACCTGGGCAATACATTCATTTTAACAACGGCAATTTTTCCAAGAAGAGATAGTCTTAACCTTTCCCATTTTTCTAAATCACTCTTTATCGAACCCCACAGTTTTTCATAATTATTTTTAAACAGGTCTATGTTCTTCATTGTGATTTCGACTCCCAGATATTTAACCTTTTTAACCACTTCACATTCTGTCACATTTTGTAACATTTGTTGCTTTGAACCAATCATATTTTTACACAATATCTTAGATTTATTTTTGTTGACATAAAACCCTGCAAGATCGCCAAACTCTTTCACTTTTTCAAATACCTTAGGCATATTATTAACAGGATCTTCAACAATAAACATGATATCATCCGCAAATGCTCTTAATTTAAATGAAAAACCTCCAATATTCAAACCTTTTATGTTATTATCATCTCTAACCGCTTGTAGCAATATCTCCAAAATCCAGATAAATAACAATGGTGACAGGGGACAACCCTGTCTAGTACCTTTTCTTACCCGGAACACATCTGTTGATTCTGCATTCACAATCACTGAAGCTTTTTGTTCTTTATATATCGATTGAATCATTCTTATAAATTCTGCGCCCATCAAAGATTTCTCAAACACTTTAAACATAAATTCCCAATTCAAATTATCAAAAGCCTTCTCTGCATCCAAAAATAAAAAAGCAACTTCTTTTTCAGGGTGTTTATCATAGTACTCAATTGCGTCCAAGACAACCCTCATATGTCTTTAATTTGTCTATTTGGTAAAAAACCAGCTTGATCCTCAACAATGGTGTCCTTCAAAAAATTTTTAAGGCGCTCTGCCAATATTTTTGCAAATATCTTATAATCGTTGTTCAATAATGAAATGGGCCGATAGTTCTTTACATTTGTTAAATCTTGCATTTCTTTAGGAATTAAGGTGATTGCAGCTTCATTCCAGGAGTCTGGAATCTTTCCTGTCCTTCTAATTTCGTTTAAAAGAATCTCCAACACCGGGACTAAGTCTTCATGAAATTTTTTATAAAATTTAGCTGAAAAGCCATCCGGGCCTGGAACTTTAGAGATTTTTGCCTCAGCTATTGCTTTACTGATTTCTTCTTTAGTTATTACAGCATTTAAAAAAGTTTTCATTTCAGGGTTTGGTTGTATCAAATTAACTTTGGATAAGTAATCCAACATTTTTTGAGGATCCGCTTGCTTCACTTGAAAGAGAGTTGCGTAGTATTTATAAAATTCCCTCCTGATTCCTCCTGGGTCTGAGATCTCTTTATTTCCATCTTTCAAACAAGTGATTATTTTATTCTCTCTTCTTTTCTTCAATTGCCATGCTAAATATTTGCCAGGTTTGTTTGCACCTTCAAAGGATTTCTGTTGCAATTTTTTCAAGTTCCAAAATACTTCTTTGTTCAACCTTGCCTCATATTGCTCCCTTAAAATCCTCAATTCTCTCAAAATCTTCTTTTTGCCAGGCCTTTTCTTAAGTTCTATTTCTTTTTTCCGAATATTTTCCATAATTTCTTTGTCTATTTTCATTTGTTGTTTCCTTTCATTATTATTAATTGCAATCAGATGTCCTCTCATCACAGCCTTGTAGGCTTCCCATACCGTTTGCGTCTGTACACTCTTATTTAAATTCAATTGAAAGTATGTTTGGGTTTCTGTCCTTATTTTATCCACAATATTTTGCTTGTCCAGCAAATCTTCATTAAGTCGCCATCGAAATTTTTTTCTCTTAACATACGTTAACCATTTTATCGGACTGTGGTCAGAAAGAATCCTAGGTAATATCTCAATTTTGCGTGTTTGCAAGATTAAATTCTCTGTCATCCACATCATATCTATCCTTGAAAAAGATTCATGTCTTGATGAATAAAAAGAGTACTCTCTATCCCTGGGGTTTTTAACTCTCCAAACATCTACCAAGTGTTCATGTTTAGTCAATTGAAAAAAGACTTTAGGAAGTTTGCCCATGGCATCAATTCCTTTTTTAGATTTTCTATCAACAACATTGTCAACAGTACCATTAAAATCACCCATTAAAATCATTTGCTCATAGGTCAACTGTCGTAGCTGTTCCCACAAATCCTGAAAAAAGTTTTCCTTCGCACCATTGGGAGCATAGAGATTAACAATTAATGTCTTTTTATTCTGCAACACAACTTCTACTGCCAAAAATTTCCCTTCATTGTCTTTAAAAATTTCTTTTGGTTCCAACTCCTTTTTAATATATATAACAACTCCTTTTTTCTTTTGGGAGGAGAGTGAATAAAATTCCTCTCCTAGTCTTTTTTGAATCAAAAATTTAGCATCAGATTTTTTAATATGTGTTTCTTGCAAGCAAACAATATCACATTTCTGTTTTTCCAACCAGAGTCTGACATTTTTCCTTTTTTGGGGTGAATTCAGTCCATTAACATTCCATGAAATTATTTGACTCTCCATGTTAATTTTATGATTATTTATCAGAGTCTTTAAAATTATCGTTGATGAATCTGGTCATTTGCTCAACTGACTTGATGGTGACTCTCTTCTGCTTAAACGAAAAACTGACGCCTTTAGGAATTTCCCATCTGTATCTTATGCCCTCTGTTTTCAGCTTGTCAATCAGATCTTTGAAAAGTCGTCTATCCTGAAGCATTGCTCTGGGTAGTTCCTTTAGGACCATGATTTTCTTGTTGTCAATTATGAAATCTTCCTGAAATTGTTGCTTAAACAAATCCTCCTTCAGCTTTTTGGATATAAACTGGACAATTACATCTCTGGGTAACTTTTTCCTTTGCGCAATCGCAGAGTTGACTCTGTATACCACATCAATCTGTGCCGCCACTTTCTCCTCTTCCATTTTCAAAAAGTCTGCAACAGCATCTACCATAACTGAATGGATGTCCTCATTCTTGTCTTCAGGGATCCCCCTGAATCTCATGTGGTTAATCATTGCATTATATTGGACCATCACATTCACTCTATCTGTTTCTATAGTGACCTCAGCTATATTAGATGCTACTCCCTTCACCCTTACATCCATCTCATCTGCTCTTTTAGTCAACATCTGTATCTCTTTTGTAATTCCAGACATTTCTTTTTTCAGCTCTGTTACTTCTGTTATTACAGTCTTTTCCAACTTCAGAATCGCGTCCATCACCCGTTTCTCCATAGCATCCATCATGCCCTGTAGCTTTTTTTCCTCTTTCCCAGCCATTTTCGGGGAGGACCAGGAATTTGCCCTCTGTTGTTGCCGCAGGTCGTAAGCCGTTGTTCAAAGTTTTCCCTCCAACCCACTCTAAATCAAAGTCCTTCTTGTGCCCACCTAAATCGCACTAGTTCCACTTTTTTCTATTGAGTCTTTCGTTTAAAATCAAAAAAAAAATTTCTGACCTTCCCAAAATGGCGGGCGCAATTTCTCTATGGTAAATGGTTCTTCCAGGTACTCACTTCCTGTCTGGCAGTCTTAATGGTCCCCCTTGTTCCTGATTTCCTCCCTTCTTCCGGCCTCCTTGGTCTTCTCTAGGACGATTACTTGTCTGGTCTGAAGTCACTTCCTGTTTTGCCGATTTCTGCTGCAGCAGCTACAGTACTTTTCCACTGTAATTCTCGCGGAGTTACTGTTAGTTTCTATTTTAAAGTCAATAATCTAACCGCAGGAATGATCAACAATCCGGCTTTTTGGCCTTTTTAAGCTGTTTAGCTGCACTTTTTCCGCTCCAATGTTAGTACGACAGATACAGCACGATCATGCACTTCATCGGATGTTTTTATTTTTGGCCAAAACGCGTCTCCGGTGAGCAATTTTAAAAAGTTACCTTCAAAGTCCGTGTCTTGTTATAGCAGTGTTTCCTTGATGTCAGTTTCCGTAGAATGTCTTGGAGGTCTGGGTCATGCGTTCTTATGTTGAGAATCCAACTCGGTGGGGTCTTGTAGAGATTTTCCGAAGTGCCTTCTCTGGGGGAGGGGATCAAGGCTGGTCGCGACGCTCTTTAAAGCCCCGCTATCAGCCGATCTCAACTCCCCTCTCGGGCCAGGCTCGCTGCCAGTCACCCCCCTGCCTGGGGGGATCTGCGGTGGGCTATATGAAGCCCACCCTGTCGTCAAGACCCTCCGTATGCTCTGGGAGCTCTGAGAGCAAGCCAGAACACGTTAGGACGCCATGAATCCCAGACCGGAAGCCCAGCAACTTTAACTTTAAATGTGTTCTCCAACACCCCCCAGCCCCCCTGCTCCCAGCCAGCTTGGCTTGGAGAAGGGATTTAAAGCGACAAATGCCTTCTCCAAGCCATCAGGCAGGGAGGCTTTAATTACGCATTTGAAGTTAAAGTTGCATTTTTCTCTGCTCCCCCTCCCACACCTCAGGCCGCTCCAGGGAGGGAAACACTGGCTGGGCTTGAAGGGAAGACTGATTGGGACAGAATGTCTCCCCTTCACTTCCCCAACCGTCTTGCCAGGAGCCACATAATGTGTGTGAAAGAGCCATATGTAGCTCCTGAGCTGCAGTTTGGCTACCCCTGACATAGACCGTCAAGGCAGCTTATGATATCTGAATGGCACCTTCTGGGGTAGAATCCTCATGAGAGGGTGCTTGATTGAATTGCACTCCTCCCTCCCTGACTGGTGCAAAGAGCTGTCATGTCATAGCTGACTTATGGTGACCCCACAGGGTTTTCAAGACAAATGGAGAGACAATTGGAGGGTTTTGCCATTGCCTGCCTCTGTGTAGTGACCATGGGCTTTCTTGGTGGTCTCCCATCCGTGTACAAACCAGGGCTGATCCTGCTTAGTTTCTGAGATCTGGTGAAACTGGGCCACCCTGGACGAGAGCATAAAGAAAAAAAATGTGTGGTCAAATCATAGCTGATTCATGGTGAACCCATAGGGTTTTCAAGGCAAAAGGCAAATAGAGGTGATTTGACATTGCCGACCTCTGCATAGTGACCCTGGACTTGTTTGGGGGTCTCCCATCCATATACTAGCCAGGGCTGACCCTGCTTAGCTTCTGAGAACTGATGGAACTGGACTAGCCTGAGCTATCCAGGCCAGAACCGACATTGGTGATGGAAAGTGCTGTCCAGTTGCAGCCAACTTACGGCAACTCCGTGGGGTTTTTGAGGCAAGAGATGTTCAGAGGTGACTTGCCATTGCCTGCCTCTCTGCTGCAACCCTGGATTTCTCTCTTCCAAATACTAACCAAGGCTTGACCCTCTTAGCTTCTGAGATCCAGGCCAAGGCCTTTCCTCTCTTATGGAGTGGTGATTCAGGCCATCTTGCGGGCTGCTGCTTGAGATGGGATGACAGACTGAGAACCCTGGGGAAGAACTCATTCTGTCCAAGGACACCGGCAGGGGCACCATTCATGAAGGAGAGTCATGAAGGAAGCCTGGCTTTTGTGGGCTCCCCTCCCTCACCATCCATGGGGATCGCGCAGAAGAAGGTTCCGGAGCTCTTCCCCACATAAATGTGAGAGTGGATCTCCCTTTCTCTCAGCACTCTCGGTGTCCTGAGGCCCTTTCTCAAAGCAGAGGAATTTGAGTCGGGTCCTTGGTCATGACATTCCACCACCTCAAAGACTGTGGCTAGTCAGTCTTCAAGAATGATCTACTCATTCTGTCTTCCCAGGGGAAATGTTTGAGGACATCTTTATTACCTTTGGATCCTGTTCTTCCTCCATGGAGGTCAGGGTTACTTGAGTAGTGTAGTGTCAGACTGGTATCTGGGAGACCCAGGCCTGAATTCCCACTCGTATCACAGAAGTTCCCTGTGTGACCTTGGGCCAGTCACACTCTTTCAGTCCAACCTACCTCACAGGGGTGTTGTGAGGTTAACATGGAGGGGAGGCGAATGACGGAAGCCACTATGAGTCCCCATTGGGGAGGAAGGTGGGGTATAAATGAATAAAATAAATAAGTATGTGTGGCATTATCCATTTGATCCCCAGAACAACCCTTAGAGGTAGTCTGGATGAGAGAAAGTCTCCTTCTCCCAGGCCACCCGATATGCCCAGACTATGTCATTACTGACAGATTTCTCTCTGCACTTTTCTCATCGTAGAAGACCTCTTCCATAAGCCGTCCTCAAGAAGTTCTTCTAGGCCCTGGAAGTTACATGGAAAGAACTCCTATTATTTTTCCAAAGGAGAAAAAAATTGGTATGATGCGGAGGACTTCTGCATGGCCAGAGGGGCACACTTGGCCTCCATCGTCAATGCTGAAGAACAGGTGGAGTCTTTTTCTTGTTTCCCTCCCTGATGTTTTTGATCAGCCCCCAACATGCTCTGTTGTGTGTTGCTAGCACCTTCCTCTGTTCTTTTACCCTCTGTGGCAGAACAGACCTGCAGGCCCTATTCCACCCTGCCTCCCAAGGTTTTCCCAACACCTAGAGAGGCTCTTCTGTATCTCTGGTAACCCACTACAACCTCCTGACACTTGTAGGAATTGACCACTGAGAGGATCAGGACTCCCAGTTTCCCTTCCAATTTCTGAGGCCTTGCCTCTGTGTCTCTCACTGCCCAATCTCTGGTCTCCACAGGGATAGTTTACTGCCTTGTGCGCCCCTCAAGGAATAGCCACTTGCCAACTGCCTGCCTTCCCCCTGGCACTCCTCTTAAAATGGTGGGGCTGAGATGGTGGAGGTCTACGTGGTACAGAGAACCACTACCAGCATCCAAAATTATAAAGTATTTATTAAAAAGAAAATGTTACCAACCACACTTTTAGCGCAGCACCAGACTGAGCAAGGGATTCAAAAGAAATAGGTAAAACACAATTCCTCTGGCCCTCTGTCTAAACACGCTCTATGAGATGTTAAAATATAGGACAGACTTCTTAGCTTAAGAAGTTACAGATCTCTACAGAGTCCTCATTGCCTTGAAATTTCCTCCAGCTGTCTAGAGGAGCACATGACCAATGGATGCCTCTTCCAGACCTCAGTTATGACCTCTCTCTGCTCTGATGGACTCAGCACTCAAGAGAGCTCCTCCTTGCTGCAAGGAGTTTTTCTCACCTCTATTTCCCCACTCACTGACCTGGTCAGGAAGGGTCAGAGTCGTTGCTCCTGAAGATTCCAGAAATTTCCTTCCTGAAGTCTCTTTAGTATTTACTTCCCCACACCTCTGTTCTCTGCTTGGAGGGGGGAGGGAGAGCTTGACTATCCCATTGTCTAGACCTATTAGCATTTATATAAAGGTGGGCTGAGGTACATCGGGGTCAGCAACTGAACTGACTTCCCTCCTCCCGGCCTGTTCTCTGCCCACAGGGGAAAAAAGCTTCTAAAACTCAAGTGCAGGTTTTGCTCAGTTCAAACCTCCAAAGGAAAAAATACATTTGTTCACACACTCCAATACAAACACTTTCATGACAATAATTCAGCTGGGATATACTGTTGGAACACACCCTGAGCCCGTTAAGGGGATGGCGGGATAAAAATCCAAATTAAATAGATAAATAAAACCACGTCATAGTGATGACGTTGCCTGCAATAGCCCTGTTAGGTAAGCCAGTGCCATTATTATTAGTCTCTTGCTGAAGAAGGATGGGGACTGAATGAAAGGCTTGTGTAAGGTTGCTTGCAGTGTAATCCTACACAGAGTTACTCAAACCTAAGCCCATGGAAATCAGTGGGCTCAGACTGGATTAACTCCATCTAGGATTGCATTGCCAATGAGCTAACTTGGAGCTGATAATTTCCCTCCTCATTTTCTTAGATATTATGGATATTTACTTCTCACTTGACGCAGCTGTGGGACAGGAAAGATTCCATTATAAGCCCACCTAAAAGTAAATGCCACACCAACATACACAGATGTGGCACTGCATGGTCCTTGAGCAGGGAATTCCAGAGGACTGGCGCTCTCATCCTAGCACACATCAGCTTCGCATAGTGAGAGGATGTTCCAGTCCTTGTTAGCTGGACTTTGATTGGCAGGCGGGCTTTGATTGGCAGGCGGGACTTTGATTGGCAGGCGGGATTGGGAGAGGAAAACCTGTAGAGGACAGCACTGCAAAACATGAGCTCCAGAGACTGCAGAGATCATTTTTGTCTTCCTTTTTAGTTAAAAAAAAACAAAAAACAGAACCCAGCTTCCTGGTCCTGAGACTGGGCTCGGTGTACTTGGCTTTACACAAACAACACCTAGTGAAGCATCCCAACCTGTGACATGGAATGCAGTGTACACTCTGTAGCAAGGATGCCAGCCTCCAGGTGGGGCCTGGGGATCCCCTAGAATTACAGCTTTTATTTATTTGTTTGTTTCAATTTGTATCCTGCCTTCCTGGTATGAACTGGCTCAAGGCGGCTTACGCAGTTAAAATACAGTAAAACCAATAAATACACTAAAATTACAATAAGAACAGCTCATCTCCAGACTACAGAGATCAGTCCCCCTGGAGAAAATGGATGCTTGGGAGAGTGGACTCTATGGCATTGTACCCCACTGAGGTCCCTGTCCTCCCCAGGCTCCATCCCCAAATGTCCAGGAGTTTCCCAGCCTAGACCTGGTAGCCCTAGCCTCCCACCAGTGGCCGAAGGGGACATGGTAACCCCAGCACCACTAAGTTATGGGTTCTCATAAAATCTCGGAAGGATGACAAATGATTTGTAGGACTGCCACACTTGAAGTGGTAGCTGGAGATTTCCTGGGATTACAACTGATCTTCAGGCAACAGGAATCAGTTCCCCTGGAGAAAACAGCCACTTCTCCAGGAATTTCCCCACTCGGACCTAGCCACCCTAGGGTGAAGGTTCAAGATCTCACCCTCCTCAAGGTAAACTAAAGTAGGATAAATATTGCAAAACTAGAAGTTATATGAATGGCATTTTCAGTTCAGATCATATAAAGGCATGAAGCTGAGCGCCAGCGAGTGTAGTGGTTAAGAGCGGCAAATTCTAATCTGGAGAATCAGGTTTGATTCCTCACTCCCCCACATAAAACCAGCTGGGTGACCTTGGGTCAGTCACAATTCTCTCAAAACTCTCTCAGCCCCACCTACCTCACAGGGTGTCTGTTTTGGGGAGATAGATTCAGGTGGGTAGCGCTGTTGGTCTGAGGCAGCAGGAGAAAGTTTGAGTCCAGTGGCACCTTTAACACCAACAAGGTTTTATTCAACATGTAAGCTTTTGCGCACAAGCACATTTCTTCAAACAAAATGGAATAAAATCTCCTCAAGCGCTACTTATGGAGAGGGGGGGAGCCGTTAGGAAGGGCCACTCAGAGCCAAGATGCATATGCAGAGCTGAAATTGGATCAGGTGGCCGGTAACATCAGTGGATGGCAGCAGGGCTATTTTTGGGCAGGAACACACAGGAACTGAGTTTCGGCTGGCTCCTGAATTGGCCACGCCCAGCAGGAACTCATTAGCATAACAGGCCACACCCAACAGCAGAAACTCATTAGGATTGGCTACATTAGGGGTGTGTGGTCTGACATGCAAAGGAGTTCCTGCGACAAAAAAAAGCCCTGGGTTTTGATAATGAATAAGGTAAACAGAATAAGAAGCAAAAGGTGAGTGTGGCTGGATGACCACACTTCTGGTAACATGGAGGTGTGGCCTAATAGGCTAATGAGCTGTGCTGTCAGGGGTGTGGCCTATATGCTAATGAGTTTCTGCTGCTGGGTGTGGCCTATTATGCTCATGAGTTCCTGCTGGGCTTTTTCTACAAAAAAAGCCCTGGATGGCAGCAAATTAGCACATAAATACAAGAGTTAACAAAGAGATGTGAGAATGAAGCTAGAGTCCAGCAGGACCCCCAAGACAAACCATAGGAGAAGAGAGACTCAGCATGTATACTCTTCTTCACAGACACTGAAACAGATTTTCTCAAATATTACATACAAGTGTGGGGGGGAGTTAGTTGCCAGGAAGAGCTAATTAGAGTCAAGATGCATAAGTAAGTGAGCAAAAAAAATTATGGGGAGAGTAAGAGAAGGCGATTGTAAACTGCTCTGAGACTCCTTTGGGGAGTGAAGGGTGGGATAAAAACCAGCTCATCCTCCTCCTCGTTAGTCATTCCAACTTGATGTTTCACAGCTCCCCACTCAGACCTGCTAACTAAGATCTTTAACTAAAATTCCATGGACTGAACCCAAGACCTTATATAACTAAAGCTTGTTCTGTATCAATGTGCCTCCATATCGACCAGTAGAATCCACCATTTCTTATCATGGAATTCACATGATCTTGGCAAAGAATTATACTGCCTCTTTTTAAAGGACTGAGACTCCACTTCCTTATTTCACATGAGAAATCACATGAACCGGCCTTCTACTGAATCAGAACCTTGGTCAATCGAAGTCAGTATAGTCAAATACTGGCAGTGGCTCTCCTGGGTCTCAGGCAGAGGTCTTTCCCATCACCTACTGCCAGATCGTTTAACTGGAGATACCTGGGATTGAACCTGGGACCTTCTTCATTCCAAGCAAATGCTTCACCACTGTGCTGTGGCCCCTCCCTTGGGAACGATGTTATCTCTTCACAGCAATGATGATCCTGCTTAAGCAGTTAGGTTTCATGGGGCTTTTGTTTATGGTTGTACCTCCTTTTGCAGAATTTCATCAGTTCCCAGCTTCAGCACACTTCCTGGATTGGCCTTAAAGTTGAAAATGAGGAAGGCGAGTGGAGATGGTCAGATGATTCCAGACTGGTGAAAGAGTGAGTTTGGACAGGGGGGGATGGATGTTGTGAAGAATCTGCACATCTAGGCCTGCAGGGGTTTTGGCAGCTTCTGGTGTGCAACGAAAGGTTCTCCACCTTCAGGGAATTTCATAAGGATGGTCAAATTCCCCAGCTGCATTGCAGAATTTGCTTCTCTGACGCCCTTCATGAGACAAACAATCCTAGGGAAACCTGAGAGAAGAACTACTAACAGCTGCTAGGCACGATGACCAGTGTTCCCTCTAAGGTACTCTAGGGGGTGCTGGTGCACAAAATTTTAGCTCCTGCTCAGGCATTGTAGCTTCCAGCTCACAAGCATTTTTCCTCCTTTAGAAACAATGGAGGATGGGGGCACCTCCTTCTGGGGCTCATAGAACTGGACCCCCTGATCCAATCCTTTTGAAACTTGGGTTTTTTTGAAGAGAGGCACCAGCAGCTATCCTGCAAATTTGGTGCTTCTACCTCAAAAAACAGCCCCTTCCAGAACCCCAGATTCCCCCAGATCGATTCTCCATTAAAACTTATGGGGCCATTGATTATAATGGCCCCCATAGGCTACAATGGAGCCAGAAAAATGGGGGGGAGGGGTTTTTGCATATCCCTATTATCCTTTTTAGCATGATTTGTAAGCTGCCTTGAGTCACAGTAAAAGCGGGATATAAACATCTGAATAAGTAGTTTGGGCAGGTTGATAACATTTAAGCAACTTCCTGTTTGTTAAATTAGGCAGGGTTCTGACAGTAATTGTTCCACATCCATTATACTTGACCTGTAAATTTATCATATTTCACTAAAAAAAACCCAAAGTAGACTGCAAGAGTCCCCCCCCCAAGTGCTGGTACATTTCCTAAGACTCTTATAATGATATACAAAATATGTGTTTGGTTTAGCATCATTGTGGCAGTCTTTTACTTCTAGCACTTCATGTACTTGCTCTAATCAAGACTATGTATTTTGCTGTATTATGTTGTATATTACTCTTGAAAAACCAATAAAAAACTCTTTTAAAGCACAGGGCAAGAATCCGACGCCAGGTCTACCAATATAGTGGTCTGAGGTGGGTAGACCTGTTGTCTGGAGGCCAGGTCTACCAATATAGTAGAAAGGGATGGATAGAACTGTTCTCCAGAGGCCAGGTCTGCCAATATAGTAGAAAGGGATGGATAGAACTGTTCTCCAGAGGCCAGGTCTACCAATATAGTAGAAAGGGATGGATAGAACTGTTCTCCAGAGGCCAGGTCTGCCAATATAGTAGAAAGGGATGGACAGAACTGTTCTCCAGAGGCCAGGTCTGCCAATATAGTGGAGTGTTCTCCGGAGGCCAGGTCTACCAATATAGTGGAAAGGGGCAGGTAGACCTGTTCTCCAGAGGCCTGGTCTACCTCTGTAGAGGACAATTTATGTAATGAAAATTGACTTTTGTTTTCTCTTATAATTTTAAATTATTCTTAAAATATAGTTTAAATATAGTTGAAAAGAAATCATTCTGAGATTTTTACAAGGTTATGGAAATAATCTAAAAACTAATTTATGCAATAGTCAAATATAGACTCACTCGCAACTTTAATGCTACTAGCTTTTTTCGCTCACGAGGTAGAATTTTTGCTCACAGCACTGCAGAGCTTACAGGGAACACTGAGTGACTCAAGAGAACCTCCATGTTTGGAGGCAGTGTACCTCTGAATCCCAGGGCCAGGAGGCAACCCCAGGGGAAGGCTTTGGAAGCCTCTGTGCCCTATTGTTGGACCTCCAGAGGAAGCAGTTGCCCACTGTGTGGGACAGGATGCTGGACTAGATGGACCTTCACGGGTCTGATCTTATAGGATTGCAGCTGCTAGTTAGAAAATCCCTGGAGATTTGGGGGGCAGGTCCTAGGAAGGGCAGAGCTCAGCAAGGATGTGAGGCCGTAGGTTCCCCTGCCATTTTTCTCCAGGGGAACGGATCGCTGTAGTCTGGAGATGAGTTGTAATTCTAGGAGAACTCTAGGCCCTACCTGGAGGTTGGCAACTTTATTGATCCAACAGGGCTCTTCTTATGATCCTGTCTTACTGGACTTACCAGGGAAAGTAGGAACACACGTATCTTGAGGCAGCGTTTGGGGGACATTAAAAGTGACAGAGAGATTTGTCCTGTGAGCCCAATCCATCAGAAGCCAGGCTCTGTCAAAAAGAGCCGAGGCTAATTTCTCTAATTTGCATGCTACATTTCTCTACATTGGGGAACTTCTTTAAAAAAACAAGCATAGGGGAGCATGCAAAAATCTGATCTTCCTACCTACAGTCAGAGGCAGTACCTTCCATCTTGCCCCCCTTTCATTGCTTCCTCTTTTTAATGCATATGTAGACTTTTTCTACAAAAAAAGCCCTGTGTAGATGTTCTCTCTCTCTCTCTCTCTCTCTCTCTCTCTCTCTCTCTCTCTCTCTCTCTCTGCTCTGTGTAATTGAAGCTCTTTCTTCCTAGGTATTGGTCTGAAGACCAGCCAAGGAAATCAAGGGTCTTTTGGAGATCAAACCAAGACTGTGCCATGATGGCACCTTCATTAACTGGAAGGAACTGGAAGGAAAACAACTGCCATAAACTCCACAGATGGGTCTGCAAGGAGAAAGTAGATCTTGGTTCATGATGAAGATGGCGGGATCAGTAACCTGAGCAAAACTAAAAGGGAAGTCAGCATGAGGGTACCTGTGTGTGTGGTTCATTTTAGCGTCAAACCCGATGGCGATCCACCCAGTCCAAGAAAGGACAGGGACATCCTATTTTCACACAGGTGTACCAATCCTTTATCCCCTCGAAGCAAGCAAGATGGGACGGGGGAGGGTTGCCAACTCTGGGTTGGGAAATACCTGGAGATTTTGGGAGTGGAGCCAGGGGAGGGCGGGGTTTGGGGAGGGGAGGGGAGGGAGCTGAGCCAGGTATAATGCTATAGAGGCCACCCTCCAGAGCAGTCATTTTCTCCAAGGGAATTAACCTCTCTTGTCTGGAGATCAGTTGTAATAGCGGGAGATCTCCAGGCCCCACCTGTGAGGCTGGCAGTCCCGGGGGGGGCCAGCTCCCACCCCAGTTATGGCTCCAGCAATTGCCCGGTCCAAATCCTTGCACAAGGAATTAGGCATGGGCTTTGCTGTGGTGCAGCAAACACCGGCAGCCGCATCTTCCCGCACAGTGAAGGAGTCCTGGGCCAGAAGCTGCAAGTTGAAGGGGAGGGAGGGAATGTTGCATGGTTGATAGTATTGGCCGCACTCTGAGAGTTCACCTGATTTGTCCTACGGGATGTATGGATGGACCCGAAATGAATGAGGGCAGCCCTAGCAGGTAGGGGTGGGGAGGGAGTCCCAGGAATGAACCGGCCTATAGGAAACATAGAGAAACATAGAGCAGGAAGGGACCTCAAGGGCCATCGAGTCCAGCCCCCGGCACAACACAGGAAATTCACAACTACCTCCGCCCCCCCCATGACTGCCACCTTCTGACAACAAGGAGTCAGCGTCTACCTCTGCTTTCTGGCCAAACTTCTGCTAAAAGTATTGGTGACTCCAAAGAAGTCAGCTCTGTCTTCCAACCCATAATATCTAGTGATGCCTGGGTCCTGATAACATGTCATTCTACACTTTCCCACTCACTTCTATCTGCAGGTGATGATTTTGGGCAGTGAAACACTGCACTTTGCAATGCCGGGGCACGGGAAAAATTCTCCGAGATGTTCTGTTAGTTTGGCACACCACACATATACTTTATTTTAAATAAATTTTCCCACCTCCTCAATGAAATGTCCAAGGGCAAGTTATTTAATCAGGGATTGACCACATATTTCCATCAGTCATTTTGGCCTAGAACCTTGTCCTGTGTTTAATGCTGAGCTTCTCTGCCTTCTGAGTTGTGCACCAGAGAACAACCTGTGTAGTTGTGTGATTCACCTAGAGAAGAACCAAGGCTGAAACAAATACAAATAACTTGAATTCTCCTGCCCAAATATAGAAATTTATCTACTTCTAACTTGAGTTGTAGTCAAAATCCAACTGCGGATGAGCTGGATTTAAACCATATCTTTAGGGGGGGGGAATGAAAGTTCTGGCAAATTAAGATGTAAGAATGTTGGGTAGATTTTGACGATGCGTTCCGCTAATGGCACTGGTTTTCCGTGGTATAACAAGCCTTCTGCTGATGCCAGAGAATCCTTGTGCCAGAGGAAAGCATGGCCGCTAGTAGAAGGATCCAACCCATTTCCTTCAAATGACTGTTGAAACTGCCTTCCCAGGGCCGTAGCCAGAAATTTTGGGGAGGAGGGGCAGGGCCAGGGTGCTGGGGTAGGGGACCTTAATTAGATTAAGTAGATTGCCATGCTGTTGCCAAGGTAGCAATTTGTTCAGCTTGGTGCTCGAATCCAGTGGGAGGAGGTTGCCTCGGGTAAAAGGGAGGTGAGGGGTGCAGCAGAGCAAAAAGGAGGGTGGGGTGATGAAAAGTGTGGCAGGTGGTGAAAGGATCCTCATGACACTGGAGATGCTGACACCGGAGAGGCACACACCAGCCCGGTCACTTTATACTCTCCTCCGAGCCTGGAGGGAGGAAATGGGGGGGAACCCAGGTCAGCAGATGAGAAGCAAGCTCTCAGCACGCCTGCCCTCAGCCAAATTGCAGAGAAGCCCGCTTGCCTGATCCGGCTAGCTACTGCTTCCCCTTCCTGTGCCTACTTCTGGCGTGGCGCTCCATCAGCTTCCCTCCTGCAATGCAGCTGCCTCACTCTCAGCCTGCTCTCTTGGGGAAACAAGCCTCGGGCAGCAATGAGGCGATCGAAGGTGCGTCTCCGCCTCCAAATGCCCAGGCTGGGCGTCATACAGCCAGCCGGCTCCACACATGGAAAACGAGGAGGAAGGCTGGTTGCCAGGATCTTCAACTGCTAGTCCTACGCTCTAGGGCCTGGCAACGTTTCCCACCAATACACCGGCCATTGGCCAAACACCTTCTGATGCTCTCATCGACCTACTCATCAGTCCCTGCTGCCTGCAGTCTGTCCGGGGAAAGGTTAATGCTTCAGTTGCACTTCTTGCTGCCAGTTGCAGGCCCATAGCTACAGTCGGGCCGCAGGGGCAACGGTGGTGAGGCAGGGATGGTGTGGCGTGGACAATGAATGACGGAGCATGGCCCCGAAATGCCCCGCTGTAGCTAGGGGCCTGTGCCTTCCCATGTTTCTTGATTCAAGTCCAGAGCCAGTTTGGTGTAGTGGTTAAGTGTGTGGACTCTAATCTGGGAGAACCAGGGTTTGATTCCCCACTCCTCCACTTGCAGCTGTAACACACAAATTGCATCCCTGGGCTGTGTTTTCCCAACCCAATTTGAGAAAAACATGAAAACAGTCCTGCAGAGGAGGAACACTAAAAAAATTATTAATTAATAAAGGAAGAGCACAGATATCAAGGTCTGGAACCCCTGAATACCCAACAGACTCTTTGAGTGTTACAATGGGTGACAGAGCATTTTATATTTTACATTACATCAGAGAAATAAAACAGAATTATTGGTTCCATCAAACTTTGTCAAACTTCCGTCACCTATTCCTAATTGGGTTAGAACCTGTGGGTTGGGTCTTCCCAGGCAAAGTTTCTTCTCTCTGACAGAACAATAGGCATTTTTTTCCTCTTAGGCTATACAGCTCTAAAAGTATCCATATATTACTGATAGGGTTACAGGGTGCTCATTGTCTTCCATTTAGCCAGGCTAACCGACACATGCGCAGTGGCAGCCAGCTGGCCAAGGCCACAAGCCTTAGCAGAATAGCAAGTTAATATTTTATTCTTTCAGAATTTTACCCTCCCATCAGGCATCCAAACAGTCACAAATGAACCAAAGTTAATACTTGAATACATTCATGATATTAGAATCATAAATGGCACTTAATATATGCACGATGGAAGTGCTGAGTGTACCCACCAAGTCAAAGCTGTTAGTCAGTGGCGGAGTACAAAGTCATAAACTGTTCGTACAATGCAGCTGCTGGATGACCTTGGGCAAACCATAGTTCTGTCAGAACTGTTCCCTCAAGGACAGCTCTGGAAAGAGCTCTCTCGGGGGAGGGGAAGGGAAGGGAGTTTGTAAGGTGCTCTGAGACTCTGAGTGAAAGGTGGGGTATAAATCCAGTCTCCTCCTCCTCCTGTAAAGTACTGGGTTTCGGGCCTCATAACTCGGACGACGACATAAGAGAAGACGCGTTTATTCGTACTTCACACACGACAAAGAACACACAGTAGCGGCCGGAGGCCAACTATATACAGTTAGGGGGGGACGGCCCTATATTCCTATTGGCGGGTTTGAATCGCCCGCCAATGCTGCCATTGGTTCACTACTGGCGAGCTCAGGAACCTAGTCCCTATTGTTCTCAGAGAGCGAAGCTTGGCTGTATTTCGCCTAGCTCTGCCTTCTGATCCCAGGACACAACAGCTCCCTTCATCAGATACATCTGACAAAAGGAGCTTTGGCTCTCAAAAGCTCATACCCCCAAATCTTGTTGATCTCTAAGGTGCTACTGGACTCGAACTGAGATGTTGCAGGACTTGACTTGAGTTGTTCTACTGCAAATCTACTGATGGCCCCTGGGTTTTGGCCACTGAGAGTGTGACATACAGTGTTGGACTGAATGGGCCATTGGACTGATCCAACATGGCTTCCCTTATGTTCTTATGTAAGACCAGCATCGCTACCCTCTGAAAGGATTATCATCTGCCTTTTAGCCCAGTGCTGCCTCCTCTGACTGGCAGTGGCTCTCCAAGGCTTGGGGAGAACAGCCTTTCCCAGCCCAAGTATCACATATCTTTTGCATGCCAGAGACAGAGAACATGGGTGCCCCACAAACAAACTTCCATCACTGAGCTAAGGACTCTCCAAGTATTTCTCAACCTGGACCTGGCAATCCTAATCCTAATTTTGACGCACAAACTGTCTTCTTCCCAGTCACAGTTGCCCTGACCTTCATAACAAAGGTGGTGAGGTTTAGTAGGAAGGGCTTCATAAGGTTTTCATGCTCAGGAAGAGTTGGTATTTGGGGGGTGGGGTGTTGTTTGTTTGCTTTGGTAAGACACCTAGGCTCTGGAACATCCTCCCCAAGAGGGCCTGTATCAGCCCTTTTGTTTTGGGGCATCCTGTGAAAACTTGATTGCTCCAACCAGCAGGGCTATTTTGGGGCAGGAACGAAGTTCTGGCTGGCTCCCAAGTTGGCCACGCCCAGCAGGAACTTATTAGCATAATAGGTCACACCCAACATCAGAAACTTATTATGATTGGCTACATTAGGGGTGTGTGGCCTAACATGCAAAAGAGTTCCTAATACAAAAAAAGCCCTGGGTTTTGACAACAAACAAGGTAAACAAATTAAGAAGCAAAAGGTGGGTGTGGCTGGATGACCACACTTCTGGTAACATGGGGTGTGGCTTAATATGCTAATGAGCTATGCTGTCAGGGGTGTGGCCTAATATGCTAATGAGTTCCTGCTGGGCTTTTTCTACAAAAGAAAGCCCTGCCAACCAGTATTTGGTATAGACTGATTTGGGGTTAGGGTCACCAGCTCTATGTTGGGAAATTCCTGGAGACCTGGAGTTGAGCCTTGAGAGTGTAGGGTTTGGGAAAAGCAGGGACTTCACAGGGGTATAATGCCATAAAGCCCACTGCCCAAAGCAGCTGCTTCTCCAGGGGAACTGTTATAATTCTAGGAGATTTTCAGGCCCTGTCGGGAGGCTGTCAGCCTTAGGTTGCTGGATTCTGTTTCTTGGCTGGTCCTTGCTGTCTGGGGTTCTCCTTTGCTTTGTCTTATTGACTGATATTGTGTGCATGTCATTTGCTGGTTAAGTCTCTTTGAAAGGGTCTCTTGGTCAGAAAGGCATGGTGAAAAACAGGTAAATAAAACAGGTAAGAAGGTGAGGAGATTCCCTTCATGCTGAGATGGAGGCAGTTATTCTGACTGCCCCTCCATGAAAACAGGTGTGTATATATATATATATATATATATATATATATATATATTTGTGGCAGAAAACCGAATAAGACATAAAGGCTGCGTTCAGACGGCCAGTCAATCGCGCCATGAGCCCTCCTAAAATTTTATCCCGATTTTTTAATCCAGCCTAGCACGACCAGACACCCCCCCATGAAATAGCCTCACCGCGCGTTGTTCCCACCGTGATTTGTCTACACGGCATCCACCGAGGATTTTTTTTAAAAAAGTTTTGTACATTCGCATAGGCAAGGCTGCGCCTCCTTGGAGAACTGAGGCGATCGCGGAGGGTTTTCAGCAAAGTCCCGGTCCTCCCCCTTGCCATCATGATCAATGGAGGGACTATTTTGCAAGTTAGAACAGTCCTTCCCCCCCTCCATCTCCCTTCGCGGTAACGTCTTGTCCCTAAAAGAAATAAGCATGAATATTACATTCCTCGTAGCGCTTATCGCTGAATGCGTTTCCTCATTAAAGCGCACATGGGGTTTCAATTTTTTAAAAATCGCGCCCCCGTCGGCTCGGTCTGACGTCAGACCAAGCCGACGGGAGCATCGCGTGCTAATGGAGTGACCAGACGGAAGAAAGTCTGCAGTTGTTGCGCGGGTAAGCGAAAACCCTACATTGAAACTGCTACTTTTTAAATCAGGATTGGAGGCGCAGCAGAACGGGATGCCTATGGGACCGGAATATTTCGCAGATGTTTCTGTCTGGTCGTGCATTTTTGATCCGCAAGGGAGTCGTTCCTATGGCAGATCAAAAGATCCGTCTGAACACACCCAAAGTTCTAAGCACAATTGCAATACATATAAAAACTCTGTTGAACCTAGTATAGGCTTAGAAAGCAAGAACCTTTCTTAAAGCAAATGCTGCCACCATGTGAATACTGAAGAAATGTGCATGTGAAGAATAAAATTTACAAAAGTGGGCAGCTCTTTAAAAGAATT
Source organism: Gekko gecko (assembly GCA_029375565.1). Lineage (NCBI taxonomy): Eukaryota > Metazoa > Chordata > Lepidosauria > Squamata > Gekkonidae > Gekko > Gekko gecko. The sequence continues at coordinate 110,751,921 of JAPDNY010000010.1, read as the reverse complement.
CAGAAGAAAAAGAACAGTCATACATGCAAGGCTTAAATTGCCTTTGAGAATCCCTTGTGAGATTTCTCTGAATGTCTCAATATTTTTAATGCATCATTTATTTATTTATTTATTCATTCAAATTTATACCCTGCCCTCCCCACCGAAGCAGGCTCAGGGTGGCTTACATAAAAATAAAACACATAAGTAACAATTATGCAATCATAAAACCTTCCAAAACCATACAAAATTATAATATTATAATATAAAGCGCTAGCAGGATCTATAAGTCAGATATTTGTGATATGAACCAGTATTCTGGCTGGAATGGCTTCTGACGTCACATCATTTTATAGACATAATATATAATAATGTCTTCCCTGGTTGTAGTGCTGAATTCTAAGTTGCTCTGTGTTTTGGGAAAGACGGAGTACAAACAGAATTGAAATAAATACATAAACATTACAAACCAATTAAGAAAAGGATTGTTTTAAGTTTCATATGTGAAAATGCCCACAGAGGCTGTGTGGGGTTCTAGGGAAACAAATGGATGATTTAGCAGCTCTGTGGGGGCCAGTGTGTGTAGTAGTTACAGTACAAAGTACAAAGTTAGACCAACAGCGTTTAATTCTGAGTATTGTTGGAGAAGCAACAGCCTGCTAAGAGTCTAATTACTGTAAATACTGCTGAAAGAGTAGTTTAGTCCACTTGTACACTAAACACAACATGTCTATGTAACCCAGAATTGATGTAGGCACATCAGGGACATTGTGGGGGGCACTCTGGTTTTTGGGCAACACTCTATGGGTGCGTTCAGACGCGCCGTTTGAGCCGTTTTCAGCACGGCTCAGAAACGGCTTTTCCCTGCACGTTCACACACCCAACATCTGCCCACCGTCCCCAGCCGTCGCTTTCTGGAGCAAACCCCCTTTGAAACGGAGTATTTTGGCACCACTTACCCAAGCGGTGTTTTCCATGATTCTCCGTTTCAAGCCGCACTTTTCCCTGTCTGATCGCTCCATCCAGCCACTTCCGGGTGCTTCAACCCCCCCCTCTGGGAAGCTGCCTCCAGCTTCCGGTTTTAGTCCTCCATTTTTTTTTTCCCCTTACCGGTGTGCGCTTGAGCGGAGCTCCGCACTTAGGTTAAAAAAAGAAAAGGTTTACTGGTGCCTAGTTTAGGCATTTAGAGGAGTCCGGGATCTCGGGGAGGCCATTTTTAAAAGGACTCTTCCTTTAAACTTTAAAGGGACCTGTTGAGCTCGCTCTTCTTCGCACCGGCCAAACTTCCTGTTCGGGAGAGGGCTGCCTGTGCGCATGCTCAAAGGAGAGGGGGAAACCCCTCCCACCTGCAGGAGGACGGTGGGGCGCTCGGAAGGAGGAGGTGAGTCTGAGCGCGATTCTCCAGTTTAAAAAAAACACGCATCGTGCCGGAGCAGTTTAAACCGCTCCAGCACGCTGTCTAAACGCACCCACTGAGTTGAATCTAATTCTACCATAGAGTTCTGCCCAAGAACCAGAGCATCACCCCCTGACGTGCCTACATCCCTGCTGGGTTACGTAGGTACATCACAGTGCTCTTCCTGGCTCCCAGAAAGTTCTCCCCTTCCCCGCTGGCACATCGTTTGGACCTGGCAACTCTAAACCCTAATCAGGTCTGCTAACATTAGGCTTTCCCAATTAATATCTAAAGGAACATAATACATTTTACAATTGGTCCCTAACGGGAATGTTTTAAAAACATGACAGAAACTTTTCTCCCCAAACATTACCATGTACAGCTCCAGAGGGGCTTAAATTTCCTTTAATATCAGTTGGATTTTCAGGAATTACCTGGTGAAGTGATTTAGCTCCATACTATGAAAAGCTGTAAGGCCCATTTCCACGTTTCAGCTGTCCTGTCCTGTCCTGTCCTGTCTATTCGGCTATCCTCAACCAGAGCCAGGGCTTTTTTGGCCCTGGCTCCAGCCTGGTGGACCTCTCTGTCAAGCGAGACCCAGGCCCTGTGGGATTTGATGCAGTTTTGCAGGGCCTATAAAACAGAGATGTTCTGTCAGGCCAGTGGTTCAAGACAACAATGGTTTTCTATCTGGGCTGACTTCCTTCCCTCCCTTCCCCCCTTCCCAATTCCTGTCTCCCTTTCCCCCTTGTTGTTATCCTCTGTTTACCTAACTGTATGATATCTATTCCCCCTTTAGAGAAGGGGCACTGTGTTGTGTTTCCCTGGTATGTGCCATCTTACTGGTGCCAGCATTATTGTAAGAGTTGTTTTAATTTATTAACACTGTCGTTACCCGCTTTGAGCCCTGTTGTGCAGGGGAGGGAGGGCTATTCATCTAATAAATAAATAAATAAATGTTAAGCCTTTGCTAAAGGGCTTCTGTTTTATGTTCATAACAACCCTGTGAGGTAAATTCATCCAAGAGAGTGGCCAAATTTCAAGTGGGGATCGGAATCCAGGGATGATTAGTCCTAACCAGTTACTTTAACCACTACACTATGCGGGCTTTCCAAAAGCATTCTGATTTGTACATCTCTACTTTATACATTTTAAGAGTGTTGGTCCCAGGTTTGACTCCACACTCATGCCATGGAAGCTCACTGGGTCACCTTGGGCCACAGTTACACACTCTCAGCCCAACCTACCTCGCAGGGTTGTTGTGAGGATAAAATGGAGGAGAGAAGAATGATGTAAGCCACTTTGGGTCCTCACTGGGGAGAAAAGTAGGGTAGGAATTAGTTTTTAAAAAAGTAGACTCCAGTCTTTATATTAGATTTTTTTCCTGTGTGCTATATTATCGTGCTTAATATTAACTTTATGCAGGTGCTTTTATTTTAGTAGATTATCAGGATGGGTCTATTGTTGTAAGGCGCCTTAAAGAAAAGCGCAGTATAAAGATATTTTAAACCAGCTAAAGAGCCTAACCAAAAGAGACTTAAAGCAGACTACTCACTAGTTGTGTCAACAACTGATCATTTAAATGCAGAGCTGAGGAGAAGACAAAGGCAGGCATTTGCAATGCAGTATGAGTGTTGTATTTGAATAACAAAGCCAACTGAAGCAAACCCCATGTTAACTCTTGTGAGCGAAAAACCTTTAGTTACCATATAAATGGAGAGAGTGGAATAACATATTCTCGGGGTGATATTAATTTGTTTTTTAAAAGATGCCGCTCTAAGCTGCATTCCTGGTAGTTGTACTAAATTTCTTTTTACCCAAGGTTGAGGGGTTCCACCTGTTGTTTTTTACAGTCTGCTTCTAGCCTGAGGACTTTTTTCATATCATTTTAGGCTGTGGGATGTAGTTTTTATGCTGCTTTACTGCGCCAACTTGTTTTAACTTATGTTGTTCTTATGATTTTATTGTGTTGTTTTTACTTTGTGAATCACCTGTGGAAAAGAACAGTTTACTGAGGGAAGGAGAGGAAAAGTAAAGGAGCTTGTCGTAGTGTTTCCCTCAGATATTCCCACAGCTTCGTCTCCCTAGGCCAAGAAATCCCCTTTAAGGTTGCCAGCTCTGGGTTGGGAAGATATGAGGGTGGAGCCTGAGGAGGGGTGGGTTAGGGGGAGGGGAGGAACACCAGTAGGGCACAATGTCATAGAGTCCGCCTTCCAAAGTAGCCATTTTCTCCAGGAGAACTGATCTCTGAAGTCTGGAGCAGTGTTCCCTCTAAGCTGAGTTAGTGTGAGCTAGCTCACAGTTCTTTAGCCTCCGGCTCACACATTTTTGTCTTAGCTCAGGAAGGATGGCTCTAGAGCAAACTAATTTATGCAGCAGGTAAATCACTCGCTCACAACTCTGATGCCAGTAGCTAACAAAGTAGAATTTTTGCTCACAAGACTCCACAGCTTAGAGGGAACATTGGTCTGGAGATCAAATGTAAACGCAGAAGATCTCCAGGACCAATTTGGAGATTGGCAACCTGAGCAGGAGGTGCCTGCCCTTTCTCCTCTCATGCCTCCCCCCATTCATTCTTCATGCACTTGCTTCAGGCGAGGTGATAGTTCAAAAAGATTGCATGGAAATGCTTGGATGTGGTGATATCTGAAATCCTGGCAGGAACTGTTTCCACCTCTGCCCTGGATGTGCTGTTGACTTTGTGGGTGTGCAGTAGCATAACTGTACTGTTAAAGAAGGACTCTTATGTGCCCAGCACACACACACACACAAAGAGAGAGGCACATTTCTTTATTCTCCAATTAAAAAACTATGAAATAGTAGGCAGAGGATTTCCAAAATAAAACTTCTCAGGAGAGATGCCTAATTTCTGTTACCCCCACACACTGGTTACCACCACCCCCTTAGTACCAGAGAATACATTGCTCCACATCACATCCTCACTCTCAACCCCCTTCACTGAGGTGTATTTTTTCTGATTTTTATTAGTTGAGTGATATCATCAGTAAGTTGAGTATACTTTGTAATTCGACACAAGCATTTTACTGTGTTAGGGACCGTTCACCTATGAAACAACATCTGCTTTCTAAAGCAATAAAAGTATTCTAAGCAGGTATCATACGGCTGTGTTTTAGGGGCTGTCTTCCTGGGCTGTTTAATTTAAAAATTAAGTACCAACTCATAGATACTGTAAAAAAACCTAAAGCCTGCTTTTCTTCTATTGGTTTATTCTGGGTTTCCCTACTACAGAAGATCTCCCAGAATTAAAACTGATCTCCAGGTGTCAGAGATCAATTCCTCTGAAGAAAATGGCGGCTTTGGAGGGTGGGCTGTACAGCATTGCACCCTGCTGAGGCCCCTCCCCTAGCCCCAACATCCCCAAGCTGCCCCTCCAAAATTTACAGGAATTCCCCAAACTGGGCACAAAATCTGGGCTGTTCATAATAAGTCTGTTCCCCCATACAAGATTGTTTGTGCTCTTCAAGAACCACTATCCCTCGTCCACTTTGAGAATGTGATTGAAGGTTCCCCTATAAAATGACTCATCTTGCTGGAGCCAGGGACAGGAGACCGTCTCAGGCCTCTGATTTTAAAATCTGATAACCGTCGCCCAAGTACTTACTAACCCATTATTTATTGCTCTATTACGTTATAAATGTATGAATTTTACTACAGCAGATTAGATAGTGGAAGGCTTGCACAATTTACACCATTAGCTTCAAAAGTGATCAGCGTTTTTTCTCAATGACGCATCACACATTTCTAGGGCACACTCGTGGCAAAATTTAAATCGTGCTGATTTCAGTGAAAAAGAACTTTGTACTCAGCTGTTTTGACTTGAAGGTGCTTCATCAGGGGTGGTTTGTGAACTTTGTGATTTGTTAGCTGTTGTAGATTTTCCAGGCTGTACGGCCGTGGTCTTGGCATTGTAGGACCTGATGTTTCGCCAGTAACTGTGACTGGCATCCTCAGAGGTGTAACACAGAAAGATGAAGTACTCTCTGTGTCAAGGTGAGAAGAAAAATGGTAGGCAGGTGATTTATATCTACTCAGGAAGGTGGGGTAGGGCTGAGTCAATTGTTTTGTAGAAGTTCCCCAGACTGTGAACATGCTAATGAAGGAGCTTTCCTGAGGAGGTTCTTTTGCATATGGTTTCCTGAGGAGCTTTCTTGAGGAGGTTTCCTGTTTCCTGAGGAAGTTCTTTTGCATGTGGAATGGCTGTTGAGATTCTAATCCTATCTGTAGTGCTGTTGTCAGATGTAGAGCTTTTTGTGTTTTTTAGGACAGGAAACCATGCCCTATTTATTTTTAAACTCTCTTCTTTCCTGTTGAAATTGTGTTTATGAATTTCAGTGGCTTCCCTGTGTAATCTGACATGATAACTGGAAGTGTTGTCCAACCTTTCAGTGTCTTGGAACAAAATATTATGCCCTGTTTGAGTTAGGCTATGTTCAGCCACTGCTGATTTTTCAGGCTGGTCCAGTCTGCAATATCTTTCATGTTCTTTTATTCTTGTCTGAATGCTATGCTGTGTGGTCCCGATGTAGACCTGTCCACAATTTGTGGTTTGTGTTAGATAGCACTGCCAGTTCCTCTATAGCAGGAGGCCATGACCAGCAGCCTTTGCATTGGTAACAGGAGGAAAAACAGTCATTGCCATCTGCACTGGGACCTCACTTCCTGGGAAAATCTGGAAGTGGCCTTAGGTAGCTCTAGGAGTTGCTAGACATGCTGTGGTTTTACCATAGATACCATGGAAGTGAAGCCATGCCGCAGATAAAGATGTGTGTGTCTCACGTTCCCATCCCCAAAGTTCCTGCCAGTTGCCAGGCACAGTGTAGGAACTCTAGTGCAGAGCCTATGAACCATAAGAGTGGTTTACTCTCTTTTCCACTTCAACCTATTCTACTACACACACACACCCAAATTCCTGAACAGACTATTTGCTTGTGCTGGTCACTGTAGAATCCAGACCCAGGCCTGTAGCTACGGTGGTGCATTTTGGGGCCATGCCCCTTAATTAAAAACCAGGTCCCACAAATAGCCATGCCAGAAACCTTAAATTAATTTGTGTGTTTCCCAAAGGCTCATAGAAATGCTTTTGAAAGACTCACCGTGACCTCGGTGGTATACAGCAGGACTGAGCTAGCAGAAACGGGGGTTGTTGGAGATGTATTGAAGGTGCCACTCTTGTGTGCCCTTCTATGCTTTCTTGACCTGTGGAAGAGAACTCAAAAGGCATTTCAATGCCTTCTGAAGGCAATGAAATGCCCTCTGAGCTGTTTTTTCCAAAAAACTGACACGGTCTCTGCCCTGTCCCTTGAAAGGAAGGGCTAGAAACAGGCTTGGAGCCTCCCCCTTTGAAGACAGGCATTCAGATTAATTTAAGTGTAATTTAACTACCCCCTTAAAAATTTAAATACCCCCCAAACAAAAATATCCTGGCCATAATGTGTTCCTGAACAGTAGTCCCCAAAGAACAGAATTAAAATTGCATGTGTAAGTTTTTCTGACAATGAAAAAGGTAGGAATTCCATCGTTTCATATGGGATCATTTTGGAAGTGCCAAAAAGAAAAATGAGGCTGCCACAGTAAAGTTTAAATAATCTAGAGTTTCACTGAGTATGAATAAACACAATTAAGAGTCACGTTACTGCGCATGTTTGGGTTTTTAACCATTTGTTTCAGTTACGCAAATATCCACAGCTATTTAATCTCCACCTGTCTTGGAGCTATTAAAAATGAAGGGCTTCTCTCCATGGCACAATATGGCCAGCATCCAGGAAGAGAAAGTAGTTTGGCCTGGTCTTGTGTGTACTGCACAGTCTGTTTGCATGCAATTTTAAAGATGCAGTGAAGGTGTTTGGAAATTTTAGTGCTGGAAGACAATAGATTTAATTAGGAAGTCAATATTCCATATTTCAATTACTATTGTGTGCCAATGTTAACATTTTAACAGCTTCTGTGTTTTGCTCCAGGGATGTCAGCTGGAATTACTGCTCATCTCCAGACTACAGAGATCAGTTCCCCTGGAGAAAATGGCTGCTTTGGAGGGTAGACTCTATGGTATTGTACCCCACTGGGGTCCCTGTCCTCCGGGGCTCCATCCTCAATCTCCAAGAGTTTTCCAACCTGGAGCTGGCAACCCTATCCCTCACACACACCCCGCCAATGGCTGGGGGGACCTGGCAACCCTATGTTGCTCATAGGGTTTGTTTCAATAATTCAGGTAAGGATTAAAGGCAAGTATCATTATACCTTTTTTCTATAAGCCCGTGGTAGTCCCTCCGCAACTCATGGAAGCCACATTCATAATTTTGTGGTTGTTGTTCAGTCGCACAGTCGAGTCCGACTCTTTGCGACCCCATGGACCAGATCTTGCCAGGCCCTCCTGTCTTCCGCTGTCCTCTGAAATTGCTCAGTTTCATGGACAGTAACATTCATAATTACCATCAACCAAAAGAGCCACATTTCTTTTCATATCTGCCCTGAGGCTGCACCTCAGGAAGCCTTGTACTTTACCTGTTCTTCTGGTGGCAACCATTTTGAAGTGGGAACTACCTGCCAACGACAAGCCTATCAGGCAAAGGCCTTGCCCACTTTTCTGAAACATGGGGCAGGAGCCACGTTGGCAGTAGGGTTGCCAGGTCTTACTTTTGTTCTGGTGGAGGAGTCCTGGCCCCTCTCCTGGACATCGTTGGCACATGCGCGATGATGTCACCTGGAAGTGATGTCATCACATTGAGCACGTTGGAGGCGGGGCCACTATTATTCAAGGGAGAAACATAGTTTTCCCTGTGACGATAGAATGTCCCCCCTGCAACCTGCCTTTGGGTGACGTCATTGTGCTGGGCACGTTCCTGAGATACCAGCACTTTGGGGGTGGGGTTCCACCCAGCTGCCGGATCCGGGCTGGAGGGTGTTATGTCCTGAGATCAGGAACAGGCGTCAGCCATAGGCTGCCAAGCTTCAGTCCTGAGAACAATAGGGACTAGGCTCCTGAATTTGGAGTAAGGAGCCAATATGGACACTGGCGGGAAATTTGAACCCGCCAATAGAACTATGGGGCGTTCCCCACCCCCACAATCTACATAGTTGGCCTCTGGCCGTTGTTATTTGTCTTTGCTTGTGTGAAGTACTATTAAACATGTCTTTGCCTGTGTTGTGGTCCGAGTCCTGATGTATGGAACCCAGTACTTTACAGTGGTGACAAAGGTGGGATTCCGTTGAGTCGGGCCTCGATTGCACTAGCACCGAGCATCATTCCAGTCAATACTGCTCAGCATCGCTCCCGAGCAACTCATTGTACCTGGGCATTGCATTGCTCTCAAGCTCTGTGCAGCATCCAGCATCCTGGACACCGCTCCCGCAATGCGCTCGAGTCATAGCCACAACTCGTGGAAGCCTCGACAAGTTCGATCCTTCCCGTCCCAAAGTTTGGGACTCTTGGATGGATCAACTCATGTGCTACATAAAATTCAACAAGTTAACCAACGCCGGGAAATGGAGAGCACTCCTCCTCAGCTCCTGTGGAACCAACACCATCTGCCTCGCCAAGAGTCTCCTGGTTCCCCCATCCATCCTGGAGTGTTTGTTCGAGGAAATCATAGAGGCCCTCAACAACTACTTCAGCCCAAAGCCGATCTTCCTTGCTAGACGAATGGGGTTCCAGGGTCGAGTGCAGGCCCACGGGGAATCCGCTGCGGCCTATATGGCCGCCCTGCGCGCCCTCGCGGTGGACTGCTCTTTCCTGAAGGTGGCAGATAACCTATTGACACAATTCGTGTGGGGGTTATTGGCCGCCAAACTGCGTAGGAAGATGATCAGGAACCACCAGATCACCTTGGAAGAGGCCATGCAACTTGCCATCGTGCACAAGGCATCTCATCAGGAGCACCCGTCCACAACAGCTCATCAGCTCGGAATGGGGTACAGCCCAGAAAACTCGGATGCCGAAGAGGTCTGCTCCATCCAGCAACCACGATGCTGCCAGCCACAAGGGCCCCTGACCAGCAGCCACACGGGTAAGGCCTCCACCCACTCCCCCTGTGCCAGCTGTGGGGAGGCTCATGGGAAGAAGACATGCTGGTTCAGAGACGCGACCTGCCACGCCTGCAGAAAACAGGGCCATCTTGCCAAGGTCTGCAGGTCCAAGGGCCCCCGGAACACACAAGCTTCCACTCTGTCTCGCCGCCAGGCTGTTGCCACACATGAATCCACCTCGGAGACCACCGATCTCTACCACCTCACCGACCAGCCACTTCAGGTATTGCACTTCCCTAACCTATCCTCCACCCCAAAGATCCAAGTACAAGTCAGGATCGAGGGGTCCCCCTGCTCCATGGAAGTGGACTTGGGGTCTGCGGTGTCCATCATTTTCGTGGACACGCTAACACAGCTTTGCCCATCGGGGGGACCCCCTCTGCAGCCCTCGCCCCTAAGCTTGGTGGATTTTCAGAAAAATCCAGTACCCATTAGGGGGGTCGGAACTTTTCAGGTGCAATATGGACACTTTGAGGGCAACCTGGACTTGGTAGTGGTGGAGGGCAACCTTGTAAGCCTTCTGGGCCGGGCTTGGTTTGAGGTACTGGGTATAACCATAGGGGGGGTGAATAAATGCTCACTGAGGGACTTTGGGGAGGTCTGCTGGGAATTCTCCGAGGTTTTTAACGGGATGCTGGGCTGTTACAAGGGGCCCCCAGTGTCATCACAGTTAGACCCAACCATTGCCCCCATCCGTCGGCACTTCCACACGTTGCCCCTCTCCTTACGGCCAAAAATTGAAGCCAAACTAGACCAGCTGGTGGCCCATGGGGTGCTAGAGCCAGTTGCCAACTCCCTGTGGGAAAGATGCAGAGATCGAAACATGGGTCAGGGGGTGCAAAAGTTGTCAAGAAGTCCACCCCAACCCCTCCGAGCACCCCAACACACAAACCCTGGTCCCAGCTACATTTGGATTTCGCTGGGTCATTTCAAGGCCTCCTATTCCTAATAACTGTAGATTCTTACACCAAGTGGATAGAGATCAGCCCGATGTCCACTACCTCATCCAAAGCAGTAATTAGGTCCCTCCACAGGATCTTTTCCATCCACGGCCTACCGGACACAATCGTGTCAGACAATGGGGCTGCCTCTACTTCGGCCAAGTTCCAGACATTCCTACAAAGAAACCTTATTAGGCACATTCGATCTTCCCCCTTTCACCCTGTGACAAACAGCCAGGCAGAAAGGATGGTCCACACGGCTAAGGAAGCCCTAAGCCGCATAATGGATGGGGATTAGGAGTTCTGGCTCGCCCGCTTCCTCCTCACCCAGCGAACCACCCCAAACCCCATCTCCGGACACAGCCTGGCCGAGCTGCTGATGGGCCACTGTCCCGCGACCCTCTTGGACCGGCTCCACCCTGACTGCGCTCCCAATTCCCAAAAGCTGGTCGAAGACAGGGAGGCACCTAGGGGGTTCTTCCCGGGGGAACCCATGTATTTTTAAAACTTCAGAGCAGGTCCCCAATGGCTGGCTGGGCGTATCCTTAAACCCGCCGGACCCATTTCCTATGAGGTCGTCGCTGACGGTGACAGGGTACTATGGAAATACATCGACCCACTACGGCGGTGACAAGACCCAGATGTGGGGGTGGCTGCTCCACAAACCAACAACCTCGAAGTCCCCACTCCAGCACCTGAATAGCAGCCCTCAACCACAGAGGGGCGAGAGCCTGTACCCCAAGGGGAAGCCAGTCCGGCTGCAGGGGACACAGAGAGCCCACTGCCACAGCCTCAGCAGTCACAGCCATCACCACCCCCGGTTCCAGTCGCCGAACCTCGGCCTGACGGCCGCCACTGACCTAGTGCTGGCCTCCAGAAGGTTGCTCAGAGAGCACTGGGCCCTAGCCCATCTAAAGGACTACGTCACATAAGAGGGACAGAACCATGTGGGGAGGGGTGTTATTTCCTGAGATCAGGAACAGGCATCAGCGAGACGCTGCCAAGCTTCAATCCTGAGAATAACAGGGATTAGGCTCCTAAATTCAGAGTAAGGAGCCAATAGGGACATTGGCAGGAAATTTGAACCCACCAATAGAACTATGGGATGTTCCCCCCACCCCCGCAAGTATATAGTTGGCCTCTGGCTGTTGTTGTTTGTCTTTGTTTGTGTGAAGTACTATTAAACGCGTCTTCGCCTATGTTGTGGTCTGAGTCCTGATGTATGGAACCCAGTACTTTACAGTGGGTAAAGGGCCCATCAAGTGGGCAAACCCCTGCCCCCCCTCCGGGGGACCTGGCAACCCTAGTTGGCAGGGTTGCCAAATCCAGTTTGGGAAATTCCTGGATTTGGGGGTAGATCCTGGAGAGGGCAGGGTTTGCGGAGCAGAGGGGCATCAGTGGGTGTCAGGTTCAACAGCAAGCAAGTCCAGGCAGTCTTCACAAAGAAAGATATGCTTTATTAGAATACAAGTATGTTGCCACTGGTAGCAGAGTTATTGTCAGGAATACCCCACCAGGCATGAAAGCCTACAGATATAGTATGATGCATTAGCTCAACTAGCAAATGAAAACTGAGCGCGCGTGCGGGAATTCTCCTGGCGGGAGTTTACATAATGAACGGGAGAACAGCCCCCTCCTTCCCACTATCAAAAGGCAAGAATATTTCCACCGGCTGGGAAGACATGCCTTCGCCTCTTGTTCAAGGCCACGTAGATAGCAGTCGGCGGCAGAGAGTTCTCCCACAGTTTCAGCAAAGCAAACTATGCGCATGTGTGCAATCTAATTAAAACAAACAATGGAAACAGTGTCTAAGGCAAGACAAGTGAAACATGGCAGTTTATCTGACAGTGGGCTATAATGCCATAGAGCGGGAGTGCCCAAACTTTTTGAGCCTTTGGGGGCACTTTTGGGTAGGGTTACCAGCTCTGGATTGGGAAATCCCTGGAGATTTTGGGGACGGAGTCTGAGGAAGGTGGGGTTTGGGGAGGGGAGGGACTTCAGTGGGGTGTTAACACCATAGTGCCCACCTTCCACAGCTGCCATTTTCTCCAGGGGAACTGGTCTCTGTCGCCTGGAGATCAGTTGTAATAGCGAGATATCTCCAGCCACCACCCAGAGGTTGGCAACCCTGCCTTTGAGATTCTGACTCCGTGTGGAAGTGGCTGCTGTAGGAGACTGAGGCAGCCAAGAAACGGCTGCTGCAGTTTACCTTCAGACACACAGCGGAGATCCTTGTGCCGTGCTGGCAGCTGCTGCCAAAGCAACGTTTTAAAAGATCTGCACAATCAAATCGCCAGTGGTCAGTCAGAAGCCTTGCTGGGCAAAAGCCCCACCTGGCCTCATCCGCTTTCTAAAAACAATTAGTGGCACCAGGAAAATTGCCCATGGGCACCACCATTGGGGACCCCTGCCACAGTCTACCTTCCAAATCAACCGTCTTCTCCAGGGGGACCTCTCTCTGTCACCTGGAGATCAGTTGTAATTCTGGCAGATCTCCAGGCCCCACCTGGAGGTCGGCAACCCTATGAAAAGTGTTTTTTAAAAAGCCACATGTGGCTCTTGAGCCACTGAGTGTCACTGCTGTGTCATCGACCATGCTGTCCTTGTTCATGGAATTACAAATGTCGTCAGACAGCACAGTGTAAGCTGCACACTACTGTTTGAGTAGATTTTTTACTCTTTACTATTTCTTACATATTGATTTTGAAAATCTCTGTTCTTTCCCTTTGCATTGCAGCAGTTATCACTATCTAATAGAGGGGGACTGGCCTCTGCGTGGATAGGCTAATCGGTCATGGTAAAATCCTAGGTGCTATTAAAAAAAATGGGGGGGATAGGGTTACTAGTGATGTTTGCACATGCACAGCTGTTGCAGGGGAGAAAGCCAGGGTTCATGTGACGTCAAAAAAATGAGTTGCAACCCATACTCCCCTGCTGAGGTAAGCCCAGCTTCCTCCCACGTTTGGAAAGCCAACAGGCATACCAGTAAACAAATCAGATTCTGATACAATCACGGCTCTTCTTCTGTACATCTAGATGGACCTGATCAGGGCTTCTTTTCTAAAAGAAAAAGAGGTGCCAGAACTCTCAAGAGGGAAATGAAGTTTTCAGTCTGTATACTGAAAACTTATGCACTTTTAAACATTTTTAAAAGAATTTTGTCAAAGAGGTTCTGGAACTTTGTTCCAGCACGTTCCCCCAGAAAAAAAGCCCCTGTTTCAATAACTGAACCAACCAGAACCTGCTGGTACCTGAATTCACTCACTTTTTTCATGTAGTTCATATAAATGTATATTAACATTGGATTAATATTCAGGGGCTTGCACTTTAATGCTGCTTAGATCTCATACTTTTGATGGCTCCAGGCCTTTCCAATTAAAAAGGGGTGAGTCTGTACTGGTGCATATTCTGGGTTTTGTTTATGGTGATGTGTTGCTTATTGAAATTAACACCAAACTGTTTCCTTTAAAAAAATTCTTTTCAGATTCGTAAGACATTTGACTATAGGACTGGTATTTCAGGCAGGTTTGGTTCAGTTTTACTGGCAGAGTACAGGTTTTTCAGAGGCAGTATCGAAATACAGAGTAAGTAATATTAAATCATCTTGAATGTAATGATGGTTCATAGAAATTATGAAGACAGAAACTCATACGCAGATTTATCTATGGTGTTTGGGATAAGATGACTACCTACTTCATAAACTTATAAATCAGGCTGTCTCACTATAATTGCTGTGGCAGAATTGTTTGGAGTTTAATATTTATGTAGCTTATTATCCCACAAGACTAGTCACTGTAGTAAAACATTAACCAGGAGCTTAAATAGTTGTTTTCCTCTACGCCATTTGATTGAACAGATATCTTTCAAAGGACAGAGAGATCAGCACATTTTAAGTACTTTTAGTCTACTCCACGGTCTTCTAAAGCTGCTTTAGGTAACGCAATTTATTTCTCGAAATAAGCCAGTCTGAGATTAGTAAAACAATCACTGGGTTTATTAATATCTGACTTACTGATTACATTGGCAGTTCTGGTTTTAAAACCCAACTAGCCTCTGTTAGGCAAAAAAGGTAGCATAGAAATAGAGTAAACAATTCCAAATATCTTCTCCTAAAGTGTTAATATCAAAATATTATTTTCATCTGTCTATTGTATCTGGAAGGCTAAGATGTGTTGACTTTTTCTGTACTTTATAGATACACTATATTTTTTGTAAACAGTTTTTTTTCCAGAAAATAGAGAACTGCTACATTTGCAGCTTGGGGATTGTGTAGCTAATGTTAAAGTCTTCAGTGTTGATGTTTCACTGACAGCAGTTCCTATATTAATAACTGTCTCTAGGTGGGGATCACACAAATACCAGATGCTTATAAAGAGATGATCTTATCTCTCATTGTTGATGGTTATTGAATTATAAAAAGTGACTGAATTTGAATGGGGATTAAGAAATCATATTGCAATATACTTAAGTGACTTGCTTTATTGCACTCCTTAGATCACTCCTGAGATGTATAAAGGAATATTAATATAAATTAGGGTTGCCAGGTCCCCCCTGGCCACCAGCGGGGGATGGGGGGGGGCAGGGTTGCCAGATCCAGGTGGGGAAACTCCTCGAGATTTGGGGATGGAACCTGGGGAGGACTGGGACCTCAGTGGGGTACAATGCCACAAAGTCCACTCTCCAAAGCATCAATTCCCCCCCCCGGGGAAATGATCTCTGTAGTAGGAAGATGAGCTGTAATTCTGGGGGATCCTGGAGGCTGGCATCCCTAACAAGATAAAAAACAAAACAAACATGATAAATATGTTGTCAAAGGCTTTCATGGCCAGAGTTCCTTAGCTGTTGTAGATTTTCCAGGTTGTCTGGCCATGGTCTTGGCATTGTAGGACCTGACGTTTCGCCAGTAGCTGTGACTGGCATCCTCAGAGGTATAACACAGAAAAATTGAGTACTCTCTTGTTAATTTCCCACTACTTGCTGCGTGGCTGCATTTTGCCTCACAGCTTCACCCGACTTCCCCCGTGTTCTCTCGATCCTCTTTTTCAAGAAGACACAGGGGAAATTGGGTGAAGCTGTGGGGCAAAATGCGGCCGCACAGCAAGTAGTGGGAAATTGACACATAGAATCGGGGGGGGGGGACAGTAAGACTGGAGACTCAGAGTTCCTCCCGCATTCCAGAATAGTGAAAGATGTCTTCCCCCCGCCCACTCACAACTATGGCAGGGTTACCTGACAATGATCAAGAGCTAGAAAATAGTTGACCATTTTCCATGGTGACAAATCTGCCCCTCCCTGTACCGGTACACAAAGCATGAGAGGATTCCTGAACAACAACCCCCACCCAACAACCCTACAAGGTTGCCATAAGTCAGCTTTGACTTGACAGTACTTTACGCACACTCCCAGGCTCGCCCTATCCAATTAACGCTTTGTAAGCAAAAGAGAAAAACACATATGTGATGGTTTCATGTAATTGTTTGTGAATCTTAAATATGGTAATTAATGGATGTTTCACAATCCTCTGTAATACATTTGAGCACCGATAAGATAACCATGATGGTGATGGTGACTGAGGCCGGAGATGCTGTTCTGGGCATTTTCACATGTTATGCTTAGATTGCTTTTGCATTTCTTAACTTTGAGCAGCCCAGAGAGTTAGGGGGGCGGGGGCTGGATGGATGGAAGTCAGGGGGCTTGGCCCCGAAATGCCCCACTGTAGCTGCAGGCCTGAATACAATATGGTTAGAATGTGTGTTTGGTTTTAAAATGTCTGTTTTCTGCTTTTTAAAAAGAATATACTAGCATTCACATATGCACCCAAAAGTACAAAAGGTTTGAAAGGATGGTTGTAATTTGGTTTTTGCATTTCATGGCTGTAGGCTGTTTAAGGACTGGTTCAAGTGTTACAAATTCACGATAGTAGACATGTGGCCCCAAGACTTTGGATAAGATGTACACCTGCCGCTCCTTGCTAGGAACCCAGTTTGCAGGCATGTGGGGCCCTGATTCTGAGGAGAAGTGTTCAAGTCATTTTCCAGATCAGAAACAGCCCCAGGGCTATATTTGCCCTTTGGGGAAACTTGCATGCTTATCTTATGGGGCAATTAAGAGTTACCAGGGCCGTTTTAGGTCAGGAAACCAGCATGGGTCTGTGTGCGTGTAATGGTTTTTTCCTGGATATGCCAAGGTCCCAATCCCAACCCGGTCCCTGCCATCTGATAATCAAGTTCTTAACACAGAAATCCAAACTCACATTATTGACAGTCTACACACCCATCACATGGACTTTGTAAGGTGTGAACAGATCCCCAAATTTTCCTAACCTTTTAAGCCTTGTTGTTGTTGTTTTTTACTATTCACAAATACTTGGGAGACACCTGGTGGCCAAATAGTAATGATGCAAAACTCATATGCAATTCTGAAGGCATGGGTGTACAATTAACCTCAGTATGGTGAGCTCATTTATTTATTTATTCAACTTATACCTTACCCTTCTCACTGAAACTCAAGGTGGATTTAAAAGGAACTCATTGGTGCTTGGGGAACAACAGTGGGAGGGCTTTTGGAGTTCTGGCTCTGCTGGTTGGACCTCTGGATGTGACAGGGTGTTGGACTAAATGGCACATCCAACATGGCTTCTCTTATGTCCTCATGTTCTTATAACACATATATTGTCTGATAATTTCTCTAACAATCAAATCACGGGTATAGTGGCTTCTTTTTTAGCCGCGGTGATTAGGAAAACAAATTTCCCTGAGTTTATGTAGCTTACTGCTGATAACTGTTAAGCATGTATATACTAATTTGACAATTTTAAGTTTGTGTCCTTTTTTTTTTTTGCTGAAATGATTGATTTGTTATTATTTCCCTGTTTTTAGTGCTGGTCACCTGTTCTTATTTTGCATTGATGCTACGGCTTTTGCTAATGCAATAAAGTTTATAACACATATGGAAAACTGTCAGTATACCTAACTCTCAACATGGGCAAATCTGTGGATACTTAAATCCAGAGACTGGAGCCGTGACTTATAGAGGTCAGATCTCTCTGCAAACCTGAAAAAGCTCCAGGTTTGCAAATAACATCTGAAACCTTTTTTAAAAAAATCACTGGGGGGTAACTCCCCTCCAATAGAAACAGCACCTGTAGCTTCAACAAATGTGTGCCGTCAGTGGCCACTGTGGGAGTTGCTAGGCAACCACAACAGTATCGCCAGCCTTGGTTTCTTTCAGTAAAAGGTGTGCGATGGAGGACCCTTTCCAGGGCTGCTTTGGCCTTTTGAGGGAAGACTCAGTGGGGCTAGGCCAGTTTGGTGTAGTAGTTAAGTGCATGGACTCTAATCTGGGAGGACCGGGTTTGATTCTCCACTCCTCCACTTGCACCTGGCTGGATGACCTTGGGCAAGCTGTAGTTCTGATAAGATCTGTTCTTGAAAAGAGCAGTTTCTGTCAGAGCTCTTTCAGTCCCACCTACCTCACAGGGTGTCCGTTGTGAGGAGGGGAAGGGAAAGGAGTTCTGAGACACCTTTGGGTAGTAAAGGGTGGGGTAGAAATCCAATCTCTTCTTCTTCTTCTGGGCCTGGCAGCAGCCACCAGGCAACTTGCTACTAGCAAGATGTATCAAGGATAGGCTGCTTGCTACTGTTCAACAGCAGCCATCACATAAAAAGCCAGTGTAGTTGTTAGTGTTTCACAGTAGGATGTTGGAGACCAAGGTTTGAATTCCTACTGTGCTGTGGAAGTTCCTTCGATGACCTTGGGCCAGTCACACATTCTTAGCCTTAGCTACCTCATGGTGTTGTTATGAGGATAAAATGGAGGAAAGAATTATGCAAGCTGCTAGGGGTCCCCGACTTCCCATTGTGTGGAAAAGCAGAGTATAAATGATGAAGTCAATAAATATGATAAAGACGGAGGGGAAATAAAAGATAGATTGGGAAAGGAGAAAAGAAAGCAGGGAAAAGTGAGGGTATAGGGGCTGCCAGGAGAAGGGAAATAGAGAATAGTGTGGGGAAGGAGATGCAGAGGAAAATCAGGTCCCCCCCACACAAAGTCCTTGCAGGTTCCTTTCTGTGTAATCGAGACCTACCTGGCCACCAGCACCACAGAACTGGGCTAGTGTTTTCCTGGGGAGAGGGAAGGAGGAAAAGCTGATGATGGGAGGAGCGCAATAAAGGTAGGTTGGCTGGTAGATAGGAAGAAAACAAGAAAACACAAAAGGGGGAGAGATTACTTGAGCTTTCAGGAAGAAGAAGATGATGAAGAAGAACTACTAGTACTACTATGGCTTGCCCAAGGTCATGCAGCTGGCTGCAAGTGAAGGAGTGGGGAATCAAACCCAGTTGTCCCAAATTAGAGTCCATGCTCCTAACCACTACACCAAACTGTAGTGAAAGTGAAAGAGGAAATAGGGAGGGGGAAATGAGATGCCCTTACAAGTCCTTGCATGTCCTCCACTTGTACCAATACTTGAATGCCTTGTAGTTATGAATGCTCTTCTCCACTGTCCAGGCGATAATTAAAATCAGATGCACTCACACTAGTACAGGGATTACTGTCAATCCCTCTACCTCATTCAGAGAACACCCCTCTGTTGCAGATTAGCACACAGATTGTGTATCTGGTTGCATCCACATATTATTACATACTACACTACAGCAATAGGAGGGGGATCGTGCTCCATTAGCAGGAAGCAGGGAAATTGCTTTTGCTCACACACTGCTTAGGATTCAAGCCATAGATGCCAGTTAAATTAATTTATGAGAAAATAACTGGCACTATCAGATGCCATGAAGGGCCTCTTGCTGCTACTGTAAACAGGGCATCTAAGCCATGAGATATCCAGGAGCAAATCGTTGCTCAGAATACTGTTTCCTGAGCTCTCTTATAGATCTAATTCTAGTTTATAGAATCACCCTTGTTTACAAAAGCAGTTTATTTACTTTTTATTTATTTTATTTGTATCCCACCGTACCCTGCAAGCGGGCCCTGGGCGGCTCACAGCACACATATATAACCATTTAAATGATTAGAACATAATATACTAAAATATTAAAATTCAACTCTATATATAAATCACGAGATGGCAATAATACAGTTAGAGTGCTCTCAGAAAGCTTGGCCTTTGTATGTGTGCTCCTATATAGTGATATTTAGCAAGTGGCCAAAATTCCCACCGCTCAGCACATAAAAGTACCTGTGATTGGCACAGGTGGAAAGCCTGGAGAAATTTTAAAAATGCAAATGCAAAACATGCTTCAAATGTGGGTTATGTTGATGTCAGAGGAAGGGGCTTTTTTAAAAAAAACAACTATTTATTATTGGATATATTTCACATATTTAAAATTCCATCTTATAAATATCACATACCTTTTTCTTTTCTCCCCTCCCCCACAGTACAAGGCTTCCCGCAATGCTCTTACCCCCTTATAAACTCTATTATCTAATTACCATTAACAAAATATGTCACTTCCATTATCAAATTAGGTAACATTTTAACAATCTTATCATTCTTTTTCTTGTTTTCTCCTTAATAACTGTCAAAGCAAATCAATCTATTTTTAACATCCCAGTTTTTCTCAAGATAGTCTTTGAAATCTTTCCATTCTTCGAAAAATGCTTCATCTTCTTCATTATTAAGCTTTCTTGTCAATTTGTCCATTTCTGCCATAAAAAGCATCTTCTTAATCCATTCCCATGTTTCAGGAATCTTTTCTTGTTTCCAGAATTGTGCATAAGTCATTCTAGCTGTTGTGACCAAGTACCATAACAATGTTCTCTTGGTTACATTTAACTCTTCCAATTTAAGACCTAACAACAAAATTTGTGGATCTTTCTTAAAAGTACATTTCAGAATTTTCTGTATTTCATTATGAATCTCTGACCAATAACTCATGGCTTTATCACAAATCCACCACATATGGTAAAATGAGCCTTCTTTCTTTCTACATTTCCAACATTTGCTAGACATACTCTCATTTATATTAGCAATTTTCTTTGGGGTCATATACCATCTATACATCATTTTATAACAATTCTCTTTGACATTAACACAAGTTGAGATTTTCATTGGCTTTTTCCACAAACATTCCCATGATGCCATAGTTATTTCACTGTTTACATTTACAGCCCATTTAGAGGAAGTAGCTTTTGCCATGTATTCTGTTTATCCTCCTGTAGCATTCTCTAACTCACCCTTTGATTTTCACAGCTTACATGCAGGGGTGTGTGAGGAATCTATACTCTGTTCCAACCCACGGAAAAGCTGTCTTATTTTATTAACAAACCAGAACAACAGCGAGAATGTGTGTCTAGGGTTATAAACACTTCAGTCCTACTTGCAAAGGTTTGTCTCTCAGCGTCCTCTTTCCCCAAGAGTGTCTCCTCTGTTCCTCCCCTCCTTCACAACATCAGCAGCCACTTGAGCTGGAGCCTAAGCTATGGTCTCGTGACTCACCTGTCTAAAGAGACTGCATGGGAGCAAGACGGCAAAGGCTACAGAACCTGCAACCCGAGAAAGGTAGCTATGACTGGAGCAATTATTTTGCTTTTAGGGGCTCAGAAAAGGGAGATGGCGCAAGAATTAGAACGAAAGTGGTGGCTTGTGGCACCTTCGAGACTAAGGAATGCTCCTTAGACCAGAGCCCACTTCTTCAGCTTCGTGAAGTCCTGGCTAGAACATAATCTGTTTGTTAATTAAAGGAGAAAGACTGGTTTAAGGTAGCTGCAAGGAAACTAGATGCTTGCCTAACCGTGGTAGCTTATTTAAAAGCAACTACACCAGAATAAGTAGCTCTTGCATTCATTTTTACCCACCGTGGGGGAAGGTTTAGATTGTATCCAAAATAATTTCAGCTGCCAAATGAAGAAGTAAATGGATACAATAGCACTTTGTTGACACTTTGGTTTATAATTAATCACACTTTTGAACTACTAAAATTCTCTAACAGGTCATTATGTGGCTGGATTAGGGTTCAAATTTGATGCTGGAATTTAGGAATTTAACCCCTACACACACAGACTGTGTACAACTTTGGCTTTAATATTAAGTCTTGGCTTCTTTTATACACTTACAAAGGTAAAACATATTGAGGGTTGCAAAATTTCTGGAGATTTGAGGGTGAGTGAGGTTTGAAGAGAGGAGGGACTTCATCTGTGTACAGTGCCAAAGCCCCCCCCCCCAAAAAAAAAGCTGCCTTTCTCTCCATGGGAACTGATTTCTGCAGTCCGGAGATCAGTTATAATTCTGGGAGATCTCCTGGCCCCACCTGGAGGGTGGCAACCGTAATAATAAGTGGCATGAATGGTTTAAGCAGAGCATTTAAAATACTTTTTAAACAGCCCATTTTCAAAAGATCTGGTGAGTCATATAAAGGCTATTTTAAATATATATATATATATATATATATATATATATATATATATTACTAAGAGGCATTGTAAGTGATCCGGTGTGAAACATACAGCTTGCGGGCCGGAACCTGCCCACCCAGGGCTCTTATTTGGCCTACGAGCAACTGATGAGAGGAAGGGAAGGCGGGGGATGCTTTCGTGGCGACTTGAGCAGGCACATGTGGTGAAGTGTGTGTGGTCATAAGAACATAAGAGAAGCCAATGTTGAATCAGGCCAATGGCCCATCTAGTCCAACACTCTGTCACACAGCGGCCAAAAATACCAGGTGCCATCAGGAGGTCCAGCAGTGGGGCCAGGACACTAGAAGCCCTCCCACTGCTGCCCCCTCCAGCACCAAGAATAGAGTGCATCACCTGTCCCAGACTGAGAGTTCCCATCTATACCCTGTGGCTAATAGCCACTGGTGGACTTCTGCTCCATATGTTTATCTAATTCCCTCTTGAAACTGTCCATGCTTGTAGCTGCCACCACCTCCTGTGGCAGTGAATTCCATATGGTCGATGCTGCCAAGGAACAGAAAAGAAATGGCTCGGGGGTGGGGCAAAGAGGCTGAGGTAAAACAGTGTGCAGGGAATGTGTCAAGTTCTCCAGGTAGTCAAACACCAGGCTTCATAAGAAGATAGCGTTTATTGAAGACTAAGCATAGAGCTACATGAACACCTTCTTTGTCAGTACTACTGGGTAATACAGAACAGCATTAGTTATAGCCCGTTTCAAATGCCCCCCCATACTACAAGCCAATGGCTACACCTCACGTGCGCGGTAAAGCAGACATTTGCCAGCCCACCCGAAATATCCACGAAGGCCCAAGAGGCCTGGGATCCAAGGCCAGCTGTAGAGATAAGACTCAGCATAGACACAGTAAATTAGAGCGCCTGGAGCCTCTGTGATACTCCTGCATTCCAGCACAGTGAAAGATGTCTCTCCCCCCGTCCCCCACACCTTCAGCAATGGCAGGTTACCTGACAGAATGGCACCGAAGGCAGAGAAAGAGGCGTGGAGTTTTTACGCCTCCCGCCTCTTCCAAGCACAGCTTAGCAAGGATTGGTGAAGCCACTGGGGGGGGGGGCGAGCTGAGCAACTGGCACTGCCACCGCCACACCAACTGGCTTCGCATTTTTTAAAAATGACAGCCGGGGTGGTGGTGAGAGCAGGCTCACAGAGTGGTGGTTTGCCGACGAAGGGACGGGGCCAGTGGGGGACAGAGGAAGTGGGCCTCCGTGTAGATTGGGAGGCAACTGGGCTGTCTTATGTGCGCCACTCTGAGGGGAAAGACATCCCAGCCTTGGGAGCAAGTAGACAAGCAAAGGGGAAAAGGAACGCCGCTGTCACCACCACACATCCGAACAGCTGCGGAGCCAGACAAAAGTTTCAGAAACAGCCTTTCCATCAAGCCTTCCCCTCATCCCCACCACTTTTGTGGGAAATACACGAGGGATGAAAATGGGGGATGGGGGCATCTGGGAGAGCCAGATTCAGACCCCCCCCCCCTTCTCCTGAGCCAGGACCTCGTTGTCTGGGTTGCCTGGGGCCGGTCACCCAGATGGGCCCACCTCACAGGGTTGTTGTTGATGGGGATGGTGTGCCTCCCCAGGATCCTCAGAGGCAGGATGGGAGAAGAGAGGAAACAAAGAGCAAGAGATGGAGCGTAGCTGTACTTGGTTGCTATGGCTGGGCATATGGGGGGGGGGGTTTGCTGAAGAACTACCTATTTACTTGCAAAGAAGATGACTCGTCTCCTAAAAGTGCCACATATACAAAAAGTAACTAATTTGTATGGCTATGTAAGGACCCCCCCCCTTTTAAGGTATCCCTTGGAAAAAACCAAGTCTTGCATATGATTAAATATATTGGGGCTTTTGCAGGTTCCCCAGTAAATCAACTGCTTTCACTGCTGGACTCAATTGCTTTTGTTCATATTTTGAGAAAAAAATATTGTTAATTGGGTTTGCCTGTGTCCTTTATAAAGTTTATATCTCCAATATCTGGCATTACATTCCATGGTGCACACGGCCTAGCCTGACAAAGTGACACTGATATCCGATCCGGCCGTCATGACAAAGGAGTTCAACGCCTCTGGCAGACCTTATTCTGTACGATGTGTTAAATACAAGGTTTCTTTTAAACAGATGGAGTATAATAAGACCCATGGCGATGTTGTCATTTCTACTCTTCAAGTTCAAGTGGATGACGTGAAAAATGTCATGACGCAAAACATTGAAAAAGTTTTGAACAGAGATGAACGACTGAGTGAACTGGCTGATCGAAGCGGTGAACTGGAGACAGCGGTAATTCTACACTCCCATTCACTGTGGACGGACGGACGGACACAGTGTAAACTGTGTGTATTGAGCCCTGATCAGGATATAGCCCGATCTCATCAGATCTTGGAAGCTAAGCAGGGTCGGCCTCAGCTAGTATTTGGAAGGGTGACCGCCAAGAAATACTGGCATTGTGACCACCTCTGAAACATCTCTTACCTTAAAAACAAGTCTAGCTTGCCAGTGGTGCATAATGCTTAATGCATGCCAGACAATCTTAGAATCTCCTGGCTATACCAGTTTGGTGTAGTGGTTAAGTGCGCGGACTCTTATCTGGGAGAACCGGGTTTGATTCCCCACTCCTCTATTCGCACCTGCTGGATGACCTTGGGTGAGCCATAGTTCTAGCAAAGCTATCCTTAAAAAAGAGCCGTTTCTGTAAGAGCTCTCTCAGCCCCACCTACCTCACAGGGTGTCTGTTGTGGGGAGGGGAAAGGAAAGGAGTTTGTAAGCCACTCTGAGACTCCTTTGGGTAGTGAAGGGTGGGGTATAAATCCAATATCCTCTTCTTCTTCTATATGACACACAATGCCATATAATAATAACAATAATAATAATAATGTATTAATGGTGCATAATGCCTGACAGTCTTAGGATCTCCTGGCTGTAGTACACACAATGCCAAACATTAATAGCAATACTGTATATGGACTATTTCATTGCCCGAAAGGCTTCAGGCTGACCACCAAATTTAGGGATCAGCAACAGGGTGCCCCCCCCCCCAGCCCAAGAACTCAGCTGGCCTCACTTTCCAACCTGGGAACAAGAGCTGTAGAGAAAGCGGGTTTTGTGGCAGAGAGCCAGCCATAGGCCATTCCAGGGACATAGGGAGGCCACCTTTGCAGTAACAGCCCCATACTTTGATTCACCCATCTTGTTTCATGTAAAACATTTTTATGCCACTTTCCCACCCGATCAGGGTCCCCCCAAGGCAGTAGTATAAATCAGGTACTAACCCGCGCTTTCCCATTTCTTTTCAGGCTCATGGTTTCCAAAAAAATACTGCCAAGATTTCAAGGAAGATGTGGTGGAAAAACACTAAACTAATCATAATTATTGCAGTAGTTATCCTTATCATTGTAGTTTTCATTATTCTTCTTGCCACAGGTGTCATTCCATCCTAAGGAAACTTTTGAGTAATTAATGACAAGCAACATACACCGATTCTGTAAAAAAAAAAGTTAACATTCTGAAGCACTAATTTATGCCAAGTCTTATTTTTGTACAATAAACATCCTCTATATGCATATGTATTATAGTGCTTGTCTTCTTGAAGCACGTAATATATGTTAGAGGCAGTTCTCCTATGGCTTGCCTATAGCTTAGCTTCATGTGGGTGCTACATTGTAACTTGAGCATCTTGTGGCCCCTTAGACTGAGCAGAAATATATTAGTGGGCCCAAGCTTCGGTACATCAGCAGAAGCATGAAGTGTTGCATCCAGCTGGCAGAGATTTATACTCCAAAGCTACAAATAGCACTAGGGGGGTACGTTACTACAAAGGATACTGCAAGGTCCATATGATAGTACACTGCTGAATCTGGGATTTCTGGCTCCTTTGTAATAACTCCCATACTACCATTGGTGCAGCTTTTGATCAAAGGATCTGAATGTGGTACTTAAGTAATTAATGAAAGCTTCTGCCACAGTAAATGCATTAGTCTTCAAGATGTCACAAAGCTCTAATCTTGGCTGTAGCAGACCCACAGGGCCATCTGTTCAGGGGTCCCCAACATGGTGCCCTTGGGCACCATGGCATCTAAAAGTGAACAGTGACAGGTGGGGATTTTGCTCAGCAGGGCTTCAGACGGGCTGTGCAGATTTTTTTTTTAAAGTTGCTTTTGCAACAGCATGCAGATCTTCACTGGTATGAATGAAGGTAAGCTGTGTGTATGCTGTATTTCTATATGTGTTCATCTTTAAAGGCATCCTGTTTAACAGAACTCCTGCCTAAAATGCTGCAGTTTACTGTTAGTTATCCCTGACCTTCTCTGACAATACTGTGGTTGGCTCCGCCTCCTGCAGCAGCCATTTTGTGGTTATAACCACCAGTTTCAGAATTCCAAGAGTGCCTAAAAACTCAAAAAAGGTTGGGGGGCCCTGGCATATCTCTCCTTATATATAATTGAGTTCTCTTTTCCCCACTGGCCTATGGGGAGCGGAGAAAAATGCGCGCCGTCAGCCATTGGCCCACCAGTTGCCGCTCAAGACTGCTGGCGTGCCATTGGCTGGGAGGCGGGAGCAGAATGCTGCAAGTGAAGGCCGCTGCCAGGAGCCGGGGAAGGGAGGCTGCGAGGCCAAGGCCAGCGCCAGGAGGATGTTGCAGCCCTGGAGAAACGGGGTCTCAGCAAGGGGAATGGCGGATGAGATCCTTCCCCAATGCCCGCCCGCTACGCCTGCCTCCACCACCTTCTTCACTGGGGGGGTGGGGGACCCTGTCTAGTGCCCCGTTGTCTCCAGCCCACAACGGGCTTCCCTTCCTAGTCCTATATACAACTATTATTCCAAAAGCAGAAATCCAAGCAAAGCTCAGAACCTGCTAAACCCGGTGCCAAACTCAAATACATTTTTTAAAAAACCCAGTAGCTTCTGCTCTTTTCTCAATTAGGGAAAAAAGGGAACCTAGGCTAAACATTCCTTGAGCGCTAGTCCCCAAATTTCCTACTTTGCACCATTAAGGGTCACATTTGGCAGATACTGACAATGGCTTGGATCCAAAATATTTCTGTGGATGCAGGAATTTCTGTACAGGCAGTGTGATTTTCCTGCTGATTCTTCAGTGCAATTTGATTTTTTGTGAACTAAGTTACAATAATCTTTTAGGACTTGGTATCTTGACTCCACACTTCTGCAACTGCAGCCTCTCTCTTGCTGAGACAATCAACATAGTTGTACATGAGCTGAAAGTTACATCCAGGATTATACCCAGAGAGTGGCCTAGAACGTATCAATCCCCAGCATCTCTAATCAGTATTTGGGAAGGGGTGCCAGGAAACTCCTCTGCTTGTAGAGATTAGCTGGAGCTTGATGCAGACACACCTTTAACCATCTTATCTGAGAGTTCAAGGATTCCTTCCCGCCCCATGGCAGATGTGGGGACATTACCAATGTTCCCTCTAAGCCGAGTTAGTGTGAGCTAGCTCAGTTTTTTAGCCTCCGGCTCACACATTTTTGTCTTAGCTCAGGAAGGACCGCTCCAGAACAAACTAATTTATGCAGCAGCCAAATCGCTCACTCACAACTTTAATGCCAGTAGCTCACAAAATAGAATTTTTGCTCACAAGACTCCACAGCGTAGAGATAGCATTGGCTATTATCTACCACATCTATTATGTAACAAAGCAACTTCTTTTTAGTCTTGTAATAGAAAGCCTTTTATGCCTGGATCAAAGTTTCTAGCTTTCCAGGCTAAGTCACAGAACTTCTGAGCAGGCTATTTCTGTTGAAACTATGGCTATTGGAAAAGACATATAGTGCTCCTGTTTTTAGAGGGTAGATGCGTTGGCCCTGCAGTAGATGAGGTAGATTCTAGTCCAGTAGCATGTTAGAGACAAACAAGATTTCAGAGCTATGAGCTTTCAAGAGTTAAAGCTTGCTCCATCACATACAAGTAGAAATGGAGATCCCCAAGTCCTTCTATCCCAGTCAGAAGGTGAGAGGGGTGTTGCAAAGAAAGGAGTTGGGATGCAAAGGAACAAGGGAGGGACATTTGACCTTCGAAAGCTTATACTCCAAAAAGCTTGATAGTCTCAAGGTTCTACTAGACTCGAATCTAGCCCTTATAGCCGAGGTGCAAGATAGGTGCCCAATGTGTATATATATTTAATACTCGAATCTGAAAGGAAGAATCTGGATGTTCTGGGAAAAGTTCCTTTGAAAAAATCTGTGCAGCTGAATGAGCTGACCACCTCTAATATGCACAGCTGCAGAACGTCTCCTTGTATATCCCTGCCTCAGCATAAATACAATCGGCTTCACTTAAAGTCCCGAAAACATTTTTTTGCTGAAGTTTCAAAACTACCAGGAGCATCTCTGTTCCTGAGGTAAAGGAATGCCAGTACACATTTATACAAAAAGATTTATTAAAAAACCAGTAAGACACTACTACATCATGACACTGTCACACTGGGCTTTTTAAACACAAGACGTGCTCTACAATACTGGGGAACAAAATGGGCCGAGGGCATTAAGTCAAATCGATTTTTTAAGCATAGCAATAAAAAAAAAAATAAGACAGTGAAAGCAATTCTGTTGTAATGAGAACACAAACTTCAGAGGGACCAACATCTTACTTCCAAATTCAGGGACTCGATACAAAATTTGTTTAGTTTGAACTGCTATTAGCAGGCAGCTTGGGCCGCCTCAAAAGGAATCTTCAAATGAGAATACTGCTTGTCCACCTAGAGAGAAAGAAAGAGGGGTCAATCTTGTGACAAGCACGACTGCTAGCCAAATTTACAGAAAGTGTTTAGAAACCCCTAATGTCCCACTATGTAAATATTGTATCAACATTAATCAAGTATGCCTTTTATATTAAAGCTGAACAGGAGAGTCCATGAGCTGGAAATCCACATGTGCACCACTGTTTGAAAAAGGATCTTTCCACAAGTCTGAAGTTACTCAAGAGATACTTGTTTATTCAAACCAAGGCCTTAAAAGCATCTGCCCAAACCCTTAAAAGCTCAACCACTACCAAGCAGTAATACGGCAAGTGGCTATTTTGGGCCCAAACACTTCTGGTTAGAAGACTTAAACTGGCCGGCTAAAAACAATGCTACGTGCCCATTAAGAGAAATACAACGAGGATTAAAGAAAGGGTTAAAATAGCTACTTATAATAATAGTATAGATTCAAAAGTTAAGAGGAGTTGACACAACAGGACTTCAGCTCAAGAACATCTGGCAATTACTGCTACAAGGTCTATAAAAATGGGAAAAGCAAGCATTAAAAATAGATTAATAAAATATAAAATTAAGACTGGAAAATCCAGAGACAAGCTGTATCCTTAGAAGAACAAACAGTTAAAAATTATTCAGTAAGCTGACGTATTTAACCATTACTGGGCCTGTAAAAAACGCATTAAAATTACATTACAAATAGGTTGGTTTTGTTTTTTGTTTTTTTAAGCAAAAGAAATAAGTGAAGGCAAAGCTTGAAGTATCCAATTTTATCATAATGCTGATACAGGATGTTGGAAGAGACCATACCAAACGGCAGCATTCGAGAGCGTGAGCATCTCGTACCCTGTCCGCATTGAGCGGGCCTGTGAGAATCGGGAAGTCAGCGCGACAACAGGGCCTGCAAGGAAGTTCCCGCTGGCGGGTACAAACAAGGTATAATGTCAGAGTTAGTAGGCAATACTGTCTTCGCTGCAATTCCTTAATTTGTACCCATTAGCAGTACTTTACCTGTTAACTTTACTGACTTGTTAATTTATAGGGCAAAAGGCAAAAAAGCTTAAGAGCGCTTGCGTTTTACTTATCTTCAAAGTCATTAATGTTTACATTACGGTAAGCACGTCTGGGTGCTGTGAAATTTTAAAACGTCAATCATTACCGATATCTTTACACAAATGTATCTGAAAAAACAGCTACTATCAAAATTGTAAAAGCTAGAATATGCAGCTGACAAATGCAGGACGTACCTGTCAGGGGTTAGGCTGCAAAATGGAATAATTTAGTAGGGTTTGTAGCTATTTTGATGACCACCTCGCCGAGATACCTTCCCATAACCACTCTGCTGATCTAAATACAGAAGAGAACTGTTAAGTCTCAAGCCACTGAGGTTTAAGACCATTTTAAAAATGTAACTATATAAGGAAGACCAGGATATGCAAATAAGCTCTTTAGCACCACCCTAGACGTGCCTAATGAATCTGAATAGCAGACAGCCTTCTTTTAAAGAACTCCTCTAAGTAAACCCTTATGCACCACGGGTTTGCAAGCCAGGTTGCTGGGAGCATGCTATTCAGTCTTCTCATGAATAATAAGATAATTAACATTCTATATCCAAGCCCATCAGCATTAAAACCAGACTGACATCAGGCTGAAGACGGTACTCCACCTGTGCACACTGTTAAAGCACAAAAGGGAGTGTGGAAAAAGAAATGTCTTGAATTTAAATCCAGAACACTAAGACATGCCCCGCCCCCCCAATAATACAAGTATCTTTTATAACTGAGCTGCAGCTTCCCAGGATTGGTCTTCAAAAGCAACCTGATTTTAAATGCACAGTCCAAGTATTCCAGGAAAGATATGGAATTGTGTCCTACAATCTGTTTATGATCAGAAGAGGCAGGGGCAGGAATTCAGGCAACCCCCAGCAGAGCCTCACTTTGCCACCCCCTAATGATTTCCCTAAAGAACTGCTGATCTTGCAAACAAAATTTTTAAGAGGCTGCAGCGGGAAGGAGAAGTGGAAGTGCTGCGTTCTGCAAGTGGATCTCAATAGGTCAAGCTCAGAGGACTAACGACCACTCTCTACTTCATGGAATTCACTTGTGAGTCGATGCACCAGAACATGTTTCTCCTTCTGTCTCTAGTCCCTCTGCGATTCTGGACTGTTCTGACTCGTGCTGGAATTGTGCATTCAAAGCGCATCAGCACAGTGTTGAGACTCCAGTAGCCATACCCTGAGCAGTTAAGTGGCTGAGAACTCAAAGATCATCACAAACAGCCATAACACTCCATCAACACCACAGCCAACCTTTCGAGTTTTAGACACATACCTTTTGCTTACAGCATGCTTCATTTAAGGCACTATTCAACTATGCTTTTCAACCATACGAAACAGAACCCCTCTAGTCTTTGAGAAGACAAGCAAGCATCACCTAAACATATGGTGTATTTGGCAATAAAAACTACGGAGCTATTGTGGCATACTAAGCAGTTCTGTACTTACTGCTATAGTCCCCGTATCCGTAATAGTTGTTGTAGCCAGTGTAGTCATATCCTCCGTAACCACCATAGCCTTGACTGTTGTATCCGTAGTTGCCATAGCCCTGATTCCAGTAGTTACTGTACCCCTGGTTCCAGCTTTGACTGGGGCCTGCAACAGAATTAGCAGAGTCACAGTTTTACAAAAAACTATCTGAAACCAACAAACCTGAGGGGCACAACGCTAAGCACATTTAGCTGAAAAAAAAAAATCAATGAGCCATATTTTAAAGAAAAACATACGTAGATTGAGGGCTTTTGGAGTAGAAGAGAAGCCAATGGGTACCAGTTGTCCCCTCTAAGCTGAGTTAGTGTGAGATAGCTCAGTTTTTTAGCTTCCAGCTCACACATTTTTGTCTTTGCTCAGGAAGGGATGGCTCCAGAGCAAACTAATTTATGCAGCAGCCAAATTGCTCACTCACAACTTTGATGCCAGCAGCTCACCAAGTAGAATTTTTGCTCACAAGACTCCACAGCTTAGAGGGAACTGGTCACAGTGAGGCTCGGATCTGGGAAACCCAGGTTTGAACCCCCACTCTGTAGTGGAAATATGCCTGGTGACCTGGGTCTCACTCTTGGCCTAACTCACCTCAGACAGTTGCTGTGAGGATAAAATGGAGGAGAGGAAAATATTATAAAGATGCTCTAGGTCCCCAACAGGGAGAAAAGTGAGGTAGTAAAGGAAGCAAATAGAAATAGAACATACTGCACCAATTAATGTAGTAGTACATCTTAATTGACAGCGTAATGCTCCCTTCAGTTCAAGTGTAACCATTCTGTCAAACAGCTTTTGAGTACCACTGAATTTCCAAGATCTTAAAAGGGCTGCCCGCTAATCATCTTTTAAGAAGAAGAAAAGCTACAGGCTGTATGTTGCCAGTTAGGTGGGCAAGTTCGCTAAGAAACTTACTGAACATTTAACACACACACAGAGCTTCAAGAATGCTTAAATGGAGAAGATGCTAACCGTCCAATTCTAAGCAGAGTTAGAAGAGTATAAGTGAAACAAACTGTGGACTGGTGTTTAGTACCAGAATGCCAATTATGCAAACAGGTACGTGCTACCTAGACAGACCGAAGCTTACCTCCACCTCTGCCACGAGCTCTTCCAGAAAATCCCCCCCGAGTTCCCCACTGCTGCTGCTGCTGATACTGTTCTTTTGACATGGCTACTTTTATTTCACAC
Organism: Gekko gecko; assembly: GCA_029375565.1. Lineage (NCBI taxonomy): Eukaryota > Metazoa > Chordata > Lepidosauria > Squamata > Gekkonidae > Gekko > Gekko gecko. The sequence goes on along the minus strand of JAPDNY010000010.1, from coordinate 110,719,710 downwards.
TGAAAGAAGGAAAAAAGTAGCTTGAACACACAGCTTGCCAGTTTTCCAAAATACTAAGCACATATTCTACACCCGAGTAATTAATTTTGGAGTGTTAAGTGAGGAATGATGACACATCACAAGACTTGACAGCGTGAGGTTTATAAATATTTATAGCAGGAACTTAAGATTAGGAGGTAACTTAAGAGTTACAAAGCAAAGTTCTCTCACAATGTCAAGTGAGCTACAAAACTTACCTGAGGGTTAATTTAGCTATTACTCAATATTGAGCAGTGTTACTTTTATTCGCCTTAATCAGGAAAATCTTGGTTGATAAGCCTGAACTAGTTACAGGACCAGGAACTGGCTGCTATTAAGTAAAGTGATGCTACTTCAACTAAAAATCTAGTCTATATATCTATGCAGGCAGGGGGCATTGAGCAGAGAAGAGTAACTGGAATGGTTAAAGAAAGGCAAAGTTCCTGAAGGTTGTTTACCAAAAATTAAAACTACTAATGAGCTCTGATGCCCAAAAGAAAGGGCATTTCACCATAAGCAGGTATTCAAGGCTATAACTGATATAAGTATCACTCAGCACTTAAAGTTCCAGAATTCTTTACTGGCCATACAAGCAGAAGAGTTGTACATGTTTCTACAGCTGCACTGGTGGAACTTACAAGTGCCATTCCATCCCTAGCATGCAGGACCAATAGCTACTTTTTACAGGCGCTCTGTCCACACTTCACTGGCTTTGGCCGCACTCCCGTCTCTTGTTATCCCTGCGGTTTTGCTCAGTGACTCTTTCTCCAAAAAAAGGTGCTCTGGAAGGATAGCTTGAAACATACTTTACTAAGACCAACGTTGTGGTATTTTTTCTCCATGATCTTCTTCACTGGCTCCTCCTCTTTGAAAGTAATGAAGCAAAATCCACGCCGTTTATTGGTTTTGTTGTCCATGGGGAGTTCTATTGATTCCACCTGGTTAACAGACCAATGCATATAATATAAACAGAATAGTACATTCAGACTAGGCCACTATATTTGCACTTTTGGTTGAGGTGATGCTGAAAAATGGCCTAGACGGTCTTGGTCATTTGCCCGAAGACAGACTGGTTGCCTCTGAGATAATTTTGGTAAGCCCGTAAAACACTGGGAGTACACGGAACAAGGAGTCACTGACATCCTATTTAAGTTCTTAAAGTTACACAAAATTTCCCAAAACAGAACTTAAGTACTTATCAGATGTCGTGCTCTCTGACGCAAAACCAGAAATGCAGCAAATGAGCAGTTTCCACCAATTTGTCTCAAAGGCATTATATTCTTAAGATTTAACTTTTTTCTCTCTGAGTCAATTAGACTAGGAGTCTTTTATAGTGAAGCAATAAAGTGCAATCCTCATCCCATTGAAGTTAACAGCCAACCGCCCATCGATTTCATTGAGTTGGCAGCACCCTAAGGCTCTGAAAACTAATTATTCCCAACCCAAGCACAGCATCAGAAAGGTCACAGCCATCTGTCAACTGACTTGTGGTGGAAAGCCAACAGGAACATAAAAACATCTAGTTTGGGATCACTCACCCCTTAGGGATGATGAGCTGAAGTTTTATGCCCTCCGATTTAGGACAGGGTAGAAGTTCCTGGGAGCACAGACACAAAGAGGCATCACAGCTAGAGTCCCCAGCAGATAAATGGGATCAGAGCACGTAGCTGCGTTTACGCTCCTGCTACAAACCTCAAAGCAATGATGGGCAAATTCAAGAGTGCTTGGAAGTATAGAGGCAATATGTGGAGAATCTGAAAGTAACCTATATAACTTTAAAAAAAAAGACCCAGGAAACACACTGGTTTATGTTCTGCCCAGATACACTGCTGGAACACATTAGTGATACAGAACTATTAAACACAGTGAAAAGCAAATCATGGCTTCATAGAAGTCTTTCTTCAACAGCCTTCTGAAGTCCTTAAAAGTGTTTATAGTCATACATGTAGAGGGAAATCTGGCAGACATTATATTCTTGGGCTTCAATCCTTTCCAGCATAAGCAGAGCTTACAGAAGCACACGTTCCTGCCTTTGTCTACCACTGCGGCCTGCTGAACCCTGAAATTGTGGTGGGGGGAGCAGGGGGAGTGGGGAAGCATGAAAACTGCCACTGCCTTTCCCCAGCAGAAAATATGATTTAGGAGAGTTTGTCAAACACTTTCTTTAAAGGCCCTCGGCAACAGCTAAGCAGTAACAGGTGGACAGATCATCTTACCATAACTACTTAAAGAACATAAGGTACAGGGGAGAAGCTGGTTAACAGTTTTGCATCACAGAGTGACGTCAGCAGTGTAATTCAGTCAGTGATCTCTACTGGAACTGAAGAGCTCCAGAAGCAGTTCACCAAACTGGATGATGGGCAACAAAGTGGGAAACATGACAGAAAGTACAGCACATCGGCCCAAAAGTTCTGGACTGATTGGTATGCCAATAGAGCCTTACTAAGATTATCAGAAGTAAAGAAGTCTCGGAGTGATGGCATTTTACTGAAAATGTGTGCTGTGAAAGAGACAGCAAATGTGTTTAAACTTCTCTCCTAATAACTTCAAAGTAGAATGTCCAACACCAAAATGCCTTTATGTTAAAAGCTATGATAAAGCCGCATTTGAAATACTGTGGACAATTCTGGCTGCCGCATCTCAAAACGTACAGTATTAGAGAAGGTGCAGTTCTTTTGGAAATAGTAGAAAGGCTGAGGCTTTTCATGATCTGTCAGCCCTCCAGGCCAGTTTCAAGAGTCTTCCAAATACACTTATCTGCTCTTTTCTCACCCTTGGAGACTGGTTACATACTGGTATGTAAGTCTACAATGCATAGCATAAAGTAGTTTATGTTATCATTAAGTTCTAACCCAGCTTTCAAAGAACAATACCATCATCTCCAAGCTCTTTTTGGGGTGGTGGTGGTGGTGAGACGTAATTTAATACTGTGGAGTTAGTCAGGTCCTTTGTACTCCAGTGTGCCTTACAATATCAGAAGATAACAGAACATGAGGGAACCAGGCTCCCCAAGAACTTACCGTAATTTGGCGGGGGATGGATACATCTTCGCAGGACCATTCCGGGGGGGGGGAGAGACGCGGCGCACGATGCCGTCACCAGGAAGTGATGCCGGGCGACGCGCTGGCAATGGGGCTGGAAACTTGATAGTACCATCGAGTTTCCAGCCCCATTGCCAGAGCGTCGCCCGGCGTCACTTCCTGGCGACGGCATTGTGCAGCGTGGGTGTTCCATGGAGGAATGTTCCGGCCGGGGACTGTGTCCCCCCCGCCGAATTACGGTAAGTACTTGGCAACCTAGAGGGAACACTTAAAATATGACAGCAAGGCTCATACAGCCACCAGCTTAGCAATATAAGAAGCATAACTGTGAGAACAGTTTCTTAAAGCTCAAGCTTGAGTATTTTAAGCCCCAAACAGACAAGGTGATGGCTTACCTCACCAAAACCTCCAAAGTATTCCCTTATTTTTTCTTCAGGTGTATCTGGAGATAAGCCCCCAACAAAAATCTTTTTAACTGGCTCTTTTGTTTTCATCGCTTTAGCCCTTTTGGGATCAATCACTTTGCCATTCAATTTATGCTCCTTCTGATCCATAACCTGCAAAGAGTTACATCTTTCTTTAAAAAAAAAACACCTGTCATAAAAACAAACTATCCTAAGCAGAGTATTTTTATAAACATGGAAGAACACTAGAATTTTTTTTAAATTGTTTCAACATTTAACAAGGAATATAAAAAAACCAAACATACCTTGTCCACACTCTCGGATTCCTTGAAGAGCACGAAGCCAAAACCTCTTGACCGACCAGTAATAGGATCCAGCTTCAGGGTGCAGTCCACAACTTCACCAAATTTGGTGAAGTAGTCCTTCAAGTCTTTCTTCGTAGTATCCCAGCTAAGCCCTCCAATGAACATTTTCCTGTAAAGAAGTTTTAAAGCTGCTGAGCTTCAAAAGAAAAAGAAAATTCCACATTCAAACAGCAAGCTATGGTAAGATACCCTACATTACCCTCACTCCAAATACACATTTCAGGACTAAGTCTGGTTGAGTTTAAAAGTTATCACGTTCGGACCAACCTTTTAAAAAAACATCCAAATCTACAACCCTGTCTTGTGATTAAAATGTGTACTATAAAACTAAACTCAAAATTGGATATACAATCAATGCCCTGATAACTGGACTGAGGGGACACACTGTTTACTGTGTGATCAATAAATGCTTGCTCATTGTAGGACTGTTATATGAAGATAATTTAACGGGTTCTGACAGAGGAGGAAAGCAACGCAAGTATGACTTTAACACACACACACACACACCCCAACACATAACTCATATGAGAATTTCAGAGAGAAACCCACAAGATTTTTGGGCTATAAGCTTTTGAGAGTCAGCGCTCCCTTTGCCAAAGAAGAGAGCTCACAAAAGCATATACCTCAGAAATCATGTTGGTCTCTTAAGATGCTACTGGACTTGAACAGAGCTCATATGACTGATTCTATTTCTGGGTCAGGAGGACTGAGAAGAGAACTACTCTAGCAAGTAGATGGCAAAGACAGGAGGAAAGAAAGATGATCACGGTAAGCTGGGGTCGGTTTGGGCCCATCTCCTCACAATGGTGGGGAAAGGAGAAGGAAGGAGCTGGCACGTTCCCACTTCCTTCATCCGTCACTAAGAGAGGCCAGCAGTGGTCTCCAGTTAAAATACTTGAGAGCCACCGATTAGCATTCATTCTTCTCCCACCCTATAAGCCTAACCACTTGACCAAGCAAGAGGATTGCAGGAATACTGAAAGGGTCTCGCAAAGGCCCCCCCGTCTGTACAGGAGCAAACAAGAATTGTAAATAACTAGAGTATTGTGGCAAGGGTCAGACCCCACTCCCTCCTCCACTGCTAGTCTGTTAATACCTGTCACAATAGCCCAACATGCTTCCCACGACCTGGAAGCTTTTCTGTGTTAAATAAAGTAGTACAACCAGATAGATATGGAGGCAACAGTGTTATGTGGGTGGCTCATCTGATATGACGAAACCTCCTTTCAGTCGGAGGCAACAACAGATAACAGTGAAAACACAAACCAGCACACTTGGCATGCCATGGAACTTCTACTGGATAAAATTCAACAATAAAGTTCCACACCAAGTGTCGCTTTGAACATATTTTATGATGTGTATGTTTCCATTCCACAAGACTGTGAGCTGATAGGTTTCTACAGCTACTAGAAAGGCACAAAAGCCACTAATTCCACTACTAGCCAAGATGATCACTACAGTCGGTTCCAGAATAGAGAACACTCAAATCTCTGACAAAGGACCAGGTGAAACCCAAGAGTTTCTCTGCCATTCACTCTTGACATTGACAGGATCAGCCAATCCCTTTCCACCTGCACCGCCGGCTATTATCAGAAAGAACAAAATCTTGTTTGGGGTGGTGATGTAATAAGTCACATGACTAATGTCTACCAGGTGAATGACCAATTTAAGTTGATTTTCCTTTAGTCTTACAGTTATTCCCCCCTTTTCCTGTAGGTCTCCTCCCTCCAAGGAACATTTTGTTACACATATTTTATTAAAACAATTTTTTAAATGAAAAGGTCAAGCCTGGAGAAGTAATTCCACTGTGAACAAGTTTTGGATATTTCACGTGAGACAGCACTGGAATCATCATGCTAATCAAACACATAACCAAACAGTCACTTCCAAACCAATAGGTCGAGACATGTTCTACCACTCCTTGCATAGCACTGCCAGACATAGGCATTCATAATAACTACGTCAGATTTCCTACAGCTTTCCAAATAAGGCCCAGTTTGGAGGAGAAGTAACGCCGGGGGTGGGGGGTGGGGTGTTGAACTATCCAAGGGCCAGCATTCAGTGGTGCAACGTGACTCAAAACAGTGGCTTGTGCCAGTCATCGTCAGCAGGCAGTCCCTTCATCTATCAGCAAGCAGCTGTGGAGCTCCTTATCTTAAGACTGCACCCAGTAGCACCACTTAATTCAAATGCTACTGCCAAATGTGGTGCCCTGTCTTTGGGCATGAATTTTGGACTGAAGGAACCAACCAACCAATTGCATGCCAACTGAACTGAATGCAATAATAAATGGAGGAAGTTGCAGGCTCCCTCAAACTATTTTGAGACGTGGTTCACCTGATAAACTGACAGGCATACCTTTAAATTTAGCGCATGGGTAATATACAAGCAAGCTCCAAATGCAAAAACCATGTTATTTATTTATTAAATTTATACCCCGCCCTTCTCCAAACAGGCTCAGGGCGGCTAACAAAAGAGGCATATGCCATGATTCAACGGCTAAAACAGATTAAAACAGCCCTTATCAATTAAAACAGTTGTTGTGTTGCTGTGCTCTAGAACATGAGAAAAATATTGAAGTATAACCTTGTGCCATTCTGATCAAAATGTGCCTCTTAAAAGCCTTGCAAAGAAAAAAGCGGCTGGCCCACAAAAAGTTAGCCAGTGTTTGTTATTTATGCCACGCCATAGGCTGAAAGATGTGTATGCTCTTCATCAAGCTGTCAAAAGCTTCTCGATGCCTACAGGTGATTCCTCATTGCCACAGAGCCAGAGGAGCAAAGACTTATAATAAGCACGATTGTAACTGGGTGCTCTGGACGCTCCAAGTGGAAGACACAACTCAAAATTACTTTAATAGTTTCCTTTATTAGTAAATTAAAAGGCTCAGACATCGCTTCTAACAGATGACTGGGTACATTAGATAGCTATGTCTATACGGGAAAGAAACCTCCTACAGATTTAAGTGTTAAGCAAGAACAATTCTACAGGAAGAAGAGGGATGGCTAACAATTTAAACATCCTGAGCACCTTTATGAGAACGACAATTTCTACAGCTTTCTGCAGGAAGCTGCTAATGCTAATACAGTTTAGGTCTGTCTAAAATAAAAACAAAGGCCAGCTGAGTTCTATTGATCCAATGCTTTCTGACACAAAAGGAAACTGACAGACTGTACTGAGCTACCTCTTCCTGCCTATATCATGCACTAAGCAAGGAAACCAGGACTTGCATTAACTTCCAGACTTGAAGTTGTTTACGCAATATTCTTGAACAATTAGCACACGCTTAGTAATTCAGGAGCAGCACAGAACCTCCACATGTATAATCTACCCAGGAAATCCCAAGGAAACCACAATAAGTGGAAGAATGGCAAAGACATCTTGTAGCACAGGCCAAACAGCAGGCACAGTGGCATATGCCCATCTGCATTTCTGCATATGGATTAACTTTACTTCTACTGGAATTAAAGAGATACTACCTGTTCAAAAAGGGCAAGATCCATAGAACACAGAGATAGGCTCTCCACTCGTAAGGTTCTATGCTATTTCAGCCACCTTATCCTCCACTCCCATACACAAATACAACCACCATCCAGAACTTTTGGTGAAAGGTAGTTTTAAGAGGTCATATGCAGAAAGACACAGCTGATACCTTCTTAGGAAACAGTCCCACAAGACCAGGGAAAATGCACAGGTACTGCTCTCTGCAGGAGGACTGAAAAGAACAGCAACCCCAGTGCATGTGTGCCACTACCCCAAAAGGGATTACATGCAGTGGAGTCATGTCCTTAGATTATCCTGCAGGCTACCCTTGTTCATTTAGTGTATTATGTTCTTCACCCAGAAAAAAATACACATTGCACAAGAGTAAGTGGGAAGATGATCTCTGCCAATTATAAAACATGCCAAGACAGTATTTCAGAACCACAGATGAAAAGAGGTTGGAAATATAGGCCACAGGTAAAGCTCAGCTTCTCGGGGGGTGGGGGGACGACTGCTCAAAAGAAGGTCTTGACAAATTTCTTTGTGGCTCCAGGAACCTGCTCAAAAGTACAGGCACCAGACTCATTTTCAGGTCTCCAGGATTTTGCATTTTAATGACCATATTTCCTAAGTATAGTCACCATAAAACCTAACCCTAAACTCACAGTTTCTTACACATTTTATTCAAACCATGACAAAAGTATTATAGTATATAAATACAACAATAATTTTGGTTGCTATCTAAACAAGCTTCTACCTCTAGCATAACCTCCCCAATTTCCCACAATTTTATTACTGCTATGGAAAGCTCCTTTTGATTGAGTCCAGTAGCACCTTTAAGACCAATGAAGTTTTATTCTGGGTATAAGTTTTCATGCGCATGGACACTTCTCCACTTACAGTCTGAATAAAACTTTGTTGGTCTTAAAGGTGCCACTGGATTCAAACTTTGTTCTGCTGCTTCAGCCCAACAGGGCTAACCCCTTGAATCTATTTAATTGAATACTGGAGCCAGTACAGAAACCAGTTGGTTAAAATATTCCACCACTGCTGAATGGTTTAAAGTTAACAAGTAATGACAAAAACTTGATGCCCTTGCATTTTTACGTCAAACAAAACATTCTGAGGCCAAACGATACTAGCAGGAACACTCAAAACCTGAGCAGAACTACAAGATACTCTCATTTCCTAGCCTGCTGTACAGTTGTGGAAGAGCACTTTCTTCTAGAGCATCAACAGCTATTACAAGTCTAATAACCTCCTCCTATTAAATCTGAAGCTCCTTTTAGGCCGAACATTCTGTTTTACCTGTGGGAGCTCTCTGAATATTAAATCTGGACTATAAAAATGCCTTCCAAATTAGAGCAACTTGTGGTTTGGGAAATGAAGTGGCCACAGAATTTTTTTAAAAACCAGACAGCAAAAAATAAAAAAACCTGTCCAGAAAAAGAGCGAGAACCACATGACAATACAACAAAAGACAACATTAAGTAATACAGCATACAGAAACATCTTGCCATATTAGTGGAGAGCAGAGGCAAACCCTTGGGCGTTCTTGTCAGCTATCTTTAGAAGCCAAACAGAACACATGTGTTTTGCTGAACAGAAAGCCAGAACTATGGAGAAATTAAAATGAGCATATAAATATGTATTTAATTTCTAGCTTACCCTATCCCAAACATTTGAGAAGAAACATGGTTGAAGTCATGAAGACCATTAAAAAAACTCAGCTAAAGTTAATGTGCTCAGGCCTGCTTTAAACATCAGGGGAAAGCAACCGCCACCAAGAAGTTAGCTCAAACCATGCAGGGGCACCTTCACACAAGCAGCTATCTGGGTCCCCTTTGTAAGGGAGAGAGCTCAGGGCTTTAGTGAGTTTCAAGGATAAGGATACCCCACAGCTGAGGGACAACACGGGGTGGGGGAGCCCTGACAGGCTCTTCCAATCCTAACTAGGCACTGAGACAACATTTGATGCTATCACAAAACATAGCATAAACTTAAGATGACCGACACTGCTAGGTCTTTAAAGGTGGCCATTGGACTCTAAATTTGTTGTGCTGGGTCTTTAGGCCTTCAAGACATAAAAAGCCTTAGAGAACCTAGGAAAATTAGCCCATTCTCACTCAGAAGTGCAACTGTGGATTTTGCACAAGCCGAGGCTTCCAGAGCAACGGTCCTCTGCCCTCTCTTGCAAGGATTACTAGTCTTTTGGAATATCGCAAATAAGAAGCCTTGAAGTAAAGAAAGGCATGCAGGGCCATGACGAGAACCAGCTGCCGCTGCTGCTGCTTTTTTTGCCATCAAGTTGCCACTGGCTCATGGCAACCGTGATTCTTCAAGGCAAGAGACATTCAGAAGTAGTTTGCCATCGCCTAACTCCGTGTTGCAACCCGAGTATTCCATGGCAGTTTCCCCTCCAAATACTAATCAAGGGATCTGACGAGACCGGGCTATCCAGGTCACAGCAGCTGCTTATTATACGATTCGTCACGAAGATACCGAGAGGGAAGCAGCTCGGTGGTGAATATTTTTTCATGCATTATGTAACAGGCACAATATAGCTTAGCGGAAGAAACATGGGAGAGTCCTGATGCATCCTGGTCAGTCATGATTGTTAATGAGGACTGTCAAAAGTCTTAAAATCAGAAAGCAGTTTAGGTGGATATGCTAATTAAACTGAATGACAGTTAAGCTATATGTGAGAAATGGCAATGAGATCCAGCACTATCTTCAATGGGAAAGTCCTGATAAGACAGTTGTCTAAACAATACCATGTGCAACCACTAATACAGAAGGCAGATATGAAGACAGTGCCATGGGAGCAGGAAGACAGGCTTCATGACGGAACAAAGGAGGGCTGGCCTAGGGGAAAGCCCCACATTTACTGAGGACTAAAAAGAAATTGTGTACCCTCACACATCACAGTATATTCCAAGCCACTAAATTCCAAAATAAATGTGAAGATTCATAGGACTTTGTTCACAACACATGCAGCAAGCGACCACTTATACTATGTAGGCTTAAGGAGAGGTAGAGAGCTATATATATATATATATCTGAAAAGATGGCCTGCCATCTGCTATGTGGAAGCCACAGCTACATGCCAGTCGGCCTATCATGATGCATAAAATAAACAGGCATTATTTACTTGTAAATCAAACAACTCCCCATTTCCACTAACCAAAAATTCCAAATTCTAATCAGATCCTTCTGTTCTTTTAACACAGCTCTCTCTGGATATCTGCAACAATAACTCAAGTCTTTATTCAACATCCACACTATGCACAGAAATAGAACTGGACCCAAAGAATGTGTGTTAACACAGAGCATTCAGGAACTGAAAATACTTGCAGAGAGCCAAGAATCTGTAGCTACCGCTTCAAGAAGTTTGGACAGTTCGCCCCCAAAGGAATTCAAATCCAACCCTCAAACCTCAAGGAAGCTAAAAAGTATGTTTTAGATGTTTCTTATGCATTGCCAAGGCTATGTACTCCTTCTCAAGCAGAAGCAGTTGCTTTATTACTGCAAACAGACAATACACACTCCAATACCAAGACTGCTGTCATTTCTATTGTGGCATCACCAAATGTTGTGGACCAATGTAAACTTGACAGACCTCTACCTCAAGGATGTACAATCCAGTGTTAAGCAAACTGTCCTTCCATCTACCCTCCAAAGAGCAGGGTCCCGAAAGCTCCGCAGCCTCCCCTTGACATTCAAGAAAGCCAGTGCAGCCTAATGGTTTGTGATAGATTAGAACTTGTGAAACCACACCAGGAAGTTTACTAGGTGGCCCTTGGAACAGTCTCCCCTGTCAGCCTCACCTACCACACAGGCCTGTTGTGAAAAGGAGGAACAGGTATATCAGCCAGAGCTCCTTGGATGGGATCAAAAGAAAGCATTTTGAGCCAACCTGCCCAAAAGAACAAGCAAAACAAACGCCGGTCTTCTGGTGCACCTGTTCGCCGAAGCAAGAATCCCAAACTCTTCAAGAGACTTGGCTACTGCGGAACACAGTTTCTTTTTTTTTTACAAGAGTGTGGGTCACTCCACAAGCAAGACCCATGCAGTTCCTCTTACAGCCACCAACCAAAACTGCGTGCAAGTTCTTTGGCAAAAGTCTGCACGCTCCGGGCCGGGCCGTTTTGGTGGGCACGGCACGAATTTCGCTCTTTCTTTAGTTCGCGGCGAGGGCTGCAACAAAACGCAAGCGGCCCCCCCACACACACACCCTCTTTGAGCTGCTGCGATCCCCACCCGACGCCCAAGGCGCGGTGGAGTCCGGGCGCCTGCCCTCCCGAGCTCCCTCGGCCAACCACACCGACCAGCAGATCCCAAATTAAGAAGAGCTCGCGTGTCCTTCCTACCTCTGCGGCAGCCCCCACAATACCCCGCCGTCCTAAGACCTCGAGGAGGAGAGGAAAGGGCGACTCATCAGCAGGACGGCCTTCAATTCCCTCCTCTCTCCCCCCCCTCACACTAACTCGCTGCACGGAGCAGATGCACAGGCGGGCGCCGGCCCCATTGCACTCCCGGGGGCCCGGCATACCCAACAGACCCGCTCCGGGGCCCGCGGCGGCCCCTTCCTCTCACCCTTCATCTTCCTCGTTCTTGCTCGCGTCGATTTTGGCTCCCTCCGACTCGCCGCCGCCGCCGCCTCCTCCTCCGCCACCGCCGCCGCCTCCCCCTTCTGCACTGTCGCCGCCTTCGCCGTCTCCTCCTCCTCCTCCCGCGCCCGCGTCTTCCTCAAGCTGCTCCGTCTGCTCCGAAGCCTCCGCCGCTTCTGCGTCGCCGGCGAACTGCTGCTGCTGCTGTTGCTCCGACATGGCTGCCCTGCAGCCTCGGCGGGGGACGAGAGGGGAGGGGGGACACGAGAGAAGAGCCGGGGACGGTGGCGCTTCGCCCAGCAACGAGCGCGGGAGCTGGGGGGCTTTCTCTCCTCCTCCCCCCCGCCTCCTTTCTCACACTTTAATGGCGCCGCCTCGATGATCCCTACCTAAAATGGCCGCCGGAAGGGCCGCAGCGGCGCGGTGGGTCACGTGGCCACCGCCAGACTGCGAGAGGGAGAGAGAGGGGACGGGTGGCGGCGGTGGTGGTGCTTGTGGGGCCCATGCGCCGTAGAGGAGAGGTTCGAACAGCGCCATCTAGTCTCCGTCCACTGAAGGAGAAAACAAGGCGTAATCCCTCACCAATGGCGACTTTCAATTCAGTTCCGGAAGTCTAAATTGTTGTTGCCGGTCTAGTCCTCCCTTTACCTGCACTCCATGGTTCGTTTACATCCATCAGTTTGTGAGATGGCCGCCATGACGTGCGTGCGCAGTTGGAGGAAGGCGCCTGAATAATAGATGCGAGGAAAGTGGCGGTGCAGAGCGGCCCCCAGGAGTATTAGAACGGAGGCGGGAAGTAGGGGACAGAGGGAGAGAGAGGCTACTTCTGCTGGTTATGTAATGGATGGCAGTTCTGGGTTACTAGCTCTGGGTTGGGAAATATCTGGAGGTTTAGGGAGGCGAGGGACCTCAGCAGGGTATAATGCTATACAGTCTTACAGTCTACCTTAAATAAAGCAGTTGTTTTGTCCAGGGGACTGATTTCTGTTGGCTGGAGACGCTGGCAGATGTTGTAAGGAACTATGTTTGTCAGTGTCTAGGTGGAGCAGGCCTATAGCAAGGCAATTTCCTAGCATGGGGGCTGTGAGATTTGGAGGTTGTGCCCTCAGACTAGTGATGTCCAATGCTTCCTCTAAGCTATGGAGCCTTGTGAGTGAAAATTCTGCTTTGTGAGCTGCTGGCAAAGTTGTGAGCATAAATTAGTTTGCTCTGGAGCCCTCCTTCCTGAGCTAAAACAAAAATGTGTGTTGTTGTTCAGTCGCACAGTGGAGTCCGACTCTTCGCGACCCCATGGACCAGATTACGCCAGGCCCTCCTGTCTTCCGCTGTCCGCTGAAGTTTGCTCAATTTCGTGTTCGTTGCATCGATGACACTGTCTAACCATCTCATCCTTTGCCGTCCCCTTCTTCTTTGACCTTCAATCTTTCCCAGCATCCGGGTCTTCTCCAGTGAGGGCTCCCTTCTCATTTGGTGGCCAAAGTATTTGAGCTTTAGCATCAGGATCTGGCCTTCCAGGGAACAGTCAGGGTTGATTTCTTTTAGGATTGAATGATTTGATCTCCTTGCAGTCCAAGGGACTCTCAAGAGTCTTCTCCAGCACCATAGTTCAAAAAAATCTATTCTTCGCGCTCGGCCTTCCTTATAGTCCAACTCTTGCAACCATACATTACTACAGGGAATACCATTGCTTTGACCATGTGGACTTTTGTTGGCAGGGTGATATCTCTGCTTTTTATCATGCTGTTTAGGTTTGCCATCGCTTTCCTCCCAAGGAGCAGGCGTCTTTTAATTTCATGGCTGCAGTCACCATCTGCAGTGATCTGGGATCCTAGGAACGTGAAGTCTGTCACTACTTCTACGACTTCCCCTTCTATTTGCCAAGGAGTGATGGGGCCGGATGCCATGATCTTAGTTTTTTTGATGTTGAGCTTCAAGCCCACTTTTGCGCTCTCCTCTTTCACCCTGAGCAAGAGGCTCTTTAGGTCCTCTTCACTTTCTGCCATCAGAGTGGTATTGTCTGCATACCTGAGGTTATTGATCTTTTCCCCAGCAATCTTAACTCCAGCTTGTGATTCATCCAGGCCAGCATTTCGCATGATGTACTCTGCATATAAATTAAATAAGCAAGGTGACAATATATATCCTTGTCGTACTCCTTTTCCTATGCTAAACCAATCAGTTGTTCCAAAATGTGTGAGCTGGAGGCTAAAAAACTGAGCTAGCTCACACTAACTCGGCTTAGAGGGAACATTGGTGATGTCCCCACATCTGATTCTCTTCTGAGGAGAGCTGAAGACGAGGCAGCCAGGCGGCAGGGCAGCAAGTGGTGCCAGCCAGCTGAACCAGTGAGTCGGATCTCTGAGACCTCTTGGAGAGCCGGCACGCTGGCTGGCTAGGGCTGGGTCCCCCCCATTTTATAGGGGGCTGAGCTCCTAAAGCCCCGCTACTGGCTACAGCCCTGAGGTGGGGCCTGGAGATCTCCCAGAATCCCAACTGGTTTCCAGATTACAGAGATACGTTCTCCTGACTGCTTTGAAGGGTAGACCATATGAGCTCTTTCCCCAACCCCTGTAATGATTCCATGTTTTTTGGGGGGGTGTCTTTAAATGTTGAGTTTGACTGCAGCAATGTAAGGAGAGAGATAAGGGGAGATGAGTGTGCTGTGATTGGCTGATGGCTGAGAGTGTGAGAGGAGAGATGTTTTATGACAGAGTTCTGTGTGTGAAGTTTGAAGAGACAGCATGGTCTGTGTGGCTATGGAATTTTGCTTCTGTTCTGTGTGAATAAGGCAAACAGTTTAGTCTGAGTGACTATAAGAACTGATTCTGTTCTGGGCGAATAAGACAAGGAGATTAGCCTGTTTGGCTATATATAAGAGAGAGAGAGAGGTTATATTGAGATCCTACGCCTGTCAGAGTGAAATCTGAGTGACTGTTTTTAACACCAGGTTTTGTCAGTTATATTTACAAGTTCTTTTTTTCAGTAACAGTTCAAAATAAACAGAATCCTATTTTGTTCTTTATTCAACAAATCAATTTTTATTTAAGTTTATCCCAGCAATCAGTACCGTTCTTCCTCAGGGCCACATAGTCCTCTGAAGTGCCCAGACCCTAGGTCATTCTACCAGCAGAGAGAGAGATTTGGAATTTTTAATTCCTGGTGGCAGCAGAAATCTACCAAGTTTAGGTACACAAAGTGTGCTTAAAGGTAAAACCGTTTCCCTATAAGCAAGGACGCCACACCTTGCCTTCCTAGGCTTCACTCCCAAATCTCCAGGAACTTCTGAGCCCAGAGCTGGCAGACCTATTTTATAGACAGACTAGTGCTGAACTTCTCTTTGGGAGAACCAGGTTTGAATCCCCACTCTAGCATAAAAGCTTGCTGGGTGACCCTGGGCTAACACACTGTTAGATATAACTACTTTGGGTCCCTATTGGACTAGAGAGGCAGGGTATAAATGAACAAATAAATCCCACCAGTTGATTCTGCTTCTCTGGTGGAAATTCTTTGTGTCTGTTCAGACAGAAAAGACTGAAGCCACCAAAGGCCTACTCCCTTAACGCCAACTCTCTATGCCAGTTGGTGGCTACGAATGGCCTGGTCAACTGTTTCAATAGTGATGATTGTCCCCCGACCAACTTTAAATGAAAATCATCTACCGGTGAACCTAAAGCCATCTCCGTCCCAACCCCTGGTCTGATTGAAATGGGTCAAGAGCAGATGTGGAACTGCTCTACCCCACATACTTGATCACCTTCCCCCCAAAAAAGGAAGGTGAAGACTGACCTATAACCGGCCACTTCATCCACAGCCAATGACGCTTTGTTTTAAAACAAGTGTCTAATAATTGCCTCCTACAAAGGTCTAGGGAGAACTCCCTCAGCCAATGAGGCATTAAGGAGTTTCACCGGTGATTTTTCACCTTTTCTTTGCATGACTTTCAAAGTTGGGATGGGTGCAGATCAAGAGCACATGGTGTTGTTAGCACCCATAGGAAAGATTGGTCTGAACTGGTCCATGTTACACTATAGTAACCCTCCAACCAAAACATCGAATAACAGCACCAAAGAACAAAAGAGGACGCAGAGTTAAATAAATAAAGCATCCCTACAGAAAAATGATGTGCCCAATTATTGCCAGGTCTCTAACCTGATCTTTCTGGGCAAAGTGATTGAAAGAGCAATTGTGGACCAGCACCAGGACCAGGTCTTCTTGGTTAACTCACTGGCTCTAGGCCCTCGTCAGTCTGGCTTCAGGGCGGGCTATGGGACCAAGGTGGCTCTGCTAGTTTTACTTGATTACCTGCATCTGAATGTAGACAAAGGCCATGCCTCTCCGTTGCTCTTACTAGACTTCTGCAGTCTTTGATACTGTAGATTATACCATCTTGTTGAGGTGCTTGGGGGCAGAGTAGGCATCAAGGGACACGTGCTGAACTGGTTCAAACCAGACTTAGAGGAGGGTTGGCATTGGAAACCAGTTATCTTCAGTGTGGGACCTATCCTGTGGAGTTCCGCAGGGTGCAATTCTATCCCTCACGCTTTTTGAGCTCTGCTCGAATCAAGCTGATTATATTTTGCATTGTACTTTGCATTCTTTATGAGCATTCTTTGCCACATCCCTCCCACCTTCTGACTGGAATAAAAGCACTCAGAGATCTCTATTCCTATTCATGTCCGATGAAGGGAACTTTGATTCTTGAAAGCTCATACCCTGAAAAATCTTGTTGGTCTCTAAGGTGCTGCTGGATTTGAATTTAGCTGATCTACTGCAGACCAACATGGTACTCTTTGAAAATCTGGTAATGTAGTAGAAGTCCTGAATAACTGCCTGGCTGCCAGTGTTCCCTCTAAGCTGAGTTAGTGTGAGCTAGCTCACAGTTTTTTAGCCTCCGGCTCACAGGTTTTTGTCTTAGCTCAGGAAGGATGGCTCCAGAGCAAACTGATTTATGCAGCAGGCAAATTGCTCGCTCAAAACTTTAATGCCAGTAGCTCACAAAATAGAATTTTTGCTCAAAGGACTTCACAGCTTAGAGGGAACATTGCGTGTCTGCTGTGATAAACTGGCTAAGAATAAACAAATTGAAACCAAACAGTGAAAAGGCAGAGGTGACGCTGGGCTGGGAAGGAGGGGGTCTTGAAGGACATTGTACTCCCCACCAGTGTTCCCCCTAAGCTGAGTTGGTGCTGGGGGGGGGGCAGCAGTGGGAGGGCTTCTCGTGTCCTGGCCCCACTGCTGGATCTCCTGATGGCACCTGGTATATTTTGGCCACTGTGTGACAGAGTGTTGGACTAGATGGGCCATTGGCCTGATTCAACATTGGCTTCTCTTATGTTCTTATGAGTTAGGGTGAGCTAGCTCACAATTTTTTAGCCTCCATCTCAGGCTTGTAGCTGCCACCACCTCCTGTGGCAGTGAATTCCATGTGTTAATCAGTCTTTGCGTGAAGTAGTACTTCCTTTTATCCATTCTAACCTGACTGCTCAGCAATTTCATTGAGTGCCCACGAGTTCTTGTATTGTGAGAAAGTAAGAAAAGTACTTCTTTCTCAACCTGCTCTATCCCATGCATAATCTTATAAACCTCAATCGTGTCACCCCTCAGCCATCGTTTCTCCAAGCTAAAGAGCCCCAAGCATTTTAACCTTTCTTCATAGGGAAAGTGTTCCAACCCTTTTATCATTCTAGTTGCCCTTCTCTGCCCGTTTTCCAATGCTATAATATCCTTTTTGAGGTGTGGTGACCAGAACTGTACAGAGTACTCCAAATGAGGTCACACCATTGATTTATACAGGGGCATTATGATACTGGCTGATTTGTTTTCAATTCCCTTCCTAATAACCCCCAGCATAGTGTTGGCCTTTTTAATTGCAGACGCACACTGTCTAGACATTTTCATTGAGTTATCTACTATGACTCCAAGATCTCTCTCTGGGTCAGTCTATGCCAGTTCAGACCCATCAACGTGTATTTACAGTTAGGATTTTGGGCTCCAATGTGCATCACTTTGCACTTGGCCATATTGAATCCCATTTGCCACATAGACGCCCACTCGCCCATCCTCGACAGATCCCTTTGGAGTGCCTCACAATCCTCCCTGGTTCTCACCACCCTGAACAACTTCGTGTCATCTGCAAATTTAGCTACTTCACTGCTTACTTCCAACAGGGCTGGCCCGTTATTGTTAAATTTTAGATTGTCACCTAGGGTGACGGCTCGACGAGGGCGCCATTCTGGCTGGCCTCATCCCCTCCTCGCCCCACACAGGAAGCCTCCCTTGCCGGCTTCTTGCTCGTCCCCGGCAAGAAACTCCCCTATTTGCAGCTCTGCAGACAGAAAGAGGAGGTGGTGGGGACAAGTGCAGGGAACAGCCCAGGACGATGGGAAAGTGTTGCTCGCCCTCTGCCACCCCCACCCCTGCAGTCTCTTTGGAGTTCCTTTTGCAGCCACACAGGCCCCTCCCCCTCCCCTCAAGCGATCCCGCCAGCCCCCGCATGCATTTGCAGCTCGCCCCCTCAGCCCGCCCACTGCAGCTCTGTCCCCGCCCCCATCCTGCCCCGCACAGGGCGGGGCGCCAGAATGTATCCTCGCCTAGTGAATGAAAAAACCTCCATCACTGACTCCAAATCATTAATAAACAAGTTAAAAAACATTGGACCAAGTACTGATCCCTGTGGTACCCCACTGCTTACCACCCTCCACTGAGAAAGTTTCCCATTTATACTCACTCTCTGTTTCCTATTTATAAGCCAGTTTTTGATCGACAAGAGGACTTGTCCTTTTATCCCATGACTATTGAGCTTACTTAGGAGCCTTTGATGAGGAACTTTATCAAAAGCTTTCTGGAAGTCAAGGTAAACAACATCTACTGGGCCCCCCTTGTCCACATGTTTGTTCACTCCCTCAAAAAACACTAACAGGTTAGTGAGACAAGATCTTCCCTTACAAAACCCATGCTGAGTCTGCCTCAGTAGTTTTTGTTCATCAATGTGCCTACTAATTCTTTCCTTAATAACAGTTACTTTCTACCAACTTACCCGATATCGATGCCAGACTGACTGGCCTGTAATTTCCCGGATCTCCCCTGGAACCCTTTTTAAAGATGGGAGTGACATTAGCTACCTTCCAGTCCTCAGGAATGGAGGCAGATTTTAATGAAAGATTACATATTTTTGTAAGATCCACAAGTTCCAATCTGTTGTGGAGGATAGAGTCATAGAATCATAGAATTGGAAGGGACCTCTAGGGCCATCTAGTTCAACGCCTGCACAGTGCAGTAATTTCACAACTGCCTCCCCACCACACCCACAGTGACTCCTGCTCCATGGCCAGAACATGGCAAAAAAAAACCCCTTCAGGATCCCTGGCCAAACTGACCCAGAGAAAATTGCTTCCTGAACCCAAAGTGGCAATCAACATTTCTCTGGGCATGTAAGAAAGGGCCACAATAACCAAGCACTGAGGCAACCCTTCTTGCCCTCCATCTCATGATCTGCGTAAGTTCACAGAATCAGCATTGTTGTCAGATGGCCATCTAGCTTCTGTTCAAAAACCTCCAAAGAAGGAGAGTCCACCACCTCCCGAGGAAGCCTGTTCCACTGAGGAACTGCTCTATCAGGAAGTACTTCCTAATGTTTAGCCATAAACTCTTTCAGTTTAATTTCATCCGGTTGGTTCGTCTACAACCTTCTGGGACAACAGAAAACAACTCTGTACATCCTCTATATGACAGCCCTTCAAGTACTTGAAGATAGTTATAGATCAACTCTCAGTTGTCTTCTCCAGGTTAAATATACCAACCTCCTCCAAGCTTTCCACATAGGACTTGGTCTCCAGTCATCTTCGCTGCCCTCCTCTGGACATATTCCAGCTTGTCTATATCCTTCTTAAGTTGTGGTGCCCAAAACAGAACATAATACTCCAGGTGAGGTGTAACTAGAGTAAATCAATACCATCACTTTGCATGATCTGGACACTATACTTCTGTTGATACAGCCCAAAATCACATTTGCCTTTTTTAGCAACCAGATCACACTGCTGACTCATGTTCAGTGTATGGTCTACTAAGACCCATAGATTCTTTTCCCACATACTTCTGCCAAGACAAGGTTCCCCCATCCTATAATTATGCATTTGATTTTTCCTACCTAAATGCAGAACTTTACATTTATTCCCATTGAAATTCATTTTATTTGTTTTATCTGGGTTTTCCAGCCTGTCAAGATCATCCTGTATCCTGACTCTGTGTTCTACCAATTTGCTACCCCCCCAAATTTAGTATCATCTGCAAATTTAATAAGCATTCCCTCTATTCCTTCATCCAAATCGTTTATGAAGATATTGAACAAAACAGGTCCCAGGACAGATCCCTGAGGCGCTCCACTTGCCACTCCTTTCCCAAGAGGACGAGGAACCATTCACAAGCACTCTTTGGGTGCGATCTGTCAACCAGTTACAGATCCACCTAACAGTAATAGGATCCAAACCACATTTTACCAACTTGTCAACAAGAATATTACATGGCACCTTATCGAAAGCCTTAAGGAAATCAAGATAAACTGTGTCTACAGCATTCCCATGATCCAGCAAGGTAGTAATTTCCTAAAAAAAAAAAGAGATGTTAGTCTGATGTGACTTGTTCCTGAGAAACCCATGCTGGTACTGTATTCTCTGTATTTAATGGGGCTTAACTGACCCCAAGTAACTTAGGGAGCTCTGTCAGTTACACAATCCAGCACTGCTGCTGGAGAAACAGACTTAGCAAAGAATGGCTTCTTCCATCTAGCAGGCAAGTTAGCTCCCCGACCCCGTCTCATCCAACCATGATCCATGCAAGAATAGCTTATGGTAGGATCGCCCTTGAAGACGATTTGGAAACTTTATGTAGGTAAAGGTAAAGGTTCCCCTGCTCGAAAGCCGGTCGAATCCGACTCTAGGGTTGTGGTGCTCATCTCCGTTTCAAAGCCGAAGAGCCAGCGCTGTCCGAAGATGTTTCCGTGGTCATGTGGCTGGCATGACTAAACACCAAGGTGCACGGAACGCTGTTACCTTCCCACCGAAGTGGTACCTATTTATCTACTTGCAATTTTTTGCTTTCAAACTGCTAGGTTGGCAGGAGCTGGAACTAGAGATGGGAGCTCACTCCGTCTTGCGGCACCCAGGTCTTGAACTGCTGAACTGACCTTCCACAGCCTGCAGTTCAGCGTCTTAACCACTTGAGCCACCGCAGCTACCTTATGTAGGTACGTGCTGTTAAACTGCAACCAAGTTATGGTAACCCCCAAGCAACAGGCTTTCAAGACAAGGGAGAAGCAGAGGTGATTTGCCACTGCTTTCCACTGCAGTCTTCTGGGGTGGCCATCCAAGCACCAATCTTGCTTAGTTTCTGAGATAGAACATGCTGCCTTCCCTCCCATTCAGAAACTTTAACTGACACAAAATATAGCACCTCTTTGGCATTTGGAGAAAATGAAGGCAGATATATTTTACACCTGTTTTAATCGCACTTCACTGACTGCTAGTTAAGTTTCCAGGTTTAATTTAAGGACTTTCAGGGACAGAAACACACATATCTATGGGATCACCTCTCCTACTATGATCTACCATGACAGCACATCTGTTCTTTCTGACAGGCTGGAATAGCACCTGTTCATTCCAGAGCTTTTCCAGTACTGGCCCCAGGTAGAGGAACAAGCTTTCTCATGCTGTTGGGAATGTACGCAACGCTATCGTTTTGGAGGCCAATAAACTTATTTGGACGTGAGTCTCAGTTCTCAAAACGGAACAAAGTTTGAGTCCAGTGGCACCTTTAAGAACAGTTTCATTCAAGGCATAAGCTTTCGTGTGCATCCGTACTTCATCGGATACCCTTGCACACGAAAGCTTATACCCTTGAATAAAACTTTGTTGGTCTTAAAGGTGCCACTGGACCCAAACTTTGTTTTGCTGCTTCAGACCAACACGGCTACACACCTGAATCAATTCTCATGACAGTCCAGCTTCTGTGTCAGATACTGGTATTGCTACATTTTTGTTTTATTAGGGTTTTCAAGTAACATTGTAACCCACCTTGAGACCTTTTATAGGAACAGGTGTTATAAACAAACCTAGTCAACACACTCCTGAAAACATGCTTAGGACAAGCATTGTACAAAGTACAGAAATCCCTATACCCAGGGGTCTTTTCGTAGAAGAACAGCTGCAGGAGCTCATTAGCATATGGTATGCTAATGAGCTATTAGGCTATTAGCATATGCCACGCCCCCTGACATCACCGGAAGTGATATCAGAAGGGGAAGCAAAAGGGGGGGAAGCATCTTCAAAAGCCTCCCCTTCCCTTCCCCAGCTGGTCTGGGTGGGGGAGCTAAGAGAGAAGGGGTTTAAAGTTTAAACTCCTTCTCATGAGAGTTGGGCCACAGAAGGAGGAAAGAGGGAAGGAAAGAGAGAGAGTAGAGAGAAGGAAAGAAGGAAGGAAAGAGAGAAAGAAAGAGAGGGAAGAAGGAGGGAAACAGGGAAAGGAGGAAAAAAGAGAAGAGAAGAAGGTGGGAAAGAAAGAGAGAAGAGAAGAGAAGAGAAGAGAAGAGAATGAGGGAAAGAGGAAAAAGAAAGAAGGAAAGGAGGGAATGAAAGAAATTCAGGGGCAATTCAGCCCCATTATACCTATGGGCCATTGAAGTCAATGGTGAAAACATAGGGTATATTCTGGGGCTGGAGGAGGGGTTTAAGGGAGAGGCTCCAAGATCACAGGATAGCTGATGGAGCCTCTCCCCAAGATACCCACCAAGTTTCAAGAACATTGGACCAGGGGGTCAAATTCTATGGGCCCCCAAACAGGTTGCCCCGTTTCCTCCATTGTTCTCTATGGTGGGGAAAAAGTTATTTTTTTCCCACCATAGAGAACAATGGAGGGAATAGGGGCAACCTGTTTAGGGGCCCATAGAATTGGACCCCCGGTCCAATGTTCTTGAAACTTGGTGGGTATCTTGGGGAGAGGCTCCACCAGCTATCCTGTGAATTTGGAGCCTCTCCCTCAAACCCCCTCCCCTCCAGCCCCTAGAATATACCCTATGTTTTCACCATTGACTTCAATGGCCCATAGGATATAATGGAGCTGAAATTGACATTCGGCTGCCTGAAAGACTCCCCGGGACGCTGGCTGGGGGCGGGGCTTGGCTCCTGAGCTCCCGGAGCTGTGCTCCGGTGCGCTCCCCCCCGAAAAGACCCCTGCCTATACCACTAAAACTTAATCCAGTGCCCAGTACCTGACTGCAGGTGTTTATTTTCACCCTAACACCTCTGCTTCCCTATAGCCAACAGCAACCCGTTGCTAATGCTTCTCTCTCACTAATTTATGGAGATGACATAAAGTTACAGTGCAAGAAACACTAGTCCTATTCTCTCATGGAATACTGGGCAGAAACAAAGTTGACAACTAAGATTTTGCATTCATCTGCATAATGAACGAGCTGTTATCCACTTCAGGGTACCCTAGAAATCTAAACCTGACCCTTTGGCAAAGTGGCAGCAGGAACACAGAGGCATGTAAAATGAGCCCTGCTGGAACAAAGTAGTGGTCTATCTAGTCTAGCATCCAGTCTCACAGCGGCCAACCGGTTTCTCTGGCCAGTCAACAGGGCATAGAAGCCAAGGCTTGATGTTGCCTCCTAGCTCTGGGATTCAGAGGATTAGTGCCTCTGAATGTGAAGGTTCCCCCATGCCATCACATCTAGAAATTGGCACATCTGGCTGAAGGACAGGCATCACAGGAAGTTTTCTCCACAGCAACACAGCTTTTAAAAGCAACCATTGCTCTTATATACTTCAAGAAAAAAGAGGACTTCAGCTTTATACTAGGCTGGATTTTGTTTTAAATCCCACCTTCTAGGTTCCTAAACTACACAATTGGAATAAAATAAATATTCCTTTGGACAGGGATTCTGTTGAGAGCTGGAGATCTGGTTTCTTGCCATCCTGCTGACAACCTAACTGATGAGAGTCAGAAACAAGGAGGAGGCGGCTGTTAAGTAGTAAGCAGGATGGAAAGATAATTAAAAAAGATTCTCCTTACATCCATGTAAGAGTTTGTTTTCTCCTGCTTTTGTTTCCAATGTAACATGTACTCCTTTAGAGAGCACGTTTGGTATGTACATATAAGCCATCTAGATGTTTTCCCAATGTTACATAAAAGGTTCTTCTTAAATACCATATATATATTTTACATACATATATTTTCCTTATCTCTGAAAGTAATGTTTTTAGAAGGCAAGTGTTAGATATGCTCAGATAAACACAGATGGCTATATTAAAACTGGGCTGAATACAAAAACTATTTTTGTCTCTGCTTACGCCCAATCAGACAGTATTTGTACATTCCATGTAATAACCATCTTCATGGCGGATTGTCAATTCCTACACTTTAAGGTCAAGTAGTGACAAGTGTAATTACATGGAACACTTCTGTAAAAGTACCTATTTTTCATTTCAGAATAAGGATTCCAAGAGACAACCCCCTGGCAGCATTTCACTTGTCATCCGCTGAAAACTCTTATCAAAAGGAGACTGTAATTTGAATACAATTGGGTTCACCGAGAGCACTGGCCGTGAATAAGCATAAATGAACCAAACAGTTATATGAATAAGGTTTATTCTTGCTGCCTGTGTATTCAACACATTGCCACCCAAAGTCAAACTGACAAGACAGTGTCTGAAACACAAATCTGCAGAATACTATTGGGCAAAATTAGTCATGAAGCAAAGAACAAAGCTACGGCAAACAGGCAAGTCTACATCTTCTATTGCAAAATGGTAATATTCCAGCTGGCAGATGGGAGGATTGAATGCACCTGCCCAACACCACTCCATGTATTCAAAACTATGATTTCCAAAAGACTAAAAACTCCTCCCATGCAAGTTCTGCTGACCTGTTTCCCCACTGAAGTCAATGGGCTCTTAAACTCCATTGAGGATGGCACCGATGGTCTAACAGATACCATGTGGAGTTTCTAATAGCAAAGTGGGTAGGGTCTCCAGGCTGGTGTCTGTTTTAGCATTCTTTTCTACTGAAAAGCTTGTCTTCAGGTGGTCTACTGAAATACAGTATTTATGGACAGAAGGCAAAAGGTAGTTTCTATTAATAAAGTCCAAATAACCAAAATCCAGAAATCAAGTCAACAAATCAAAATTTTGAAGAGATGTGGCCTCTTGAGAAACAAGCTATGGGGAATCTGAGCCTGCAAAAACTTGTGCCACGCTACGTGCGAGTATAAAGAGCCTCAAGTCATCATTCAACTGATATGTTTATTACACCAGACCCAATTTTCAATCCAGTTTATTAAAAATGCCAAATCACAGCCCCATTACAGCGATCCCTTTTACAAACACTCAAGGGGCCACACTTCCACCAAAGGACATTCACTTGCTTTTGTTCTGAGCAAAGGCAAACTGATTCTTCACCACACTGTGATGTTGCCATTAAAAGTCATGGCGATTACTAATCATGTTGCATCACTGCGTGGGATGCTGCTGTTTGAAAACCAGGAATGCTGCACACACAGAACATCCCCCTTGTACATCCAGGCATCGTTATGCCTTGATGCGCCTTGTTCGGGCACACTAGGCCAATTCTTACCCACATAACAATGCTGCAACGGTTGTCTGAATTCAGAAGGCAGCAATCACAGAAGCATTTTATTTGGGAATCGGTCAACATGGAATTATACAAATAAAAATTGTATAAACACAAAACCACATTTGCATCATAACACGGATGACAAAAAGGACAAAGTAAAAACCATAAAGAAAACTAGTTCGGCCACTATGTACAGTTGGACACTGCTGTGTCGTACTCTAAAAGTCTTTTACAAAATAATCTCATGTCACGAAGACCACCCTCCAAGTCGAATCCTGATGTTCTGCAAGATGGCTTTGTTGTAGAGTCTCCACCTACAAAACCAAGACAAAACCATGATGAGGCCTGTGAAACATTTACAAGCATTTTAAAAGGTCCATTTTCATGAACTGCTTTAAGTCCTTTATTTATTCCTTGCTTCACTGTTAAAGATCATATGCATATCTGTTGACATGAAATATCTCTGATGACCCAATTAGGCTTTACATGCCCAGATGTACCGGTTCAGCTCAAATTCAGCTATTTCAGATAACTGTAGAAAACTCGGAAAGAGGAAAATTCTTGGTTTGCTAAAAACCAAGCCGTAGAAGAGCCTTTCATGGCTTCAACTGCTAGTAGGAAAGAAAAAGTGGTGATTACACCAAGGAAAATGTTAGCCAGGTGATTCCAATACAGCCCTGCTGCTTGCATATGATCTTTAATGTTCCCAGATTTAAAAGTTCGTTTTTGGTTTGTAGATTTCACTAAGCTATAAAAAGAAAAAAGCAAGCATTAAATCTTAAAGAACGAACACTTAAAATGAGGTTCCACAATTGATATACAACACTAAACAGAAGACCAAAAATGATTAAGCTGTAAAGACATTTATGCACTTTAACTCCTGTAAAAAACCATTTTAAGTTAAGACACTTAGAAATCTTCAAAGAAGATTTTTTTTAAAAAAAGAAGCCAAAGTCTGAAGTTTTCCAGTTTAATCTTTACGCTGGTACATGAAGTTGGAAGAGACCATACCACAGGACAGCGTTTTCTGGTGTATGCCTTGCGCTCTGCCTGCAACGTGCGACCCCCAGAGATAGACGTGGTCAGGGTGACACACGGCCTGCAATGAAGTTCCCGCTGGCGGGTACAAACAAGGTATAATGTCAGAGTTAGAAGACAACAATCTTGTTTTGCTTAAGTTGTACCCATTTCAGTACTTTACCTGTTGGTTAATACTTCTACAAAGTTTTTAATTATTCCTCTACACCACCTGGTACACATTGTAAGCAGAAAAACTCTTATGTTTCTCTGAAGTACTAAGGACGCCGAACCACCTTTTACAGAGTTAAAGATCTATAGACACTTAAGGCAAAAGATTTTTTTTAAAAAAACACATCTTTAAAAAAACACGTTTTCATTTTTTTTTTAAAAAGAAGAGTCGGGCTATCCAAGAAAGTGGTTTTTACTTGTTTGTCTATTGATCTTTAAATTTAGATTAGAGGTACGGAAGGTGACGCTTTCACTCACTACACACCTGTTTCTTCTAAAGTCCTCCTTTAGTATGGCTGGTAGTTGTTTTGGTGATTACCGCCTCCTCGGGATGCCTTTCCATACGTGCTTTGCTGTCCTGTCGAGTAAAAACAAATGAAGCTCAATCTCGAGTACGACTTAGTACTACCAAACTATGACTGAGAATTATTACAAAACCTTTTGTCCGCTTTTGGCTTTATTTTTTTTTATCATATGCACACACCACTCTATTCCAAACTTCAATTAGAACCGTTCCATAATAGCTATACAACAAACTTGCTCCCAAAGCTCCACAAAGAGGAGAACCCTATGGGCAGAGACACACTATTGCAAAAAGGGAGAAGAGAAAGCCCCCTTACCACTGTAGTCGGCGTATCCCTGTCCGTAGCCGTAACTCGGGTAGTTATACCCAGAATAGTCATATCCACCGTAGCTGCTGTAGCTCTGATCGCTGTAAGGGCTGTTGTAACTTCCATATCCTTGATCATAATAATTATTATAGCCTTGGTTCCAGTTCTGGCCTTGACCTAAAATGAAGTGACAACTTATAAAAATTCTAGCCCCGTTACCGTTTTAGCGAAAAGAATGCGAAGCTGCTGAACCACACAAAAACACACCTGCTTTTAAAAAACACACTTCCCCATTTTGGCTCTAGCTCCGCACTGGAAGGCTAGATTATGCGCTCTGCCTCTCTGCAAGAACAAGAACGGAGAGCAGCATTCCCCTCCTTCCTGGCATGTGCACCCATAATTGCTTAGAAACACAGCACACTTCCCCTCTGTTTCTGGCTGTGTGCTTTCCACAGGCAATTCAAGACTAAAACCACACGTACCCCTGCCGCGTCCTCGGGAACCACCACGTCCACCGGACGAAGTACCTCTGCCTCCCTTCTGTTGCTGCTGCTGCTGTCTATACACGTCTTTGGGCTGTGCTACTTTGATCTCACACTAAAGGAAATGGAAATTGCTTGACTTTAATACCACAAAATATTAAAATTTCAACAGCCATTCCTTTTCCAGAAATGCCAAACAGGTTGTTAAAACTGAGCACAAATACCTTGCCAGAACCAATCTGATGGTATCTGCTTTCCAACAGTTTCTTTACCGGCTCTTCATCTGTGTACGTGATGAAACAAAAGCCCCTCCTTTCATTCGTCTTTGTGTCCATGGGAAGCTCGATATTTTCAATCTGAAATCCATATGAAACTGTTACATGCTGAACCAACATAAAAAAACACCCCATACTTCCCTTAAAGCTATCCCACTGTATGGCTTGCCTCATCTTTTCTGCTCTGGTTTCGTCTACAACACACCATTCCCTCCCTAGCACCTCTACCACTCATTCTCATACCATTCTGCCGCAATGTCTCATGTATTCCAACTCAAACTCCTACAAGGTATCAGCTCTTGAAAATTCCTCCTTTATAAAAGCTACAGGTTTAATACTTATATATCAAATCCTTGAAAATAAGTTCATAATTAAAGATTTTAGCTCTGACTCCCCTCTCCTTTTACTTAAAGATATATACACCAATGGTGCAACAGCAATAAGCATGATTTACTATCCTGAAATGACTTTTGAATCCTACTCCCAATGTAGCTTTTGCACAGTACCTAATTGTCTTCTGAAACTCTGTGTCCCACTGAGCTCTAGAACTTTAAATCACTGTAGTATAACCTTAGATCAGCAAAAATAGTTTACCATCTACTGCAGACACTAGCATTCAAGCTAGAGGTACCCACATTAAGCCACTGGACCATACCTCTCCAAAGCCGCCAAAATACTCTTTTATTTGCTCCTCAGA
Source organism: Gekko gecko (assembly GCA_029375565.1). Lineage (NCBI taxonomy): Eukaryota > Metazoa > Chordata > Lepidosauria > Squamata > Gekkonidae > Gekko > Gekko gecko. The sequence continues at coordinate 110,690,850 of JAPDNY010000010.1, read as the reverse complement.
TGTATCAGGACTCAGTCCACCAACAAACACTTTTTTAGGTGGCTCTTTCCCCTTCAACGCTTTTGCTCTTTTGGGATCTATTAACTTGCCATCCAACTTATGTTCTTTCAGTTCCAATACCTAAAAAAACATTCCAGAAGATTACTGTGAAGAAAAGTCCACACAAATATACAGTTGAGTTCCTTAGGACTATGTACAGTACGATTAAGTACCTTTTCGACACTGGCGGCATCCTTGAAAAGCACAAACCCAAAGCCTCTGGACCGCCCGGTGACGGGATCTGTTTTAATTGTGCAGTCCACCACTTCTCCAAAGCGAGACAAGTATTCTGTCAAGTCCTTTTTGCTTGTATCCCAGCTCAGGCCTCCAATAAACATTTTACTGCAATGGAAGAACACAAAATGTATTTCAGTGACTTTTTCAAAAAGCTTTATTTACATATCACTGCAGTCTTGCTCCATCTACAGAGGCTCCCAATCTGCTTTCAGGCCCAATTCAAGATGCTGGTATTGGTCTTTAAAGCCATATATGGCTTGGGGCCAGCAGACCTTAAAGACTGCCTTTCTCCCATATTCTGGTCATCGTGGGAAGCCCTGCTTCAGGTGCCCCACAATCTGAGGCTAGACAGATGGCAGCTCGAGAAAGGGCCTTCCCATTTGTATGTCTCCATCATCGTCTTCTGCTAGGGGCTGAAGACTTTTTAAAAAAGCATATCCTCAGTAACAGTTATTGGCCCTCCTCCCTTATAGTGCTTATGTGCATATATGTTTTTATCATATTGTTTACGGTACATACACTTTATTTTAAATGTGGTTTCAGATATTTTGATGTTCAACGTACTGGGGACCCTATTTGGGTGGACAGGCAGCATAGAAAAGTTTTAAGTAAATAATAAATATTCATAAGCTGATATCCCTGTTTTCCCCTGGGACACTCAAGATGGCTGACAAAGCTGAAATCCTGCGAAGTAGTCATATCAGTGCATTACAAACAGAAAGCATTAACACATACAGTTTGGCTGGATGGCTTCTCCCCATGTAAATGCCAGTTAACGTCACTAAGGGTAATTCCATAAACATGCAACGAGGTTCACATATACATACACATAGATTGGAGAAATGGCCACAGAACTTACAGGTCATTGGCCTAAAGAGCTTCACTAAGCTACCACATGCAACAGAAAACATCCCTTAAAACGTAGGAAATTATGTAGGATACATATTAAGGCACTTTTTTCCATTGGTGAAAAGCAGCCCCAGCCCCAGCCAATCGGTGGTTTCATTTACTGGGAGGCACAAAGAGATTCCAGATACCTGTGATGTTTTGGTTGCAGCAACTTAACAGCTAGCTGCCTTGCCACACCTTATAAGACCAACAGACTTATTACTGACACACAAAAAGCGTTTCTCAGTATTTAAGGTACCCCAAAGTTGCCTGAGGGAAAAGAGAACCATCTTTAGCTCAAAATCAATAGATGAACCTCAGCAGGGGCACTTTCTTCCCCCGCCAAGGGACAAGCTGTGCTAAGAAAATCCCTTCTGCCAGACAGCTATTAGGAACCCCAAAGCATAAACTGGGAACACATTGTGCAACACCTCCAATCGATTCCCATCCCAGCTGCCTTATTTTGGCATTATTAGACAAGACAATTTCAGAAAGTAGGTGCACTGGTTTGCAAATTAACAGTCCAGAGCACCTGAAAGAACCACAAGACTTTAAAGTTAGATCTGAGCCCAGTAACAAGATGTGCAGGGTATGAGCTTTTGAGGGTCAAGGCTCTTTTTAATCAAACATGAGTCAATTTTAAAGCTGGGGGGGTATTAGACACGTCTATAAAATTGTGTATGAGGCCGAGGAGAGTTGACCAGAGAGAAATTTTTCTCCCTCTCCCAAAATACTAGAATTTCGAGGGCATCCAACGAGGCAGATAGGCAGTATATTCAAAACAGGGCAAAAAGAAATACTACTTTACAAAGAGTGATTAAAATCTGCAATTTGCTGCCATAGGATGTGGTGATGCCTACAGGAATAGACAGTTTTAGATAGATTCGTGGAGGACGAATCTATCAATGGCTATTAGCCGTGATGACTGAAGGGAACCTCTGCATTCGGAGGCACTCATCTGCTGAAATCCCAGAGCCAGGCGGCAACGCCTCGGCCTCGATGCCCTGTTGGTGGCCCTCTGAAGGAACCGGTTGGCCAGTGCGCGAGACGAGATGCTGGACTAGATGGTCTACTGGTCTGATCCAGCAGGGATCGTCTTACGTTCTGTCTGCTGAACGCCTCTCTCTGCGTCCCCTGCAGAGCTGCTCTTCTGTTCCTCTCCTGCCCGGGCTCTCTTTCGCTCCTTCCCCGCATTCCCCAGCTCTGATCGCCCCGCCTATTCTTATGCACACGGCACTCCGCCCCCCCCCCGGGCATTTCAGGCCACATCCCGATGTAACCCCGCCCCTCCGCGTTCCTACAGGCTGGCGGCTACGTCATGGTACCCACCCGACCCCGCCCCCTTCCAAGTTCAGGCCAGCGCGAGAGACCAAGGAGGGGGGAGGGGAGCGACACAAAGGGAATTCAAAACGGGGGGAGGGAGGTTCTGGGAAGGGAACAGCCCGGTCACGTGGCGACTGCTTTAAAAAAGGCCTCTGTGCAAGCTAAGCCCCGCCCCCTTCCTCCTCTTATAGGCCAAAATGGCGCCAGACTAGACGCCCCTCCCCCCGTACCCGTCATCCTGCTGGTTCTTGCTCGCGTTGATCTTGGAGCCCTCGGCGAAATCTTCCTGGCCGCTGCCGGCGTTGTTGTTATTGCTGCTGCCGTAGTCGGTGTTGTCCTCCATAGCGGAGACGGAAGAAACCGAGAAGGCCAACAAAACAAAAAAGAGAGAGAGAAAGTGAGAGGGAAGGGGGAAGCCGAGCGGACGGCGCAAGCAGAGTGTTAAAATGGCGGCTGTAAGAAAAGATCCGGGCACAGGCTGAGACGGTTTTATATAATCGCTCCCTCCGCCAATGGGAAGAGCCCGGCAGCGCAGGCGCAGTAGTAGTCTCGAATGGCACCGTGGGAAGGCGGGGCCGAAAGCCCTGCGGACCAATCAAGAGGCTCGAGCGGAAGAGCAATGGCGCCGGTGGGGGAGGGGCACGAAAGCGGCCGCTCCCGCGCGCGTCGCGGAGCACTTACCTGCCTCGGCAGTAAATTTCATAGAGTTCAATAGGAATACTTCCCTCGTAAAGTTAATGGCTAGTCTATTGAATTTTGCTGCGGCGAACGAACCTGGCTGCCGCGCTGGAATTAGTTTCCTACCGAATCCGTCGACCTGTTTCCCTGCTCAGGGTTTCGCTTCTACCCCCTGCTGCCCGGGGCGGCTGTTTGCATCAACGTGGTTCTCATTTCTCCCCCCTGCAACAAGAGCGGACGCCGGGCGGGTTCCTCGCTCGCTCTCCCCCCGTGGCTGACTGCAGGGAATCCTCACGGGACAGGCGTAGAGAACTGGGTCAGAGCGGGTCGCATGGCCCCGCACCTTTTTCTAAAGTGCTGCGCCCAGGAAAGGGTGAGGGTAGCCAAGGTAGCAAAACAACAGTGGGGCACTTTAAATGGCTAGCGATGGTCTTAGCAAAGCAGCTTTCCTGAGCCCGAGTGCAGCTCTTTTTCATTATTTCAAGGCTGCAATCTTAGACGCGCTTACCTTGCAGGAAGCCCCGTTTCCAGGCGAATGCACAGGATTGCATAGCAAACAGATTTATCATTGCAACTATAATGTTCATTTTCAGCTCCTTATTCTCAGGGTTCCCAGTCAAGACACTCAACAACGCTCCTTCATAATTTCCCTTTATTGAGGACTAGTACTCAGGGCACCATGAACTTTTGTGTCAGGAATGGCGGGAGGAGCAACAGGGACTCCCTACTCTTTTCATACATGACCCTCTGATACAATAAAGCCATTAAGCAAGCACCTGAAAATGCCGGTTCCTCTCAGTGGAACTTCCTGTACTCCCAGTGTCCATAGGAATGCATACCAATTTCTCCTTTCAGATTTACACTGGAATGCCTCATAGTGCTATAAAAAATACAAGTAGAGTCCACAGGATCAGACTATCCAGTCTATTTAGTCCAGCATCCTGTCTCACACAGCGGCCAGCCAGTTCCTCTGCAGGTCCAGCAACAGCAGAGAAGCCCAGGCCTTCCCCTGATGTTGCCTCCTGCCACTGGGATTCAGAGGTTTACTGCTCTGGATGTGGACGTTCCGTTTAGCCACCATGGCTAGTAGCCACTAATAGACCAACCAATCCTGCAGGAACCTGTCTAATCCTCTTTTAAAGCCTTCTGTGCCATCATTACCTCCACTGGCAATGAATTTTACAGTATAATTACCAGTTGAATAAAGACATTTCCCTTTATCTGTCCTCAGCCTATTTCCAACAATGTCATTGGGTGCCCCAGAGTTTTTGTATTATGGGGGACGGAGGAAAGTTTCAGTTTACCACTTGCCCTAACCCATAATTCACACCAAGACTACCCCTACAAGTTTTTCCCATAAGATCTCCCATAACATCTATCTGATTATATGGATGGGATTCTTGAAAGCTCATATAGAAATACATCTTGTTAGCCTTTAAATTTCCACTGGACTTTTATTTCGCTGTACCGGACTAACACAACTATCCCTTTGCAATCAAAGTTTTTGGTACATCTTTCCACCGGTCAAAACTACAGTTCCCTAGGCCACGGCTAGTATAACTTTTCCTTCCCACTTGTGGAATTATTCCTAATGGATGAGACTTCCTTGTTTGTTTCTTTGAACAGGTACAATTGTTTACTGTTGCCCCAGACCAGAGGTGGCACACAATAAACGTCAGATGTTTGAGAGCCGCAAGACATGAACAAATATTACACATTTTTATTGGAAAATATGCATATTTGCTTTTTATTAACATTAAATTAGGCTGGGTGAAAGAGCCACATGCAGCTCCTGACCTGCAGTTTGGCCACCCCCGCCCCAGAAGGTCGGGCCAGAACCAACAGTTTGAAATTAAATCAGAAGAGTTTTCGGCTAAACATTAGGAAGAACTTCCTGACCATTAGAGTGGTTCCTCAGTGGAACAGGCTTCCTTGGGAGGTGGTGGGCTCTCCTCCTTTGGAGGTTTTCAAACAGAGGCTAGATGGCCGTCTGTCAGCAGTGCTGATTCTGTGAACTAAGGCAGATCATGAGAAGGGAGGGCAGGAAGGGTTGCCTCAGTGCTTAGTCCTTGTGGCCCTTTCTTACACGCCCAGGGAAATGCCAGTCGCCACTTTGGGGTCATGAAGCAATTTTTCTCCAGGCCAGTCTGGCCAGGGATCCTGAAGGGGGGGAGTTGCCCTCTTCTGGACATAGAGCAGAGGTCACTGCCACTATGTGTGTGTGGGCGGGGGAGGTATTCCTGAATCTCCTGCATTGTGCAGGAGGTTGGACTAGATGACCCTTGTGGTCCCTTCCAACTCTGTGGTTCTATTATTCCAAATGAGAGAAAGTGTCCAATACTGAATAGCAGCTACCTGTGGCTGCTTCCTGTCCAGCCTTACAGGAGAAAATACATATAATCCCACCATCAAAAAAGAAAACTGTCCTGCAACATAAAGAGCAAGATTTTTTTTTTTTTAAAGAAAGCTAGGAATTTAGAGGCATCGGTAGAGTGTGGTAATAGCTTGCAGTCTAAAGGGTCCCCATTGGGAACCAAGGATAGGAAAAGCCTGAAAGATGAACAATAAGGCTGCGGTCACACACACTAAATAGACCACTTTCAATGCACTTTCCAACTGGATTTTACTGTGTGAACTGCCAAAATCCAGTTGGAAAGTGCATTGAAAGTGGATAATTTAGTGTGTGTGACTGCAGCCTTAAGAGAAGCATGTTGTGTGGATATTTCTCCCTCCATATACAGTTTTGTAGCCAAGGTAGAGAAAAAAACTTCATGTGGATGTAACCTCTATAAATGGATCCTCTCTTAAAGCATTGCTCAGACTGCTGCACAAGAATATTTAGCATATAGAAGAAGAGTTCCCAGTGGAATATTCTTGCATCCCTTAGTGGGAAGAAGGAAGGAGAGAACAAGGGGAAAAAATAAAAGATGTTCCTGGGAATATTGTTAAGGGAATGGTTCTGGAAGTGTGACTAAGAGAAGGAAAGGTAGGATCAAATATTTATTTTTATTTTTTTGGAATTTTTTAATTGCTTTTATCACTACAACCTAATATCTACAAAACTACCACACTATACTCTAAAATAAAGAGTAGGCAAGGATCTTAAAAGATCTACATTTGAATTAGGAATTCCCTATAGATATGACTACACAATAGGTATAATAACATAGCGCTGGCTCGAAATACAGTTTAAAATAACATGATAGTGCATTGTATCAGATAAAAAACAAAGTAGATTCTCAGATCTTCACTTTGACTTCTGGTTGCGCTTCTTCTTCTTGAGGGGAGTTTGACCTTGAATGATCTAAGAGCAGCCGTCCCTGGTTCAGATTCAGAATCAATAAAATTGCCTAAAGACACTGACATAGATGAGGAACTGCCACTACTTGACCCATCTTGTTTGCTTATATTTGTAGCATTATTGTCCTTTACTTTTCCTTTTGGTTTTGTTGGGGTTTGTTGTTGTTCCAGAAATGTTTTGGCTTTAGCCAAAGAATCAATCTTTTATTTTTTCCCCTTATAATTGAAAGTCAGTCCTTCTGGCATAAGCCATTGGTATGAGGTTGAATTTTTTTGCAGTAGTGTTGTAACATTTTTATATTGTTTTCTCTTTTTCCGTACTTCAAATGGAATGTCTTTCAAAGTCTTTACTTTTTCTCCTTGGATTTTTAAGGTTGTCCCATTAGTTGCTTTCAAAATCAAATATCTTGTTGATCTTCTTAAAAATTTCAGAAAAATTTCCCCTGGAAGATTATTTTTCGTAACAAACTCTGGATAAATACCATATATTATATCTATATCCAATTGTAATGTTTCCGGTTCACTATTTATCAGATGAGCCAGTGCTTCACTTAAGATCTGTCTGAGGCTTTCATCTTTTTTTCTGGGACCCCTTGAAACCTAAAGACGTAGGAGGATCTTTCCACTTGAAGTTGTAATAGTTGTTGTTTTGCTGAAGTTCTTTCCTTTTCCTCTGATTCCACTTTTTGTTTTTGTATTGTGCTCAACTTTTTGAAGTTTTTTAGCTTTCTTCTCTGCTGTGGACTTGACTTCCTTAAGCTCTTTTTGGAGAGTTTCAAAGTTTTTGTTGAGGTTTGTCATCTGGTCCAGCAGAGGGCGCAATGCTTTGGAAATCATGCTTGCAGTGTCTATGGCCATTTCCGGTCTATGACTCGGTGATGATGAATTGGTAGTTCCTGTAGTAAGTTTCACTTT